>CM064871.1:56626415-59033915 GCA_032719365.1 Prinsepia uniflora | reverse complement strand
CGGCCTCAGAACCGCTGAGGACGAGAAGGAAGCGGAGGGTGCGGACTGACGGGTGAGAATTGGGACTGACAAAATGGAGGGCTTTATGGTTATATACTAGCCAGAGTCTAGGGTTTTGGAGGCGATGCGGTGAAGTAACTATATGCTGGGTCGCGGGTGTACTTGTGCTAATGTGGTCTCTATATGCCATCTAAACGTTGGTTCAGATGTGAAGACATAAAGCTTCCATCGTTATTTAATATTTTGATTAAAGACTTAAACTTTTATATTCGTTTGGATTAATAAAGTTCCATTTTGACGAAAAGGAAAAAAAAAATATCGTGAATTCATGACTCGTGAATCTCATTTCATTTTGAGGCTAAAACACATAAAAGTCATAAAACTCCATGAAACCCTCGTCATCCCCCAAAATTGTGCCCCTATAAATATAATGAAAACAATAATGAACTTTATTTTTTGGTTGAAGATAATATGTGCATTATGAAGATGCAATCTTATTGATATTTAATAATATCTAACAACAAAGTCATTAGATGGATATTCTTATAAAAACAAAAAATTTCTTTAAAACACGTGCACTCTTATCATATATAGAGGGCATTTAAAATTGACGTAAATTAAAGTTATAAATTATAATAAAAAATTCCATGGGTAGTAAGATAATGTCAATTTCTATCGATTTCGTTTTTCATGAAATCAAATGTGGAATAAGAAGAAGAAAATTTTGTGAACAAAAAAAGAATACAAAGAAGCAGAAGAAGAAAGATACGGAAAAAAATGTCGATTGTATAGATTTACTTAGGAAAATATGCATATTTCTAAATAAGGGAAGTATTAAAGTTAGTTTTTAATTGTATTTAATATGAAATAAAAATTATTTTAATCAAATTTGACTCTAGACTAATTAAATAAATATAATTTTCTTCACATATAAAAATTTTAAAAATTTTGGACCTTGTTGTTAAAAAAAAAGTCAATTTGGGGCCTTTAATATATAATGGGCCCATTGCTCCTGCCCTGCCTGCCAAGGCCCATGACCAACCCTCATCATCCCACCTCTCCATTTTGCTTGCGAGTAGGATTGTCGAATGCATAATTTAGAGGACATAAATAGACACCTTGCTTCTATTTTTTTTTCTGGATCCAAAAAAAAAATAGACACATTGCTTAACATTGATACTAATGGGTACGATGACAAATTTACATTTTTTTTTTTCGCTTTTCAATTCCTTTCTTGTTATTTTCACTTTGTTTTTTGCTTCTAATTTTTTTTTTACTTTTTCTTTATTTTCTTTTTCTTTTTTCAATTGTTTTTGTTTATTTTTATTTATTTTTCAAAATGTCTTCTAACATATTAATTCAAAATTTATTCTAATACATCCACTCTTTTCTTACTTTTCATTTTTAATACATAGTATAAACACCCGATTTTTATTTGAAATGTGTTACCATCTTCTCATGCATCTGTCTCTTTTGATTTAATTTGTATAACCATTTTTCTCAATATTCTTATATAAAAAATAGGATACTCCTACTAGTTATGATTTTTATTCAGTTTGTTGATTCTATAATATTTGATTGTGCTAAGTTTACAAACTTATAAGAAGGAAGAATTATTCAAAAAAAAAATCAAATTGTGTGACCCATATTTGTAGAAAAAAAATATTATCAAACATATTTCATTCTAGCAAGCGGTTGATTTTTGGTAAATAATTTTAAAAAGGCTTTGGATAATTTTTTAATATTAATGAATGAGTTAAGATCTCAAAATAATCTTTAATGTTAATATGAATTCATAAAAAATTTCCTGTTAGTTTCCCAAAAAACCAATTTTCTAATTGTAGTTTAATTTTGTTTGTAAAAACAGAAATAATTGAGGTTCAAATAAATATATATATTATAAAAAAATAATATTAAGAATAAAAATATTAAAGAGAAGAATAAATATTGAATACTCATAGTTATTTTGCCAAAAAAACAAAAACAAATACTCATAGTTAATTTGAATTGTAGATAAAAAATATACTTTAACTTGATGCGTATTAAATACCTATAAATAAACTTTTATCGGACTCATGGGATAATGGATTTTTACATATTTTCTACTCATTTAAAGAAGACAATACCGTGAGTATACATGCCCATGGGTTTTTACATGATGAACTCAAAGAAGAGAATTTGAATTACTGGGTTTTCAATTTCCATGGCCATAGTTGCATCGCTACCTAGGCTTCAACCTGTTCCCCTCTCTCCCTTCTGATAGGACGTTAAATAAGCATTATTTTATATTATTTTATACCCTTTATACTTGAATTTTAATATTAAAATATTAAATAAATTGATGAAATAAATTATTTTGTGATTTTATGTTTAGATAAATAAAGTTTGTAATTTGGAGCATTTTGGCGAAAGAATCGTCCCGATCAGAATTATAACGAACAAATTATGGACGAAATTCAGTGGGAATTATTAATTTAGTTATTAATTAATTAATTAATTTCTGCAGCCCAAATCCCATTTGTACAAACCAGCCCGCGAGCCCAAGGCGCGCAGCCCAGGCCCGCGTAACCAGCTGCCCAGCCCAAGATCCGCACGGCCCGCAGGCCCAGCCACGTGCAGCCCACACGGCCCAAGCGCGAGCGGCCTGCTTCAGCTGTCCAGAAGGAGTTCGGCGCGCGCCTACCGACGACATCTTCTCCTTTCCAGCTCACGCCTGCCGACCAGCCGCCTCCTTTCCAGCACAGCTTTGCCGACCAGCCGCCTCCTTTCCAGCTTGCAGCCACCGAAAACTCTTTTCAGCAGCAATTTAGTGGATTTTCTTGCTGTTTTTCAAGCTTTTTCCTTTGTTTTGTTTAATTTCTCTTCCCCAAAAACCACCCATACTCATCATTTCACTTTTGAATATTTTTATTATAATTTTTGTTTAGTTTTTATTTATTTTTTAGGGTTTAATTTGTGTTTCTTCACCTATAAATAGGAGTTGATTTCACTTGTTAAAATCACTTCCAAGTAGCACAAAATTGAGCTTCTTATAGGAGAAATCTTGGCAAAATAGTTCCAATACAATTTTGAGAGTTCAAGTCCGAATTTCCTTGTTTAATCTTCTTCCATCTTCATAAGGTTCCAGCCGCTGTTCGGTGTTCCTTGTGAAAAACAATCCATTGTTCTCATCCAATCTGAAAAGTGTAACATTTGCTCTCCATTCTCTTAAACTCTTTTATTTGTTATTGGTTCTAATTATAATGCAATATATGTATTGGTTTCTCCTTCCTATCTTTTGTGAAAATTGAGTATAATCTCCATGTGTTTTACTTTCTAAAAATCATTTACTTCTTACATTTTAGAGCTTAAACTTCATTTCGAAACTAAATGTTGATCCGCTGTTCGGGGCATTTAGAGTAGATTTGGAGAGATTTAATGTATGACCGTTGTTCGGCGCATTAAATCACAAACTTAAGGTAATTATATTATAAGTAAAAATCCGCTGTTCGGTGCATTTATAATATGAATAATGTATGAAGAAATATGAGTTTGTGAAGGTATAATTTCGTGATTAATTCAAATATTTGCAATTGTAGTATGTTGTTGAAGTTTGTGTTTACGGGAAGTCTACTTTGTGCATAAGTTAGAATAGAAATAGAATGAGTTTATCTATGCTTTTACTTATTTACATAATTACAAACCTCTTCAAAACCCCCCTTGTTTATTCTTTATTCTTTTATTCTTTATTCTTTTATTCTTTGATGCTTTTATTCTTTCATTCCTTTATTATTTAATTTATTGATTCTTTGATTAATTAATTCCTTTGTTCTTTGATTAACTAAGTCCTTTATTCTTCTATTATTTCATTCTTTAATTCGTTAATTTATTAATTCTTTGTAATTCATTAATTTATTATTATCTTGTTCATCTATTCTTTAATTTATTAATTCTTTGATTGTTTAATTCTTTTATTATTTAATTCTCTAATTCATTATTCTTTTATTCATAATCCACTAACATATTATTAATGTTCCCTAATTTCCCCGGTTAAGAACGATCCCTATTTATCAATACTACATCTACACAAAAAGGGTTTAAATTGCATAACACTCGAATTACATGTTTAATTTAATGCGTAGTTTGGGCATAGTCACCTTCAAACCCACTGCCAAACAACCCAAATTCCACATCCGTTTCTCCTTCTCCACCAATCCCAATTCCCAAATCCCCTCATCCTCTGAAAAAGTCGAATGCCCCTCCCAACCCGGTGCTCAAAACCCCCACCACCGGCCAAATACTGCAAGCTAGTTCGAGACTGTGTTATCTCCTCCGGCAGTGACCTTGTCGTCGTCGTCGACAACGGCATGTCTTTCGGGGGCGCCCTTCAACGACTTCAAAACTCCGAAGGTTAATCCTTTGGCAATTCGGGAACCGACCTTCTTGCCCTTCGCACCGCCCACGATGCCAAGAGGCCCAATACCATGGACTGGAAAAACTCCATTTGAAGAGCGCCAGGGAGAAGAAAAGGAAGCACAAAGTTGCGCAGGTTGAAATGGCACGATCCGTTAGGCATGCAGTTAACTCGTTCGCCTTCGTGCCTAACCGGATTCCTCTTTTAACTTCATTGTGCGCGCCTAAAAATTGAGAAGAATTTCAAGCGTCTGTGAGTAAATAAATTGTTTTCAAGTCTCAATCTCATTAAAAGTCGTTACTAGAAATGATAAACAAAGGATACAAGCAAAATGCACAAGGTGCAAGTGGAACATTTGGGCTTCATTTACTCGGTCTGAAAAGAATTGGTAAATTACAAGTATGTCAAAATGCCACACATGTAGTAAAGGTTTCAGCAATTGTAATGCTAATTCTGCAAGTTTTGCTCAGAAATATATGAATAGAATTAAAGACGAGGCAAAAATTAAGCTGAAAAATTTGTAATCTCAGATTGAAAGGGACACAGGGTGAGAAATTTCTCTAAGTGTGTGTGCTCTAGCTGGGAAGAAAGCAAATAAAAAAAGTGAGGGATCTTATGCTGAGCAATGCTATAAGTTGTGGGACTACTATAACACCCCGGAAATCTGAGGAAAATAAAAATGACGATTTTGCCCTTATAAGTAAAAATGTTGACTTTTTGATTGGGATATGTTTGATCTGGAAATAGACCAACTTGATGAGACCCGCTGGGGGATCTAGGATCAGCTATGTGATGCTTTGTACCCGCTGGGGGTGTTGCCGTTCGGTAGAGAACCTGCAAGAACTTAGCACCGGTGCGGTGTCCGCCAAAGGGACTCTGATGGTTAAGTTAGTATCTGCACGCCGAAGGGCAAGGGAATAACAGTAGTCTGAATGGGTTTTCAATGTCTTACCTTTATGAAGGATTTCGAGGTATTTATAGTAGCCATAACTGCGGTAGGTGGCCTACTATTTGGGGGCAGGTTATGCTTTGTGGCTGAGAGTCGCCTGACAAGCCCTGGAAATCCGGAGGAGGCACCAGCTGGAGTTTCAACCTGCCTCCGTCAGGAAGTGGTTATGGCAGAGTTGGTGTCAGGCGATTGGTGTAGCCAGCTGGCGACTGTTGGTGTCAGGTGCCGAATGACAGGTCTGCAGGGTAGTGCCGGTCGGCCGGCCACGTTTGTGGGGGTGCCGATCGAGGTATTGGTCAGCGTTCGTCCTGTCTTGGTGGGCCCTGTACCTAGAGGCTGGTCGGTCGATGTAGTATTAACATAAGTCCCCTAAGTCTTTGACTGAGGTGGACTTCCTCGGTTGAGGACTTGTGATGACAGCTGATATCAGTCGACTGACCAGGGCGGTGCGCCCTGTCCCTTAGTAGCCTCCCAAGTCGTGGATCGAGGAGGGAAACCGTATATTCGAGGGGAAGAGAGTTCCCGTTGCCGAGTCCCGTCGCTCTGGCACCTGGAGGGCCAGAGGGCCATGTAATGGTGGCCGAAGGGGCATGGCGGGGACCCGTCGGTCGCAGTGTGTGCTTGCCGACAGAGAGAGGAAACATGCCGTCAAGGGTATGGCGATGGACGCCGGTCGGCATGCTGTAGTGATGTAGCTTGGTGTCGTAGAGGTACGTATATGGTGGGAATATACGGTACGGATGTGCAAACGGTACAAGGGCGTGTCCGTAGTTGAAAGGTGGTCGTATCGGCCTGGTGATCGTTAGATCAGAAGCACGCATCTCGAGGAGTGCCAGGCTCCTATAAAAGGGGGTGGAAGTTTTTTTTTACTTTTTCACTTTTTACTCAGTGCATTTGTTAAGAAAATTCTCGTGCCAACCGGATTTGTAGCTGTCGATAGGAAAGGAGACGTACACGTAACCGATTCCGTCGAGATATTTAAGTAACAGGTAAATTCCTGTCGATCGGCACGCCTTCTAAATATGTCTTCGGTAGCGTAGGTTCTTAGTCGTAGCTTCGTTTTTGGTAATTTGTAGATGTCAGAGTCAACTAATGGATCTGGGGTTAGGTCCCCTCAAACTTTTGGCGAGGAAGCACCATCTTGCTCGGCAAGCGATGTGCCGAGCGAGCGTAGTGGTTCTACGTCCACTAGTGGGTCCACATCCGAGAGTTCTTCATCATCCAGCGACAGTGATAGCCTAGACAGGGTCCTCAGGTTACCGAGGAAGGAGGTGCTGAGATAGGGGGAGTGCAGCACTTCCGGGGCCGGTCATGTAACGACCCGTCCCGAATTTCATGATTAGATTAGTGACTAATCACGATTAGTGAGGCTAATCTGTGATTAGTAGAGCGAAATCGGACGAACGATGCGAAATGACCGTTTTGCCCTTGGTGATGGCAAAACGTTGACTTTTCAATCGGGTGGTCAAATGGACTTTGACCGACGACCGTGACGTAGTTCGTGACGTCACGAGTTCATAGACAGGTGGCACGTTCAATTCCGACGTTCGAGGAAGAAGTTATGACGTTCGGAAGTTTAGGGGCATTTTGGTAATTTGGGTGAATAGGAGGTCAAAAGTTGACTTTTTGACCGGGAGGTCCGATGGCCGAGGGCCGAAGACCATTACGTAGATAAGGACGATACGAATCCGTAGACAGGCGGCACGTCGAATTCGGACGTTCGACGGCGAAGTTACGGTTCACGGAAGTTCCCGATTACTATTCACGACGGCACGTTTTACGAGACAAAAGTGCAGTTTTGTCTCTAGTGGGCCCAGATATTTAATGGAGGCCCAATGGATGAGTGACACTTGTCACCCATCCACTGGCCAACCCCACCTACTCATGCACCAAACCCATCCCCGTGCATTTTCATTTCTTCATCCACACACAAACCCACCCGATCTCACCCTTTTCTCTCCATCTTCGTGCAACCCAAACCCAGCCAACCCAACCCCAATTCGGCCAGGACGGAGACCAGACGTGAGGGAAGGACTGAAGATGATGGTGGCCAGCCAAGAGGGAGCCACCGTGCACGGCCGAGACCCAAACCCGAACGGTTACCCGGTTAGGCCCAAATCTCCCATTTTGTCGATTTTTACATTATGGATAGTTTTGGTTGATTAGGGAATGTTTGTTAGATTGTTTAGGGTGTATTGAGATGGTTTTGAACGGGGGTTGACGGCTGTGAAGCCTGGGGATGAAATCGAAAAACAGGGCCGTGGGGGGTTAATTTTTAGGGATCGATTTAGGGGGTTTTAAGTTGTTTTGTTAATTGGGTTAGATAGGAAATGAAGAAATAGGAATTTAGGAATTGGAATGGGTGAAATCAGACCAAAAATGAGGGAGAAGGACACCTGGACCGGTTACGCCGGTCCAAGTTGCAGGAAAAACCGGACCGGACCGGTTCGGACCGGTCTGACCGATGTAGGGGATGACTGATGACGTCATCCTGATGACGTCATCATGTCAGGGATGACGTCATCATGTCAGATCTGACAATGTCAGACTGACATGTCAGACAGTGGGCCAATGGGAGCGTGACACGTGTCACTATCAGGGCTGTCAGTGATGACGTCATGCTAACGTCAGCGATGACGTCAGCAGGTACTGTAGCAGGCGCGTGAAGCCCACGCGCAACCACTTCAGGCGGCGCGTGAGGGCGCGTGGCAGGGAATCTGGGGAAGGTTCCAACATGTGAAATCATCTATTCGATGTAACGAACATTTTGGGACTGGTTTCGTGTCGATCGGACACCGTCTCGATATGTTTCGGGGCATCGGAAGGTTTAGGTTCGGTTTTAAAAATAGTTAAAAATATGGGAAAATTACGGGGCTTTAGTGGGAGGTTAATTAAGTAGTTAGTAACCTTCTATTACGATTTGGACAGGTTTGGGAGTCCCGGTGACGGTGATCGGCTCGGGGAGCCGTATGGCACGCAAATCGAGGCGGCAGCTCGGACGGTCTATGAGTGGACCTTGTTTTCTAAATTGGTGCATGCATAAATGTTTATTATATGTTTATTTACTTGTTTGATGATGCCATGGGTGCATTTGTATGTGGTTACGTATAAGCACGTATTTCGAGGTTTCGGCCTTATACGGTGCTTATACGGGTCTGTATTTCTTTATTGATTTAAATGAACTGAATTTGGATTTCAAAATGATAAACTCGGGTATGAGACCCATTTGGTTTTGTCTCGGGCATATGACCTCAGATTCCGGGCACGGTGCCCAGTTGGTGTCCTATGTTCGGGTACGAGACCCAGTCACTTTACGGTTTTGATTTCAGGTCAGGGAACCTTAAATGGATTCCCAGGTTCATGACGGTTTATGGGAACCGGCATGAACCCTTGTTATGGTATCATGGTTCATGACGGTTTATGGGAACCGGCATGAACCCTTGTTGGTTATTACGGTACATGACGGTTTATGGGAACCGGCATGTTACCTGATTATGGATATTATGGATCATGACGGTTCAGGGGAACCGGTCATGAATGTTTATGTTATGTATATATATGTTCGTCTACCTTCCTTTACATGTTCTACTATCTCCTCCGGGGAGGGTCGTTGGCCTGGGTGGACCCCGGAGTAGTCACGGAGCACCGACTGAGTGGAGTCACCCCCCAGTTGGGTTCCTTACTCTCAGGAAGGCTATGATTACTATTACCTCGGGTAGGGTCAGTGGTCTACGGACATTGATCTTGACTTTGAGATGACTCGGATTGAGACCCGGGTAGCGCGCGCGTAGCTTTGGATACCGTGACAGGATTGGTTGTGTGACTTATATATCTGTATGTGATGGATATATGATATATGATATATGATATGTGGTGTGTATAGGTGTGCACAGGATTTGGGCAGTGGCCCGTATGGTCATTTTTATTGTGGTCCTTTCGACCTTAGTTTATATCTGCTTTGGGCTTAGTCCCACATATGGTTGTTTTGGCTAAATGGTTTTCGAATGCATGCATGCTTTTTAGTGGAGGGTACAAATGTCTTCCTTATTAAATGTTTTTATAAACTCTTTGTTTTGTCCACTCACAGTTTTTAATGTTTTGACTGCCCTTCAGGTTGACATCGGATGTGGACTGTAGCAGGGACCGAGATATCACATGCCTCCTCCGGATCCTGGCGTACTCTGATAGCTCGGGAGGGCAAAGGACGAAAGTATCCCTTGTCTGACACTTCGTGTCAGACGGGAGCAGGGTCATCCCGCACTAATCCCGGGGGGGATTGGGATGGGTCCTGTCAACGTGGTATCAGAGCGGGGTTGTCTCTATTCGAGCAACCGCGGAGCTCTTGGGGCATGTACGCTGGTCGAGGATGTGATATCTCAATGGGCTACAGTTCGTGGTCAACCTGATGTTGAGGTACCGGTACGATAGTTAGTAGGATTGGCATGCCTTGGTTCGGCATTTGAGGCCGGGGTTGCCATAGTTCTGTCAAGATTGACAGTGTGGGACCCTACGGAAGGATTAACGTGTTCGTATTCTGGAGTGTGATCGTGAGACGGTTAGTTGGGATCGTCTTAACGAGGTCGTAGGATCGGTTCCGACTACTGATCCGATGTTGTGACCATTAGATGGTCAGATTATGTTGAGTTAAATGGATTTACTGCAGTCGGCAGTTAGCAGCCGGATTCGAGGATCCTGATTGGACTTACGGTAGGATTGGATTGACGTCATTACGATGTCAAGACCGCGGAGTCGGTCAGATTGTTGATTTTACTGCTTTTCGCAGTTGGGTTCAGAGTGACCCTAGGGCTTGATTGTGGAACCCTACCTTATGTGTATGGTTCGGAAATGTGAGTTGACTGGTTGTTTGACTTGGACGACTATTCAGATTTGGATTCGTTAGTCGGTCTAGTCATGTCAGCTTGTGTTGGGACTGCACTTCGCAGTCAGGGTTGTACGTATCGGTTAGACCGAGTTGGTTGTCGTGCTACTTCAGTTGTGGGTTGGTGCAACTAAGGTTGCGGGTGACCTGGTAGACGACATTGGGTTAGTCGAGTTGCAACTGGTTAGAGTTTGGTTGGACAGGTTACCAGGGTTGGTACTTGTCGATGGAATCCCTAAGTGGGATACGGAGTATTTGGTACGGGCGAGTGATTCCGTTGGATGCGGGGTCTCGATAGCAGTGCCTGGTAGTTAGGTCTGCACAAGTGTGTAGCAGGAACTACTACCGAGAGTGGTCGTAGTTACGCTTGTTGGGATTCGGGGATGTTCGGGGAACGTTTTCTTTTTCTCGCATGAGTTGTCAGGGTGACTGTACCCAGAGTTGTTGGGTACGAGGGAGGCAGAGTTCCCCTCTTCGAATAGAGGTACGGGGTCGTCGTTCGGTATGAGCGGAGATCCAGGATTATCTGATTTGCACACTTTGTGCTGATGCTGACAGGTGATGATACTGGTACTAGTGCTGGTGCTAGTGCCGGTGATCGTGATGACGATGAGTTACGGATCGGGGTGTGACTCCGTCGTAATGGGCATATGTTCGGTATCTGTGGTTCAGGAGTGGAACTCAGATAGAGTTAAACTGGTTAGGGGACACGTGGTTGATGTCCGGGTATGTTGTTTCCAATCTTGTTGGAACTTCGGAATCGTGAGAGGTTGCGAATGAGGTGACGAGTGGAATGCGGGTTTTCCGCATTGGTAACGGGTATGTCGAAGTCGTTTTGGGTGACTTCTCAGGTTCTACCATAATTGATGGTGGTAGAGGATGTAGATGTTATTGATGTTGTTGGTTGCCACTAGTACACTAATCGTGTATTGGTTGGTGGACCCGTGATTGTCTTGGGTCATCAGGTGGAGTGAGTATATCGAAGTTAAGTGACTGAGATTTCTCATTTTCTACTTGGTGGCAGACGATGTTAGGTTACATGACGTGGTGAGTGCAGCGAGTGTTGTTTGCATTCACGTAGGATGGATTATTCGATCATTCTTGGTTTTCCACGGTGGAATGCCAAGGATCGATACGAGGTACTCAGTGAGAACCCACAGTCTCGGCGTGTCTCGTCGTTGACTAATCTGTTCAGATGTGGGAATTGGTTTAGGACTTTGGGTATCCTTATGGATCTGGATCATGGTCTTGATGATCCAGATAGGTGGAGAGTTTATCGCTCATACTTGGATGTTTGAGTGGAGCATGTTGGGACTGAACTTCTGTTCGAGGTAAATCCCATATGGCTTATTACTCGCCTGAGTAGTTTTCCGACATGGTCGGATTTGGGTCAGCCCTGGATGGGTGAGTGTTGTGATTGGCTTCCCTATAAAGTCAATCGATAGTGTGGTCGTGATCGTTTGAACAGGTATCCGATAGGTTCGGATATGGTACGTTTTGGTAGACGAGAACGAGATTTCAGGTTTTGGAATCCGATTTCTGGATGACGATTCAGGATTTGATTTTGGAACTTGAAAGAGGATTTCTAGATTTGGGCTTTGGAATCGGATTCTGGGTGACGATTCAGGATTTGATTCTAGAGCTTGACTGTAGATTTTCTTTTATGGATTTGGGTTCGGAATGGTTATTCCTAATACTAGTTTACGGAATGATGATTTCGGATTTGAATTTGGACAGGATTATAGATATGATTTCTGGGTTTGGATTTGGGATTTCTTACGAAATTGCGGATTCGGATTCGGATTTGGAAATAGATAATGGGTTGGAGTTTCGATTTGTCTAGATCGGACAGATGGACTCCATAATTGAAACGTGATTGACTACAACCTAGGTGGTTGTAGGCTGATTGATGGGTAGTTGTACGTACCTTGTTCATTATTCGAGGTACGACACCGGGCAGACTTGGGATGTCTGGTGACGGTATATAGGTTATACCAGTGGTACGTTGGAGAGCGTGTTGGTAGTCGGCATGGTTCCGATACCATTGGTGTAGTCGGGGTCGTGGACTGGACGTTGGATACTGTGCATTGGGTCATGGTATTTCTGATGGGTCTAGTTACACACAGATTGAGTGAAAGGCTTTGTGGGTAAGTGTTTACTCCTGGTTGGGTCCGTTGGTGGTTAGTGTAACCACGAGTGAGTATAGTGTCAGTTTTCGACTGACGACTGTCAAGTGGTGACGGTCTGTCGGAGGTGTCAGCGTGGATCGTTGAGTGAGGTCTGATGGCTCCCAGTGGGAGCAAACGTCAGGATAGATTAGTGATTGAGAAGGGAACTGTCTAGTTGTTGTATCAACAAGATGGTAGATTTGACAAGTAGTGTCAATTCGGACCGTGTGGCTACTGTTCTTCGACGTGGTCGAGTGTAGTCGATACGACGAGAGCGTTAGTGGCACGTCGGGCTGTAGACGAGTAAGGATTATTCTGTTTAGTGGGTGTACGGGTGTACACGTGTCGTGAGATCGAATTATTTACACGAGGTGGAGGTTGTGGAATCAGGATAGTTGGAGTTTCGAGAACGGAACTAAATTAAGGAGGGAAGAACGGTTGGGTTTAGGTCGGTTGGAATTTCGAGGACGAAATTAATTAAGGATGGAAGGTTGTAACGACCCGTCCCGAATTTCATGATTAGATTAGTGACTAATCACGATTAGTGAGGCTAATCTGTGATTAGTAGAGCGAAATCGGACGAACGATGCGAAATGACCGTTTTGCCCCTGGTGATGGCAAAACGTTGACTTTTCAATCGGGTAGTCAAATGGACTTTGACCGATGACCGTGACGTAGTTCGTGACGTCACGAGTTCATAGACAGGTGGCACGTTCAATTCCGACGTTCGAGGAAGAAGTTATGACGTTCGGAAGTTTAGGGGCATTTTGGTAATTTGGGTGAATAGGAGGTCAAAAGTTGACTTTTTGACCGGGAGGTCCGATGGCCGAGGGCCGAAGACCATTACGTAGATAAGGACGATACGAATCCGTAGACAGGCGGCACGTCGAATTCGGACGTTCGACGGCGAAGTTACGGTTCACGGAAGTTCCCGGTTACTATTCACGACGGCACGTTTTACGAGACAAAAAGTGCAGTTTTGTCTCTAGTGGGCCCAGATATTTAATGGAGGCCCAATGGATGAGTGACACTTGTCACCCATCCACTGGCCAACCCCACCTACTCATGCACCAAACCCATCCCCGTGCATTTTCATTTCTTCATCCACACACAAACCCACCCGATCTCACCCTTTTCTCTCCATCTTCGTGCAACCCAAACCCAGCCAACCCAACCCCAATTCGGCCAGGACGGAGACCAGACGTGAGGGAAGGACTGAAGATGATGGTGGCCGGCCAAGAGGGAGCCACCGTGCACGGCCGAGACCCAAACCCGAACGGTTACCCAGTTAGGCCCAAATCTCCCATTTTGTCGATTTTTACATTATGGATAGTTTTGGTTGATTAGGGAATGTTTGTTAGATTGTTTAGGGTGTATTGAGATGGTTTTGAACGGGGGTTGACGGCTGTGAAGCCTGGGGACGAAATCGGAAAACAGGGCCGTGGGGGGTTAATTTTTAGGGATCGATTTAGGGGGTTTTAAGTTGTTTTGTTAATTGGGTTAGATAGGAAATGAAGAAATAGGAATTTAGGAATTGGAATGGGTGAAATCGGACCAAAAATGAGGGAGAAGGACACCTGGACCGGTTACGCCGGTCCAAGTTGCAGGAAAAACCGGACCGAACCGGTTCGGACCGGTCTGACCGATGTAAGGGATGACTGATGACGTCATCCTGATGACGTCATCATGTCAGGGATGACGTCATCATGTCAGATCTGACAATGTCAGACTGACATGTCAGACAGTGGGCCAATGGGAGCGTGACACGTGTCACTGTCAGGGGCTGTCAGTGATGACGTCATGCTGACGTCAGCGATGACGTCAGCAGGTACTGTAGCAGGCGCGTGAAGCCCACGCGTAGCCACTTCAGGCGGCGCGTGAGGGCGCGTGGCAGGGAATCTGGGGAAGGTTCCAACATGTGAAATCATCTATTCGATGTAACGAACATTTTGGGACTGGTTTCGTGTCGATCGGACACCGTCTCGATATGTTTTGGGGCATCGGAAGGTTTAGGTTCGGTTTTAAAAATAGTTAAAAATATGGGAAAATTACGGGGCTTTAGTGGGGGGTTAATTAGGTAGTTAGTAACCTTATATTACGATTTGGACAGGTTTGGGAGTCCCGGTGACGGTGATCGGCTCGGGGAGCCGTATGGCACGCAAATCGAGGCGGCAGCTCGGACGGTCTGTGAGTGGACCTTGTTTTCTAAATTGGTGCATGCATAAATGTTTATTATATGTATATTTACTTGTTTGATGATGCCATGGGTGCATTTGTATGTGGTTACGTATAAGCACGTATTTCGAGGTTTCGGCCTTATACGGTGCTTATACGGGTCTGTATTTCTTTATTGATTTAAATGAACTGAATTTGGATTTCAAAATGCTAAACTCGGGTATGAGACCCATTTGGTTTTGTCTCGGGCATATGACCTCAGATTCCGGGCACGGTGCCCAGTTGGTGTCCTATGTTCGGGTACGAGACCCAGTCACTTTACGGTTTTGATTTCAGGTCAGGGAACCTTAAATGGATTCCCAGGTTCATGACGGTTTATGGGAACCGGCATGAACCCTTGTTATGGTATCATGGTTCATGACGATTTATGGGAACCGGTATGAACCCTTGTTGGTTATTACGGTACATGACGGTTTATGGGAACCGGCATGTTACCTGATTATGGATATTATGGATCATGACGGTTCAGGGGAACCGGTCATGAATGTTTATGTTATGTATATATATGTTCGTCTACCTTCCTTTACATGTTCTACTATCTCCTCCGGGGAGGGTCGTTGGCCTGGGTGGACCCCGGAGTAGTCACGGAGCACCGACTGAGTGGAGTCACCCCCCAGTTGGGTTCCTTACTCTCAGGAAGGCTATGATTACTATTACCTCGGGTAGGGTCAGTGGTCTACGGACATTGATCTTGACTTTGAGATGACTCGGATTGAGACCCGGGTAGCGCGCGCGTAGCTTTGGATACCGTGACAGGATTGGTTGTGTGACTTATATATCTGTATGTGATGGATATATGATATATGATATGTGGTGTGTACAGGTGTGCACAGGATTTGGGCAGTGGCCCGTATGGTCGTTTTTATTGTGGTCCTTTCGACCTTAGTTTATATCTGCTTTGGGCTTAGTCCCACATATGGTTGTTTTGGCTAAATGGTTTTCGAATGCATGCATGCTTTTTAGTGGAGGGTACAAATGTCTTCCTTATTAAATGTTTTTATAAACTCTTTGTTTTGTCCACTCACAGTTTTTAATGTTTTGACTGCCCTTCAGGTTGACATCGGATGTGGACTGTAGCAGGGACCGAGATATCACATGCCTCCTCCGGATCCTGGCGTACTCTGATAGCTCGGGAGGGCAAAGGACGAAAGTATCCCTTGTCTGACACTTCGTGTCAGACGGGAGCAGTGTCATCCCGCACTAATCCCGGGGGGGATTGGGATGGGTCCTGTCAGGTCACCCCGCCGAGAGAAGCACACCGCCCCAATCCCCTCCGGTCGTCGTGGTCGACTCAGACGACGAAGAGAGTGGGATGGAAACAAGCTCGCTGATGGAGCTGGATGCCGACGGGGTGGTGAAGACGGAATATGCCGTCGACTACGAGGCAAATACCGTCCGGCTAGTCGACCTGGACCGGTTTCGGGAGCTGTACAACGTCCCGGTAGACATAGTGATGACCCTGCCGCCCGGTAGTAGTAGGCCGAGCGATCCTCCCGAAGGGTCGACGTTATTTCACGTCGACTACTTCGAGCATGAAGTGAGGCTGCCTCTGCACCCATGGCTGCAAAACATGATGGCGAGGGCCAACCTAGCCATGGGCCAGCTGAATGCGAACGACTAGATCATCTTGGTCTGCCTGTACAAGGCCTTCCGATTGGCGGGAATGCCAGAGCCGACCTGGGGGTAGTTGTGCGCGCTGTACCGATTCAAGAGGCAAACCTACGGGCCGGGATGGTACCAGATGGAGTGCCTTCATAAGACTGCCCAGGGTGCGTTCATCAACGACGTGCCGACGTCGCAGAAGAGTTGGAGGCACCGGTTCTGTTGGGTGTCAGGGCCGTGGGAGGGAGATGTAAGCGCAGTCCAAGCGAGGATTCCCAGCCATTTCCAGTCTAGAGGTTTTCAGCCTTCCGCTCAGCCGGTGGCCATCATATGATAGCTGGGTATGCCGATACGGGGTTTGATGGTTTGTTTGTTTGTTTTGCAGGTCCGTCGAAGGCAACGATAACAGCGGAAGACTCAGAAGCATGTACCCTGGTCCGGTAGAAGCTTTCCGACCTAGAGCGCAGCCGCTGTGTCATGAAGCTACCAGCCAACCTAGTTGTCGTGGGTCTCATCTCTCCACCTGGTAAGGATTAGTTTTGTAAGTAATGTTGTGAGGGGTGCCGAGGGACTAACGCTCTATGTGTGCAGTTCATCCCCATGTCGAGCAAGCGGCGCATAAGAAGATGAGCGAAGCAGTTGCGAAGCATGCTCCCACTGCCGACGGAAAAGGCAAAGAACCTGAGGTGGTGCCTCAGCCCGCGCGCAGGGAGAAAACCGTGGCAGTGAAGCCGAAGGGGACGTCTAGGGAGGAGTCAACCGCAGGTCCGAAATCGGACTCACTGCCGCAGCCGACCAAGCCGGAAGCCAGGTAAGGAGGGGACGTGAAGAGCCCGGTGGTCGGTATGAAGCGGCCAGTGATTGGTGGGTTGGAGCAAGCCCGCGAGCGTCGGAGGAAGCTAATGGAGGCTCGGCAGAGGCAGTCTCCCCAGGTGGCCGGTGTGTCAGAGAATGAGAGCATCGAACGTCGGCGGAAGATAGAGGCGGGGTTAAAGGCCCCGGAGGTGCCGAGGGAGAGGGCCAAGGAGGTCAGGATGGAGATGCCGCCTTCGACAAACGAGCGGGTGCCGGTCAGTTGTGCTGGCATTTCTACCGTCTTTGCCGAGCCGCTGGAGACGGCGGAGGTCGTCCGGTCTGCCAAGGCCGGGGAAGGGTGGGTGTCAGTGATGCACAAGGTGCACAAGACCTTGGCACCGGTGGCTAATGCCTTCGTGCTGGGGTCGCAGGTGACTCCTGCGGATATGGAGGAGATCGGCACTAGCTCCCACCCGGGTCGTTTTTCCGTTGTGTTGGCCGAGGAAGCCCACGTAAGATCCCTTGATTATCATTTTATTCGATTCGTAATGTTTCGTGACTGACCCAAGTGTTTTGCCTTCGGTAGTGTTTTGGACAGACATATGTGGCGCTGTAGAAGGCCTCCCGGCACATACAGCGCCTGGAAACCGAGCAGAGTACCGCAAGGCAGTGGGAGGAGCGGTTGAGGGTCCGGGAGCACGAAGGCCAGGCTGCTCGGAGGCGGGTGGCGGAGTTGGAAAGGGAGCTCCAGCGGTAGACGGCCAAGGCGGAGGCGGCCGAGAGGGGAATTGTGGACCGGGAAGAGACGGTGCACGTGTTCTCCTTAAAGCTGAACGAGCAAGATACCTGCCGATAGGCGAATACTTTTTTGTTGCCAACTGTTTTTTTTTTTTGGAAAATGTTTAGGCATGCCGACCCACATGGTTTGGGCTAGTACGTATCGAACAAACTTAAGAACATATCTGAACATTGACGGACAACGGAACTTGACTAAGAACAAGTAAGATTGACGGCTAACAGAACTTGACAACCAAGGTTGGAAGTTTCTTCCTGTCGGCAAGGCAGATAGATGCCGATCGGGGTCCAGAGTGATTGCCACAAATTCCTTGGTGGATTTCCCGGAGGACCGCAATGCCCCGGTCAGTGGGGAGACATTTCAAGAGTGGGGTGTCGAATCCACGTTGATATAAATGGCCATGTACCATGGTGTATCGCGGGACTGGCGTTGGATGCGCCGAGCTTCATTACGGTCTGAGGGGAGTTCCGCCGTGGTGAGGTATCATGTGATGGGATCCATCCAAGAGGGATCGTGGGCTGTGACCAGGATTGGGTGCTCGCTAGTGCTGGGAGATGTCAGAAATTCGACTTGGACGTGGCGGCCTACCCGGTCATCAATGGACGAGGCCAAACGGGCCAGGACATTGACGTGGCCGTTCTCAGATCACGTTATCTGGGTGATGATCGTCACAATCCTGGGCGCACTGCCCAGAGAGATGGGCAAGGAGATGGTGCCGAGGGGCATAACATAGTCGCTCGAGAAGCTGAGTAGCGGGGAACCAATGTGGGTGAGGCTCGTGGGGTTGATGCCCAACTGGTTGAAGGTGTCCATAAAGAGGACGTTTACGGAGCTGCCAATGTCCACCAAAATTCGCCCGACATCGAAATTGGCTATTTGAGCTCGGATGATCAATGGATCATCGTGGGGAAAAATGACTCCCCGTTCTTCTTCCTCGGTGAAGGTGATGGGTGTCCACCCTGCCCGTGCGACCTTGGTGGCACGTCCATTCTCGATGTTGAAGAGTTGGTGGTTGGATGTCGTAGCTAACAGGAAGCTTTTCTTTGCCCGATTAGAGGTGTAAGAGGAAGAAATGGTAGGCACCTCACTGATTGTGTTGATCTATGGCAGACCCTGCGTGGGGCGCGCATGCTAGAGGAACTGTTTGATCTTCCCCTCTCTTACGAATGCCTCTACAATGTTGCAGAAGGCCACGCATTTGTCGATGGTATGGTCGTTGAACTTGTGGCACTGGTAATACAGGTTGGATTGGATGCCCAGGCGGGGGGCAGGTGGTCGCGCTCGTGGCTTGGGTATTGTGCCTTCGATGTTCATCAAGACATTCTAAAGGGAGGTGTTCAGGATGGAATAGGTTTCGTACTTCGATGTGGGTCCCGTGTGGGGTTTGCCTGACTGGTGGTGACTCAATCCCTGCCTCTTGTTGTGGTACTTGTCCCTCCCCTTATGATCATTGATGTACGTCCCCTTCCGGTTACCGGAGTGCGAGTCAGATCGATGGTCCGGACGCGTGTTATTGGTTGGTGGGGGTGACTGTGCCGGCCGGCTGTTTGGAGGTAGGGGATGTGCGTTAGTCGTGTCGGGTCGGGTCGCCACCTGGGGAGAGTTGAAGTGTTCTGCCTTGGCATGTATTGTCGGTTGCCTCATGAGTTCATTATAATCGTCCCAACCCTGGGTGAAGGCATGGTATTTGAAGGTGGACTCCCGCAACCCATTGCGGAAAGCCCGGTATACAGCCTTGTCATCTGTCTCATGGCACTTGGAGTATTCCAAGCTGAATCGAGCATCGTATTGGCGTAGGGGCTCGCCATCTCCCTGTCGGAGGGTACCTAGGTCTTCCGTTATAAGTAACCGATCCGTCTGGATCATGAACTGGTTTAAAAAGACCGTATGCAATCAATCAAATGAGTATATCGATTGCGGTTCCAGCCGATAGAACCAGTTGAGTGCGGCCCCAGTGAGGGTGGAACTAAAAATCAGGCACTGCGCTTCATCAGAGAGATTTCTGAAGGCTAGTGCGGAGTTATAATTGTTGATATAAGTGTCTGGGTCTCCCTGTCCGTCGTATAAGGCGATTTTTAGGGGCTTGACCTCCGTCTCATGGCGGTACAGCATGATGCGGTCCGTGAAGGGACCGATGTTGGTCCGAGGTCTGGGCAGTGTCCCGGCTTTGGGTCTGGCGGCCTCCAGCTCCCGCACTCGCTGGAGGAGTTCCTGGACCACCTCGTCCGATCTGGCCCGGTCGGCCGGCCACCGGTTGGACGGTTCTTGGTCGGCGGAGAATCTATACTACTGCCGTCCCTGGGCTTCCCGAGTTGTATCGGACGTCACCTAGACGAGGCCGTGGTCGAGCTGGAATTGTCTTTCGGATGGTGCCTTTCAGCTGGCGAGGGGGGACTGCCTGGTAGCTGGGCGGAAAGCCGTGGATGCCGTGATGGTCGATGTGCCGATCCGGACCGTGACCGGGCGCCCTGGGATAGTATTGGCAGGGGCGGTTGTGCCTGGATGCGAGGGTCATGAGTGGGGTAAGTCAGAAGGTTGACTTGGACCTGTGTCTGTCTCTTGTCGAGCAGTTTGCGGGCGTCACGGTTGATCTGCGTACCCGAGGGACCAGGCAGGGGGGCCTGGTGGAAGAGAAGGGGACTGGACGTCTCCGGTCGGCAAGTGTCGCTAATCTCGACTCGGCAGGCATCGAACTATTGCCGACGAGATGCTACGGCCAGGGCCCATTTGGTTGCCTCCCGCTGTTCCTCCAGTTCCTCGCGTGTGGATTGCAGGATGGCCAGGGTGCTCCCGTGCTGCTCCCCCCCATACGTGGTTCCTGCTCTCGATGGTAGCATTGATTTTCCTGAGTTCGGCAACCTCCGACCGGAGGGTTCTCAGCATCTCGAGCATATCCTCGGAAGACAGGTTAGTTCTGGCTCAGTTGCGTTTTCCTTGAGGGGTGTTATAAGCTCACCGTCATCCTGTTTGGCAGACATTGTGCGTCGGCAGAGGGTTGAGCGAAGGTATGTGAGTTAGTGGGACGGAGTCGTTTCCCACAGACGGCGTCAATTGTTTGATCTGGAAATGGACCAACTTGATGAGACCCGCTGGGGATCTAGGATTAGCTGTGTGATGCTTTAGACCCGCTGGGGGCTTTGCCGTTCGGCAGAGAACCTGCAAAGACTTGGCACCGGTGCGGTGTCTGCCAAAGGGACTCTGATGGTTAAGTTAGTATCTGCATGCGGAAGGGCAAGGGAATAACAGTAGTCTGAATGGGTTTTCAATGTCTTACCTTTATGAAGGATTTCGAGGTATTTATAGTAGTCATAACTGTGGTAGGTGGCCTACTGTTTGGGGGCAGGTTATGCTTTGTGGCTAAGAGTCGCCTGACAAGCCCTGGACATCCGGAGGAGGCGCCAGCTGGAGTTTCAACTTGCCTCGGTCAGGGAGTGGTTATGGCAGAGTTGGTGTCAGGTGACTGGTGCAGCCAGCTGGCGACTATTGGTGTCAGGTGCCGAATGACAGGTCTGCATGGTGGTGCCGGTCGGCCGGCCACGTTTGTGGGGGTGCCGATCGAGGTATCGGTCGGCGTTCGTCCTGTCCTGGTGGGCCCTGTACCTAGAGGCTGGTCGGTCGATGTGGTATCAACAGGATATTCTTTAGAAATTCTGAGAAGACCGTTATGTAAGTCTCGGTATTCTAATTTCATAGACAAACGACATGCCAAAATCGAAGTTTGAGTGAAATTGTTATGGGTTAAAACTATCAAGGACAAAATGGTAATTTTGCCATCAAGGGCATTTTGGTAATTTGGTAAATCAACATGTGAATCATGTGAATAAATCTAGAATATTCTTGAATAGTTGAAGTAGTTTTCCCTCCCAATTGTCATCGACTAAGCTCCTAATAAATTGGTGTGGGAATTTCGGGGGATAGCCCGAAACCTTGAACAAGCCATAAAAATGGCTTACCGTGAGGGAGTAAGCCAACCAGAGAGAGAAACGCAGAGAGCAATAGGTAGGAGGGAAAAACAATAAAAGGAAGAACGTGGTGCGATTTAGAATGTGAGGGGAGGAGAAAATAAGATGGGTCGTGAGAAACCCGTGAGGTCCCCAAGTTAGGCCGTTACTTTGGAACCAGGGGAAGGCTCAAGGCTTACACTGGTGCTCTTCTGATGGTCATGTAACCTTCTTGGACTGAGGAAGGGAGGTTTTTGTCGTGGAGGAGTAACGAAACTGCTCTTGGAAACCATGGTCGAAATGTGTTAAGGTTGGAACGATGAGTCCTTGTGCGTATTTCTCCCTTTTGATTACATGGATCATCTCCTTAGTTAATTTAGGTAAATTTTGATCTTTGAAACATTGAATATGGACGTAAAACGAGTGAGAAAATATCGGGTCGGGTTTCCGGGTCTAGCTGCCCAAATATCAGAGAATTCGGGCCAAAACGACGATGAACAGTGTTTTCCCCCGAATCATTGTAGTTGCGTGTGGATCCCACGCGCAACCACTTTGGACAATGCGTGGGGGCGCATGGAGCGTTTTCTGGGGGCATTTCCAACGTGATCCTTGTTAAATTCCGAGTTTATTGATATGGAGTTTAGGAAAATTGATTACCATATGAGTATGTTTTTTATTTTTGAAGTTTTGTGTTCAATTGTTTATATTGCTAGCAGTCTAGGTAAGTTGTGGATTCTTATGTTTGCTTATGGTTAAGTGTTTGGTGACCTAACAAGGTAAATTTCAAGGATAATCGATCGTTCTCGGTGATATATAAGATAATCTGAGTAATAGTATAATATATGGTGTATATATATATATATTTACATATTTATTCTTATGAATATTTGTATAATGTGTGTGATAATAAAAAGTAAATGTACGACCCGATTATGGACGAATTATAATAAATTTCGTTCTTGTTGGGGTAAGTGAGTCAGATGAGGGCGGTACCCCGCACGAGATAGATTCAATTTGGTTTATATTTCAATTACCTGATAAATTTAAATTAGGAAAAATCTCTTGTCTGACCCGAGCCATTAGACAGGAGCAGGACCGATCCGATTTTTCAGTGAGAAGGGACGGGTCTTGTCAACTTAGTATCAGAGCTAGAATTTTGGATAATTTGGTTCTTGGAATAAGAACCCTTGTATTTAAATTGTGTTATGTCCTTTAAATTGCATTGTTTTGTTTGTGTGCTAACGAACTTTAAACTACAGAATTGTACGAAAATTTGTTTATGGTTATGAACAAGTTTTGGGTATGTTGAAAGGAAAATGTGTGTTTTGGAAAGTATGGTAAGCTCAAATTTTGAAGCTTGATTTCCTCGCTTTTTGAAATTATTGATTGTTTGTTGTACTAGTTTTTAGATTAAAAACGTGAAAATATGATTGTAATGGTTGATGCCTTTCTGAAAATCATTTGATGCACAATATACAAGGTGGTAAAATAGTTGTTAGAGAAATAAGTTGGATTTTGGCTCGAATCTTAAAATAATGTTTGCTAACGATACTATTGGAAGGAAAAAAAAAATAGATTTGGTCTTTGAAATGATCTAGTATTTATAGTATGAGGTTTTGGCAAAACCAGAGTTGGGTAAGTATTGGAATTTGCACTCAGTTTTTTTGAATACCTATTGAAGTAACTTTCATAAGGTTTTCAATGATCACTGGTGAGTTTATGGAAAATTATTTTATGGTATGTTTTACGAGGTATTTACAAAAAAAAATCGATTGAGTTGAAATTTGAATTTTTGAAATGATTTGATGAAAGAATAAATATATGGTAATAGTCGTAATATGTGCTAAAATGACTTCTTGGAAGCTATGACATTCAAACAATCATGAAGTGTTAATGAAAATGATTAGATCATGTGTGAAACTGTGTGAGAAACTGGGTAATGATGAATTGATGATGATGCCATGATGTATATTGATGATATGAATATGAGTACAAATGATGTTATGGCATAATGATTAATGATGTTGAGCATATAATGATGATGATGACATAATGATGTAAGGTTACGAGTTATGTGATGTGAAGTAACCACTCAGACGTCGAGCCAGGGGCTCCAATTCCTAAGTGGATGTTGGTTGGTTGGTATCAGATGTTGAGCCAGGGGCTCCGATTCCTGAGACTGGTATGGAGATATTGACTTAGATGTCGAGCAGGACTCCGGTTCCTGGGTCAGTACTTACTCAGACGTTGAGCCTGGGGCTCCGGTTCCTGAGTGAGAAAGTGAAGCTGTACTCGGACGTCGAGCTTGAGGCTCCGGTTCCCAAGTGTTGTGCAGAAATACACCCGGGGAAAATGCATGTTGGACATTTGATACTTGTTATTGATTACACGTTGGCCTATCGGAAGTGCCGTTGTAGAATGTGAGATGTAAATTGTGAGATATGGATGGTATAGAAATGGATAGTACTCGGGATACAAATTGATTGGAATTTGATACAGACAAGTGAAATATGCGTGAAAAGAATGATATGATTGGTAAGATGAAAGTAATATGACTAATATCTCATTTAAAAGGTTAGTCATATGAATTGTTGTGATAAATTTATAATAGTTTTGTGATACTGGTAGCAATGACTTAGTAGTGTAAAGTGATTGTTTTTTATCACTTTACGTATTCGGAGGAGATAAAACTCTTTATTATGTGATTTGATTTGATATGTGACTTGTTGAGATAATTTCTGACTATGTGCATTAGGTAAGTATGGTTGTGTGGTCATATCAATTTCATAACATAATATAGAATCTTATAGGATGATAAGAATAATATGATAAGAGGTGCTAAGAGCTTGTAGAGTTATAAAAAGTTATTATTGGGCACCAAGGATGAGTTAATCATGTGCGACTGTTATGATAATTTACGTAAAGTAGTTGAGAAGACTACTGATGCTGTTTACTATTCTAAGGTTATACCCCACTAAGTGTGAAAATGACTTTATGTGCATATGTAAGTTTGGAAAATTGATTTCTATTAAGCAAGTTAATGGTTCAATTTAAGAATGATCATAAGATAAGAGATTATGTTGAAATTTCAAGGACGAAATTTTCTTTAAGCGAGGTAGATTGTAACACCCCAAAAATATGAGGAAAATAAAAATGACGATTTTGCCCTTGTACGTAAAAATGTTGACTTTTTGATCGGGATATCTTTCGAAAATTCTGAGAAGACCGTTATGTAAGTCTCAGTATCTTGAGTTCATAGACAGGCGGCATACCAAAATTGGAGTTCGAGTGAAATTGTTATGGGTCAAAGACTGTCAAGGGAAAATGGTAATTGTGCCATCAAGGGCATTTTGGTAATTTGGTAATTCAACATGTGAATCATGTGAATAAATCTAGAATATTCCTGAAGTAGTTTCCCTCCCAATTGTCACCGACTAAGCTCCCTACAAATTGGTGTGGGAATTTCGAGGGGGTAGCCTGAAACCTTGAAAAAGCCATAAAAATGGCTCACCGTGAGGGAGTAAGCCTGTAAGACCCGTGTCCTTAAGGGAACAGTGAACGATCCCACATTCCTGCAAAGGGAATGGTGATGTGCCTTATATGTGTAGGCACACACCTATTTAGCACTAGGCCTTTTGGGAGCTCACTAGCTTTGAGTTCGGTTGGAACTCCAAAGTTAAGCGAATTGAGGCTGGTGCAATCCCATGATGGATGACCCACTGGAACGTTGTATATGAGCTCCCGAGAACAAAACCGTGAAGGCGAGACCCAAAGCGGACAATATGGTGCTAGATGGGATAGGTCCTAACATAATGGTATCAGAGCCAAACGTCGACTGGAAAGTGTGCCAATGAGGACGTTGGCCCTAAGGGGGTGGATTATAAGACTCGTGTTCTAGAGGAAACGGTGAACGATCCCACATTTATGCGAGGGGAATTGTAACACCCCGGAAATTCGAGGATTTTAATATTGTAATTTAATGTATGAATTGACGTTTTTACCCCTGTGAATGGTATTGCCAAATTGTTGACTTTTTGATTGGAGGGTCAAATGGACTTTGACCAATGACCGTGACGTAGTTCGGGACGTCATGAGTCCATAGACAGATGGCACGTCCAATTCGGACGATCAGAGAAAAAGTTATGACTATCGGAAGTTCAGGGGCATTACCGTAATTTGGACGTTGGGGGCGAAAATGTTGAATTTTTCGTTTGGAAACTAAGTCTCACACGACTCTAGGACCGTTAGGTAGGTCTCGACGCCCTGAGTCCGTTTACAGGCGGCACGCTGAAATCCGACGTCGTATGGCTGAGTTACGGGTCTGGAAAGTGAAGGGCATTTTGGTAATTTCTAAACCAGGGGCATTTTGGTCATTTCACCCACGGGTTACTGTAGCAAACCGTGAAGGACAGCGGCTGCACCACCGTGTGCGGTGTCTCTGTGCAATCTTAATATTTTAGGCTGTAATGAACTGGAAAAGGGAGATTTAACTAAGCATTACAGACTGTCTCAACGTGGGCTGAGTCATTCTTCATCAGTGGACACCATTTTTAATTCTGGATCGAAGCTTTTCGGAGAACAAAATCTCAGTGGACAGGTTGGACTTCCATGAGCCTCTGGGACGGCTTATGTTGTTTAAAACTGAGTAGGACGTGTGTGAGCTTCACTCTGCCGTTGAAAGAACTGAGAATTGGTGAGGAATCAGAGAGAAACCATTTCGGGGAAATTTGGAGGGAAATCAAGTTTTTAATGTCTGGTGCTTGTTGGTCTGAACCAAGGCTTGGTTTAGTCCTCTAGGAGTATTTGGAACTCAACCACATCGAAATCGAGGGGAACCAGCCACGGTTGAGCTGGGACGGAAGCTGCCGTTTTCAGAGAAGTTGCAGAGCTTGGGACGACAACCTCCAGGTACTTTCAGGCACAATTGATCATTCATTTTAGTTCGTTTTGATCCTATTATGCTTCCTGTGAAGTTAATTGGAGAATGGGTTCGAAACCAGGGAGTTCTAGTGATTGACCCGTTTAGTTGATCACGGGTCGAGGGTCCATTTAAGGGACCATTGAGGTTGATTTTTTACTCAGAACCTAAATTGGATAGTTAATGAACATGTTAGGATCAAATACGAGTGAAATCGAGTGGAAATTTAGGGTCAATTAACCGGGTCAAGCCGCGGGTGGCAGGCTCATATTACAGACAAACGGGTGAAGGTGGTGACATTGTAGCTACAGTGTCAGGCGCGTGACTTTCACGCGCAGCCACTTTGGGCATCGCGTGAGGGCGCATTGAGCCTTATCTCTGATCACGATCAACATTACTTTTATTCCTCTCATCATTCTGAACATTTTTGGTGAATTAACCATGTTGATCTGAGATAGTTTTGATGGGTCAGTTTAGGGCCGGTTGTCTCGGGAAACGTTTTTGGACGGTTTCCCCGAGCCGGTTTCTGTTTGGGACTTTTTGGATAAATGTTTAAGACTTGTAGTGACCCTTACGTGTGATTTGGACTTACAGGAATTGTACGATAATCCCGGTACAGGTCCGTACGCACAGATTCATCGCGGGATCGTACTGTGAGTGGGCCCGATTTCATTAAACCCTTGCATGCTTAAATGTTTTCTGATTTACTTATATATTCACATACTGGAATCATGAAATGGCTTTGATGATATTGAAATTATGGTTATGGCACGCTTCAGGTATTTGGGTTTGAGACCCGTGTGATGAAACTTAAAGATTGGTTTTGGATTTCATCAATATATATATATATATATGTTTTGCATGTGGATATCGATAAATGTATTTGAACTGCACTGTATAGATCCATTCTTATGATACTGTCTCCTCCGGATGTGGTACCCCGGAGTGGTCACGGCGCATTGCCTGCGAGGGGTCATTCTACGGAGGAACCGGACCGTAAAATGACTCAGGAGCAGGATTGCTATGATATGACATCTAGAACGTCGGGCGTCTAGGACGCTAGGCATCTGGGATGCCGTACCCGGACGGGGTTCGGGGATTGGACTCGGAATTGAGACCCGAGTGGCACGCGTAGCCTTGAGACTGTGACCTTATTGGACGTCAGGGACGTCAGACATCGGGGATGTCAGGATTGGAGTGTATAGTGCAGTGGTTAAAATTATGTTTATGGTTTTATTACATGCCTTATGATTCATATTATATGATTTATGGTTTTAAATTCTGATGCATGCATGTTTGGAAAACGGAGGGGTAAATTATATGTTTTACTTATGAAACGGTTTTATAAACTTGAGTTTCGGCCCACTCACCCTTAATGTTTTGGTAACCCCTCCAGGCTGTGCTACTGAGGTAGAGGAGGATCCTGAGGCTGAGGCATAGATCTACTTCCGCGTACCTGATCTCCTGTTGGGTGGTTTGCCCGCAGGTTTACTTTAGAGTCGTGCTCGCAATTTGTAATTTGGAACTTTATCCCTTGTCTGACATCGGTTTATTTCGGATTTGATGTATAACTTTATTTGGTTATTTATTCATTTGAACTTTTGAGGTTAAAATTGGTATGATATTTTGGGTGTCAGACGGGAGCAGGGCACGTCCCCATGTGGTCCCAGGGGGATCGAGGTGGGTCCTGTCAGGAATGATGATGTGCCTTATATGGCACGACTCACCCCCAATCCCCCGGGACTAAGGGATAAGTTATGCTCCCGTCTAACCCACGTGCGACACGAAGGCTAAACACATGTCTAACCTCCATGGAACACGTAAGCCAGACAAGGGATACCCAGGTCAACGTATCAAAATCAACGTCTGGTTTCCCAGAGTGCGCAGAAACCACTGTGGATCGCATGTGTGATGTGTAGGCACTAATCTAAACCCTTAATTAGCCACTAATCTAAATCTGAAATCTGGGACGGATCATTATATTATATGTGTAGGCACACACCTATCTAGCACTATACCTTTTGGGAGCTCACTGTCTTTGTGTTCGGCTGGAACTCCAAAATTAAGCGAGTTGAGACTGGTGCAATCCCATGATGGGTGACCCATTGGGAAGTTGCACGTGAGCTCCCGAGAACAAAACTGTGAGGGCAAGGCCCAAAGAGGACAATATGGTGCTAGATGGGATAGGTCCTGACAAAGCCAACTAGAGAGAGAAACGCAGAGAGCAATTGGTAGGAGGGCAAAACAGTAAAAAGAAGAATGTGGTGCGATTTAGAAGGTGAGGGGAGGAGAAAATAAGACTTGTCGTGAGGAACCTGTGAGGTCCCCAAGTTGGGCCGTTACTTTGGAACCAGGGGAAGGCTCAAGGCGTACACTGGTGCTCTTCTGATGGTTGTGTGACCTTCCTGGACTGAGGAAAAGAGGTTATGGTCGCGAAGGAGCAATGAAACTGCTCCTGGAAGCCATGGCTGAAAGGTTTTGAGGTTGGAACGGTGTCCTTATGCATATTTCTCCCTTTTGATTACATGGATAATCTCCTTAGTTAATTTAGGTAAATTTTGATCTTTGAAACATTGAATATGGACGTAAAACGAGTGAGAAAATATCGGGTCGGGTTTCCGGGTCTAGCGGCCCGAATATCAGAGAATTCGGGCCAAAACGACGATGAACAGTGTTTTTCCCCGAATCATTGTAGTTGCGTGTGGATCCCACGCGCAGCCACTTTGGGCAACGCGTGGGGGCGCATGGAGCGTTTTCTGGGGACATTTCCAACGTGATCCTTGTTAAATTCTGAGTTTATTGATATGGAGTTTAGGAAAATTGATTACCATATGAGTATGTTTTGGATTTTTGAAGTTTTGTGTTCAATTGTTTATATTGCTAGCAGTCTAGGTAAGTTGTGGATTCTTATGTTTGCTTATGGTTAAGTGTTTGGTGACCTAACAAGGTAAATTTCAAGGATAATCGATAGTTCTTGGTGGTATATAAGATAATCTGAGTAATAATATAATATATGGTGTATATATATTTATATATTTATACTTATTAATATTTGTGTAATGTGCATGATAATAAAAAGTAACATACGACCCGATTATAGATGAATTATAATAAATTCCGTTATTGTCGGGGTAAGTGGGTCGGATGATGGCAGTACTCCGCATGAGATAGATTCAGTTTGGTTTATATTTCAATTGCTTGATAAATTTAAATTAGGAAAAATCCGTTGTCTGACCCAAGCCGTTAGACGGGAGTAGGACCGATCTGATTCTTCAGTAAGAAGGGACGCGTCCTATCACTACTGTGAGGAGGTTAGACAAACCAATGTGGGAAGTACAATGATGTTGAAGATTGATCCTCCATTTTTCCAAAGACTATTTATGTTTAGATGCTTGCAAAAAATGGTTTCTTGGTGGATGCAAACCTATAATCGGCATTGATGGATGCCATTTGAAATGAACCTATTGAGGTACTCAAGAGTTTCTTGTTTTCTAAAGTTTCGTAAGTGATACAAAATGGTTTTTATTTTTATTTTTTTAATGATTGATTTTCAAATGATACTAACACAAGTCAATTGTTTTATAGGACAACTACTAGTGGCTGTGGGAATTGATCCAAATGAAAATATGCACCCCATTGCATCTGCTCTTGTTGAACTAGAGACTAAAGATTCTTGGTGTTAGTTCCTTCAATTGTTGATTGCGGATATAGGTCCTGTTAGTGAGCATGGGTGGAATTTTATTTCAGACCAGCAAAAGGTAATTAAAATGTTATGTTCAGTTCTTAGAATGTTACTGATTTTTTCTTTTTTTTTTTTCTTTTTCTAAAACTAAAGAATGGTATTTTTCGCAAATATCTTAGGGTTTGGGCAAAGCATTTGATGAAGTGGTGCCTGAAGCACCTCATAGGTGGTGTGTCCGGCACCTTTATGGAAATTTTAAAGGGGTGCGTAAAGATAAAGCTCTTAAAGATCTTCTGAGGAGTGTTGCTAAGGCACCTAATGTAGTGGATTTTGAGTGTTAGATGAATAAACTTAGGGAACTCAGTGGTGAAGCATATTATTGGTTGATTAAGAGAGATTTAAACAAGTGGGATAGGCATAGATTTATCATTAAATAGACATAGATTCAGTACATATCATGGGTGACATGTTGTTAAACAACCTCTGTGAATACTTCAATGCTTGGATTTTGCAAGCAAGGGATAAACCTATCCTTAAAATGCTTGAGATGATTAGGTCCAATCTCATGAAAAGGTTGCAAAATAAGTGGGAGGCTATGAAGAAGTTTGAAGGTCCAATTTGTCCAAAAGTTTAAGATAAACTTGAAAATTTCCAAATTTTGGTCCTGAAACTTAAGGCCTATATACTCTGGAGATGGGGTGTTCTAAGTGGGAAAGAATTTAATAGATCTATATCTGTTGATATCAAATTAAGAACATGTTGTTGCATGAGGTGGAATTTCACTGGTATTCCATATCTTGTATTTATTATAGAAGGCAAGATGCAGAATTGTTTGTCAACCCATGCTACGGCAAAGAGGCATACATTAGAGCTTATGAGCCATCTATAAAACCAGCCAAATGAGTGCCTTCATGGCCTAAAGTGAATGGTACTCCCCTACTTCCTCCACAAGTCAAAAAAACAACCAAGAGGCTGAAGAAAAGGAAAGTTAATGATCTGGAAATGGAAAAGAAAAATAAGAATGATACTAGTGCTCAAAGAAGGATAAGGAATACTGGTATAACTGTTAGATGCACAAAATATTGGCAAATTGGCCATAACAAGGGCACATGCAAGAATCAGCCTAGGAGTCCTCCCAAAGGAGTGTATGTGGACAAAAAATATACTTACAATAGACAAGGAAGCAAGCCAAGTGCCCAAACACCTGCTTCAGCTCATGTAAGTCCATGTATTATGTTCATGCAAAAAATGGTACCAACAAGTCCGAGAAGACTATGTATAAATATCAAGACAAAAGCACGTATTTGTGATAGGCTCTTAATTGAGCTTTATTTTATATCGTTTTATACCCTTTTTACTTGTCTTTTAATATTAATACTAAATAATTGGAGAAAATAATATATTTTGTAGGAAATTTGCAAAAATAAATAAAGATTGGAATTTACAGCGTTTTGGCGAAAGAATCGTCCCAATCGGAATTAGAACGAAGCAATTATGGACGAGATTCGAAGGGAAGCTATCCAATTCATTCAAGCCAAAAAATCCATTTCCAGCAGCCCAAATAGCAATCAGCCCAAAAGCCCTGAAAAATCGGCCTAGGAGCCCAAGTCATACAAGCCACAGCCCAGCGCATCAACCCAACTCGCCAGAAGCCAGGCCCAGCCCACCTGTTCAACCCAGTCCAAAATCCTACACAGCCCACCAAAAGCCTTCGGACCGCACCTGCTGAATCCAGACTCTACACTCCAGAGCACGCCTGCCGAAAGTCCAATATCCATTTCGACGTGTGTGCATTGAGAAACCATGCCATGTAGCCGCTTGACCCGCCGACTCCACCAACTCTGGTTCAGCGCCTGACACACGAACTGCAGAGCCTTTTTTCAGCAGCCCCACGCCGTATTTCACAGGTTTCTCTCTGCAGTCAGCTACCAAACTCCCACCTGCTCCTTTCTAAGTAACATGCTCCAACTGTGCAGGCTTTCCAACACCAAATCAGCCCCAAAATCATCATTTTTCATCATTGTTCATCATTTCATTTTTATATTTTATTTTTGTATTTTTATTTGAATATTTGTGGCACTCCCTCTATAAATAGGGAGCCCATTTCACTTGTTAAGGATCCTCAATTGTCCCCATTTTGTTCATTTTAGTTTCATTTTGTTAGTTCATTTTCCTTTTCTTTCAGTTCATCTTCTTTCTATTTTGTTCTTTATTTTTGGGATCATTTGTAACTTCTTTTAATTTTATTCTTATGTTTTTTTTTAAATCTTTGTTCTTAGATTTTTCTTTTAACGTCTTTGACTTCTGTTTTAGATACAATTTTATGCCTTCAAAATATTTGAGAATATGAATACAATCTCCATGTGTTTTACTTTCTAAATTTCATTTATTTCATAAGTTTTAGTGTTTCATACTTCAATTTGATGCTAAGTGTCGACCATTGTCGGTGCACTTAACATTTGATTGAAGAGATTTTAATGTCGGCCGTTATCGGTGCATTTAATCACAAACTTAAAGTGAACCATGTTGTAAGTGTTTAATGCATATTAATGTTTGACGCATATTAATGGTTGATGCATTTATAAAATGAAAAACGTATGCATGTATTTGAGATGATGAAGGTAAGATTTCGTGATTATTTTAATATGAGCAAAATTTAAAGTGTTGATAAAAATTATGTTTGAAAAAAGTCTATTTTAGGAGTAGTTTAATTATTGTTATTGTTAATTTTAATTTATTTCTTAGATAGTGTTAAAATGTAGTTTAGATAACAATCTTTCAAAATCCCCCAATTCATTATTTAATTCTTTTATTTTTTATTCTTTAATTCTTTAATTCTTTTTTTAATTCTTTAATTCTTTTTTTAATTCTTTAATTTTTTAATTGTTTATTTTTTAATTATTTAATTCATCTATTCTTCTATTCTTTAATTCTTTAATTCATTTATTATTTTATTCATTATTCTTTCTCTCTAACACATTATTAATGTTCCCTAATTTTTTCGGTTAAGAACGATCTCTATTTACACAAAAAGGGTTTAAATTGCATAATATTCAAATTACGTGTTTAATTTAATGCATAGTTTGAGCGTCATCAATTTTTGGCGTCGTTGCCGGGAAAATTGAAAATCATTTTTAACTTGTTAGTGTATGTATATAAATTGTGCATATTATATTGTTTATAATTTTTAATTTTGGTTCATATTATAATTGTTCATAACTTTAATATACTTGTTTATAATTCTTATACTTGTTTATATTTTATTTCTCCATCTTATTTTTGTTCTTATTATTTTTTATTTTTATACATGTACATATTATACTTGTATATTATTTTTATTTATTTTTATACTTGTTCACAACTTTTATTTTTATGCTTGTTCATAATGTTTATCTTTATACATGTTCATATTATACTTGAATATTATTTTTATTTATTTTTATACTTGTTCATTTATTTTTATACGTGTTCATAACTTTTATTTTTATGCTTGTTCATAATTTTGATTCTTATCATTATTCTTATTATATTTGTTTATAATGTTCATAGGTACTTGTTCATAATTTCTAATTTATACTTGTTCATAAATGTTCATAATTTTTTTATATACTTGTTCAGATTGTAATTGTTTATGTAAATTTAAATTCTTATTATACTTGTTCATTTTATACTTATTTATGATCGTATATACTTGTTCATATTTTAATTTTTTATGATTTTAGATATTTGTTCATACTTGTACAGAATGTTCATATTATACTTGTTCACTTTTTCTTATTTTTATTTCTTTTGAATTTTTTTTGTAAATTTAAAAAAAATTAAATTAAGTTTGTCTTTTTCTGTATTTATTTATAAAAAAATCGAAAATAAAAAATAAAAAATTGTTTTAAAATAAAGAAAATGTTTTCATTACCTTTTTAATTATAAAAAAAAATCAAAAAAATTAATTATTTTCAAAATTTTGTAGTCTTAACTTGTGATAGTGTACATATATACTTGTAAATAAATCTTGTGCATAATCAATATTTTAGTGTGAATATCCTTACTTGTGAATATCATTACCTGTGCATAATAACATACTCGTAAATAATTCTTCCATTCATGCATTAGTCTCGGCTATATGTAGATCACTTGTGCTTCCAAGTTTAGATTTAGATTTTTAATGGAATATGTGAAGTCTCGTTTGTTAACTCTCACCTGCGGTGATTGTTAACATTTGAGTTATCTTATTTCCTCTAGAGTAAGAAATTTTCAAGGGTGATGTCTAGGATAAGAGACGGTACTCATAATGGGCTTTGGGTCTAAGAAAGGGACATCAATGGAGTTTAAGCCTCAGGATGTCTTGAAATTAGTCATGCCTCTTATGTTTATTCTTTCTAATCTGGTCACCTTTGAGCTTGCCCAAACAGTTGATAAAATCTAAGATATTTACTTGGGTCGCACAGACGTAAAAATCTCCATCTAAACTTTGAAGCTATGTGAACCATATATATCTTTGACTTCCCACCAACATGTGAATATTGTTCCATTGCATTTGTAAATTGCATAACCTCCCTAAGGTTTCATGATGCTCGGATTTCATTCCCGGGCCCCTTAGACTAAGTGAATCGAGGGAAGTGAGATCAAAGGTGCAGGTTATTCTTTCATGCATTGTCATGTAACTTTTATGTCTTGTGCAAGTTCTAACAATTTCTCTCTTATGCATTCACATCATTCTTCATATATATACATATGTGTTGTATTAGTTTAGACACTCTTGGAACTTGTGCATTGGTTTAATTTTACTGTGACTTTACTTTGTACATTCTGAACTTGTTTATACTTTGTTATTCCTTACTTGTACATATGTTATTTCCTACTTGTATATATGTCGGTTACATTTGTTTTTACATTTTCTTACATTACTTGTCATGACAATTTTAACTTGCATCTTTAGTTTAACTTACTTGCATCTTTCATTTTAACTTACTTGCATCTTTCATTTTAACTTACATTGCATCTTTAATCTAACTTGCATCTCTTAGTCAAATTGCATCCCTAACTTAAATTTGCATATCTAACTAGCATTTTTTACAAATGTACATCTCCGACTAACTAACTTGCATTCATGTCTAAGCTGGTTGAACGTTAAACTTCAAGCGCTTGTTGAGAGGTAACCCAATGTGTTCCTAGGATGTGAAGGAGTCATCAACGCAAATTTGCTATCTTTCTACCTTTCACTCTCCCTTATTTTGTTTATTTATTGTTTTATTGCTTTATTTCCTTAAATCCTCTTCCTTACTTCGATTCTATGTTTAATTACTTCTTATTTTCCTACATTGAGGACAATGTAGAATTTAAATATGGGGGAATGGTTTACAATTTTAATTATCCAATAAAATTATTTTAGAAAAATCATTAAAAAATAAAAAAATAAAAAATAATTTGTTTATTGTTTTCTTGAGTCTTTTTTGTTTTAACTTAGTCTTTTTACGAGTATTAAGTTGTTATTTTACTTATCAATGATATAAATGAACGGAAATGAATATGTTATGGCTATAAAGATGATCACTACAACTTTAATTCGTTTGTTAATACTTTGTGATTAAGTGCTATAACTTGTAGATAATGCATATAAATTGGTATATAAACGAGCATGTTAAGATAAGTATGAATCATATGAACCATATGTGAGTTTTAGAACTATATATACATCTTTGATGAGTGATTCATAAGTTCTTTGTTTAAATTGATATACATATGCCTCATAACTACTTGTCATAGTTTTTAATGAACTCTAGAGTGCTAGAACTTATTCTATGTGATTTTCAAAGCTTTTAAGTCAATAAACTCTCTGATTTTGGATATGATTAAGACATTAGGTTTAACACCACAAATTCAACATCCATGTTCCCTATTTGTGCACACAAATTGCGATCTCCTTAGTTTTAACCCCCTTTGAGCCTACATTAAGTCTTTCTTTCATCACCATGATTATCTAAACATTTGAGCTTAGTATAGACATCTTTACCCTTGTTCTAAGGACTCGGTTGAAGACATGAAGATCGTGTAAAGAGAAAATGATGATGTTGTAAAGACTTTTATGTGTATTATTTGGATTTACTTACTCAAATTTTTTTATATTATTGACACATATTATTACCTTGATATGTGAAAAGAAAAAAAATAAAAAAAAAAACGAAAAGAAAAAGAGGAAAAGAAAAAAAAATGTTTTGAGTCTCTATCAAGGTAATAAGGTTTGATTATGTAATGTTTGACTTAAGTCCTTTACATTGTAAATCCGACACAAAAAATGAATTCAAGGCCCAACATGATGAAATTAGGCCTATGTTTGAAGGGAGGGATTACTGACATCATTGCACTAATGCTGGGAAGTTATGATACGTTTTGGGAGTCTATTGAGCTTGGAACGAATTTGAGCACCACTTATCCTATATATTCCTTGCCTTTAAATTTAGCCCCATTACAACCTTCATAAATACCTTATGATCCTTAAGATGATAAGTTTTGATTAGTTGAGTCACTCACTTGAGTAAGCTTATGATTTTCGTTCATTTGTGTAAGTATGTTTTATTTTTATCGTGAGGTGTTTGTTTGAAATTTTGCAAAAATACTTTATTTCTATTATGTGAGCATTTTTCTCACATACTTTGAGTGTAAATAGAAACCTTTACAAATTGAGTGAATTTATGAGTGCATATCCTTGTGAGTTGATTCATACTTGTTTTATTCATGTTGAGATCCATTTCACCATGTTTACTCATTATCTTACTTATTGAAACATTTTGTTACCATGTATTAACTCTTTAATTCCATATGCTTAAATCCTTTAAGTAAAAATCTTTGATGTCATAATCATAATAATGAAATAGAGACAATTGGTTAAAAGCTTACTTGTTTTGAATTCATAGTTTAATTTTAGTATTTGTTAGGAACTAGCAAAGTTTAAGTGTGGGGGTATTTGATAGGCTCTTAATTGAGCTTTCTTTTATATCGTTTTATACCCTTTTTACTTGTCTTTTAATATTAAAATACTAAATAATTGAAGAAAATAATATATTTTATGAGAAATTTGCAGAAATAAATAAAGTTTGGAATTTGGAGCATTTTGGCGAAAGAATCGTCCCAATCGGAATTAGAACGAAGTAATTATGGATGAAATTCATAGGGAAGCTACCGAATTCATTCAAGCCCAAAAATCCATTTCCAGCAACCCAATTTGCAATCGGCCCAAAACCCTAGAAAAATCGGCCTAGGAGCCCAAGTCACGCAAGCCCATAGCCTAGCGCATCAACCTAACTCGCCAGAAGCCAGGACCAGCCCACCTGTTTAGCCCAGTCCAAAATTCTGCGTAGCCTAGCAGAAGCCTTTGAACCGCGCCTTCCGAATCCAGACTTTACACTCCGGAGCACGCCTACCGAAAGTCCAATCTCCATGTCGACGCGCGTGCACTGAGAAACCATGCCCTGCAGCCGCTTGACCTACCGACTCCACCAACTCTGGTTTAGCACCTGATGCACGAACTGCAGAGCCTTTTGTCAGTAGCCCCACGCCAAATTTCACAGGTTTCTCTCTACAGCCAGCTACTAAACTCCCACCTGCTCCTTTCTACAGCAACCTGCTCCAATTGTGTAGGCTTTCCAGGCCCAAAATCATCATTTTTCATCATTGTTCATCATTTCATTTATATATTTTATTTTTGTAATTTTATTTGAATATTTGTGGCACTCTCTCTATAAATAGGAAGGTCATTTCACTTATTAAGGGTCCCCAATTTTCTCCAATTATCCCAATTTTGTTCATTTTAGTTTCATTTTGTTAGTTACTTTTCCTCTTCTTTTAGTTCATTTTCTTTTTATTTTGTTATTTATTTTTGGGACTATTTGTAACTTCTTTTAATTTTATTCTTATATTTTCTTTTAATCTTTGTTCTTAGATTTTTCTTTTAACTTCTTTGATTTCTCTTTTAGATACAATTTTATGCCTTCTAAATGTTTGAGAATATGAATGCAATCTACATGTGTTTTACTTTCTAAATTTCATTTATTTCATAAGTTTTAGTACTTCATACTTCAATTTGATGCTAAGTGTCGGCCGCTGTCGATGCACGTAGCATTTGATTGAAGAAATTTTAATATCGACCGCTGTCGGTGCATTTAATCACAAACTTAAAGTGAATCATGTTGTAAGTGTTTGATGCATATTAATATTTGGCGCACATTAATGGTTGATGCATTTATAAAATGAAAAATGTATGCATGTATTTGAGATGATGAATGTAAGATTTCGTGATTGGTTTAATATGAGTAAAATGTAAAGTGTTGATAAAAATTGTGTTTGAAAGAAGTCAATTTTAGGAGTAGTTTAATTATTGTTATTTTTAATTTTAATTTATTTCTTAGTTAATGTTAAAATGTAGTTTATATTACAATCTTTCAAAATCCCCCAATTCATTATTTAATTCTTTTATTCTTTTATTTTTTTTGTATTTTTGTATTTTTTTAATTCTTTATTATTTAATTATTTAATTCATCCATTCATCCATTCATCAATTCTTTAATTCATTTATTATTTTATTATTTTGTTCATTATTCTTTTTTACTAACACATTATTAATGTTCCCTAATTTCCCCGGTTAAGAATGATCCCTATTTACCAATACTATATCTACACAAAAAGGGTTTAAATTGCATAATACTCAAATTACGTGTTTAATTTAATGCGTAGTTTGAACATTATCAACTTTGTTCACCCAAATCGAGTTACGTCCATGAGACAAATTTTCCGAGAGATTATTATTGATAATAATTATGTTTACATGTTTGGGGCCTTGAGCCATTGAGAAAGATGTGAAGAGGATGTCTTCACATCATGTTTTGGGATTATTAGATTCCGTCTCAAATGAGAGGGATGCCCTCCTTAAATGGACAAAGGCTAGGGTTTCGTTTACATTGTGGTCTTCATATTGAACTTAGGCCAGGCCCAATTGGGGCGTAAAATCCCGCACTAACATTAATCCCCCAAGTCTTCAGTGAAGATAGTATCATGGTTGGGGATTTGAAACAATAGACCAAATACGAGCCAAACTAAGTTGTTGCTGATTAGGTGACAGGACCCATCCCAAATCCCTTAGATTATCGTGGGACGTGCCTGCTCCTGTCCGACACGAGGTGTCAGACAAGCGATAATTCCAACATTAGCCCAACCAGGGCTTCTAGAGTGCGCTAGGATCGGAGGAGGAGTGTGATGTCTCGGTCCCTACTACAACTTGCATCCGCGATCAACCTGAAGGGCATTAAAACCATTAAAAAGCTGTGAGTGGACAAAATTAAATAATTTATAAAATTCACTTATCGAAAAGACATTTATGCCCTTCATTAAAAGGTATGCATGTATTCGAAAACTAGTTATCAAACCATTAGGGCCTTAGCCTAAACCGTGAATCAAACCATATAGGAACTCAGCCCAAAACCAATACCAGTGGAAACTTAACCCAAAATAAAAATAGTAGGGACTCAGCCCAAATCCGATACATATGGATCTCAGCCCAAAACTAATATATGTGGGTCTCAGCCCAAAATCGATCATCGGCATCCCTGATGCCTGACATCCTAGATGTCACAATCAACACTGTCACGGTTCCAAGCTATGCGTGCTACTCAGGGTCTCAATCCCAAGTCTCTCCAGGGTCCACCCAGGTCAATGACTCGCAGATCAATGACCCTCCCTGGGGGGAGGTTTTAACCTCTGGCAATCCTGCTCCTGAGTCACTATACGGACCGGTCGCTCCGTACAATGACCCCTCGCATGCAATTCCCCGTGACTACTCAAGGATACTACGAGACGTCTAGAGGAGACAACCCGTCACTCCAGGATACTACGGGACGTCTGGAGGGCAACCGTTCGTGAGGATGGTATACAGAAAACCGTTTCATAAAATATCTCAAAACCATTCAAAGGAATAAGCCCGGGTTTTCCATAAAACCATCATAAATCCAAATCCAATTTCCAAACTTATGGGTCTCAGCCCAAAATTCCCTTTCATAAACTAACTGGGCCTCAAGCTCGATCATGTAAACCAACTGGGCCCCTGGCCCGGTCGTATAACTCAAATGGGCCTCCGGCCCGTTTTCTCATTAAATCAAATGGACTCCAAGTCCAATGGTTTCCAAACAAATGGGTCTCATGCCCAATTCCACATTTCCAAATCCAAAACCATACCATCAAATCATCATAGAAAACACAGCACGTATAAGCACGACATAAAACCAGAAATCTCGCAATACGTGCAAATACGTAAATACTAATTACCACAATCATATGCACTCAAGGCATCTCAAAACATTGATATAAAACATATAAAACATTTATGCATGAATCACAATTTAGAAATCAAGGTCCACTCACAAACTATCCTAGCTGCCGCCTTGATACGCGTGTCATAAGCCTTTCCCGGGCCAATCACCATCTCCGGGGTTCCCAAACCTGTCCAAATAACACTAGAGGGTTACTAACTACTTTAATAACCTCTCATTAAAGCCCCTAATTTTCTTGAATTTTTAACTATTTTTAAACTCGATCCTAAAGCTTCAGACATCCCGAACTATATCGAAACGATGTCTGATCGACTCGAAATTTGTCCCAAAATGTTCGTTACATCGAATAGATGAAAACACATTTTTAACACTTCCCAAAAAAGTGCTCCACGCGCCTCCTAAAGGCCCTGCGCGTGGGCTTCACGCGCTAGCTAAAGGGTCATCCCCTTCCTAGCGACAGAACGGTTCGGCCGGTTCACTGGTTCGGCTGGTCCAACTGGACCGGCGTGACCAGTTCACCTCCATATCTTCTTATTTTCTCATCCGTTTTCTTCTTTTTTTCACCAATATTCTCTAATCTATCCTAGGAATTGTTTTATGCAATAAAATCAATGAAAACAATCCTAAAACCTATTGGTTCAATTAAACCATTTAAACCCAAAATTCCATTACATGTTCAGGGCACATCCATTGTAAGACCCGTGTCCTGAAGGGAACGGTGAATGATCCCACATTCCTACGAGGGGGAATGGTCTAGGAAGGGAATGGTGGTGTGCCTTAAAGGTGTAGGCACACACTTATCTAGCACGAGGCCTTTTGGGAGCTCAAGTGGCTTTGGGGGGGATTGGAACCCCAAAGTTAAGTGAGTTGAGGCTGGTGCAATTCCATGATGGGTGACCCCCTGGGAAGTTGCACCGTGAGCTCCCGAAAACAAAATTGTGAAGGCAAGGGCAAGGAGGCCCAAAACGGACAATATCGTGCTAGAGTTGGGTCCTGACCGAGGAGGGTCGGGTCCTAACAGAACCCGTTTCCTGGAGAGAACGGTGAACGATCCCACATTCCTGCGTGGGGGGAATGGTCTGGGAAGGGAATAGTTGTAACGACCCGAACCGAGAATAATAATATTTTAATGTAAAAAGACTAGTTTGCCCCTGAAGGGGGGAATCTTTGACTTTTGGCCCGGGAAACAATTTGGACTTTGACCCATGACTATGACGTAGGTCGGGATGTCACGAATCCGTAGACAGGCGGCACGCCGAAATCAGAGTTCGTATGAAGAAGTTATGGTCAAGGAAGCGTTTTAGCGGAATTTACGAACCGAGAACAACGGAATAAAATATTAATTTATTACGGGAATCCGTACCAACCTAATATTTAAATCAAACCGATGGATTGGTGACAAGTGTCACCCATCCAAGCCTTACTATTCCAATAAAGCAATTTACACTATTTAACTCATTTTTATATTAATTGTTTTCCCTCCAATTGTTTCTAGCCCTTGGATTTCTGGCCAGATTGAATCCTGGCCCTTCATTCTTCTGATTTCCCTTGTTCATGCACGATCTCTGTCTGCCTTTGCTTACAAACACACACATTCATCCCCTCACAAACCCGTGCATTCCTTCCATTTTCTCTCGACCAAGGCGATCAAACCAGCCATCCTCTTCGCACCAAACGACCACCCACAGCACCACCATCATCTGGTCTTCACAACCCGTGCAACCACCAGCCACCACCAGCCCATTTTCCCGTCCGAAATTCCGTCCAAAAACTCAGACCCGAAACACGACGGAAACGGGTCCAAGAAGCAAACCTCGACAACCACACCATCTCGACGCAGGGGAAGCTCCAGTCTACACCGTGAGGACCCCAGGAGCTTAACTGGACGACGGCACGGCCTGCGGCAGCGTCACGGCGGCGGTAAGGTCGAAAACCCGAAAACCCGTTTTACTCCCCTGTTTCGGACCAACCTGTTTTAGTGCTAGGAACTCAGTTGTTTGGTGTTAGACATGTTCTAGGGTGAGAGACGAGTCGACCACGACTGGTTTGGACGACAGACACGGCGTGGATCACCGGAGAAGGCGATCGGACTTTGGCCGTGAGTTTCAGAGGAGAACTGGTGAGTTTTCTCTCATTTTCTTTCCAGTTTAAGGTTGTAGAACCATAGAACAGACCTAGACGACCCTATAGGGATGAACCCCGTCGAAAATGGTGGCCGGAATCGTACGGTTGAATCGGGTCAAGCCGTGGGTCGACGGCGACCCGGTTCCAGTCAAACGGGTCTGACACGATACTGTAGCATGATGACGTCATCATGCTGACGTCATGATGACGTCATCCTGTCAGATATTGTCAGACCAGGGACCAATCAGAATATGCCACGTGTCACCTGACAAGTGTCAGTGATGACGTCATGCTGACGTCAGCGGTACTGTAGCAGCCTTGACCAGGCGCTTGGGGGCGCGTGTGAACAGTGATTTTGGTGGGGTCGGTACCATTTTCAAGGTTTCGACGATACGGATCCAATGGAGGTGGTTTCGTGTCGATCGGAGATCGTTATGTTGGTCAAAATGGGGTTTGAAGCACCGGGAATAGTGCCCGGGATGCGTTTTTGAGGCGGATCTGTTCTAGGGTCTTGGTATTGATATTATAGGGTCCTTAAGTAACCCTCAGGAGTAATAATACAGGTTTATAGAGATCGTTGAGCAGCAAGGACCGAGTGTGAGTGGGCTGTTTGATTTATAAAAGGCTTGCATGCATAAACTGTTTTACTATTTCCACTGATGAGTCTTATAAACTGCTTATATATGTTATTACAATGTTTTGGGCATGAGACCCGTCTGGATTATATGTGGATATTTTTTGGGATGTCCGGGGGGACATAGGGTAAACTATACTGTTATTGTACTGTACTTTCCTACCTGTGTATATTGTCTCCTCCAGGGAGGGTCCTGTCAGCTTGGTATCAGAGCATTAGGGTTAGTGGTCAGAGTACTAGGTTAGCGGTTTGTACTTTGTACATGGTCGCTTTCGATGTTTTTTAACCTGTTTGCCTCTTCACAGTTGGATATGCCTCCCCGACGTGAACCCCGTGCACGTGTTGACGAGGGCAATGGAGGAAATGGAGACACTGCGAGCATTGAGCGGGCTCAGCGCCTGGGTGCTACGCACTTCAGTGGGGGAACCGACCCCGAGGAAGCACACCAGTGGATTGACCGCTGGGAGAGGATTTTCGAGGTCATGCACTGTCCTCCGGAGGAGCGTGTCGTTCTGGCGACTTTCCTACTGGATGGGAGCGCCTATCGATGGTGGCACAACCTTGTTTTGGCCGGCTGGACTGTTCACACCATTCCATGGGAGACCTTCCGAGAGCGGTTTCTCAACCAGTTCTATCCACGGTCGTTCCGCAACGCCCGTGAGGCGGAGTTTCTGCAACTCCGGCAGGGGGATCAGACTGTAGCAGAGTACGAGGAGACCTTCCTGATGTTGTCTCGCTTTGCTGAGAACTTCGTGATCACCGAGGCAGATCGATGTCGCAGATTTGAGTGGGGCTTGCGACCTGAGATTCAGGCGATGGTGACTGCAACACCCTTTGCTTCCATGAGGGATCTGACTGATGCGGCGACCAGGGTTGAGAACAGTATCCTGGCTCGTCAGCGAGCTGATGGGGAGACTCGGCGACGTGATCGCCCACATTTGGGATTCTCGGGCCGTCGTGGCTCGAAGGGAGGACATTCTGGTGGATCTTCGTCTTCTGGCAGCCGAGGACGTTCTGGTCAGTTCAAGAGTCCTCAGAGGTCTGGACAGCGTTCTGGAGCTTGGCAGCGGTCTTACTCACCGATGAGCATCTCACCGGGAGGATACTCGGGTCGACCTAGGGAGGTCACATGCTTCGCTTGTGGGGAGCCGGGGCATTATGCTTTTGAGTGTCCACTGATTCGCGGCAGTACTGCGCCAGCGCAGAGCACAGCATCCCAGACTGACAGCAGCCGGACACGCGGTGTTGTGCGTGGCCGTGATCGAGGGGCTAGAGGACGGGGACGACCTGCAGAGTCTATGGCTCGTGTTTATGCTGTTACCCAGCAGCAGGCCAGATCCATTCCGGGAGTGTTGACAGGTACTGTACATATTTATGGCATGGTTGTTCGTGCATTGATGGATTCGGGGGCAACTCATTCTTTTATTTCACCGCGTTGTGCGAATCTGTTGGGCCGAGAGGTGACCGCACTTGAGCACGAGATGGGAGTGGGGACACCGATGGGTGTGACCTACCAGGTGAACCAGGAGATACGAGCTTGTCCTGTGGAGATTGAGGGAGTCGAATTTCCGGCAGACTTAATCCTGATGAATGTTCACGATTTCGATGTGATACTTGGAGTTGATTGGTTGTCGGAGTACAATTCACTCATCGACTGTGGTAACATGCGGTTGACTTTGAGAGGTCCAGGATTACCGGAAGTGATATTTCAGGGAGAGTGTGGAGACGCATCACCCAAGGTAATATCTGCACTCACAGCTACTAAACTCTTACAGAAGGGGTGTCAGGGTTATCTTGCTTATGTGGTAGAGTCTACGGATGAATCTTTGCGTATTGAGGATATTCCGATTGTGCGGGAATTTCCTGATGTCTTTCCAGGAGATTTACCTGGATTACCACCACCCAGGGAGATCGACTTTACGATCGAGTTACTCCCCGGGACTCGACCGATTTCACAAGCACCGTATCGTATGGCACCGGCAGAGCTACGGGAATTGAAAATCCAACTACAGGAACTGGTGGATCTAGGGTTTATCCGACCCAGTACATCACCATGGGGAGCGCCGGTCTTATTTGTGAAAAAGAAGGAGGGTAGTTTACGGTTGTGTGTGGATTATCGGCAGTTGAACAAGGCTACGGTAAGGAACCAGTATCCCTTACCCATGATCGATGATTTGTTCGATCAGTTACGAGGAGCGCGGTATTTCTCCAAGATAGATCTGAGGTCAGGATACCATCAACTGAGAATAGCCGAGGGGGATGTTCAGAAAACAGCTTTTCGAACGAGGTATGGGCATTATGAGTTCTTGGTGATGCCCTTTGGATTGAAGAATGCACCAGCTGCATTCATGGACTTGATGAATCGAGTCTTTCGAGCATACTTGGATAAATTTGTGATCGTGTTTATCGACGACATCTTGGTGTATTCCAGGAGTGTCAGGGCTCATGAGGAGCACTTACGAAGGGTATTGGGTAAACTACGACAGGAGCAGCTGTATGCTAAGTTTAGAAAGTGTCAGTTTTGGCTAAATAGTATTGGATTCTTGGGTCACATTATATCACCCGAGGGGATAAGTGTGGATCCTCAGAAAACGGAGGCTGTGACGAATTGGCCAAGACCGACCACGGTGACGGAAGTGCGAAGTTTTGTTGGGTTAGCAGGCTACTATTAGAGATTTGTAGAGGGTTTCTCCCAGATTGCCGCACCATTGACTCGGTTAACCCGGAAAGGGGTGAAGTTTGTATGGGACGACTAGTGTGAACAGAGTTTTCAGGAATTAAAGTTCCGATTAACCACTGCACCTGTCCTTGCATTACCAGACAGCAGTGGAGAGTTCGTGGTATATAGTGATGCATCGCTGCAGGGTTTGGGCTGTGTATTGATGCAGAATGGAAAAGTGATTGCTTACGCATCCCGGCAGCTGAAGACGCACGAGTTGAACTACCCTACTCATGATTTGGAATTGGCAGCGGTGGTTCATGCTCTAAAGATCTGGAGACATCATTTGTTCGGTGTGACATGCCGAATATTCACCGATCACCAGAGTCTTAAACATTTGTTCACTCAGAAGGAACTCAACATGAGACAGCGGAGATGGTTGGAATTGTTGAAGGATTATGACTGTACGATCGAGTACCATCCTGGCAAGGCAAATGTTGTAGCTGATGCACTTAACAGGAAGTCGGCGGGATCAGTTGCGCATTTGAGATTGGTGTATCTTCCTTTGCTAGTGGAACTTCGGAAGAGCGGAGTTATGTTAGGGATGGACGATCAGGGAGCCTTGTTGGCTAGCTTTCATGTGCGACCCGTGTTGGTCGACAGAATCATCGAGGCTCAACTACAGGACCAAGTACTTTGTGATTACAGGAACGAGGTTGAATCCGGACAGAGACAAGATTTCTCCGTCAGGGGCGATGGAGCATTAGTAAAGCTTGGGCGATTGTGTGTACCTGCGGTACCAGAGTTGAGGAGAGAGATTTTAGACGAGGCCCACAGTTCGGCCTATGCTATGCATCCAGGAGGGACAAAGATGTACCGTACCCTCCGGGACTATTATTGGTGGCCAGGGATGAAGAGGGAGATAGCTAAGTTTGTCAGCAAATGTTTGATCTGTCAGCAGGTCAAAGCAGAACGGCAGCGTCCGTATGGGGCTATGCAGCCACTTCCAATTCCACAATGGAAGTGGGACCATATTACCATGGACTTTGTCTTTAAGTTACCGAAGACAAGGAGTGGAGTTGATGGAGTCTGGGTAATAGTGGACCGGTTGACTAAATCAGCACATTTTCTGCCTGTACGTGAGACGTACAAGCTCAACCGTTTGGCCCAGTTATTCATTAATGAGATCATCCGACTACACGGTACCCCAGAGTCGATCGTGTCGGATCGGGATCCGCGTTTCACATCCAGGTTTTGGAGGAGTCTACAGACTACTTTGGGTACGAAATTACACTTCAGTACGGCATTCCACCCACAGACCGACGGACAGTCTGAAAGGACAATACAAACTCTCGAGGACATGATGAGAGCCTGTGTGTTGCAATTCCAGGATTCGTGGGCTGATCGATTACCATTGATGGAGTTTGCCTACAATAACAGCTACCATGCGAGTATAGGGATGGCACCCTATGAGGCACTGTATGGTCGACAGTGCAGAACACCGGTATGCTGGATGGAGATCGGAGAAAGAACTGCAGTGGGGCCGGATCTGATGGATATGACCCAGGAGACAGTTCGGGTTATTCGGGAGAGATTGAAGGCGGCCCAGGATCGTCAGAAGAGCTATGCGGATCGACGGATCCGAGATTTAGAATTCGAGGTTGGTGACTTTGTCTTTTTAAAGTTATTGCCGTGGAAAGGGATTCTTCTATTTGGACGACGTGGGAGATTGAGTCCTCGTTATATCGGACCATATGAGATTGTCGAGAGAATTGGTCCGATGGCTTACCGTTTAGCACTACCTTCGGAGCTTTCCCGAGTACATGATGTATTTCATGTGTCAATGCTACGGAAGTATCTTCGGGATGACTCTCATGCACTACCAGAGCAACCACTGGAACTGATGACAGATTTGAGTTTCGAGGAACGGCCAGTGCAGATTCTGGATAGGAAGGAAAAGGTCTTAAGGAACAAGACGATTTCTTTGGTTAAAGTACTATGGCGGAACCACGAGGTGGAGGAAGCGACATGGGAACCCGAGGAATTGATGAGAGGGCAGTACCCATACTTGTTTGAGTAAATTTCAAGGACGAAATTTCTGTAAGGAGGGTAGGTTGTAACGACCCGAACCGAGAATAATAATATTTTAATGTAAAAAGACTATTTTGCCCCTGAAGGGGGGGAAACTTTGACTTTTGGCCCGGGCAACAATTTGGACTTTGACCCATGACTATGACGTAGGTCGGGATGTCACGAATCCGTAGACAGGCGGCACGCCGAAATCGGAGTTCGTATGAAGAAGTTATGGTCAAGGAAGCGTTTTAGCGGAATTTACGAACCGAGAACAACGGAATAAAATATTAATTTATTACGGGAATCCGTACCAACCTAATATTTAAATCAAACCGATGGATTGGTGACAAGTGTCACCCATCCAAGCCTTACTATTCCAATAAAGCAATTTACACTATTTAACTCATTTTTATATTAATTGTTTTCCCTCCAATTGTTTCTAGCCCTTGGATTTCTGGCCAGATTGAATCCTGGCCCTTCATTCTTCTGATTTCCCTTGTTCATGCACGATCTCTGTCTGCCTTTGCTTACAAACACACACATTCATCCCCTCACAAACCCGTGCATTCCTTCCATTTTCTCTCGACCAAGGCGATCAAACCAGCCATCCTCTTCGCACCAAACGACCACCCACAGCACCACCATCATCTGGTCTTCACAACCCGTGCAACCACCAGCCACCACCAGCCCATTTTCCCGTCCGAAATTCCGTCCAAAAACTCAGACCCGAAACACGACGGAAACGGGTCCAAGAAGCAAACCTCGACAACCACACCATCTCGACGCAGGGGAAGCTCCAGTCTACACCGTGAGGACCCCAGGAGCTTAACTGGACGACGGCACGGCCTGCGGCGGCGTCACGGCGGCGGTAAGGTCGAAAACCCGAAAACCCGTTTTACACCCCTGTTTCGGACCAACCTGTTTTAGTGCTAGGAACTCAGTTGTTTGGTGTTAGACATGTTCTAGGGTGAGAGACGAGTCGACCACGACTGGTTTGGACGACGGAGACGGCGTGGATCACCGGAGAAGGCGATCGGACTTTGGACGTGAGTTTCAGAGGAGAACTGGTGAGTTTTCTCTCATTTTCTTTCCAGTTTGAGGTTGTAGAACCATAGAACAGACCTAGACGACCCTATAGGGATGAGCCCCGTCGAAAATGGTGTCCGGAATCATACGGTTGAATCGGGTCAAGCCGTGGGTCGACGGCGACCCGGTTCCAGTCAAACGGGTCTGACCCGATACTGTAGCATGATGACGTCATCATGCTAACGTCACTTCTGACGTCATGATGACGTCATCCTGTCAGATATTGTCAGACCAGGGACCAATCAGAACATGCCATGTGTCACCTGACAAGTGTCAGTGATGACGTCATGCTGACGTCAGCATGACGTCACTGCTGACGTCAGCGGTACTGTAGCAGCGTTGACCCACGCGTTGACCAGGCGCGTGGGGGCGCGTGTGAACAGTGATTTTGGTGGGTCCGGTACCATTTTCAAGGTTTCGACGATACGGATCCAATGGAGGTGGTTTCGTGTCGATCGGAGATCGTTATGTTGGTCAAAATGGGGTTTGAAGCACCGGGAATAGTGCCCGGGATGCGTTTTTGAGGCGGATCTGTTCTAGGGTCTTGGTATTGATATTATAGGGTCCTTAAGTAACCCTCAGGAGTAATAATACAGGTTTATAGAGATCGTTGAGCAGCAAGGACCGAGTGTGAGTGGGCTGTTTGATTTATAAAAGGCTTGCATGCATAAACTGTTTTACTATTTCCACTGATGAGTCTTATAAACTGCTTATATATGTTATTACAATGTTTTGGGCATGAGACCCGTCTGGATTATATGTGGATATTGTTTGGGATGTCCGGTGGGACATAGGGTAAACTATACTGTTATTGTACTGTACTTTCCTACCTGTGTATATTGTCTCCTCCAGGGAGGGTCGTTGGCCTGGGTGGACCCTGGAGTAGTCACGGGGCTCTGACTGAGTGGAGTTGACCCCCGTTGGGCTGCTTACTCTCAGGAAGGCATGTTCATATACCTCGGGCAGTGACCGAGATACCGGGAGCTGATGTACCTAGAGAGTCTCGGGTGTGAGACCCTGAGTGGCAACGCGTAGCCTTAGAACCGTGACATCATTTGGGTTGGGTTTTACAGTGCACTGATATGTTAGTTTCACCTTACGATTATTATTGTGGTTCATTTGTTATGATTTCATTATAATATTATGTTTTCACTGCATGCAAGATTTGGAAAACGGAGGGGTAAAACCTTATGATTATTTTATTATTATATTGATTTCTAAACTGTTATTTTTGGCCCACTCACCCTTGTTTTACTGACCCCTCCAGACCCTGACACGGCAATAGAGGAGGAGGAGGCAGAGGTTTAGTTTGCCTAGCTGTGCACCTGTACACCCACTTGTGGGTAGGTTGAGCACCGAATAAATGTACTCTGACTAGTGTGCTCAATGTTGTATTTTACTTTCCCTTGTCTGACAGTATCACTTTAAACACTGTGTTTGTACGTTATCTATCTATTTAAGTCTTCGGTTTTTATTTAAGGGTAATTTTGGTCTGTTTAGAGTCATTGTCAGACGGGAGCGGGTCACGTCCCCGGGTGGTCCCAGTGGGATTGGGACGGGTCCTGTCAATAGTGGTGTGCCTTAAAGGTGTAGGCACACACCTATCTAGCACGAGGCCTTTTGGGAGCTTAAGTGGCTTTGGGGGGGATTGGAATCCCAAAGTTAAGCGAGTTGAGGCTGGTGCAATTCCATGATGGGTGACCCCCTGGGAAGTTGCACCGTGAGTTCCCAAAAACAAAACCGTGAGGGCAAGGGCAAAGAGGCCCAAAGCGGACAATATCGTGCTAGACTCGGGTTCTGACCGAGGAGAGTCGGGTCCTGACATCCATGGGCCAAAACTCTATCCTAAGGGTTCTATTAAGCTCCTAGAATCCTTAGAAAGAGGTTTAGGGGTTTAGTTTGAGCTTACCTTACCATAAATAAAATTCGGTGGGTAGCCACCGAAAATCCCTCACGGCCGTCGTTTGGCCTGCTCAGCCGTCCTCAGTCACCATTTCTGATTCCGAACGACCAGTACAACCCCCCCCCCCCCCAAGGGTCCCAAGTCTCCCCAGGGTCCACCCAGGTCAATGACTCGCAGATCAATGACCTTCCCTGGGGGGAGGTTTTAACCTCTGGCAATCCTGCTCTTGAGTCACTATACGGACCGGTCGCTCCGTGCAATGACCCCTCGCATGCAATGCCCCATGACTACTCAAGGATACTACGAGACGTCTAGAGGAGACAACCTGTCACTCCAGGATACTACGGGACGTTTGGAGGGCAACCGTTCGTGAGGATGGTATACAGAAAACCGTTTCATAAAATATCTCAAAACCATTCAAAGGGATAAGCCCGGGTTTTCCATAAGACCATCATAAATCCAAATCCAATTTCTAAACTTATAGGTCTCAGCCCGAAATTCCATTTCATAAACTAACTGGGCCTCAAGCTCGATCATGTAAACCAACTGGGTCCCTGGCCCGATCGTATAACTCAAATGGGCCTCCGACCCGATTTCTCATTAAATCAAATGGACTCTAAGTCCGATGGTTTCCAAACAAATGGGTCTCATGCCCAATTTCACATTTCCAAATCCAAAACCATACCATCAAATCATCATAGAAAACACAGCACGTATATGCACGACATAAAACCAGAAATCTCGCAATACGTGCAAATACGTAAATACTAATTACCACAATCATATGCACTCAAGGCATCTCAAAACATTGATATAAAACATATAAAACATTTATAAATGAATCACAATTTAGAAATCAAGGTCCACTCACAAACTGTCCTAGCTGCCGCCTTGATACGCGTGCCATAAGCCTTTCCCGGGCCAATCACCATCTCCGGGGTTCCCAAACCGGTCCAAATAACACTAGAGGGTTGCTAACTACTTTAATAACCTCTCATTAAAGCCCATAATTTTCTTGAATTTTTAACTATTTTTAAACTCGATCCTAAACCTTCGGACATCCCGAACTATATCGAAACGATGCCCGATCGACTCGAAACATGTCCCAAAATGTTCGTTACATCGAATAGATGAAAACACATTTTGAACACTTCCCAAAAAAGTGCTCCACGCGCCTCCCAAAGGCCCTGCGTGTGGGCTTCACGCACTAGCTAAAGGGTCATCCCCTTCCTAGCGACAGATCGGTTCGACCGGTTCACTGGTTCGGCTGGTCCAACTGGACCGGCGTGACCAGTTCACCTCCATATCTTCTTATTTTCTCATCAGTTTCTTCCTTGTTTTCACCAATATTCTCTAATCTATCCTAGGAATTGTTTTATGCAATAAAATCAATGAAAACAATCCTAAAACCTATTAGTTCAATTAAACCATTTAAACCCAAAATTCCATTACATGTTCAGAGCACATCCATTGTAAGACCCGTGTCATGAAGGGAACGGTGAATGATCCCACATTCCTACGAGGGGGAATGGTCTAGGAAGGGAATGGTGGTGTGCCTTAAAGGTGTAGGCACACACCTATCTAGCACAAGGCCTTTTGGGAGCTCAAGTGGCTTTGGGGGGGATTGGAACCCCAAAGTTAAGCGAGTTGAGACTGGTGCAATTCCATGATCGGTGACCCCCTGGGAAGTTGCACCGTGAGCTCCCGAAAACAAAACTGTGAGGGTAAGGGCAAGGAGGCCCAAAATGGACAATATCGTGCTAGAGTATCGAGTCCTAACAGAACCCGTGTCCTGGAGAGAACGGTGAATGATCCCACATTCCTGCGAGGGGGAATGGTCTGGGAAGGGAATAGTGGTGTGCCTTAAAGGTGTAGGCACACACCTATCTAGCACGAGGCCTTTTGGGAGCTTAAGTGGCTTTGGGGGGGATTGGAATCCCAAAGTTAAGCGAGTTGAGGCTGGTGCAATTCCATGATGGGTGACCCCCTGGGAAGTTGCACCGTGAGCTCCCAAAAACAAAACCGTGAGGGCAAGGGCAAAGAGGCCCAAAGCGGACAATATCGTGCTAGACTCGGGTTCTGACCGAGGAGAGTCGGGTCCTGACATCCATGGGCCAAAACTCTATCCTAAGGGTTCTATTAAGCTCCTAGGATTCTTAGAAAGAGGTTTAGGGGTTTAGTTTGAGCTTACCTTGCCATAAATGAAATTCGGTGGGTAGCCACCGAAAATCCCTCACGGCCGTTGTCTAGCCTGCTCAGCCGCCTCAGTCACCATTTCTGATTCCGCACGACCAGTACAACACCCCCCACCCCCCACCCAATCGCACACACACACAACATCACCCAATCATTAGAACCACCCTTGGACGTCCAAAATTGAAATTTCAAAATTCAAATCCAAAGAGTCGACGGGTTTACTTGGGTTCTGGTTTTCCCTCCGTCGTTCAAGGCTATCCTACCGTCCCTGGGTGGTTCGACCCCCCTGGCTGCTATTAATGGTTATTTTTTAAGTTTTTTCCTTTTTATTCATTTATTCCAATTTTTCAAAGTTGGTTTTTTTTTTCCTTTTTTTGTTCAATTTTATATAATTCATTACTTCCAATTTTTTAAACAAAATTTGACCTTATTTTTTTCATTTTTTTCCTAATATTAAATATATTTAAACTTATTTTATCATTTTTTTACATTGAATTTTTGTATGTTTATTGTTATGTTTTTAACCCTTTTAACATTCAATTATAGTAACTCACTTCAATTTATATTTATATTTAAGATTTTATATTATTAGTCATCGGCAGAATCATATTACATCAAACAATTGTCATATATTTATTATATAAAAGTCATTTTATAGTTTTTATTAGTCCTATATAACCATTATTTGATACTTAAGATTTTCCCAAAGTTTCATTCCAAATTTCCAACTTTTAGACCGAATTTCCATCATTTTTGTTGACCGTAAATGATATCGATATTTGAAGCGAGATATCCGTAAATTTAATTAGCGATATATCCGTCGATATCGATATTTTCATCCTTGGGTATATGGACAAAATAGGATATTTTGAGCAACATATGTATTTACGTATATGCCACATGGTCTCTCTGCTCACCCGCATGCCAAATTCATATGCCAATTCACATATACATAATATTAGATATGATAGATCTAATATCAAACAAGTAAGGAATGGAGAATGTTAGTCATCCAGATCAGCTACGAGTTTGAATTTTGAATTTGTGCTTTGTAACTATCTCTTAGTCACCCGTTCCTAGTCTGTAGGGATATAGAGATATACACTACTTTATTTGAAAGTCACTCTCCTGTATAAATTGAGTTGTACCCATCACTTGGAATGATATACTGAATTATTCACATGGTATCAAGAGCCTAGGTCAAAGTGCAATAATTATCTCTCTTTTCTCTCTCCTTGCTTTTTCTTTTCTTCCCTCCCCGTGGACACCCAGATTGCCTTCTTGAGAAAATGGCCCCCTCAACCACTTCAACACCTGCCCCTTCCTCCACACCTAATATCTCCACGCTTGTCTCCATTAAATTAACATAGACCAACTATTTACTCTGGGAAAGTCAAGTTAAGCCTTTTCTCTTTGGCCAGAATCTCTGGCAATTCATTGATGGCTCTTACCCTTGCCCACCCACAATGCTCCCCTCCCCCGTCCCTTCTGCGTCTGACCTTTCTTCCTCATCAACCACTCTCACCAACCAACCCAGTCTCTTACCCAACCCTGCCTACTCCACATGGTTTCAAACTGATCAGTCGTTAGTCAGCATGTTACGAGCAACACTTACAGAGCCCGTGTTGGCTCAAGTTGTTGGACTCTCCACTCCCATCTTCGGTTCCAGCTAATGTCTGTCTCCAAAGGCACGAAGACTGTGTCTGAATTTCTCTCCCATGCCAAATCCCTTGCAGATTCTTTAGCAGCGATCAACGAACCTATGACCAATGTTGATCTTGTTTCCTCGGTTCTTCGAGGCCTGGGCCCTGATTTCTCCATGCTTGTCACTGCTATTCTCAATTTTCCCCCTCTCCCACAATTTCACGATCTTCGAGCTCGCCTCCTGTCCTTTGAGGCTCAGCAATCCTTGACTGAGTTAACCAATACTACACCACAAGCCTTCTATGCCTCGCGTGGAGGTAAGCAACCCCGGGGGCGTCAACACTCACGGAATTACCGTGGCGGTCGTTTTGATCAATCCGGTGGCGCTGCACGTTCATATGGGCCCTCACATGACAATTACAAGGGGCGGTCCTCTCGGCCCCCAACCCTCTCCATTTCTCGATCTCAACAGGGAATTCTCGGTTCTTATCCCTCCAACCGCCCACCTATACAGTGCTGGTCCTGTCAACAGTACGGTCACATTGCTGCCAACTGCCCCAATCGGTCCACCGAGGATGATCTTTCCCGTGCATTTGCTGGCATGCACGTGTCTAATTCAGCTGATCCAAATTGGTACCCGGATACCGGTGCCACGCATCACATGACGGGTAATGATCAAGGTATGACAAATACTACTGCTTATGGTTCCCATGATGGAGTCCTTGTGGGTAATGGTGAATCCCTTCCGGTTGCACACACCGGTAACCTTTCCTTTTCCTCCAGGTCATTTGTCTTCAAGTTGTCTGATGTTCTTCATGTTCCTACAATCCGTAAAAACCTTCTTTCGGTTGCGAAATTCACTCGTGATAACCTTGTTAGTCTCACTTTCCACCCCACAGGATTTGTTATTCGTGATCTCGCTAATGGTGCGATTTTGTTTCAGGGCCCATGTAAAGACGACTTATATCCAATTCACCCAGATTATCTTCCTTCTCGGTCTTCTCCGTCCAAAGTTGCATTTGCCTCCCAGCTATCCACAACCTCTCTATGGCATCGTCGCTTAGGTCATCCCTCCAATAAAGTTCTCAGCGTTTTGGCCTCCTCTTCGACTTTTGGACATCGTATTTCCTTTACTAGCAAACATTTCTGTAATGACTGTGCCTTAGGCAAGTCCACCAGGCTATCGTTTCACCCTGTTGAACATTGTTCTACATTTCCTTTTCAAATAATACACTCTGATGTCTGGATGTCTCCTGTGTTGTCTAATTCTGGGTACCGTTATTATGTCTTATTCACAGATGATTTTACTCGGTATTCTTGGGTGTTTTTGATGAAACGTAAATCTGAAGTCTTTCATCACTTTTCTCACTTTCTATCTTTTGTTGAAAATCAGTTTTCCACAACAATCAAAGTTTTTCAATGTGATGGGGGTGGTGAATTTCACAATAATTCTTTCTCTCAGTTGTGCAATCGGAAAGGGATTCATCAACAGTTCTCTTGCCCGCACACTCCTCAGCAGAATGGGATTGCTGAGCGTAAACACAGGCACATTTCTGAAATGGGTCGGACATTGCTGTTATCTGCCAATCTACCTCACAAGTTGTGGGCTGAAGCCATAAACACTGCTGTTTTTCTGATTAACAGATTACCCACCCCGGTCTTGAAGTGGGCTTCCCCGTTTAGTTCATTGTTCGGTATTGGCCCAGATTATCAAGGCCTTAAAGTTTTTGGGTGCACTTGTTATCCTTATCTTGGTGACTATGTATCTAACAAATTGAAATCACGATCTCTTGCTTGTGTTTTTATTGGTTACAGTTCTGTGCACAAGGGATATCGCTGCCTCCATTCTCCTACCGGATGTGTGTTCATTTCTCGCCATGTCTCCTTCAAAGAGGACGAGCTGCCCTTTGTTCCTCAAACAATTCCCAATCCCACGGGCCCAGACATTGTCTTTCTCCCTCTCATTTCGGCCCAGCAGACACTGCCTAATCCTCAGGCCCAAGAGCCCTCTCTACGGGAGCACTTACCTCCGTTGTCCAGCCCTCCTGCTCAAACACCCTGTTCGCAAGTGCCCTTCCCCCAAATTTCGCATGGCTCTCCATCTCTTTCCATCGACCCAATGTCGCATCCTTCCGTCATTGATACAGCTCCCCCTTCAGAACCCGAGACACTTCAGCCTTCACGCCTGGTCCCCTCTCCTGTAACCTCGCCCACTGTCGAACCAGGTGCTCCACCTCCGGCTCCTGCGGACTCGCCTGCCCGCCGTGAATCTTCCGACGGTGCACCTGGCTCCTCGTTGGCACCGACAGCAGCGATTGATGCTCCTGTAATTTCTCCTTCAGTGATTTCCCATATTCAGACTCGCTCACACTCTGGCATCTACAAGCCCAAGATTCGGTCTTATTTTGCTTGCCGCTACCCCATTCCCCAAGCTTTTGCTGCTCATCTCTCTTCTGATCCTGAACCAACATGTGTGAGTCAGGCCTCCAAAATTCCAGCTTGGCGTTCTGCAATGATGGCCGAATTTAATGCATTACTTGCACAAAAAACATGGGTCCTGGTTCCCCCTTCCTCTACTCAGAATGTTGTGGGTTGTAAATGGGTCTTCAGGATCAAAAGAAAGCAGGATGGTACCGTTGAGCGCTATAAGGCTCGTTTAGTGGCCAAGGGGTTTCATCAGCAACCCGGAATCGACTTCGAGGAGACTTTTAGTCCAGTCATTAAACCCACAACTATCTGTATCATCCTCAGTCTCGCTGTTTCCTGCAAATGGTCTCTACATCAACTAGACGTGAAGAATGCCTTCCTTCACGGGTCCTTGACTGAAACTGTTTATATGACTCAACCACCTGGGTTTATTGATCCCAGCCGACCTCATCATGTTTGCCAGCTTCACAAAGCATTATATGGCCTCAAACAGGCTCCACGGGCTTGGTTCCAACGCCTAAGTTCATTCTTGTTGGCCTATGGGTTCCTTCAGAGTCGTGCCGATCCCTCATTGTTCATCTATCGGGACCACACACAGGTTATGTTTCTGTTACTCTATGTTGATGATATCGTCTTAACTGGCAATGACCCTAAGCTGTTGCACTCCTTCATGCTTCAATTGGGAACTGATTTTGAGTTAAAAGATTTGGGTCGTTTGAGTTACTTTTTGGGGTTAGAAGTCTCCTATCCTTCGACAGGCTTGCATCTTAAACAGACTCGATACACCTTGAATGTTCTTCAACACCATTCTATGCTTGAATGCAAGCCATGCTCTACGCCTGTTGCTGCCAAGCAGAATCTTTCTGCCACTACCGGATCCCTGTTGTCTGATGCCACCGAGTTTCGTCAAATAGTGGGTGCTCTTCAATATCTCACTCTCACCCGCCCTGACATCTCTTATGCGGTTCAACGTGTTTCTCAATTCATGGTCTCTCCAACTCATGATCATTTGGTTGCTGCCAAGCGCATCCTGCGCTACTTAAAAGGGTCCCTCGGTCGGGGGCTATCATTCACGTATATGGACAAAATAGGATATTTTGAGAAACATATGTATTTACGTATATGCCACATGGTCTCTCTGCTCACCCGCATGCCAAATTCATATGCCAATTCACATATACATAATATTAGATATGATAGATCTAATATCAAACAAGTAAGGAATGGAGAATACATATCTTCATTGCACAAGATGTACAGGGAGCACCACTGGTAGAAATGAACGACAACACAACGTGGCTTCTGACTGGAGAAAGTAATGACTGGAGAACACAGGGGTCGACTAATCCCAGTCCCCTAGTTCCACTGATGGTGGCGATGACACCAAGAGAAATGGGAAAGCGGTTGAACAGTTCTATGCAACGACAAGGTTTCTTTGACGACGCATCGGTCGTCCTCCGACAACGACGACCGACGTTGACGTCAAATGGATTTTGTAGATCGAACCACCACGAGTTGAATGTTGCATGTGGTGTCGCTGGACGATGACCAGTCGCCATAGATTTGGAGGCGACAGCGAGCTCGACGCCACGATCACGCGACAATGGTGTTCGCGCGATGGTCGTACAAGAGTATTGTTGGTCGTCCCCTCCTCACCAAGATGATGTATGTGGTTTTGCGCATGGCTTTGATGGGTGGCGGCGCTGCAAGGCGACAGAGAAGTTAGCTCTTCTGCCATTATTCCCATCTCATTCTTGGCTAGTCAATATGCAGCCAAAGGTGATTCACCTTTGCTCCCTGTTTTGCTTGTTTCTCACTTTGGATTTCCAAAGTCAACAAAGATTTCAACTTTCTTTTGCTTTATTCTCCTGAGTTTTGACATACGGCCACATGATGGAAACTTGTTTTCCTGCTTTTATTTGTTGTAGATTGAACTTGTCAAATAGGAGGCTTTTTAGGTATTTGACTATAGAGAAGAAAATGGATCATTTTGGCAGTGAACACATTTGGAATTTTGCTTGGTGTTTATGATTTCATGGTGTTTCTACTGGTAAGTAAAGAGAAAAAAAGGATCTGACATGGTTTTGTCGCGATTCCTATATATGGTGCCAAATTGTTGATTCCAAAAATGGCACTAACGAGACCGAGAAGACTATGCATAAATATCAAGATATAAGAACACACGTGGTTCACCCGAATCGAGCTACGTCCACGAAACAAACTCTCCGAGAGATTATTATTGATAATAATTGTGTTTACATGTTTGGAGCCTTTAGCCATTGAGAGAGATGTGAGGAGGATGTCTTCACATCATGTTGTGGGATTATCATATTTCGTCTCAAATGAGGAGGATGTTCTCTTTAAATAGAAAAAGACTAGGGTTTCTTTTACATTTTGGGCTTCGTATTGAACTTAAACACAGCCCAAGTGGGGGTAAAATCACGCACTAACATACTACATCACATTCAACTCCACCTACTACAATTCATTCAAGTCTATCTACACCTCATTCAACTTCATATGTTGCTTCAACTCCATCTAATGTGAAAAGAACCAATATAATATCTAAACTTCTAAGAAGCTTAATTTCACTTGTTTATTTGCTACTTTTATTTTGTTTGATATGACTTACTGTTACTATTTTTTTCTTGCAGGTGAAGAAAAGAGAAGATGGAAAGCCTCAAAGAATGAGCATCAATCAAACACAAGGTGGAAAGTACTACAATTCAGTAAATGTGAGTTCTTTCATTTCTCTACAAGAAAATTAATCATGGTCACAAATTAATTAACGATGCCTACCTATAATATACGAATGCCTTATTTCTAATTTCCACCGCTAGCTGCCAATGGCCACAACCTACCATCAGTTTTGGTCCTAAAGATGGCACCTTCATCACTCCAAATGTCCCTAAGACTCCAGCTTAATCAGTTATATTAGGAATGAACCATTACTTCCAAATATGTATAGAACTCCTAGGTTCTTCAGCTACCTCATATTTTAATGGGGCAAGGTCTCAAATTGGATCCTCAAATACACCTACATGGAAGCTACCAGGATAGGTATCAAGTGGAAATGAAGGATATTCAAGCTCAAGCAAGTCGATGATAGACCTTGGGGAGTCAATATATTCATATTTGGCTGCATATTTTGTACTCAAACTAATCAATTACCATTTGATTTTGGGAACTCTGTACTTTGGGATATCTTGTTTAATTGCCAAATTTTTATATTTGGAAATTGTTTTGTATTTTTATGTGTAGGGCTGTAATCCAAAGTTTAATATGATGTATGTGTAATGAATATGTGAATTCAAATTTCAATGTGAATCAGGTTATTCCAATGTCTATTCAATTATCAATTATCAATTTGTAAATTAGGTTATGCCTCGTACTAGCATATTTTCTCTCATGTGCAGGTATGCTCAATTAACCTCTGAATGTCAACCTCAGTTATCCATACAAAATCATTCAATTCAACACCTCGTTGACAAAATAATATTCAACTAGCTTATATTACCATGCTTCAATCTAATTTCTCTTCTCTTTTCTTTTCTTTTTCTGTTCTTGAGGTGCTCTTTTCGAATCTCCAGCAATATCCTAAAATATTGTTGTGAATTAGAGAAAACATTGATTGAAGGGTAAATTGTCCAAGAGCAAATCAATGTTAGGGTCATTGTCACATGCTTCAGCTTTCAGGCTCTCGGCGCTTGCCCTTTTTTATCTGTTGAACAATACCATGGTTCTTGCCCTTTTTGCCTGCTGAATGGTTTCGTTTTAGTTATTCTCCATTGGTGCTTCCAACACAACAAGAATCCATCTCTATCATCAGCTTTTTATATCCAAGTTGAGCAATAACTTTAAAGCCATGAATTGGGACAGATGTGATAGAAATCTATAAAAACAAGAAAGATGAAAACCAATTAAATGATTCCATAACCAGATTTTTAATCTTTTTTGTTTCTAGACATAACCAGATTATTAATTAAATACAATAAAATGGGATGCCCAAACCCAAAACCTACGGTCATGTTTAAACTCCAAATCGAGTATTTCTCCATTTGAGCAATTCTGAACCAAATTGATGCTTTAGACGTAGTCCCAAAAGAATACCCAAACTCAAATTTTTTCCTTCCTTTAATGAAATTAAGATTTGAATTTCTTCTCCGATGCCAATTCTGCTCTCTTATTTACAATGGCGGGAAATTCAAAGGTAAATTGGTAAGGGCGCAAAGAAGGAGTTAAATTCTCTTGCACAGTTATACGCGTGTTTTCGTAGTTGAAATGGAATGAAAATTCTGAGAAAAGCATGTTGGGTAGGTGCAGGAAATGGGCTGGCAGGTGGGCAGGTGGGTTGGAGCAGGTTGCAGTTGGATATCAACATGAGCCGAAGGCGTGGGCTTCAGCGCCTAATCCGCTGAAGGGCTGGGGTGGATCTTTTAGCAGGCGCGTGCCTAACAGGTGTGCAGGTTTCGGCAGTCAGCACCAGTCAAAAGCGTGAGAGAGTGCTGGGCCAACCGGTACACACGCGCTGAAGCGGAAAGTGGAGTTCAGTAGGCGCTGGCCGAAGAGTTGCGCGGGCTGGGCTGCGACGAGAGAATTGGGTCATGGGCCGTGGGTTCACGTGGGCTGGGTTCGCACATGGATTGGACTGAACTTTGGGCCTCACGAACTAGGCTGGATTTTGGGCTTGGAGTTTGCTGAATTCGATAGCTCCCTACGAAATTTCTCATTATATTTTGGTGGTCTCATAATTTTTTCAATATAACTCCAATTGAGACGACTCTTTTGCCCAAATTCTCATAATTTTGAGATCTATTTATTTCTGCAAATTCACACAAAATATATTATTTTCTTTTTTTTTATTACATTAAAAACAAGCATGAAGGGTATAAAATGATGTAAAATAATGCTCAATTCAAGGCCTATCAAATACCCCCACACTTAAACTTTGCTAGTCCCTAGAAAAGACTAAAATTAAACTAAGAATTTTAAATAACTAAGCCATTAACCATTTGTCTCAAAATCTCATTAATATACATATGACATTAAAGATTTTCACTTGAATTCATTTAAGTATATGAAATTCAAGAGTTAATAGATGATAACAAAATATTCCAACAAGTAAGACAATGACTAAACTTTGGTGAAATGGGTCTCAACATGAATAAAACAAGTATGAATCAACTCATAAGGGTATGCACTCATAAATTCACTCAATTTGTAAAGATTTGTGTTTGCACTCTTGGTATGTGAGAAAGATGCTCACATAATAGAAATAAAGTAGTTTTGCAAAATCTCAAACAAACACCTCAAGATAAAAATTAAATATACTTGAACAAATGAACCGAAACCATAAGCTTACTCAAGTGATTGACTCAACCAATCAAAGGTTACTCATTTTAAGGATCATAAGGTTTTTTATGATGGTTGTAATGGGGCTAAGTTTAGAGGCAAGGAATATGTAGAATAAGTGGTGCTCAAATTCGTTCCAAAACTCAATAAAAGACTCCCAAAATGTAGCATAGCTTCCTTTCCTTAGTGTAATGATGTCAATAATCCATTCCTTAAAACATAGGCCAAGTTTCATCATGTTGGGTCTCGCATTCATTCTTTGTGTCGGATTTACGAATATAAGGTACTTAACTCAACTTTTACATGATCAAACCTTATTACCTTGAGAGAGACTAAAAAACATTATGTTTTCATCATTTTCTAACTTTTTCTCTCGTTTTTTTTAGATCAAGGCAATAAGATGTGCAAATATTACAACAAAGTTTAAGCAAGTAAATCCATAGAATACACATACCAGTCTTAAAAACATCTTCAATTTCTCTTCACGCCATCTTCATGTCTTCAACCGAGTCCTTAGAACAAGGGTAAAGGTTTTCTATACTAGGCTTAACTGTTTAGATATTCATGGTGATGAAAGAAAGGCTTAATGTGGGCTCAAAAGGCGTAAAACTAAGGGGGTCACAACTTGTTTGTACAAATAAAGAACATGGATGTTTGAATATGTGGTATTAACCTTAATGCCTTAATCATGTCCAAAATCAAAGATTTTATTGACTTAAAAGGTTTGAAAATCACATAGAATAAGTTCTAGCACTCTAAAGTTCATTAAAAGTTATGGCAAATAGTTGTGAGGCATATGCATATCATTTAAACAAAGAACCTATGAATCACTCATCAAAGGTGTATATAAAGTTCTAAAACTCACATAAGGTTCATATCATTCATACTTATCTTAACATGCTCGTTTATGTATGTAACGAATCGTCCCAAATTCGGGATTAGATTAGTGACTAATCATGGATTAGTAAGGTTAATCAGTGATTAGTGGGTGAAATCGGACGGACGACGCAAAATGACCGTTTTGCCCCTAGTCGTGGGCAAAATGTTGAATTTTGACCCGGGAGGTCCAATGGCCGAGGGTCAAGGACCGTTACGTATATCGAGTCGATACAAATCCGTAGAGAGGTGGCATGCTGAAATCGGACGTCGGACTGAAAATTTATGGTCACGGGAAGTTCGATTGGACTATGCACGCATTACGAGCCAGAAACACTTGTCTAAATCTGGTTGGTTGACTTTTTAGTGTGGTACCCTTGGATGAGTGACAAGTGTCACTCATCCTATTGGTCATTAACCCCAAATTGTGGATCTCAACATTGATTGGTGAGATTAACATTAAAATATTAGTTTTGGATTATTTTATAATTTCTTCACCCACTTCCTCTCAATCTCAGCCATCCATTTTCCCCACACTCCTCATCCTCACCGTCCACTCATCTGATCATCACAACAAATCTCACCTTCCCTCCCCCCTTCAACCCGTGCAAATATCTTCATCTTCCTCCTGCTGTGCTTTTGAAAACCCGAGAGACAAACACACCACCCCACCACCATATTAGCATCTGGGTTGTGCTTGAAGACTGAGAGAGTGAGTAAGGGACCAGAGAGACTGAGAACCGGTGAAGGACTGAAGGCAGCAGCCACGGCGGTGGCCACGGCAGGGTAACCGTAGACCGTTTTGAACCCATGTTCGGGAAACCATTTTGTGACGTGTTCGATCAAGCTGAGTGACCCTAAAGCATTCCTGGGACTCAGATAAACGCTTTGGGATCGTTTTTGAGGAGCTTGGTGGTCTGAGGTGGCCGATGACCAAAACGGTGAGTTTTGGTTTGAATTTTGGAAATCGTGTTTTGATGGCCCTCATTCGTGTTTAATGTTTGGAACTTGTTTCTGGAGGTTGTGAGAGTCGAATGGGACCGGTTACAAGGTTAGAGGTGGCCGAAGACGACAGCGGTGGGAGGTTGCAGGTGGCCAATTTCTGTTTCAATCAAAAGGTGAGGTCTTATTCCCTTTTCCCTTGTTTTGATCATCTAGATAGGTTCCTAAGATTAAGACTAAGAGTTTAGGATTAAAATGGGATCAAAAGGTTCGAAAGTGTGAAGGTTTGAACACTGAATCAGTCACGCCGGTCCAGGCTGGTCCGGTCCGATCCAGACCAGTGAACTTGGTCGACTGGAGGTAGGGGACGATGAACAGTGCAGGCGCGTGGCTTTCACGGGTAGCCTCTTTGGGCGGCGCGTGAGGGCGCGTGGAGCATGGTTTGGGAAAGTGTTCAACATGAAATTTAATCTGTTCGATGTAACGAACATTTTGGGACTGGTTTCGTGTCGATCAGACACCGTCTCGATATAGTTCGGGATGTCCGAAGGTTTAGTATCAAGTTTAAAAATAGTTAAAAATTCGAAAAAAATTACAGGGCTACAGTGAGAGGTTAATAAGGTAGTTAGTAACCCTCTAAAGTGATTTGGACATGTTTGGGAGCCCCGGTGACAGTGATTAGCCCGAGGATGCTTACGGCAAGCAAATCAAGGCAGCAACTTAGGACGGTCTGTGAGTGGACCTTGATTTCTAAACTGTGATGCATGCATAAATGTTTTATATGGTTTATAGATATGATTTCTATCATGGTGATTATGGATTGTTGATTTACATGATTTCACGTATTTCGAGGTGAATTACGTATTTGCACGTAAATTGAGGTTTACGGTTTTGCACTGACTATACGTGATTATGGTTTCGGAAATGGTTTAATGAAATGGTTTTGGATTCAGAAAGGGAAACTCGGGCATGAGACCCATTTGTTTTGGAAACCCTTGGACTCGAAGTTCATTTTGGTCACGTTATCGGGTCAGGGGCCCAATTGGTTCATGAACTGATTTCGAATTTGAAAATATGGAATCGGGCACGAGAACCATTTGATTTATGAACTCTCGGACTTGAAGTCCATTTTATTTGACAAGGCATCGGGCTAGAGGCCGAGTTGGTTTACGTATCGGGCTCGAGGCCCAATTGATTTGCGTATCGGGCTCGAGGCCCAGTTGATTTACGAATCGGGCTCGGGGCCCAATTAGGGCACGAGGACCATTTGGTTTACGAAATCAGCACGAGGCCCATTTATTTTCCGAAATCGGGCACGAGGCCCAGTTGGTTTACGAATCGGGCTGGAGGCCCAGTTGGTTTATGAATCAGGGCTTAGGGCCTAGTTATGGTTTACGATTGTGATTTCGGGTCAGGGACCCATAAATGGATTTCTGGTTCAAGACGGTTTATGGGGACCGGGCATGAACCTTTGAAAGGTTTTGAGAATGATTTCAAATGGTTTTTTATATACCATCCTTATATATTATGGATTGTTTCCTCTGGGGAAGGTCGTTGGCCTGGGTGGACCCCGGAGTAGTCACGGAGCACTAATTGAGTGGAGTCACCCCCGTTGGGTACCTTACTCTCAGGAAAGCTATTATGGATTATGATCCACAGGGAGGATTATTGATCTACGGACATTGACCTGGGTGGACCCTGGGGAGACTTGGGATTTGAGACTCTAGGTAGCACGCGGGTAGCTTTAGATACTGTGACATGATTGGCTATATGATATATGATAAACATGATTTCTTGGATTTGCGAAATTGTGTTTTATGAATGATAAATGGATTTGGGCTGAGATCCCACATATGTTTACTATGTTATGGATTTGTGTAAATGGTTTTGGGCAGGGGCCCATATGTCTTGAATTTACGGAACTTGGGGCTGAGACCCTACAAATGGCTATTGAAACATATGTGATTTGATAAATGGTTTTCCTATGCATGCATGTTTTTTAGTGAAGGTCATAAAGGTCTTTTATGAAATGTGTTTTTATGAACTTATTTCTTTTCGTCCATTCACAGTCTTTTCTGTTTTTCAATGCCCTTCAGGTTGATTATGGATGCGGACTGTAGCAGAGACCGAGACATCACACTCCTCCACCGGATCTTGGCGTGCTCTGGAAGCCGGTCTGGCTAAAGGTTTAAATTTTTTCTGGTCTAACGGGATCATGACACATCTCGTGTTAATCCCGAGGGGATTGAGATGAGTTGTGACAACGTACCAGTTTAACATGCATCATCTACAAGTCATAAACACTTAATCACAAAGTACTAACAAACGAATTCAAGTTGTAGTGATCATCTTTATAGCCATATGGTAAACGTTTTCCTTCATTTATAGTATCCACAGGTTAAATGGCATCCTAAGACTCATAAAAAACTAAATTAAAAACGACAAGACTCAAGGAAGATTTAATTTTTTTTTTGGTGATGTTTTCCGATTTTCTTAAAATGTAAAACAAAGAAGGTGTAAACCTTTCCCCCACACTTAAATTCTACATTGTCCTCCATATAAGCAAGTAGAAAGTAATCGAACATAGAATCAAAGTAAGGAAGAAGATTTACAAAAATAAAGTAAGAAAAACATTAAATAAATAAAGTAAAAGAGAGTGAAAGGTTGAAAGATAGCAAATCTTCGTTGATGACTCCTTCACATCTCGGGAACATAGTGGGTTGTCATCCAAGAAGCGCTTGAAGTTTAACATCTATCCAGCCTAGACCAAGATGTAAGTTAGTTAGTCAGAGATGCATGCTTGTGAAGGATGCAAGTTTTTGTTAAGGATGAAAGTTAGAGATGTTATGATAAGTAATGTAAGAACATAGTATAAACAAATGTAACTGACATATATACAAGTAGGAAATAACATATGTACAAGTAAGAAATAATGAATTATAAACAAGTGTAGAATGCATAAAGTAAAGTCACGACAATATCAAGCAAATGCACAAGTTCCAAAAACGTTTAAACTAATGCAACACATAAGTATCTACATGAAGAATGGTGTCAATGCATAAGAGATAAACTGTTAGAACCTGTACAAGACATAAGATTTATGTGACAATGCATGAAAGAATGACTTACACCTTCGATCTCACTTCCCTAGATTCACTTAGTTTAGGGGGCCCAATGATGAAATCGGAGCATCGTGAAATCTTAGGGAGGTTAAGCAATCTACAAATGCAATAGGAAACAATATTTACACGTTGGGGAAGTCAAGGATATTTATGGTTCACATAGCTTCAAAGTTTAGATGGAGACTTCTACGTCCGTGCGGCCCAAGTAAATATCTTACATTTATTCAACTGTTTGGGAAAGTTCAAAGGTGACCAGGTTAGAAAGAATAAATATAAGACGCAGAACTAATTTCAAAACATCCCGAGGCTTAAAATCCATTGATGTCCCTTTCTTAGACCCAAAACCCGCTATGAGTATCGTCTTTTGTCCTAGGCATCACCCTCAAAAACTTCTTACTCCAGATGAATAAGTGTTCATTCTAAGATAACTCAAGTGTTAACAATCACCGCCCTCAATCGCATAGCTTCTTAGGCCCATGAAGGGTTTAGGTGAGAGTTAACAAATGAAACTTCAACTATTCCATTAAAGATCAAAATCTAAACTCTGAAAAACAAGTGATCCACATATAGCCGAGAAGAATGCATGCATGCAAGATTTATTTACAAGTATGGTTTTATGCACAAGTAATGATATTCACAGTATATATTACATTAAAATTAATATATGCACAAGATTTATTCACAAGTATGGTTTTATGCCCAAGTAATGATATTCATGAACAATATATTTTCGAAACTTTTTTAAAAAATTTAAATTTTTTTATAATTTAATTAATGAAAAAGTTTTCTTTATTTTTAAAACGAAATTTTATTTACGAAATTTTATTTTATTTTATTTTATAATCTACCAAAAACAAATAGAAATAAATAAAAATAAAAATAAATGTGAACAAGTATAATATACAGTTCATGAACAAGTATAATATGAACATTATGTACAATTTATGAACAAGTATAATATGAACATGTATAAAAATAAAAATTATGAACAAGTATAACAATAAAAATTATGAACAAGTATAACAATAAAAATTATGAACAAGTATAATAAGAACATTATGAACGAAAATAATATGAACATTAAGTACAAAATTGTACAATCCTAAACTACAGCAATATGAACAAGTATAAAATGGACAAAGTATGTACAATCATAAACAAATAACATTATGAACAAGTATGTATGGACAAATATAAAAATAAAAATTAACATTTTATACACACTAGCACATTAAAAATAATTTTCAATATCCCCGGAAACGGCGCCAAAAATTGACGTTGGTTTTAACTAAGCATTAAAGTAAACACAAAGTAACACTCAACACTTAATGAAAACACATGCAATTTAAACCATTTTGTGTAGATGTAGTATTGGTAAATAGGGATAGTTCTTAACCGGAGAAATTAAGGAACATTAAATAATGGTTAGTGAAAAAGAATAATAAATAATCAAAGACTAAAATAATAAATGAATAATTGAATTAAAAAATAAAAAAAAAATTAACAAATTAAAGAATTAAAGAATAACATGATTTGGGGGGTTTTTGGAAATTGTTGTAGCCGAAACTACATTTAAAACAAAAACTAAGAATTGAAATGTGAATGCTCATGCTAACTAGAACTTACAAAGCATAGATTAGTTTCATAAATAAAACCAACACTTTTACGTTTTACGTGAGTAAATCCTAATTAACAATCACATTATTTAAACTACTCCTACCTTAACCTTTGTCAAATGAACTTTCTTTTAGATTTCACACTTCTTTTAGAGCTCTTTTTACCTTTCTTTTAGACTTTCTTTCTTAGTTTTTCTTAGATTTTCTTTGTCATCTTTTTACAAAATTTTATGCTTTTTTTTAAGAAAAATCTTAGTTAGGTAATTCCGATGCAATTTGATAGTTTTAAGTCTGAATCCCTCGTATTTCTTCCTCCATCTTCACAAGGTTCCTGCCGTTATTCAGTGATATTTGTGAAAAACCATCTTTCTCTACTTAAGCTCTTGTTATTGTTATTGGTTTTACTTATAATTCAATATATGTATTGGTATTTTCTTTCTAACATTTGTAAATGTGAATACAATCTCCAAGTGTTTTACTTTCTGAATTTCATTTATTTCACACGTTTTAGTGTTTAACCTTCAATTCAACGCTAAGTGTTGATCCACCGTCTGAGACATTTAGAATAGGATTGAAGAGATTTAATGTTTGACTGTTGTTCGGTACATTTAATAAAAAACGTAAGGTGAATCATATTGTCAGTAATAATCCGTTAGTCGGTGCATTTATAATATAAAAAATGTATGAAGGAATTTGAGATGATGAAGGTAGGATTTCGTGATTGGTTCAATATGTGCAAATGCTAGTGTGTTGGTAAAATATGTCTTTAAAGAAGGACCATTGTACAAATATTAAAGTATGAGTAGTTTAAATAATGCGATTGTTAATTCGGATTTACTTACGTAAAAGTTTCGGTTTTGTCTATGAAACTAATCTATGGTTTGTAAATTCTAGTTAGCATGAGCATTCACATTTCAATTCTTAGTTTGTTAAAATGTAGTTTCGGCTACAACTCTTTCCAAAACCCCCCAAATCATGTTGTTCTTTAATTTTTTTTATTCTTTATTCATTTATTGTTTTATTCTTTGATTATTTATTATTCTTTTTCACTAATCATTATTTAATGTTCCATAATTTCTCTGGTTAAGAACGATCTCTTTTTACCAATACTACATCTACACAAAAAGGATTTAAATTGCATATGCTTTCATTAAGTGTTGAGTGTTACTTTGTGTTTACTTAAATTCTTAGGTTAAGCTACATCGCCAATCCCAAATCCTAATGCCATGAATCCCAAATTCCAATCCCAAATACTAGTGCCATGAATCCCAAATTCTAATGCTAGGTCTGAGCCAGAACCACAGCCAAAGCCAGAAGCATGTTTTATCCTCGCCCACTTCGTCATTGTAACAACCTATCCCAAATTTATGGGATTAATTAATAACTAATTAAGGATTATCGTGACTAATCGGGAATTAGTCAAGGCATTCCGGATAATCGGTGTAAAATGACAATTTTGCCCCTCGAAATGGTAAAAAGTTGACTTTTGACTTGGGAGGTTAAATGCACGAGGACCGAGGATCGTTACGTAGATTGGAATGATATGAGTCCGTAGATAGGTGGCACATCAAAATCGGATGTTGGATGAAAAAGTTACGGTTCACGAAAGGAAAAATGGTACTATTCACATAAACCGAGAAATGTAGACTATCTTTGGATTGGGTTGGAAATCTGAGTGGACCAATAAGTGAGTGACACCTGTCCCTCATCTAATTGGCACAAAACCCAAGCATTTGGGATCCTATTTTTTTCTTCATTTTCCTTTGTTTCCTTACATCCAAAACACACATACAACCCACCCCAAAACTCAACCCATCTCCCTCAAACCTCATCCATTGCTTCTGGAGTGTGAATGAAAGTGAGAAAGTGAAGGAGGACGAGCACGGTGATGGCAAACGATGAGGGCAGTCGTGCACGGTGGCAGGAAACCCGACACGGTGAGTTTTAAATTAAAAAATTTGAAGTTCGGATTTAAGGTTTGTTGGACGATTTCATTGATTGGGACTTGTTTATTGGGTCCTTAGGAGGCTAAGGTGGCCGAAATCGATGGAGGAGGACGGTTGTAGTTGGCCAAATTGTTCAAGCTTGGGAAGGTAATTTATGGGCCTTTTCTTGGGTTTTTGATGTCATAGATCGATTGTTGGGTTCAATACGAGTCTTTACGAAGAAACTAGGACGAATTTGGTGCAGAAATAGAGAAATATGAGCCGGGTCAAGTCGCTGGTCTCCTCTAGGCCTAGCAATGGGTCGTGTCGTGTCGGGTTCGTGTCGTGTCATGTACTCTATTTTACCTATTTAAGCTCAATCCGAACCCAACCCGTTTATTAATCGTGTCAAAACATGTAAACCCGAACCCGACCTGTTTATTAAACAGGTAACCTGAATCCACCCGTTTAATCTGTTTATTAAACGTGTCGTGTTGAATAACCTGTTTAACCCGTTTAACATGTTTAACCTGTTTAACCCATTTAACCTGTTTAACCCATTTAACATGTTTAACCATATATCCTACATAATATTTGAAGCAGAATTTTTTCATTAAAATATCATACCAACCATCAACGGACTTCATAATTCAACAAACTTCATAATTCATAATTCATAAGTACATGCAATAATTTAGTATTCATGACCAACAATACAATATCATCAATGTAATATTAAGTTCCAAAAGAAAATAAGCATAGTGTAACACCCCGGAAATTCGAGGATTATAATAATGTAATTTAATGTATGAATTGCCGTTTTTACCCCTGTGAATGGTATTGCCAAATTGTTGACTTTTTGATTTGAGGGTCAAATGGAATTTGACCAATGACCGTGACGTAGTTTGGGACGTCACGAGTCCATAGACAGGTGGCACGTCCAATTCGGACGATCAGGGTAAAAGTTATGACTATCGGAAGTTCAGGGGCATTACCGTAATTTGGACGATAGGGGCGAAAATGTTGACTTTTCGTTTGACAACTAATTTTCACATGACTCAAGGACCGTTAGATAGGTCTCGATGCCCTGAGTCCGTAGACAGGCGGCACGCCGAAATCGGACTTCGTATGGCTGAGTTACGAGTCTAGAAAGTAAAGGGCATTTTGGTAATTATTGAACCAGGGGCATTTTGGTCATTCTGCCCCTGGTTAATGTAGCAACCGCGGGGGGAACATGGGCGGCACCACCATGTGCGGTGGTTCAGTGTGCAATTGTTTATGCAAGTGTGTGCTGGAAAGAAAGGAATGTCTAATGCTTTAGAACGTGGTCTGATTCATCCACCCAGCAAATGCTACATAGTTTATTTCGATCGAAGCTTTTTCGGGGAACCAATCTCAATGGACAGTAAGGCTTCCACGAGCCTCTGGGATGGCTTAAATTGTTTAAAACGGAATAGGAATTGAGTGAGCTTCACTCTGCCATTGAAAGAACTGAGAATAAGTGAGGAACCAGAGAGAAACCATTTCGGGAAAATTTGGAGGGAAATCGGGTTTTCAATTTCTGGTGATTGTTGGACCAAACCAAGGCCTGGTTTAGTCTTCTGGGAGTATTTGGAACTCAACCATATCGAAATTGAAGGCCATCAGCCACCGGTGAGCTGGGATGGTGACTGTAGTGTTTAGAGAAATTTCAGTGGATCGGACGACTACTTCCAGGTGAGTGTTGGTTCAATTGATCGTTCATTTTAGTTCGTTTTGATCCTATTATGCTTCCTGTGAAGTTAATTGGAGATTGAATTAGAAACCAGGAAGTTCTGGTGATTGACCCGTTTGGTTGATCACGGGTCGATGGGTCGATTGGGGACTTGTCGAGGTTGATTAATGTCTCGGAGCCAAAATTGGATAGTTAATGAACATGTTAGGATCAAATACGAGTGAAATCGAGTGGAAATTGGGGGTCAATTAACCGGGTCAAGTCGCGGGTGGCAGGCCCGTATTACAGACAAACGGGTGAAGGTGGTGACACTGTAGCAGCTACAGTGTCAGGCGCGTGACTTTCACGCGCAGCCACTTTGGGCGGCGCGTGAGGGCGCGTTGGACCTTATCTCTGATCAAGATCAACATGACTTTTGTTCCTCTCATCATTCTGAACATTTTTTATGAATTAACCATGTTGATCTGAGATAGTTAGGAGGGTCAGTTTAGGGCCGGTTGTCTCGGGAAACGTGTTGACGGTTTCCCCGAGCCGATTTTTGTTTCGGACTTTTTGGATAAATGTTTAAGACTTGTAGTGACCCTTACGTGTGATTTGGACTAATAGGAATTGTACGATAATCCCGGTACAAGTTCGTACGCGCAGGTTCACCGCGGGATCGTACTGTGAGTGGGCCCGATTTCATTAAACCCTTGCATGCTTAAATGTTTTCTGATTTACTTACATATTCACATGCTGGAATCATGAAATTTTGACGATATTGAAATTATGGTTATGGCACGTTTCACGGTATTTGGGTTTGAGACCCGTTTGATGAAACTTAAAGATTGGTTTGGATTTTATCTACGTATATATGTTTTGCATGTGGATATCAATAAAATGTATTTGGTACTGCAATGTATAGATCCATTCTTGTGATACTGTCTCCTCCGGATGTGGTACCCCGGAGTGGTCATGGCGCATTGCCTGCGAGGGGTCATTCTACGGAGGAACCGGACCGTAAAATGACTCAGGAGCAGGATTGCTTATTTGACGTCAGAGACGTCGAGCGTCTAGGACGCTAGGCATTTGAGATACCGTACCCGGACAGGGTTCGGGGATTGGATTCAGGATTGAGACCCCGAGTGACACGCGTAGCCTTGAGACTATGACCTTATTGGACGTCAGGGACGTCAGACATCTGGGATGTCAGGATTTGAGCGTATAGTGCAGTGGCTAAAATTATCTTATGATTTTATTACATGCCTTATGATTCATATTATATGGTTTATGGTTTTAAATTCTGATGCATGCATGTTTGGAAAACGGAGGGGTAAATTATATGTTTTACTTATTAAACGGTTTTATAAACTTGAGTTTCGACCCAGTCACCCTTATTGTTTTGGTAACCCCTTTGGGCGGTGCTACTGAGGTAGAGGAGGATCCTGAGGCTGAGGCATAGAACTACTTCCGCGTACCTGATCTCCTGTTGGGTGGTCTGCCCGCAGGTTTATTTTAGAGTCGAGCTCGTAATTTGTAATTTTGGTTTTCATCCCTTTTCTGACATCTGTTTATTTCGGATTTGATGTATAACTTTAATTTGGTTATTTATGAATTTGAACGTTTGAGGTTAAAATTGGTATGTTAATTTGGGTGTCAGACGGGAGCAGGGCACGTCCCCATGTGGTCCCAGGGGGGATCGGGACGGGTCCTATCAGCTTGGTATCAGAGCACTAGGTTGTGGTCAGCATGCTAGACTAGCGATTAGTACTAGTTACTTTTCGAGTTTAAGGATAATGTTATCTGATCTATGCCTCTTGACAGTTGGTTATGCCTCCAAGGAGGATTCCTCATACATGAACTGACGAGGATCTGGAAAGGGAAATGGAATGCGCAAGCATTGAGCTGGCTCAGCGTCTGGGAGCCACACCTTTCAACGGGGGATCAAACCCCGAAGATGCTCATGATTGGATCACCAAGTGGGAAAGGATCTTCACAGTGATGCACTGCCCTCCGGGCGAGCGGGTGACCTTGGCGGCCTTCTTACTGGAAGGAGGAGCCTATCAGTGGTGGTACGGCCTCGAAATGTCTGGATGGTCTGTCCACACCACTACTTGGGAGGTCTTCCGTTCCCGATTTCTGGACCAGTATTACCCGCGATCGTTTCGCGCGGCACGGGAGGCGGTGTAACGACCCGTCCCGAATATCGGGATTTAATAATATTTAATGATGATTTACTAATCTGGGATTAGTTGTGTGATTTCGGACGAATTGTGCAAAATGACCGTTTTGCCCCTGGGCGTGGGCAAAACGTTGACTTTAATTCGGATGGTCAAATGGACTTTGACCGATGACCGTGACGTAGTTCGGGACGTCACGAGTTCATAGACAGGTGGCACGTTCGATTCCGATGTTCGTGGTGAAAGTTATGATGTACGGAAGTTCGGGGGCGTTTTCGTAATTTGGACGATATAAGGGTGAATGTTGACTTTTCGACCGGGATGTCCGATGGCCGAGGACCAAGGACCGTTACGTAGGTATCGTCGATACGAATCCAATGACAGGCGGCACGCATCAATCGGAGTCCGTATGATCGAGTTACGGGTCAGGATGCGTGAGGGGCATTTTGGTAATTTACTGCACAAGGGCAGGATGGTAATTTCACGGGTGTTTGAACGGTTACTGTAGCACCGTGGAGGGAACATGGCCAGCGCACGGGTGGTACGTTTATGGAGCAAATTGATGGCCTAAAACTATTGTTTATAGGTTGTATGGATTGTTTAGTGGCATTGTGCGATGCCAGGCTGTGTGGGACGGTGGATTTGGCCATTAACTATGGCTGGTGCACGATGAAAAGCAGAGTGCTTCCCACATGTGTTCAGCCTTTCCAGGGCCCAATTGAGCGGATTGCAGTGGGCAATGTAGTTATGGGACTGAGTGAAGTGTTCTGGGATTGAGAATGAGAGGAAATGAGCAATTTTGGTGTGGAATTGTTCAAAAACCCGAAACTGGTTTTTGAAGAGTTCAATATCGAATTTCGGTTTTCAGGCCAGCCCAGGGAAAATTGATGATTCATTTTGTTCTCTGGGATCATTTCCAGTCGAACCAGATCAAATGGGGCAAGTTTGGAAGCTCCTAGGGCCGTGAACGGACGAGGTGGACGGCCGGAAAACTCAAGCTTGAGTTGTGACGATTGAGGTATTGTCGAGTTCAATTAATCATGCTAATTTGTTCGTATTAGTCCTTAAGTTAATTTGATAATGGTTTAGGATTGGAGGAGTTTTGGTGATCGACCCGTTTTGGGTGATCACGGGTTGTTGACACGATTGCTCGATGGTTGATGCTAATCATGGACACAGAACTGAAATTAATGGATTGATGATTGTTGTAGGATCAAGAACGGATTGAATTGATATCGAATTGAGGGTGATTGAACCGGATCCTATCGCGGGCTTTTCGACCCGTTTACCAGACAAACGGGTGAAGGTGGTGACTGTAGCAGTCACTGTAGCAGGCGCGTGGCTTTCACGCGCAGCCACTCACGGCGGCGCGTGACGGCACATGGGAACGAATCTCTAGGTAAGGTCAACATGACTTTTGTCCTATACAATGTAACGAACATTTTGGGATTGGTTTCGTGTCGATCGGACACCGTCTCGATAATGCTCGGGATGTCCGAAGGTTTTAAATCCAGTTTAAAAATACGTAAAAATTCGGAAAAATTACGGGACTTGAATAGGATGTTAATGATGAGGTTAGTGATCCTCTAATGTGATTTGAACAGGATTGGGAGTCCCGGTGATAGTGGTGTGGCCCGGGAAGGCCTATGGCACGCATATCGAGGCACTCGGTTAAACGGTCTGTGAGTGGACATTGGTTTTATAAATTCGATGCATGCATAACTATTTCATGATTTTTATAATTGTGATTATATGATTTATGTTGGATATCAGTGAATTTATATGTTTTCACGCATTTCGAGGCGATTTACGTGTTTGCACGTGAATCGAGGTTTTCTAGATTTGCACTGATTTCCATAAATGTGGTTGGATATGATTTCATGAAACGGTTACGGATTTGTTAAAATGAATCGGGCCAGGGGCCCAGTTAACTTATAAATCGGGCCAGGGGTCCAGTTAACTTATGAATCGGGCCAGGGGCCCAGTTGACTTATATATGTGATTTCGGGTCGGGGACCCTAAAATGGAATGGAATAAACTATTTCGGATTTGATTCAACTATTTGGACTTATAACGGTTTTATGGAAATTCGGGGCAGGGCCCTTGTGATATTTTGGAAATGAATAATTGAATGTGTTCCATAAAACCATCTCGATATGAGGATATTTATATCCTGGTCTCCTCCAAGTGTCAGGGACACTGGAGAAGTCACGGTGCATTGCCTGCGAGGGCTCATTGTACGGAGCTACCGGACCGTATAGTGATCCAGAAGCAGGATTGCTGGACGTCATGGACGTCAGACATCGGGGATGTCAGAGATATGGACCCGGTGAGACCCCGGGCAGCACGCGTTGCTTAATACCGTGAGATATGACGTCTGGAACGTCAAGCGTCTAGGACGCTAGGCATCGGGGATGCCGGAGATGGAAAAATAATAAATGAATATTACCGGATTGATGAAATAACTGTTGGATTGACTTTTGGAATTTGAAACTATGCTTTGGTTTCCGGGCTAAGGCCCTAATGGTTATTTTTTTAAATAAATATGGGATTATTGGTTTTTGGTGCATGCATATGATTTTACTGAGGGGCATAAATGTCTTATAAATGTTTTTAACAGACTTGTTTATTTTCGTCCACTCACAGCTTTTGTTTTTAATGCCCTTCAGGTTGTTTCCGGATACGACTGCAGCAGAGACTTGTGCATCGCACACCTCCTCCATCGATCCTTACGCACTCTGGAAGCCCGTTTGGGCAACGGCAATCGGTTATCCCTTGTCTGACGCCTCTTGTCAGACGGGAGCACGTCACATTCCATGGTAATCCCGGGGGGATTGGGATGGGTCGTGTCAAGCGGAGTTCCTGCGGCTGGAGCAGGGGGATATGTCCGTTGCGGACTACGAGCAGACTTTTGGGAAACTATCCCGGTTCGCTGCATAATTCGTGAGCACGGAGGAGGACAAATGCCAAAGGTTTGAGCTTGGACTCCGAGGGGAGATCCGGGCAATTGTGACTGCTGCTACTCATGCTTCTCTGAGAGATATGGTCGACGCTGCGGTGCGTGTCGAGGTCAGTCTGGCGGCACACCAGACACGACAGTCTTTGGGCGAGGGGCGACGTCAAGATCGCTCACAACGTGGGCCGACGGGCCAGAAGAACAACAAGGGAGGGGGCTACAGGGGAGCACCCTCATCCTTTAAGGGTCGTGGCTGGTCAGGTCGACGTGGAGGCTCTCAGGGCAGAGGATCAGGATTCAACTCTGGGCAGCGTTCATCTTGGAGCGGTGCTTCTGGTGGGCATTCGGACAGGCCGCGGCCAGTTAACTGTTTTGCTTGCGGGGAAGAGGGCCACTATGCCTGTGATTGCCCGATGTTGTCCAAGAACAACGACGCTGGGGGCTCTAGTGTGGTGCAGAGCACGGCTTCCCATTCTAACGGAGGTCGAGGTCAGGGAGGTGACCGTGGTGCTGGGCGTGGCGCACGTGGGCGCGGACGGAATGGAGGGCCTAGGGCTCAAATGTTTGCAATGACCCAGCAGCAGGCGAGGACCGCCCCAGGCATGGTTACAGGTACACTACATATCTTAAACCTTCTTGTACGTGCATTGATGGATGCGGGGGCTACACATTCGTTTATTTCGAAGAGTTGTGCTGGTATGCTTGATTGTGTGGTATCAGCCTTAGATTGTGAGATGGGTGTTGGCACCCCGATGGGCATCGTATACCTTGTGAATCAGGTGATTCGGAGGTGCCCGGTGAGAATTGAGGATGTGGATTTACCAGCGGACTTAATTATTCTGGATATCCACGACTTCGATGTAATTTTGTGGATGGATTGGCTATCGGAGCATGGGTCGCTCATCGATTGCTGTAGCAAGCAAGTGATTCTACAAAGCTCGGGTTTGCCGGAGGTTATCTTTCAGGGGGAGCGTGACGGTTCGCCTCCTGAAGTGATTTCTTCACTTACTGCTACCAAACTTCTACAGAAGGGATGCCAGGGTTATCTGGCGCATGTCGTGTCGGAACAGGTTGATACTCCGGGTATCGACGGGATACCGGTGGTACGTGAGTTTCCAGATGTGTTCCCGGAAGACTTACCTGGATTACCGCCATCGCGGGAGATCAAGTTTACGATTGAACTACTCCCCGGTACCCGACCTATATCCCAGGCACCATACCGGATGGTGCCAGCCGAGTTACGAGAACTCAAAACTCAATTGCAGGAGTTGGTGGATTTGGGATACGTCCAACTAAGTACTTCACCGTGGGGAGCACCTGTGTTGTTCGTGAAGAAGAAGGAGGGGAGTCTCCATTTGTGCATTGACTATCGACAACTCAACATAGTGACACTGAGGAACCAGTATCCTCTACCTAGGATCGATGACCTTTTTGACCAGTTGTGGGGAGCACAGTGCTTCTCGAAGATTGATTTGCGGTATGGGTATCACCAGATGAGGATTTCGGAGGAGGATATTCCGAAAACTGCTTTTCGAACCTGTTACGGACACTACGAGTTCCTTGTGATGCCTTTTGGTTTGACGAATGCTCCGGCAGCATTCATGGATCTGATGAACCGGGTCTTTCGACCCTATTTGGATAAATTCGTGATTGTGTTCATCGATGATATCTTGGTATACTCAAGGAGTGCCCGAGCACATGAGGAACATCTACGGTTGGTGTTGGAGAAGCTGAGACAAGAACAGTTGTAAGCCAAGATGAGCAAGTGCCAGTTTTGGCTAAGCAGTATTGGTTTTCTGGGACACGTGATATCGACGGATGGGATTAGAGTGGATCCCCAGAAAACAGAGGCGGTGACTAACTAGGGTAGACCGACAACGGTAACGGAGGTGCAGAGTTTTGTTGGGTTAGCAGGTTACTACCGGAGATTCATGGAGGGTTTCTCCAAAATTGCTGCACCATTAACTCGATTGACTCGGAAGGGAGTAAAGTTCATTTGGGACGAGCAGTATGATCGGAGCTTTCTAGAGTTGAAGGATCGATTGACCACTGCACCTGTCCTTGCATTGCCGGATGACAGTCGAGAATTCGTAGTCTTTAGTGACGCATCGCTACAAGGTTTGGGTTGCGTGTTGATGCAGACTGGTAAGGTTATCGCCTACGCATCCTGGCAGCTAAAGACTCATGAGTTGAACTACCCTACCCATGATTTGGAGTTGGCTGCGGTGGTTCATGCTCTAAAAATCTGGAGACATTACCTATTCGGCGCAACGTGCCGGATATACACTGACCACCAGAGCCTAAAGTACCTATTCACTCAGAAGGAGCTTAACATGAGACAACGGAGATGGTTAGAGCTGCTGAAGGATTATGAATGTACAATTGAGTACCATCTGGGTAAGGCCAATGGGGTGGCAGATGCACTCAGCAGGAAGTCAGCAGGATCAGTTGCACACCTGGGGATGGTGTATCTTCCTTTGCTGGTGGAACTCCGGAAGACGGGAGTTATTTTGGATACGGATGAGCATGGAGCTTTGTTGGCCAGCTTTCATGTGCGACCAGTGCTGATTGATCCGATCATCGAAGCACAACTTCAGGATCCGATACTCTGTATTTACAGGATTGAGGTCGTTACGGATGAGAGACAGGATTTTACCATCCGGGATGATGGAGCACTTGTGAAGTTGGGCCGTTTATGTGTACCTACAGTGGCAGAGTTACGGGCCGAGATTCTGGAGGAGGCTCATAGTTCGGCTTATGCTATGCATCCGGGAGGTATAAAGATGTACCGTACCCTCCAGAACCATTATTGGTGGCCAGGAATGAAGAAAGATATTGCAGAGTTCGTGAGCAAATGCTTAACCTGTCAGCAGGTTAAGGCGGAACGGCAGAGACCGTATGGGGCTATGCAGTCACTTCCGATTCCCGAGTGGAAGTGGGATCACATCACCATGGACTTCGTCTTTAAGTTACCAAGGACTCAGAGTGGAGTTGACGGAGTATGGGTGATTGTGGACCGGTTAACCAAGTCAGCCCATTTTCTGCCAGTTCAGGAGACGTATAAACCTAATCGACTAGCTCAATTGTTCGTAAAAGAAATCATACGATTGCATGGTACGCCGAAATCGATCGTGTCCGATCGTGATCCGCGTTTCACTTCCAGGTTCTGGCGGAGTTTGCAAACTACTTTGGAAACAACCCTATGTTTCAGTACTGCTTTCCATCCACAGACCGATGGATAGTCTGAAAGGACCATTCAGACCCTGGAGGACATGATGAGGTCTTGTGTACTACAGTTTCAGGATTCATGGGATACTCATTTGCCATTGATGGAATTCGCTTACAACAACAGCTATCAGGCAAGTATCGGGATGGCACCCTATGAGGCACTGTATGGTCGACAGTGCAGGACACCTATCTGCTGGATGGAGATAGGGGAACGAGCGGCTGTAGGGCCGGAGTTGATGGACTTAACCCTGGAAACTGTTCGTGTTATCAAGGAGAGATTGAAGGCGGCACAGGATCGCCAAAAGAGTTATGCCGATCGACGGATTCGAGACTTAGAATTTGCAGTGGGAGATTTTGTCTTCCTGAAGTTATCTATGTGGAAAGGAATTATTCGTTTTGGCCGACGGGGGAAACTGAGTCAACGTTTATCGGACCATATGAGATCGTGGAGAGGATTGGCAGGGTTTCTTACAGATTGGCACTACCTCCAGAACTTTCTAGAGTTCACGATGTTTTCCACATATCAATGTTGCGGAAGTACGTACATGATGCTTCTCATGTACTGGAGGAACAACCTATCGAACTCGGAGAGGATTTGAGCTTTGAGGAACAACCAGTGCAGATTTTGGATCGGAAGGACAAGATACTACGTTGGAAGACGATCCTTATCGTGAAGATTCTCTGGAAAAACCAGAATGTGGAAGAAGCCACATGGGAGCCCGAGGCTCAGATGCGAGAACAATTTCCTTATTTGTTTCTTTGAAATTTCGGGACAAAATTTCTTAAGGGGGGAAGGTAATAACACCCCGGAAATTCTAGGATTATAATAATGTAATTTAATGTATGAATTGACGTTTTTACCCATGTGAATGGTATTGCCAAATTGTTGACTTTTTTATTTGAGGGTCAAATGTACTTTGACCAATGACTGTGACGTAGTTTGGGACGTCACGAGTCCATAGATAGGTGGCACGTCCAATTCGGACGATCAGGGTAAAAGTTATGACTATCGGAAGTTCAGGGGCATTACCGTAATTTGGACAATATGGGCGAAAATGTTGACTTTTCGTTTGACAACTAATTTTCACATGACTCAAGGACCGTTAGGTAGGTCTCGATGCCCTGAGTTCGTAGACAGGCGGCACGCCGAAATCGGACTTCGTATGGCTGAGTTACGGGTCTAGAAAGTAAAGGGCATTTTGGTAATTATTGAACCAGGGGCATTTTGGTCATTCTACCCCTGGTTACTGTAGCAACCGCGGGGGGAACATGGGCGGCACCACCATGTGCGGTGGTTCAGTGTGCAATTGTTTATGCAAGTGTGTGCTGGAAAGAAAGCAATGTCTAATGCTTTAGAACGTGGTCTGATTCATCCACCCAGCAAAGGCTACATAGTTTATTTCGATCGAAGCTTTTTCGGGGAACCAATCCCAGTGGAAAGTAAGGCTTCCACGAGCCTCTGGGACGGCTTAAATTGTTTAAAACGGAATAGGAATTGAGTGAGCTTCACTCTGCCGTTGAAAGAACTGAGAATAAGTGAGGAACCAGAGAGAAACCATTTCGGGAAAATTTGGAGGGAAATCGGGTTTTCAATTTCTGGTGATTGTTGGACCAAACCAAGGCCTGGTTTAGTCTTCTGGGAGTATTTGGAACTCAACCATATCGAAATTGAAGGCCATCAGCCACCGGTGAGCTGGGACGGTGACTGCAGTGTTCAGAGAAATTCCAGTGGATCGGACGACTACTTCCAGGTGAGTGTTGGTTCAATTGATCGTTCATTTTAGTTTGTTTTGATCCTATTATGCTTCATGTGAAGTTAATTGGAGATTGAATTAGAAACCAGGAAGTTCTGGTGATTGACCCGTTTGGTTGATCACGGGTCGATGGGTCGATTGGGGACTTGTCGAGGTTGATTAATGTCTCAGAACCTAAATTGGATAGTTAATGAACATGTTAGGATCAAATACGAGTGAAATCGAGTGGAAATTGGGGGTTAATTAACCGGGTCAAGCCGCGGGTGGCAGGCCCGTATTACAGACAAACGGGTGAAGGTGGTGACACTGTAGCAGCTACAGTGTCACGCGCGTGACTTTCACGCGCAGCCACTTTGGGCGGCGCGTGAGGGCGCGTTGGACCTTATCTCTGATCACCCCAATCAACCCCGCTTGGGTCGAATCACATTAACGCACGGCGTATCGGGCCAATCGCACTCCATCCACTATCCAAACCCAAACACTATCTATCAGGTTGATAACGAATTGCAGCCCAAAGAGACATCACACCCTCGACCTGCGCGCACAAATAGAGCAACCGTGCTCTGATACCAAGTTGACAGGACCCATCCCAATCCCCCCGAGATTACCATGGAATGTGCCCTGCTCCCGTCCAACAAGGGGTGTCAGACAAAGGATGACCAAGAGCCACTGCCCAAACAGGGCATCCAGAGTGCGCAAGGATCGATGGAGGAGATGTGCAATGTCCCAGTCTCTGCTGCAATCGCATCTGTGATCAACCTGAAGGGCATTAAAACCAAAAGCTGTGAGTGGACAAAAACCAGTAAGTTCATCAAATACATTTATAAGACATTTATGCCCTCCAATAAAAACGTATGCATGCCACAAAAACCAGTAACCAAAACGTTTGCTCAACCGAGCCCTTAGGGCCTTAGCCCAAAAACCGTTAACCAAAAACCAAGTGTGGGAACTCAGCCCAAAACCGTGGAATACCACCACCATACATATACGACCATGTGGGTCACCACCCACTACCATAAATGAACATTAATTCATTAAAATCACACAATCATAAATCCACCCGGAAAGCCATTTCATTAATTCGTATTTTACCATTACCATCACCAGCATCCCTGATGCTAGACGTCCCTGACGTCATGTCTCACGGTTTCACAAGCTACGCGTGCTGCCCGGGGTCTCTCCGGGTCCATATATCCGACATCCCTGATGTCTGACGTCCCAGACGTCAATCATAGCAATCCTGCTCCTGAGTCATCATACGGTCCGGCTGCTCCGTATGGTGACCCTTCACAGGCAATGCACCGTGACTTCCCCAGTGTCCCAGACATCTGGAGGAGACCATCATATATCCATGTGTACAGATGGTATATGGAAAAATAGTTTTATTAACTCATTTCACAACATCACAATGGGCCCTGCCCGAATTTTCCATAAAACAACACATTTCCATTTAGGGTCCCTGACCCGAAACCACATTTATTAAATATAGGGCCCCTGACCCGAAATCATCATTTTAATCCAACTGGGTCTCGGCCCGATTTTATACCAACTGGGCCCCTGGCCCGATTTCATTAACCAACTGGGCCCCCGGCCCGATTCTCAAATGGACTCCAAGTCCGAAATTTCCAAAACAAGTGGGCCTCAAGCCCGAGTTCATCTTTCCAATATAAAAAAACCATTTTATCATAATATTTATTTAACCACAAGCATGCAAAACCACAAATAAACCGTTAATCCCGATACACGTGAAATACGGAAAACACCTCGAAATACGTACAACATACCCAAAATCAATACTCACAAATACCATCATAGAAATCATGTACATAAACCATATAACACATTTAAGCATGCATAGGATTTATAAAACCAAAGTCCACTCACAGACCGTTTTAACCGTGTGCCTCGATACGCGTGCCACCGGCCCTCCCGGGCCACACCACTATCACCGGGACTCCCAATCCTGTCCAAATCACATTAGAGGGTTACTAACCTCATCATTAACATCCTATCAAAGACCCGTAATTTTCCCGAATTTTTACTTATTTTTAAACTTAATTTAAAACCTTCGGACATCCCGAACAATATCGAGACGGTGTCCGATCGACACGAAACCAATTCCAAAATGTCCGTTACATTAAATGGGACAGAAGTCATGTTGACTTCACCTCGAGATTCGTGTCCACGCGCCGCCACGCGCCGCCGTGAGTGGCTGCGCGTGAAACTCACGCGCCTGCTACAGTGTCACCAGCCCAACCCGTTTGTCTGGTAAACGGGTCCAATTCACCCGCGACATAACCCGGTTCCAATCCTGCCAATTCGATCCTAATTCCTTCAATTGATCAATCCATTAGCCTCGTTTTAAGTCCAATTATAAGTCTGTAAACTCAATTACACAAATCCTTACCCAGATTCCCACGATTCGATGATGATCCACGAAGAACACCCGGTCACTGTTCAATCATGGGATTCCTTCAATCTCGATTGATTTCCCTAAATTGGTTCAACCAGAAGCATCAGTGGACCACGAGGAACAATTCCCCCACATCAATTTCGTCGTTTGATCAGTAAATGATCACGACTCAAGTATGAACACCGTCCACTGTGCAACCATGGAGTTTCATCGATCTCAGCCGGTTTCCTTCAATTGATGATCCCAGAAGCATCGTGGGATCATGAGAAATCATTTCCCCACAACAATTGAGTCAATCACAGCCCCAAACTCCACGACTCAGCCTCGATTTCTTCCTCTGTCACCAAGCTCGATCAGAGCCAAAACGGCACCAATCCTTCTCGTTTTTGATGTGGATCGACTCGTCACAACCTCAGGAAGATGTTTGTAACCTCCAATTCGATCATCACAGCCCAATTCCCAGTATTCGAATTTTCCCCCCAATTTTCCCGAAATCCAAAATCCAAAATTCGACACCCTCACAACCCCTCGTGTTTCCCCGTTAATTCAATCATCATAGTCTCCCATTTTCTCACAAGAACAGCAGAAGAAGGGAGCCAATTCTCCCAGTTCATACTCTCCCTAAATCATGCACGGTTTGAAAGAAAAACAAAGGAAAAGGAAGGATAATGGTGGATAAGGAATGATGATGTTGTAATGATGGTGTTGGGAGGGAAACATGGAGCTGGAAACAAGGGATGGGTGACACTTGTCACTCATCCGGATGTGCACAGTCAACGATCACTATTCATTATTATATTATTATTTTAATCCCGGCCTCGGTTCGTTAGTTCGTTTCCTTGACCATAACGTCGTCGTCGGATCTCCGATTTCGGCATGCCGCCTGTCGTTGGATTCGTATCGACGATACCTACGTAACGGTCCTTGGCCCTCGCCCATCGGACCTCCCGATCAAAAAGTCAACATTTGGCCCCTAATAAGCCAAATTACCAAAATACCCCTCAACTTCCGAACACCATAACTTTCTCTACGAATGTCGGAATCGAACGTGCCGCCTGTCTATGAACTCGTGACGTCCCGAACTACGTCACGGTCATCGGTCAAAGTCCATTTGACCGCCCGAACAAAAAGTCAACATTTTGCCCACGACCAGGGGCAAAACGGTCATTTTGTACATTTTGTCCGATTCCGCCCTACTAACCACCGTTCAACCTCGCTAATCAAGATTTGTCACTAAACTAATCCCGGAATTCGGGACGGGTCGTTACAAGAGGGGAGTAAAGAAATTAAGCGAAATATCAACATTATTTCTTGTTTTAAGCCCATCGATCTCCTTATTTCATTAAAACGATCGAGATAGGGCCAAATTGCATGAAAAACGGACGTAAAACCAGTCAGTTCTAGTCGGGTCATGCCGCTGGATCAAAAAACCTGAATCACAGACCCACACGCGAGGTAGAAGATGACTGTTAAATGTTAGTATGTATACTTTATATATTATTTGGTTGCTTATATTTTCAATTAAGCTTCCTTACTTGAGTTGGTTGTGTAGAGTTGCCTTTGCCTTTAAAATTTGAAGGTCTTGGGTTCGACTCAGGCAGCATGTCGCTGATGTTTTTTTTTTTTCGTTTTTTCCAACTATATTTGTCCTTTTTTCCAATTTTAAAAATATCACTTCTTTCCAATTTTTGAACAAAGATTCACTCTATTTTTTCATCATTTTTTTTTTCCAATTTTAAATATATTTACTCCTTTTATAATTTTCCTTCCATTGAATTTTTTTTTATGCTTATTGTTATATTTTTAATTATATTAACATTTAATTATAGTAATTCACTTCAATTTATGTTTATGTTAAAAAATTTATATTATTAGTTATCGACAAAATCCTATTGTATTATATTATTCATCATATATTTATTATATCATAGTCATTGTATATTTTTTATTAGTCCTATATAACCATCATTGGATTTACTTTTTCCCAAAATTTCATTCCAAATTTCCAACTTTTAGACCGAATTTCCATCATTTTTGTTGACCGTAAACGTTATCAATATTTCGGGCGAGATATCCGTAAATTTGACTAGCGATATATCCGTTGATATTGATATTTTCATCCTTGGTGATAACACTTAAACTTAATAAAAAAAAAGTGTTAACAATTTGGAGTAACAAAAATAACATAAGGAGAATTCTGGTTGTACATTATAACGATTTCGTATTGGAGGAGCATATTGAAATTCAATAGCTGATTATGGGAGTATTTTGAGTATTAAGGCAAAATTAAATTAAATCCATTGTTACCCAAATCATAGTCACGAAAGCCATATTTTACCCATGTGTATACATACTAGCAGGGGTCTAGGGTTTTGGAGGCGATGCGTGAAGTAATTATATGGTAGGACGTGGGTGTACTGATTTCAATGTGGTCTCGGGTTAAACCCGACCCAACTTTCGATAATAAATACGACATGTCGTTCGAAGATGAAAAATCCTCAATTCTCAATAATAATATCGAGTATCTTTTCAGTTTGAGGCTAAAAGCAACAGAAATACCAGAAAACTCCACGAAAGCCTCATCATTTCACCTCTCCAGTTTGCTTGCCAGTCTTGCATGAACTCAAAGAAGAGAATTTGAATTACTGGATTGTCAATTTCCATGGCCATAGTTGCATCACTACCAGGCTTCAACCTTTTCTCTTCTCTCCCTTCGAACCCACTGCCGAACGACCCAAATTCCACCTCCGCTTCTCCTTCTCCACCAATCCCAATTCCCAAATACCCTCCTCCTCTGAAAAAGTCGAATGCCCCTCCAAACCCGGCGCTCAAAACCCCCCACCGCCGCACCAAATACTACAAGCCAGTGCGAAACGGTGTCATCTCCTCCGATGGTGACCGCGCTGTCGTCATCGGTGAAAACGGCATGTCGTACCTTCTTCCGGGGGCGCCCTTCGAATTCCAGTTCAGCTACTCCGTGACCCCAAAGGTCAAGCCTTTGGCGATTCGAGAACCGGCCTTTTTGCCCTTCGCACCGCCCACAATGCCGAGACCCTGGACCGGAAAAGCTCCATTGAAGAGCGCCAAGGAGAAGAAGATGAAGCGCAAAGTTCCGCTTTTGGACTCGTTTAGTCCACTGGCGCCTGGAACCAGTGGAGTGAAGCAGGTTGAGATGGCGCGACCCGTTGAGCTGGTCAAGTTTCCCAAGCAAGAAAAGACGAGGGAGGAGATTTTAGGAGAGCCATTGAAGAAATGGGAGATCAAAATGCTAGTCCAGCCCCAATTATCAGATAATCGCCAAGTCAATCTTGGTATTAATGGTTTTGAATTTTGTTTTTTTTTTTGGGGAAAGTTTTCATTTTCTGTGTTTGGATAGAATGAACGGGTTGCTTTCGTTCGTTTAGGAAGAGATGGATTGACTCATAACATGTTGGACTTGATACATTCGCATTGGAAGCGGCGACCAGTCTGTAAAGTGAAATGCAAAGGTGTTCCAACAGTGGATATGGATAACGTTTGCCGCCATATTGAGGTATTGGGGGTTTGTTCCAACTTTCAGCATTATAACCAATTGTGGTTACTCTGTTTGCCCTTACATTATTGCATATACATGTGGAATTTTGAAATGCATTTAAAGCTGATGATGAGCTATAGACATTGAGGTTTTGTTTATGGTTCCAGGAAAGAACTAAGGGCAAGATCATTCATCGTGTGGGTGGGGTGGTTTATCTTTTTCGTGGAAGAAACTATAACTATAGAACTCGTCCCCAGTACCCGTTGATGCTGTGGAAACCAGCTGCTCCAGTCTATCCCAAACTTATCCAAGAGGCTCCAGAGGGCTTGACAAAAGATGAAGCTGAAGAGTTTCGGAAGAAAGGGAAAACACTTTTGCCAATCTGCAAATTAGGTAATTGTCCCAATCGGCTAAAACTTTTGATTGCTGATTGTGTTGCCATTGCCTACCAATCCTTTCAATTGCGTACCTCATCGATGCAATAATCAACTATTATACCTGTGTGTATTTTAAGATTAGTAGACATACAAGTAAGGCTCAGTATTTATAAATGTAGATGATTATTTCAGACTAGTTTTTATGTTTCTTCCAATTTTAGCAAAAAATGGAGTATACATTACCTTGGTGAGAGATGTCAGGCATGCTTTTGAAGGGAGCCATTTGGTAAAGATTGACTGCAGAGGGATGCATGCAAGTGATTACAAAAAGTTGGGTGCAAAGCTTAAGGTTTGTACACATCTTCTGTTCTTATAAATCTTCATCCTCGACCTTTTTGAGGATTTGCATAAGCCATCAGGTTTTCTGTTTAACTTTTCTCTTGTTACTTGCTTTCAAAACATTTCGGAGGTACTTATGTATATTTGGCAGTCAAAACAGTAAATGGATAGGAAGTGCTAGAGGGCATTTTGAAAAATTTCTTGGCGCTATTTGTAGCTAAGATTACCTCAATCATTCTGTCTTCCATTCTCTTAGTTTTCTAACTCTTTTCATCTACACTTGTTTACAGGAATTGGTCCCTTGTGTTCTACTTTCTTTTGATGATGAACAGATATTGATGTGGAGGGGTCCAAATTGGACTTCAATGCACCAAGCAGTACCTCCACCTTCAGATCCCACTGATTTTGATTTTCTATCATCAACTGGGAGAGGTATGAATTACAAACTTACTGTGGATAGGCATGAATATTTTTAGATCAATTGTCCGAAGAATTAAAGATAATAAAACAATCTTACAGGATATTATCTCTGTCATAATCTGATATTATCATAACATCATCTCTACATAAATTTGGGATGATTGCATTGCAGGGAGGCACTTGATTCTTGTTAAGTTTGAATTCTCTTCTATTGGGTTGATTGTTTAGTCAATTCAAAGAGAAAATTCAATTAAGGGGTTTAAGATGTTTTCACAAAGTCATGCGCATTATTTGGGGCCTTCTGTTATGATCGTCATGGATGGTAGACCTCTTGATTAGAATAGACAAGGTGGAATGTTTTAGGGCTTCAAATCTATGTTCAAGGAAGCTTCTGTTTTTTCACTCTTAGTTAAAAATAAGTGGGCACCAGAGTTCAGTAGAGATCTATAAGACCAGTTACAGTGTATTGCCTTGCCATCATTTTCAAGTAATCTTGGAAAAGGAAGGTGCGGTTGCAAACTGTTTGATTTGAAAGTCCATATCACTTGCTGACAAGAGAAGCAGTATCCTGGAAATTGCATTTCCGAGCACTAAATTATTTTGAACTGACTTTAGACAAGGGATGCAGCATCCTAGAAATTGCAGTTTTGAGAACTAGTTTGTCGAACTATAGTAAGCAAGTTGGTATCTCTAGTTACCAATTTAAATAATGATGTTGGTGCGGGTGTAATAATCTCTGTAGCGTATGCATTGTTCTTTTTTTTTTTTTTTCAGTGATAATGCAATAACTCTGAGGCGCTGATTTCATGCTTGGTTTATTACATAACGTTCTGGCCCTGACTTCCATTTATGTTATGATTATGCTTGTCCAGGGAAGGAAGATGATAAACCTAGAAAGCCTGAACCCAGAACAACAATCACAAGCTCTAAAATGATGTCTCTTTGGAACCGCTCAATTGACTCAAACAAAGCGCTGTTGCTGGATGAAGTAGACCTTGATCCGGACGCCCTCTTGAAGGTGGTCGAGGATTTTGAGGCTGTTTCACAGGCCACAGAACATTCATATCCAGCTTTGATCGTGTCAAGTGAAGATGGTACAGGCAGCTCGGTTCAAGTGTTTGAGGAGGTTCCACAGAGTGATCCGTATAGTGTATATGACGACTACAGTGACAATTATGACTATGAGAGTGGTGATGATGAATTTTATGATAGTGATTCAGTCCCGCTGGGGTCATTACCCGTTGATGTAATAGCAGAGGAGCTGAATCATGATTAAATGTCAATAAAAAGCTTTATAGGTTCACGTTCTTTTTGTTCCTTCGTTCGCAAATAACTTTTGGGTGGTTTTCATTGTCACTCTCACTTTTATTAAACCACCCACCTGAAATCTTTTTTCCCTTACATTTTCGATTTTGCCCTCTATCAAATTAGATAAAAATAAAATGTAATAAAAAACTTCCGGGGCAACTCGGACATTGCCAAGCTCCAGTAGTTTTGCTCTGTTTGGGTTTCTAGTTTCTTTTCTAGTTGCATGTATGAACTTATTTTTTGACAGTTTTTTTTTTTATTATATCTCTTATCTTGTTTTTGCAGGGACGAGGTGTTTGAGCAACAACAAATTTTGTTTTAGTTAAATTTACATAATGGGATTAATCAGATTCAGAAATACTGAATATATGATTTGGATGAGAACCTTCCACCCAATTGGGCTGCCATCACCTGCCTGAGTACCTGGTGGCCTCTCGGTGGAGTGGTAGTTCCAAACTTCCATGAAGATAACAGCCCTGAAATCTGGGTATTTGGTTGGAGAGAAACTGCCGGCTCTTTGGAATCAAATGTAGGGGTGGACACGGTTCGGTATGGTACAAAATTGATTGATATCAGAACCATACCATTTAATTTTAATCGGTACGGTACGGTTCGGTATTCAATATTTTGAAAGTGAAACCAGATCGTACCGTACCAATTAAGTTCGGTATGGTTTCGGTTTTGAGCCAAAATTTTGTTTGTGATTATAAAGCAAGGGTTAGGTTTAGGCATGGTTAAGTGTGAGCTTAGATTCTCAATAATTTTGTTTTTGGTTCCCTAATCAAAAATAAAAATCAAAAGCAAACCATATATAAATAAATATTACAGACTTCATGTCCAATCCAAAAGATCAATTAGTTGGCTTTGCTAATTAAAAACTTTCAGTAGCTGACATCCAAGTAGAAGCTTCTGAGTCCTCCATATAATTTTGTTTTTAATTAGCATAAACAACCAAAAGATCAATGACAAACCGTGTCTAATAATACAATGGGCGCAAGGCAACATTGCATAGAGAAAAGAAAACAATAAATTAACAATTTTAACACTAATTTAGCACAAGACAGACTCCAGAAACTTATATTCATTAGTGAATCTTAGTCCTCTAGCATAGTAAAAGACTAAAGAAAAAGGAAAACTACATTTATGAAAGACTTAAGTTTTCAAATTTGTATTGAAGAAGTTGCACTAAGTTGAAGATATCAACTCTTAGGCCTCGTTTGGTATGTCGTACTGTACTGACTATTTCAATCGGATAGACTAATCTGTCCACCGAATAAACTGATTATTTAGTCGGGCGTATGGTACTTTTCCGGATTAGAATGCCGACTATATTATACTGACCGGATTATATTATAGTAATTGACGAAATACTTATATCTTAAATATTAATTACATATGTCATTATTTTTATTATTATTTATTTTAATAATTATTATTATTACTATTTATTATATTTTTATTAATTAATTATTTTTAATTTTATCATTATTATTTATTAAAATATCATTAATTATTAATTTATTATTATTATAATTTATTACTTTATTACTTTTTATTATTAATATATACTAAATTAATATTTTATTTTTATTATATTACTATTTATTATTATTATTATTATTATTATTATTATTATTATTATTATTATTATTATTATTATTATTATTATTATATTTTACAAGATTACTAGTTATCCGACTATTTAATACGGACAATTTCGAGCGTATTATTTTAGCGTGTCTGGACCGTGTAAAAATATTCAACCGTATTAACTTATACGGTGACTAATTAATACGACTGGTACCAAACACAGGTTTCAGATTATTTAGCCTATCCGGAGTGTAATACGGCATACCAAACACACCTTTAGAAGCTAAATTAAGACATGTATGGTCATATCAACTCTTGAAGAAGGCCTAATAAACCAATAAGAAATAAATTTAATTATTAAAAAAAAAATATTCTAATTCGGTACGGTATCGGTACGAGACGGTTTTTTAAAATATCGATACCGAAACCGTACCGAATTATATTAGTACGGTTTCGGTACCGTACCAATCATACAACGGTTTTATTATTCGGTTTTTTTTTTCGGTATGATTTGATCTAAAACGGTACGGTTTCGGTATTTTGGTTCCATGTGCCCAACCCTAATCAAATATGACTAACTCGCCAATTTTGATCCTTCAATTTGTTGTAAACCTGATTAGAAGTAGAGTTTGTAGGGTTCATTTTAAACCCTCCACCTCTGAAGCGTCAATGCTTCTGTGTCTTTGAGTTGGAAACTTGGAATGTTAGGTTGTTCACTGTTGTTTTCCCTTAGTAGCCAGGTTGTTCCATTCTCTTGTTATAAGGAATATCCAAAAAAAAAAAAAAGGATTTATAATTAGTGATATTGCTAGTAAATAGCCAACATTGCATTCACTAGCAATCACCTTTACTACAACAATAAAGCAATTACCACTTAGCATTTACCCCCGTAATTGATGGTACAAGCCCAATAAAGAAAAACACAGAAGGACACAAAGGACCCCAACAACAACCCTACCTAAATGCTAATGTTCCATCTCAGAGCTTCCAACACATTAATGTTTGAATCTCTAATAATCAAAATACTTAAACATGATCTAACCATATTACAGATATAAAGAAAAACAACATCAGGAGACTTTGGAGGGTGCCCAAACACTCTTTGGTTACGTTTAAGCCAGATCCCGTAGATAGAAGCATCAAGAGCAAGTTTGTAAGCAATAGATCTGAAAGACTTACCACCCCACCAGCCGACAAGCATGTGGATAAGAGAATGCCACTAAGGAAGTTGCCACGAAATCCCACACCGAAGCAAAATACGCTCCCACACATAAGAAGAGAACTGACACTCAAAAAAAAAATGAGAATGAGACTCTGCAGTAAGATTGCAAAGAATACATAGGCCATTACCAAGGGCATTAAAGTTCCTCAATCTATCCAATGTAGACAAGCTACACCGAATGGCAAGTCACAACATAATACTCACCCTAGAAATATAACCAGAGAACCACACCAAACGATGCCAAAGGACACTAGCACCCGAAGGAGACAAGCTATTTCACATGGACAAAGAAGAAAATCTGCCAGAAAGATTAGCAACCCAACGATAAGAATCGGGAATGGTAGCATTAGGGCCCAACCTCTTACCAGTAGCACTAATCAATCTAATGACCGGAGAAATATGAGAAGGCTACGCCAACTCGAGCTATTGACCACATACCTGACCTTAGTATGAGCAGCCAACGCAGCGTCTCATTACCCACCAACATTCCTAACGTCTAGCAAAAGCCTTCATACCCTCATTTTATAATTATATTTTGTTTGAGCCTTTACATTAACTAAGGGTATTTTTGAATTTATGGAAAAGCAAAGGTGCATCACTCAATCCCACACAAATATTATATTTAAAATGGAGATTTATGGCTTCCCGAATTTTCCTTCTGACTTGTATGCTGACTCAAATAGAGGAAAAGCTCATTCTGTCTTCTCTTTGGCGATCGTCTCCCTCCCGCTACCGCAACTCTGCAAATTCCACAAGGACAATAAACAAACCTCCCTCAACCTCAAAATCAAATTCAATCAATAAAAAGAAAAAGGTAAACGCTTCCACATTCTCCCTTTGCCATCGCTATCCTCTCTCCCTCTGACTGGGACATTACGAAGAGAGAAAGAAGCATCGCATCCATCTTTTACCTTTGAATTTCATTTGCGAACACACCTTTCCTTTTCAAACGAATCAACTTTATTATTCTCGTTTGGATGTGATCGTGGTTACCTGAAATTCTTTGCGCAAAACCCACTTTAAGGTAAGGAATCTCCTGCTGCTTCTAAGTGTTAATTTATTCAGAGAACCCATAAGCTCTACTATCTGGGGTTTGGCTCCATTTGTATCTGGAATATAGATATATGAAATAGAAATTATTTTTGAACTTATAGATTTTGCCTTTAAACAGCACTCATATTTTTCTTAATTTTTAATTTTCAGTTTAAATTTTAACCCAAAACGTATATGATTATAATTTTGTGTCTTGGGAAGTAATGGTTCTTACATGTTCCCATTTGAGCTAAAAAAAAATAAATTCAAATCCTTGTAACATTTGAACTGTTATTGTATAAGTTTTTCCACAGAAGAATTTATTAGAGTTGGTTTGGTTTTCATGCTTTTCTTTGACAAAATTTCAGTAGACTTACTCATGATCACTTAACCACATAGCCCGAATCCAAATTGAATGGCATAATTAGCGGAGCAAGTTAATTCAAGTGAAGTAAGTGACTGACGTATGAGCTATGAGTTTCTTAACAGGATCTTCGAACCATACTTGGCATCCTGTCATGACTGCGGACACTACTGATCCAAGCTATTGGTTGAACTGGAGGTTCCTGCTCTGTGCACTATGGATCTTATCTACTATGGTTGTGGCCTTAATTCTCATATGGAAATATGAAGGTTTAAAAAATTCTAGAAGGGAAAGGAGAGCAGATCAGCGAGAGACCGTAGGGTCTTTGTATGAGGATGAAGTCTGGAAGACATGTCTTAAGGGAATACATCCCAATTGGTTACTTTCTTTTAGAATAATTGCTTTTGTTGTCACGTTGGCCTTGATAATTGGCAATGTTGTTCTTGATGGAGGTGGCATTTTTTACTTTTACACGCAGTAAGCTATTTTATCATTCTATCTGTACTTCTTGTCTATGCAAGCATAAAAACCTCAATTTGAGGGGGTGGATTGCCTCAAATTTGAAGCCATTTCATTAATTGTGTGTTCAGAAAACTATACATGCTGATGTTCTCTCTTCCCTTATTGTGCTTGACAGGTGGACTTTTGTTTTGGTCACAGTCTATTTTGGGGTATGTTTTTCAACTCTCGATCCTCTTGATCATATATGTATTTACCCCTCAAAGATGCTCAGTACGGTTAATTGGAAGCTTTTCAGTTGCAATTGTATATAATCCATCTATCTGTTAATGTCCCAGTGCCTTCAATTGATTAATGAAGTACAACAATCATTATGCTTTATCATAACTTGACATGTCACTGCTCCTAGTTTTCAATTCATGTTCTGAACTTCAATTTGCAGTTTGGAAGCTTTCTCTCCCTTCGAGGAATTTACAGGCATTGCAATAGAATTAATGAAGATGAAGAGCGAGGCACTTATGTCGCTCCAACACTTCTGGAGAATGGAAATACATCCAATGCATCTAAAAGTTTTACTCATGAAGAATATCATGGTCGCCAAGGCGCAGGTGCAGGTGTTTATATCTTTCAAATTATGTATCAGGTATGTTTTCTTCAATAAAGTAGTTGCAGTTCTTGTTAATAAATTTGGACATGGATTCTTTGTAAGTCAGGTCATTTATGAGTTCTGTTTTCTCAATCTGGTCATTGCCTTCCCTTTGTTTCTGTTTATAGATGAGCGGAGGTGCCGTGGCACTCACTGATTGTGTATTTTGGCTCATTCTGTATCCCTTTCTAACATCCAATGATTTCGAACTGAATTTTGTAAGTATTAGCTTGTTAGTTCCATTGACAGTTTTTCTGTACTTGTAATTACCGCCTTTATTTGAAAAGTTACAAACCCTGCTCTCTGTTTAATAATTATAGATGATTGTCTGCATGCACTCAGTCAATGCTGTTTTCCTCCTTGGTGAGGCAATTTTGAATTGCATGGTAAAGATTTCTGTCCCTCGCTCATTTTAGGGTTGAATGCCATTTCTGCTTCTAGTTCCTGATTAGTGATTTACAAAGTATTTATTTGTCTCCTCCTTTCAGAGGTTTCCATTGTTCCGAATCACATATTTTGTGCTATGGACGGGAATTTTCGTGATTTTCCAGTGGATTTTCCATGCTTGCAAATCTATGTGGTAAAATTACACTCGAGATCACTCCATTTCCTTTCTAGAGAGTGAACAACTTTTACCATTGTTCATAATATGATGACTTTTTATTACAGGTGGCCTTATCCATTTCTCGACTTGTCATCCTCGTATGCTCCCTTATGGTATGTTCTTTGTCTCAATTCTGTCTGGAATTGTTAAACCCAACTAGCAACATCAACAAATAGATAGAAATTTCAGAAACCGGGTCATAAAAAGCTTTCAAGAAAAACTGACTTCAATAATAATGAGACTTTTTTACCTACTCTGGAGTCAAAATATGCTAATGGTTTCATGTTGCATTTATCTTGTGGCTTTTCCGAATCTGTTAATTTAAGTAAATATGAATCTTGCAGGTATCTTGGGGTAGGCTTGATGCATGTCCCGTGCTACGGCATCTTCGCTTTAATTATTAGGATGAAGAACTTGCTGTTGTCAAGAACGTTCCCCGAGTCTTATCAGAACGAGAGATGAGAAGCGAGTAAGGACGTCGCTTGTTGAAGCAGTTCATGCAAACAAGATTATTGATGTTATTTATTGGCCTGGATAAAGGAGAAAGATTTTCAGGCTTCCTGCTGTATGCACATACATGACAATACTACAATTGATGTGTTAATGATTGAATGATTGATAAATAAAATTTGAATTGCAAGCTTCTGCTGTGTACACACTACACATTGTGTATTTACAAGGCTTTCTTATCAACAGTGAATCGTGCAAGCAAGAGGCTCTCGTGGTGACAATTACCTTGTTTTAGTACAACTGGTAGTCTCCTTTTTTAGTTTCAAATTATTTTTTATGGGAAGATACATACGATCCAAGTTGTCCAATTGTAATTCCTTGGAGGAGTATTTTGCAATAAATGTGGAAGAAGCTCAATGACGGTAACTTCAATAGCATCTACAAAGCACACTGCAAATCCTTCACATACACATGCTTCTTCATCAAACACATTCACCTGCAGATCATAATATGGCAAAGAAACTACAGATGCTCAGATAGCTCTACATTCCTCAGTGGAGGCCTGGACAACAAATTCACCTGCAGATCATAGTGTGACAAACAAACTAGAGCTGCTCAGATAGCTCTATATTCCTAGGTTGAGACCTAGAAAACTGTTGTCCATGGCATCAACCTCCAAACAACCTTGTTATAATGCAGGCTCTTCATTCTTAGTATCATAGTCTCACTAAGAAGGTTAACAAGTTAGCCTACAGAACCAAACTCTTCGCATTGAATCTGCATCTATATCAGATGGTGCAAGACCTCGTTCGGCAGTTACGCAACATATGATACATACTTCAATTTAGATAAATGGAACAGAACTTTAACTCTCCAATTTAATAACTTATTATGCAGTTTGAATTTTTATATCAACTTCAAGCATCTGACAAACAAAGTACAAACTTGTTTCCAGAACAATGGAACTCAAAAACCCTTCAGCAATTCGGCGTAAACGGAAATAAATTCAATACACAAACAACCAAATTACAACTAGTGTAGTTTCAATAAGAGAAGAGATTCTATCATTGCACACAGAGTTGTAGCAGCTAACAAGAAAACTTCCAAGCTCTTCAGTACCTGTGTTCCAACTTCTCCTTCTCCTGGTAAGTCTGCACATACCTGCAATCCCACCAAAACAAAACCAAATGATCTACTGATTCAGCTGATCTAGAAAACCCCAAATTCATAGCTAACATATTCTTAGTTAACCATTTCGGACTTAAATGTCAAATTTTTTACCACAAATTTCAACAATCAATCTCAAATACATATGACCCACCCAATTTAGTATTTACTAGCGCATCTTGAAATCTAACTTAGTAATTGCCTAGCATCAATTCAGAACGAATACAACTAATTACTAACTTAGGAACATTTTCGAAACCCTAATTTTTCAATCTGTCAAGAAAGGTAAGAATTCGATCGAAGAATTACGCGTAGGTGGCGACGAGAGGAGTCAGAAGGAGAGTCGCACTGAGCCAGTTCTCGGAGACCTTGTGGTGGATCTTGCCGGTGAAGTCCTTCCACAGCCCAGGCATCACCTTCTGCTGAAACGGCGACAGAGCGTAGGTCACTGCTCTCATCTTCACCGGATACTTCCCCATTTTCTCAACCAATGACCAGTCGTTTGTTGACCCCAAGCCCTATAAGCTCGAACCAAACGACGAAATACACAACGTCGTTTCTGTCTTATCATCAACGGCTCGGATCTGATTCACGTTATCCAACCAGAGAATGCCACGTCGACAGTACCTAAGAAACAGGCGACATTCATTATATTGTGGATGAGGGCCATGAGGCACACGATGGTGGCATTTTCGTAAAAGATTAACGACCAAATGGCTATTTAATTAGCCTCCAGGCAGTAAAATAAAACGCCCCAAGAGACCAAAATCAGCTTTGCTTTCTTCTTCAACTTGGAGGACGACGCCATTTTCGTTCTTCAACCTCTGCACGGAGTTGTAAGTTCCACCCAGAATTTTAAGGTATGCTCCAATCCGGCTCTGAAAAAAAAAATTTAAATCCCTTTAAGTTCATAAAATTTTGATTTTTTCCCTTTCTAAATCTTCGTTGTTTTTGTAAAGAATTTCTGGTCGGTCAACTGACAATTACGAAGCTAATTTTCATTTTCGGCTTTTTGATGCTTGATTAGTTCACAATCCGTCTTGGGGGTTTGTCCTTTTACAAGAAAGATTGGAACTTTGTCGAATAGTAAAGTTGGGTTTTTGCCAGTGTTGATCATTTGAATTTTGTGTCGATAAAGTTTGTTGGTGTTGGCAGCAGAGTTTATCGAAGATTGGGAACTGTATTCAGGTGGAGAACGAGGAAATGGGATCAGAAGGACCAAAGAGTGTGGTGATTCATGTAAGTGGCTTCAAAAAGTTCCAGGGGGTTTCTGAGAATCCCACAGAGACCATAGTCAGCAATCTGAGGAGGTTTGTTGAGAAGAAAGGGTTGCCTGCTGGCCTTACTCTTGGCAGCTGCGCCATTCTCGAAACTGCAGGGGATGGCGCTCGTCCGGCTCTTTACAAGGCCATGGAATCTGCCATTTCAGCAACCAATTCTACTACTAATGACCAAGTTGTATGGGTCAGTGCCTGCTTTCTTATTGCAAAATTGACTTTTTGTTTGATTGGTTCTAATTCCGAAATGAAATGCTAAATAAAAAATTGCACCTCATTTTGGAAGGTTAGTTTGATTCGACTGTGTTTCAACTTTCAAGCATGTTTGAAATTTTGGGTTTGCAATGGTTGCATTGGTTCCACAAGTAATTCAGAAAATTCTCAGGAATTTTACTTACCTCCAATGTAATTCCCGGGATGCCATATGGACTAATTTTTTTGTAGACTGGACTCAATGTTTTTGGTCCAACTATTATGACGTCCCATTCATTAGCTTGTTCGACATTTAAGCAGGGTTTTATCTTAGATTTAGAATTTATTTCATTGCTGGTTTCTCATATTTTTTTAATTATATGTCCAAAAAAAGCTATTGTCTTTGGGACTCTTTGAACACATTGGTACTTTTGGGCATACAAGGAAGTGAAGGAACTAACTTACAGTATAAATATTTGCGCGTATGACTTAAGAGCACCCCTTATGCTTCTTCTTTGTACTTATGATTACTATTGAAGTATTTGGCCTGTATTGCTTTGCGAGGACTGATATGATCTGTGAATGTTTAGTTGCTTTTGTTAAACAGAACTTGCTACAGCTTTCAGTTCCATTTTTAGCATGATATAACCGCTTCTCTAAACCTAAAATATTGACATCTTACCTGACATAGAATGCGTGCTCCGCCCGCTTTTTGGGAGGCAGGAGCAGCGGGCAAGAAACTTTTTCTGCCTCCTAAAGTCTGCTTATCAGGTTTCTTGCTTTGTGGTTTCACAAAGGTTAAGACTCAACTTTTATGAAATTGTTGAACAGCTTGTAATAGACATTTGAAAAGGATGTTTATGCAGAAACATATGTTAGTGTCTGTCTTCAGTATTTTATTAAAACGCTTTACTTTTATTGATTCTTCAGCTTCACTTGGGAGTGAATAGTGGGGCTCTAAAATTTGCTATTGAGCGTCAAGCAGTAAATGAAGCTACTTTCCGCTGTCCAGATGAGCTAAAATGGCAACCTCAGGTGGGTGGTTCTTCATGTCTTGATGGTGTACTCTTTATTTTATTTACCAGGGTTCATGTTGCCTTGACTTTTTATTGAACTTATTGTTCTTGTTTTTCTTCTTCTAGCAACACCCGATAGTCCCTGAGGATGGAGTAACTTCCCGATCAAGAGAGGTACTTGTATAATTTGTTAGCAATGTTTTTCATAAATACTAGATTTATCATTTTGTACATAACAGTTCAATGACCAGCATAATAGACAAATAATCTTAGTGAAAATTTTGATAAGCTATCAGTTTCCAGGAATCAATGCTTAGGAAGGGACTATAGTCTATAACTTTCACTTGGTGTTGAACTAACATTTTTCAGAATTGCTACTTTTTTCTTATGCTTAGGAAAGGCTTCTTTGTACAGGTTTAATATTTATTTATGTGCAATGTAATGATAATGTCGCTTATTTGTGAGCTTAATCTTTCCAGTCAATAAATTCTTAGATGAGTTGTGTAGTGTTGCTAATTCTAATTAAAACTGAAAGGAGGAACTGCTGCTTGGCCTAGGAAGTTTTTGTGTAAAGTGTATATTATCAAATTATTTGTCCATTTCCCTTTTCTCTTTCAACATGTCCATGTCCGCTAACTTATCCATAATTTGGTTCTTGGAGACTTCTTGCCCGACAGAGACAATCCTTAAGATCTTGAAGAAGAAAGGATATGATGTGGCACTATCAGATGATGCAGGACGTTTTGTGTGCAATTATGTCTACTATCATTCTCTCCGTTTTGCAGAAGAAAAGGGTCACAGATCTCTATTTGTCCACGTCCCTCTGTTTTCAAGAATTGACGAAGAAACTCAGATGCGATTTGTGGCCTCCCTTTTGGAGGCAATTGCAGCAACATGCTAATGATCTGAATTCTGCTTTTTGTGTTTTTGGCCTTCTGCTGCTAAGTGTAAATCAATGGTGTCAATATTATTATAATTGTAAAATAATTTGTATCAAAATTCTTGATTGCTGTTTGCTTTTCGTAAGGGAAATGGGTCTCTTCTTGTCCAGGAGTCTCATCATCAATGTAAAAAAAAAAAAAAAAAAAACCTTCAGCCCTATCTTGTGATGGTGCTAAAATTTGCTATCTTGAGTATTTTATTTTGCATATTTCAAGTATTAAAAATTCTCATGGGATTTGTCTGGTTGAACATGCAAAATTCCGTTTAGTTGCGACTTGTGAGAAGAAATTTACAGATAATTTTTTTTTTTTTCACACCGGCGTGGGCTGGAAGACAAATCGGTGAGATTACTGTATTTTGTGGGATCAAATTATTTTAATGCAATTTGCAAGCAAATCAAAGGCAATAAAAATTTGGTCTTTGGGAAAATCATACTGATAAAATGCAATTTGGAAGCAAAGCGATTAAAAATTTGTTCATTGGTAGGTTACAAATACCGTGCTTTGTTAGCTCAAAGGATGCTTTGTTAGCTCGAAGGACGGTTTGCTTCCACGGAAGGATGGGTGATGAAAACGCTCACAGCTTAATAAGAACCGAATATTAGAGACATTCAGATGTCAATTTTCTTTAGGAGATGCGCATGGTCAATGCAAAATACTAGGTTACCGTCTTCCTTGCGTTCCAAAATAACGTTAGCATCAGACTACGTAACTTCATCAGCCTCTTCTCTGCGTTTTGCTTCCTACTGTGAACCCAGTGTTCATGACCTTGTCTACTCCAATAACCGGAAACTAGGCAACTTAATCAAATCCGGGGACTTGAACAATGCCCTCAAAGTGTTCGATGAAATGCTTGTGTATGATGCAGTCACCTATAACATGCTTATTCCTGGGTATGGTCGGTATGGGTTTCCAGAACAGGCTTTTCACCTCTATACTGAAATGGTTTCACAAGGAATTAGAGAATGTGCGTCGACGTTTTCTTCGGTTTTATTTGCGCCAGCGCAGGGCTTTGTAGATAAGGCATTCAAGTTCATTGCAGGGTCGTATCGCTTCGGTTCAGTTTGAATTTATTTGTAGGGAGCGCCCTTGTTGACCTCTATTTGCATATGGGACTAGAAAATGTAGCATTGAAGCTGTTTGATGAATTGCCTGACCGAAACTTGGCAATTTGGATGTGCGGAACCGAATGGGCTTTCTTATTGTTATTTGATTCGTGGTTGTAGTAATAGGAGGCTCTTAGATGAAGGAAAGCAGCTGCATTGCCATGCTGTTAAGGATGGATGGGTAGAATAGAATATATTTGTTGCTAATGCTCTGGTGGATTTGTACTCTGCTTGTGGGAGCTTCATTGATGCAAGAGAACTAGAGAAGCATTTGAAGCTATTCTGACGGAGGATGTCATTTCATGGAATTCAATTACCTGGGTCTGCACCGAAAATGGTTTGCTTCTTGATGCTCTAGAGTTGTTTGCTGCAGTTTTGGGAGAAGAGGCCATCAATCCGTTCATTTGTTGGGTTTTTGAATTTGGCTAGTAGGACTTGAATATTAAATTTGGGAAGCAGATACACTCTTATGTTGTGAAATCGGGTTTTGATCATGGTGGTGGGAGTGTTTATATTCAATCTGCCTTAATCGATAAGTATGGGAAATGTGGTGACATTGAGAGTTCAGTGACCATATATAAAAATATTCATGAGAAAACTTTGGAGTGCTGTAATTCATTGATGACCTCTTTGTTGCACTCTGGTGTCGTTGTGGATGTAGTGGAGATGTTTGGATTGATGGTTGATGAGGGAATTGGTCTTGATGAGGTAACTCTATCCACAACCCTGAAAGCTATATCACTATCAGCTTTCGCAAGTTTGGGTAGCTGCAAATTGGTACACTGTTGTGCAATAAAATCAGGTTTTGAATCTGATGTTGTGGTTTCATGCTCACTAATCGATGCATACGCCAGATGTGGCCATATCAAGCTTTCTCATCGGGTCTTTGAAGAACTTCCTTCACCAAATGTCATCTGTTTTACGTCGATTATCCATGGATATGCCCGAAATGGAATGGGAAGTGAGGGTCTTTATCTGCTCCAAGTGGTCAGAAAGGGTCTGAAACCTGATAAAGTGACGATTTTGGGTGTGTTAAGTGGGTGCAACCATTCAGCTACATGGGATTTTTCCTGACGGAAAGCTTTTTTCATGCATTTTTGATCTATAAGGCCGGGCAGGTTCGCTAGACGAAGCTGAAGAGTTGCTGAAACAGGCACCATGGAATGGCAACTGTGTGATGTGGAGCTCATTGCTGCGGAGTTGTAGGGTACACAAGAATGAAACCATGGGAAGGCGAATAGTTAAAACTTTATTGGAGCTTGATGTTGAAGATCCTGATGTTTGGTTGCAAGCTTCAAACTTTAATCCTGAAATCGGAGAGTTTGGCACTGCAATGCAAATGAGGGAAATTGCAATAGCCCGAAAAGTGAAATGGGAGATGGGTCACAGTTTGGTGGAGGTGAATAGTAGCCATCATGCCGTCACTGCTTAGATCTTGAAATGACGGAACCATATGATCAGATTGTCCATTGACCCCTGCGCATGATGTTTTCAGCTCCGCCAAGCTGGCCTCTGCTTTTAAGGTCCCCATCTTCTCTCTGTTGAATTTACGGTTGTGTTTTAGCTATGTTTTTTTTTTCGGTGAAACATTAGGTGTGCATGAAGCCAATAAAAAACTATGTTTTTGTGTTGATATGTTTGGTCCACTAACTCGTTGACCCCTTCCTTTTCTTTTCGTAAAAAGAACATCATTTTTAGTTTTGTTGTTTGGCAATGCAAGGTAATACTTTATTTCAAATCCATGAAATCAAATTGTCCAGAAAGTATTGCACTTTGCAGATTCATTTGTTACTCTCCTTTTGCCTGAAAGAGATGTAACAGGCTCAATCCATGAACACTATTAGTAGTGCATTTTTGTTAACTGATTTAAGAGTAAAGCAAAGAACAAAAAATTTCCCTTGCTTAAAGTGTGGGCTTGTAGAAAATGTAACATCTTCATCTACTTTCAAGCCAAGCCATCTAGCCCAGAAAATCTTTCAATTCTTAAACTAATCTACAGATATAAATTATAACCCATTGTTCATTGAAATTATACAAATCATCAATCAATCTTGAAAATCAGCAGAAAAGACAAACATGGATAAGTTTCTCATGGTTTCCTTTCTTGGCATGCTGATGGCAATTTGTGGAGTTGCAGGAAACATGGTATGTGACGACATTGGCATTCTTAATGAGCTTGAAAGCTTTGACATTGAGGAAGACAAAGAAGTGGACCATTTTGACATCCCGTCATGGACAAGTGAACGCGGTAGCAAGGTTCTTGTTAACGTGGATACCTTTGGTGCAGTTGGAGATGGAATTTCTGATGATACTCAGGTGAGCATGCATAGTTGTATGTTCTAACCTTTTTTTTTTTTGGCATTCAAATGCACTAACTAAACAGATGTTTAAATTCAAAAAAATTCCAGCGTCCAATTAACTTATTTTGAAAAGTACATAGCCCCAGAAAAATCATGAACTCTAACTAGCTTCTTTTACCATAATTGTTGACAATTATTCTTCGACAATGTGATTATTCTTAGGCATTCCAAAAAGCCTGGGGTATCGCCTGCTCTACAACAAACTCAGTTTTTTTGGTACCCCCAGGACGTCGATATCAAGTGAATGCAACAAACTTTCAAGGGCCATGCGCTGATAGCCTTGTCATCCAGGTAAAATTTATAATACAATGTTCATGTTCAAGTTAACTTCTACTCCTTTAGTTCTGTTTTATAAAGACCACTCTTTATTTCCATCTTTTTATAGCTCTATATAATGTTAATACAATGTAAATGTTTGTAATACAATGGTTCAAATACAATTTATGCACAGATTGAAGGAACTATAGTAGCACCAGATGAGCCTAGTAACTGGGATCCAAAATTTGCACGAGCATGGCTTGATTTCTCTAAATTGAATGGAGTCCTTTTCCAAGGGCATGGTGTTATTGATGGCTCAGGCAGCAAATGGTGGGCTTCATCCTGCAAAAAAAACAGGACAAATGTAAAGTTTGTGGTTTTCATAGTTTCTACTGTATCCAACTAATTAAATTCAGAAAATGCCATTGAAAATTTGGTATTGACTCATCTCTCTCCCCTTTTCTACAGCCTTGCAGAGGGGCGCCAACAGTATGTACCTTTCCCTAAGTTACAACCATACTTTGGAAAAATAATTCTTCAAAATGATATGGGACTTGGATCTCTGGGTAGAATTTAAGTTGACGTTTTTATTGCAGGCATTGACTATCAATAAAAGCTCAGCTATAAAGATACAAGGCATCACCATCAAGAATGGCCAACAGATGAATTTTATTATCTCTCAATGTGACTCAGTGCGAGTTACTGGAGTACAAGTCTCCGCTCCAGGAGATAGTCCCAACACTGATGGAATCCATATCACGGCATCTAATAATGTGGTTCTCCAAGACTGCAAAATCGGAACAGGTCCTTAAACTCTTTTCAATATCATTTCTCATCTCACTTTTCATTCCTCAAAACTCAGTAACTACTACATTGTGTCTCATTTTGATACTTTATATGATATTCAGGGGATGATTGCATCTCCATTGTCAATGGAACCTCTAATATTAAGATGAAGAGAATCTATTGCGGACCGGGACATGGAATCAGGTACATTTACTTTTATTGTAACCTAATCCTACAGTTTGTGCTTCCCATGACCTCCCAAGAGAGATGTACTTATATAGAAGACTCAAAACAGTCGTTCATCCTTCCAGATAAAACTAACTAAATAGCACTGAAATATTTACTTTCATAATCTTTGTGGGTACAAAATTCTGTTCCTTAGCATTGGAAGTCTTGGGAAGGACAACTCCTCTGCGTTAGTCACGAAAGTGGTCTTGGATACAGCATACCTCACAGAGACCACCAATGGCCTCCGGATTAAGACTTGGCAGGTTTTAAGCTACTAATTGGCCACACGTTTCTTTGTTCTTCAGTTATACACACATTTTCCTGATATAATAATCCCATTTTTTCATCTTTTTTTATTGGGGTTCTTCATGTATAGGGTGGTTCTGGTTATGTTCGTGGAGTCCGGTTCCAAAATGTAAGGATGGAAAATGTATCAAACCCCATAATCATTGATCAGTTTTACTGCGATTCCCCCAAAACTTGTCAAAATCTGGTAATGCTCCAAGTTTCTTTCCTTAACTTAAAAATCAGTCAAATATCTACTACTAAATTCTGACAGTTTGTTGCCTTCTTTCTTCACATCTCAGACATCAGCGGTGAATATAAGCCAAATCATGTACAAGAACATATCTGGAACCACAAAGAGTGCCAAGGCCATGAAATTCGCGTGTAGTGACACAGTTCCATGCAACCACATAGTCCTGACGAACGTCAACTTAGAGAAGGAGGATGGCGTGGTGGAGACATACTGCAACTCCGCCCAAGGCTTCGGGTGTGGCATCGTGCATCCTTCAGCAGAATGCCTAAATGCCCATGACAAAGACGGTGCATTCATCAACCTGACGCCCGAAATTGAGCATGCAGATCCCAGCAGGGAGGATATCGTGCATACCGAACTTTGATTCAGCCACCTATTGGCTATATGCACACAGCTAAATAACCGTTTGATATATAGAATATACTAAATAACTGTTTGATATATAGAATATACTAAACAGGGTAAATGGGACTAGCAGAGTGCTCTCTAGTAAACTAAGGTATTGTGAAGGATTATTATTGGAGGGAGGTTTGAGGTGCCCTTGTCAAATATTAAGGGAAGTTGCGGACAATGTGATTGTAATTATAGTTATATAACGAAACTCAAGTATATTGATTCATGACTATCTTATAGTTTTTTTTTTTCCCCTTTCTTGATGAAACAAAGATTTCAGAGGATCCCAACATTCTGAACATCAAAACAAAACTTAACTCGAAGGATGTCTGATTGTCAACAACCTCATTATTCTGGAATAAAGTGTTCAAGGCTTGGGCCACTATGAACACTGACTCATTTGTAATATCTAGTGGTTGTGCGTCTGTATTGTAAATAACTTTTTTTATTATTATTATTGGTTTGGTTGGTCCTCTAATTCACTTGGGAGTTGGGATGGAGTTAGGTCCATTCAATGACTGTAAGAATGTTAGGCCTACAGGGTGCACTCACTAACTTATAAGCATAGCTTGTAGTTTCAAAGAATATAAAACCAAAAAAATACCCACACCCAACTATTTGCAAGTGGTCACGAGAAATGGACACCTTATGCAAAACAAGAATTGTGAATGTGCATACGGCCATACGCTATGCAAATCAAGTTGCTTAATTATTATTGATTATAATTCAAGTGATCGAAACGTTAAATTTTTTTTTTTAATACAAAACTCTGCTTTCAAATCTCTGCTTACAAAGCCGCCATGTAGTGAAAAAGAAAGACAAAATCAGCAAATCTCTTTCGTTTCGTTTACATGTACATGCTGATAAGACAAAAAGGTATCCTTTTATATATCCAAACTCAAGATGATTATTCCAAAATCAATTAAAAGGATTTTTGTTGTATATATCATTATGAATAGAATAATATTAGTTGGGCACCGTTCATTAATTGACACATCAAATGTATTACTAAATGTTATTAATTTAATATGTTCAAATAATATTATTCTTATAAATAATACTAAAAAAATTACATAATTTAATTATAAATCACACAATAATATATATATATATATCACATATGACCCACCAAGCACCAACACAAATAAAATCTCTATATTAATATCTGATTTACAAAACATGTGATCGCTCCACCATTTTTCAATCTATATAATTATATCTACGAAAGCTCCATCCGAATGTGGTGGAAACATATTTCCAGTCTAGTCGCATTTATTAGTGCAATGGATGCTTTGTTGGAATCATTGAAAGTTGTAAAATGATATGGAGTAATTAGGATATGCTATCCTTATTTTTTATTTTGAACGGTACAGTCAACGCATAACAACTGTACATAGATTGACCATGCAGAGTCGGTATAAGAAGTTTACGTACGCGCGCGGACGGTGGATTGCCTTATTGACAAAAAAAGAGACGGTGGAAATATATATTGCCTGCCTCATTGGTATATACGTTTTTCATTTAATAGACTCTTACAAGTTACAACTGTTGTGGCTTCATATTTTAACACCTTCTAACTGCAGTCATCGTAATTCGTACCGAGCATGGCACGGTCGCATCATCATTCAATTCATTCTGGAATCGATCCCCATGCGATCGAGATTGCACAAATGTGAAAATGCGCGCACACGGTAGAATTTTATGAGTATACATGCGATTCTGGTTTATATTCTGATAATGAAATTACATGTTAATTTGTGAGAGGAGGAGGAGAAGTTAATGAGGGTTTTTTCGTAGGCCAGAAACTGAGGGTTGGAGGTAATATATATGCAAACAAAAAGCTTGCTAGATGGGACCGAATTAAAAGCACTAGCTAGTTTTGCCTTTGTGAAATACATATATATTGAGAGAGATCATATATATATATATGGACAGAGGCAAATAAATGGGTTTTTTCCAAACTGAAAATATTGATCACATGCATGCACAACAATATTGTCACTACTAGATCATAAGGGCCATAAAACTACATGTAACATGATCAGCGGGCAGCAGCGCAGCAGCAGCAGCAATGAGAAACCCCAATGGGAAAGCTTTACATCTGATGCTTTTCGCTTTATTTTTTTAGCAATGAGAAAACCCCAGTGGGAAAGCTTTACATATGATGCTCCGAGCTTTGTTGTTGTTGTTGCCGTCGTTATTGACACACAATATTTCAAATTTGACAATCAATGAAATTGGAAGATTCACAGATGCATTGCAACACCCCTAGTCATAATTATGATAGACTCCACACGTGCGTATTTTTTTTATGACATACTAACTAGAAATATATTTAGTTTGAAAACGCCTTAATCACTAAGCCACGTGAACGCCTTATGACAGGACCCACCCCGATCATCGCCTCGATAATCGGGAAGCATCCTGCTCCCGTCTGACAATCGAATCAAAAAGACCGGAAACTAGATAAAATTACAACACACCCATTGTCAGACCAGGGAGATTAAACAAATACATGCGGCTGGACGTCAAGACCACAGTTTCACAGAGCAATATTACAAAACAAATTAAAGAACAAGTCCTACTCTGTGAACTAATTACTCCGCAACGGAAAACTTTATGCCTCCGCCTCTGCCTCGGCGCTTGCCCCCACGCTTGTTCCACGACCTGGAGGGAAATTTAAAACAACAAGGTGTGAGTGGACCGAAACATAAGTTTAACAGGAAAAACAGTTTTTCCGAAATCGGGTTCGCCCTCCAGTTTTGTAATCCGCATGCATAACCAAATATTCAAAATTGTGTATTAAACTTTTGGAAACTCTTTTTCCGAACACAAGGAAAACGTTACAGGGATCGTCATAACTCATGTAAAACCATATAATAATACCAGATTCCAGAAACCGTCATTTTGAAACATTATTTGCACAAATCAAGTGAAACATAAAACAATAATCATGATTATGCCGTTGGATCCATCCGAGTCTTTAAACTCAACATTAGGCCTTCCCGGGATATCAACGAGTCTTTAAACTCAAAACACGATTAGTAGGCCTCGGGGGTATCATAATAATCGAGTCTTTAAACTCACGAGTCTTTAAACTCCATTTTCGGGCCCGCCCCCAAAATCAACATACCGGGTCTTTAAACCCAAAACCAGATCCAACCATCAACCGGGTCTTTAAACCCAAAACCGTTTTTAAACATATTAAATCAGGATTCAACACAAATCTTTTTCCAACGTTATTCCAAAAACATTTCTCATCGTAACAGGACTCATGCCCGAATTCACATGTAAATTCCAACACATGCAATTAACAGAAGACTTCTTCACAATATGATCAAACATCATAAATCCGAAACATGCATATTCATAACCAGATACTTCATCAAAAATTATCACGCATGCATAGGCAAAAACCGAAATCTCGAAATGCGTGAAATATGATAATTATCTCGAAAAACGTGAAAACAAGTAAAACCGATATATCATCTCACCATCGTAAAATCATATGTAAATCCATGAGATAAATAAGCAAAACAGTCATGCATGCCCAATTTAAAAATCAAAGAGTCCACTCACTGTCTTAGGACACGTCAATCGCGTCCCGCGTGCTCCTCCGTAGCTTCGGAAGTGTCCGGGCCTGTGAAAACGTACAAGAAGGGTTACAAACATCCCAAAATAACTCGTAGGATTTTTCCTAATTTTTCCGGATTTTTCGGCGAAAATAAACTTAAAGACTTAATCTTCCGGACTCCCGAAGTTATCCCGAATGACTCCCGATCGATTCGAACTCTAAAGATAGAATGTTATTTAAACTGTAAGGATTAATTCTCATGTTGACCGTGATCGGAGTTGACGCCACACGCGCCGTCACGCGCCGCCCAAAGTGGCTGCGCGTGAAAGCCACGCGCCAAGCTACAGTACCTTCGTCCTTACCCGAATCAACTGATAAACGGGTCTAATACCCGCGACTCAACCCGACCAGTTCGTGCCCAATTCTCAATCAATTCCTCTCGTTTTTGATCCTATTATCTTCCCTAATCCTTTAATTTTAGGTCTGTAATGAAGGTTAACCTCGACTAGTACCCAAACGACCCAACTCAAACTCGAACAGTCGAACAAATCGACATTCTGGAACTCACCCAAACTAACCCCAATCTCAAATTAATTTCACCAGTAGGTTAAGGGGATTCATACGAACACAATGGTACCGTCAATTGGTCTCGCCGTTACCTGGAAGTCGTCGTCCTCAAGCTCGAAAATACTCAGAACCAGGGCACTCCGTTCCTGGCCAATTCGTGGATGTCGTCCTTCGAATTTGACGTGGTTGGTTTCCTCTTGCTCCCAGAAGACTAGAATGACCCCTAGTTTAGCTCGCGAGTCCCCACAATTTGATCTTCCATTTTTCCCTCCACTGGTTTTTCCTTCAAACTGGAACTTGGGTTCCCGGGCAACACGGCTCCAAACTCAACCACTTCAGCACCGTCGTGATCCTAACACTCCCAGAAGACTCCCAATGTGTTTAGTTTCGCCTCAGAGCCCGTAGGATTTGAACTCTGAGTTTCCCCCCTGAAAACCCGAAACTGCTTTCTCCCGTCTCTCTCAACCTCAGCCCTCACAATGATGCCCAAATGACCCAACCGAATCCCCCCCTCACTCTCTTACTCAGACATTCGATTCAAACGGCCAGCACCCGTGGGAGACCAGCTGGGGTTCTCTGAAACCTGCTTCCCACAAACACAGAAACCATGGCCATATTAAACTCAATCCCGTGCCTGCAACCTGCTCACTCCACTCAGTCATGCTCCCACTACCTCAATTCACATAAACAAACATCTGAACAATCCACTAAGCCATAAACAATTGATCGCAGAAACCCACGGCCGCAGCACTCTGTTTTTCACGGTGGTGAACAGTAACCACCGTGAAATGACCAAAATGCCCCCAGGGCAAAAATTACCAAACTGCCCTCCAACTTCCGTGACCCGTAACTCGGTCGTCCGACGTCCGTTTCAAGCGTGCCGCCTGTCGTTGTACTCGGGGCGTCGAGATGAACATAACGGTCTTCGAGTCAAATGGATATCAATTGTCAAAAAAAAAGTCAACTTTTTCCCCTTATAACGCCCAAATTACGGTAGTGCCCCCGAACTTCCGAACATCATAACTTTCACTCCGAGCGTCCGAATCGGACGTGCCACCTGTCTATGAACTCGTGACATCCTGAACTACGTCACGGCCATCACTCAACGTCCGTTCGACCTCCAAATCTAAAAGTCAACAAATCGACCACACAAACACAGGGGTAAAACGTCATTTTATTCAATATTTAATAATATTACATTTCCAGAACGTCCGGGGCGTGACACCTTAACCACTGGACCACGTGTTGTGGTTACCCTTTTCGTTTTATGACTATAAATTGGTAACGTAAATTAATTAGTATACCTTTTATATTTATTTATATACAGAAATGTTAATAAAACTTTCAGGGTGTGTTTGGTACACCGTATTACGGTCCGTATAGGCTAAATAATCTGAAACCTGTGTTTGGTGCCAGTCGTATTAATTAGTCACCGTACAAGTTAATACGGTTGAATATTTTTATACGGTCCAGACACGCTAAAATAATACGCTCGAAATTGTCCGTATTAAATAGTCGGATAACTAGTAATCTTGTAAAATATAATAATAATAATAATAATAATAATAATAATAATAATAATAATAATAATAATAATAATAATAAATAGTAATATAATAAAAATAAAATATTAATTTAGTAAATATTAATAATAAAAAGTAATAAAGTAATAAATACTACTAATAATAAATTAATAATTAATGATATTTTAATAAATAATAATGATAAAATTAAAAATAATTAATTAATAAAAATGTAATAAATAGTAATAATAATTATTATTAAAATAAATAATAATAAAAATAATGACATACATAATTAATATTTAAGATATAAGTATTTTGTCAATTACTATAATATAATCCGGTCAGTATAATATAGTCGGCATTCTAATCCGGAAAAGTATCAAACGCCCGACTAAATAATCAGTCTATCCGGTGGACAGATTAGTCTATCCGATTGAAATAGTCAGTACAGTACGGCATACCAAACGAGGCCTCAAAGATTAATATGCGAATTTGCTCTCATTATTTTAATATTAAAAAATTACTATTAAATTTGACTTTAATATAATTATAAAATAACAATAATTAATCTAAAATTTTATATCATAAATATATAGACATATACTTTATTATTATTATTATTATCTCATAGGCAGCTGCTTGGTACGTAGCTCCAAATTTTAGAAAGATCCGTGACTACTCTTTGCTTATAAGCTAAATATCAATTGGTTTGATTGGTATTCGTGTAGGACCTAGTAATTCCGGTGTTGCACACTATTATGTGACCGGCATGTGTTGGATGCATCATATGTACTGATCTTGAAATTTCTACATGCCCCATGGTTAATTATTTTTTTTATCATCATTTTCATCCATCTTTTAGATCCACACTTGATTGATTACTTGGACTCTTGAGCTTCAAACTTCCACAAAAATTTATGCTGATCGAGTTTATTTCCCACATGTAAAAATTAGTTAATTTGATCAAGTGTTTTTTTTTTGGCAAGGGTTGATCAACTCAAGTGTTTAAATCCTAGCCACAAAATGGAATCCAACTCTGAGAACAGTGAAATTTTTAGAATCCAATAAAGATTTTTAGTTCAATCATTCGTTTTTCCGGAAATTATAAAAATTTTTTTAATAATTAGGCATTAGAAAATTTGTCCTATCAAAATAGCGATTTATCAAATGCATCGCACCTTGTGATTATATAATTTAAAAGACAATTTTATTTCTATTAAAATAATCAAATTTTACTAAAAAAAATTCACATTTCACATTTCACTTGATTATTTAATTTAAATTCACTCTTATATGTTCGAGTCTCAATTAGTAACTTGTTGGTTAATACGTTCGATCCCAATATTTAACCTGGGTTTCTGTAATCTAATATAATCCCCACCTTCTTAATTAATTTAAAACCAACCGTGCTTATAGCCGTTAATCGCGCTTCACAATGGCTTAACTATTTTTCATCTTCATAAAACGAACAAACGAAGAGCACAACTAATCTTTATTAATTAATCATTGCTCAATCAATTAATAATGAATGGAAGATAATAAATGAAGGAAACTCTAATCGTCTCTAGCTACGTACGCATGAAGAAGATCAAGATGGATGGGTTGGGAGGGAGATCAAGTTCACGAGAGGACTCAAATAAGTTCACGAGACAACGAAATTAATTAATTAATGTAAGCACAAAAAGACGGCGATGGAGGTCGCACAGTCGCATCCCCGGCCACTCTCTCTCTCTCTCTCTCTCTTTCCAGGTGTCTCTATCTCATATTCACTAATCACCACTCCTAGTTGTCACAAATTAAATAAAGCCATGCAAAACAGCCAATTTGGTACTACAAAATAATAGATATTTAAGTTGATGTAGGTCCAAAAAATCTGTACCCAGCTCCCAAGTATATATTAATATACATTTCTGCATGTATCTAATTCTGTAGGGAAATCTAAAGGGGAAAGGGATGGCTAAGGAAGAGGTCAAAGGGCAGCTTGTGGGTGATGAAATTGAGATGTGCATACAATAGCTTCACAGCGATCTGGCATTTCTGTAAATTCATGGCCACACAAACCATGGGGACCTTCATGGCCTCATCTTCTCGTAAGGCTTACCCAACCTATCTAATGTTCCAGCTACACTTTTATTCCACATCGTTTTCTTGGAATTTTAGGGATGGGCAAATGTGCATGTTACTTTCCTTCTGTTCAAACATGAATTGCGATAAACGGATCAGATTGGCACGGACCCGATTGGGATGAGGAAAAAAAAAATTACAAGACACGAAACGAGCACAATATACATCATACAAATTACAAGCATGGCTTGGAACACGGGCTGTGTTTTTAGAGAAATTAAATTTAAAAATGAAGAAGGAAGAAAAAGGGGGAAAGCCCAGCTTTGGCTGTTTGCATGGCAATACTATTCCCAGAGATTTCCATCACGCCAAAGAATCTGATCAATTATCCAAGTTGATGCTGTTTCTGAACCATTTGCTTACCGTACCACTGCACTCCAAGTAAGTTTAATTTAATTATTTTAATTAGTGTGCCAAATGCTAGGTCTTAAGTTTGTTTTTTATGTCTAGTAAATAATTAAAGATTAGTACTATCTGTCACTAAAGGCAATTTACCATCGCAAATAATGGACATGTGAGTTGAAAGAATGCAATATTTTAGCAGACACATTATTGTTATATTAATAGTTGCACTTCTGGCCTTGCTCGTACTATTTTTGTTGGCCCTCCAGATTTCCGTATGAGCCGAAAAACCAAAACCATGTGCGCCTGGGGGTTTCTCTTTCAGATGATTAAGCTCCAAGGAATACCAGCATTTGGGAGTTTTAACCTAATTTATGCATACCATTTACTCACTAAGCCTGGTGTCAATATATGCAGTTACAAACTTAGAATTAGCACAGTTAGATTAAGAAAGAAAGATAAATAAAAAGGAAGCTCTCACTCAAATTGTAGGCCGGTCAAGAAGACAAAGAAAAGAAGAAGAAAGAGTAGCCCGTGAAGGTTGCATGTGACCATAAAGTGCTGTTATAATCAGTGTGCCGGGCCTTGACACCTAGACCCACTCGGCCACTCACGTGTGTCCTAGGCTTTTACGTCCCAATGCGCCCTATTTTATTACTGTTTAACTAGCTAATTTACAAACTAAAATCATTCCATGTTTTAACCCTAGCTCAGCTCCCTGTATAATTAAATTAGATGACTCATTAAATTTATCGTGATCTATTATACTTTAACAAACAAACGAATGTTATTTTAAATTTTTACTTAAGTTGAAAGTAGAAGATAGACAGTAATCAATGAAGCAAATTGTCCACATTTCATCGTATATACCTTCATCTAGCTAATGGATTATCAAGCTCAATCCAATTCTAGCTATATTCAATTCTAGACACTAAATGTGACCTGAATGAAAGCTTGCAGAGTTAAGTTGCTTATTAGATTTAACGAAGTATGATTGACATAAGAGGAACTTGATAAATTGACAATGTGCTCACATAAACAAACAGCTACAATTGATAAAACAAAAAACAAAAAAAAACGAACAGCTACAATGTTGGCATGTGGCATGAAATGGGCCATGCTCGTGAGGCTATAATTTTATGCATATCAACTATAATTCACAAAAAAAGAAAACATGTTAATTAATAAAAGAGTAAAGAAATGATCGAGAATGAAAATCATAATTGATAAATCCCTAGAGTTATCAAAACATTATGTTATTTTTTTTCTTTTCTAGCGTATGCTTGTTTGTCTTTGTCTGCCTACATTATGCAAAGTACCCTCATACTGCTCCAAGTTCTATATAAACACAGCCACTACACCTTTCTCCTATCTTAAAACCAAAGCAGCCCTCACACACACACACACACACACCCACTCCTCTCTCTCTCTCTCTCTCTCTCTCTCTCTCTCTCTCTCTCTCTCTCTCTCTCTCTCAACCCACATTGTGATAAAATGGGTGAGTTTAGTTTCAGAAGCCTCACATTCATGCTTGCAATTGCCTTTCTAGTTTGGTCAGCAAACTTCGAAGCGTGCATGGGAAGACGAGGCAGGCATTGGAGGCAAAGCAGAGCTTCCTCTGCTTCTTCTCTGTCAAAGAAAAAAGGAAAAAGCAGCAGCCACGGTAGTAGTAGCAGTCGCCACCACAGTGGTAGCAGCAGTGGATCAAAACCCAAATCCCCATCTCATAACAAGGCACCATCTCCATCTCATAAAAAGGCGCCATCTCCATCTCACAACAAGGCACCGTCACCACCTTATAACAAGGCTCCATCTTCGCCTCATAAGGCGCCATTGCCGCCTCAGCACCCCAAACCAAAGGAAAACACTCCACCACAGAAAGGTTCCTCCACTTTCAGTGTGCTGGACTTTGGTGCTAAGGGTGATGGAAGAACAGATGACACAAAGGTTTGTGAATTGTAATTAATTATAATTTTACTATGTTTCTTAATTAATAACTAATGAATCGGGGATTATCTAACAGATAAAAACCCATTTTGAGTTTTTGATTCAAAATGCTGCTAGTTTTGAGCTGATGATGTTCATGAAAATGACTAGATATTCCAACATGTAGCTTAGCTGTAAGGTAATTGACAGGTAGTATTCACAAAAGGCAAGCAGTCTCAAGGATATTTACTACTTAGTCAATTAATCATTGAGAGAAACAAAATAGTTATTTTGGCTAGCTTTTCAGCTTTTGGATCATTTGCACATGATTTTTTTGGGGTTTAACTTTATACGACGTGCTTTTGTTTAGATGGTTATTGTATACCAAAATTATCTTTTTTTCAATACAAAGGAGATATGTTAAATAAAAACTCGAGTGCAAGAAGACATATATTATCTTGACTAATTAACTTAACTCACATAAACATGTCTTAGTATTTGGGGAGAAGAATTGTGGTCAATTTAATTAATTTTTATTGACCTTTCTTGAAAAGCTGATAACTCGATCTTATTATTTTTTTCAATCCTCTTTTTTCCTATATATTTTATCTATGTTTCAAGCACAAAATATAAAATATTAAACAGTTTCAAACAACCCCTAAATTATTATAATTTTAACTCTTGTGAGTTGTGATGGAGTTTTAAGTCCAAAGGAGAAAAATGCAAGGTGTACAAAATTTATATGTGAACAGAAATTAAAATGCTAGAGGAGGTTAACGAGCAGAGACAACAGAGCAAAGCAAAGGCCCCCACTGAATAAGTTTTATTCTCGTTAAGGCAGTTGGGGTCACGAAAGACGATTCCAACAATAATTGTATACAGTTCTGCACGCCAAACTAACACCAACCGTATTTCTACGCTTAAATTAAGTTACTTGCCTTTTTATATGGTACTTACGGAAGAGGTTTGATATGGTGCACCGCAGGCATTCCAAGCTGCATGGGCTGCTGCTTGTAAGATTGAGGCATCAAAGATCGTCGTTCCAGCAGATTACGAGTATCTTGTGGGCCCCATTTCCTTCTCTGGCCCTTACTGCCAACCAAATATCTTATTTCAGGTAAAATAAATTACATTTATACAATAATTAAGATACAAATTTAAAAGAAATATATAAATATATATATATAGCATGAACGACTGTTCTTAGTATTCGCTTAATTATAATTCTTATTTTTAATTATGAGATGAATTACGAATTTCTCAGTTGGATGGGACAATAATAGCTCCGACCGACTACAAGTATTGGGGCAAAGGCCTGCTGCAATGGCTTGAATTTACAAAGCTAAGAGGAATAACAATTCAAGGAAAGGGGATGATTGATGGAAGAGGCTCACCTTGGTGGCAAGACACTCCCTATGGAGACCCAATAGATGATGATTTCAAACTCATTGTACCGCTAAACAGCACATCTCGACAACACCCACCAATGCCGGTAATTAAACTGACCTCCCTACGCTAATTCCTACAGTAAATTTCTTGATTATCATCATCATCCAACTTAAACTGATTATTATCATCATCATCATCCTGTGGCTAAAATTCTATGGCAGATAAGAAGTGAGCTAAATGGGAAAATGCCAAGCATCAAACCAACTGTGAGGACCACTTGATGTCAGAAACTTGAAACTTATGTCAATGTGATTTTGACCTACAGTTTTAGTAATATGGTTGGTTGTTTTTTGTTGGTTTTACAGGCCCTGAGGTTTTATGGGAGTTTTAATGTGACAGTCACGGGGATAAAAATTCAAAATAGCCCCCAATGCCACCTCAAGTTTGACAACTGCGTTGGAGTTTTGGTCCATGATATGAGCGTATCGTCCCCCGGTGACAGTCCAAACACAGATGGGATTCACCTCCAGAATTCCAAATCTGTGCTCATCCACACCACAACTCTTGCTTGTGGTAAGTATATAGACTTCACCCTAATTAATCAAACTCTCATGAAAAAAAGGAACGGAGGCTCCATATTTCATTATTAATTCATTCAATCTTGACAAGTTAATGCATAAGAAAAACCAGAAAATTCCATAGACAATCTATCCTGCTAAGTATCAGTCCCATATATCGACAATCCTTCACCACTGATACCTTGACACATGGCAACAGGCAACCTATTATATTCCAAGAATTCTAGCAACTTATTATATGGTGAGGCAATTCACACCCTAAAACTATCAGTGGCTATCCAATTTAGGATTAGGTTTCAAACCCCACGGACAACTCCTCTTGTTTTGTATTTTTTTAGAGCCTCAATCAGTATTTTGTCTTCACTAGATAGAAGTAGAACAGGTCTACCAAGCTAATTTGTATAACAAGGATCAATATGATGATCATAATCTTGTAATCTCTTGACTGTTGCAGGAGATGACTGTATTTCTATACAAACCGGTTGCTCAGATGTATACGTGCACAATGTGAACTGTGGACCAGGGCATGGAATCAGCATTGGCAGTTTAGGAAGGGATAACACCAAAGCATGTGTCTCAAACATCACTGTTCGAGACATCATTATGCATAACACCATGAATGGAGTTAGAGTTAAAACATGGCAGGTATGAACATCATCTGAAAGGTCAATGTGACTAGAAACTAATAAAGTAATGAAATAAGAGCTAATCTTACAGAATTTTGTTCTTGAAGAACCAAATCTAGGCTTTTCATCTAATACAGCCTATTTCTAACTGTACAGGGTGGATCAGGTTCTGTGCAGGGAGTGCTGTTCTCAAACATTCAAGTTTCAGAAGTTCAACTTCCTATTGTGATAGACCAATTTTACTGCGACAAAAGACAATGCAAAAACCAAACCTCAGCTGTGGCTCTATCGGGGATTACCTACGAGAGAATTAAAGGGACATACACAGTAAAACCTGTACATTTTGCCTGTAGTGACAGCCTACCCTGTGTAGACGTAACACTAAATGGCATAGAGCTGAAGCCGGTGCAAGAACAGTATCACATGTATGACCCCTTCTGCTGGCAGACGTTCGGAGAGTTGAGGACCCCGACTCTCCCACCCATTGCTTGTTTACAGATTGGCAAGCCATCAAACAACAGAGTTAATTCAGATCATGATCAATGTTGAGACTTTTAGAACCAAGTATATATCTACATATATAAACATATATTTATATCCGATGATGGTGTCTTTCGCTTTGTGTGGTCGGCATGATTTCCTGACCCCTTCTCACACCATCAAGATCACAGCTTGTTTGGTATAGTGTGTGTATAATTTGGTAGTCCTAGTTTACAGGAATTCTTCTTTATAAAAGGCTTTTACATTTATTACCCTTGGTGTTTATGAGATAATATACTAGGAAGGAGAGAGGCACGTTCTGGCTCTGGACGAAGTATAATGCAGGCTCTTTTTAAGGGATAACACCATTTCTAGACATATGGACACCATATGTAGAACTTTTCGCAAGAACATCTCTTGACTTCCATAATCAAATCTCATATCTTCATGATACGAAGAATATGGATAACACGTTAATGATAAATCAATTCCCTGGGAAAACATCGACCACGTAACGATAGTGACAGCATGAGGCATTCAAACTAATCGATTACTATCTATAGGCGTATTGATACCATCAATATCCACACGACCACTCTAATATCAACACAATATCGACATCAATAACATAAATAATATATCAAACACAATATCAACATCAACATAAATAATATGTCAAAACATATCGAAATCCCCATCCCACTACACTTAAAAAGTTCCCAATATATATCCAAAAACATATTAACTGAACTTGTATGTTTTGTTTTGTTAAAACTCTAAAACAGATTATTAAATGTAGAAGAGAAAATTCAGAAGATTGGAGGACTGAAATCTTTGGCAGCAATCAAGGCACATAATACAGATAGCACACTAATCAGATTAATTAATATGAAAGAAATCAAAATTTGGAAAATACCCAAAATTTGCAACTTTGAAACAGAAGGTTGAAGCATGAACATGAAAACGAATGAAGAAAAGAAAACAAATTCATCTGAAGAAGTTTGAAAACGTACCCTTTTCGGGTTTCCCCAGGATTCTGATTTGTGAAATCTGTATGCAAACAATCTGTTCTGCCAAGCAATTGGCCTTGGGGCGTGGGAGGAAACGACACCCCACAGTCTCCTGGGTTTAGTGAAAACATTCCAAAACGCACCGTCTTTCTGTTCGCGCCTTATCTTATCTAATCCAATAGGCATCTTTAACCTCGCAGTCCTGAAGCAGCTATAGAGTTTGACCTTCCAATTTTCCATCAATGGCTGAAAGCTCAGAGAAGGACCTCATGACCACCGTGACTAGGAGAGTGGCCTCCATAACTAACCATCTCATTCCGTTCTATTCAGCTCCCAATTGCACCTCCATTTCTTTATCCAATGCTTCCTCCATGAACGACAGCTACCACCGGACTCACGGCGAAGTCTCCACTCAGCAAGTTGTTTGGGAAAGCGCTAGCGACGATTCCGGCGATGACTTCACCGACATTATCTACGAGAAAGCCGTCGGCGAAGCCATAGCAAAGGTCAGGCTCCTCAGGTTGGTTTGATATGAAGTTATCAGACTTGACGTATCAAAATCTCGTGTTTTTGATAGATTACGATTAAAGGCCGGAGAAAAGAAATGCTTTCCGGCCGCAGACGGTTAAAGAGCTCATTCGCGCGTTTAACGATGCCAGGGACGATGGCTCCATTGGCGTCATCATTCTTACTGGGAAGGTACCAATTTCGTATCAAAATTTGAATATTGTTGTAAATAGTTTCATTGGTTATGTCTATTTATGTAATAGGTGCTATGGTTAATTCTGTCCTTTTGTATTCATTAATTATTCTCCATTATATAAGGGATAATTAATGCTTGTAAACTCTAATCTAATCTCATAAAGATCAGACGTATTATTTTCATCTGACTGCCTCCTAACATTCTCTCTACATTCTCATCTACCGGATTTCCTTCGCAACACGCTATCAGCACGATCGACTCTGAAACGGGAATTGCTCAAGTGAAGGATCAATTCAACCAAGTAGGTTTTCTAAATCCTAAATCTATTTTATTATTGTTCAAACCCTAGAATTACAATCCTTATAATCGAAATTGGATTAATTTTTGTTGCTTGCGATTTGATGAATCATGGTTGTTAAGTATTGATAATTGTTAATAATGGATAACATATAGATGGATGGATTCATATGATGGATTGATGTATGAAAAACTTGAATGGATGAATTAACACTGTTTGGGTTATTTAATATTATAATATTTGAGATATTATAATTGTATATTGTTTGATAATTCGGCAAACACAAAACTGCACATTCTTGTAGGGTTTTATGTCATACAATTAGTGAGTAGCAGGCAGCCCATTAATTGATGATTTGATGATGAACCCATCAATTGAAAATTGATAAATTGTATGTATGATTCACCTGCCCATGTACGTATAATACTAATGATAATAATTCATGAATTGATACTTGTGCATTTTCTGCTGAACCCAATTTGCACGATAATTGGTTGCTGCAATTCATAATTGTTTACTGCAATTCATAATTGTTTGCACGAATTAATACTTGATGAATTCATGCTGAATTTAAATAAATATATGTGATGTATGCAAAATTGATACATGAAAATTTCAATACATTTCTTAATTTAATAATTTATCATTCATGATAATCATTTCTATTTCAACATTGATGACAATTAACGTTCATGGACCTTTAATAATTATTTGATGTTGTTCCTAAAAAGAAATTTTGCAAAACCAAATATTACTTTGCTATTATCCTAATTGCGGCTGAAGAAAAAAAAAATTTATTTGAAATGGCTGCAAATAAGCCGTTAGGGTCAATCCCCCCTCAATTTTCGCCACAATTAGTGGCATGGTACCCGGCAGTTAAAAAAAAATTGGGGGCAACAATTGAAAAGAAGGGGGGCAGTGCATCTCCCTCCCACATTATTTTGTCCTAGGTTTTTCTACCCAAGAAAAAAACAAAAAGAAGTAAAGCCCAGAAGGCCACCCAAACCCCACGGTCCGAAACAAAATATTAGGCCCGCGAAAAGAACAAAACCGGAGACCAGAAGTCTCCAGCCCGAATAAATTTTCTGAGGCCCAGAAGACCTGAAAGACAAATCCACAGCCCAAGCAGCTCTAAAGCCCTGAAGGCCCAGCCGGGGGAAAAAAAAAAGGGTACAGCCCTGTAGGCCCCAAAACTCGGAAATTGGGCTTAGCCCCCTTCGGCCCAGAAGGCCTCAGCGCAGGCGCAGGCCCAGAGCGGCTCGGTTTGGCCCCCCTCTGGCGGCTCGGCTTGCCCGGACTGGCTGCTTGGCTCCGTCGGCGATCGGCTCGGCTCGGCTCCGACCAAAAAAAAAAAACAGAACTCTCTTTTGTACTCCTTGGGCCTAAAACACACACTCATGCATGCCTGAAACATTGCAATACTCCTCAATCAAGGATCAAAATCACATTTATTTATATTTATGCATATTGTATCTTGTTTCCTTGTATGTTTGCTTGTTTAGTTAATTCTTTATATATTATTTATCAATGTCATAGACCACTTGTAAATAAAAGGAACCTGAAGCTTCCTTCATTAATCTTTGTAGAGCATGGCACATCTCAACAAACTGGATTTTGACGCACTAGAAGTTTCCGGAAGAAACTACTACCAGTGGACGGAAGATGTGAAGCTTCATCTCACCGCTAAAAGAATCCGATCAACCATCCAAGAAGACAATGTGGCTTCTAAACATCAGAAGACGGATGCGATGATCCTCATTCGGAGGCACATGGATCGCGCACTGCAGCGTGAATACCTGGGTCAAGAGGACCCGAGAGCTTTATGGGTTTCACTGGCTGATCGTTTCGATCACCATAGGATATATTCTTGCCTGAAGCAAGACATGACTAGCATAATATTCGTTTTCAGGATTTCAAATCCGTAAACGAATATAACTCTGAGATATGCCGTATCCGGTCTCTTCTCAAGTATTGTGGGGAGGAACTCACTGAAACTGACCTACTTGAGAAGACTTTCTCCACATTTCCGGCCTCGTGTATTGTCCTTCAGCAACAATACCGAGAGCGGAAGTTTACCAGGTTCGCGGAGTTGATCACTACTTTGTTGCTCGCTGAAAAGAACAATATTTTACTAATGAAAAATGATCAATCCCGACCTGTGGGCACTAGTGCAGCACCTTTGCCTGAAGCAAATGCTGTTGCACCTCACGATGCCAACCGTGGGGAAGAAACAGGGGACGTGGTAGAGGTGGAGGACGTAATCGTCCAACACATGATGCACACCCCTATGACCGGGTACATGGTTACCATGCCCCTCGTGGTCGTGGTAATCGACGCGGTGGACACCCCTATGATCGAGCTCAAGATTACCATGCCCCACGTGGCCGTGGTAACCGTGGGCTCGGTCCACGTGGTGGATATCACGCTCATCCTGGTCTGCATGCTCAAAACGAGAGAAACTGACAGGGACCTGCCCCGATCCCCCGGGGACCACAAGGGGGCGTGCCCTGCTCCCGTCTGACACCCGAACTGAAAATTCCAATTTTAGCCTTAAAAACTTAAATGCATAAATGTCTGAATTATAAAGTCATACATAACCCAAATTTAACCGATGTCAGACAAGGGATACAGTCCAAAATACAAAATCCGAGCACGACACTAGAAAGGAAAATCCTGCGGGTGATCCGACCCGATAGGGGATCAGGTGCGCAGTACAAAATCTATGCCTCAGCCTCGGGGTCCTCACCAACCTCAGCAACACGACCTGGAGGGGTTACCAAAACATGAAAGGTGAGTGGGCCGAAACTCAGGTTTGTAAAAACAGTATAATAAGAAAAATACATACTTTACCCCTCCGTTTTCTAAACATGCATGCATCAGTATTTGAAAACCATAAATACATGTAATATATCACAAGCATCATATTAAGCCAGAATGTAATATAAACCCAGCTACCGCACCATACACATCCGATATTGACATCCCAGATGTCCGACGTCCCTGACGTCCAATAATGGTCACAGTCCCAAGGCTACGCGTGCCACCCGGGGTCTCAAATCCCGAGTCCAATCTCCGAACCCAGTTCGGTTATGGCATCCCAGATGCCTAGCGTCCCAGACGCTCGACGTCCCAGATGTCCAATAATAGCAATCCTGCTCCTGAGTCATCCTACGGTCCGGCACCTCCGTAGCATGACCCCTCGCAGGCAATGCACCGTGACCGCTCCGGGGTACCACATCCGGAGGAGACAGTATTATACGGTGGATTATACAGTGCAGTACCCAAGATAGTCATCGTATCCACAAGTATATGTAACTATATATATATATAATATAAAACAGTGTTCATTTTCCGTAAAACGGGCCTCAGCCAAACACCGTAAAACGTGTCACAGCCATAAATCGAGATAATCAAAATCCATTAATGATTCACGCACACATATAGATATACGGAAATGAAAACGGTTATGCATGCAAGAGTTAATAAAAACGGGCCCACTCACAGTACGCTCCCGCTGCGAATAACGCGCGTACGAACTTGTCTCCGGAATTAACGTAAGTTTCCTGTCATTTCCAATCACACACAAGTGTCATTATAGGTCCTTAAAATACCCTCAAAAAGTCCAAAACAGAAACCGGTTCGGGAAAGCCGGTCAACACGCTTCCCGAGACATCCGGCCCTAAACTGACCTTCATCACTATCTCAGATCAACATGGTTATTTCACAGAAAATGTCCAAAATGATGAAAGGATTAAAAGTCATGTTGACCGTGATCCGAGATAGTGCTCAACGCGCCCTCACGCGCCGCCCAAAGTGGCTGCGCGTGAAAGTCACGCGCTGCTACAGTGTCACTGCTACAGTGTCACCATCCTTGCCCGATTTACTGTAATTTGGGTCTGCGACCCGCGGGGTGACCCGATTAATTAACCGTCCATTTCTACTTAATTTCATTCCTTCTTGATTCTAACATGTTCTAAAATCATTTAATTGTAGTTCTTGGTCCTCTAATCAACTCGACAAACACAAAAACGTTCCATCCAAACCCGAACAACCTCACGGGTCGAAACTCAGAACTCCCCCAAACCAGCTCCACTGTCCAATTAATTTATACAGAAGCATACTAGGACCTAGACTAACAAAATAGAACCATCAATTGAACGAACCATCACCTGAAAGTAGCCGTCCAAACGCTGCGATTTCCTCTGCACACGGCGGTCACCGTCCCAGCTCCTCCGTGGCTGGTTGTCGTCGATTTCGATATGGACGAGTTCCAAATGCTCCCAGAATGCTTACTCAGTGGTTGGTTTCGTCCAACAAGCTGTAGGAATTGAACTCGGATTTTCCCTCCAAACCGGTTTTTCTCAGAACTGGAACTTGGGTTCCTGGGCAATTCCTCGATCACACTCTTCGAATCTTGCACGGTTAGGTTTCTGCTACTCCCAGAAAGCTTCCCCAGTGTTTAGATCGATCCCAAAACCCGTAGAGATTGAATTCGGAATTTTCCCCCCCAAAAACTCGAAACTGTTCTTCACTGTTTCTCCATGCCTCTCACAATCTCTCAGCCCCAAATAGACACCGAAATGAAACCTTCCCTCACCCCCCTACTCGGTTAAGCGATCAAGGAGTCCAACACCCGTGGGAGACACTCACAGTCCTCACTGGACACTGCCTCCCGCACACAGAGCTCAACCAAATTTTAAATCCTACCCGTGGTCTGCAACAGCCACAACCACACTCCCAACGTCTCAAATTACATAAACAATTCCCACAATCCGCCCACTCAGTGTTTAAACAATTGCACGCCCACAAACACCACGGCATGGCCGTGTGCCCTGTTTTCACGGTTGCTGCTACAGTAACCGTGCGAAAAGACCAAAATGCCCTCAGGGCAGAAATTACCAAAATGCCCTCCAACGTCCGTGACCCGTAACTCGGTCATCCGATGTCCGTTTCATGCGTGCCGCCTGTCGTTGTACTCAGGGCATCGAGACGAATCTAACGGTCTTCGGGTCGTGCGAAAAATCCCGGTACATCAAAAAGTCAACTTTTTCCCCTAACTCGTCCAAATTACGGTAATGCCCCTGAACTTCCGATAGTCATAACTTTTTCCCTGATCGTCCGAATTGGACGTGCCACCTGTCTGTGAACTCGTGATGTCCCGAACTACGTCACGGTCACTGGTCAAAGTCCATTTGACCCATAAACCAAAAAGTCAACAATTGGCCATAATCCACAGGGGTAAAATCGTCAATTCATACATTAAATTACAATATTACAATCTACGAATTTCCGGGGTGTTACAACCTTCCCCCCATAAGGAATTTCGTCCCGAAATTTAAGGAAACAAATAAGGAACCTGTTCCCGCATCTGAGCCTCGGGCTCCCATGTGGCTTCTTCCACGTTCTGATTCCTCCAAAGGACTTTCACGAGAGGAATCGTCTTCTGCCGTAGTACCTTGTCCTTCCTGTCCAAAATCTGTACTGGTTGTTCTTCAAAGCTCAAATCCTCTCGAAGCTCGATAGGTTGCTCCTCCAATACATGAGAGGCGTCACGTACGTACTTCCGCAACATGGACACGTGGAAGACGTCGTGAACCTTAGAAAGTTCCGGGGGTAAAGCCAATCTATATGCCACCCGGCCAATCCTCTCCACAATCTTATAAGGTCCAATGAAACGTGGACTCAGTTTTCCCCGTCGGCCAAAGCGAATAATCCCTTTCCACGGGGACAACCTCAGGAAGACAAAATCTCCAACCTCGAATTCCAAATCTTGGATCCGTCTATCAGCATAACTCTTTTGGCGATCCTGTGCCGCCCTCAACCTCTCCTTGATAACACGGACTGCTTCCTGGGTGATATCCATCAACTCCGGCCCTACGGCCGCTCGCTCCCCAATCTCCATCCAGCAGATAGGTGTCCTGCACTGTCGACCATACAGTGCCTCGTAGGGGGCCATCCCAATACTCGCCTGGTAGTTGTTGTTGTAAGAAAATTCCATCAAAGGCAAGTGAGTATCCCACGAATCCGGAAATTGCAGTACACAAGATCTCATCATGTCCTCCAGGGTCTGAATAGTCCTCTCAGACTGTCCATCGGTCTGTGGATGGAAAGCGGTACTGAAACGCAGTTTCGTTCCCAAGGTAGCCTGCAAACTCCGCCAGAACCTGGAAGTGAAACGCGGATCGCGATCGGACACGATCGACTCCGGCGTACCATGAAGTCGGATGATCTCCTTCACGAACAATTGAGCCAGTCGGTTCGGTTTGTAAGTCTCTTGTACTGGCAGAAAATGTGCTGACTTCGTTAATCGGTCTACAATCACCCAAACTCCGTCAAATCCACTCCGGGTCCTTGGTAACTTAAAGATAAAGTCCATGGTGATGTGGTCCCACTTCCACTCGGGAATCGGTAGTGGCTGCATAGCCCCATACGGTCTCTGCCGCTCCGCCTTAACCTGCTGACAGGTTAAGCATCTGCTCACAAACTCAGCAATGTCTCTCTTCATCCCTGGTCCCCAATAATAGTTCCAGAGGGTACGGTACATCTTTGTACCTTCCGGGTGCATAACATACGCTGAACTGTGGGCCTCCTCCAAAATCTCAGCCCGTAACTCTGTCTCCGCTGGCACACACAAACGACCCAATTTCACAAGTGCCCCATCGTCTCGGATGGTAAAGCCCTGCCGTTCCCCAGCCTCAACTTCAATCCTGTAGATGCACAATATCGGGTCCTGAAGTTGCGCCTCAATGATCCGATCAACTAACACTGGCCGTACATGGAAACTGGCCAATAAAGCTCCATGCTCATCCGTATCTAGAATAACCCCAGCCTTCCGGAGTTCCACCAGTAAAGGAAGATACACCATCCTCAGGTGTGCAATGGATCCCGCTGATTTCCTGCTGAGCGCATCTGCCACCACATTAGCCTTACCCGGATGGTACTCGATCGTACAGTCGTAATCCTTGATCAATTCCAACCATCTCCGTTGCCTCAAGTTGAGTTCCTTCTGGGTAAATAAATACTTCAGGCTTTGGTGGTCGGTGTATATCCTGCACGTTGCACCAAAAAGGTAATGTCTCCAGATCTTCAAAGCATGAACTACCGCCGCCAATTCCAAATCATGGGTAGGGTAATTCAACTCATGAGTTTTTAGCTGCCGTGATGCGTAAGCGATCACCTTACCGTTCTGCATTAATACGCATCCCAAACCTTATAGCGAGGCATCACTAAAAACTACAAACTCTCCACTGTTGTCAGGCAATGCAAGGATAGGAGCAGTGGTCAAGCGATACTTCAACTCCTGGAAACTTTGCTCACACTGCTCGTCCCAGATGAACTTCACTCATTTCCTGGTCAAACGAGTCAACGGTGCAGCAATCTTGGAGAAACCTTCCACAAATCTCCGGTAGTAGCCTGCCAATCCGACAAAGCTCCGCACCTCTGTCACTGTCGTTGGTCTGGCCCAGTTGGTCACCGCTTCCGTTTTCTAGGGATCCACGCTGATCCCATCAGCCGAAATCACATGTCCCAGAAAACCAATGCTGCTCAGCCAAAACTGACACTTACTCAGTTTGGCGTACAACCGTTCATGTCTCAGCTTCCCTAACACCAACCGTAGGTGTTCCTCATGTGCTCGGGCACTTCCCGAGTACACCAAGATGTCATCGATGAACACAATCACAAACTTGTCCAGGTAAGGTCGGAAAACTCTGTTCATCAGATCCATGAATGCTGCTGGAGCATTTGTCAAACCAAAAGGCATCACCAGGAATTCATAGTGTCCATAACGAGTTCGGAAAGCCGTCTTCGAAATATCCCCCTCCGCAATTCTCAGTTGATGATACCCAAATCGCAAATCAATCTTCGAGAAGCACTGCGCTCCCTGCAACTGGTCGAATAAGTCATCGATCCTGGGTAGAGGATACTGGTTCCCCAGCGTCACCTTGTTCAGCTGTCGGTAATCCACACACAATCGGAGACTCCCCTCCTTCTTCCTCACAAACAACACCAGTGCTCCCCACGGTGAAGTACTCGGTCGGATGAATCCCAACTCGACCAACTCCTGTAATTGTGTTTTGAGTTCCCGTAATTCCGCCGGCGCCATCCGGGTAGGGTGCCAGAGATATAGGTCGGGTATCGGGGAGTAGTTCAATGGTAAACTCAATCTCCCGCGGTGGTGGTAATCCAGATAGATCTTCCGGGAACACATCCGGAAACTCCCGCACCACAGGTATCTCCTCGATACTCGGAGTATCAACTCGCACCGACACAACGTGTGCCAAATAGCCCTGGCATCCCTTCCGTAGAAGTTTAGTAGCAGCAAGTGAAGAAATCACTTCAGGCAGTGAACCATCATGCTCCCCCTGAAAGGTAACTTCCGGCAAACCCGGACTCCGCAAAAACACTTGCCGACTACAGCAATCAATAAGCAACCCATGCTCCGCTAACCAATCCATCCCGAGAATCACGTCGAAGTCATGGATGTCCATAATAATCAAGTCTGCTGGCAGATCCACCTCCTCAATTCTCACCGGGCACCTCCGAATCACCTGATTCACCAAGTACACGACGCCCATAGGCGTGCCAACACCCATCTCGCTATCTAAGGCTGATACCTCACAATCTAACATACCAGCACAACGCCTCGAAATAAAAGAATGTGTATCCCCCGCATCCAACAATACTCGCACAATAAGGTTCGAGATATGAAGTGTACCTGTAATCACATCCGGGGCTGACCTCGCCTGCTGATGCGTCACTGCAAAAACACGAGCACTGGGCCCCGCAGTCTGTCCGTGCCCACGTGCGCCACATCCAGCACCCTGTCCTCGGCCTCCGGCAGTGTTGGAAGCCGAACTCTGTGCAACACTAGCACCTCCAGTATCGTTGTTCCTCGACAACGACGGGCAATCTCGGGCATAGTGGCCCGCTCCTCCGCAAGCAAAACAATTAACTGTCCTCGGTCCATCCCAAGACCCTCCTGATGCACCACTCCAAGACTGATGTTGTAACGACCCGAACTTTCGTAATTATTATTTTATTGTAAAATGACCGTTTTGCCCCTGAGGGGGGGAAAAGTTGACTTTTACCTCGGGAAGTATTTTAGGACTTTGACACGTGACCGTGACGTAGTTTAGGACGTCACGAGTTCATAGGCAGGTGGCACGTTCAATTCCGACGTTCGAGGAAGAAGTTGTGACGTTCGGAAGTCGAGGGGTATTTTGGTAATTTGGCCATTTGGGGGCCAAATGTTGACTTTTGACCCGGGAAGTCCAACGGACGAGGGCCAATGACCGTTACGTAGGTCTCGTCGATACGAATCCGTAGACAGGCGGCACGCCGAAATCGGACTTACGACGAAAAAGTTATGGTCAAGAACGTAACCGAACTAACCGAGACTCGGAACTTAAAATAATATTAAAATATTAGAATCTGATTTACTTTAACCCAATCAATCTGGACCCTTGATGAGTGACACATGTCACTCATCTACCTCATCCACATCATCCCCAAAAATCAGGATCTGTGTTTGCCATTCCATTAATTAACTAATTTAACTTCCTTAAATCCTCACCCTTCATCCTTAAATCAGATTGAATCTCAGCCCTTCATTCCATTTTCCCCTTCTGTTCTTAAACCATCAGAGAACCATATTTTCATTTTCATTTCTCTCTAAACCGTGCATCCTCTCACTCTCTGCACAAACACACCAGCGATCACACCACCCCTCAGCCTCAACCCACACACCAGACTACCTCTCAGCCACCTCCAGACGACCATCACCACCACCACGGACGGCGGCGCAACCCGGAAAACCCACAAACCCGAGAAGGAACCCGTGCAGCCCAAACTGTCCAAACCGTCCAAACCATGACTTCTGGGCTCGAACCAACCTCGGGCTAGGACCGTTGTGACGGCTGGACGACTCAGGACCGGACTGGGCAGCCCACGGCGGCGACACGGCGGCGGTAAGCCCAGAAACCCGAGAGACACCGATTTCCTTCCCTGTTTCGAAACTTCCGTTTTTAACGTTAGAAATATTTGTTTGCTTTTGAGACATAACCTAGGGGACTAGACGACCATTTCAGACCTAAGTACGCGGCTGGAAGCTCGACGGCTCGCCGGAGAAGACGAACCAGAGCCGGCAGCCAGTTCCCCGTCGATTTTCAGGTGGTTTCTTGAACTTAAAAACCTGTTTTAATCCCACAGAACCATAGAACATGCTTAGACGAGTTTATAGGAACAAATCCCATCGATTTTGGTGGTCGGGTTGATGAGAACTGGTCGGGTCGAACCGTGGGTCTGCGGTGACCCGGTTCTCAGACCCGGTTACTGTAGCTGATGACGTCATCATGCTGACGTCAGCAGTGATGTCATGATGACGTCATCATGTCAGAATATTGTCAGACCAGGGACCAATGGGCTGTTGACACGTGTCCTCTGACACCGTCAGTGATGACGTCATGCTGACGTCAGCAGTGACGTCATGCTGACATCAGCATCACTGTAGCACTGTTGACCAGGGAGTTGACCGGCGCGTGGGGGGCGCGTGTGAACAGTATTTTGTGTGGGACCAGTGCCATTTTCAAGGTTTCGACGATACGGATCCAATGGCGGTGGTTTCGTGTCGATCGGAGATCGTTAAGTTGGTCAAATTAGGGTTTGACGCCTTAGGAAGCGTGTTTGGACGGCTTTCCCGGGCCGGTTTCAGTCTAGGGTTTCTTAGTTGTTTAGTAGGGACTTAAAGTGACCTTTACGTATGCTTTGGACATGACAGGAATTGTACTTTAACCCTTGGACGGGACTTTACGCTCGGGATTGCAGCAGGATTGTACTGTGAGTGGGCCTTTGGTTTCACTAAACTTCGGCATGCATAACTGTTTTACTTTCTACTATATCTATATGTGATTCAAGTAAAAGTATCTGTTTATTTTGAGTATGATTTATGGCACGTATTACGATGTTTGGGCATGAGACCCGTCTGGTTGTTTATGAATGGTTTGGAGTCATATATATGTGTAATGGATCTCGATATTATCTGTGGTACTGCACTGTATAGATCTACCCTAGGATTCTATCTCCTCCGGATGTAGGTACACCGGAGTGGTCACAACGCATTGCCTGTGAGGAGTCATTCTACGGAGGGACCGGACCGTAGAGTGACTCAGGAGCAGGATTGCTACTATTGGACGTCTGGGACGTCAGGCATCTAGAATGCCATGCTCGGACTAGGTTCGGGATTTGGACTCGGGATTGAGACCCCGGGTGGCACGCGTAGCCTTGAGACTGTGACCTTATTGGGCGTCTGGGACGTCGGGCATCTGGGATGTCAGGGTTGGGATGTATAGTGCAGTGACTAAGATTATATTATGTTGATATTATTCTGCTTATGATTATATGGTTTTGTGGTTTATGACACTAATGCATGTCTTTTCGGAAAACGGAGGGGAAAAGCTATATGTTTTCGAAATGGTAAAGTACTTTGTAAACCTTGAGTTTCGGCCCACTCACCTTTGTTGTTTTACTACCCCTCCAGGTAGTGCTATCGAGGAGGAGGATCCCGAGGAGGAGGAGGAGGATCCCGAGGAGGAAGAGGCATAGGTTTACGTTGCGTACCTGAACCCTACTGCTGGGTAGGTTGGCACGTAGTGTGTCTAGAGTCGTGCTCAATAAACTGTATTCGGGAACTATCCCTTGTCTGACACTATCTGTATTCGAGTATTTGTGTGGTGTGCTATGTATGACTTAACTATGGATTTTCTTTATGCATTTTATCTTCAATAAGGGTATACTTGGTATTTTTAATGTCGGGTGTCAGACGGGAGCAGGGCACGTCCCGGGTGGTCCCAGGGGGATCGGGGCGGGTCCTGTCAACTTGGTATCAGAGCACTAGGTTGTGGTCATCATGCTAGACTAGTGGTCAGTACTTAGTTTAAAAGATGTCAGTATCTAATCTATGCCTCTTAACAGCGGGTTATGCCTCCAAGGAGAATTCCTCAAACACGAACTGACGAGGAAATTACGAGAGAGATGGAATGTGCTAGCATTGAGCGGGCTCAAAGGTTGGGAGCCACACCGTTCAGCGGGGGATCAAACCCCGAGGATGCCCATGAGTGGATTGCGAAATGGGAAAGAATCTTCACCGTGATGCACTGCCCACCCGGCGAGCGGGTGGCACTGGCGGCCTTCTTACTGGAAGGCGGGGCTTATCAATGGTGGCATGGTCTTGAGATGTCCGGGTGGACTGTTCACACCACCACATGGGAGGTCTTTCGTGCCCGATTCTTAGACCAGTATTACCCGCGTTCATTTCGTATGGCACGAGAGGCAGAGTTCCTGCGGCTGGAACAGGGAGATATGTCCGTGGCAGATTACGAACAGACTTTCGGGAAGCTTTCCCGTTTTGCCGCAGCCTTCGTGAGTACTGAGGAGGAAAAATGTCAAAGATTTGAGTTGGGACTCCGAGGAGAGTTACGAGCAAGTGTGACGGCTACTAGTTACGCGACTCTGAGGGACATGGTCGACGCTGCAGTTCGTGTCGAGGCCAGTCTGGCGGCACACCAGGCGCGACAATCATCAGGCGAGGGGCAGCGCCGGGATCGTCCACATCCTGGACCAACCGGCCCAAAGATCTCTAAGGGGGGAAATTACCGAGGAGCACCCTCATCTTTACGTGGTCGTGGCTGGTCAGGTCGACATGGGAACTCTCAGAGGGGCGGATCGAGTTTCAGTTCTGGACAGCATCAGGCTTGGAGTGGTGCATCAGGAGGGTCTTGGGATGGACCGAGGACAGTTAATTGCTTTGCTTGTGGAGGAGTGGGCCACTATGCCCGAGATTGCCCTTTTCTGTCAAGGAACAACGAGACTAAAGGTGTTAGTGTGGCACAGAGTTCGGCTTCTCACCCTACCAGAGGCCGAGGACAGAGTGCTGAGCGTGGCGCGCGTGGACGCGGACAGACTGCGGGACCCAGAGCTCGTGTTTTTGCAGTGACTCAGCAGCAGGCGAGGTCAGCCCCTGGTGTGGTTACAGGTACTCTTCATATCTCAAATATTGTTGTACGGGTGTTAATGGATGCTAGGGCTACTCATTCTTTTATTTCGAAAAGTTGTGCGGGTATGTTAGATCGCGAGGTGTCAGCCTTGGATAGTGAAATGGGTGTTGGTACACCGATGGGCGTTGTGTACATAGTGAATCAGGTGATCCGGAGATGCCCAGTAAGGGTGGAGGATGTAGATCTGCTAGCTGATCTAATCCTTATGGATATCCATGACTTTGATGTTATCTTGGGAATGGATTGGTTGACTGAGCACGGTTCGCTCATCGACTGTTGTAGTAGGCGGGTGATATTGCGGAGTCCGGGTTTGCCGGAGGTTACTTTTCAGGGAGAGCGCGACGGTTCGCTACCTGAAGTAATTTCTTCACTTGCCGCTACGAAGCTTCTACAGAAGGGATGCCAGGGTTATCTGGCGCATGTTGTGATGACGAAGAGTGATACTTCGGGTGCCGATGATATACCTGTGGTGCGAGAATTTCCGGATGTGTTCCCGGAAGATTTGCCTGGTTTACCACCACATCGGGAGATTGAGTTCACGATTGAACTACTTCCCGACACACGACCTATATCACAGGCGCCATATCGGATGGCACCAGCGGAGTTACGGGAACTGAAGATCCAATTGCAGGAGTTGGTGGACTTGGGATTCATCCGACCGAGTACATCACCGTGGGGAGCACCGGTATTATTTGTGAAGAAGAAGGAGGGGAGCCTCCGTTTGTGTGTGGATTATCGACAGCTCAACAAGGTCACGGTAAGGAACCAGTACCCCTTACCCAGGATTCACGATCTCTTTGATCAACTGCGGGGAGCACAGTACTTCTCGAAGATTGATTTGCGATCTGGTTATCATCAGTTGAAGATTGCTGAAGGAGATGTCCCGAAGACAGCGTTTCGGACCAGATACGGGCATTATGAATTCCTTGTGATGCCTTTCGGCTTGACGAATGCTCCAGCAGCATTCATGGATCTAATGAATAGGGTCTTCCGATCTTATTTGGATAAGTTTTTTATCGTGTTCATTGATGACATCCTTGTGTACTCGAGGAGTGCTCAGGCTCATGAGAAACACTTACGTTCGGTGTTAGGGAAGCTGAGGCAGAACCAGTTATACGCCAAGCTGAGTAAGTGTCAGTTTTGGCTAACCAGCATTGGTTTTCTGGGACATGTAGTGTTAGCAGACGGGATTAGTGTGGATCCCCAGAAGACCGAAGCGGTGACAAATTGGGCTAGACCGACAACCGTGACAGAGGTACGGAGTTTCGTTGGTTTGGCAGGATACTATCGGAGATTTGTTGAGGGCTTCTCTAGTATTGCTGCACCGTTGACTCGTTTAACCAGGAAGGGAGTAAAGTTTGTTTGGGATGAACGGTGTGAGCAGAGTTATCAGGAATTAAAACGTCGGTTAACTACCGCACCTGTTCTTGCTTTGCCGGATAACAGTGACACATCGTTGCAAGGTTTGGGTTGCGTGCTGATGCAGAATGGCAGAGTTATCGCTTATGCATCGGGACAACTAAAGACACATGAACTGAACTACCCTACGCATGATCTGGAGTTGGCGGCGGTGGTTCACGCTTTAAAAATCTGGCGACATTATCTGTACGGGGTGACTTGCAGGATCTTCACCGATCATCAGAGTTTAAAGCATTTGTTCACTCAGAAGGAGCTGAACGTAAGGCAGCGACGGTGGTTGGAACTGATCAAGGACTATGATTGTATGATTGAATATCATCCAGGGAAGGCGAACGTTGTGGCAGACGCACTCAACAGGAAGTCAGCAGGATCGATTGCACACCTGAGGCTGGTGTACCTTCCTTTGCTTGTGGAACTCCGAAGAGCTGGAGTTATACTGGGGATGGATGAGCAGGGAGCTTTGTTGGCCAGTTTTCATGTACGACCTGTGCTAGTCGATCGGATTATCGAGGCACAATTGGAGGATCCGACACTTTGTATCTACAGGATCGAGGTCGAAGCGGATGAGAGGCAGGACTTTACTATCCGACCAGATGGAGCTCTGGTGAAACTGGGCCGTTTGTGTGTTCCTGCAGTGGCAGAGTTACGGGCAGAAATTCTCGAGGAAGCCCACAGTTCGGCTTATGCCATGCATCCGGGAGGTACAAAGATGTACCGTACCCTCGTGGACCACTATTGGTGGGCAGGAATGAAGAAGGATATTGCAGAGTTTGTAAGCAGATGTTTGACCTGTCAGCAGGTCAAGGCTGAGCGGTAGAGACCGTATGGAGCAATGCAACCGCTTCCGATTCCCGAGTGGAAGTGGGATCACATTACCATGGATTTTGTCTTCAAGTTTCCAAGGACTCAGAGGGGATGCGATGGAGTTTGGGTGATTGTCGACCGATTGACCAAATCAGCTCATTTCTTACCAGTACAGGAGACATTTAAGCCAAACCGACTGGCTCAGCTGTTTGTGAAGGAGATCATTCGACTTCATGGTACGCCGGAGTCGATAGTGTCTGATCGAGATCCGCGTTTCACATCTAGGTTCTGGCGAAGTTTGCAGAACGCCTTGGGTACAAACTTACATTTCAGTACAGCGTTCCACCCACAGACCGATGGGCAGTCAGAGAGGACTATCCAGACACTGGAGGACATGATGAGGTCTTGTGTACTGCAGTTTCAGGATTCGTGGGATACTCATTTGCCTTTGATGGAGTTCGCATACAACAACAGTTATCAGGCAAGTATCGGGATGGCACCCTATGAGGCACTGTATGGCCGACAGTGCAGGACACCTATCTGCTGGATGGAGGTAGGAGAGCGAGCAGCTTTAGGACCGGATTTGATGGACATGACCCTGGAAACAGTTCGAATCATCAAGGAAAGATTGAAGGCAGCGCAGGATCGCCAAAAGAGCTATGCAGATCGACGAATTCGAGACTTGGAATTCGAGGTGGGAGACTTTGTGTTCCTTAAGTTATCTCCATGGAAAGGAATTATTCGTTTTGGCCGACGCGGGAAGTTGAGTCCACGTTATTTTGGACCGTTCGAGATCACTGAGAGGATTGGACTAGTGGCATACCGGTTGGCATTACCTCCAGAACTTGCCAGAGTGCATGATGTTTTCCATGTGTCCATGTTACGGAAATACCTACGGGACGATTCACATGCCTTGCCGGAACAACCAGTAGACCTGATGACTGATCTGAGCTTTGAGGAGAAACCAGTGCAGATTCTGGATCAGAAGAACAAGGTTCTGAGAAACAAGACGATTCGGTTGGTGAAAGTGCTATGGAGGAACCATGACGTCGAGGAAGCGACGTGGGAACCCGAAGATTTGATGAGGGAGCAGTACTCGTTTTTATTCGAGTAATTTCGAGGACGAAATTTTTGTAAGGTGGGTAGATTGTAACGACCCGAACTTTCGTAATTATTATTTTACTGTAAAATGACCGTTTTGCCCCTAAGGGGGGAAAGTTGACTTTTACCTCGGGAAGTATTTAGGACTTTGACACGTGACCGTGACGTAGTTTAGGACGTCACGAGTTCATAGGCAGGTGGCACGTTCGATTCCGACGTTCGAGGAAGAAGTTGTGACGTTCGGAAGTCGAGGGGTATTTTAGTAATTTGGCCATTTGGGGGCCAAATGTTGACTTTTGACCCGGGAAGTCCAACGGACGAGGGCCAATGACCGTTACGTAGGTCTCGTCGATACGAATCCGTAGACAGGCGGCACGCCGAAATCGGACTTACGACGAAAAAGTTATGGTCAAGAACGTAACCGAACTAACCGAGACTCGGAACTTAAAATAATATTAAAATATTAGAATCTGATTTACTTTAACCCAATTAATCTGGACCCTTGATGAGTGACACATGTCACTCATCTACCTCATCCACATCATCCCCAAAAATCAGGATCTGTGTTTGCCATTCCATTAATTAACTAATTTAACTTCCTTAAATCCTCACCCTTCATCCTTAAATCAGATTGAATCTCAGCCCTTCATTCCATTTTCCCCTTCTATTCTTAAACCATCAGAGAAACATATTTTCATTTTCATTTCTCTCTAAACTGCGCATCCTCTCACTCTCTACACAGACACACCAGCGATCACACCACCCCTCAGCCTCAACCCACACACCAGACTACCTCTCAGCCACCTCCAGACGGCCATCACCACCACCACGGACGGCGGCGCAACCCGGAAAACCCACAAACCCGAGAAGGAACCCGTGCAGCCCAAACTGTCCAAACCGTCCAAACCATGACTTCTGGGCTCGAACCAACCTAGGGCTAGGACCGTTGTGACGGCTGGACGACTCAGGACCGGACTGGGCAGCCCTCGACGGCGACACGGCGGCGGTAAGCCCAGAAACCCGAGAGACACCGATTTCCTTCCCTGTTTCGAAACTTCCGTTTTTAACGTTAGAAATATTTGTTTGCTTTTGAGACATAACCTAGGGGACTAGACGACCATTTCAGACCTAAGTACGCGGCTGGAAGCTCGACGGCTCGCCGGAGAAGACGAACCAGAGCCGGCAGCCAGTTCCCCGTCGATTTTCAGGTGGTTTCTTGAACTTAAAAACCTGTTTTAATCCCACAGAACCATAGAACATGCTTAGACGAGTTTATAGGAACAAATCCCATCGATTTTGGTGGTCGGGTTGATGAGAACTGGTCGGGTCGAACCGTGGGTCTGCGGTGACCCGGTTCTCAGACCCAGTTACTGTAGCTGATGACGTCATCATGCTGACGTCAGCAGTGATGTCATGATGACGTCATCATGTCAGAATATTGTCAAACCAGGGACCAATGGGCCGTTGACACGTGTCCTCTGACACTGTCAGTGATGACGTCATGCTGACGTCAGCAGTGACGTCATGCTGACGTCAGCAGTGACGTCATGCTGACGTCAGCATCACTGTAGCACTATTGACCAGGGAGTTGACCGGCGCGTGTGAGCAGTATTTTGTGTGGGACCAGTGCCATTTTTAAGGTTTCGACGATACGGATCCAATGGCGGTGGTTTCGTGTCGATCGGAGATCGTTAAGTTGGTCAAATTAGGGTTTGACGCCTTGGGAAGCGTGTTCGGACGGCTTTCCCGGGCCGGTTTCAGTCTAGGGTTTCTTAGTTGTTTAGTAGAGACTTAAAGTGACCTTTACGTATGCTTTGGACATGACAGGAATTGTACTTTAACCCTTGGACGGGGCTTTACGCTCGGGATTGCAGCAGGATTGTACTGTGAGTGGGCCTTTGGTTTCACTAAACTTCGGCATGCATAACTGTTTTACTTTCTACTATATCTATATGTGATTCAAGTAAAAGTATCTGTTTATTTTGAGTATGATTTATGGCACGTATTACGATGTTTGGGCATGAGACCCGTCTGGTTGTTTATGAATGGTTTGGAGTCATATATATGTGTAATGAATCTCGATATTATCTGTGGTACTGCACTGTATAGATCTACCCTAGGATTCTATCTCCTCCGGATGTAGGTACACCGGAGTGGTCACAGCGCATTGCCTGTGAGGAGTCATTCTACGGAGGGACCGGACCGTAGAGTGACTCAGGAGCAGGATTGCTACTATTGGACGTCTGGGACGTCAGGCATCTAGAATGCCATGCTCGGACTAGGTTCGGGATTTGGACTCGGGATTGAGACCTCGGGTGGCACGCGTAGCCTTGAGACTGTGACCTTATTGGGCGTCTGGGACGTCGGGCATCTGGGATGTCAGGGTTGGGATGTATAGTGCAGTGACTAAGATTATATTATGTTGATATTATTCTGCTTATGATTATATGGTTTTGTGGTTTATGATACTAATGCATGTCTTTTCGGAAAACGGAGGGGAAAAGCTATATGTTTTCGAAATGGTAAACTACATTGTAAACCTTGAGTTTCGGCCCACTCACCTTTGTTGTTTTACTACCCCTCCAGGTAGTGCTATCGAGGAGGAGGATCCCGAGGAGGAGGAGGAGGATCTCGAGGAGGAAGAGGCATAGGTTTACGTTGCGTACCTGAACCCTACTGCTGGGTAGGTTGGCACGTAGTGTGTCTAGAGTCGTGCTCAATAAACTGTATTCGGGAACTATCCCTTGTCTGACACTATCTGTATTCGAGTATTTGTGTGGTGTGTTATGTATGACTTAACTATGTATTTTCTTTATGCATTTTATCTTCAATAAGGGTATACTTGGTATTTTTAATGTCGGGTGTCAGACGGGAGCAGGGCACGTCCCGGGTGGTCCCAGGGGGATCGGGGCGAGTCCTGTCAGATGTTGCCCAGTACTGGATCTCGATCCGCCCCTCTGAGAGCCCCCTGATCGACCTGACCAGCCACGACCCCGCAACGATGTGGGTGCTCCTCGATAACTTCCCCCCTTAGAGATCTTCCGGCCGGTTGGTCCCGGATGGGGACGATCCCGGCGCCGCCCCTCGCCTGATGATTGTCGCGCCTGGTGTGCCGCCAGACTGGCCTCGACACGAACTGCAGCGTCGACCATGTCCCTCAGAGTCGCATAAGTGGCAGCCGTCACACCTGTCCGTATCTCTCCTCGGAGCCCCAACTCAAACCTCTGACATCTGTCCTCCTCAGTACTCACAAAAGCTGCTGCAAAACGGGAAAGCTTCCCGAAAGCCTGCTCATAGTCTGCCACAGACATGTCCCCCTGCTCCAGTCGCAGGAACTCCGCCTCTCGTGCTGCGCGAAAAGATCGCGGGTAGTACTGATCTAGGAACCGAGCACGAAAGACCTCCCATGTGGTGGTACGAACAGACCACCCCGACACCTCCAGGCCCTGCCACCATCGGTAAGCTCCGCCTTCCAGTAAGAAGGCCGCCAAAGTCACCCGCTCGCCGGGTGGGCAATGCATCACAGTAAAGATTCTTTCCCATTTATCAATCCACTCGTAGGCATCCTCGGGGTCAGATCCCCCGTTGAAAGGTGTGGCTCCCAACCGTTGAGCCCGCTCAATACTGGCACATTTCATCTCTCTCTCAATTTCCTCGGCGGTCCGTGCTGAAGAGGCTCTCCTCGGAGGCATAACCAGCTGTTAAGAGGCATAGATTAGTTAACGCAATTCTTAGACTCGAAAAGTACCTAATATTAACCGCTAGTCTAACATGCTGACCACAACCTAGTGCTCTGATACCAAGCTGATAGGGACCCGCCCCGATCCCCCGGGACCACAAGGGGGCGTGGGCGTGCCCTGCTCCCGTCTGACACCCGAACTGAAAATTCCAATTTTAGCCTTAAAAACTTAAATGCATAAATGTCCGAATTATAAAGTCATACATAACCCAAATTTAACCGATGTCAGACAAGGGATACAGTCCAAAATACAAAATCCGAGCACGACACTAGAAAGGAAAATCCTGCGGGTGATCCGACCCGACAGGGGATCAGGTGCGCAGTACAAAATCTATGCCTCAGCCTCGGGGTCCTCACCAACCTCAGCAACACGACCTGGAGGGGTTACCAAAACATGAAAGGTGAGTGGGCCGAAACTCAAGTTTGTAAAAACAGTATAATAAGAAAAATACATACTTTACCCCTCCGTTTTCTAAACATGCATGCATCAGTATTTGAAAACCATAAATACATGTAATATATCACAAGCATCATATTAAGCCAGAATGTAATATAAACCCAGCTACTGCACCATACACATCCGATATTGACATCCCAGATGTCCGACGTCCCTGACGTCCAATAATGGTCACAGTCCCAAGGCTACGCGTGCCACCCGGGGTCTCAAATCCAGAGTCCAATCTCCGAACCCAGTTCGGTTATGGCATCCCAGATGCCTAGCGTCCCAGACGCTCGACGTCCCAGACGTCCAATAATAGCAATCCTGCTCCTGAGTCATCCTACGGTCCGGCACCTCCGTAGCATGACCCCTTGCAGGCAATGCACCGTGACCGCTCCGGGGTACCACATCCGGAGGAGACAGTATTATACGGTGGATTATACAGTGCAGTACCCAAGATAGTCATCGTATCCACAAGTATATGTAACTATATATATAATATAAAACAGTGTTCATTTTCCGTAAAATGGGCCTCAGCCCAACACCGTAAAACGTGTCACAGCCGTAAATCGAGATAATCAAAATCCATTAATGATTCACGCACACATATAGATATACGGAAATGAAAACGGTTATGCATGCAAGAGTTAATAAAAACGGGCCCACTCACAGTACGCTCCCGCTGCGAATAACGCGCGTACGAACTTGTCTCCGGAATTAACGTAAGTTTCCTGTCATTTCCAATCACACACAAGTGTCATTATAGGTCCTTAAAATACCCTCAAAAAGTCAAAAACAGAAACCGGTTCGGGAAAGCCGGCCAACACGCTTCCCGAGACATCCGGCCCTAAACTGACCTTCCTCACTATCTCAGATCAACATGGTTATTTCACAGAAAATGTCCAAAATGATGAAAGGATTAAAAGTCATGTTGACCGTGATCCGAGATAGTGCTCAACGCGCCCTCACGCGCCGCCCAAAGTGGTTGCGCGTGAAAGTCACGCGCTGCTACAGTGTCACTGCTACAGTGTCACCGTCCTTGCCCGATTTACTGTAATTTGGGTCTGCGACCCGCGGGGTGACCCGATTAATTAACCGTCCATTTCTACTTAATTTCATTCCTTCTTGATTCTAACATGTTCTAAAATCATTTAATTGTAGTTCTTAGTCCTCTAATCAACTCGACAAACACAAAAACGTTCCATCCAAACCCGAACAACCTCACGGGTCAAAACTCAGAACTCCCCCAAACCAGCTCCACTGTCCAATTAATTTATACAGAAGCATACTAGGACCTAGACTAACAAAATAGAACCATCAATTGAACGAACCATCACCTGAAAGTAGCCGTCCAAACGCTGCGATTTCCTCTGCACACGGCGGTCACCGTCCCAGCTCCTCTGTGGCTGGTTGTCGTCGATTTCGATATGGACGAGTTCCAAATGCTCCCAGAATGCTTACTCAGTGGTTGGTTTCGTCCAACAAGCCGTAGGAATTGAACTCGGATTTTCCCTCCAAACCGGTTTTTCTCAGAACTGGAACTTGGGTTCCTGGGCAATTCCTCGATCACACTCTTCGAATCTTGCACGGTTAGGTTTCTACTACTCCCAGAAAGCTTCCCCAGTGTTTAGATCGATCCCAAAACCCGTAGAGATTGAATTCGGAATTTTTCCTCCCAAAAACCCGAAACTGTTCTTCACTGTTTCTCCGTGCCTCTCACAATCTCTCAGCCCCAAACAGACACCGAAATGAAACCTTCCCTCACTCCCCTACTCGGTTAAGCGATCAAGGAGTCCAACACCCGTGGGAGACACTCACAGACCTCACTGGACACTGCCTCCCGCACACAGAGCTCAACCAAATTTTAAATCCTACCTGTGGTCTGCAACAGCCACAACCACACACCCAACGTCTCAAATTACATAAACAATTCCCACAATCCGTCCACTCAGTGTTTAAACAATTGCACGCCCACAAACACCACGGCATGGCTGTGTGCCCTGTTTTCACGGTTGCTGCTACAGTAACCGTGCGAAAAGACCAAAATGCCCTCAGGGCAGAAATTACCAAAATGCCCTCCAACGTCCGTGACCCGTAACTCGGTCATCCGATGTCCGTTTCATGCGTGCCGCCTGTCGTTGTACTCAGGGCATCGAGACGAATCTAACGGTCTTCGGGTCGTGCGAAAAATCCCGGTACATCAAAAAGTCAACTTTTTCCCCTAACTTGTCCAAATTACGGTAATGCCCCTGAACTTCCGATAGTCATAACTTTTTCCCTGATCGTCCGAATTGGACGTGCCACCTGTCTGTGAACTCGTGACGTCCCGAACTACGTCACGGTCACTGGTCAAAGTCCATTTGACCCATAAACCAAAAAGTCAACAATTGGCCATAATCCACAGGGGTAAAATCGTCAATTCATACATTAAATTACAATATTACAATCTACGAATTTCCGGGGTGTTACAGAAACCCTGGCCCGGCCCGTCGCCACCAGAATCAAAACCCACCGGACCTATGCTATAAATGTGGAGGTCGTGATCACTGGTCCCGCACCTGTCGTGCATCAGCTCAAACTATTGCCCAGTACCATGCTAGACGTGATACTCGAGAGGCTAATTTTGCAGCAGGACCAGTCCCCGCTGATACCACCCTTGCCATTGCCGATTTCCAGACTGCAGCTGGACATAATGATGATTGAGTTATTTACATACCCATGGATATGATCGCATCTGTACCGTTTTTTTATGCATAATATATTTTTTTTAATTTATTTCTTCCATTACTATTTCTGGACATTGTTTGGTGATTCATTTTGGACTTATTTTGTTATTTGCTCGAATATTATTCAATCTATTTATTCATTTTTTTTAATACATGTGATTGTTGATTACTTTAGTTATATTGATGGTTAGGCATGTCAAATGGTGAAGTTTGTTGTCTAGCCGACAGTGCTACTACGCACACCATCCTCCGTGATAGGATATTTTTCACAAACTTAATGCCTAACCACACCCCGGTCTTAAGTATTTCTGGAAAATCAAACTTGATTGAAGGCTCCGAAAGAGCCCAATTTATGTTGTCCAATGGTACCGTATTTACCATTGATGAAGCCTTATACTCCCCACGTTCCAGCAGAACGTTATTGAGTTTTAAGGATATTCGAGCTAATAATTATCATGTTGAAACCACAACCGAAAAAAATATGGAATATCTTTGCATAACATCCAACTTGTATGGCCGGAAGCGTACATTGGAGAAATTAAAATGCCTCAGGAGTGGACTCTACATGACCACTATTAGGACCATTGAGGCAAATCACATAGCTAGCCGGAAGCTACCTAATCCCAGCAACTACTTATTATGGCATGACCGATTGGGACACCCCGGTCAAGGTATGATGCACCGTATCCTCAATACATCACACGGGCATCCCCTTACAAATAAGGACCTAGTGTTTAGTGACACACAATGCCAAGCTTGCTCAATGGGAAAATTGAACACTAGACCATCATATGCAAAGATCGATAAAGACTCTGTCCCTTTCTTGTACAGAATACAAGGGGATATTTGTGGACCCATCCAACCACCATGTGGACCATTTAAATATTTCATGGTTTTGGTTGATGCATCGACGAGGTGGTCACACGTGACCCTATTGTCCACACGCAATGCTGCGTTTGCTAAACTCCTTGCCCAAATCATTAAATTAAGGGCCCACCATTCGGATTATCCCATAAAGTCCATTCGACTTGATAATGCCGGGGAGTTTACATCAAAATCTTTCGATGATTATTGCATGTCCCTTGGGATTGATATTGAACATCCAGTTGCACATGTTCACACCCAGAATGGTCTCGCAGAAGCATTCATTAAACGATTACAAATGATTGCACGGACTTTGGTTATGCGCACCAAGCTACCAATTTCTGCGTGGGGCTATGCAATTTTGCATGCAGCTATGTTGGTCCGGTTGAGGCCCACTGCCACCCAACCCTATTCCGCGTTACAGCTGGTAATTGGGTACGAACTTGATGTTTCGCACTTACGCGTGTTTGGGTGCGCAGTTTACGTGCCAATTGCGCCGCCACAACGTACAAAAATGGGACCTCAATGCCGGAGAGGCATATATGTCGGCTATGAATCCCCCTCCATTATACGTCATTTAGAGCCCTTGACAGGCGATCTCTTTACCGCTCGTTTTGCTGATTGTCACTTCGATGAGATAGTCTTCCAGCCGTTAGGGGGAGATAAGAACGCTAACGTTCCTGAAGAACGACGTGAATTGACGTGGACTGTCTCCAATATGTCTCATCTTGATCCCCGAACCGCATAAAGTGAAAATGAAGTGCGGAGAATTCTAGATCTACAGAGTGTAGCTAATAATATGCCATACGCTTTCTCTGATCTAGCTAAAGTGACGAGATCACATATACCTGCTGCAAACGTGCCTGCAAGGATAGACGTCCCCGTAGGACGCGCCGTCCCAGATGGACGGGTCGTCCTAGAAGGACAAAGTACGGTCATGGCGGCTAACCAGTCACATGTCCCTACCCAGAAGCGAGGTAGACCAATAGGTTCGAAGGATTCTTATCCCCGGAAGAGGACAAATTTGGCACAATTGAATCCCTTAGATATCACTATATCATCTGATCCATCTCATGAGATAATTCCGGATTATGGGTCTGTCTTAGAAAAGACGACGTTGGGGGACGCCTCAACGTCCGAACCCATTCCCGAGAATAGAGAGATCTCGGTAAACTATGCATGCTTAAATGAGATATGGAATCGGAATGATATTATCATCGATGATATATTTGTATTCGCAGTAGCTACTGAAATAATAACTAGTGATGATATCGAACCTCGCTCCGTTGATGAATGCCAACGTAGAGAAGACTAGCCAAAATGGAAAGAAGCAATCCAGGTCGAACTCGATTCCTTGACAAAAAGAAAGGTGTTTGGACCTGTAGCTCCCACACCTCCCCATGTTAAACCTGTAGGCTTTAAATGGGTATTTGTAAGGAAGCGTAATGAGAAAAATGAGATTGTGAGATACAAAGCTCGTTTAGTGGCGCAAGGATTTTCTCAACGTCCTGGGATTGATTACGAGGAGACGTACTCTCCCGTAATGGACATTATAACGTTCCGCTACCTTATCAGTTTGGTAGTTTCCGAAAAACTGAGTATGCAGGTTTTGGATGTGGTCACAGCTTATCTCTATGGGGATCTAGACACATAGATATATATATATATATATATATATATATGAAAGTTCCTGAAGGACTTAAGCTATCTGATTCAAATAGTTCTAGACCACGGAACACGCTCTCCATTCGTTTGAGGCGTTCACTTTACGGATTGAAACAATCCGGACGGATGTGGTATAACCGTCTAAGTGAATATTTGATTAGATTGGGATATGTGAATAATGAATTATGCTCATGCGTGTTTATTAAGAAAACAAGTTCCGGTTCGCTATAGTGGCAGTTTATGTCGATGACATGAATCTGATTGGTACTCCTGAAGAGATCCAAGAAACCGCTAAGCACCTGAAGTTAGAATTCGAAATGAAAGATCTTGGGAGAACACACTTCTGTCTCGGCCTGAAGCTCGAGCACCGTGCAGATGGAATTTTGGTCCATCAATCGAATTACATCCAGAAGATGTTGAGACGCTTTAATGAGGATAAAGCAAAACCTTTAAGCACGCCATGATCGTCCGGAGTCTAGATCCTAAAAAGGACCCGTTTCGTCTAGCAGATGACAACGAAGAGGTATTGACACCAGAAGTGACAGGACCCATCCCAATCCCCCCAGGATTAACGTGGGATGACCCTGCTCCCGTCTGACACGGAGTGTCAGACAAGGGATATTTCCGACCTTTGCCCTCCCGGGCTATCAGAGTACACCAGGATCCGGAGGAGGTATGTGATATCTCGGTCTCTGCTACAGTCCACATTCAATGTCAACCTGAAGGGCAGTCGAAACATTAAAAGCTGTGAGTGGACAAAACAAGAGTTTATAAAAACATTTTAACGAGAAGACATTTGTACCCTTCACTAAAAAGCATGCATGCATTCGAAAACCATTTATCCAGAAAAACCATAATGAAATCAAGTACACGGGCCACTGCCCAACTCCATAAGGGACTCAGCCCAAATCATAAGAAACTAACCATACGGGCCACTGCCCAAAACCTGTGTAAACACACATCATATATCATATATGTAGAATACATCACATATACATATAATTCACACAACCAATCCTGTCACGGTTTCCAAAGCTACGCGCGTGCTACCCAGGTCTCAATCCGAGTCTTCTCAAAGTCAAGATCAATGTCCGCAGACCACTGACCCTACCCGAGGTAATAGTAATCATAGCCTTCTTGAGAGTAAGGAACCCAACTGGGGGGTGACTCCACTCAGTCGGTGCTCCGTGACTACTCCGGGGTCCACCCAGGCCAACGACCCTCCCCGGAGGAGATAATAGAACAAGTAAAGGAAGGTATATGAATATATATATATATATATATATACATAACATAAACATTCATGCCCGGTTCCCTTGAACCGTCATGATCCATAACATCCATTAACCAGGGTTCATGTCGGTTCCCATAAACCGTTATGAACCAGAATGACCTGACAAAGGTTCATGCCGGTTCCCATAAACCGTCATGAACCACAATGACCTTTCCATAGTTCATGCCGGTTCCCGTAAACCGTCATGAACTTGGAAATCCATCTAGGGTCCCTGACCTGAAATCATAAACCGTAAAGTAACTGGGTCTCGTGCCCGAACATATGACTCAACTGGGCACCGTGCCCGATATCTAAGGGTCAGTCACGACTCCGATCATAGTGATGCGTGCAACCATCCATCCAAGACCGCCCTCAATCCTGGCATGTCGTCGTGAACGTATCAACCGACGCGACCACCACAAGATCATGGTGCACTCATCACCGATCGCTATCCTCAACCGTCAGCACTCCGAAGTCGAGCCTCCCCAGGCTGCCCGACCACGAATCGTGCATCGTGATCTCTCCGGAAGGAACACATCCCAATCCGGAGGCGAACGTCGTATCGTTGATCGTCGTGCACATAGCACCCGTCGCGACCACGATTTAGACCCGAAGGTCGTAAATAGTGTCATATGCCCGAGACAAAACCAAATAGGTCTCATACCCGAGTTTATCTATTTAGAAATCCAAAACCATTTCATTTAAATCAATAAAGGAATACAGACCCGTATAAGCACCGTATAAGGCCGAAACCTCGAAATACGTGCTTATACGTAACCACATACAAATGCACCCATGGCATCATCAAACATGTAATAAAACATATAATAAACATGTATGCATGCACCAATTTAGAAAATAAGGTCCACTCACAGACCGTCCGAGCTACCGCCTCGATTTGCGTGCCATACGGCTCCCCGAGCCGATCACCATCACCGGGACTCCCAAACCTGTCCAAATTTTAATAGAAGGTTACTAACTACTTAATTAACCTCCTACCAAAGCCCCGTAATTTTTCCGAACTTTTAACTATTTTTAAACCGACCCTAAACCTTCTGATGCCCCGAAACATATCGAGACGGTGTCCGATTGACGCGAGACCAGTCTCAAAATGTTCGTTACATCGAATAGAAGATTTCCCGTGTTGAACACTTTCCCAAATTATGGCCCACGCGTCCTCACGAGCCCCTAGAAGATCCTGGTTACTGTTCATCACCATCAACCTCAGGAAAACCGGTTTTTCCTGGTTTTCCGGTCCGGTCACTATGCTGAACCGGCGGAACCGGTTCAGCGTCCCTCCATCCTCATTTTCGGTCCGTTTTCTCCCATTTTAATTCCTAAATTCCTCTTTTCTCCTTTCCGGTTCAGATGAACAAAGTACGGCCATGGCGGCTAACCAGTCATATGTCCCTGCCCAGAAGCGAGGTAGACCAATAGGTTCGAAGGATTCTTATCCCCGGAAGAGGACAAATTTGGCACAATTGAATCCCTTGGATATGACTATATCATCCGATCCATCTCATGAGATAATTCCGGATTATGGGTCTGTCTTAGAAGAGACGACGTTGGGGGACGCCTCAACGTTTGAACCCATTCCTGAGAATAGAGAGATCTCGGTAAACTATGCATGCTTAAATGAGATATGGATTCAGAATGATATTATCATCGATGATATATTTGTATTCGCAGTAGCTACTGAAATAATAACTAGTGATGATATCGAACCTCGCTCCGTTGATGAATGCCAACGTAGAGAAGACTGGCCAAAATGGAAAGAAGCAATCCAGGTCGAACTTGATTCCTTGACAAAAAGAAAAGTGTTTGGACCTGTAGCTCCCACACCTCCCCATGTTAAACCTGTAGGCTTTAAATGGGTATTTGTAAGGAAGCGTAATGAGAAAAACGAGATTGTGAGATACAAAGCTCGTTTAGTGGCACAAGGATTTTCTCAACGCCCTGGGATTGATTACGAGGAGACATACTCTCCCGTAATGGACATTATAACGTTCCGCTACCTTATCAGTTTGGTAGTTTCCGAAAAACTGAGTATGCAGCTTTTGGATGTGGTCACAGCTTATCTCTATGGGGATCTAGATACAGATATATATATATATATATATATATATATATATATGAAAGTTCCTGAAGGACTTAAGCTATCTGATTCAAATAGTTCTAGACCACGGAACACGCTCTCCATTCGTTTGAGGCGTTCACTCTACGGATTGAAACAATCCGGACGGATGTGGTATAACCGTCTAAGTGAATATTTGATCATATTGGGATATGTGAATAATGAATTATGCCCATGCGTGTTTATTAAGAAGACAAGTTCCGGGTTCGCTATAGTGGCAGTTTATGTCGATGACATGAATCTGATTGGTACTCCTGAAGAGATCCAAGAAACCGCTAAGCACCTGAAGTTAGAATTTGAAATGAAGGATCTTGGGAGAACACACTTCTGTCTCGGCCTGAAGCTCGAGCACCGTGCAGATGGAATTTTGGTCCATCAATCGAATTACATCCAGAAGATGTTGAGACGCTTTAATGAGGATAAAGCAAAACCTTCAAGCACGCCCATGATCGTTCGGAGTCTAGATCCTAAAAAGGACCCGTTTCATCCAACAGATGACAACGAAGAGATATTAACACTAGAAGTGTCATATCTAAGTGCAATAGGCGCACTGTTGTACTTGGCTCAATGCACTAGACCAGACATTTCATTCGCTGTGAACTTGCTAGCTAGATTTAGCTCTGCGCCAACACGCCGCCACTGGAATGGCATAAAAGTTATCTTCCGATACCTTAGAGGTACACCGGATATGGGCTTATTCTATCCCTATGCATCGAGGAATGAATCAAACCACCTTGGTTCTCGAAATGATGCACGCCTAGTTGGGTATGCTGATGCAAGTTACCTATCATACCCACACAAGGCACATTCCCAATCCGGTTATGTCTTTACCATTGGGAACACAGCGATATCTTGGAGGTCTACAAAACAGACCCTTGTTGCTACGTCTTCGAATCATGCCGAGATTTTAGCCCTGCACGAAGCAGTTCGTGAATGCATATGGTTGAGAGCTATTACTGGGCATATTCGAAGTACATGTGGACTGAATTTCACCCATAATGAACCGACAGTTATCTACGAAGATAATGCTGCATGCATAGAGCAGATGAAGACCAGTTTCATTAAGGGAGACAACACCAAGCATATTGCACCGAAGTTCTTCTTTAATCAGCAACAACAAGAACATCGGAAGATTGAGATCAAGCCAATACGATCTCACGATAACCATGCGGACTTGTTCACCAAGTCATTACCAAAGGTCACATTCCAGCATCATGTGCGAGGTATTGGTTTACGTAGATTGGTTGATCTACCTAATCTGTAGTTTTTAGGGGGAGTATCCTGAAGTATACCAAGTATCCAAAAGTATACTGAGTATCCCGAAGTATATTCATATGATCATCGTGTACTCTTTTGTCCTACGATCAGGGTTATTTTGTCCCATTAGGTTTTGTTACCTGGCTAGGTTTTAATGAGGCACATTTTGGTATGATCACCCTACTTACAATGCATCCTGAAGATGCCATGATTTGACTCATATGCATTTGCACATCTTTTCCCTTCAACCACGGTTTTTTCCCACTAGGTTTACCGGGTAAGGTTTTGGTGGAGCAACACTAATGCATTTTATCTTAAAGACGGATTATCTACTCGTATTCCAGAAGAGACGACATCAGCTACCTCAGAAGATTCCGATGTGATCATCTATACGCACCTTGCACTCTTTTTCCTTCGACCAGGGTTATTTTTGTCCCATAGGGTTTTTGTTACCTGACAAGGTTTTAACGAGGCAACATATATGTGCGTAGCCAAGCAGTACCATTACATGAAATATCCAAGGGGGAGTGTTGTAAATAGTTTCATTGGTTATGTCTATTTATGTAATAGGTGCTAGGGGTAGTTCTGTCATTTTGTATTCATTAATTATTCTCCCTTATATAATGGATAATTAATACTCGTAAACCCTAATCTAATCTCATAAAGATCAGACGTATTATTTTCATCTGACTGCCTCCTAACATTCTCTCTACATTCTCATCTACCGGATTTCCTTCCCAACAAATATGAATTTTTTTCAATTTTACATTTTTTAAGCAATTTGGTAATTTTTAGGGCACCAAGGCATTCTGCAGTGGCGGTGATCAGTCTTTGAGAGGCAAAGATGGTTATTCTGATTATGAAGAGTTTGGCCGCCTTAATGTTTTAGATTTGCAGGTATTATAAATCATCTCAATTTTTTGCAGCTTATAATTTGAGGGGAAAAAAAAATTAAATGGACCTTAAATTTAGGCAATGAACTGAAATTTGTTCTTCTGCTACGTAAATCATCTTAATTTTCTTTGTTCAGGTCCAGATTCGCCGTCTTCCTAAGCCAGTAATTGCCATGGTATGCCCCTTAACCCACTTTGCATGTATAGCCTTTAAACGTTGGGCAGCAACAAAGCTGTGAAACTCAGAATTTTCTGCTTAAAACATGAGTTTGGTGAATGGTGACTCAGATAATTTTCGAAAACTTCACCACCAATCCAACTACTTAGTGAATGCATAATCCGAAATTGAACAACATCATTGTTCATTAGCGTCGTTTGTATTTGGGTTATTAGGTAGCTGGTTATGCCGTTGGTGGAGGACATGTATTACACATGGTTTGTGATCTAACCATTGCAGCAGACAATGCTATTTTTGGCCAAACTGGCCCTAAGGTGCTCATCTGTCACAGCCTTTGCCTTAATTCTGGTTAATTCGACAAAGTAACCATTTATTTCAGGTGCTACAACTAATTAGATTTAATATTTGCTTCTAACTTACAGAACCTCCCAACTTGTACATTTGGCAGGTTGGAAGCTTTGACGCTGGCTATGGGAGTTCCATCATGTCACGTTTGGTAAGAATTGAAGCTGACTTGTGATACACTAACGATTCTATCATATAAACTCATTTGATATGTTGTGGAATTTGTTTAGTGAATGATTTTGGTTAATCAGGTGGGTCCTAAAAAAGCAAGGGAGATGTGGTTTCTGTCAAGGTTTTACACAGCTGCTGAAGCAGAGAAAATGGGCCTCGTTAACACTGTTGTACCAGTGTGTCTGCCCTCAGATTGAATATAAATGGCATCTGGCTCCGATATTGGCCTTATTTCATGCTTGTGAGATTATATAAAGCATCATCTCATTTTCTTTTTCGCTCAAAGTTTGTGGGTGGAAGATAGCATTTTCACTGTTGTTATACTGTTATCCAGCTAAAGAGTTTAGAGCAAGAAACTGTTAAATGGTGTCGAGAAATCCTACGAAACAGTCCAACTGCACTTCGGGTGCTGAAATCAGCTCTGAATGCCATTGATGATGGTCATGCTGGACTCCAGGTACCTTCAGTTACGATCCATATTTGTTAAAAGGCCCTGGGAAAACAAATTTTAGCCATATAATTGACGATATTATTATATTCGATTGCAGCAACTTGCTGGAGACGCCACACTGTTATTCTAAGGAACTGAGGAAGGCAATGAGGGGAAGACAGCATATATGCAACATCGACGGCCAGATTTCTCCAAGTTTCCCAGGCGCCCTTAATGAATGTTGTGCAATTTCCTTGTCATGGGTTTATCAATGTCCTCATGCTGCTCTTGTTGTGATTTAGGGATTTCTGTGTAGGTTTGATTTCAACTGTAAGCTTGTTTCTCAAACGAACGAGGTTCCTATTCAAGGGAATTTGCTGAAACAAGGTGCTGTTCAAAACCTCGTCTATAAATATCTGTTTCGGCAGAGCGGCACCAGATGAATCTATTTTTTCCCGGTAGAGTCCCACCAAGAACTTTATTTTGAATTTCAATAAAATGTTTTAGTCTCCGTCGTTTAATACAGAATGAATCTGTTTCATTTGATAGAGTTTCACTGACTCTGTATGAAGGGGAAGCATCCGATCTAATTAAATGCGAGTTTATGGATTGGGAACAGTAATTTAAAAACCTCCAGTTTCAGTGTTCAATTTAATTAGATCATATCATCAAAATGGATACATATATCTTGATAGACATAATTTTGGAAACAGATCGAGGATTCAGCTTAGCTACACAAATTGATATAAGAAACTAGATTTAAGTATTGTTCAATACGTCCGAAATTAGAGAATTGGAGAACGAAGTCAGGAAGAACACGTTTCGGTTGCTCTGAGATCTACACTAGTGTCAAATCACCCCCCATTTCACTGATAGCGCTCTCCATTTTACTGAGGAGATCTGAAATTAACAGGGAAGAAAGAAAGTACTAGTGACATATATTAGGATTTCAAGTAATAAGATATGTTATAAGAACTTTTACCAAAGATGGTAGTGCTTAATCAATCTCAGATATTACTAAGTAATTAGCAGCTTCTGAATCTGGCGATGTTCATATTTTGAGTGTTTGGAGATACACACAACATGACATCAAACTTAGTTATTAATGAACAACATGCTAATTTCATTAAATAGCTTACCTCAACAGGATTTATAAGAAAATAATATTAAACAAGTAAAAAAATAGAACCTACCTCGGAAGGAACCATCTCTCCCATATCTCTGCAACAAAACAAACAAATAGTCTGTTTACAAAGGCATATTGCATATAACCTTCACATTTTTACTGTCCAAGAACATTATTTAAGACTAAGACCAGCAAAATAAAGCGTCATAAAAGATACCGGGGGTTGAGAAATGCGATTGACTTCCTGCGATACGGTTGATTGTAGGGGAACTACATCATTCAATCAAGAAAAATGGTTCATCAGATGGAATCAGAGTAGGTTTCCTGTTTACTGCTAAGAAGATCGTCCATTCTACCTTGTTGAACAACAGGGTGATGGTTGCTAAGCCATTGGGTGAAACTTGGAGGAAAGATTTGGGAATTCAGCTTGACATCCTCTGATACAGTTGATTGTGTTTGGGAGTTCAGCTTGACATCCTTTGATACAGTTGATTGTGCTGCCAGTGCGGCTACATCATTCACAATGAAAATGGTTCTTCAGATAGAATCAGAACAAGTTCTTCTGTTTACCGCTAAGGCTGATAATTTACCTTGTTCAACAGTGGGGTGACGGTTGTTCAGCAATGAGGTAAAACCGGGAGGCGGGGCTAGAAAGTTACTCTGAATGTTATGAATGTGTGTCACATCCTGAGTACGCAAGTATTTCTCAGCTTCATTTTTGAATCTTAGTGATATTTGAGTATCATAACTCTGAGCCGGAGTCACCATGTTCAAGTCTTTGCAAACCCTGAAATACACGGAAAAAAACCATAACATTTTCCTCACCATGTTTATTGGCAGCATATATCGTCTGGTAAGAAGATAAATAACTTTAGAAGACAGCAGGTCTTGTTTTCACCGGGTAAAGGGTCCATTAGAAGGCTTGAACTCAGACTGTGCTGAAATTTCAGATCCCAAGTCCATAAGAGGCTCAGTATCTCTCCTTAAGTTGAAGATCTCCTGAAAACCAAATCAGAATCATAAGACCGCTAACCATTTCATGACAAAGGAAGTGTTTTATGATGGTAGCATGGCAATGTGCATTGTACGTCTTTATTTTTTTGTATGAAATCTACATTGCTGTAACGCACTGTACAATGTTTGCAACAATGGTGCTTCACCTTTAAATAACTCATGAATCTCTCTGCCTCATCAACTGACAAAAATCGCAAAGCAAATTTCTGGACCTGCAAACAAGATTCACACAAGCGAACTGTGAGTTTTTGAACTATTAATTTGCTCCATGTAGCATAAAGTGAAACCGACACTGACTGCGCCATCATACAAAAAGGAAAAGGAAAAACTTTGAGCGGCTTGCCTCGCCCACACAGTCTCTGTAGCTGATAAACACCGCTCTCGTACCCCTGGCAGGAAATTCAGGGTTGCATGAAACCTGAGGCCAAACATACTGTAGCTTGGAAACATGATGCTCCTCCTGAACATGTTCAAGCATAATCATTCAGAGATTTCCAGTTCCAATGAAATATTCAAACTTCTCTGGGAAAATGAACAAATCCGAAAGAAGGAAAGTTATGTCTAGAAACAATCCAAAGGTCAGAACCAATTTCAGAAACAAGCCGTCCTAAGTTACTACTTACTAGAGTCTAGGTGGGAAAAATCATGAAAATTAGTACACTATAGTTAGACAACTTGGAAATTAGCTAAATGTTCAAGGCTTCAAGATTTTACATATCTCAAGCAAGAGCAAAAGGAAATAATGGTAATCGAAGCGCTATTGATAGTGGACATTGATCGAATACTCTGCGCACAAGGTTGGAAGGCTGCTGTTCATGAGTTTCTCATTTGGGGGAGCAAGCCAGAAACGACGTCTCGCGGAGTATGAATATGAATGTAGAAGTTAGATTCCTACTTATTCAGCGCCGATTCTCCTTGATTTTCTTAGAAACCAAACAGAATCGCCAGCTACAAACCTTGGATCCTCTAGAGGAGGTAAAGAAGAAGAAGACGAAGACGACGTGGACTCACCAGTACCTTGCCGCCTAAACAGACGGTGAGAAGAACGTCGAACTTGGAATGGTCGTAAACAAGTTGGAGCAGAGCTGTGGAGGAGGAGGATACCCAGTTGCCAGATGGACGTCGAATTCTGATCCGGGTAGTCAGAGGGACGAGGTCAGGACAAGTGTTGGAGCCGAACGGAGGGTAGCCGAAGAAGCGAGAGAAATGGACCTCCCAGCGTTCCCTGACGGAGGTCAACGCCATTTTGACCGGCATCTTGTCTCTGCGGTTCCTTGGTAAAAAAGCAAAACTGCTATTGGCCGCCATTTTGTTTGTCTCAGGCTCGCCTCGTGCTTGTTTGTGTGAATGTACAGAATACGAAGGAGTGAATTGCGTGTGGGTGGGTGGTTACAGTGGAGTATTTGCTAGAGACTCGCCACGTCCCGCGCACTCTTTAGACAACCAAGGTGTATTAATACATGATGATAGGAGTTTAATTAATTAAAATTTCTTGTGAAGCTATGCCATTTGGGTCTAGTTCACTTCAACCATTTTTTATTTTCGTGAATTGGATTTAGAGTTTACTATTGAGAACAAATTTTTTTAGATTTACAGCATTTTAGAGTGTTGAGGTGACAAGACGTGTCCCAAATCCTCCGGGATTAACGTGGGACGTGCCTGCTCCCGTCTGACACCAGGGATAATTCTGTCTCTAGCCCTCACCGGGGCTTCCAGAGTACGGCAGGATCGTAAGAGGAGGAAAGTGATGTCTCGATCTCTACTACAGCTCACATCCGCGATCAACCTGAAGGACATTCAAAACATCAAAAGTCGTGAGTGCACAAAACAATTATTTTAATAAAATATTTTCACAATAAGACATTTATGCCCTTCACTAAAAGCATATTCATGCATTCAAAAATCATTTACCAAAACGTTCATAAAACCATTTGAAAACATTCTCAAAACCTTTCAAGAGTTCATGCCTGGTCCCCATAAACCGTCATGAACCATAAAACCATTTATGGATCCCCGACTCGAAATCACAATCTTAAAACATGGAACATGGGGTCTCCGCCCCAAATCACTTTCCGTAAGAACCTCATACGTATAGACATACGTATAACCCATCCGCGGAACTTCCGAGAAGATGTCAGCTCGGAGCACACAACCCCTAGCGAACACATCCCCGATATATGTCACGATTCATCTCTATACTAGTGTGCACACTACTCGGGGTCTCACTCCGAGTCTACCCCCAGGAATTCTCCATCTGAGAGGCTCTATCTTCGGATCTAATTCGATCATCTCTCCGGAATCTGGTCCGGGACCACATCATAACTCTCACTCCTGGAACAGGATTTCTATGGGGATACCCATTCTGGTCTGTGGATCGTGACTCTCCAGGTCGACGGTTGGAGGAGGAGACCAAATAAATCACATGGAGGGTATATATACATTTTCTTTCTCAAAACATATTTCAACTGGGTCTCATACCCGATTCATCTCAACATGATTCCTCGAATCCGATTCAAATCAATTTCACAAGTCTCGACCTAAATCCACAGTTCAACACGGTCTCATACCTGAATTCGCATTTCATAAACCGAACTAGGACTCAAGCCCGATATTACAATCAATTAGACCTCTAGCCCGATATCACGACTAAAGGGACCTCAAGCCCGAAACCAGGAATCAACGGGGTCTTAAGCCCGATTTCACAACCAAAGGGGCCCTAAGCCCGATATTATAACCAACTAGGACTCAGGCCCGATATCATAGTTCAAATGGGCCTCAAGCCCAAATCATAAACCAACGGGGCCCTCGGCCCGATCGTATAACTCAAATGGGCCTCCAACCTGATTTCTCATCAAATCAAATGGACTCCAAGTCCGAGAGTTCGTAAATAAAATGGGTCTTGACAACACCCAAACTACGCATCAAATTAAACACGTAATTTGAGTCTTATGCAATTTAAACCCTTTTTGTGAAGATGTAGTATTAGTAAATAGGGATCGTTCTTAACCGGGGAAATTAGGGAACATTAATAATATGTTAGTGGGAAAGAATAATGAATAAATTAATGAATTAAAGAATTAAATAATCAAAGAATTAAATAATCAAAGAATTAATTAATTAAAGAATAAAGTGATAAAAGAATAAAAAATCAAGAATAAAGAATTAAAGAATAAAGAATAAAATAAAATAATAAAAGAATAAACGAATAAACGAATAAAGAATAAAGAATTAAAAGGGGGGGGGGGTTTGAAAAGGGTTGTAAATATAAAATAAAGAAAAAAAATAAAAATAATTAGATACGTAATTCTACTTCTACTTTAACCTTTGTACTAGTGAACTTTCTTTAAACACATATTTTTACCAACACTCTAACATCATGCTCATATTGAACCAATCACGAAATCCTACATTAATCATCTCAAATACATGCATACATTTTTCATATTATAAATGCACCGAACAACGAATTATTACTTACAATATGATTCACCTTAAGTTAATGATTTAATGCGCCGAACAACGATCAAACATTAAATCTCTTCAACTCTATTCTAAATGCCCCGAACAGCGGATCAACATTTAGCTTCGAATTGAAGTTTAAGCACTAAAACATATGAAGTAAAAAAAATTCAAAAAGTAAAACACATGAAGATTTGATTCTTACTTACAAATGTTAGAAAGAAAATACCAACACATATATTGAATCATAAGTAATACCAATAACAATGACAAGAATTTAAGTAGAAAAGTATGGATTTTCACAAGAATCACCGAACAACGGCAGGAAACTTGTGAAGATGGAAGAAGAAATACGAGAAATTCGATCTTAAAACTCTTGAATTGCCTTAGAATTACTTGGCCTAGGTATTTCTTAAGGAAAACATAAAAATATGTTTAAGAGATCTCAAAAAAATATCACAAGAACAAAGTAAAGAAGAAATGAAATTAAGAAAAATAAAAGTAACATAAATTAAGAACAAGAATTAAAAGAAAGCTAATTAATAAGAAAATCTACAAGAAGTTAAAATGGTCCCCAAAAATGTCTCTCAAAAGAGAGAAACAAAATAACTAAACCAAGAACTAAAAACTAAGAAAAATGGAAGAAATGGAGAAATGGAACTAACGGGGGACCTCCTCAATACATGAAATGGCCTCTCTATTTATAGAGGGAGTGCCACAATTATTTAAATAAAAGTACAAATTCAAATATAAAAATAACAATAAAATAGTATATGAAAAAGTGATGGAAATGATGAAATTAGGGATGGGTTTTTGCTATAAAGTGGCTTGTCAAAAACCTGCTGGAAAAGGGGAGAATATTCAGCCGGTATGTGCTGGGAAGGAGAAGAGTGGCCGGCAGCTGTGCGCTGGACTGCAGAGGGTGTCGTCGGTAGGCGCGCGCCAAGGTACTGGAGGCGGATTCGGCAGGCGCGCGCGGAAGCTGAGAACTGTCGATCGGTGTAGGGCTGCTGGTGCGCGACTGGGCTGGAAACTTCAGTGGATTGGGCTGTCAACTGGGCCGAATTGGATTTTGGGCTTTACACTGGGCCTGGTCGCAGCTGGGCTGGTTGGGTTTGTAATTAAAATGGATTTGGGCTGCAGAAATAAAATGAAAATGAATTAATTTATAACTTAATTAATATTTCCACCGAATTTCGTCCATAATTTTTTCGTTATAATTCCGATCGAGACGATTCTTTCACCAAAATGCTCCAAATTACAAAAGTTATTTATTTAAACAAAAATAACACAAAATAAATTATTTTATCTAATTATTTATTATTTTAATATTAAAAGTCAAGTATAAAGGGTATAAAATAATATAAAATAATGCTTAATTAATGACCTATCAAATACCCCCATACTTAATCTTTGCTAGTCCCTAGCAAATACTAAAATTAAACTACAAATTCAAAACAAGTAAACCTTTAACCATGAGTCTCAATAATTCGTGATTATCATGGCATAAAAGATTTTCACTTAAATTTTTTAAGCATATGAAATTCAAGAGTTAATACATGGTAACAAAATGCTTCAACAAGTAAGATAATGAGTAAATATGGTGAAATGGATCTCTGCATGAATAAGACAAGTATGAATCAACTCACAAGGATATGCACTCATAAATTCACTCAATTTGTGAGGGTTTGTGTTTGCACTCAAAGTATGTGAGAAATACTCACATAATCGAAATGAAGTACTTTTGCAAAATCTCAAACAAACACCTCATGATAAAAACAAAACATACTTGAACAAATGAACCAAAACCATAAGCTTACTCAAGTGATTAACTCAACTAATCAAAATTTACCATCTTAAGGATCATAAGGTCTTTATAAAGGTTGTAATGGGGCTAAGTTTAGAGGTGTTTGATCCTGAAATGACCAACACGATGAGACCCGCTGGGAGTGCTAGGACCAGCTGTGTGGTGTCTTGGGCCCCCTGGGGGCGTTGTTATTCGGCAGGGATCCTGCAAAGACTAGACACCGGTGTGGTGCCGGCCAAAAGGGGCTCCGATGCCTAAGTTAGTATCTGAGTGCCGAGAGGCAAGTAAATACAGTGCTCTGGATCGGTTCTGAATGTCTTACCTTTGTGAAGGGTTTAGGGGTATTTATAGTAGTCATAACTGTGGCAGTTGGGCTACTGTTCCGGTAGGTGAGCCACTGTTCCGGAGCAGGTTGTGCCTTGTGGCTGTGAGTCGTCTAACAAATCCTGGATATCCGGGGGAGGCGCCAGCTGGAGTCCCAACCTGCCTTCGTTAGGGAGTTGGTAGGGCAGAACTGGTTAGGTGACTGTCGCAGCCAGCTGTCGTCTGTTCTTTGTCAGATGCCGAATGGCGGGTCTGGAGTTTGGTGCCGATCGGCGGGCCGTAGGCCGTGAGGGTGTCGATCAGGCGATCGGTCGGCGTCCTTCCTGTCCTGGCGGGTCTTGTGCTAGGGTGGTCGGTTGATATGGTATCAACAAGAGGCAAGGAAAATATTGGACAAGTGGTGCTCAATTCGTTCCAAGACTCAATAGACTCCCAAAACGTATCACAACTTCCCAACCTTAGTGCAATGATGTCAGTAATCCATCCCTTCGAACATAGGCCTAATTCCATCATGTTGGGCCTCATAATCATTCTTTGTGTCGGATTTACAAATGTAAGGGATTTAACTTAAACATTACATAACCAAACCTTATTACCTTGATCGAGACTCAACTTTTTTTTTTGTTTTTTTTATATCAAGGTCATAACATGTGTCAACAATACAACAAAGCTTGAGTAGGTAAATCCAAATAATTCACATAAAAGTCTTTTCAACATCATCATTTTCTCCTTACACGATCTTTATATCTTCAACTGAGTCCTTGGAACAAGGGAAAAAGATATCTATACTAAGCTCAAGTGTTTAGATAATCATGGTGATGAAAGAAAGGCTTAATGTGGGCTCAAAAGGGTTAAAACTAAGGGGGTCGCAACTTGTGCACACAAAATAGGGAACATGGATGTTTGAATTTGTGGTGTTAACCCTAATGCCTTAATCATATCCAAAATCAGAGAGTTTATTGACTTAAAAGCTTTGAAAATCACATAGAATAAGTTCTAGTACTCTAGAGTTCATTAAAAACTATGACAAGCAATTATGAGGCATATGTATATCAATTTAAACAAAGAACTTATGAATCACTCATCAAATATGTATATAAAGTTCTAAAGCTCACATAAGGTTCATATGATTCATACTTATCTTATCATGCTCGTTTATGTACCAATTTACATGCATTATCATCAAGTTATAACACTTAATCACAAAATATTAACAAACAAATTCAAGTTGTAGTGATTATCTTTATGGCCATAACATATTCATTCTTGTTCATTTATGTCATTGACAAGTTAAATGGCAACTTAAGACTCATAAAAACACTAAGTTAAAACAAAAAGATTCAAGAAAACAATAATATTTTTTTTTTTCACCTTGCTCTTTTTTTTTGAATTTTTTTTTTGAAATTTTTTTTATTATTAATTTTTTTTTGAACAATTAAAATTGTAAACCATTCCCCTACACTTAAATTCTACATTGTCCTCAATGTAGGAAAATACGAAGTAATTAAACATAGAATCAAAGTAAGAAAGATGATTTACGAAAATAATAGGTAAACATTAAGTAAACAAAATAAAAGAGAGTGAAGGGTAGAAGGATAGCAAATCTGTATTGATGACTCCTTCACATCCCGGGAACACATTGGGTTGCCACCCAACAAGCGCGTGAAGTTTAACGTCCATCCAGCCTAGAAAAAAATGCAAGTTAGTTAGTCAGAGGTGTACGTTAGTCAAGAATGCAAGTTAGATATGCAAATTGAAGTTAATGATGCAATTTGAGTTAAAGATGTAAGTTCGAGGAAGAGTGCAATGCAAGTTAAACTAAATATGCAAGTGAAGTTAAAAATGCAAGTTAAATGAAAGATGAAATGCAAGTTAGAATGAAAGATGCAATTTAATTTTGTCATGACAAATAATGTAAATTAAGATATAAACAATATTTACATGTCGGGGAAAGTCAAAGATATATATGGTTCACATAGCTTCAAAGTTTAGATGGAGACTTATACGTCCGTGCGGCCCAAGTAAATATCTTGGATTAATTCAACTGTTTGGGCAAGTTCAGAGGTGACCAGGTTAGAAAGAATATATACAAGAGGCAGGGCTAATTTCAAGACATCCCGATGCTTAAACTCCATTGATGTCCCTTTCTTAGACCCAAAACCCGTTATGAGTACCGTCTCTTGTCCTAGACATCACCCTCGAAAATTTCTTACTCCAGAGGAATTAAGATGATTCAAGTGTTAACAATCACCGTGGGTGAGAGTTAACAAAAGAGTCTTCGCCGATTAAAGATCAAAATCTAAACTTCAAAGCACAAGTGATCTACATATAGCCGAGACTAATGCATGAATGCAAGAACTATTTACACGTATGTTTTTATGCACAATTTACAAATATAACATGACAATTTATGTATAAACAATTTATACAAGTATGAATAATTTATTTACAAGTATGGTTTCATTCACAAGTAATGATATTTACAAAACAATTTCACATTAACAAACTAATATATGTATAAGATTTATTTAACAGTTTAGATTTACACTAACACAAAGTGAAGATAAGAATTTTTTATTATTATTAATTAATTTTTTTCGGAATTTAAAAAATTAAATAAATGAAGAAAAGAAATTTTTTTTTTACGAATTTTATGTTTTTTTTACTTACAAAAACAAATAAAAATAAATAAAAGTAAAAATAAGGAAAAGTGAACATATACCATAAGCATTTATGAACAATTAAAAAGAATGAACATTATGTATAAGTATGAACAAGAATAATATGACAAGTAAGAGAATTATAAACAAACATAAATGAAAGTCTATTATGAACAAGTATGTATGTATACTATGAAATATAAAAGTTATGAACAATTTATGAACAAGTATAAAAGGTAACAAGTATCATATATACAACATTTATTTACAAGTATGAATTAACACTAACACAAAGCTAAGATAATATTTTTTTTTTAATTTTTTTAATTTAAATTTAAATTTTATCAAGACATAACCAAATAAATAATTACATAAGAATAAAATAAGTGTAATCAAAAAGTTAATGGAATAAAGTTAATGAAATAAAAAGTTGATGAAATAAAGTTAATGGAATAAAGAAAAAGTTAATGAAATAAATTTAAAGTAATGGAATAAATTTAAAGTTATGGACTAAAGTTAAAGTTAATGGATTAAAGTGTAAAGAAAAAAAAAATAATAATAGTAATAAAAGCAAGGAAAAGTGAATATGTACAATATGCATTTATGACAAGTACAAATAAACTTAAATTATAACAAGAACGGTAGAATTTTAAATTTACATAAACAATTTGAATATGAACAAATATATAAAAAAAATTATGAACATTTATGAACAAGTATAAATTAGAAACTATGAATAAGTAAAGTATTAACATTATAAACAAAAATAATAAGAACAAAAATAAGATGGATAAATAAAATATAAACAAATAAGTAAAGGTTATAAACAAATATAATATTAACAAAAGTAAAATTTATAAAAAAAGTATAATATGCACAATTTATATACATACACTAACAAATTAAAAATGATTTTCAATTTCCTCTATAACGGCGCCAAAAATTGACAACGCCCAAACTACGCATCAAATTAAACACGTAATTTGAGTCTTATGCAATTTAAACCCTTTTGTGAAGATGTAGTATTGGTCACTATGGATCGTTCTTAACCGGGGAAATAAGGGAACATTAATAATATGTTAGTGAGAAAGAATAATGAATAAAAGAATAATGAATAAATTAATGAATTAAAGAATAAAATAATCAAAGAATTAATTAATTAAAGAATAAAGTGATAAAAGAATAAAGAATCAAGAATAAAGAATTAAAGAATAAAGAATAAAATAAAATAATAAAAGAATAAAGGAATAAAAGAATAAAGGAATAAAAGAATAAAGAATAAAGAATTAAAAAGGGGGGTTTGAAAAAAGTTGTAAATATAAAATAAAGAAAACAAATAAAAATAATTAAATACTTAATTCTACTTCTACTTTAATCTTTGTACTAGTGAACTTTCTTTAAACACATACTTTTACCAACACTCTAACATCATGCTCATATTGAACCAATCACGAAATCCTACCTTAATCATCTCAAATACATGCATACATTTTTCATATTATAAATGCACCGAACAACGGATTATTACTTACAATATGATTCACCTTAAGTTAATGATTTAATGCGCCGAACATCGATCAAACATTAAATCTCTTCAACTCTATTCTAAATGCCCCCCGAACAGCGGATCAACATTTAGTTTCGAATTGAAATTTAAGCACCAAAACATATGAAGTAAAAAAAAATTCAAAAAATAAAACACATGGAGATTGCATTCTTACTTACAAATGTTAGAAAGAAAATACCAACACATATATTGAATCATAAGTAATACCAATAACAATGATAAGAATTTAAGTAGAAAAGTATGGATTTTCACAAGAATCACGGAATAGCGGCAGGAAACTTGTGAAGATGGAAGAAGAAATACGAGAAATTCGATCTTAAAACTCTTGAATTGCCTTAGAATTACTTGGCCTAGGTATTTCTTAAGGAAAACATAAAAATGTGTTTAAGAGATCTCAAAAAAATATCACAAGAACAAAGTAAAGAAGAAATGAAATTAAGAAAAATAAAAGTAACATAAATTAAGAACAAGAATTAAAAGAAAGCTAATTAATAAAAAAATCTACAAGAAGTTAAAATGGTCCCCAAAAATGTCTCTCAAAAGAGAGAAACAAAATAACTAAACCAAGAACTAAAAACTAAGAAAAATGGAAGAAATGGAGAAATGGAACTAACGGGGGACCTCCTCAATACATGAAATGGCCTCTCTATTTATAGAGGGAGTGCCACAATTATTTAAATAAAAGTACAAATTCAAATATAAAAATAACAATAAAATAGTATATGAAAAAGTGATGGAAATGATGAAATTAGGGATGGGTTTTTGCTATAAATTGGCTTGTCAAAAACCTGCTGGAAAAGGGGAGAATATTCAGCCGGTATGTGCTGGGAAGGAGAAGAGTGGCCGGCAGCTGTGCGCTGGACTGCAGAGGGTGTCGTCGGTAGGCGCGCGCCGAGGTACTGGAGGCGGATTCTGCAGGCACGCGCGGAAGCTGAGAACTGTCGATCGGTGTAGGGCTGCTGGTGCGCGACTGGGCTGGAAACTTCAGTGGATTGGGCTGTCAACTGGGCCGAATTGGATTTTGCGCTTTACACTGGGCCTGGTCGCAGCTGGGCTGGTTGGGTTTGTAATTAAAATGGATTTGGACTGCAGAAATAAAATGAAAATGAATTAATTTATAACTTAATTAATATTTCCATCGAATTTCGTCCATAATTTTTTCGTTATAATTCCGATCGAGACGATTCTTTCGCCAAAATGCTCCAAATTACAAACGTTATTTATTTAAACAAAAATAACACAAAATAAATTATTTTATCTAATTATTTATTATTTTAATATTAAAAGTCAGGTATAAAGGGTATAAAATAATAAAATAATGCTTAATTAATGACCTATCAGGTCTCATGCCCGATTTAATATTTCCAAATCCAAAACCCGTTCATTAAACTCTCATTGAAAACCGAGCACATATAAGCATCGTATAAAATAGAAAATCTTGAAATATGTGCAAATACGTAAATCATAGGCTACAACAAACAAATGCACTCATGGCATCCCAAAACTTGTTCTTAAAAAATTATAAAACATTTATGGTTGCACCAAGTTCAAAAGAAAGGTCCACTCACAGACTGTCCAAAGCCGCGCCTACTGTTCACTCACCATCAACCTCGGTCAGACCGGTCCGAACCGGCAGTCCAGTTCATCCCTGCAACTGGACCGGCGTGACCGGTCCAGGGCTCTCCTTCCTTCATTTTTCGTCCATTTCTTCCCTTGAAAATCCTAAACTTCCTATCTAATCCCTAAAAGTCTAATGGTATGAAGAAAACCAAGAAAAACATAGAAAGCCCGACCCGCTCACTTTGAATCCCACGGTTCAAGGTTTCCCGATCACCCCCTGGGCTGCTCAGCCCCTCACAGCCACCCAAAACCTCCTATATACACTCCTAACAACCTAACAAGCATCATCCAAACATCCAAAACCGTCCATAATGTCCTAATCGATTTCTTGAATTCAAAAACACAAAATTGATTCATACCTCTCTCCACCGTGCACGACGGTTCAGCCGATCTTGCCACCACCTTCATCACTTCCATCTCCTCTCTCTATTTCCCTCAGGTGTCACCAGCATCAGGTTAGATTAAGGGGGTATAGGGTGTGGGTTGTACAAAAATTGAGAAATAGGTTTCGGGTTTGGGTGAACAAAGCAGGTGAAGGTGATATACATGAATGTGGGGGAATAAGCAATGGATGAGTGACACTTGTCACTCATCCATTGGGCCTGGGAAAGAACTGGGTCCACATAAGACAAAACTCCACTTTTTGCCTCGTAAAATGTGCCGCAGTAAATAGTTCCCTCAAATTTCCGTGAACCGTAACTTTTCTGTCGAACGTCCGAATTCGACGTGCCACCTGTCTACAGATTCGTATCATCTCGATCTACATAACGATCCTCGGCCCTCGGATCTCCCGGGTCAAAAGTCAACTGTTTGCCCATTTTTAACTAAATTACCAAAATACCCCCGAACTTCCGAACGTCATAACTTCTTCCTCAAACCTCAGAATCGGGCGTTCCATATGTTTATGAACTCGTGACGTCCCAAACTACGTCACAGTCATCGGCCAAAGTCCATTTGACAGCTTGAACGAAGAGTCAACGTTTCGCCCCTTTTAGGGGAAAAATCGTCATTTCACCCTGAACGTCTGTTAATCCTCGTCTAATCCCTGATTAGAATTGCTAAGCCGTCATTACTTTTTAATTAATCCCGATAATTCAGGATAGGTCGTTACAATCTTCCCCCTTACATAATTTCGTCATCGAAATTCAAATCGACCCGATTCCACAACCAAATTGTGGAATCCAATCATGTCCCCTTTACCGGGTATTCTCGTGTACACCTACACGTCCGTCACAGCCATGCTTCGGCTCGTAAGTCTCACTCGAGACAAAATGTTGATGTCTCGCCTGTCAGTCGCTCTGACAAGTCATTTTTACTAAGTTGTCGTCCAATAGGCTTTTCAGTCTGCCACTCTAACGCGTTCCATCCTATAACGATCAAACTGAATAACACATTCCCACTAAGGGCTAAAACATCTAAGCTGGCATCCAACGCAACATCCAATCAGACAACATTCTATAGATTCTGCCATCATAATGGCACGAATCCCACCTTGCAGACCATACTCAGACCTATGTCCATACTGACTCTCCTTAGAGTCCCATCAATCCATACCTATCCGAACGCATCGGATGTCGATTAAATCCATTACTACTACAGGTCATAACCATCGTGACCAACCGGAAACTTCCAGCTCCACTGCTCTTTCGCTGCGCTACTTTGATCTCGACTCGCTCTCGAGTCCTCGTATCGTATCTCGCATTACTCAGCGATCACCGCTGACATCTAGACTCACCTTGAGTCTCAACCTATCACTATCGGATCTAATCTGATCGCCAATCATGTCCATCCAGGACTCTATCCAATCTACAACACATTTCTGACATACAGATTGACCGTGGTCAAACGCATCGTCTAATGCTCACAACACACCGGTGCAACAGTCATTAAGGCCCTACTCAGCCTGCTCACGGACTGCACTCAGGCAGCGTCCAACCGCATACTACCGTCCGTACTCCAACCATGGTTCGGACCCCAACTGTCCGTCACCAGGCGAACGTCAATTCATCACAATCTCTATCCTCATACCCAAGACAGATCATACCACACATCCAATATCCAACATAGATCGTATACTCCCCTCACACATCCAAGACAGAGCAATATTCCTTCACTAATTCAAGACAGAGGTTGGATAATCATTTCGTCCCACAATACTATTCTCCTCGATGACGACCTGACCTCAGTCTGAACACCTCACAGTCGTCACAATCACCTCAGTCATCTCGATCTACGGTGAATCCACTCTGGGTCCAACTATGGGTCCAAGGTAGTGGACACTCTCGTCACATCAGGTGATGCAAAACACTATCTGCTAAAGAGTCACACTCAGTGACCTCGAAATACCCATCACCAATGCGGAATCAAGTACTCTTCTCATCAGCTCAATCACAACTTCTCTTGATTCCGAAGTTCCAATCACGTTGGAAACCTGTCTTTTCCAATTACTAAGCTTACTCACTACACGAGCATTTCCTACGTCCACACCAAATCGGGATAGAGAGAAGTTGCACTCATGTTGGAAGCATACCTACCTCTTCCGACCAATGACAACTATCGGTAACGACTATAATGACCCTTTTTTTTCTCACAATTCGGTTTCTCCTCAACCCAGATTATACAAAGTTCAAGTCAACTTCCACGAGACTTTCAAGTCCTCAGCTCAACCGGATACCATCCACGCGTTCGTGAATACCGTTTATATAGGTACACTCATTCCGAGTGGAATTCACCCGACTCAAGGTTAAACCTTGTATACTATTTACGGATGTGCATAAACAGCCTCTAACACTCACATCTCGTACCTTAATCAACCTGATCCAACTCTAACTCACAGAATTGGCCGGAATTCACTAACATCGATCGGTAGGCTAAACAGATCGCAACGTCTGTCGTGATCTGAAGCCAAATCTCTGCGTACTACCATATCTTACCAACCGACCCATATGGCATGTGACGTCACTCATGTCATTCATTTATATCTTTTCATCCGAAAGCCACTTAGGCATTTCATCCTTTAACGTTACTACTCCTAGGCACACACTCGTGCCTCGAGTCTCGTATCATCAGGGAACTGGTCACCAAACCAAGTACTCCTGGTGTAACAACCCGTACTTTCAAGAAGGGTACAATTGTAATTTTGGAAACTATTTGTATAAATAGGACGATTTTGCCTTTGTGAATAATGTGCCAAAAGTTGACTTTTTGATTTATTTGTTGAACGAGTGTTGACCGTTAACCGTGACGTAGTTCGGGACGTCACGAGTCCGTAGACGGGTGGCACGTCCGATTTGGACAATCGGAGGAAAAGTTATGGTGTTCGGAAGGTTAAGGGCGTTACCGTAATTTTGGTTAAATAGAGGGGAAATGTTGACTTTTTGTTGGAATTTTGATTTTCACGTAGACCGAGGATCGTTAGATAGGTCTCGACGTCCTGAGTACAACGACAGGCGGCACGCTGTCATCGGACGTCGGACGGATTAGTTATGGGTCTATGAAGTTGGAGGGCAAAATGGTAATTTTGGACTTAGGGGCATTTTGGTCTTTTCACAATTGGGCCAATCAGATAAGGCCATATGGGAAAATGTGATTGGATATTTATAATGATGTCCATAGGATGATGGACACGTGGGGGACACCTAGAGGTTTCTAGGAGGTTTATTGTGTGCACGGCTACAAATTGCACAATTTTAAACCGTGCAATCGTTCATAGAGCAGAAACAGGGAGAGTGAGACCGTGAGATTTTCTTGATCGATTTCCAGTTATTGAAGACCTTGAGCTTGAGTGAGTGATTGAGGACAGGTTGATGAGTTTGTAATCGTGTTTTAGTGAGGGCTAGAAGGTGACTGTGTGTGTGTGTGTGTGTAAGCAAATAGAACCAGGAGACAGAGCAGGGACACCGTGCACGGTTGTGCACCCCAGTTGAGCAAACCATTAAATTGGACCGGTGGAGGTGTTCAGTGACCTGAGGAGAGTCGTGTGGACTCAGTGGAGCACGGCAGCGAGCACGGCGGAGACCGGAGCAAGGGTAAGTGTTCTCTGACCCCTGTTTTTCCCGTTTGGTTAAATTCAACGTTGTGAGGTTTGGGTGATTGTCGAGGTGTTTCAAGGTCCCTATTAGTTCTAGGAAGTTGAGAATGACCATAGGGATTAACCTGGAGCTTCATGGTTGTCGTGGGTGGCCGGAGTCAGAAACTCAGATTTTCTGAGTTTTCTTCGAGCTCTAGACGATGAGATTGGGGACGACGGGTTAGAGGCAGTAATGTCTAGATTTTAGGATTGGGAATGGTTACTGGGAAAGGGACGAACCTAATGGGATTGAAAGGACTGGATTTGAGTAGGAAATGAGGGAGAACCGGTCACGCTGGTTCAGTACAGTTGAACTGGGTGACCAGACGTTGAAGCCCACGCGCAGGCGCGTGAAGCCCACGCGCAGCCCATTTGGGCGGCGCGTGAGGGCGCGTGCGGCAGAGTCTGGGGAAACTTCCAACAAGGATTTTACTCTAATCGATGTAACGAATCTTTGAGGATAAGTTTCGTGTCAATCGGACACCGGGTCAGGTTAGTTCGAGGATTCGAAAGGTTTAGGGTTTTCGTTTAAATTACGTTTAAAATTTCGAAAAAATTGGGGAAAGTAGGATAAGCCTTAATGAAGTGATTGTGACCCGATTTTGTGGTATTTGACAGGACGGGACACTCCTGAGACGGTTGAGGAGTGCACGGAGCGCGATTGACGCGTTCGTACTTGTGACCTTCTCTTTTAACGAGCATGCCTAACTGTTTTATCTACATGTTTTATGATTTTATGTATGTTTTCATGCTCATTGCTTATGCTATATCTAGTTTTACATGCTTGCACGTTTTTCGAGGCGTTTGCGAATTTTAGCACGTTTTTTGAGAAATGTTCTATTTATGATTTTCATGCCATGCTTTTTATTACTGATTTTATATGATGATAAATGGGTTTTGAAACATGATTTGATAAACAAGGTTTCGGTTTTAGAATCGGATTTCGGTAAACAGAATTTGGTTTTAAAGTTGAAAAGTGGATTTCCGGATTTGAGTTCGGAATGACGGTTCTGGATGCCGTAATGGCGTCAGACCAGTGGTTTCAGATTCGAGTTTGGATATGAACTTAGAAATGGTTTTCAAATGATTTAGATTGGATTTGTTGGATTTGGTTATTGGGTTTAAAGACCCGGATTATATATGATGGGGGCGGGCCCGGATTGAGTTTAAAGACTTAGGAGTTTAAAGACTCGAATATTACGATATTACCCTCATAGGCCTGTTGAGTTTAAAGACTCCGGAGTTTAAAGAGTCAGATTATATTGAGGCCTGAATTGAGTTTAAAGACTCGGATAGACCCAGCAGGTTTGATCGGACATTGACGTTGGTATATCTTGTTTTATGATACACTTTTAGCATGATCATTTTATTGTTTTATGTTGTTGCTTTCCGATACTTAGTTAGGCATGCATGTTTTCTTTAAAACGAAGGGAAAATCCTGTTTTGTTTCATAAATTGTTTTCAAACGTTTGTTTTTCTTTTTAGTCCACTCACGTTTTTCTGGTTTTAAATTACCCTCCAGGTCGTAGTGATATTGTTGGGGTGAACGCTGAGGCAGGGACAGAGGCATAGAGCTTTACGGCGTTTTCTGTTGCGTGAATAGCCTAGTAGGACTTTTGTGCCTGTTTTTTATAGCACTATGCTCTATATTACTGTTGACTCACTGTATTGCATTTTCTCCCTGGTCTGATAGTTATACTTATGGTTGCTTGAGGTTATTTTGGTACTTTTAAGTGTGATTGTCAGACGGGAGCAGGGTTCGTCCCGGTTATCGAGGCGATAATCGGAGTGGGTCCTGACAAATTGGTATCAGAGCATAGGTTTGTCGGTTGTGTCTGTACGAGGTCATATTTAGGTCGTTTTACTAACTCTATGCCTCTTTCAGCGGACGATCGACCATGCCTCCGAGACGTGATCCCCATCGAAGACTTGCAGATGAAGTAGCGAGAGAAGCAGAGAGTGCTTCTATAGAGCGAGCTCAGCGTCTAGGGGCTACGACGTTCAGTGGTGGGGCAGACCCAGAGGAAGCCCACCGGTGGATCACCCGACTTGAGTGGGTTTTCGGGGTGATGCGATGCCCTCCAGAGGATCGCATGTTGTTGGCTACTTTTCTGCTAGACGATGCATCGTATGAGTGGTGGTATACGCTGGAGTTGTCAGGCTGGGACGCTCATACAGTGACGTGGGAGACTTTTCGGGAGTGGTTCTTGGATCAGTACTACCCTCTCTCTTTCCGAGATTCCAAGGAGGCGGAGTTTCTTCAGCTGAAACGGGGGAGCATGACAGTAGCCGAGTATGAGCAGAGGTTCCAGATGTTGTCCCGTTTCGCTCCTGCATTTGTGGCTACCGAGGCTGAGAAGTGTCGCCGGTTTGAGTTAGGTCTACGAGGAGAGATTCGAGCCATTGTGACAACCGGCACATTTGCTACATTCAGGGAGCTATCAGATGCTGCTGTGAGAGTAGAGGCTAGTCTGCCTGCACGGTCACAGTACTCGGGCAGTGTGCGACGCCGCGAGCATTCCTTTCCTGGAGCGTCGAGTCAGAGGAACCTGAAGCGGGGCAACTATGGTGGTACTTCATCGACCGGTGGTGCCCGGTTTGGTAGGCCAGGTAGTTTTCAGGGGTCTGGATTTCGAGGAACTAGAGCACAGCTGACCCCGCAGGCGAGTGCGACTTCTGTTGCTTCTACTGGGAGACAAACTTGTGGACCCGGTAGAGATGTCTGTTACTATTATGGAGAGCGAGGCCACTTTCGGCGTGAGTGCCTGTTGTTACCCTAGGAGGGTGGAGCAGGCAGAGGTGTGGCAGAGCCAGGGCGGAGCACTACTTCAGTGTCAGGGGCGGCAAGCCCTAGAGGTGGTGGTGGTGGTGCTACGAGTAGTTCGAGAGGACGCGGTCGGTCATCAGGACCTCAGGCGAGAGTCTTTGCTATGACCCAGCAGGAGGCCAGATCAGCACCCGGAGTGGTGACAGGTACACTTACCATACTTGGCCATGCTGTTTTTGCTTTGATAGATCCCAGGGCTACTCATTCGTTTATAGCCCGGAGTTGTAGTTTGGTTACGGAGAGAGAGGTGTCTACCTTGGATTGTGCCTTGGGGGTGAGTACTGGAGAGGTGTTAGTGGTGACTCAGGTTTTGAGAGAGTGTCCGGTGTTGGTAGGCGAGGTTGAGTTAGTGGCAGACTTGTTACTGTTGGATCTACAGGACTTCGATGTTATTTTGGGTATGGATTGGTTAACCAGACATCATGCTTCTATCGAGTGTTTCGATAGAAGAGTGACCTTTCGGAGTCCAGGATTACCGGAGACCACATTCCAGGGCGATCAGCGTGCACTCCCTACTGGTGTTATTTCAGCACTGGAAGCTAGCAATTTGTTGAGAAAGGGGTGCCAGGGTTACATAGCTCACGTAGTGGATACACGTGCTACACCAGTGAGGGTGGAGGACATACCAGTTGTGCGGGAGTTTCCCGAAGTCTTTCCGGAGGAGTTACCAGGATTGCCCCCTCACCGAGACATCGAGTTCACGATTGACCTTCTTCCAGGTACGCAGCCTATCTCTCAAACTCCTTATCGCATGGCACCTGCCGAATTGAGGGAACTAAAGGCCCAGTTACAAGAATTGGTCGATATGGGATTTATTCGACCGAGTGTATCGCCTTGGGGAGCGCTTGTACTATTTGTTAGGAAAAAGGACGGAGGTTTGAGATTGTGTGTTGACTACAGGCAATTGAATAAGGTAACAATTAGGAACAAGTATCCCCTACCCCGGATTGATGATTTGTTCGACCAGCTAAAAGGAGCACGGTACTTTTCGAAGATTGATCTTCGTTCTGGATATCATCAGCTACGAGTCAGAGCGGAGGACATACCTAAGACAGCCTTTCGGACCAGGTACGGCCACTATGAGTTTGTAGTGATGCCTTTTGGATTGACTAACGCGCCAGTAGCGTTTATGGATCTCATGAACTGAGTGTTCCGGTCATACCTGGATCATTTTGTGATTATGTTCATTGATAATATCTTGGTATATTCGAAGAATGCAAAGGCGCACAAGAAGCACTTAAGGGTAGTGCTTAACACCTTGAGAGAGCATCAGTTGTATGCGAAGTTGAGTAAGTGCCAGTTTTGGTTGACCAGTGTTGGTTTTCTGGGGCATGTGATTTCAGCCGAGGGCATTAGAGTGGATCCCCAGAAGGTTGAGGCGGTAGCGAATTGGGAACAGCCCAAGACGGTGACGGAGGTCAGGAGCTTTTTGGGACTAGCAGGCTATTACCGGCGTTTCATTGAGGGCTTTTCCATTCTTGCTGCTCCGTTGACACGGCTGACTTGGAAGGGAGTCCGGTTTGTTTGGGACGAGAACTGTGAGCAGAGTTTCCAGGAGCTTAAAAGGCGGTTGACATCTGCTCCTGTGTTAGCCCTTCTAGACAATAGTGGGGAGTTCGAGGTTTACATTGATGCTTCTTTGCAGGGTTTGGGTTGTGTGTTGATGCAACATGGGAAGGTGATTGCTTACGCTTCCCGACAGTGTAAACCTCATGAGATGAATTACCCCACTCATGACTTGGAGCTTGCAGCAGTGGTTCATGCACTGAAGATTTGGCGACATTATTTGTACAGCGAGAGGTGGAGGATCTTCACGGACCACCAGAGCTTGAAGTATCTCTTTACCCAGAAAGAACTGAATCTGAGACAGTTCCGTTGGTTAGAGCTTCTTAAGGACTATGACTGTACTATCGAGTATCACCCAGGAAAGGCTATGGTAGCCGATGCTTTGAGCAGGAAGTCAGCTAGTTCTTTGTCGCATTTGAGGACAGTCCGGTAGCCTTTGTTGGTTGAACTCCGCAGGATTGGAGTAGATTTGACTGTGGATAGCTAGGGAGAAATAATAGTGAGTTTTCACGTACGACCTGTCTTGGTTGATCAGGTTATTGATGCTCAGTTTGAGGACCCCATTTTGGGCATCATTCGGATTGAGGTCGAGGCTGGAGAGAGACAGGACTTTGGGATTCATGAGGATGGAGCCCTAGTTAAGGACGGACGATTGTGTGTACCTGAGGATGAATCACTGAAGAAAACGATACTTGATGAGGCTCATTGTTCAGCCTATGCGATGCATCCTGGACGGACCAAGATGTATCGTACACTTCGGGAGCACTACTGGTGGTCAGGTATGAAACGTGAGATTGCGGAGTATGTCAGTAGATGCTTGATTTGTCAACAGGTGAAAGCCGAGCGGCAGAGGCCTTACGGAACAATGCAACCCTTGCCGATTCCAGAGTGGAAATGGGATCACTTGACGATGGACTTTGTGTTCAAGCTTCCCAGGACTCCGAAGGAACAAGATGGTGTGTGGGTGATTGTGGATCGACTCACAAAGTCTGCTCATTTCTTGTCAGTATGGGAGAACTTCCGGATGACACAGTTTGCACAGTTGTTTATTGATGAGATTGTTCGGTTGGATGAGAGTCCAGAGTCGATAGTCTCCGACAGAGATCCAAGGTTTACTTCCCGGTTTTGGCAGAGCCTACATGAAGCTTTTGGAACGAAGCTACATTTCAGTACTGCCTTTCATCCTCAGACCGATGGACAGTCTGAGCGGACCATCCAGATTCTAGAGGATATGATGCGAGCTTGTGTCTTACAGTTTCAGGGTACTTGGGAGTCACATTTAGCTTTGATGGAGTTCGCCTACAACAACAGTTACCATGAGAGTATTGGGATGGCTCCTTATGAGGCTTTGTATGGGTGGCAGTGTAGGACTCCTTTGTGTTGGACTGAGGTTGGTGAAAGGAGACTGACGACTTCCGAGCTGGTAGACCTTACCCAGGAAAAGGTTGCTCTGATCAGAGATCGACTGAAAGCAGCTCAGGTCCGACAAAAGAGTTACACCGACCGTAGGATCAGAGATCTGGAGTTTGAGGTAGGAGAATGGGTTTTCTTAAAGCTATCTCCTTGGAAGGGGATCGCACGGTTTGGCAGACGAGGGAAGTTGAGTCCTCGTTACATTGGACCCTATGAGATATTGGAGCGGATTGGTCCTGTTTCTTATCGGTTGGCCTTACCAGCGGACTTGGCAAAGGTACATAATGTCTTCCATGTATCTATGCTTCGGAAGTACATACAGGATGATTCTCATATTTTGGAGGCGTAGCCTGTTGAGCTTAGAGAAGATTTGAGCTTTGAAGAGCAGCCTGTAGCGATTCTGGATCGGAAGGATAAAGTGTTACGGAGGAAGATGGTTCCCTTGGTCAAGGTTTTGTGGAGAAATCACCAAGTGGAAGAAGCGACTTGGGAACCAGAAGCTTTAATGCGGGAACAGTACCCTTATTTATTTCATTGAATTTCGGGGGCGAAATTATTTTAAGGGGGGTAGATTGTAACAACCCGTACTTTCAGGAAGGGTACAATTGTAATTTTGGAAACTATTTGTATAAATAGGACGATTTTGCCCTTGTGAATAGTGTGCTAAAAGTTGACTTTTTGATTTGTTTGTTGAACGAGTGTTGACCATTGACCGTGACGTAGTTCGGGACGTCACGAGTCCGTAGATGGGTGGCACGTCCGATTTGGACAATCGGAGGAAAAGTTATGGTGTTCGGAAGGTTAAGGGCGTTACCGTAATTTTGGTTAAATAGAGGGGAAATGTTGACTTTTTGTTGGACTTTTGATTTTCACGTAGACCGAGGATCGTTAGATAGGTCTCGACGTCCTGAGTACAACGACAGGCGGCACGCTGTCATCGGACGTCGGACGGATTAGTTATGGGTCTATGAAGTTGGAGGGCAAAATGGTAATTTTGGACTTAAGGGCATTTTGGTCTTTTCACAATTGGGCCAATCAGATAAGGCCATATGGGAAAATGTGATTGGATATTTATAATGCTGTCCACAGGATGATGGACACATGGGGGACACCTAGAGGTTTCTAGGAGGTTTATTGTGTGCACGGCTACAACTTTCACAATTTTAAACCGTGCAATCGTTCATAGAGCAGAAACAGGGAGAGTGAGACCGTGAGATTTTCTTGATCGATTTCCAGTGATTGACGACCTTGAGCTTGAGTGAGTGATCGAGGACAGGTTGATGAGTTTGTAATCGTGTTTTAGTAAGGGCTAGAAGGTGACTGTGTGTGTGTGTAAGCAAACAGAACCAGGAAACAGAGCAGGGACACCGTGCACGGTTGTGTACCCCAGTTGAGCAAACCATTAAATTGGACGAGTGGAGGTGTTCAGTGACCTGAGGAGAGTCGTGTGGACTTAGTGGAGCACGGCGGCGAGCACGGCGGAGACCGGAGCAAAGGTAAGTGTTCTTTGACCCCTGTTTTTCCCGTTTGGTTAAATTAAAAGTCGTGAGGTTTTGGTGATTGTCGAGGTGTTCCAAGGTCCCTATTAGTTCTAGGAAGTTGAGAATGACCATAGGGATTAACCTGGAGCTTCACGGTGGCCGTGGTTGGCCGGAGTCAGAAACTCAGATTTTCTGAGTTTTCTTCGAGCTCTAGACGATGAGATTGGGGACGACGGGTTAGAGGCAGTAATGCCTAGATTTTAGGATTGGGAATGGTTTCTGGGAAAGGGACGAACCTAATGGGATTGAAAGGACTGGATTTGAGTAGGAAATGAGGGAGAACCAGTCACGCCTGTTCAGTACAGTTGAACCGGGTGACCAGAGGTTGAAGACAACCCTGTAGCAGGCGCGTGAAGCCCACGCGCAGCCCCTTTGGGCGGCGCGTAAGGGCGCGTGCGGCAGAGTCTGGGGAAACTTCCTGCAGGGATTTTACTTTAATCGATGTAACGAATCTTTGAGGACAAGTTTCGTGTCAATCGGACATCGGGTCGGGTTAGTAGGATAAGCCTTAATGAAGTGATTGTGACCCGATTTTGTGGTATTTGACAGGACGGGACACTCTTGAGACGGTTGAGGAGCGCACGGAGCGCGATTGACGCGTTCGGACTTGTGAGTGGACTCATTCTCTTTTAACGAGCATGCCTAACTGTTTTATCTACATGTTTTATGATTTTTTGTATGTTTTCATGCTCATTGCTTATGCTATATCTAGTTTTACATGCTTGCACGTTTTTCGAGGCGTTTACGGATTTTAACACGTTTTTCGAGAAATGTTCTATTTATGATTTTCATGCCATGCTTTTTATTACTGATTTTATATGATGATAAATGGGTTTTGAAACTTGATTTGACAAACAAGGTTTCGATTTTAGAATCAGATTTCGGGAAACGGAATTTGGTTTTAAAGTTGAAAAGTGGATTTCCGGATTTGGGTTCGGAATGACGGTTCTGGATGCCGTAATGGCGTCAGACCAGTGGTTTCGGATTCGGGTTTGGATATGGACTTAGAAATGGTTTTCGAATGATTTAGATTGGGTTTGCTGGATCTGGTTATTGGGTTTAAAGACCCGGATTATATATGACGATGGCGGGTTTGGATTGAGTTTAAAAACTCGGATAGTACGATATTACCTCCGTAGGCCTGTTGAGTTTAAAGACTCGGGAGTTTAAAGAGTCGGATTATATTGAGACCTGGATTGAATTTAAAGACTCCGGAGTTTAAAGACTCGGATGGACCCAGCAGGTTTGATCGGACATTGACGTTGGTATATCTTGTTTTATGATACACTTTTAGCATGATCATTTTATTGTTTTATGTTGTTGCTTTCCGATACTTAGTTAGGCATGCATGTTTTCTTTAAAACGGAGGGAAAATTATGTTCTGTTTCATAAATTGTTTTCAAACGTTTGTGTTTCTTTTTAGTCCACTCACGTTTTTCTGGTTTTAAATTACCCTCCAGGTCGTGGTGATATCGTTGGGGTGAACGTTGAGGCAGGGACAGAGGCATAGAGCTTTGCGGTGTTTTCCATTGCGTGAATAGCCTAGTAGAACTTTTGTGTCTGTTTTGCACAACACTATGCTCGGTATTACTGTTGACTCACTGTATTTCATTTTCTCCCTGGTCTGATAGTTATACTTATGGTTGCTTGAGGTTATTTTGGTACTTTTAAGTGTGATTGTCAAACGGGAGCAGGGTTCTTCCCGGTTATCGAGGCGATAATCGGGGTGGGTCCTAACACCTGGTGCCTCGCACTGAGCCACTCGAGATCCTCTCTGTCCTGCTCAGTGCCCACCAAACTCACATGCTCACCACTCTGGGAACATCTACTATCTCATTGGTATACCGGTTTGCACGTCCCAACTCTACGGGATCAACTCCAGTAATCACACTCGTGTAATCGGTAATGATCCGTCCCGAATTCGAGGATTAGATTAGTGACTAATCATGATTAGTGAGGTTAATCCGTGGTTAGTTGGACGAAATCGGACGAACGATGTAAAATGACTGTTTTGCCCCTAGTCGTGGGTAAAATGTTGACTTTTCATTCTGACGATCAAATGGACTTTGGCCGATGACTGTGACGTAGTCCGAGATGTCACGACTTTATAAACAGGTGGCATGTTCAATTTCGACATTCGAGGAAGAAGTTATGATGTTCGGAAGTTCATGGGTATTTTGATAATTTGGTTAAAAGGGGCAAATAGTTGACTTTTGACTTGGGAAGTCTGAGGGTCGAGGACTGTTACGTAGATCAGGACGTTACGAATCCATGGGCAGATGGTACGCTGGAATCGGACTTCGAACGGGAAAGTTATGGTTCACGGAAGTTCGATTTCACTATACACCCATTATGAGGCAATGATGAGGTGGCATTATCTGATTGGGTAGATATTTTTGGTGGGACACATGGATGAGTGACAAGTGTCACTCATCCCATTGGCCCAAACCCCCAATTTGTGGATCTAACTAATTAAATAATATTATCTTTATTATTTTATAATTTCCACTTATCTCATCTTTAAACCCAGCCATCCATTCCTATCCTCCCTCAATCTTCACCGTCCATCTCTCTTTCTCTTTTCTGATCATCATCATCATCATCTACCATATCTCTATTCTCTCCCGCGACCACCAAAACCATTTTCTTCTTCTTTTCTTTAAAAAACCGAACACACATCACACCATCACCACCTCATCTCACCTTGCATCAATACTATCATGTGAGGAAGGATGAGAGGCTGAGAGTGGCGAGGATGGCAGGCCATGGCGGAGGAACTCGAAACCATGAGGTAAGGTTTAAAATTTGGACTTTGGGTTCTAAAGGGTCTGGGTGGTTTTCACTAATGGGAATGGGTTTTTGGAGGTTGTAGGAACCATTTGGGATCAAGAAAGGAAGCTTGGACGGCCGGGAATGACGGTGAACGATGGAGGAAGTCACCACCGCCATGGACGATCAAGAAGGTACGGTTTTTGTGAGTTTCCTTATACTTTTTAATGTTAAATATATCGGAAACGGGTAGGGGAAACTTTAGGAATCAAAAGGGAATAGATTGGACCGAAAATGAGGAAGATTGGGACCTGGATCGGTCCAAACCGGTCCGGCCCGATTCAAACCAGTCAGACCGGGTTCGACTGAGGTTAGGGATGAACAGTGCCCAACGTGTGGGCTTCACGAGTAGGGGCTTCAGGCCGCGCGTGGACCAAATTTTGGGGAAGTGTTCAACATGTGAATTAATCTATTCGATATAACGAACATTTTAGGACTGGTTTCGTGTCGATCGGACACCGTCTCGATAATGTTCGGGACCTCGGAAGGTTTAGGTTCGAGATTTAAAATAGTTAAAATTCGGAAAAATTACGGGGCTCCAATGAAAGGTTAATAAGGTAGTTAGTAACCCTCTAGATTGATTTGGACAGGTTCGAGAGTCCCGGTGACTACAATTAGCCCGGTGAGGCTTATGACACGCAAATTGAGGCGGCAGCTTAGGACGGTATATGAGTGGACCTTGATTTCTAAAATGTGATGCATGCATAAATGTTTTATATGGTTTATGAATATGATTCTATGATATTGAATTGGATGGTTATGATTTATATGGTTTCATGCATTTCGAGGCGATTAACGTGCTTGCACGTAAATCGAGGTTTCCAGTTTTACACTGATTTTCCGTACTTATGGTTTTGGAAATAGTTTAATGAAATGGTTTTGAATTTGAAAAGGTAAACTTAGGTTCTAGACCCATTTGTTTTGGAAACCCTCGGACTCAAAGTCCATTTAGTTACGTTCTTGGGCCAGAGGCCCAATTGGTTCTTAAAGGGATTTCGGAATTGGAAATATGGATCGGGCACGAGACCCATTTGATTTATGAACTCTCAGACTTGAGATCCATTTGATTTAACAAGGGATCGGCCGGAGGCCCAGTTGGTTTACGTATCGGGCTCGAGGCCCAGTTGGTTTACGAATCGGGCTCGGATCCCAATTGACTTACGTATCGGGCACGAGGACCCATTTAGTTTACGAAATCGGGCATGAGGCCCAGTTGGTTTACGATTCGGGCCGGAGGCCCAGTTTGTATGTGGATTTGGGCTTAGGGCCCAGTTATGTTTTAAGACTGTGATTTCGGGTCGAGGACCCGTAAATGGATTTCTGGTTCATGACGGTTTATGGGGACCGGCATGAACCCTCGAAAGGTTTTGATAATGATTTCAAAAGGTTTTTTGTATACCATCCTTTATATATGATTTGTCTCCTCCGGGGAGGGTCGTTGGCCTGGGTGGACCCCGGAGTAGTCACGGAGCACTGATTGAGTGGAGTCACCCCCGTTGGGTTCCTTACTCTCAGAAAGGCTATGGATTATAACCTCAGGGAGGGTCATTGATCTATGGACATTGACCTGGGTGGACCCTAAGAGACTTGGGTTTGAGACCCCGGGTAGCACACGCGTAGCTCTAGATACCGTGACAAGATTGGTTATATGAAATGTATGGATAAACATGATTTCAATTGGTTTACGAAATTGTGTTATATGGATAATAAATGGATTTGGGCTGAGATCCCACATATGTTTACTATGTTATGGTTTTCTGTGAATGGTTTTGGGCAGGAGCCTGTATGGATGTGGTTATTTAAAAATATGTGATTGGATAAGGGTTTTACTATGCATGCATGCTTTTTAGTGAAGGGTATAAAGGTCTTTATAAAATGTATTTACGAACTATTGCTTTTTGTCCACTCACAGTCTTTCTGTTTTCAATGCCCTTCAGGTTGAATACGGTGCGGACTGTAGCCGAGACCGAGACATCACATACCTCCTCCGGATCCTGGCGTACTCAGGAAGCCCGGTGGGGCTAAAGGTTCAAATTTTCCCTGGTCTGACACTCCGTGTCAGACGGGATCAGGAGCGTCCCTCGTTAATCCCGAGGGGGATTGGGACGGGTCCTGACATAATCCATCCAAGGATAGCTAGGGCACCTGTCACTCATCCAGGTATATCCTACTCGTCGCAGTCACCTCACAGAGGTAGCGTGGCAAGTATGCCAATACCCCAAAGTCCAACACCTCATCCTACGATCACACTCGGTCGTAACCGAGCCAACTCCCAAAACCACTGCTCGTACCGTGCGTCACTCACGCACCCCGTATCATCGTCACGACTGAAGAATCCCATCGTCACAATCGTCACGACAACTTAAGTCCATCCAACTTGATAAGACTCAATCACATCCATCGATAGGAGCGTCTACCACTACTTCGTGCAAATCAATCTCAGAAACACTCTACTATTGAGACTTCAAATCCATGCGGTCAACTCACAGCCGGTACCAACCACTCCACACTCAACATCCACTGATCGGTCCACCTCAGGATCCGGTCGACAAGTACCACACTCCTGGTAACTTGTCTAATCAATCACCTGCTAGGGTTATCATAAACCTGGCTGCCCGCTGCAGCCCAACCATCCTGACCGATCCCTCGATCTCGACTCCGAAGAGTTGTCGTACTCCGACACTGGTATCCCAATAACCAGTAACCACCATCAGAGGGGCCTGTCCCCTCATATCTATAAGACTCCTAGCCGCTAGCCTCCACAAGAACATGGCCATACGTCGTGGCTATCGCTGCACTGTTTCTAAACATCGCAATCGTATCCTATCACGTCACACGACAGTTCCTCCAGGCATCTCCTGCCAGTCGACATTCCTCCGGGATTCGACACACTAAAACATGGTCTCTCATGCCAAATTGGGAGCAACACTCCTATTCCTAACAATCTCACTCGGGTCAACCATGACCCCAGTTGCTCTCTGCAACATACTCTCAAATCCGTCATGACACGACCGACTAGCGGTCTCGACTTTGGAAGTCGTCATACGGTATCTACTGGTCCACTAGATCATACTCACCAGTAACATTACGGCTCTAAGTCGTTAGATTCCCATGCACATCGATCCTACTCGGGATCAAACCTCACTACCACGCGACATGTACGGCATAGGATGCCAATCGTACCCTAATCCATTGGATCTTGTGCAAAATATAGTCTAACTAGGATTCAATTCCACTGAATCCTCGTACTAATACCCTAACTCTCAGGTTGATGACGGGCTATGACGACTGCAAAGACATCACATCGTCGATGACAGGACCCATCCCAATCCCCCCGGGATTACCGTGGAATGTGCCCTGCTCCCGTCCAACAAGAGGTGTCAGACAAGGGATAACCAAGAGCCACTGCCCAAACGGGGCATCCAGAGTGCGCAAGGATCGATGGAGGAGGTGTGCAATGTCCCAGTCTCTGCTGCAATCGCATCCGTAATCAACCTGAAGGGCATCAAAACCAAAAGCTGTGAGTGGACAAAAACCAATAAGTTTATCAAATACATTTATAAGACATTTATGCCCTCCAATAAAAACGTATGCATGCCACGAAAACCAGTAACCAAAACGTTTGCTCAACCGAGCCATTAGGGCCTTAGCCCAAAAACCGTTAACCAAAAACCAATTGTGGGAACTCAGCCCAAAACTGTGGAATACCACCACCAGACATCATGTGGGCCACCGCCCAAAGCCATAAATATAAATCCATAAATCCAAAACCATTTAGGGTCCCCGACCCGACATACCATTTAATAACCAATAATCCATTTTTACAACATAACATGACACGACCCATCCCAATCCCCCCGGGATTACCATGGAATGTGACGTGCTCCCGTCTGACAAGAGGCGCCAGACAAGGGATAATCGATTGCCATTGCCCAAACGGGCTTCCAGAGTGCGTAAGGATCGATGGAGGAGGTGTACGATGCTCAAGTCTCTGCTGCAGTCGTATCCGGAATCAACCTGAAGGGCATTGAAAACAAAAGCTGTGAGTGGACGAAAATAAACAAGTCTGTTAAAAACATTTATAAGACATTTATGCCCCTCAGTAAAATCATATGCATGCACCAAAAACCAATAATCCCATATTTATTTAGAAATAACCATTAGGGCCTTAGCCCGGAAACCAAAGCATAGTTTCAATTTCCAAAAGTAAACCCAAGAGTTATTTCATAAATCCAGTAATATGAACCATAAGGCATATAAACCATAACCATTATTTTAGCCACTGCACTATACACTCCAATCCGACATCCCTGATGTCTGACGTCCCTGACGTCAATAAGGTCACAATCACAAGGCTACGCGTGCCACTCGGGTCTCAATTTCCGAGTTCAATCCCCGAACCCCGTTCGGGTACAGCATCCCCGATGCTTAGCGTCATAGACGCTGGACGTACTAGACGTCCGTGACCTCTCCGGGGTACCTCATCCGGAGGAGACAATATAATATGGAAGGATCTATACAGTGCAGTACCAAATACATTTTATAGATATCCACATGCAAAACATATAGGTATACATAGATAAAATCCGAACCATTCGTTACGTTTCATCAAACGGGTCTCATGCCCAAATACCGTGAAACGTGCCATAACCGAAATATCATCAAAACCATTTATAGATTCCAGCATGTGAACATATATAAAATATAAACCAGAAAACATTTATTCAATTCCATTTTAGGGTCCCCGACCCTCAATCACATGTAGAAATCAACTGGGCCCCTGGCCCGATTTCACAAGTTAACTGGGCCCCTGGCCCGATCCACATGTTAACTGGGCCCCTGGCCCGATTTCATAGTTCAACTGGGCCCCTGGCCCGATTTTACTTTATTCAAGTTCGTAACCGTTTCATGAAATCATATTCAACCACATTTATGGAAATCGGTGAAAATCCAGAAAATCTCGGTTTACGTGCAAATACGTAATTCACCTCGAAATGCGTGAAATCATTTTAAATTCACCGATATCCAAAGTAAATCATTTAATCATAATTATAACAATCATAAAACAGTTATGCATGCATCGAATTTATGAAACCAATGTCCACTCACAGACCGTTTAACCGAGCGCCTCGATACGCGTGCCATAGGCCTTCCCGGGCCACCTCACTATCACCGGGACTCCCAATCCTGTTCAAATCAATTTAGAGGATCACTAACCTCATCATTAACATCTTATTCAAGTCCCGTAATTTTCCCGAATTTTTAAGTATTTTTAAACTGGATTTAAAACCTTCGGACATCCCGAACAATATCGAGACGGTGTCCGATCGACACGAAACCAATCCCAAAATGTTCGTTACAATGTATAGGATAAAAGTCATGTTGATCATACCTCGGGATTCGCACTCACGCGCCCCCACGCGCCACCGCAAGCGGCTGCGCGTGGAAGCCACGCGCCTGCTACAGTAACCCGCACAGTCATCCCTCTCACCCGTTTGTCTGTAAAACGGGTTGAAAAACCCGCGAACAGACCCGGTCCAATTTCACCCAATTCGACATCAAATCCATCCGTTCTTTCCACTGATCCCTTGTAATCAATCACCAACTAAGTTCTGTAGATTGAATTACACAATTTAGGGTAAAAATCTCCACGACTCACGATAGATCCTCGACGGGTTTTCAAATCGGGTTCACCGATTCCGTCCCTGATTTCCAAATTAAATCATATAGTAAGCATCGTGAGAGTGTAAGGGATGTTTCTGCACAAACAATTTGATGAATTCACACCTTAAACTTACTGAACCCAAGCTCGAAATCGTGCTGCCATGGAAGCTCAGTTCTCCCTCAATCCGACATGGTTTCCTGTCGTTTTTGCTGCAAAGCTTCACGTTTTGATCCCAGAAGACTCCAGCTAATCCCCATTTTGATCGACACGGCCCAATTACTCCAATTCGAAATTCCCTCCAATTCCCCGAAACTTTGATTCTCGAATTACACCACCCCACACCGTCCCCCGTGCTCTCCCTCAGCCAGAACCTTCCCCAACTCACCAATTAAACATTTGTGCAATCAATTGTGGAAGAGAGATTGGCAATGGCCAGAACCCAATCTCTCAATTTTGTTGTTCACGGTGAGGGAGGAATGATCAGAAATGGAAGGGGGAAAATGAGATGGACGGCTGTGATGCAATCTGGGGGTGGAATGGATGGTTCAGATCAAAAGCAAGGATTAAATTCTAGATTATTATGTAGTGGAAGCTTTTAGTATAGTTTATGATTAATGGATCAAGATCCAATCTAGCCAATGGGTGAGTGACACTTGTCACTCATCCAAGTGTCCTCCAACCACCAATTCTGAATAAAATAATCGACACGGTTACCGAGACGTAAATTTCCCCGATTCCACGTTTTAGACCATAACTTCTCCGTACGAAGTCCGATTTCGGCGTGCCGCCTGTCGTTGGATTCGCATCGACGAAACCTCCGTAACGGTCCTTGGCCCTCGGCCATCGGACATCCCGGTCAAAAAGTCAACATTTCCCCTTCTTTCGTCCAAATTACGAAAATGCCCCTGGACTTCCGTACATCATAACTTTCACCACGAACGTCGGAATCGAACGTGCCACCTGTCTATGAACTCGTGACGTCCCGAACTACGTCACGGTCATCGGTCAAAGTCCATTTGACCATCCGAAATAAAAGTCAACGTTTTGCCCACACCCAGGGGCAAAACGGTCATTTTGCACCATTCGTCCAAAATCGCCCAACTAATCCCAGATTAGTAAATCACAATTAAATATTATTAAATCCCGATATTCGGGACGGGTCGTTACAACCTTCCCTCCTTAAAGAATTTCGTCCTCGAAATTACCAACAATCTTATTCCACAACCACCTCGTGGAAAACATTTCGACCTCATATCATGTGTACACCTGTACACCCACATACTGGGACAACACCAGCCTCGTTTGTACCCAGACATCCCATCACAGTCATACGCCATAATAGCAACAACACTCGACCACCTCGAGTGGAAATGATCACCAGATCCGCGATAAAATCGCCTAACTATTTAGCTGACTCCTTCAGCTAGATGGTTCCTTTCCATTAACAATAAATCCTTACATTTGCTCTCGTTGGGAGTCACCAAATCTCATTTGTCAGTCCATGCTGACACCACTAGTCAAACTGTCATCACAAAACCTTACCACCCTAGTAAAGCCCCAACCGATCGGTCAAATCAAGACAACACCATGTACTACATCACCCTTGATGTAGCGTAAGATCAACCACATGATCTCAATTCGCAGGGCAAGCCCATCCTGCGACATAAATAAATCTCAATGTCCATAATCGCCGACTCCCTCAGCGAACCAAGACGCTGGAAAATATAACGGCGTAGTAGCATCACGCAAGGCTACTCGTGGTTACTCTGACCACCAACTCACTCATCCTGAGTGTACGTATACCGTCAACTTACTCCATCAAGTGGTGTAACTGGAACACATTGAATACCAGCCCAGCAGTGAACACACATCTCAATACTAGGGTTCCACAAGCCAACCATGGCTAAGAGCACCTGCTCATAAAATCACTGAACCCGACAAGATCAATCTGCCCAGTGCACAGTATCCAATGTCCAGTCCACAATACAGCCAAACAAATGATATCAGAACCAATCCGATTACCAACACCTTAGTTACACACCACTGGTACATCCCACGTACCGCCATTAGGCACCACTCAGCCTAACCAGTTTCAATCTTCGTACAACGTACCCTGTACGTACCTCAATCCATCAATCTGACTATAGCCACCCAGGTTATAGCCAAACACGTTCTAGTAATGGAGTACATTTGCCCAGCCCAACATGAGACAAAACGAACTCCACTCGTCATCTAGTTCCAATTCTGAATCCGAATTCGCAATTTCGTAAGAAATCCCGAACCCGAACCCAACATCATATTTTTAACCCATTTCCAAATCCGAATCCGAAATCATTATTCCGTAAGCTAGCATTGGAATAATCATTCCGCACCCAAATCCAGTAATCCATTTTCGAGCTTCGCAATCGAATCCTGAATCGTCACCCAGAAATTCGATTCCAAAACCCAAAATCTCGTTTACGTCCATCAAGACGTAACGTAACCGAATCTATCGGTTGCCTCTCCAAAACACTCGATTGACTTCATAGGGAAGCCAAACCCAATATCCACACGTCAAAGGTTGACAAAATCCGACCACATCGGAAACCTACTCAACCGAGTAACAACCATATGGACTCACTCCGAAAAGAAGTTCAGTCCCGTCATTAACGACTCACGTACCAAGGTAAGAGTGATAAACTCTCCACCCATCTGGATCATCAAGATCACAATCCATATCCATCGTTACGTCACCCGACAAGTAGCATCACGATCCTAGATCGTCACATCGACCAAAGTCGACAACATCACAAATCAGATCCACCTGGGATCCACACATGCTCACATAGCTAACAATCCATCTGGAAGCTGATCGTAGGGTCTTACACCCTCAATTGAATCCTTTGCCAAATTCCCCTTGGTGGAAAGATGACCACGCATTTCACCACCAAATCCAAAATCATACACAACTGCTTGTGTCCAATGACCCAAGGCCAAACCTGGGTCCACCTACCAATACACGCTCAACGTACTGGTAGCAACAATCATCATCTGCCACGGCAGAAAATATGAAGTCAACCCTAATGACTTCGGAATACCAATCACTGATGCGGAAACGAGCACTCCTCTCGTCTCCCAATCACAACTCTCCCCGAATCGGGAGTTCCAACCATGTTGGAAACAGACATGCTCCCAATGAGATGTCAAGTCCAACCACTGGACTGCCCATGTCCACACCTTACTTGGACCACCACGTGTCCAAAATCAATTCATTACTCGGACCTCACGTCCGCCAATAATCATGTATGCACACAACCCGATTCCGAACGGAATATCCACAATTTTGCCTGAATGTGCATACCATACTGCCTCCGTCTCACATCTCAACCTAAACAGGTTCAATCCTCAGGTTCCAAGTGATTCACAATCACAAAATCCCACATCAATACCACGAATGGTTTCCCCGACTTTTCCAATTCCAATAATTTCCTTGTACTCTCAGGGGATATAAGCAGTACACAAACTTACCAATCTCGGAGTTGATCACAACTCCCCAAATCCACCAACTCGCATGACATAGGGAACAGCATCCCAAGATTCCCCAAATTTTCAATCATACCTTTTGATCCATTCATCACTTGTCATCATATATCTGTTAGGACTTATCCCAACACGACACAACCTCCACTGGATCCCATCCAGTCCAAGACTCAACCACCACTGAGTCGCATATACCAATCATCGGTCCATTATGACAGAGTCACACCCCAACTGGTGGCTCATTGTCAACACAATTTCTGACACCAGCACCAGCGCTAGTACCAGCACCATCGCACCATCATCAACACTAGTATCAGCACACAGGCATCCATACCAGTATTGGCATAAAGGTATCACCATACCGACATCCATACATAGCACACGAACATCCATGCTAGCACACAGCGTGCAAAGTTGTTACCCTGGATCTCCGTTCATTACGAACGAAGATCCCGTAACACCACTCGTACCCCACGACTATGGGTACCTCCAATTTGACCACTGGCACATCAGGATAATGGACGTTCCCTGAACATCCCCAAGTATTAAAACCACACTAAATACCCTCGATAGCCAGTCATCTCGACACAACTGTCGACCAACAGTCATCGTTGTCAAGATCCGTATCCACACATCACACTACTATTCGATCCAACACGGTATTCCATATTTTATCTCATAACCGCATCCGTAGATCGAACACATAAGACTCACTAGAGTCATCCACATGGTCATCCAAGACCTCAGCCGCACGTCGCAGCACAAATTCTCACTTAAGGTTCACCTTTCGGTCCATCAATTATAAATTAGGGTTCCAAGGTCACACCCTAGGGTTCCACCGAACCCAACTGCCTTTTGCAGTAAAATCCACAACCTGACCGACCCCGCGGTCCTGACATCATATAGACGTCCAATCCAATCCAATCGTCAACTCAACGTGGGTTCCATCGTAGGTTCCACCACGAAGGTCATCGGCTAACTCCGATGCACCAACCCCCGTACACTAGCCAACACTACTAGGGTCCAAAACTTAGACCAATACTCAACTGAGTTTCGCATTTCCAATCAAATGGGGTTCCCTGAACCTAGCTGTGCCCAGTGGCACAACAATCCATCATCACATGACCGAACCGACGGTCCCACATTACCAGTTAATCGTATACAACCCCACCTGGGTTGAATCGCAACCATGCACGGCGTATCGGGCCAAACACACCCAATTCACCATACAAACCCAAAACTATCTATCAGGTTGACAACGGAACAGCAGCCCAAAGAGACATCACACCCTCGTCCTTCGCGCACAAAAGAGCAAAACCTGCTCTGATACCACTTGACACGACCCATCCCAATCCCCCCGGGATTACCATGGAATGTGACGTGCTCCCGTCTGACAAGAGGCGCCAGACAAGGGATAATCGATTGCCATTGCCCAAACGGGCTTCCAGAGTGCGTAAGGATCGATGGAGGAGGTGTACGATGCTCAAGTCTCTGCTGCAGTCGTATCCGGAATCAACCTGAAGGGCATTGAAAACAAAAGCTGTGAGTGGACGAAAATAAACAAGTCTGTTAAAAACATTTATAAGACATTTATGCCCCTCAGTAAAATCATATGCATGCACCAAAAACCAATAATCCCATATTTATTTAGAAATAACCATTAGGGCCTTAGCCCGGAAACCAAAGCATAGTTTCAATTTCCAAAAGTAAACCCAAGAGTTATTTCATAAATCCAGTAATATGAACCATAAGGCATATAAACCATAACCATTATTTTAGCCACTGCACTATACACTCCAATCCGACATCCCTGATGTCTGACGTCCCTGACGTCAATAAGGTCACAATCACAAGGCTACGCGTGCCACTCGGGTCTCAATTTCCGAGTTCAATCCCCGAACCCCGTTCGGGTACAGCATCCCCGATGCTTAGCGTCATAGACGCTGGACGTACTAGACGTCCGTGACCTCTCCGGGGTACCTCATCCGGAGGAGACAATATAATATGGAAGGATCTATACAGTGCAGTACCAAATACATTTTATAGATATCCACATGCAAAACATATAGGTATACATAGATAAAATCCGAACCATTCGTTACGTTTCATCAAACGGGTCTCATGCCCAAATACCGTGAAACGTGCCATAACCGAAATATCATCAAAACCATTTATAGATTCCAGCATGTGAACATATATAAAATATAAACCAGAAAACATTTATTCAATTCCATTTTAGGGTCCCCGACCCTCAATCACATGTAGAAATCAACTGGGCCCCTGGCCCGATTTCACAAGTTAACTGGGCCCCTGGCCCGATCCACATGTTAACTGGGCCCCTGGCCCGATTTCATAGTTCAACTGGGCCCCTGGCCCGATTTTACTTTATTCAAGTTCGTAACCGTTTCATGAAATCATATTCAACCACATTTATGGAAATCGGTGAAAATCCAGAAAATCTCGGTTTACGTGCAAATACGTAATTCACCTCGAAATGCGTGAAATCATTTTAAATTCACCGATATCCAAAGTAAATCATTTAATCATAATTATAACAATCATAAAACAGTTATGCATGCATCGAATTTATGAAACCAATGTCCACTCACAGACCGTTTAACCGAGCGCCTCGATACGCGTGCCATAGGCCTTCCCGGGCCACCTCACTATCACCGGGACTCCCAATCCTGTTCAAATCAATTTAGAGGATCACTAACCTCATCATTAACATCTTATTCAAGTCCCGTAATTTTCCCGAATTTTTAAGTATTTTTAAACTGGATTTAAAACCTTCGGACATCCCGAACAATATCGAGACGGTGTCCGATCGACACGAAACCAATCCCAAAATGTTCGTTACAATGTATAGGATAAAAGTCATGTTGATCATACCTCGGGATTCGCACTCACGCGCCCCCACGCGCCACCGCAAGCGGCTGCGCGTGGAAGCCACGCGCCTGCTACAGTAACCCGCACAGTCATCCCTCTCACCCGTTTGTCTGTAAAACGGGTTGAAAAACCCGCGAACAGACCCGGTCCAATTTCACCCAATTCGACATCAAATCCATCCGTTCTTTCCACTGATCCCTTGTAATCAATCACCAACTAAGTTCTGTAGATTGAATTACACAATTTAGGGTAAAAATCTCCACGACTCACGATAGATCCTCGACGGGTTTTCAAATCGGGTTCACCGATTCCGTCCCTGATTTCCAAATTAAATCATATAGTAAGCATCGTGAGAGTGTAAGGGATGTTTCTGCACAAACAATTTGATGAATTCACACCTTAAACTTACTGAACCCAAGCTCGAAATCGTGCTGCCATGGAAGCTCAGTTCTCCCTCAATCCGACATGGTTTCCTGTCGTTTTTGCTGCAAAGCTTCACGTTTTGATCCCAGAAGACTCCAGCTAATCCCCATTTTGATCGACACGGCCCAATTACTCCAATTCGAAATTCCCTCCAATTCCCCGAAACTTTGATTCTCGAATTACACCACCCCACACCGTCCCCCGTGCTCTCCCTCAGCCAGAACCTTCCCCAACTCACCAATTAAACATTTGTGCAATCAATTGTGGAAGAGAGATTGGCAATGGCCAGAACCCAATCTCTCAATTTTGTTGTTCACGGTGAGGGAGGAATGATCAGAAATGGAAGGGGGAAAATGAGATGGACGGCTGTGATGCAATCTGGGGGTGGAATGGATGGTTCAGATCAAAAGCAAGGATTAAATTCTAGATTATTATGTAGTGGAAGCTTTTAGTATAGTTTATGATTAATGGATCAAGATCCAATCTAGCCAATGGGTGAGTGACACTTGTCACTCATCCAAGTGTCCTCCAACCACCAATTCTGAATAAAATAATCGACACGGTTACCGAGACGTAAATTTCCCCGATTCCACGTTTTAGACCATAACTTCTCCGTACGAAGTCCGATTTCGGCGTGCCGCCTGTCGTTGGATTCGCATCGACGAAACCTCCGTAACGGTCCTTGGCCCTCGGCCATCGGACATCCCGGTCAAAAAGTCAACATTTCCCCTTCTTTCGTCCAAATTACGAAAATGCCCCTGGACTTCCGTACATCATAACTTTCACCACGAACGTCGGAATCGAACGTGCCACCTGTCTATGAACTCGTGACGTCCCGAACTACGTCACGGTCATCGGTCAAAGTCCATTTGACCATCCGAAATAAAAGTCAACGTTTTGCCCACACCCAGGGGCAAAACGGTCATTTTGCACCATTCGTCCAAAATCGCCCAACTAATCCCAGATTAGTAAATCACAATTAAATATTATTAAATCCCGATATTCGGGACGGGTCGTTACATAACACATATCCAACCGAAAAGCCATTTCATAGATTCATTAATCCATATTTTACCATTACCATCACCAGCATCCCAGATGCTTAGCGTCCCAAACGCTAGACGTCCCTGACGTCATATCTCACGGTTTAATAAGCTACGCGTGCTGCCCGGGGTCTCTCCAGGTCCATATCTCTGACATCCCAGATGTCTGACGTCCCTGACGTCAATCATAGCAATCCTGCTCGTGAGTCATCATACGGCCCGGCTGCTCCGTACAATGACCCCTCGCAGGCAATGCACCGTGACTTCCCCAGTGTCCCAGACATCTGGAGGAGACCATCATATATCCTTGTATCCAGATGGTATATGGAAAACAGTTTTATTAAATCCTTTTATCACATCATTACAATGGGCCATGCCCGAAATTTCCATAAAACCACGTAATTCCATTTAGGGTCCCTGACCCAAAATCACAATTATTAAACATAGGGTCCCTGACCCGAAATCACCATTATAATCTAATTGGGCCTCATGCCCGATTTTATGAACCACTGGGCCCACGGCCCGATTTGTAAACTAACTGGGCCCGCAGCCCGACTTATAAACCCATTGGGCCCACGGCCCGAATTCGTAAATCAACTGGGCCCCTAGCCCGATAACATAACTCAAATGGGTCTCACCCCGATTTTATAAGCGACTGGGCCCCTGGCCCGATTTCATAAAGTAACTAGGCCCCGGCCGCCCGATTACGCACTCAAATGGACTCCAAGTCCGAAATTTCCAAAACAAGTGGGCCTCAAGCCCGAGTTCATATTTCCAATTACAAAACCATTTCATCAGATTATTTCCAAGACCATAAACATGGAAAATCCATGTAAAACCGGAAAAATCTCGATTTACGTGCAAGCACGTAAATCGCCTCGAAATACGTGAAATCGTACAATTTACCAACAATCAAATCAACATCATACAATCACAATCATAATCCATATAAAACATTTAAGCATGCATAGAATTTATAAAACCAAAGTCCACTCACAGACCGTTTTAACGGTATGCCTCGATACGCGTGCTATAGGCCTTCCCGGGCCACACCACTATCACCGGGACTCCCAATCCTGTCCAAATCACATTAGAGGGTCACTATCCTCATCATTAACATCCTATCAAAGTCCCGTAATTTTCCCAAATTTTTAACTATTTTTAAACTTGATTTAAAACCTTCGGACGTCCCGAACAATATCGAAACGGTGTCAGATCGACACGAAACCAATCCCAAAATGTTCGTTACATCGAATAGATTAAAAGTCATGTTGGAAGTTTCCCCAAAATACCCTTCACGCGCCCCCACGCGCTAGGTCAACACTCAGGTCAACACTGATGACGTCATGCTACAATAACCGAGTTCTGAAACCGGGTCTGTAACCGGGTCGCCGTCGACCCACGGCCTGACCCGATCACATATCGAGTTTCCGACCACCATTTTTTATGCGGTTTGATTCTATGGACTCTTTATAATCTCCTCTACGGTTATGTGACATCCAAACTAATTTTTAGGTTGATTTAACTACCTGAAAACTGACGGAAAATCAGCTGAGAACCCAGGTCGTCCTCTCCGGCGACTCGTCGAGATTCCGGCCACAAGCTTCGGTCAAGGATGGTGGTCTAGGTCCCTAGGACATGTTTCAGAAGTAAACAAATCATCCCAACGTCAAAAACCAGTGTTTCGAAACAGGGAAGAAAATCAAACCTTCTCGGGTTTCTGAGCATATCGCCGCCGTGGCCCGTCCAGTCATGGTCTGAGTTGTCCTAAGGTTCCAGTGGTCCTTGTCCTAGGTTTGTTCGAGCCCAGATGTCAAGGTTTGGACGGTTGGATGGTTTTGGGCTGATCGGGTTTCTCTCGGGTCTGGGGGTTTCCTGGCCGTGCAGGGCGGCCGTGAGGTGGTGGCCGGCGTCTGGAGGTGGCTGATGTGTGTCTGGAGGTGTCTGGTGTGTAGGTTGAGGCTGAGATGTGGTGAGGTGTTTGTTCAAGGGAGGAAACCGTGCTCACGATTTGAGAGTAGTGAAAATGTGAGTGTTTGGGTTGATGGGTTTAAATCAGAACATGCATAAGAGATCAACGGCTAGGATCCAATCTGAGTATAGGATGAAGGGTGAGGATTTAAGGAGAGAAAATAATTAACTAATCCAATGGCCAACAAGAATCCATGATTTAGGGATTGAAGGGGATGATGACATGTGTCACTCATCAAGGGTCCAGATTGGTTTGGTTAAAGTAATCAGATTCTATTATTATATTATTATTTTATTCCGAGTCTCGGTTAGTTCGGTTAATCGCGATTACGTCCGTGACCATAACTTTTTCGTCGTACGTCCGATTTCGGCATGCCGCCTGTCGTTGGATTCGTATCGACGAGACCTACGTAACGGTCCTTGGCCCTCGTCCATCGGACCTCCCGGTCAAAAAGTCAACATTTGACCCCAATTGACCAAAATTACCAAAATACCCCTCAACTTCCGAACATCACAACTTCTTACTCGAACGTCGGAATCGAACGTGCCACCTGTCTATGAACTCGTGACGTCCAGAACTACGTCACGGTCATTGGTCAAAGTCCGTTTGACAGCCGATCAAAAAGTCAACATTTTGCCCACGACCAGGGGCAAAATGGTCATTTTGCACATTTTGTCCGATTCCGCCCTACTAACCACCGTTCAACCTCACTAATCAAGATTAGTGACTAATCTAATCCCGGAATTCGGGACGGGTCGTTACAGTCGACCTGCGTGCACACCAAGAGCAAAACATACTCAGAGTACCATGAGTATCACATGGGCCAACCTGCTTTGATACCAACTTGACAAGACCCATCCAAAATCCCTTGGGATTAACGTGGGACGTCCCTGCTCCAGTCTGACGCCAAGTGTCAGACCAGGGATAATTCCGTCTCTAGCCCTCACCGGGGCTTCCAGAGTACGCCAGGATCGTAGGAGAAGGAATGTGATGTCTCGATCTCTACTACAGCCCGCATCCGCGATCAACCTGAAGGGCATTCAAAACATCAAAAATTGTGAGTGGACAAAACAATTATTTTAATAAAACATTTTCACAATAAGACATTTATGCCCTTCACTAAAAGCATATGCATGCATTCAAAAATCATTTACCAAAACGTTCATAAAACCATTTGAAAACATTCTCAAAAACTTTCAAGGGTTCATGCCCGGTCCCTATAAACCGTCATGAACCATAAAACCATTTATGGGTCCCCGACCCAAAATCACAATCCTAAAACATGGAACACGGGGTCTCCGCCCCAAATCACTTTCAGTAAGACCCTCATACGTATAAACAAACGTATAACCCATCTGCGGCACTTCCGAGAAGATGCCAGCTCGGGGCACACAACCCCTATCGAACACATCCCCGATATATGTCACGATTTATCTCTATACAAGTGTGCACACTACTCGGGGTCTCACTCCGAGTCTACCCCTAGAAATTCTCCATCTGGGAGGCTCTATCTTCGGACCTAGTGTGATCATCTCTCCGGAATCTGGTCCGAGACCACATCATAACTCCCACTCTTGGAACGGGATCCCTATGGGGATACCCATTCTGGTCTGTGGGTCGTGACTCTCCAGGTCGACGGCTGGAGGAGACCAAATAAATCACATGGAGGATATATATACATTTTCTTTCTCAAAACATATTTCAACTGGGTCTCATACCCGATTCATCTCAACATGTTTCCTCGAATCCAATTCAAATCAATTTCAGAGGTCTCGGCCTAAATCCACATTTCAACAGGGTCTCATGCCCAAATTCTCATTTCATAAACCGAACTGGGACTCAAACCCGATGTTACAATCAATAGGGCCTCTAGCCCGATATCACGACTAACGGGGCCTTAAGCCCGAAACCAGGAATCAAAGGGACCTTAAGCCAAATTTCACAACCAAATAGCCCTTAAACCCGATATTATAACCAACTGGGACTCAGGCCCGATATCATAGTTAAAATGGGTCTCAAGCCCGAATCGTAAACCAACGGGGCCCTCGGCCCGATCGTATAACTCAAATGGGCCTCCAGCCCGATTTCTCATCAAATCAAATGGACTCCAAGTATGAGATTTCGTAAATCAAATGGGTCTCATGCCCGATTTCATTTTTCCAAATTCAAAACCCATTCATTAAACCCTCATTGAAAACCTAGCACGTACAAGCATCGTATAAAACAGGAAATCTCGAAATAAGTGCAAATACGTAAATCCTAGGTTACCACAAACAAATGCACTCATGACATCACAAAACATGTTCTAAAACAATTATAAAACATTTATGCATGCATCAAGTTTGAAAGAAAGGTCCACTCACAGACCGTCTGAAGCCGCGCCTCTATACGCGTGCCAAAACGTCTTCCTGGGCCAATCGTCGCCTCCAGGATTTCCTAACCTGTCCCAATTAATTTAGAGGGTTACTAACTACTTAAATAACCCCTCACTAAAGCCCCGTAATTTTTCGGAATTTTTAACTATTTTTAAAAGCGCTCCAAAACCATCGAACAACCAGAACTATATCGAGACGATATCCGATGGACTCGAAACTAGTCCCAAAATGTTCGTTACATCGAATAAATGATTTCACATGTTGGAACCTCCCCAAAGAAATGCTTCACATGCCGTTCAAAAGGGCTGCGCGTGTGGCTCACGCGCCCACTGTTCACTCACCATTAACCTTGGTCAGACCGGTCCGAACCGACCAGTCTGGTTCATCCCTACAACTGGACCGGCATGACCGGTCCAGGGCTCTCCTTCCTTCATTTTTCGTCCATTTCTTCCCTTTTCAGTCCTAAACTTCCTATCTAATCTCTAGAAGTCTAATGGTATGAAGAAAACCAAGAAAAACGTAGAGAACCCGACCCGTTCACTTTGAATCCCACGGTTCAAGGTTTCCCGATCACCCCCTGGGTTGCTCAGCCCCTCACAGCCACCCAAAACCTCCTCTATACACTCCTAACAACCTAACAAGCATCATACAAACATAAAAAACCGTCTAAAATGTCCTAATCAATTTCTTGAATTCAAAAACACAAAACCGATTCATACCTCTCTCCACCGTGCACGACGGCTCAGCCAATCCTGCCACCACCTTCATCACTTCCATCTCCTCTCTCTATTTCCCTCAGGTGTCACCAACATCAGGTTAGATTTAGGTGGTGTGGGGTATGGGTTGTACAAAAATGGAGAAATGCGTTTCGGGTTTGGGTGAACAAAGAGGTGAAGGTGATATGCATGAATGTGGGGGAATAGGCAAAGGATGAGTGACACTTGTCACTCATCCATTAGGCCTGGGAAAGATCTGGGTCCACATAAGGCAAAACTCCACTTTTTGCCTCGTAAAACGTGCTGTCGTAAATAGTTCCCTCGAACTTCCGTGAATCGTAACTTTTCCGTCGAACGTTCGAATTCGACATCCCGTCTGTCTACGAATTCGCATCGTCTCGATCTACGTAATGGTCCTTGATCCTCAGCCATCGGACCTCTCGGGTCAAAAGTCAACTGTTTCCCCTTTTTAACCAAATTACCAAAATACCCCCGAACTTCCGAACGTCATAACTTCTTTCTCGAACGTCGGAATCGGGCGTGCCACGTGTCTATGAACTCGTGACATCCCGAACTACGTCACAGTCATCAGTCAAAGTCCATTTGACCGCCTGAACGAAGAGTCAACATTTCACCCATTTTAGGGGCAAAATCGTCATTTCACCATGAACGTCCGTTAATCCTCGTCTAATCCCCGATTAGCCTTGCTAATCCGTTATTACTTCTTCATTAATCCCGATAATTCGGGACGGGTCGTTACATGAGGGCCCTTCATAAATTTCAAGTCTCCAAAAAATATTATGGTATGTTTGTGTAAAATAATTCACTTCACATATTGAACGTTTAATTCCTTATAATGAATCGCTAGGTGGGTCTAATTCCATTAATAAGAATTTTGACGTTATACAAATTCGTACTCTAATGACATAATAATTTGTGGTAAGAATTTTCCCCTCCCTTACCTAATCCCGATAACATAATAGTTTGTAGTAAGAATTTTCTTCTCTTCTAAATACCTTTCGAGGTAAAAAAAAATTCAACTTTGCATATTGAACTTTAGTTCCTCATAATATATCAAGTTTTAAGTTATAAATATTAGAAGTCAGTTTTTGGCAAACTTACAAATCGTGATTTCAAATTTTATAAAGGTAATTTATGCAAGGATGAAAATATCGATATTGACAGATATATCACTAGTCGAATTTACGGATATCTCGCCCCAAATATCGGTATCGATATCGACATCGTTTACTGTCAACAAAAATGATGGAAAATCGGTTTAAAAGTTGAAAATTTGAAATGAAACTTTGGAAAAATTCAAGTACCCAATAATGGTTATATAGGATTAATAAAAACTATAAAACGACTTCGATATAATAAATATAGGATGAATAATATGATACAATACGATTCTGACAATAACTAGCATGTAATAAAAGAAACACTATATATTATGCTAAAATAAAATAAACACTATAAAATAAAATAAACACTATATATTATGCTAAAATAAAAGAAACATTATAAAATAAAAGAAACACTATAAAATAAAATAAACGCTATAAAATAAAATAAACACTATAAAATAAAATAAACACTATAAAATAAAAGAAACACTATATATTATGCAAAAATAATAATAAAAATATTATAAAATAAAAGAAACACTATATATTATGCAAAAATAATAATAAAAATATTATAAAATAAAAGAAACACTATAAAATAAAAGAAACACTATATATTATGCAAAAATAATAATAAAAATATTATAAAATAAAAGAAACACTATAAAATAAAAGAAACACTATATATTATACTAAAATAAGTTTGATAATGTGAAGGTTAAGAAAAAAAAATTGAAACACACTAAACAGAACGTTTCATTCCTTATAGTAAATAAAGGTCTCCATCTCTATTTGCTTCTTCGTGAATCATCGCGAGCTCGCGACAGAAACAGAGAGGGCCGCGAACAGTGATGGGAAACAGAGAGGTGGAGAAGTTAGATCGATCGGTGAGGCCAAGAGAGATCAACCTTGAGGTTGGAGAAGAATAGTGAATCTAAGAAAGAGCGGTCGAGAAGGTTGGAGAAAAACAAAGATTGTGAGTCCGAGAGAGATCGATCAGTATTGTTTGTGATTTGAAGATGGTTGATGCCTTGAGAGCTTCAATTGCAGAGGAAAGGAGATAGAGGAGCAAGCAACACACTCTTCGTAGTGCAAGGTGAATGAATTTTGATTTTCCCCAATTTGCCCAAATTTCACAATTTGTTGTTGATTTTTGTTCATTAGTGAACCAATACTTGAACTTTTTGATCGGGCTTTCCTCTTTTATCAACATAACACATGAAAATCGGAGGAAAGTTGAGGATATCAACGAAAATCGGTCGATATCGACTGATTTCTGTCGATATCCTCGACATTCATGGAAACATGTCTTTTCCCCTTCTTATGTACTGTTGGCCCAAATTAAGGAAATTTCGGCGACATATCGCCGAAATCTGGCGATATTTTCATCAATGAGTATATGAGACTTGTAGTGTAGTTTATCGAGCGAGGGGAAAATTCTTCATTAGAAATGACAATTTTTTTTTATACAATTTTGACATACTAGAATGACGTCCTAGTGTGTCTAATTTGATAAACATTACAGCTGCACAAAAAAACACCGTTCTCTCCTCTTTCTAAAAAAATCCCACAGCTGACCCTAGCTCTAGGGTGGGGTTCTTTCTTTGTTGTCCTCTGGATCTAAGAAAGACCTCTGTCCCTAACAACAACCACCCCCCCCCCCCCAACCAACCGACCTCTGCATCCCCTCCCCATTTTTCTTTTGTTGTTTTTTTTTTCTCAGTTCCCCCTCTTCTCTGCTTCCCTTATCCCTGTTTTTCTTGTTTTTTTCCCCAGTTTTTCTTAGTTCCCACCCCTCTACATCCCCTCCCTCTTCACCCCCCTTTTTCTTTTGTTGTTCTTTCCAGTTTTTTCTTAGTTCCCTCTCTTCTCTGCATCCCCTCTCCCTTTTTTTCTTGTTTTTTTTTTCCAGGTTTTTTTAGTTCCCACCCCCTGCATCCCCTCCCTTTTTTTTTATTTTGTTGCCAGTGTTTTTCTTAGGTCCCCCAACCCTCCTATCCCCAACGACCTCTGCATCCCCCCACTCCTTTTTTTATTTTTCCACTTTTCTCCCTTTTTTCTTTTGTTGTTTTTCCAGTGTTTTCTTTGTTGTGTGTGTATTTTTTTTTCCTAGATTTTTCTTGCCCCCCAAAACCCAAGTCGTGGAAATCCCCACGACTTTTGCTTCCCCTCTCCTTTTTTCTTTTTTTTTTTGTTGTTCCAATTTTCTTTTGTTGCTCCTTTTTTTTGTTTTGTTTTTTCTGCTAGCCCTTTTATTTCAGTTACGTCCTCTGCTCTTTGTAGCGTGTTTTCGACCCCTCCCAATGTCGAGGCTTTTCTCTCTCCTCCTTTGGAGATTTCCGAAGTCCTCCTAGATTTTTCTTCACACATCCATTTCAGCTTCCTTCCCCTATGCCTTAATCTGGTCCTCTTCCCTCATCTAATGCCCTCAGTAGCGATGAACCTTGAATACTTTGCTACCGAAATCCATTTATTAACTCAATGGCTATTTTGGCACTGGGTTGCTTTCAAAGTGCAATATGCACTAATCGAATGGATTATGGAAGCGCTTCTTGTGCGGGTGACATGCTCATCCCCATTTTCCGCTGATTTCTTCAGTTTCACCGTCACTTACTTTGCTTCTGGTAGTTCAGTGTTTGCTAGTTCGTGGCGACTCGAGCAACGGGCGATGGCGGTGGATTGGGCGATGGCAGCTTTTTATGTTTTGAATTTAGGGTTACTTTTGGGCTAGTTTATATTTACGATTTTGGGTTTATATGCATATGAATTTGGTGTTTTTTGTGTGTATATTTATGTCCCTTTTAAATCTTTCTGTTTGTGAATTTTCATTGCATTATAATGTTAGTTTATTAATGAAGTTCTTACTTGATTCATCAAGAAAAAATGTCTAATTTGATGAACTTTTCTTGAAATTTAAATGACAATTTAGATATTTCGTTCATAACATCCAACGGTGGAGAATGGCTTAAGCTATAAATTCGAAAGTGTCATTTTTGGTCATTATACTTAAAAAGTGGCTATGAACGTTAACAATTGAAAACGGAAGGATTTGGTGGCGTGCATCATAAGAATCAATAACTAAACGATATATCTCCAGTTTTGCGGGCTTCCCGAGGACTTGGCAGCTGAAGAAGGAAGAAAACACAGCGCTGAATTAATCAACCATGAAAGCTCTTCTCAATCCAGAGCCTTCTTTTGTTTTCACCTCCATTTCCACCGCCAAATCTCGAAGCCTCACTCACTCACATACCCAAACACTCCTCAAGCTCCCTGCAAATAAAGGCCATCTGTCAACAGCAAGAAAACTAACTTTGCCCGCCAGAGCCACGTTGGACTCGGTAACGCTCAACCAATTTGGGATTCCGGAATCAGATTTCCGAAACCCAACGGTTTCTTCATCGTACCGGAGCTCCAATTTCCCTAAGCCGAATCAGACGGTGGTCGAAGCTCAGACTAGGGTTTGCACTGGTCCCACCCAGACCAGACCTCTCAGCGAGGATCAGGCCTTCAGGGTCCTCGACACCATTTACAGATCAGTCAAAGGGGAGCTCAAAGATGAAGACCCGGTGTCGAATTCACAGCTTGGTGCTTTTTTCGCGGCAATGGCTATTCGCGCCAATGCATTTCCAGAAGCGACGCAATGGAGCCAAGGCGAGAGTCGCGCAATGAACCAGTTTTGGCCGCTCCTGATTCGAGCTCTTCCGGCTGACGTCGTGTTCATAGCCGACCCGGAAGGGTCGTTAATGGGAATCGGAAGCTCAATCGGACCTCAATTCGTCGGGAACGGCACGAGGGAGATGCGATTGGTCGGTGCCCTGAGGGAGGTCTTGGCCGGCGGTCACCTTGGATATGAAGAAGTCCAAGGTGTCTTGCGAGATGTTCTTCCGTTGAATTCATTGGAGGGTGGGACTTCCACAGGTGTGAGTGAAGCATTGCTTTCGGCATTGTTGATAGGTCAGCGTATGAATAGAGAAACAGACCGTGAGTTGAAAGCTTATTGCCTTGCATTTGATGATGAACTTGGTAAGCAGCTCTAGTCTAATTATCTCAATTAGTTTTCATTTTTTTTTTCTGATGACAAACTTTATGTGTATTGTTAATTAGGTGAGACCCCAATTGCTGACGTTAAATCTCTGACTCATTACGGTGAACCTTATGATGGAAACACCCGTTACTTTAGGAGCACATTGTTTGTTGCCGCAGTTCGATCTTGCTATGCTGAATCTTGCTTGCTTCATGGTGTGGAATGGATGCCACCTAAGGTGAGCTTTCAGCTCTGTTCAACTCATTGACCGGATTGGGGAAGCTAATAAGGGCTGAATACTAATATTTCTGTTTTCTAGGGAGGTGTTACTGAAGAACAAATGCTAAAGTTTATGGGGGCAAATACGAGCTTGACCCCGTTGCAGGCAAAAGTACTTCTTGAGGTATCTGTGGTTCTCGCATAGATATTTCTTGCTTTTCTTACTCATTACTGTTTTTATGCCTTTCGGGTTGCAACTAAATTCATTAACTTGTTATTTCAGGATGATGAAATTGGTTTTGCTTATATAAGCCAACGTGAAGCATGCCCTTCTCTGTGGGAATCTCTAGCTAAAACTTTGGCATGGGCTAGTATGTACACTAATCGTATGAAGCTGATAATACATCTCTATGGTTTTTGCAGATATTCATTACTTAAGCTGAGGGAGCATATTAAGAAACGGCCCCCATTGGCTACAACTGAAAAGGTTCAGCAATTTGTGAAGGTCTGTCAAAGGGAACATCTCTATGGTTTTTTACTTTCTCTATGAGCATTAGTAAGTTGATAGGATTTACCTTCCCACTATGTTGATACTTGTTCACCTTCCACATGATTGATTATCTACTTTGAATTTCTTAAACATTAATGGGCATAGACATTTTCCATGGTAACTTTATGTGCACATGCCTCTGTTTATCATAGAAACTAGTTCCCCAGCAGTAGAGCAAAAAATTTGGCAGCACTATGTAGGATGTGAAATATGTATGATTTTCTCAACAGGCCCGCGGGAAGGAAGCTATTGTCACTGGATTTTATCATGAAGGTTATGAGGAGCCACTTTTAATGCTTATGAAAAGAAGAGGTGTTAATTCTGGCTTGGTGGTGAAGGTTGTAACATTTCCAATTATGCAAGAAGTGGATGGTCTTAATATATTACAATACATTAATTTTTTAATCTTAAAACTCAGTGACAATCAACATATTTCAAATCTTAGAATTAGTTTAGAATTAATGAGCATTAACAGAAAGGAGTTCAGACTTTCAATCAACTGAGTAATTCAAAATAAAAGACTTTCATCTGACTTTATTGTTACTGAAGGGTGAGGAAGGTGCTCTCTCCATGACAACAAGATTGCGCTCGGTGAATTCTTCAAAAGGACTTCCTGTAAACTACTGTTCAGGGTTCCGCTCACTGAGCATGGCATCTGCTTGCGAAGTTGATGGTTTGTTCTTTGTCGCTTTATATCTTTTGCTCATTTTCTCAACTGGCCGCAATTTCCCACTTTAAAGCTCTGTGATTATGTACCTAGCTGCACAAATGTTGATATTTTTTTGCATTAAGTTATTGAAACTGAAGCCTGAAAGTTTGGCTGCAGGGGTTTCCCGTCAGAGTTTTACTGCGGAGGTTAATGCAAAAGACTTTGGTTTTGAACCCACTGACACTCCAAGAACTGATAGATCGGTAGAGTTCCTTGAATTCCCCCAGCCCTCTTTTTCCTCTTGTGTGGCTGTAAATTCTTGTGGGACATAAATGGGGTACTTAGTCGTGTTTAGTTCTAACTAGTAAGAATTGTCCACTCGTTGTTGCAGCCTTGCAGGACTGTTCAAATAATTATAAATAAGAATTTTACAAAATGATATATATAAAAATATTAGGTTATGAGAAGATGTTGAAAAGATAATTAATTATTTACATACATCGTCATGTGTTTATTTACATGATTTAGCAATATTAGATAGCAAACCGTACGCTTGATATATATATATGTATGTATGTTATTTATTTATTTATAAACAATTATAAAGACTATTAAATAATGACTCTTAAGATGTAAAAGTAAAAATGTTGTTTTATTTTTCAACAAATAAAACATATAATATAAACTCTAATATTCTAATATAAGTTATATAACCAACAAAATAATTTGTTATGTGTTAATATATATTTTTAATTAACGAACAAAATAATAATATAATAATAATAATAGTAGTGTAATAATAATTGTACTAATATTTCATTAGAATCAAGACACGAGATCATATCCCTGAACTGAGTAATAAACTAATAATAATAATAATAATAATAATAATAATAATAATAATAATAATAAATGAATATATAAGGGCAAAATTGTAACTTTACTATACACAACTAAGAGAAATGAAAAAATAAGGGCAAAATAGTTAAAACACTATTAGTAAATAGTGAATTTCATGACTTAGCTTTAATATATATATATATATAATATAATCCATCAGCTTTCTCCATCACAGGCAGACATACATGAAGTTTTTTTTTTTTTTTTCCTTTTCCTGTTTTACAAGCCAGCTTTTTGTGATAATTTATTACATTTTCTGCAAGTTCAGGTCGTGAAGAACATAGAGTTGGGCTTAGCAGCACTTCGTGGTAACAAGGGACCGGCATATGACCGAATAGTTTTGAATGCTGGAACGGTTGATCACTTACTTGGATGTGACGGTGCAGAAGACATATCATCTGCCCTGGATAGAGCCAGGGAGGCTATTGACAGTGGAAAGGCTTTAAAAAGGCTCTTGGGTTACATAAAGGTATCTAACGATGTTAGATAGGCTTGGAGTTTTTCTCGTGAAGTCTGATGATACTTAGATGTTGTGATTAAGAAGCAGAAGGCGAGGATATGCTTTAGTATTTCTCTAATTACAGGTAAGCTCATTTTTTGGTCCCCTTGAGAATTTTAATCTGCCGATATATCATATATCTAGGATACTCTGTTTTCATGTATGTACATCATACTCATTGATGGTAGAGAAAAACTGCGGTTGCATATGTGAATTGAAAGTCTTTTGTCGCATTTGGCTCATTGCATAATTCTGGATGCCTCATATAACAGCTTCGTCTGTAACATGTTGTTATTGCCTTGTAGGGAAAGAAGACCTCGATGTGTTGTATGTGTGGCAGATGAACTGTTTTCTCATATATGCTTGATTTTGTCAATTGAGCTGCAGGGTTTTTTTTTATTCGACCCCTTTTGCGGAAGACTAGAGATCCATAATCCTAGAATTCCAAGAATAAAAGAGTGACGGAAGTGAAAATACATGGATCGCTGGCTGAGAATTGTATTTCAGAGCCCCAAATGTGGAATAAATGGTCGTGAGGTAGAGGTTGAGGGCTTGGACTTGTACAAGCGAAAACCTGGAGATGTTTTTGGTCTGTAGCCACATGGCGCTTTTGTATGAAAGTGATTTTTTCTGTATTTCATCCTAGGTTTATTTATGGGCCTGCTTGTCTGTATTCATAGTAAGTTTACTTTTCAATTTTCTCGAAAACCAAAAAGTTGGAAAATTATTTTGTGGGTGAAATCTTGCAATTTCTTCCTGATTTTCTTTGGCAATTGTGTGCAACTTAGTCAAGGCAAAGCCGCAAGTTTACGAGGGCAAGTTATCCTTCATATCCGCTTCGGAGTTTGGGTACGGAGCATATTATACCATTACTATAAGGAAGCTTATAAATGGTAAGTAATTAAGAACTTGCTCCTCTCCTAGATTGAACCATAAGCAACCCAAAAGGTTTATATTGATGCATTAGGGCAACTATTGGTTTTGGAAGAAGTGGCTTTGGTTTCTTCCTTCCTAGACAATGTACAACAAACTTGCTAGGGTTTTGTTATTCTCCCAGTTATTTGGCATTGTTTACAGCCAAAGAACATTCAATGTTGTCGATTATGGCGCAATTGGAGACGGTACAACTGATGATTCCAATGTAATCAATTCCTTTCTACTTTTTCTTTTTACTCGCATTCGTTTCACTATATACATGTGCATATAATTTTTTCAAATTATGTGTTCTTGAACACATTGAAAACATCTTATCAGTTGATTAATAGTTAAGATGAATAATCGAACATGTTAGTTTACGAGATAGACGTTTTCATAAGAGCATGGGAAGAGTTGAACAAATTAAAGAGCAATAATGAATAATGACTTACGTTTTGTTCCACCATAGGCTTTTATAAAGGCATGGGGAGACTTTTGTGGAGCAGCCGATGAAGTGAATGACGTGCCAACACTTCTGATACCAGAGAAGCAAGCATTCTTATTGCAGCAACATATGAAATTTAAAGGTCCTTGCAACCCAACAAGTGTTCATGTTGAGGTATTATTAGCAATTTAGAAGTAAAAAATAATTATTTTTGTCTTAAATGTATACGTAATAAATTATTCATATGTGATTAGAACAATTTTTTTTTTCCGGTCCTTTTGGTTGTGGGGAGCAGATTTTGGGGAAATTGGTGGCAGCCGAAGTCCTCGACGGAGGGAACGATTGCGAATTGGATTGGCTCCTGTTTACGGATGTAGACAATCTCATAGTGGACGGCTCAGGAGAAATTGACGGCCAGGGTTCATTTTGGTGGAGCAATCCTACCAAATACGACTTGTCATCGCCCGAAATTCAGACCAATGAGAAGTGCAAACCACCACAGGTACGGTGAACATGGTGCCAAGAGTGCCTTTTTCAATAACTAACATCACGTACGAAGAATTTCTGATTTCTTGACGTTAAAGTAGGCTCTACACTTCCACAACTGTGATAATCTTGAACTTAGTGGACTTACTCATCGTGACAGTCCAAGAGCTCATGTATGTATAAGCAATTGCGACAATGTATATGTCTCACGTGTGACTATAAGTGCACCCAGAGACAGCCCAAACACTGATGGATTTGACGTAAAAAGCTCCACCAATGTCCATATTGAGGACTCTTATATTGCAACTGGTGATGACTGTATAGCTATCAACGGTGGCTGCTCCGATCTTGAAATTCGCAACGTTGCGTGTGGACCGGGTCATGGAATAAGGTATGTCAAAAATTAAGACAATGTGTTCGTTTCTTTACGATATCATTGAAAATAGTTTGATGATGATCTGATTGACAACTTGAAATCTATATTTGGAAACAGCGTGGGAAGCTTAGGAAAAGATGGGGCTAGTGAGAAGGTGCAGAATGTGTATGTGAAAAACTGTAGTTTCACTGGAACCCAAAATGGAGCTAGAATCAAAACATGGCAGGCAAGTTAGAACGAATTTAAAGGTTTCGTTGTGCTTGATCACTGCTCTGAATATATCGTGACCGTTGATTTTCAGGGTGGATCTGGGTATGCTAAGAATATAACCTTCGAAAAAATCAGGCTTGATGCATCTGAAAACCCCATCATCATTGATCAAAATTATTGTACCAGAGATCACGAATGCAAAGCCCAGGTATTTTTATTTTTGTGTTCTGAAATATATTGTATAAAGTTTTAGCTTATATGACATAAAATGTTGATGATATATAGCTTACCTTTATGTGACGGTGATTAGGCCTTGGCTGTATCCGTCGTCGATGTGAGATACATTGATTTTGAAGGAACTTCGGCGTCGGAGGAAGCGATTAAACTAGGCTGTAGCCAGAATTCATGTCACAACATTGTAATGGACGGTATACGAATCACTTCTTCAGTTCCCAGTAAAAAGATTTATGCCTCCTGCAACAACGCCAATGGAACGTCTATCGGCAATAATATGCCCAACGTACCTTGCCTCGAGTCACGAACAGAACCAAATCCCCTTCCTCCGCATCTGCCGGACACACCTCCGCCTCCACCATCTCAACCAGTCATGACTCGGCCATTTCCACCAGCCATGCTTCTGCCTCCACCATCTCTACCTACCATGCCTTTACCTCCACCTTCCCCGCTGGACATGCCTCTGCCCCCACCTCCGCCATCTCTGCTGGACATTCCTCTGTCAATTCCACCTCCGCCACTTTACCGCCCAAGACTCCCATGGATGCCATACTCGTACCTTGTAGGGAGTACTACTAAACTACATTACAATTCCTATATATGTTTTTCTTTGGTCAGTTTGCTACATATTTTACTATATAGTATGTAAAGACCATGTATCCAATACAAAAAATAATCCAAATTTTATTATTTGAAAATTTTGAGTAAAACGAATTGCTTCATACATGTAATCTGTAAACATAGAAAGAACCAGCAAAATATGTAGCTATGAAAACAGAAAAAAAGCTATTAAATGGAATGGTAAATAAAGATACGAAAATGAAACTCAAATGCTGGGACTGTAACAATGTTAGCCTAAAGCTTGATTATGGCTGTCTAACTCAACTACACAAAATAATAAAACTTGGCAGCAAATTGGGAGTTTATTCTAATCAAAGTGCTAAAGTTCGATGATGACTTGGCATCTTTAAGGTCATCATAAATGCTAGAAAAGGTGAAAATTCTTCGCTGCATCCCGGTACTCAAGGCATTGTGCTTCCTCTATGCCTTATGAATCTATAATCCTTTGAACCCCACATTATAGGAAGAAAGGGCAGGAGAAGGAACTCTTATTTTAATGATCCTAGGTGCTCTTATATTTGAAGGGTAGCTGCTATGGAACCAGCAAGGCTAAGAACCTCAAACGGTGGATTCTGCATTACATCGTTCACCGTCAATGGGCACGAGTCTGTAATCCAGAAGTACGCCAGCCCGTTCATAAGATTCCCTGGTTAGAAAAAAAAAAATGAGGAGAGAATGCGAAAAGGGATTAGAAATTGTATTTGGACAGTTTCAACCAAGTTAGCACCAAAATAGTAGTGAGATTATTTCTGTCAGATTATATATAAGAAGGGCGTTAACTACAAAGCAAAAGAATAACAAGCAACAAAAACTTCAGAAGAGCAGTAAGTAAAGCATGTAACACCTCCATTATCACTTTGAAAGCGCTGCCATGATCTATTAGGAAAAATCCCATGTGTTACATAAGCACTGATTTTTGCTGCTCCATGGGTGGCTAAAACTTTCTAAAACAAGATGAAACGTAATATGGCATTTCAGAATAACTTATGAACATATGGTATAACTTTTCCTCTGAAAATGAGCCTAAAGCATGAGTGCATTCAGCAAGAACCAAGTAGAATAAGTCAAATTTCCATCCATAGGCCAAGGAGTTATTTTTAGTTCGAACCACAATGAAAAATTTAGTTTTTTCAAAGGAGTGTTGATCGTGTTATCAATTGGGTCATATTCCATCCGAGTTACATTTTTCATTGTGTTATTACCATTATTATACAGTTAAATAGCTGAAAGAAATGCAGGCACACTGTTAACTTTATTTTATCTAAACTTCTAAAGGCTACTATTCTGAGGCAGCAGGTAAGAAGTCCACTCAAGATCTGGATACCTGGCATTCGATCAAGGTGCCACCAGATTGAACCAAATCATCAACAATCACAACATGCCGTCCTCTAGGGTCTCCCTCCTTAATACGTACAATTCCTTGGTCCCCTTCCCGAACTTTAGCACAAACAATCCGCATTCGATTCTCGGAAGGTTATGCAGTGAGGGAGGAAATAATTAACACAAACCTTCATGCAGTATATATGTAAAAGCCATAGCAATGTCAACAAGGAGATAAGATGGAATCTTAAGGATGGAATAGGATTAGGAGAGAGGATGCAATTTAATGCGCCTTGCAGAATATGAATTGTGCGCAGCTCTTTCCTTGGCATATCTCTCCTAATGGAGTAGTGCACGGGGTCAATGATCAGAACCTTGAAGTCAAAATGAGAATAGACACGACAAGTTTTTTCTGTTTTGAAGACTCTTAGCTCCAACTAAACACACACAAGTATCAGATCATTCTAATTAATAGGAAAATGAGTATAAAATACCGTTGGGAAATGCTGCAGCTGCTTATGAAATCGTTTCCATGCACCATCATCAGGAAAAGCAATGGATATCTGAAAATTTTAAAGAAAATCACTCACAGAAAGTCAGAAATAAAATCACTTTTAAATAATTACTCTTTTATCACCATCTAAATTCGTTGTAAATGACACACAGACAGAAAAACACTTTACATTTTCAGAATCAGGGAGATGCTGGAGCCTACTTTTCAGCAAAGGGATCCCACTCTCAAAGCATGGTAAGATATTATCACCAAAATAAAACCTCTTCAAAACTCGTCAACAACGAAAACAATAATCACTGAATCGTTGAACGTTGCTTATTGATGAAATAAGAGAAGGCAGAGTTCTTGGAGACCTGCAAGGCATGGATATCATAGATGACTAAACTAGTAGGCCCTCCCATTGAAATGGGTATGTATGACAAGGCCCTGGCAAGTGTGAAAGCGGTGGCAACATCACCCTCATCCTCCATACGCTCAGATGTCCTAGTTGGAAAAAAGGGATGGACGAGGGTGAATGAAGCGATGAACAACTTGGGCAATGCATAGATCACAGAAAGCTGCTCAAAAATCACCGATGGGGAACTAAAAGAGGCCAGAAAGGCAACATGATGTCCTCGAATTGCATGAGCATTGGGTATGAATATGTTGGGAAACCCAACATCAAATTTCCTAAATGTTTTAAAAAACCGAAATGTACAAAATTGTAAATGCGAACATCCCAGAAACGATAAAGCCCATGCCTTCACAACAGACAAAATTGAAAATTACATTGCTCACCTCCAGGTGATGCTACGGAGCTCAATGGAGTCAGACTGAGCGGCGACTTTCTTAGCGAGGGACCTGGTCTCGGCGCAGTAGAAGAGGCAGACCTTCTTCACTTTTTGCACGGCGGATTCGGAAGCCATTGCCACCTGAGGCTCTGAACCGTTTTGAAAGATGTGAATTGGGGAAGGGACAGGCTCGATGATCGAATTGTGCGTGTAATCAAAGCGTTTGACCTCGCAGCTGATGCTGTTCTGCTTCTTCTTTTTCTTCTTCAAGGTCGAGGCTTTGATATCAAAAGCGACGACATTAGAGGAGGGTTTGGGAGATCTCAGTGAGGCATTGAAATTAGGGTTTTGGTATGAAGACGGAAGAGCTCGACTGGCCGCCATGGGCGGTCACTAGTGTGTTTCGTGTCCCTTCTATAATGCCGGGCTGCTAGACACTCTTTCTGTGAAATGGCTTTGGATTGTCACCAATGTCCGAAAAAGCCCCAACGAACGACGTCGTCTCCATCGTAATATCTCCTCTATTGATAATTGCACAATGGCACATGGACTTTTCCCATTTTTTGCATTTACTACAAAACAGTTAAATTAACTATTTACATGGATGATTTTTTTCGAGTGCGTAATATCTCCCGACTTTTTGGATAAAGTATTTGACTATTTTCTACTATCACATTAGTTAGGTACACCAGACTCATGTTTGTTGTTAGATATAGAAATCGTTCAGATTTCAAAAAAAAATTCTTGATCTCTAAACACAATAATAAGTGCCAAAATTGATTTAAAGTTAAAGCCCCAAGGGGGTAGTTTTGTAACAACTAAGAAATTCAAAAAAGAGATCAGGAATTTGAAAAGGAGATTGGAGACTGTATGGTCGAGTTATAAGTCTAAAATGGTTTTACCATACATTTGAGCATACAGAAAATAATTACAGATTTGTGCGTGTACATCTGCTCAGTCACCATATGAGATAGTGACATGTGTCACCATCTAAAACCTTTCCATCATCCTTCTCCTTACCTTTGTTGCTGAATTGTTGCACATGCTGGGTTTGTTCAAAGGAAACCAGAGAAGAAACAAAGAAGAAAGGGAAGTGTTAGAACCAAAAAAAAAATCAGAGAGAGGAGGAAGGAAGAAAAAAGGAAAAGGAAAAAAAAAAAAAAAGAGAAAAAGACAGGGCAACCCAGACCCGAAAAAATTCGACGAACACCCCGTGATCCTTGAATTCGATTTTCGATTTTTGGATGTTTAATTCATCAATTAAGGTCACATTCAAATTCCTGGAGTCCTTACGATCCAAACAAGCCAAAGTTTCCAAGGATTTGGTGCAAGAGAGTTGCTAGAACTATGCTCGACTTTCAACTGAAACTTGGACATTGTGACCTTGAAATCAAGGTGAGAAATTCATGATTAGAGACCATAGAACCGTTTCTAATATTGATTAGGTCCAATCTAATGTTTTAAAATGCGAAATTTGAACAGAAAATTGAGGATTTGAACCGGGTATGTCGTCGAGTCAAGACCCAGTTGCAACCCCATGGGGGCGACTCAGTTGGAGGACAGGGATGACCACTAATGCGTAGGCGCATGGCGCGTGGAGGAGCGATGCTCAATTGTCCATTAGTGCGTGGCGACGTTCCTCTGTTCGTGCTCAACACGAGTTTTAAGGTCAACACGAGTTTTAAGGTATTTGATGTTACAAACATTTTGACGCATGTTTCGAGTCGCTTAGATATCGTGTCGGGGTAGTTTTGTGTGTTCGAAATTTTTATATTTAAGTTTTAAATACGTATGTTATCCTGAGAATTAGGAGATTTGAATATGAGATTACTGTGGACACCAATGACCCTTAATTATGATTTTTGATACGCCAAAATGTTTCCAGGATTTCAGATAAGTGCATAGCTTAAGATTGAGCTAATTGGACAGACTGTGAATGGACTTTTGTTTTATAAACTGTGATGCATGCATAATTAAATGTTTTAAATGTTTTAGTGCATGAGTTTGATTCGAATGGGATGAATAAATGATTCACAATGTTTTTGGTGATTTTCTGAATTCACAATATTTATTCAGGATTTAACTGGTCTCTGGACACATATTTTATGGTATTATGGAAACAATGGTTTGGGCTCAGGCTCAGGCTCAGGCGCAAATTGGAAATTTTTTGACTTGGAATTTGAGTCAATAATTTTTTTTTAAAAAATTAAAGTTTTGGATTTAATCCATGGACGGTTTTGCACTGTTTTTATGATGAGTTCCTAGACGGTCGAAGCTTGGGGTGTTTCCCAAGCGACTGAAACTCGGGGATTATTATTTTCCCAAGCAGCCGAAGCTAGGAATTCTTCCCACATGACTGATGCTCGAAGTTATTGTTTTTCCTAGGTAGCTGAAGCTAGGGGTTCTTCACAGATGGTTGATGCTCGGGGTAGTTTCACAGAGAGTCGAAGCTCGAAGTTTTTCCAGATGCCCGAAACTCATGGTTATTGTTGTCCCCAAGCAGCCGAAACTCTGGATTTTTCCCAGACGACTAATGATCTGAGTAGTCAAGGATTTGGTTTTGATTTTTGTTGAATCCGAAATTGTATACACTTATAAAGGTCTCCTTGATCTCTGCAAACAGCAGATAAGAAGCTATCATTTGCCTCCATCGAAACTTCGGAGGATTGTTCGATAAAAAACACTGTAAGACTCGTGTCCTGGAGGGAACGGTGAACAATCCCACATTCCTGCGAGGGGGAATGGTCTGGGAAGGGAATGGTGGCGTGCCTTAAAGGTGTAGGCACACACCTATCTAGCATGAGGCCTTTTGGGAGCTCAGTGGCTTTGGGGGGGATTGGAACCCCAAAGTTAAGCGAGTTGAGGCTGGTGCAATTCCATGATGGGTGACCCCCTGTGAAGTTGCACCATGAGCTCCCAAAAACAAAACCGTGAGGGTAAGGGCAAGGAGGCCCAAAGCGGACAATATCATGCTAGATGAGTCGGGACCTGACAGAGGAGGGTCGGGTCCTGACAATTTGGTATCAGAGCCAGACCCCGACCGGGAAGTGTGCCAGCGAGGACGCTAGGCCCTAAGGGGGTGGATTATAAGACTCGTGTCCTGGAGGGAACGGTGAACAATCCCACATTCCTGCGAGGGGGAATGGTCTGGGAAGGGAATGGTGGCGTGCCTTAAAGGTGTAGGCACACACCTATCTAGCATGAGGCCTTTTGGGAGCTCAGTGGCTTTGGGGGGGATTGGAACCCCAAAGTTAAGCGAGTTGAGGCTGGTGCAATTCCATGATGGGTGACCCCCTGGGAAGTTGCACCGTGAGCTCCCGAAAACAAAACCGTGAGGGTAAGGGTAAGGAGGCCCAAAGCGGACAATATCATGCTAGATGAGTCGGGACCTGACAGAGGAGGGTCGGGTCCTGACAAACACTCTAATACTTAAGTTAGCTTTGAGAGAGAAATCACAAGAGTTTAAGAAGCGATGAAACGACTTACCTCGAAAGTGAAATGAATTTCACTATTTATAGAGAATTCTTGTGAGACTTTGAGCATTCTAATTGGTCAATGAGATTTGTAATTAATAAATAATCTTTTTAATAAAAGATATTATTTAATAATTTAATATTAATATTAATTGATCATTATTAAGAATAATGATATTAATTATTGATTAGTAAGAATAATGATAATTAATTGTTCGTTCTTAATAATGATATTAATTATTGATTATTAAGAATAATGATAATTAATTGTTCGTTATTAAAAAAATGATAACAATTAATTCTCGAGGAGAATGTTAATATTATTAGGCCTATAAACCGATTAAATAATATATTCACAATATATTCAGCGGGTGAAAATATTATTTAATGTGTGGGTGTCTGAGTCCTTAATGTCATTACCAAAGGCAACTTGTATATTATATCATTTATGGGCCACATGACAACTCCTCAATCTTTTGGTAATTTATGGTTCCAAAATTGTCCCCACATGACAACTCCTCAATCTTGAGCTCGTGTGATTGGATTTAGCTTGTTGCACGTTTGTAACTTATCCTCTCATCAACGAGGTTTAGTTTTCATTAGTATGAAATTAATTTCCTTACTAATGACTGGAGGTTTTTATTTCAAAATTTATTTTATCATTGTTGATTCATTTGTTTTGAAATTTAATCTCTCATTGATGACTGGAGATTTCATTTCCTTTATAAAGGAAGAGTTGTCAGCCATTATGTTCAACAATCCTCAAAGTAGGTTTATTTTTTGTTATTGGAGAGGAATTCCTTCTGCTGTGATCTCATATTGGTTTTGAGGTAAGAAAAGATAATTTTCTTTTCCTTATTATCTTATTGTTCCAGGTTCCAAGTTTGGTAAAGGAACAATTAGTCTCTCTTTCTTCTTTTCTATTTTTACACTCTCTTTGCAGATGAAAGCATGGAGACATCTATGTTATCGATAGTAGGTGGGTGAAAGGGTGATGCCAGATATACGACACGCAACAAGAGGTGTGTGGAGTGCTGTGAAGGGAGCTTTCTCATGCTTGGTAGTTCGTGAGAGTGTAGAAGCTTATAAGTCCATCTTGTGGTGTGCATTGCTCCATCTTGGGGCATGCATTTCTCCATTTTTGGGAATTGTTGTATCTTAGAGAGTGCATTGCTTTTTTTTGTAGCATGTATGTAGGCATATTTTCAGTGAAGTCTTGAAGTGTAAGACCCGTGTCCTGGAGGGAACGGTGAACGATCCCACATTCTTGCGATGGGGGAATGATGATGTGCCTTAAACGTGTAGGCACACACCTATCTAGCGCTAGGCCTTCTGGGATCTCACTAGCTTTGGATTACTTGGGAACTCCAAAGTTAAGCGAGTGAAGGCTGGTGCAATCCCATGATGGGTGACCCACTGGGAAGTTGCACCATGAGCTCCTGGAACAAAACCCTGCGGGCTGGGCTGGTTCGGCCAGTGAGTCTAGAGGGGACAATATCGTGTTAGATAGAGTGGGCCGCTACGCAACTCTGATCTAAACGAGGCCTTTTGAGAGCTCAGTGGCTTTGGGTTCGGTTGGAACTCCAAAGTTAAGCGAGTTGAGGTTGGTGCAATTCTATGATGGGTGATCCCCTGGGAGGAGGGTTGGGTCCTGACATGAAGAGCGCACTTTGTGGGAATTTCCAATTGGCTGATGCGAAGGTTGTTATCTGTGTTTCCTTGTCAAGCATGGTGTTCGGTTGGTGCGGAGAACATTATGCGACTTACATCAGTATTGCGAGGGAGCTTATGTCAATGGGGTTTGCACTCTCCTGCCATAAGCGCGTTGACTTGTAGTGTGACGACCCGAAAATTCGAAAAAAGGAAATTTTGGGAATTTTAGAAGGAAATGACGTTTTTACCCTTGGTTTCATGGGTCAAAAGTTGACTTTTTGCTCGGGGACACTTTTTGGACTTTTCGTAAGGACCATTGTGCAGGTCTCGAGATGTTGAGTCCGTAGATAGGCGGCACGTCGAATGAATGAGTTATAGGTTTAAAACAACGAGGGGCATTTTCGTAATTTAAAGCCCAAGGACATTTTGGTCATTTGTAGTATAAGGGGCAATGTGTACTTTTCTTCTATTTTGTTGTGCAAACATTGGTGACTCACTTTTCCTATTATGCAACATTTGTCACTTTGAAATAAGTATTGGTGGCACTGTGGCCGTTCTATGTGTGTTAATTGAAAGAAAACAAAAAAACAATAGAGAACTAAAGAAGAATGTGAATTGATCAACTGGGGATTGATCTTCACAGCAACCATTCTAGAGACAAAAATGGAAACAAAGAATTGAAAGAGAAAAAATAGTGGAAAGGAAAGAAATGAAGGAAGGGATGATGAATGGAAACCTAGAACCCAGAAAACCCGAAACCCCCATAAAACCTTGACGTTGATTTTCGGTTTTGGATAATTAATTAGTGCAATTGATGTTGGAGTTGTGATCCTTGGTCCCTGGCGAGTCGAATGGAAGTGTAAACGTGAAAAGTTAAGCTAGGGATGGCTTGGAACGATGAACTAAAACTTTAGGACGAAATTGGAGAATTCGATTCTCGATTTTGAGGTGAGTTCTCTTAAAATTGAGATTGTAGATCCTTTTCTGGGCTTAAGAAGATGGACTTGGGTGAAAGAATTGTGAAAATTAATTGAGAATTTGATGAATTCTAGTCGGGTCATCTAACTGGGTCGAAGGACCCATGTGCAGGAAATCAGGCGAAGAAGGTGTCTGTAGCAGGAACAGTGACATGCGCGTGGCTTTCACGCGCAGCCGCTTGCAGTGAAGCTTGAGGGAGCGTGGGTGATAATCTCAAGGTACAGTCAACATATGATTTGATGTTTTCGATGTAACACACATTTTGGCATAGGTTTCGAGTCGATCGGATATTGTCTCGGTATAGTTTTGTGTATCCGAAGTGTATATATACGTTTTTAAATACGTAATTAAATCCCGTAAAATGGGGGATTTTATTTTGAGGTTATTTGAGGATGTTAGTGACCCTCGATAGTGGTTTTTGACAGGATTCGTGATTCCTGGAATTTACAGAAAAGTGCACAGCTCGGAATCGAGCAGCTTGGACGGTGCGTGAGTGGACGTTTGTTTTATAAACTGTTATGCATGCATAGTTAAATGTTTTACATGATTGATTGCATAATTTGAGTTGCAATGATTGCATGATGATTTGATATAATTGTTTGTTGATTTTATGGATTATTTACTCAATTTTTGGGCACGTTTGATGAGAACGGTGAAAATGAGGTTTTGGGCTAGGACCGGGTTTGGAAATGATGTTTTGATTTGGATTATGAGTCAATAATGATTTAATGAATTACTTAATGATTTTCAGATGTAATTTTACGGAACTGTGTGAAAATGGTATTTGGGGCATGAGTCCCCGTTGAAAATAGTTTGGCTTGGGATTGGAGACAAACATGTGTTTGTGATTGTGGATACTGGTACATGTCCGGATGATGCGAGTGCAGTCCCTAGACGTGACTCGGATGCGCGTAAGTGCAGTCTCCAAGTATGTGGTACGCCTAGATGATGCGTGTGTAGTTCCCGGACATGCTCGGATGTTGCGAGTGCAGTCCATGGATGTGACTCGAGTGTGCGTGAGTGCAGTCCCCAAGTATGTGGTACGTCTAGATGTGCGCATGCAGTTCCCGACCTGGCCTACGCGTATTGTCTTTTGATGGTATGATTGATTGTGCACTTGTGAGTAGTGTTGTTTGATTATTGTGCTTGATATGTGAGTACTGGTGACGAGTACTGTTGATGATGGTCTTTGTGATTGGTTTGATGCTTTTTATGTGATTTGGCTTGAGAGCCGGTTATTCATATATTTTACCCTATGCATGCATGTTTTATAACTAGAGGGGAAAATGATTCGTTTTTGCAATGTGTTTTCAAACAATATTATTTTTTTCTACTCACACCTTTGTTGTTTTATTGACCCTCCGGGCCGTGGCACAAGGATCGGGGTTGATCGAGAGGCGGAGGCATGAGTGGAAATCAGTGTGGTTATCCCTTTTCTGGCAAGTGTTGAGGGTAATTTCGGTACTTCAGTTGACTTTTCAGACGAGAGCAGGACCATGCACAGTTATCAAAGTCCAGTTGGGACGGGTCTTTTCATATAGAGGCTATCGATGTAGGTGTATTCTAGCTGTCATCCACTATTTGCTTGTCAGTCTCGCAGTTTGGCATCTGGTGAATATGAGCAATGGATTTATGGAGGCTTTTAGCATAGATGACCTCTAGCTCTCATTTTCTTTCTGCTTGTTACTCCTGCGATTTGGAAGCTTGTGGATTTCGACTTGACTCAGCTATTCTATTCCTTTCCATGTGCATGCAACTTGGTTTTCTTGGAAGATTCACACATTGGAGAGCAAGGTGGGTAAGTTGGAAATGAGCCATGAAAAGAAGTTGTTTCTCGAAAGAACTGAGAAGTAGGCAAGGATTGTATAGCTTGTCCATTCATTTCCTTGTCAAAAGAACTAAGAAGTTGGCAAGGGTTGTCAAGCTTGTCCATTCCTATGCTTGTTAGAAGAGTGGCTTTTCATTGACCTCAACTGTAACGGCATGGAATTCGAGTAAAATAAAAATTGGAAAAATTAAAAGAGAAATGAAAGATCAAATGTTGACTTTTTATCTAGACACTTTTTGGACGTTCTGCGAGAACCATTACGAAAGTCTCTGACTCTTGAGTATATAGACATGTGGTATGTTGAAATTGGAGATTGAATGGACTTGATAGGGGTCCAAAAAGACTAGGGGTATTTTGGTAATTTTGTAATTTTTCAAGAAAGACATTCTAGGATAGCTTAGAACCTTCTTTAATTTCCCCCTTACTTCCTTCCCTCCACCGGCATTCCCTTGCACTATATATATATATATATATATGTTTGTTATATATGGTTATGGAGTTCGGTGGGTGGTGGCTGAAAAAAGAAGAAAATAAGAACAAAGAAAGAAAATCAAGGAGAAAAGCCAGGGGAGAGGTAAAGAAGAAGAAGAAGAGAAGAAGAAAGAAAGAGAAGGAGGAGGATACGAGGACCAGAAAAGGGGCTAGTGATGGTGTCTCCTGATAGAACCTGTCCTTAATTTTCAAGAAAACTGGACCTGTCTTACCCCCGTCTAACAACTCTTGTCAAACTAGAGATTTCCTACTTAAAGTTTTGTTTTTACTTAATCTGTGACTCAAACTTGCGGGGCTATTACCCACATCTAACCCGCTTCCCCGACAAGGTGAAGAATTCACTATTTAAAACTCTTTGTTTTCCTTACCTTTAGAAGTTTACCATTCATCACCATTTTGTTTATAAATTGATTAGTATGCAAAGATAATTATACCCAGTTCATATCCTATACGTATTATCAAGTATAAACCATGATGTATTAAATCATAATATATATCATTATCACGCATGATAGACTCATCAAAATACTATTAATTTAATCATCAACTTTACTCATCAATGGTTCATTTCCAAGTAAGGTTAATTCTTTAACCATAGTCTCAAATATGTATCTTTTTTCACACACTAATTAAACAAACACAACTTCCCCTTAATACCCTATTAAACATTCCGAACATCCAACAATTAGTATCACAACGTACTCACTAATCTTACTTCATATATTAAATTAAGGATCACAACTAATTTATCCTAAGGTATCACCTGAACTATAATTATAATATTAAAATTCAAAAACATAAACATTATACTTCATAAATCCAGAATTATATCTAAACGGTGTCCAAATTCCTCAAACCTTTCACCATTGGACTCAGAAATTCAAGACAAGAAACATTTGTGTTGATCGCACCACCTAGAACAACCGCACGCGCGGGCCTATCACTAGCTACATCGAGTTGAGTCGGCAACTCGGGTCGCTCGACCCGGTTACTAGACTAACTCTAAATCTTGTTTTCCACATCCATTTTTCGCGTTTTAAGTGTCTAACATCATCTAAAAAAATCCCAGGAGTAGATATATGAGATCAAAAGCTAGAAAACATACCTCGATCGTGCACTCCAAGTTCATGAATTTTCGGCCATGGTTTCACACACTTGTTGTAGCCTCCCCAAGCCTCCAAACTTCATTCTTTTTGTCCCAGAGTGACCATAGGAACTTCAATAATCGTCTAAGATCCCGAGATAAACACTAGGGAGCCTCAAAACCATTTGGTGATGCACGGCCATTGTTAGCCCTTATGGGTTTGAGTTCTGGGATCACCCAGAACCTCCACCCTCATCATAATCTCTCTCTTTTCTTCTTTCTTCCCATCTGTTTCCCCCTATTTCTCTCTTCCTTTTTCATTTATCTCTTATATCATATTTTTATTTCTTTTTCGGCTATGCTCCCCCGAATGCACACAAAACACACATAACACATATATATAGAATGAGTAGGTCGGTGGGGCAGTGAGGGAAACTGAAAGAAGATTTTAGACTTCTCTAGGTTTTCCTTTCAAAATGACCAAAATACCCCTTATGACTCAAATTACCAAAATGACTCTAACCTTTTAAGACCCATATCAAAACCATTCGACCTTTAATTTCAGCGTGCCACCTGTGTACGGATTCAGGAGTCCGAGATCTTCAAAATGGTCTTCATAAAAGTCCAAACAGTATGCACATTAAAAATTCAATTCTTTGAATTTGAGGGGAAAATGGTCATTTGTTATTCTCTTGACTTTCTGAGTCGTTACATCTCCACCTAGATCCGAGAAGGAAACCAAGAAAAACTTAAACATGGTTGTAGAGCATCAAAACATTTCTAGGCTTTCCAACTCGAAACCGAGGATTCTAGCATGTAGGGTTTAGGGACCATTTGATTTCTGGGGTTTCATTTCCTTCTAAATTCCCCAGGTCTAGGGCTTTTTCCTTCATTCCCATTTTTATCTTCCTTGTCAAATTATCTCACTTTCACTAAAGTGTCAAAATTACTTCCTAGTTTCCATATAACTTCCACCTTAACACTAACTTATCGAGCTCATAAAATCTTAAGTCTTTCCCAAGATCTCATTCCATATCCATGACTAAAACATATAATCTTGCCTTTCGACTCCTTTTCGAGTCTTAGTCCTTACGTCTGGCTCTCTTTGAGTCCTAATCCACAATCTTGTCCCATGTATGAGTTTTTGTCTAATAATTATAACGCATACCATCACTGACATGTTTCATCATTATCAAATTCAACAAAAGGACCTTTTCATTGTTCACTATTCGACTTAATATCCCAGATCCAACTTCAACCCTATAATTATCCATGGCTTGTCTACTTGTCTCATAGCTAAGTCGTGCATGGGGCCCGTGTCTCAGAGGCATGAAATTAACAAGCACAACTCAAAACCTTTACTTTGATACTAAGTTGACAGGACCCATTCCGAAATTACCTTGGAAACTACGTCTGGTCTTGCTCCCGTCTAACAGGTAACCCAAAATATCGAAAATTACCCTCAATGTTGTCAGATAAAGGATATTCGTAATTTCTTATCATTCATGCCTTTCGCCTCTCATTCAACCCCACGACCTTCGAGGGTTACAAAAACCACGAAAATGTACGAGTAGACAAAAATAAATATTTTAAAAATATAATTTGAAAACATCTAGCAATTACCCTCCATTTTCTAAAACTACGCATGCATACGAAAACCATAAAATTTCATTTTCGAACTGGAAAATTCTACTACTTGACGGGGCCATTGGGTTGGATGTGGGTGGTGAACCTGCAAGGATGGCTACTGTTTGGTTGACCTATGAAGATATAGAAGTCGATAAATTAGGAAAATCCCTTGTTGACAAAAATTAAGGGTATGTCTTGGTAAACTCGAAATGGTTGTTAGACGGGAGCAAGACCGACACGATTATCAAAGTAATTTAGGGCCGGTTCTATCATCAACCTTGCAATAGGTAACATTAGTGTGACTCTTGTGCTTCAGATATGCAGTGGACTTCCCATTACGTGAAGTTCCACTTGTGATAACGCAAGGTTAGGTTTCTTGTAGCTTGGGGTGAAACTTACTATTGTGTTGGATGAGACCTGATCTTGAAGGCCTCGCTGAGCTTAAAGTAGGGTGACACCATGGTAGGACTCGACAATCGAAGATTGAACATATCCCATATGAAGCTTGTGATGTCGCACTTCATTATCCTATCCAATTGAAGGAAGAGACCTTTGACGTTCTGTATGTGAAGCTGACACACTAGTGGAAATTTCCACGTCATGTCCACTGCTAGAAATAAAGGAATCGTTTCTTAATCTCAAGATAGGTAGCATGTTGACACATAATGCTAAAGAAGTAGATGTTGTCCAGGATCATGTTGAAGCTCTCTTCATGAAGCTTATCGATGCCAAAGTTCAGTAGAGCTAAAGTTGTTACCCCCCATTGTTCATGGGAGAAGAGATTGAAAATCTTGAAATTCAAGCTATATTCTTCGTTGCATGCCCCTCAAATTCATATCCAATTGAAGACTGTACTCCTTAAATTTGAGTACTCCATGAAGGATTTTAGGCAGAAGTTGCTTGTGGAAAAAGTGCAGTGAGTTAGGAAGTGACATCTCCTACATTGAAATCTTTTGACCAATTGTTCCCTTCGAGTTAGTAATCATTGAGATTACTCTAACTGTTGGAACCTTAGTTTTCCCATGTTTCTTATTGAAGAAAAGGGCTTCTAGGTTATAGTGCCATGAGCATCCACTGAAAGTGCTTCCTGAAACAAGGCTTGAAGTGCTTCTAGGAAGAAGGCTTAAAGTGCTTCCTGAAACAAGGCTTGAAGTGCTTCTAGGAGGAAGGCTTGAAGTGCTTCCCGGAGGAAGGCTTGAAGTGCTTCCCAAAGGAAGGCTTTGAGTGCTTCCAAGAGGAAGGTTTGGAGTGCTTCTAGGAGGAAAGCTTGAAGTGCTTCACGGAAGAGGGCTTGGACTACTTCAAGGAGGGTTGAAGTGCCTTAAGGAAGAAGGCTTGGAGTGCTTCCACGAGGAAGGCTTGGAGTGTTTTCTAGAGCAAGGCTTCAAGTGCTCCCAGGAGGAAGGCTTTAAGTGCTTCCAAGAAGAAAGCTTAAATTACTTCCTGAAGGAAGGCTTGGGTGCTTCTTGGAGGAAGGCTTTATTGCTTATTGGAGGAAGGCTTTATTGCTTATTGGAGGAAGGCTTGGATGCTTCGCTAGGATAAGGCTTGGATGCTTCGTTGAGCGTAGATTTGGATGCTTCGTGAGGCAAAGGCTTGGATTCTTCGCGGCGTGTAGGCTTGGATGCTTTGTGAGGGTGAAGGCTTTGATGCTTCGGGAGCGCAAAGGCTTTGATGCTTCGGGAGCATGAAGGATTTGATGCTTCGTGAGGGCAAAGGCTTGGATGCTTCATACGGTGAAGGCTTAGGTGCTTCATGAGCTCGAAGGCTTGGATACTTCGTGAGGGTAAAGACTTGGATGTTTTGCGAGGGTGAAGGCTTGGATGCTTTGGAAGGGATAAGGCTTGGGAGCTTCATGGGGGAGAAGGTTTAGAAGCTTCATTGGGGAGGAGAAGGCTTGGATGCTTCGCGAAGGGCGTAGGCTTGGACCCTTCACAGGGGCGAAAGCTTAAAAGCTTCATGGGGTGAAGACTTGGATGCTTCGTGGGGCAGAGGCTTGGATGCTTCGTGGGGCAGAGGCTTGGATGCTTCGCGAGAGAAAAGTCTTGGATGCTTCGCGAGGGCGAAGGATTTGAGGCTTCACAAGGCGAAGGCATGGAAGCTATAGCTCTAGATGCAAGTAGTGAGATAAGAAAGGTTGTGAAGCCAACAATGGGAATCGGTCCATATGTCTCGATGGGTGCCAGTATTGTCACTTGGCGTGTCCCGCGAGAAAATTGGTTCAGCTTTTCATCCCAATCCCTAGCATGTGTTCCACTCCCAACTTGATTTGTAGAGTTAGAAACATCAGTTTCTGATGAAAAACTAATCATCGTGTTTTTACCATGTTAAGAACGATGAGCGAAATTAAAAAATGACGAACAAAGTCAATGAACGATGAAAGGAGTTGATGAATGCTGAACAAACTAGAGAGTACTACTTGAGGATTTCTTAATTTGGATTTGAATGGACGTTTTATAGGGTGAAGGCTTTATGCTTTCCTAGAGTCACACTATGCTCCGCTCCTAGTCTGAGCCGCAGAGGCTAAAACACTACGTTCGAATGATTGAATGGATCGTCGCGCCCGAACCATGATGAATCATGAGGATTGAGCGAAAAGTTCTGATGAACGATGAACAGAGTTCAAAAACTTTTCGAGGTTTAATGAACGATGAACAAAGATGATGAACGATGAACAACATTTAAAGAACTTCAAACATAGTCGATGAACGTCAAATGAAGTATGATGAACATTGAACAATCTGCTGAACGATGAACAACATTCAAGAACTTCGAATATAGTCGATGAACGACGAACAAATTATAATGAATGATGATCAATCTAGTGAACGATGAACAATCTAGTGAACGATGAACAACATTCAAGAACTTTGAACAAAGTCGATGAACAACAAACAAAGTATAATGAACAACGAACATGTTAGAGAGTTCTTCTCGAGTATTTCTCAATCTGGCTCTCAATGAAAGCACCAATTGTTGAAGCCAAAATTGTACACATTCGCAAAAGTCTCCTTGATCCCTGAAAATAGTAGCTTTTAGAGAGAAATCAAAGAGTTTAAGAAGCGATGTAACGACTTACCTCGAAAGTGAAATGTGCTTAACTATTTATAGAGAAATCTTGTGAGCTTCAGAGGATTTTGATTGGTCGATGAGATTTGTAATTAATAAATAATATTTTAATAAAAGATATTATTTAATAATTTATTATTAATATTAATTGATCACTATTAAGAACAATGATATTAATTATTATTATTAAGAAAAATGATATTAATTGTTCATTATTAAGAATAATGATGACAATTAATTCTCGAGAAAAAATGTTAATAGTATTGAGATTTTAATCCGATTAAATAATATATTCAACTTGTGAATATATTATTTAATGCGTGGGTGTTTGAGCCCTTAATGTTATTACCATAGGTAAGTTGGATATTATATCATTTATGAGCCATGTTGCAACTCCACAATTTTTCGATAATTTATGGTTCCACAATTGGTTATTTTTATTTGTATTCCATGTTTTCCCGATGATTTTAAAATCGAGGATTTCAGATAAATGTACACGTTTTTGTTATATTTTATGATTTTGTGAGTCCACGATATATGATTTGATTTTAACTGAAATTTGATTGTTTTTATTTTACCTTATGCATGCATATTTTTACAATTTGAGGGTAAATGATTGTTTTCTTCAGAAAATGTATTTTCAAATGATTATTTTTATCCACTCACACTTTTAATGGTTTTGTTTTCCCTCCAAGTCATGGCATAGAGATGGGGCTGATATAGAGACGAAGGCATGAGCAAGAAATCAATACTGTTATCCCTTATCTAACAGGTGTTAAGGAATTTTTTGGAACTTTGGTTTATTTGTCAGCGGGAGCAGGACCTGGTATGATTATCAAAGCTTTTTCGGAGCAGGTTCTGTCAGGTTCAATCAAGAACACTACAATGCCTAAGTTAGTTTAATCGAGAGAATAAACCGACAGAGTTTTAGTATGAGTCTTGAATTACCTTTAGAGGTGAGAGAAGGCTCTGTATTTATAGCGAAACCTTGAGAGTCATTAGAGCGTCTGATTGGTTGAAGGAAATAATGTTTAATAGGTGATTAATCACTATTATTAACTATATAAATAATAAATAACATGCGGAGAGATGATTTATTATTGATATTGATCTGATTAATGTGGATACTGTGTCATGTCGTCGTCTATTCCAAGGTTAATATCTACATTATGAGAATTATGGGCCACGTGGCAGTTTCATAATTTTTCGGTGATTTATGGTTCCACAAATGCTCACACATCGCTTAGGAATTCAAGGAATTCTAACAGATATAATTTTTATTGTAGTCCCGATAAACCGTTTTGGAGTAGAACTCTGTCTTGATATTCCTTTGTGTAATTGGAATTCTGATAGTTGTAGGTGCTGTTCCGATTTGAAATAGGAGGCTTTGGGCTTGAAGCCTTGGTTTGAATTAACTCTTGAAACCCACTAAGAATTAGGGGTTTTCTTTTCTTTTTAACAATAGACGTTTGCAGCCTCTAATATCACATTCCCAAAAATCTCCACTTCTTCTTCATGTCGTGTGACTAGGCAAGTTTGGGAGAAGGGAAAATTTATCTTTTTTTCCCCTTCCTTTCTCCTCATTGTAGCCTTGTAGGTGGAAAATTTTTTATTTTCTTCTGTTGTTTGGTCTAATCGCGGGTGAAGGAAATAGCTGACGACATAGGTTGCTAACGGCTGGCGACGGCAACAACCTTTATAACGTGAAGGACACGTGCGAACCATGTGAAGGTGCAGGCACTGACGATGCATTGGATGGGCTGTTGGTAGCGGTTCGACTTGGCTCAAAGGCATCATGGACTGAATCCAACTTTGCTCTGTTGTCATGAAGACTAGCACGCATGCACTTGTCATCTCTGTAGAATTCGAAGTCACCACTCACGTCTTTTGCTCTTTTTTTTTCCTCAGTCATTTGACAAATTTTGTGATGTACTTTTTTGTACATTGTCCTATACTTGCTGATTTTGTACAAGTTACATATAATATATGTATAATAAAACATATAAATACATTTTTCATTTTCAACTTTGCTCTTTTAAATATTTCAGGAGCTGTGACTATCTGATTGCAGTGATTCAAGCGGTGATACGCTCTACTCTGTGAGACGATCATTTCAAGATATTGAAGGCATGTTTTGGTAAAGTCTTGAAGTAATCATTTTGTGGAGCAAAAAATTATAAGACCATCCGGTGGCGTGTCTCGGATTTTGTTTGAGTTTCCAACTTCAAGAGATAGTGAAGTTGACATCAAGATGCTCTTCCAATTGACATGCTCTTGGTGCTTGTTAGATATGATATCTTGGCACATGGATGTACTTGTCCTCTTCAAGTGCCAGTGGAGCCAACATTGAGACATTGTTCTTAATGACATGCACGAGAAGCTTGGTTAATAGAAGGGTTCGGCGCATTGATGGGCTTGTCATCTTCAAGTGCCGGTGGAGCCAACATCTAGGCATTTTTCCCAATGACCATGCACATGGTACTTAGGTAATCGAAGAGCTTGGCGTATTGGTGGACTTATCGTCTTTAAGTGCTAGTGGAGCCAACATCAAGGTGTTCTTCCCAATTATCATGTACATGGTGCTTGAAAGATAAGAGAGCTTAGTACATTATGAGCAGTGTATCATGACACATCGAGGCTTTCAACAGAGGGAGGCGAGTTTTCCCTTCATGTGCCACAACGCAAGGTGAGACATGTTACAGCTTCAAGGCAAGACATGTTATAGTTGCAAGGCAAGGAATGCTACAACTGCAAGGCGAGGCACGGTTGGAGAACGAAGTATTACGCCATGTGACATGAGGCAAGGCATGCTATTTTGCAAGGCAATGTGTCCCATGGCACGAGGCAAAGTGTATGTGGTGTCACAGAGTGACTGAAGATTTTTGAGGACCTGTTTTGGCTGGTGGAAAACATTTTAGAGACTTGATCTTCAAGGCCTTATTGAACTCATAAAGAGGTGGCAAAAAGGTAGAACATAAAAATGAAGGATCGATCATGCCTCTACGAAGTTTGAGATTTTGTACATGATTATCTAATGAAAGGAAGAAAGAGCTTGGAAGTGCCATTATGTCGACACTGAAGGCAAGTAACATGAAGGCACAGACTACTAAGGTCATCAATGGCGCTCATGATGTTATCATAGCTACTTCTTATGAATTCGAGTGATGCTGAATTGGGCTGTTGGAATTGTAATCACCATTCCAAAAACTATTGAAGCTGTCCTTGTGAAGCTTAGCTAAATGAGGGAGGTTAGCAAGGGTAGGCCTTTAGGTGGTTCATCTGAAGGCATAAACAAGGCTTGAAGGCATGCAAATGTGTCTACTTCATCTCCTTAATAAAAGACAATAAAAGTGGTCATTGATCTTAATGCGAATGACGTGAATACATAGAGTGCTAAGCAACTTTTCCATCTGGAGATGAGGTTGCTTTCACATACTCAAGTAGTGGTGGACTTGCTTTCACAAATTTAAGAAACACTGAAGTTTTTTTCGCAGAGTCAAGTACCACTGAAGTTTCTTTTGCGGAGACAAGCAACACTGAAGTTGCTCTTTTGGAGTCAATCATCATTGAGGTTGTTTTTGAATAGTTGGGCAGTGTTGAGGTTGGTTTGCTAAGTCAACTGTGCCAAAGTGAGTGACGTTGAAGAATTTTCCACCATTGCTTGAAGGAGGCCATATAGGATGCTTGACAGGAAGTTTGTGATTGAGTGATCAACGACCTCCAAGATTAAAGCTCAAAGGTGGACATGGAGACTTTGAGGTCATGTCAGTCTTGATGATGAGCTCCATGGCTTGTCTTAGCTTGTATCTGGATCTTAGCATTGAATAAGTTCTTAAGCAATCAATTTATGGATTGCCAACTTCTTTAATTTTCATTAATATAAAACTTCCATTAATAGAAAATTTCCTTTTTATGAGTGTTTTACGATTCTCGGCGGATTTGACCTTTGTGTACTAATTTTGGTCTTTTGTCTTCGTTTTAACTCAGAATTGAGTCACGTCAGTAGGGCTGGAAAGATAGTTTTCATACCTTTTTGAAGCTCAATTCTAAGAAGTAAAATTTGAGCTTGGTGGGTTTAAATGAATCTTGAGCTTATGTGCTGAAACATGCAGTTGATCCTCGCACACTAAAACACTTGCCCAAGATTTTTCATGACTCAGTTATTGCTCCCCTTGGTGGGGTGGGAAGCAATCTTTAGTAGCTTTCTAATTCCACCACGTCCATTTTTTGGGTGCGAGTGAGGAATCCTTGGTGATTAACGCAAGTAGTATATACCTCACAGTTGGTTAACTACCTCAATTAGAAGTTCATCAAACTTTTTCTAAGTTTCTTGAGGTGTTGACTTAGATTTTTTTTTGGCATAGAGAAGAAAAGCTTGGTAATCATCTACCTACCCCAATTACAATGTTCGGGTATTGATTTTAATTTCCCATTAGCTGAAAGCTTTACTTTTCCCTTAGCGGAGAGGCTTCGGGAACTTCGTTGTTGAAGGCATTGAGTGCTTCACAATGGAAGGTTTTGAGTGCTTCACAAAGGAAGGTTTTGAGTGCTTTACAATGGAAGACTTTAGGTGCTTTTAAATGGAAGACTTTGATGTTTCATGGTGCGAAGGCATTGAAAATTTATCGCATGCTGCATGCGTTGATGTTTCGAGAAGAGAATGTGTTGATACATCACAGAGTGAAGACCTGGATGCTTCGTGGGGTGAAGGTGTTGATGCTTCACATAACAAAGGCATTGATGCTTCACAAGATGAAGGAGTAGAAGCTTTTATGGGAGAAGGCATAATGCTTTGTAGAGCAAAGGCATTAACGCTTCACATGAACGAAGGAATTGATGCTTCGTGAATGAAGATCTTGATGCTTCGCAAGGTGAAGGCTTGGCTACTTCATTTGCAGAAGACATTGGTGCTTCCTATGAGGTAGGCATCTTCATGAGTGAAGGTATTGATGTTTTGGCAGGTGAAGGTGTTGATGCTTTGCAAGACAAAGGCATTGATACTTCGAGAGAGAATGTGTTGATGCTTCAGTGGGAAAAGAAGTTGACACTTCATGGACGAAGACATTAATGCTTCGATAGGTGAAGATGTTGATGCTTTGTTGGGTGAAGGAATTGTTGCTTTGCTGGGAAAAGGCATTGTTGCTTCACAAGCGAAGACGTTGATGCTCCACGAGTGAAGACGTTGATGCTTCACTAGCGAAGGAGTTGATGTTTTTATGGGAGAAGGATTAATGCTTCACGAAGTGAAGACGCTAATGCTTGGGCAGGAAAATGCATTGATGCTTCACAAGAGAATGAGTTGATGATTCAAAAATGCAGGTATTGATGTTTTGCGAGTGAAGGAGTTAATGCTTCGCGGATGAAGGCGTTGATGCTTCACGGTTGAAGCCGTTGATGCTTCGCGGAGCGAAGGAGTTGATGCTTCATGGAAGGAAGGCATTGATGCTTCGCGAGTGAAGGTGTTGATGCTTCGACGGGCAAAGGCGTTGATGCTTTAAGGGGTAAAGGCATTTATGCTTCACAAGTCAATGTGTTGATACTTCACGGGGCGAAGGTTTGGATACTTCACGGGCCTAAGGCATTGATGCTTTGCGAGCAGATGAGTCAATGCTTCACGGACGAAGGCATCAATGCTTCGCGGGGCAAAGCCTTGGCTACTTTGCGGGCCATAGACATTGATACTTCGCGAGTGAAGGTGTTGATGTTTTGGCTGGCAAAAGAGTTTATGCTTCACGAGGAAAGGCGTTGATGTTTTAGGGGGTGAAGGCTTAACTACATTGTGGGCTGATGACATTGATGCTTCTCAAGTGAAGGTATTGATGCATCGATGGGCAAAGGCATTGATACTTTGAAGGGTGAAGGCATTGATGCTTCGCGAGTGAATGTGTTGATGCTTCGTGGGGGTAAAGGCTTAGCTACTTCACAAGCAAAGGCATTGATGCTTTTCAAGCGAAGGAGTTAATGCTTCATGAACGAAGACATTGATACTTCATGGGGTCAAGGCTTGATGTTTTGCAGGGCAAAGGCGTTGCTGCTTTTTGAGAAAAGACATTGATGCTTCTCGAGCGAAGGAATTGATGCTTTAGCTATCAGCCCGGTTAGAAACTGGCCTCGAAAAACATAACCGATCCTTCCTCTAAAGCACTATAGGACTACGAATCCTAACACCAAAAATCCGTCTGACAAGGGATAAAACCAAACATAACTCACTCTCCAGGTAACACTGCCCACACCAACCCACTGACACTGGAGGCGAGGTAAAACTGGTTTGTTAGTCTTAAACCATAGCAATAACAATGTCTCAAACCACCAAACTTCTTTGGCTAACAACCATGATTAGTCAGTAACCCATCAGCTTTACTGCCTCCACCCGAGTCCTTAACCGATATTCCAACTCACACCAAAGTCCAGAATTGGTACCTCGACTTGGCTCGAGACCCAATCCAATGACCCGACACCTATAGAGTTGTAAATTGACATTGGCCCTTGAGACATCCGACCCTAGTGGTAGACTCATTCTAGAGTATGCACCAATGACACGTCACATCTCGGGACTAACCTCAAGATCTAACAAAATATACCAATTTCCTAGCATAGAAAATTTCCATGCTCTAGGTTTAGCATGTGGTTTCATCTTGGATTTTAATATCATCCTAACATAAGGAAACAACCTAATATTCTCAAGTAACACAAACAAGCATTTAATTCAGAATATAACAAAATAATCATCACATATTTAATACATTGCAACCACAAATATAAGCTTAGGGTATGAAATCAGCTCATTTCATGTCAAGGAGAACTCACATGACCAAATGCACTGTTACATGTACTTCAAGGCATTTAACCCTGAAAGTCCTCACGAGCTCCAACTTGGTTCATGAGTCTCACCAGATTCAATAATCAATGTATCTCACAATTAAGTAATACATGGCAAAATAATCAATAAAAACAAGGCACTTACTCTTGAAAACCCAAGTTCCTTATCCTCGAAATTAAAAAACCTTGGACGTCCGAAATTAACACTAAATGAACTTCGATGGACTCCAAACCCCCTCCATCGGATTCATAATGTTTAAACCTTCAAAACCCAAATCACTGGAGGCCTTGGAACACCTCCACGCACCCTCACATGCCACCCTCTTCCCATCCCCTCATGCCACGACTAGAGCCATGCGCCCCTAACTTCCCTCTGGCTAGCTTCATCAGCGCGAGTCAGAATCGGCCATTGTTGGTTGAAACCCACGCTTTTGCAACTTCTTTGACTCGCAACCAAAAATCATGATATAATAGCTTAAGAGCATATACTCGACAAGAGGAACACAAATATGGGGTTAAGGAGTCAAAACACTACCTATGACGGCCAAAAATTGCCTCAAAAGGCGCATAAACCTAGAACTTCTCGCCATCAGGGTTCTCGAGGTTCAAGGTCGGTACCAACGTGCTTGCACGGACGAGATGAAGAAGATGGTTGTAACGACCCATAAATTCAACAAAGGTCATTCTGAAAATTTTAAAAGGGAATTGACGATTTTGCCCTTGAGGGTCAAAGTTGACTTTTTGCTCCATGTATTTTTTGGACTTTTTGTAAAAACTGTTACGTATGTCTCAGAATCTTAAGTCCATTGACAAGTGGTACATTAAAATTGAGGATTATATGAGTTTGTTACGGGTTTAAATGTACTAAGGGGTATTTTGGTAATTTGATATTAGGGGCAATTTGGTACTTTCACATGAGGAGATATTTTGATGATTGCATGAGATAGTGACAAGTATCCTTATCTCCTTGGATTTGGGTGCACTATCTGTGTGGTTTGTGAGGGCCTATGTGTTTGTTTGTGTTTTGAGTTTATTTTATGTGTCGTTAAGCCACCAAAAACCATAACCAAACTGTGATGGGAAGGAATAGAGGAAACAGAAGGAAAACAGAGGAGAAGATAGGAAGAAGAATAAAGGAAAGAAGAAAAAAGAAAGAAAATAGAGGGTAAACTGGAAGGAAGGAGTCTTCAACTCGAGAGACCTGAGAAGAAATGCGAAAGCTACCTGTGAGTATTTGGACTCACAATTGGTGTTTTCACCATGGAAGCTTGAAACGAAGATGATCTTCCTTAAATCCAGATGACCACGAAGGGCTTGAGTTTCACGGTTTTGGACGCATGAAAGTTGCATAAATGACTTTTGAATAATGGTTGAAACTTGAAGGTGGTACGGTTTCCAAAATTACGGGGAACACACAATTGAGATTAAGTGCATGATCGGTGTGCGAGTGGAATTTTATTTTATGAACTACGATGCATGTGTAGTTGAATATTTTAATTGGTTTATTGCATGATTTATGTTATAAGAGTTTGAATACGATTTCTAAATGATTATTTGGTGATTTTATGTATTTATTGACTGATTCCTGGACACGGTTTTGCGATTGTTTTTGGAAGCTGTGCTTTGCGCTCAGACCTAGTTTTGGATGGGTTTTGGCTTAGTATTAAGTCAAGAAATTGTGTTAAATGAGTTTTGCTTGGTTCAAAACATGATTATTTTACGATACTTTGTGGAAATGGTACCTAGGGTTCAACCCCGGTTTGAAATAGTATTTGAATTGGAATGTGAGTTAAATATTTGGGTTAAGAGTAAAATGTGTGATTTATTCCGTGGATTATGACCTTTTTTGTTGTGACGAGTTTTTCAGACAATCGAAGTTTGGGGCGTTTTCCCAAACGGCCGTAGCCCTGGGTGAATCTGTTATAATTTTTTCCAGGGAGCCAAAGTTAGGGGTATTCCAAGATGGTTGATGCTTGGGTGGATATATTATGTTTGTTTCCAGGCAGACGAAGCTAAGAGTGTTCCCAAATGGCTAATGCTCGAGGGTTACTATTGTTGTTGTGATTGTTCTCGAGCATCCGAAGTTAGGGGTGTTCCCAAGCGGCTGATGCTCGGGGTATTAGCCTATGTGTAGTGGTGTTGTTCATCGTAACTGGTACTTGAGTTGATGATTGGCTATATCTAGTTATGACTCTTGTGTCTAGATGTCTTTGCACGAGTTGATGAACATGGATTTTGGAAAGTGTGGGCGACGAGTTGTCTACTAATATTTTATGATTTTTTGGTCCCACGGTCTTTGATTTGATTGATTTGTAATTCGATTCTTTATGTTTTATTATATGCGGGTGAATGTTTGTTTCCCTCTAAAAATGCTTTATTAAATCTCTATTTTTGTCTACTCACACATTAGAATAGTTTGATGACCCTCCAGTCGTTACACAAAAATCGGGGCAGATCGACAGGCGGAGGCATGCTCAGTTTGATTATCCTTTGTTTGACAAGTATTAAGGGTAATTTCGGTATCTTGGATCGTTAGTCAGATAGGAGCAGGATCAGACAGGATTATTAAAGTACTTTAGATGCGGGTCGCGTCAATGTTGGTAGTGCGACAACCTGGGTCGCCATCGAACAGTGGCTCCGATTCCAACCTCTCACCACTAGGACAGGTCGAGAGAGAGGAAAGAGAGTGAACCCATAATAGACCAATGGGGAGAGAAAAGAGAAAGTGTCCACATTTTACAAAAAAAAAAACTTTTCTAAAATACCGTTATGCCCTTACAGTTTCAAACTCATAACTTTCATCAACGAACTATGATTTCCTCGTGTCTACCGTCAACGAATTCGTGAGCTCGAGACCTATGCAACGGTTAATGGAAAACATCCAAAAGTGTCTCTAAGAAAAAAAATTGACCAACAAACCTCTCTAAAAATAAGGGAAAAATTATCCTTTTTTTTCTAAATAAATTCCTAAAATGACCCAAAATTCTGGTCCGGGTCGTTATAAACTTCCTCCCTAAAAGTAATTAATTTTTGTATGCTAGTCAAAAGTTAATTGCTTTCAATTCGTCGAATGCTCCTGCGTTACTATCTGTAAGGTTTGAGAGTAATTCAATGATAACCTAAACGCCCATTGAGGCAACAACTCCGTTAAATCCTCTAGAATACTATTCGAAATGAAAAACACAACCAGTAAACCAGTTGCCTCAAATAACATATCTCGAGGTGGCAATCCTTTTAAACTCTCTCATATACCATCCAAGAGTCAAACATGACTGGTATACTTGCCATCCACAACGATACAACCCGAATACCACTCCCATAAGCCTAGTATGCTCCACAATCCATATTGGATTATGCTAGTCGGCCACTTGATCCACTTGACAACTGAGCTAAATCCCCACGAAACTGGGTTGATAGCTGAGATCTCGATATGAAATTTAGGGAGCCTTCCTACCTAGCTCCACCCGATCATGACTGGTTGCCCATTAAAAGTTCTGAAGTTGTAATTACCCCTCTTCAGACTCTCTAGCCTGATGGTCTGCGAGATAACTACTTCTGATGTAACAACCTAAAAATTCAAAAAAGACAATTTCAAAAATTTTAAATGGGAAATTGACGATTTTGCTCTTATAAGGTCAAAAGTTAACTTTTCGCCTTGGACACTTTTTGGATTTTTCGCGAGGGACATTACGTAGGTCTCGGGATTCTAAGTCTATAAACAAGGCTATGCCGGAATCAGAGATCGAATAAATTTGTTATTGCTCTAAGTTGATTAACGGTATTTTGGTAATTTGGCATAGAAGCAATTTGGTAATTTCACATGAGGAGACATTTTGTGGATTATATGCGATGGTGACAAGTGTCCTTATTACCCCATATATGTGTGCGCACCAAATTTAGTGTGTGTGCATGTATGTGCATTATATATATATATGTGTGTGTGTGTGTGTGTGTGTGTGCATGTATGTGCATTATATATATATATATATGTGTGTGTGTGTGTGTGTGTGTGTGTGGATCAGTTATCGTGTTGATGTAGTTCCGAGTGTCTAAAGTGTTATGTCTATGTTTTTAATTCATATTTAATCTCGAAGAGTTAGGGGATTTAAATGTAAGATTATTTGGGATGTTAGTGACCTTTAGTAGTGATTTATCACAGGTGGTACAATTTTTCGGAATTTATGGAGAAACGTACAGCTCGAAATCGAACTGCGTGGACGGTGTGTGAGTGAAGTTTCTTTTGATAAATTATTATATATGCATGCATAGTTAAATGTTTTAATTGTTTCATTGCATGATTTATGTGACAATGTTTTGAATGTGATTTTCTAAATAATTAATTGATAATTTTCTGGATTTATGGATTGGTCACCGAGCATGTGTTTTGCGGTTGTTTGTGAAACTAGTGTTTGGGGCTTAAGCCCGGGTTTGAATGTATTTTGGCTTGATATGAGTCAAGGATTGTGTTAAAAGAGTTTCCATGGTTTGTGAATTGTTTTTCCATGGTTAATTATTCTCGGATATGTTAGTGCTCAAACGCCCGAAGCTCGGCTTGACAGATCTTGAAGGTTGTGATATGACATCTTTCAGATGGGAGCAACCTGAGCCTGGGGTGGCTTCCCAGACGTTGTTGATTTCAGAAGATAGGAATCAGAGCAAGCTTTACAAATCCTGAGGTTGTGAGGCTATCTACATTGATAGGGTATTCAACTGATAAAGGCTTAGTTACTTTGTATTGATTGGTTTATAGTTGACTATTGATTTGATATAATATGGTTTGGTTGGTTGATTTATGAGCATAGATTGGACTGTAACAACCCGTCCCGAATTCTGGGATTATATTAGTGACTAATCAAGGATTAGTGAGGTTAATCAATGATTAGTTGGGCAAAATCGGACAAACGATGCAAACTGACCATTTTACCCCTAGTCGTGGGGAAAATGTTGACTTTGGACCTGGGAGGTCCGATGGCCTAGGGCCGAGGACCGTTACGTAGATCGAGTCAATACGAATCCGTAGATAGCCGGCACGCCGAAATCGAACGTCGGACGAGAAAGTTATGGTTCACGGAAGTTCGATTGCACTATGCACGCATTACGAGAATGGGATGATGTGGCGATATCTGATTGGGCAGATATTTAAGTGGGACCCATGGATGAGTGACAAGTGTCACTCATCCCATTGGTCACTTCCCCAAAAAGTGGATCTATTTTAATTAAATATTTTTATCCTAAATTATTTTATAATTTAATTTCACCCACCTCCCATCCTAGCCATTCATCTCATCTAATCTCTCATCCTGACCGTCCATATATCTCTCTCTCTCTCTCAGCTGACTATCATCATCAGCCATCCTTCTCTGTTTTCATTCACAAACCTGAAACCCCCCATTCTCCATTTTCCTTTGAACAAACAAACACACACATGAATCACCTCACCACCATTATCAATCCTTGTGTCGTGTGAGGGACTGAAAGTGATGAGGACGACGTGGTGGACGGCGGGCCACGTCGGTGGCCACGACAAGGAAAACTCGAAACCGTGGGTAAGCTATTTCGAATTTTGGACTTTGAGTTCTAGGGGTTTTTGTTTGGTTCTAAAGGTTGGGTCATGTTTCTGGTGACCTTAGGGGAAAATTTGGATTGGTTTCGAGGGCTGGGACGGCCGGTGTCGACGGCAGGAAACAGTTGCAGGTGGCCGGTTCTGTTTCAATCGAAAAGGTGAAGTTTTCTTCCCTTTTTCCTCGTGTTGATCATCTAGTTAGATTCCTAAGATTAAAACTAAGAGTTTAGGATTAAAATGGGATGAAAAGGGTTGAAAATGAGTGAGAGATGGGGCTGAACCTTGATCGCCGGTTCGGTTGGGCCGAATCGGTCTGAACCCGGTCGGCTGGAGATAGGGGATGATGAATAGTGCAGGTGCATGGTTTTCACGCGTAGCCCTTTTGGGCGGCACGTGAGGGCGTATGGGGCATGGTTTGGGAAAGTGATCAACATGACTTTTAATCTATTCGATGTAACGAACATTTTGGGACTGGTTTCGTGTCGATCAGACACCGTTTCGATATTGTTCGGGACGTCCGAAGGTTTAGAATCGAGTTTAAAAATACTTAAAAATTCTGGAAAATTACGAGGGTTTAGTGAGGGGTTATTTAAGTAGTTAGTAACCCTCTATTACAATTTGGATAGGTTTGGGAGTCCCGGTGATGGTGTTTGGCCCGGGAGAGCCGTATGGCACGAGTATCGAGGCGGAAGCTCTGAGGGTCTGTGAGTGGACCTTGTTTTCTAAATTGATGCATGCATAAATGTTTATTATGTGTTTTAATACATGTTATGTGATGCCATGAGTGCATTTGTGTGTGTTCACGTATTGTCACGTTTGTCGAGATTTTTGGCCTTATACGGTGCTTATACGTACTATGCTTTCTTTGTTGGTTTATATGAAATGGTTTTGGAGTTAAAAAGGATAAACTCGGGCATGAGACCCATTTGGATTTGTCTCGAGCATGTGGTCCTATTGATGACCTACGGGTCTGAGTCGTGGTCGCGACGGGTGCTATGTGCACGGCGACGGATGATATGATGCTTGCCTCCGGACTAGGATGCGTTCCTTCCGGAGAGGTTACAATGCACGTTCCGCTGTCAACTAGCCACTAGAGGCTCGACTTCGGAGTGCTGACGGTTCAGGATATCGATCGGTGATGGGTGCACCATGATCTAGAGGTGGCCGCGTCGGTTGATATGTTCATGGAAACATACCAGGATTTAGAGCGGTCGTGGACGGATGGTTGCACGCATCACTACGATTGGAATCGTGACTGACCCTGAGATAGTGAGCACGATGCCCAGTTGAGTCATGAGTTCGGGCTTGAGTGTTAGGACCCACCCCGGTTCCACCCCGAAAATCGAGGTAAATCCTGCTCCCGTCTGACAACCCAGAAAGAAAAAACCGAAAATACCCTTTATCGAAAACCACAAATACACTATCAGACGCAGGAGAAATTTAATACAACCGAGAGTCAAAACTATACAGAGCATAGTACTAAACAAAGGAACACAAATCACTAATCCGTCACTAATCACTTCCTTAATCCTACTTTCCGGGACGTGTCGTTACATTGAGGCTCAATTGATTTACGTTTGTGATTTCGGGTCGGGGACCCTAAATGGACTTCCGGGTTCATGACGGTTTATGGGAACTATGCATGAATCCTTTGAAAGGTTTTAAGAATGTTTTCGATATATATATATATATTCATATACCTTCCTTTATTTGGATTGTCTCCTCCGTGGAGGGTCGTTGGCATGGGTGGACACCGGAGTAGTCACAGAGCACTAACTGAGTGGAGTCACCCCCGTTGGGTACCTTACTCTCAGGAAGGCTTATGGATTATAACCACCAGGGAAGGTCATTGATCTACGGACATTGACCTGGGTGGACCCTGGGGAGACTTGGGATTTGAGACCCCGGGTAGCACGCGCGTAGCTTTAGATATCGTGATAGGATTGGTTATGTGATTTTTAATTATATGTTATATGATCAGATTTATGGTTATGGGTTGAGTCCCACATAGATTTGGGTAGTGGCCCGTACGATTGTTTTCATTTACGATTTTGGGCCAAGGCCTTAGTGGTTTGGTAAATGGTTTTCGAATACATGCATGCTTTTTAGTGAAGGGTACAAAGGTCTTTTGTGAAAATGTTTTTATAAACTCTTTTTTTTGAACACTCACAACTTTTAAATGTTTTGACTGCCCTTTAGGTTGATCGGGGATGCGGGTTGTGGCAGAGACCGAGACATCACATACCTCCTCCGGATCCTGGTGTATTCTGAAGCCATGAGCGGGCTAAAGTCAGAATTTCCCTTATCTGACACTCCGTGTCAGATGGGATCAAGCACGTCCCGCGTTAATCCCGAGGAGATTGGGACGGGCTCTGACAAGTGGTATCAGAGCAGGTTTGGCTCACAGAGTGATGCGCAGGTCGAGGATGTGATATCTCTGTAGTGGTAACAGCCTGTCATCAACCTGTTAGTTAGGGCAAGAGTAGGAGGATTCAGTGGAATTGAATCCTAGTTAGATTACGGTTAGCATGAGGTGCGTTGGATTAGGGTTCGATTGGCATGTGATGCAACGTGTTTTGAGTAAGTTGATCCCGAGTAGGATCGACATTCATGCGAATCCAACGGCTTGTAGTCGCATAGTTACTGGAGATAGGATCTAGTGAACTAATGGACGCAGGATGACGCCCTGAGAGTCGGGACAATTGAGTGGCATGGTAGGATGCGTCTGCGATGTGTAGCGGTTGTGCAGGCTTAGGCACAGAGTATGGCCAAGTTCTTGTAAAGGCCAGAGGCTGGGATTCATAGAGTTACGAGATGACGAAATCCTCTGATAGTGGTTACTGGTTGATTGGACCACTACTGGAGAGTGACGACTCTTCAGAGTTGAGTACGAGGGATCACCCGAGATGGACGTGCTGCAGGGAGCAGCCGGGTTCACAATAACCCTAGTTGGTGGTTGATCGGACGAGTGATCAGGAGAGTGGTACTTGCAGATCGGATTCCGAGGTGGACCGATCGGTGGACGTAGTGTATTAAGCGGTTGGTGCCAGCGGTGAGTTGACCACTTAGGCTCAGAGTTTCGGTGGTGTTGTACGTGGGTTATGTCGGTTCGAGTTCGTGGTAGGTACCGCCATCGAGTGTAGCTAGGTTTTTGGTTGTTGAGAATTGGGGAACGTTCGAGGAGTGTTCCTCTTCTGGCTTGGATTGCTGGGATGGTCATACCGGATTTGTGGAGCACGAGGGCGGCAGAGCCCTTCCGATCCAAGTAGAGATAAGTGACCATTGTTCGGTAGGAGCAAGGTTTTAGGATTGGTTGATTCGCACTCTGAATGGCGGTAATGCGATGACGATAACGAGAAGTGACGATAAGCCATGAGCTGAGGGTAGGTCAGTCATGATGTACTCAGGTCAAGGTCCTACCACTACATGACAGGAAGGATTCGTCGGCTAGTGTAGATTCGTCTTGGGAATCGTGTGGGAGAAGGTTGGGTTGACTATACCTCCTGAATTGGTGTACGTTGTTGAGGAGAAATCTGATGGTGAGAAATAGAATGGGTCATTATAGTAGTTATCGACAGTTGTCGTTGGTCGCAAAAGTTGGAAGAAACCGAAGAGAATCTATGGAAGTGTTTAGTCTTGAAGGATGGATTAAGAACTACAGTAATTATCATAGAATACTCTTAGTCGGGGAAGAAGGACTTCTAGCTCAGGAATTGAAACAGTTAAGCATGCTTCCAACATGATTGCAGCTGCTCTCGACTTAGAGGCCGGTGAAGGAGACTTCTCGTTTTTTGCTCTTTAGCAGACAGTGTTGGGTGCCGAAGGGTGACATAGGATGAACTTTGATGTCATCATCTTGGATTCTTCTTGATTCTTCCCTAGGTAGGATGACGAGGAGTGATTTGACCGCTAAGGGTTCAACGAGGGTGTAAGAATTGAACACCTAGGCTGTGGGTCAAATTTGAGTGATTCAAAGAGCAGAAATTACTTGACGTCATTGGATATGACAAGTGAGTGATCGAGGTTTGGTAATCAGTAGGGTGAATTGACTTGCTGATTATGCGAAGCTAGGAGCAAAAGAAATAGTATCGTGAGACAGTTGAGTAATCATTGAAATAGGTGAGATGATAAGATAGAGGTCTGATATGTAGAGAGTGTAGTCGTTCTGTCTTGGTCATGGAAAGGGGGTAGCGAGTTGCGGAATGGTGCGTCTTGGTGGGCATGGTTCGAATAGACCGCATTTGTTGGTGTGAGTGCCTGACACTAAGCCAGACTTGCATGATGGTGTATATAAAGAACATGGGTATAGGAAATCAAATTTGGAAATGGACCCATATTTCGAGCTGAGGACAGTTGCTTTGGGAAGCGAATTCTCTGTGACAAGGGAACCCATCAGTGCAGAGTATTTTCTCTCTTGAGACAAGTAGGGTGCAATTGGATCTCATGTACACCCAGGATGGGTGAGTTGTCGATTGTGTGTCGACAGGATGAGTAGTACGACAGTAGAGACTCAAGGTGAGTCAAGATTTCGGCATAGGTCATAGAGTGACAGGAGGTGAGATATCGCTTAGTGGGAGCAAGGGGGATAACTGTCGGATCGTATGCTGAATAGGATATCAGCTTCGGTTGTTAGATAAGAAGAACCATCAGACTGAAAAGTCGACTTGATGGCAGTTTGAAGAGGATAACCTTAGTGATAGTACGTGTTGTAACCTGCTGGGTGTAGGTTGGAACGTGCCAAGAAGTTAAACTATAAGGATCTAAAATCAACTTAGTATAACTGACCTACTAGGGTGAATGACAAGCGAGATGTCGACATTCGTCTCGAGTGAGACTTACGAGACAACGTGTAGTTCTTGAGGGTGAGTTGGAGCTTTGGATGCTCTGGTGGTATTGCGTACCGACGAGTACGGGGCTTATGGCAGACGTGTAGGGTTACACCAGAACGCCCGAGTAGAGGTCGTATTGGATTCCACAGTTGATTGTGGAATTAGGTCAGTTTGAATTTTGAGGACGAAATTATTTAAGGAGCGGAGGTTGTAACGACCCGTCCTGAATTCTGGGATTAAATTAGTGACTAATCAAGGATTAGTGAGGTTAATCGATGATTAGTTGGGTAAAATCGGACGAACGACGCAAAAAGACCGTTTTGCCCCTAGTCGTGGGTAAAATGTTAACTTTTTACCCGGGAGGTTCGATGGCCAAGGGTCGAGGACCGTTAAGTAGATCGAGTTGATACAAATCCGTAGATAGGCGGCACGCCGAAATAGGACGTTAGACGGAAAAGTTATGATTCACGAAAGTTCGATTGTACTATGCACGTATTACGAGATAGGGATGATGTGGCGATATCTGATTGGGCAGATATTTAAGTGGGACCCATGGATGAGTGACAAGTGTCACTTATCCTATTGGTCACTTCCCCAAAAAGTGGATCTATTTTAATTAAATGTTATTATCCTAAATTATTTTATAATTTAATTTCACCCACCTCCCATCCTAGCCCTTCATCTCATCTAATCTCTCATCCTGACCGTCCATCTCTCTTTCTCTCTCAGCTGACTATCATCATTAGCCATCCTCTCTGTTTTCATTCACAAACTCGAAACCCCTCATTCTCCATTTTCCTTTGAACAAACAAAGACACACATGAATCACCTCACCACCATTATCCATCCTTGTGTCGTGTGAGGGGCTAAAAGTGATGAGGACGGCGTGGTGGATGGCGGTGGCCACATCGGGGAAAACTCAAAACCGTGGGTAAGCTATTTCGAATTTTGAACTTTGAGTTCTAGGAGTTTTCGTTTGGTTCTAAAGGTTAGGTCATGTTTCTGGTGACCTTAGGGGAAGATTTGTATTGGTTTCGAGGGCTGGGACGGCCAGAGTCGACGACAGGAAACATTTGCAGGTGGCCGGTTCTGTTTCAATCGAAAAGGTGAAGTTTTCTTCCCTTTTTCCTCTTGTTGATCATCTAGTTAGATTCCTAAGATTAAGGCTAAGAGTTTAGGATTAAAATGGGATGAAAAGGGTTGAAAATGAGTGAGAAATGGGGCTGAACGAGACCGCTAGTTCGGTTAGACCAAACTGGTCTGAACCGGTTTGAACCCGGTCAGTTGGAGGTAGGGAATGGTTTGGGAATGTGTTCCGTTAGGCGAGTGGGTTTCACCCGTAGCCCCTTTGGGCGGCGCATGAGGGCGCGTGGGGAATGGTTTGGGAAAGTGTTCAACATGACATTTAATCTGTTCGATGTAACGAACATTTTGGGACTGTTTTCGTGTCGATCGGATACCGTTTCGATATTGTTCGAGACATCCGAAGGTTTAGGATCGAGTTTAAAAATACTTAAAAATTCGGGAAAATTACGGGGCTTTAGTGAGGGGTTATTTGAGTAGTTAGTAACCCTCTATTATGATTTGGACAAGTTTTGTGATGCCGGGAGTGCATTTGTGTGTGTTCACATATTGGCACGTATTTTGAGGTTTTGGCCTTATATAGTGTTTATACATACTATGTTTTCATTTTTGGTTTATATGAAATGGTTTTGGATTTAAAAAGGATAAACTCGAACATGAGACCCATTTGGCTTTGTCTCGGGCATGTGGCCTTATTGATGACCTACGAGTTTGAGTCGTGGTTGCGGCTGGTGCTATGTGCATGACGACGGACTATACGACGCTCGCCTCCGGACAGGGATATGTTCATTCGGGAGAGGTCACAATGCACATTCCGCTGTCGAGCAGCCACTAGAGGATCGACTTCGGAGTGCTGACGGTTCAGGATATCGATCGGTGATAGGTGCACTATGATCTAGAGGTGGTAGCGTCAGTTGATATGTTCACGGTGACATACCAAGATTTAGAGCGATCCTAGATGGATGGTTGCACACATCACTACGATTGGAATCGTGACTGACCCTGAGATAGCGATCACGATGCCCAGTTGAGTCATGAGTTCGGGCTTGAGGTTCAATTGATTTACGTTTGTGATTTCGGGTCGGGGACCCTAAATAGACTTCCGGGTTCATGACGGTTTATAGGAACCGTGCATGAATCCTTTGAAAGGTTTTAAGAATGTTTTTCATATATATATATATATATATATTCATATACCTTCCTTTATTTGGATTGGCTCCTCTAGGGAGGGTCGTTGGCCTGGGTGGACCCCAGAGTAGTCACGGAGCACTAACTGAGTGGAGTCGCCCCCGTTGGGTACCTTACTCTCAGGAAGGCTTATAGATTATAACCCCAATGGAGGGTCATTGATTTACGGACATTGACCTGGGTGGACCCTGGGGAGACTTGGGATTTGAGACCCCGGGTAGCACGCGCGTAGCTTTAGATACCGTGACAGGATTGGTTATGTGATTTATAATTATATGTTATATGATCGAATTTTTGGTTTTGGGATGAGTCCCACATGGATTTGGGCAGTGGCCCGTTCGATTGTTTTCATTTACGATTTTGGGCCAAGGCCCTAGTGGTTTGGTAAATGGTTTTCGAATGCATGCATGCGTTTTAGTGAAGGGTACAAAGGTCTTTTGTGAAAATGTTTTTATAAACTCTATATTTTGTCCACTCACAGCTTTTAAATGTTTTGACTGCCCTTCAGGTTGATCGGGGATGCTAGCTGTGCCAGAGACCGAGACATCACATACCTCCTCCGGATCCTTGCGTACTCTGAAGTCTTGAGCGGGCTTAAGTTGGAATTTCCCTTGTCTGACACTCCGTGTCAGACGGGATCAAGAGCGTCTCGCGTTAATCCTGGGGGGATTAGGACGGGCTCTGACTGGCCAGTTTGACTTATGAATATTAGCTCGGTTGACTTGATGTGATTAACTAATTTCAATGCGATTATTTATGTTTTATTATATCCATGTATGTTTTGGAAAATTGACGGCAAATATATACATTTTCCTCGAGAAATGTGTTTTAAAAATGTTTGTTTTGTCCACTCACTTTTTGTGTTCTCGATGACCCTCTAGGCTGTTGCACGAAAATTGGGGCTGATCATGAGGTGGAGGTATAAGTGGAAGGTCAGTTTGAGTATCCCTTGTCTAACAAGAGTTAAGGGCAATTTTGGTATTCGGGATCCTTTATCAAACATGAGTAGGACCAGACACGACTACCAAGTGTTTTAGGGGCGAGTTTTGTCACCCGACATTAATTGGAACCTCTAGACGGATCGCAACCCTCCAAACTCAGCTCAAAACTGGTGGCAACATTCGGAAATTATCTGAGAGAAGTATATGACCAAGTTGTCACTAAAACTCTGATCTTATCTCTCTAACCCAGCTTGATGCCTCGAGACTTTCCAGTACCACACGCCACTAATGTGAGTGTAACTAGTACAATTCTAGGAACCTCGGTTCATACTAAACAACGATCTTGTCCCCCCTGCAGATAAAACTACCATAAGAGACGCCCACATCCCCACCTAACAACCTATGTATGTGCTACTATTGGTACACAACCCATCCAACTAGAACGTGGCTAAGCATACCATAACCTCTGGAGGCATCACATCACATCCAATACTTGGTCTAGTTGAGGAATCCACTCAATCCCCTCATTTGGGTTTCATTTCCAGTGAAAATCGTGGCTCCGAGCCTCTGAACTTGCTTAAAATTTGAGCCCTTAGAAATCCTCCTCCTTTAGAGCATAGTATCCAGCCCTCGATTTAAGCAGCCCAAGGTCTATCACGTCAACTAATCCAGTCCAATTTCACGTGTATCATTAGTACACTGCTCGACTCTTGTTGCAAAATGACTTGAAGGTACAATGTCAATGGACAAAACCAATTATGAAATAATGCATGCATAACTGAATCATATGTGACTAGATTTCAGAATAAAATAATCATGCACCATGGGACCCATGAAAAACTATGTAATGCATATAAAATATATGTGCTCCACATTCCCCTGAAATCCTCAGTTCAAAAACCATTTGGGAAGACAAAACCTGGACACTAATGTCATAAATCAAGTTCAGACTAATCCTCAAGTCCTTCAAGTCATAGCTCACAATCCGAGCCGACCGACTGGAATCCATCCCCTAAGCCATAGCCCGTAGCAAAAAATAACTAGATGAGAATCTATGTACTACGCATAATCAGCTCCCAAGATCTGGTGGAGACACTTCTTGATGCTAATATGGGAAAAGTACAGTATCCCCGTACTATGCATAGATAGCTCTAGGAGCCGATGGAGACACTTTATAGTACTAGTTTGGGAAAATATTTCCCCCCGAAACTGGTGGAGACACACTCCGTAATGCTAGTCTAAGAAAATATTGCCCAAGGAGCTAGCGAAGACACACTCAGTATTGCCAGTTTGGGAAAATTAAATGCTGGCCTCAGGAGCTGGAAGAGACACACTCCATAATGCCAGTCTAGAAAAATCACAAGGTCCCTTGAGGATAGCCGACCATGGAAAAGAGTTCATAAAAAAAAAGAAAAAAAAAACAAGAAAAAGTTTGCTAACATATATCCATGGCCAAACCCAATTCAAAATATTTAAACCCGAGCTTGATCCCAAAACACTGTTTCCACAAAATGCATAAAAACCAGTGTCTAGTAAATCATTTTCCTGAAAAATTATTCCAAATTTCGATATTCGTCACATAAAAATAATCATCCAAAATAAATTTTCAAAATCAAAACAATTGACAAATGACGATAGAACAACCAAATTATTTTTATACATGCAAAATCCATAAGAAAATATAGTCCTTTCACCGTACATCCAACAGTCATACTCTGAGCTATATCTACTCGTGGAATTCCTGGAATAACATCACCCGGTTTACTCTGATACCAAATTGACATAACCCATCTCGAAAAGGGCCTCAAAAAACGTGTTTGGTCCTGCTCATGTCTAACAATTATGCGAAATTTCTAAAGCACCCTAGGACTACGACTCCTAACACCGAAAATTCTCCAGATAAGGGATAAAACCCAACATAACTCGCACTCCAGGAGTCACCGCCCACACCAACCCATTGACTCTAGAGGCAAGATAAACCTGGTTTGTTAATCTTAATATCAGTTGTAAACCATGGCAATAACAATATCTCAAATTGTCGGTAACTCCCTCGACTAACAACCATTATTAGCCAGTAATCCATCAGCTCCATGCCCCCGTCCAAGTCCCTAACCAATATCCTAATTCACACCAGAGTCCCAATTCGATACCTTAACTCGGTTGGAGACTCAATCCGATAACTCGATTTGTCTATAGCTCTAAATTCGTATCGACCCTAGGGGTAGTTTATACTTATTCCGGAGTATGCGCCAACAACACATCACATCTCGAGACTAACCTCAAGATCTAACATAATATACCAATTTCCTAGCATTAAAAGTATCCATACTCAAGATTTAAAAGTATCTATACTCAAGATCTAGTTCGCAGCTTCGTCTAGGATTATAATATCATCCTAACATAAGCAAACAACCCAATATTCTTGAGTAACACAAATAAGCATTCAAATCAAAATATAACAATATAATCATCACACTTTCAATAAATTACAACCACAAAAATAAGCTTAGAGTATGAAATCAACTCATTTCATGTCGGGGAGAACTCACCCGACCAAATGCACCATTACACGTACTTTTAAGCACTTAACCCTGGAAGTCCCCACGAGGTCCAACTTGGTTCATGAGTGTCACTAGCTTCCATTATCAAGGTATGTCACAATTAAGTAATTAATATTAATATATGACAAAATAATCAATACAAACAAGGCACTTACTCTTGAAAATCCAAATTCTTTATCCTCAAAATTAAAAAAAAAATTGGACATCTAAAATTAACACTAAATAACATTGATGGACTCCAAACCCCCATCATTGGATCCAGATCATCGAAACCTTCAAAACCCAACTCACCGAAGGCTAGGGAAGGCCTCCGTGCCTCCACGCGCCACCCTCTCCCCAGCCCCTCCTAGTCGCGACTGGAGCCATGCGCCCCTGCGCCCCTATCCTCATGTTGGCTTGCCTCACTGATGCCGGTCGGAATTGTCCATTATTGGCCGAAACCCAAGATTCTACAACTTCTTTGATTCGCGACCAAAAATCAAGATCCAATAGCCTAAGAACATCTACTCGATGAGAGGAACACATATATGGGGTCAAGGAGTCGAAACACTACTTTTGGTAGCCAAAAATTGCTTCGAAAGACTTAGAAAACAAAAAATTCTCGCCGTTGTTGTGCTCAATGTCAGGACCCACCCCGGTTTCACCCCGAAACCCGAGGTAAATCCCGTTCCCATCTGACTCCCCGACACAACACCCAAGTAAAACTCACTCAAACCCAGTCAGACGCAGGAGTAAGTAAACAAAATATCCCGAAGTTATCATTTACAGAGCATAGTACGAAAATACAAGGGATTAGAAACCGATAATTTACACGCACGCGGAAGACTTTGAACTATTCCGGGGATCCCTCGCGTCACTTCTATGCCTCGGACACTGCCTCGACGTCAAGACCCCGCGCTAGCTCCACAACCTCGAGGGCAATTTAAAACAGAAAATGTGAGTGGACCATAATAAATGAAAAGTTCTAAAACCATTTATCAGAAAAACTGAGTTTAGCCCCCCGTTTGAAAACCACATGCATAACCCAGTTATTAAAACAGTTAGAAACCAAAGTACCATATACCACATCATAAGAAACAGAAACATTATAAAACAGTTAGAAAAACCACAACCTGTGAATCATAAAACTGTATCAGAATCCAGAAATAGCAATTCATTATTTTTCGATCAAACCTGCTGGACCTATCCGAGTCTTTAAACTCCCGAGTCTTTAAACTCAATCCAGGCCTTAATCATATCCGAGTCTTTAAACTCCCGAGTCTTTAAACTCAAGGCCTACGGGGGAAATATCAATATATCCGAGTCTTTAAACTCCCGAGTCTTTAAACTCAATCCGGGTCTTTAAACCCAATCCGGCCGGTCCCCCGTCACATATATCCGGGTCTTTAAACCCAATATCCAGATCCAGCAAATCCAATCCCAAAATCATTTGAAAACCATTTACCAATCCACATCCAAACCCGAATCCGAAACCACTGGTCCGATGCCCTTCCGGCATCCAGAACCGTCATTCCGAACCCAAATCCGGAATCCACTTTCCAACTTTAAAATCCAATTCATTTAATTACCAAATCATGTTTCAAAATCCCTTTGTAAGCAATCAAACTAGTTATCCTTTAAAAATCCCAAAACCCTGGCATTTTACTCAGAAATCGACATTCTCGTAAAACGTGCCAAATACCGTATTTCTCGAAAAACGTGCAATAATGTAAAACCAACCAAACATATTCAATAAACATAGAATTATAATCAAAATGATAAAACAATTATAGAAAATAGTTATGCATGCTCGAGTTTAAGGAAAAAGGTCCACTCACAGTACTGAGCCCTACTCGCGTCCCGAACGTCCCGCACGTTCCTCGGCTTCCTCGGGAAATCCCGATCCTGTTCACAATCATCAAATTACGTCACTAACACGTTCACGAAAGTTCACCTAAATTTCCTCAAAATTCCCCGAATCGAAAACGTAAAACCCGGGACCTTAAACTTTCACCCTCGCGGAACTAAACTCAAACGACTTCTGATTGACCCGAAACCAACTCCATTGATCTCACCATAATTTCTAGACCAAAAACCATGTTGACCGTTTTCAACATCGCCGCCGCACGCGCCCCCACGCGCCGCCCAAAGTGGCTGCGCGTGGCCCTCATGCGCCTGCTACAGTGCACCGTCTTCCTCAGACGAACCCGGTTCGGCACAATGGTCTGCAACTCAGACCGGCGTGCACGGTTCTCCTTCTTCCGTTCACCAAAACGGCTCCTTTCTTCACCAACAACATCGTCCAGACCAACCCTATTGATTCCCCAACTCCGTTCACCTCGACACTGTCCCTAGCCCGTCGACTGAACTCGAAACCAGACGGCCAAACTCCCCCTGTTTCACGATTCAGCCAATCCGATCACCTCCCGTCACGGTGGCTTCACCAAACTCTTCCCTGGACCTCACTGAACCTAAACCAACCCTCCTAGACCTTCGACTTAGCCCCAAGCTCGACGACTTTGGGTTCGATCACGGCAAAACAGAGCACCAGAGTGCCTGTCGTCGTCTGAGCTCCGCCGTGTACACCCCCGTCATGGCGACCATCCTAGTCGACGCCTAGGGCCCTCCTGAACCTCACCCCGACCTCCATTCCTCTCGACTCTAAGCCCAACCTCACGACTTTCAAATTGAACATCACGGAAAAAACAGAGCAAGAGATCTCACCTTTCGATTGCGTCTCCGCCTTGCGCACCGCCGCGTGCCACGGTGCTCGTTGGCTCCCCTGCAACCTCCTACAGCTCCCCCTGCCTTGATTTGAACCACCACACGGCGTAGCCACCACCAACTCTCTCACGGTCTCCCTGTTTCCCCAAAACTTTGCCGCACCACCACCGTGCCGCCGTGCACGATTCCTCCACCAAAACACGACCACCTGCTCAAACTCTTCCCTCTGTCACTCTCACAAACCGTTCTTCACTCCCTCTTGCACAGAATCGATCACCGTCCTCCAATTCCCTCACCCTCTGAGTTTCTGTCTGTGTCGAAGAACCAACACAAGAATGGCACGGGTGCACCCCAAATAATTGGGTCGTGAATGCACAGGATTGCACCAGAAGCCTCTAGTCCTGTGCCACATGTCACAATCCACTCCCTTTCTCTCATACCTGGCCCAACCTCAGCCGTCCATTTCCTTCTTTCTGCACAAATCCCAATGTGCAGAAAGACCAAATTACCCTTCCTTTTAACTCATTTTTTACGGTTTTGCCACAACTTCCTAGACCCGTAACGTTCACCTCATAAGTCCGATGAATACGTGCCGCCTGTCATCGAACTCAGGACGACGAGATCTATCTAACCATCCTAGGTCAACAAGCCAAAACCCGATTCTACAAAAAGTCAACTATTCCCCCTAATTTACCCAAATTACGGTTAAGCCCTCAACCTTCCGAACATCACAACTTCCTCCTCTTGAGGTCAGAATCGGGCGTGCCACCTGCCTATGGATTCGTGACGTCCTAAACTACGTCCTGGTCACCGGTCAACACCCATTTGACCACCCGAACTAAAGTCAACATTTTGCCCGAACCAGGGGCAAAATCGTCATTCTAGGTTCAAGGACCTATTGGGACCAACTAACCACCGCTTAACCTCACTAATCACACCTTAATCCGTCTACTAATCCCGGCTCCCGGGACGGGTTGTTACACTCAAGGTAAACAGTTCTCGAGGTTCAAGGTTGGTACAACTGTGCTCGCGAGGACGAGGTGAAGAAGATTGTAGTAGTGCGACATCCACGATTGCCGTCAAACGGCTGCTCCGATTCTAACCTCTCATTGCCATTCCAGGTCGAGCGCAAGGAGAAAATGTGAACCTAGAACGTACCAATGGAGATAGGAGAGAGAAAGTTTCCACCATTAACAAACAAACTTTTCTAAAATTACCGTTATGCCTTACTATTTCAAACCTATAACTTTCTTCCATGGACTCTAATTTTTGAATGTCGTCTGTCGACGAACTCATGAGCTCAAGATCTAGGCAACCGTTAAAGGAAAACATCCAAAAATATCTCCAAAAAAAAAATTGACCAACGGGCCCCTCTGAAAATATGGGCAAAATCGTCTTTTTCCAAATAAATTTCCAAAATGACCATAAATTCCAATCTGGGTCGTTACATTAGCGGAAAAAGGTGTTTGAGTTGCTTTAATATCAAATGCTTGGAGATGCTTCGATATGAGTTGATTCGCTGTCAAAGGCTTTGAGATATTTCGATGTGGAAGGCATTGAGTTGTTTCGCTTTCAAAGGCTTTGATGCTTCTTGGAAGAAGGCTTAGAGTGCTTCGTATGGTGAATAATTGGATGCTTCTTGTGAGAAGGTGTAAAGTGCTTCGTAGAGTAAAGGTTTTGGTGCTTCTCGTGAGAAGGCTTAAAGTACTTTGTAGAGTGAAGGGTCTGATGCTTCTCGTGAGAAGACTTAAAATGCTTCTCAAATCGGAGGCTTAGAGTGCTTCGCAGAGCAAAGCTTGGATGCTTCTCATGAGAAGACTTAAAGTACTTCGAAAAGGTTCAGACGCTTCTCGTATGAAGACTTAATGTGCTTTGCAGAGCGAACGATAAGATGATTCTCATGAGAAGGTTTAGAGTGCTTCACAGGGTGAAGTCTTGGATGCTTCTCATGAGAAGACTTAAAGTGCTTCGTAGAGTGAAGGCTTGGATGCTTCTTGTGAGAAAGTTTAGAGTGCTTCGAAGAGCGAAATATTGGATGCTTCCTATGAGAAGGCTTAATGTGTTTCAAAAGTAAAGGCTTGGATGCTTCTCATGTTAAGGCATGGAGTTTCCAATACTATGCAAAATTGTCTAATTAAAATCTCAAGTTTCTTAATAATTTTGTTGAAGATAATATTACAATGGAAACAAAAATTGGTATGGATTGCACTGATGTTGTTCATCTTTGAAGCAAGCTCCTTGCAGTCTTCTTAGATGAGAAGTTCTGCAACTTTTTGGGGAAGGCATTCAATGTAATACCTCTCATTAGCACTGTGTGTCATATCAGTTGTGATAGGCTTGACACCTAGTCTTGTCGGCCTTCTCTTGGTCACCTTTGATGGGAGCTGGCCTTTTGAATCAAGGATTTTGCTTGATTTCCTATAGATTTAGTGGAGGGGCATAAATAACTGCTTGCTAAACTGCTTGCTAGTTAAGTCGTTATAAGTTAAGCATTGCCTTGCGTTTGTTTTCCTTGCTTGGCGTGGCTTCGAAATCGGTGTGTAACATGCCATGGTGAGGAAAGGAGTTTCAGCAACCATTTTTCTCAGGTCTCCGTCTTCTATGCTTGCAAATTTGATAGTGAATATGTCTCAATCTTCTTCAATGCAAGTGGATAATTCGCCTTGAGCTCACATCAATTTTTCAATTGGGGCGAGGGCATGCGCGTTAAAAATGCTTGAGCCGTTTGACTTCCTCGTAGGTACTTGACTTGTTTTGGAGCTCTAAAGTGCTCTCCAAGCCAATCAAACACTAGAGGTTGTTGTTGAAGCTACACTCTTGTTCTACAAATATAGAATTCATCGTCAGAGTTTCTTGAAGAGGTGTCATGGGACATGATCCAACACTTGAAATTGATGATGCATGGTTGAATCTGGCATCGAATGTCATATTTCAAATTGCCATCGCATTGTTGGAGGTGTCGATTGAGCAACCTTGGGCATGTGCTAGCTAGAAGGTTACATGAAGTCACCAAACCTTACATAGGTACTCAATGCGTGATAATGCTTCGACGTGCCCCCAAGTTGCTCTCGGGCTGATGGCCTTGGGTAATGTTAACTTCTCACTTCTCAAGTACAACTTTCTTTTCCATAATCACTTAGTGAAGTGTCTTGGGATATTGTTTGACAACAGGTGTGCTCCTTGTAATGGCATTTTGGGATGTTCCATTATCCTTCACAAGGTGTGCTGCATCTCCCAGTAGCTCCAGATATTCTGAGGCTTCCCAAAAGTTGGTGTAGGAGCTCCAATTGGAATTGGACTTGGTTTCTCAGCCATTCAACTTGATGTGACAAGTTAATTTGTGGGTGTTAATGTCGCAACGCCTGTGCATGTCATGTTGGGACTTATGCCTCGAGCTCTAGTAGCAAGGTGCCACGTCATGTTTTTCATAAACATGTGTTTCCTTGTGCATGGCATAGGTCGTTTAGAATCCTTCGACGATCTGCTTGAGTGTGGAGCCAATTTGGGGCTTACTAAGATGCCTCTTCAGCCAGCTGCCCATCTGTGTATTGGAAGGTTACCATTGCACCGAATGCGGAAGATGGATTGATGTCGGGGAGCGCGCCAATTTCGAGTGGTGTTGGCATGGCATGTGCGTTGTAACCCTAAGCTGGTGCCATTTCTTGTGCCATGGAGAGTGTTGGTTACAAAATAGGTTGTAGTTCCCATTAGGGATGATTCAGTTGAACCTCTGGGATTCCATTGAGCATGCCGCTTTTTTCGCGAGTCGTTGTGAAAAAGGTGGTGAGCTTGTCAGATCGTTTAATTCTTCATGTTCTTACTATGGATTAAGAACGATGAACGATAATAAAGCTTTTAAAAAAACTAGAGAGCATGCATTGAGTATTTCTCAATTCGGTTCTTAAAGAAAGCACCAGTTATTGATACAGAAATCATCTAGACTTGTAGAATTCCTTCTAGATCCCTACACACGATAAAAAGAGACAAATTAGGTTAAGGTTGAAGCCCAAAATGGGTGGTTCAACTAAAAATACTTTGATACCTGAATCAGTTTAACTGAGAGAAAAAACCGTTAGATTGTTGATGAGTTTTGAATTACCTTTAGAGGTGATGAGAAACTCTATATTTATAGTGAAGTCTTGAAAATCACCGAAACGTTTGGCCGGTTAAAGGAGATAATGTTTAATAAGTGATTATGCGAGGATAAATCACTATTTTTAATTACATAAATAATAATAAATAACACGTAGAGAGATTAGTTATTTATTATTGGTACTGATCTGATTAATTAATATATTTAATTGATAAATATATTAAATTAATGCAGATACTGTGTCATATTATCGTCATCTATACTAGGATTAATATTGACATGAGAATTATGAGTCATGTGAGTATAAATATTAGGATAAGAAGTTGTGGTGCTTAATTATAATGTTTTCAAATCTTGGTGGTAAATATACAAAAAAGGAAAAATATGAAACTATTACACAATTTTCTCTTTTTTAATTTTAACTGGAAGTTAGATCGCCCTGGTCTTCACTGGACTTGAACAAATCAAAAGCCGAAAACCTCAACAAATGACTTACAGTCCGAAGCGTGCCATGGCGGAGCTCAGGCACTCCATTTCGATGGGTGCTCGAGGCACTTCGTCTCCAATGAAGCGTGACGAGGATTCTTCCCCTTTGATCTCCGACACTCAACCCGAGGACGACGACGGTCGTGGTCGCCACCCATACAAAGATCGTGACCGTCCCTTCTTCTCTCATTTGCAATCCATTTGCCCGTTCATCGCCGACGACGGTAACAGCTATAGGATCTCAATTGCCGTGTTCGTTGTTCTTTCCCTCTTTGGCTTGGTGTCTATTTTGGCGATCGTGAAACGAGTGGTATTTGCTCTTTGTGCTTTTTCTTGCTCGGATTTCTGTTGTTTGGGAAGTGGGATAAGATAATTATTGCCTTGAAGTTATGGAATCTGATGTTTGTCAAATATTTTACTTGTAATGCAGAATGCTCCTTACTTGTGTAAAAAAGATGGCATTACTCTTCACTGCCCTCATGTAAGTTCTTGAGGCTCTTTTTGGTTAACGTGAAATGTCTGATGAAATTGCATGTTTTTTGAATGCTATTTTCCTTTCTAGGTAAAGGAAGCGCCTTCACTTTGGGAGAATCCATATTCAGCAACCACATCTTGGAAGCCCTGTGCTGAGCGTCGCCTTGGTGGGATTTCAGGTGAGCTGAGCTATTGGGATTTTTTTTTAACATATCTCAATTGCACTCTTTGTTGTTGGCTTATTTTTGCTCCCTTGCACACTCGATCTGTGATCTTCTTTATTACAATATCAAGTTCCACCTTCTATTTTGTTGTTCACGTTTCTTTTCTAAATTTTCAATCTTTCCGGTTCTGTGCAGGTCTTCCTCCCGAAAATGAAACAACTGGATACATATTTATCCATGCCGAGGGTGGTCTAAATCAGCAAAGAATTGCTGTATGCAGCTCTATCTGTTTGTTTATCTGAACAAGAAAGTTTTTTACTTTTTCCTTTTTCCTTTTTTTCCCTTGTCTCAATGTAAGAATGAAGTGAGACTTATACAAATAAAAGTAAATTTAGAATTTCTTGGACAATTCCTTCTGGAGTTCCCAAGGATTCGTTGCAATGTCTTCCTTTAGTTAAATGAGGGCTAAAAAAATGTCACGGATTAATCACAATTAGTTAGTTTCAACAGCTTGTCTGCCAATGCGGAACTTTTGTCATTTTGTTCTCTTTGTTCATGATCTTGTAGCTTTTGTTCTGCTCTCTTTGTAGCCACAAGATCTCGACTAATTTTTGCTGTTAATATTGTAGCTTGGCTGAGTTTCTCATTTTTTTCTACAAATTGTTCACTTATCTTCTTTTTCAGCCCTGTATGTTCCATTCACTTGCCATGGTTTACAAAAACACAACTGTTTTAATTGAATGATATTGGCAGATATATGGACTAGTCTGTTTGATATTGGCAGATATATGCACTAGTGGGTTTTGATTATTTCACTCTATTGCATGATTCTGGCTGTGGTCAGCCATATTTACAACAATTTTCCATTCACTTATCTTCTTTTTCAGCCCTGTATGTTCCATTCACTTGCCATGGTTTACAAAAACACAACTGTTTTAATTGAATGATATTGGCAGATATATGGACTAGTCTGTTTGATATTGGCAGATATATGCACTAGTGGGTTTTGATTATTTCACTCTATTGCGTGATTCTGGCTGTGGTCAGCCATATTTACAACAATTTTCCACTGTGTATATTTTTCCATGCAGATATGCAATGCAGTAGCTGTTGCCAAAATAATGAATGCCACCCTTATTTTACCAGTGCTTAAGCAGGACCAAATTTGGAAAGACCAAACGTGAGATTTCACCTTTGTTTTTATACATGCTGCCATAATAGTGTAAAATTGTACACACAGTATATACACAATTAAGCCAACAAGAGAATATGTCTGTTGATGTTAATGGCCTCTTACAAATCTTGAAAAATTGAATTGTTCCCCCCGTTCCACTTAATGTGGAACAAAAGTAGTGTATACACATGTATTCATTAAAATCTTTTTGTATTCATTAAAATCTTTTGTATTCATGTTTTTTAGGATTACTAAACAATATATGCCCATATGAAATTGCTTGATAAGATACTCTCTTTGGGATCTATTATACTTGCAATTTTTCACACAAGTATTACAATGGCTGCAGGAAATTTGAAGATATTTTTGATGTTGATCATTTCATTGATTACCTGAAGGATGATGTGCGAATTGTTCGTGATATTCCAGAATGGTTTACTGACAAAGCTGAGCTATTTTCTAGTATAAGGTTAAGCACGCGCTCTCTCCCTCCAATTTGAAAATAGATTTCGGATTTTTACTGCAACTGGAATTGATTTGTTGAATTTGTCTTTAGACGAACAGTAAAGAACATTCCAAAGTACGCACCAGCCCAATTTTACATAGACAATGTTCTGCCTCGAATCAAGGAGAAGAAGATAATGGCCCTAAAACCTTTTGTTGATCGTCTTGGGTAAGGCATGAATTTCATTATATGCGAGAAAGTTTCTCTCTGGTAAAAAAAAGAATCAGAAATGTGAATTTCTTTTGTCCTTAAAAATTTGACTATATATTTGTTGGAAAACTGCTGGATAAAATTTTAAGCTTTTAACATTTATAACAAAGTATGAGAAGCTAACAATATCATGCCTTCCTTTTTTTTCAGGTATGACAATGTCCCTCAAGAAATCAACAGGCTAAGGTGCAGGGTGAATTATCATGCTCTTAAATTTCTTCCCGAGATAGAGCAGATGGCCGATTTATTGGGATCAAGGATGAGAAATCGCACTGGCAGTTCCAATCCTTATATGTATGTAACATTGATATTAAAAAATTTAGCTTGGAACCATTGAGGATTCTGTTAATTGAACCTTTACTTTACTAACTATTCTACACTTAGCAGGGCTCTTCATCTAAGGTTTGAGAAAGGGATGGTAGGCCTATCCTTCTGTGATTTTGTGGGCACAAGGGAAGAAAAAGCTCTAATGGCAAAATACAGAGAAAAAGAATGGCCAAGACGGTACAAGGTAAATAAAATATAGGTCAACTTTAGAGTCAGAACCTTAAAAGAAGATCAATCTTATTGTATGCGTGTTCTTTGGTGGTGATTATTGTATGCAGAATGGTACCCATCTTTGGCAACTAGCCCTGCAGAAGCGGAAGGAAGGACGATGCCCACTTGAGCCTGGGGAAGTGGCCGTGATTCTTCGTGCAATGGGCTATCCTAAGGAAACTCAAATTTATGTTGCCTCAGGTCAGGTTTATGGTGGCCACAACAGGATGGCACCACTGAGGAACATGTTCCCAAATCTGGTACGAGCTTTTTAATTAATTCTAGCATAGCTCTAAGGCCTGTACTTGTCTGGTCGTTAACTTTGAAGTGTTAAAGAACTATACCTTAAAACATTCTCTTACCATTTGTTAGAATATCTTAGTTGAATGACTAGTTGAACTCGGAATTAGGATTCCTAATAATTATAGCTGGGATTACATAGGATAATTAAATAATCATTTAAAACTAAAAGCTTAAACTTACGGGATATAGGACACTGCTTCACTTTGAATCCTTGTTTTCTCCCTCTGAATTGATATGCTCATTTTACTATTCATAAAAGGTAACGAAAGAGGAGTTGGCAACTAAGCAGGAGTTGGATAAATTTAGGAAGCATGTGACTAGCTTGGCAGCCCTCGACTTCCTGGTTTGCCTGAAGTCTGATGTATTTGTGATGACCCATGGAGGCAACTTTGCTAAGCTGATCATAGGGGCACGCCGGTACATGGGTCATCGTCTGAAATCCATAAAACCAGACAAGGGACTTATGTCTAAATCTTTTGGGGACCCTTACATGGGTTGGGCCACCTTCTCAGAGGACGTGGTTGTCACCCATGAAACCCGTACTGGATTACCAGAAGCGACCTTCCCTAACTATGACTTGTGGGAAAACCCTCTAACCCCTTGCATGTGCAAAGCTTGAAGCTTGAAGAAAGGTTACATGATTGAAAAACTTAAGTGATTATCGAGGAGCAACTCCTCCGAGAGCTCGGGGAATATATATATACCTGGGATATGAAGGAATGTTTGCACGGTCTGCCGGAGACAGTCAAGGAGGAAAAATTAGTAGCATCAAACATTTTTTCCGGTTGTCTGAGAACGTTGGATACGCTTTGCTGTATTTTTCATGTATCATTAGAATTTTGTAAATTATAAGAGAAATGTAAAAGAATTTTTCTTTTTCTTTTTCTTGTGATTCCTGCTCGAATCATTCAATGCGTGGAAGATGAAGCATTCCCAGCCTAATTTTTTTTTTTTTTTTTCTGATGGGAACTCAGACGCATGCCATTAGCATATAGAAGCCCAACCAGTTTTTCTTTTTCTTTTTAAATATATCGTAAATGCTAATTGAAGGATGAAGAGTGGCGGGTAAAGTTAGAACTTAGCAGGGCAGTGAACGAATGAAGAATGAATGAAGAATGAATGAAAATGAAAATGAAATGGTTATTAAAGGAGTTTAATAAGCATTGGGTCTTAGACTTGATATTTCTTTTCACTATCTAATTTAAGAGAAATACCATCAGTAGTAGTATTTTGATTAGATAGGGACGGCTAGTTCACAAATATAGTCTATAATTATGATTTCTCTTGCATTTTTCTTAGCTATATTAGTTTGAGTTGTGTCATAGACTCATATGTATTATGTATATGTTTCTTAATGTTTGATGCCTAGTCTATATCACGATTCACGTGGAAGTTACCTGCCCCAGGCAGCGAAGGCTTGAATCAAAAGCCCATTTTGGCGCATATTTTGTTTTGGGCTTCAATCCCTGTATATTTAAGATTGATTTCATATGTGTTTTTTTTTGGGTAGATAAAGATAATATCATTGTATTGTTTTAGGAGTAAGATAATCTCGATACCAAATTAGTATTAAATTATTGATTAATTAATCTTTGTATGTTTAGTCAACTCGGTTGGCTGGTAATGAAGTGAATTAAAACATTCTGAATCCATGAAATGAAATCTTTGGTGTGAAATTTGATTCGTAATAATTGTGTTTGCGGGTTATTCACGATGGCATAAGTTGGTCAACTTGAATTATTCCTCACAATTGGGCTGAGTGAGGATAAATTTTTTGGGTTTGAGTCGGGCTAAGTCGAGTTTTGTCATATTTTAAAAAACACCAGATTGGTTGGGTGAGTTTAGTTATATATACAAAAAATTAAGCACGTTATCAGGTTAAACTTTTATTGAGTTCTACGAATCAGACCAAATAAGCTTACTCAGGTCAAACTTAATAGAGCCTTTTTAATATTACTGACTCAACTAAAATGCCAACTAATAATACACACAATCTAATTTATATGCTAAACCATGGCGTTTAAGTGAAAACAGATAACAAAAGATGCAGCACTACAAGTAGAGTACAACATGCCCTGATCATCAATTCATTTTGGTCCACTTTAACTCCAATTACTGACATGAGTGAAGTTTGTCGTTCACTTTCACAAAAACAGGTTGTCATTTAATGATGCATGGGGTTTAACACCAGTGAAGCGTAAAGAGCCTTCACTTCCTTTATGCATGTCGCATGGTGTGTGCCTTTGTATCTTTCCTAAAGATGTAGCACTACATTTCATATAACATCAATCTTCTCCCACATTTTGGCCTCATCATACATTTCCCAAAGATGCACCAAGTAAACTCATAAATAATATCACTCATATTAAAATTATAGAAACAATAGGTTTTATATATTTGGGTTTAACAAAATAAGTTCGGTATTCATTAAAAAAAAAAAAGGATGGGTGCATAACTAGCTAATTAATATATAATAGGTTTCACATATTTGGGCTTACATGTAAATTTATATGGACGGGCTGAGTTAAGACTTTACCAGGTCGAGCCTATCAGTTCATGTCACGATCCAACATTCGTTTAATTTGTCTTTTTGAAAATTATTTTGGAAAATTACCGTTTTACCCTTTCTTAGTGGGGTCGGTAGCCACTTTTAGTTCAGAGACACTATTGAGGATTTTTCTTGGATTAATGTGTAGGTTTTGAATTCATGAGTCCGTAGATAGGCAGCACGTACAAATCGAGATTTTTGTTAGGGTTTTATGATTTACAATGCTTTCAAGGGCATTTTGGTCAATCATGAGGGTGAGATATTTTCAGAAAAGATAATGTTTCCCTTATCCTCTACCCTTTCTACTCATAGTAGCCACACCACATATTTTTATGTTATCCCACACCCTCTCTCATCTCTCTCTCTCTCTTCCTACCCATGCAACCCAAAACCAAGTACACCTTCAATTTTGGACATTTAATCATCAAACCAAGGCCATATTCAAGTTTCTTGAGCTCCCGTGAGCAAGACCATCCAAAAGCGGAAGGGAAAACGATACGAAAAAGCTCAGAACCAAGAAGGAAAGGAGTCCCAAAACTTTTGAGTTAGACTTTGGAAAATCCAGGTACTTTTTCCAATTTAAGAGTTTGGATTTGAATTCCTGAGGCTGAGTAGATAAATTTCCATTTTGAGAATGTCTGATTTGGTTGAGTTTTGAGTGAGTTGCAAAACTTTGAAGTTTTGGGAAAAATGGTGGATTTGGGAAAAACCACGGCAGCATCGGTTACCCTATCTGTGGTGTGATGACGTAAACGATAACGTAAGCAATGATGTCAAGAGTCAAGTCAGAATGTGTAGCGGCGCATGGGGAAGGCTGTCAGCCTTCCATTAGCACGTGGCGGCGCGTTGGTGTGTCAGTGTGAATTTTGAGCTCTCAATCATCTGAATCCAATGGTGGTGGTTTCAGATCGAGTGGAGTTAATTTATGAGTGTTTCTGGGCATCCAAAGTGTCGGTATGTACATTTAGGACACATGTGTTATCCCGGGCAGTAGGGGGTTTGAATACGAGGCTATTCGTAACGTTAGTGATGCTCAATTGCTATTTTTGATAGGAGATACTGCTCCGTGGACTTCAGGGTAGGGCACAGCTCGAGACTGAGCTCTATTAGACTAATTGTGAGTGAACATTTTTTCCTAATCATGATGCATACATATTGTACTATTTTAAATGTTTTATAATATTATCTGGCTTGGAATTATAACGACCCGTCCCGAATTTTTGGATTAGATTAGAGACTAATCAGGATTAGTGAGGTTAATTCGTGATTAGTTGAGCGAAATCGGACGAACGGTGCAAAATGACCGTTTTGCCCATATAATGGGTAAAACGTTGACTTTTTATTTGAGCGGTCAAATGGACTTTGACCGATGACCGTGACGTAGTTTAGGACGTCACGAGTTCATAGACAGGTTGTACGTTCAATTCCGACATTCGAGGAAGAAGTTATGACGTTCAGAAGTTCAAGGGCATTTTGGTAATTTTGGTTAAAAGGGGAAAAATGTTGACTTTTGGACTGGGAGGTTCGATGTAGCCCTCACCATTTGGCCCAAAAGCCCATGGGCTTATGGGGGCCCGATAAGCCCGATGGACAAAAGCCCAATCCGACCCGCTATGGGTCGTGGGCCGGCCCGGCCCGAGAGTTAGCGGGTTGGGCTTGGGCTTATGGTGTTCAAACTCGATAGGCCCGAGCCCGATAAAGCCCGATAAACCCAGCCCGATTCGCCCGTAATAAATCCGGCCCATAAGCCCGAAAATATAAAATATTTATTATTTAAAAATTAATACTCAACTCATTCTTAATACTAATATTTTAACCCAAACCCAAATCTCAGCCCCAAGCCCACCTAATTTATTTTAAAATGCTCAATACCCAATACCCAATACAAATCCTAACCACTCCTCCACCTACTTAATAGGCCAAACGTTTACCCTTGAGTATTTTATTTTAACGAGGCCACATTTTTGCACCCTTGAATATTTTTTTTCATTATTAATATTTTTTTTTCATGCATATATATTTTTTGTAATTTTAAAATTTGAGACATAATTTATTGCAAAAGGCCACGTAAGCCCGATCCAAGTGGGCTTAATAGGGCCGACCCAAAAAACCCGATATAAACTCGGCCCGATAAAAGTCTGTGGGCTCTTTTTTATGTCATTAAGCCCGCCCGACCCGACCCACAAATTTAAAAATTATTTAATAAGCCCGGCCCGGCCAAATGTCGAGGGCTAGTTCGATGGTTGAGGGCCGAGGACCGTTACGTAGATCGGGACGATACGAATCCATAGACAGGCGGCACTTCGAACGGGAGATTTATGGGTCACGGAAGTTCGATTTCACTATGCACGTATATCGAGGCATTGATGAGGTGGCTTATTCTGATTGGGCAGATATTTTAAGTGGGACCCATGGATGAGTGACAAGTGTCACTCATCCCATTAGGTAAAATCCCTAAATTGTGGATCTACCTTAATTAAATAATATTATTTTAATATTTTATAATTAATCCAATTACCACTCAATCTTAGCCCTCCATTTCAATTAATCCTTCAATCCTCACCCTTCATTTTTTTCCCTTCTCTCATCAGACAGTACCTTCTTCTCTTTTCTTCATCCAAACCCAATCACCATTTCATTCTTCTTTTTTTCTTTCAAAAACCGGACACACACACACACCATCATCATACATCTTGTGTGTGAGTTACATTGAGTGGGACTGAGGGAGAATGAGAGGCTAGTGGAATGGGAGGACTGGACAGTGGTGATGGGCCACGACGGCTGTCCACGGCGGAGGAACCCGAAACCGTGAGGTAAGCTTTTGAAAATTGGAAAATGAGTTTTAGGGAGCCTTAGTCGATTCTATTAATTGGAAACGGTTTCTGGAGGTCGTAGGGACCATTTGAGATCAAGAAAGGAAGATAGGACGGCCTGGAATGACGGTGGACGGCGGAGGAACCCGCCACCGCCATGGTCGAGCTTGAAGGTACCGGTTTAGTGGATTTTCTATGTTTTTAATGGTTAAAAAGATAGGGTTTGAGATTAGGAAGCTTTAGGGATTAAAATGGGTTGAAATGGACCGAAAACATGAAAGTTATGACCTTGAACCGGTCCAGACCGGTTCGGCCGGTCCAGAACCAGTGAACCCGGTTTGCTGCGGGTTGAAGATGATGCTACAGTGCCCGCGCGTGGGCTTCATGCGCAGGGGCTTCCCTAGGCTCGTGGGGGCGCGTGAGTGACTGTTTAGGAATGTGTTCAACACGTGAAATCTTCTATTCGATGTAACGAACATTTTTGGACTGGTTTCGTGTCGATCTGACACCGTCTCGATAATGTTTGGGGCATCCGAAAGTTTCGGCTCAGGATTTAAAATAGTTAAAAGTTCGGGAAAATTATGGGGCTTTAGTGAGGGGTCATTTAAGTAGTTAGTAACCCTCTAGATTGATTTGGACAAGTTTGGAAATCCCGATGACGACGATTTTCCCGGTGAGGCTTACGGCACGCAAACCGAGGCGATAACATATGACGGTCTGTGAGTGGACCTTGATTTCTAAACTGTGATGCATGCATAAATGTTTTATATGGATTATGATTGTGATTACATGATGTTTATTTGGATATTGGTGAATTATATGGTTTCATGCATTTCGAGGCGATTTACGTGCGTGCACGTAAATCGAGGTTTTCAATTTTACTCTGATTTTCCGTACCTATGGTTTTGGAAATAGTTGAATGAAATGGTTTTTGAATTTGAAAAGGTAAACTCGGGTTCGAGATCCCTTTGTTTCGGAAACCCTCGGACTCGATGTCCCTTTTAGTCACGTTCTTGGGCTGGAGGCCCAATTGATTCTCGAATCTATTTCAGATTTGGAAACATGGATCGGGCACGAGACCCATTTGACTTACAAACTCTTGGACTTGAGGTCCATTTGATTTAACGAGGCATCGAGCCGGAGGCCCAGTTAGTTTACGATTCGGACCAGAGGTCCAGTTTGTATATGGATTCGGGCATAGGGCCCAGCTATGTGTTACAAATGGTTTTTATGGTTCATGAAGGTTTATGGGAACCAGCATGAACCCTTGAAATGGATTTATGGTTCATGACGGTTTATGGGAACCGGCATGAACCCTTGAAAGGTTTTATGGTTCACGACGGCTTATAGGGGCCGAGCATGAATCCTTGAAAGGTTTAAAGAATGATTTCAAAAGGTTTTTCGTATGCCATCCTTTATATATGATTGTCTCCTCCAGGGAGGGCCGTTGACCTGGGTGGATCCTGGAGTAGTCACGGAGCACTGACTGAGTGGAGTCGCCCCCCAGTTGGGTTCCTTACTCTCAAGAAGGGCATGGTTCGTAACCTCCAGGGAGGGTCATTGATCTACGGACATTGACCTGGGTGGACCTTGGAGAGATTTGGGTTTGAGACCACGGTTAGCATGCGCGTAGCTCTAAATTACCGTGATAGGTTCGGTGATATGAAATATAATGGATAAACATGATTTCAATTGGTTTGGGAAATTGTGTTTTATGATGATAAATGGATTTGGGCTGAGATCCCACATATGTTTACTATGTTATGGTTTTCTGTAAATAGTTTTGGGCAGGAGCCCGTGTGACTTGTATTTACGGAACTTGGGGCTGAGACCCTAAATATGGTTGTTTAAACATATGTGATTGGATAAATGGTTTTACTATGCATGCATGCTTTTTAGTGAAGGGTATAAAGGTCTTTATGAAATGTATTTTACAAAACTTATTATTTTTTGTCCACTCACAGTCTTTCTGTTTTAATACCCTTCAGGTTGAATGCGGTGCGGACTGTAGCAGAGACCGGGACATCACATACCTCCTCCGGATCCTGGCGCACTCTGGAAGCCCGAGAAGGCTAAGGTCGGAAATTTCCCTTGTCTGACACTCCGTGTCAGACGGGATCAGGGGCGTTCCTCGTTAATCCCAGGGGGATTAGGGACGGGTCCTGACAGGTGGTATTAGAGCGGGGTTGTGTCTATTAGAGCAACCGCGGAGCTCTTAGAGTGATGCGCATGTCGAGGATGTGATGTCTCAATGGGCTACAGTTCGTTATCAACCTAATAGTTGGGATGCCGACACGATAGTTAGTAGGATTGGATAATGGAATATCTTGGTTCGGCACTTGATGCCGGGTTGCCATAGTTCTGTCGTGGATGACAGTGTGGGACCCTACGGATGGATGAATGTAACATTACTTTAGAGTTTTGATCGTGAGACGGTTAGTTGGGATCGTCTTTCACGATGTCGTAGGATTGACTTGACGATAGTTCAGAATTGTGACCATCTGAGGATCAAATTCTGTTGAGTTAGATGGATATGCTGCTGGGAGCAGTCGGATTCGAGGAATCCTAGTTGGATTGATGGTATGATTGGATTGATGTCCTTACGATGTCAAGACCGCGGAGACGGTCAGATTGTGGATTATACTACGATTAGTAGTTAGCAGTTTGGTTCAGTGGAACTCTAGGAGGTGATTGTGGAACCCTACCTTAGGATATATGGTTCGGAAAGGTAAGTTGGCGAGTGGTCTCGACTCCAATGAGATCGTCAGTCGGTCGAGTCATGTCAGTTTAGTGTTGGGACTGCACTCTGCAATCGAGGTTGTACTTATCAGTTAGACCTAGTTGGTTGTTGTACTACCATAGTTGTGATGGATTGTTGGTGCAACTAAGATCGTGGATGACCTGGTAGATGACATTGGTTTAGTCGAGTTACGACTGGTTAGAGATTGTTGGACAGGTTACCAGGGTCGGTACTTGTCGATGGAATCCCGGAATGGGGATATGGAGTAGTAGTACGTACGATTGATTCCGTTGGATGCGGAGTCTGTATATCGAGATGTCTGGTGTTTTGGTCTATACTAGGTTGTGGCAGACGCTACTATCGATGGACATAGTCGAGTCTTATCAAGTTGAGTAGACTCCGGTTGCCGTGATGATTGTGACGATGGGATTCGTCAGTCGTGACGATGATACGAGGTGCTTGAGTAACGCATAAGTACGAGCAGTGATTCTGGATTCGACTCGGTTACGGCTGAGTGCGATCGCAGAATGAGACACTGACGTTCGAGGAACGTTTCCTTTTCTTAGTTGAGTTGTCAGGGTGACTGTACCCAGAGATGTTGGGTACGAGGGAGACAAAGTTTCTCCAATTTGAATAAAGGTATGGGATCGTCGCTCGGTATGAGCGGAGATCCAGGGTTGTCAGTTTTGCACACGGTGTGCTAGTGTTAGTGCTGATGCTAGTGTAGATGCTTGTGTGTTGATGCTGACAGGTGATAGTGATGATACTGGTATTGGTGATTGTGCCGGTGCCGGTGATTACGATGACGATGAGTCACAAGTAGGGAGGTGACTTTGTCGAGATGAGCATATGTTCGGTATATGAGGTTCGGGAGTGAATCACGGATAGTGATGGACTGGATTAGATCCAGCAGTAGTTGAAACTCGAGGTACGAGATGCGAGTGTTGGAGACCGTATATGCATATCCGTAAATAGTATACAAGGCTTAATCTTGAGTCGCGTGAATTCCACTCGGAATGAGTGTACCTACCTAAACGGTCGTAACTGGATAGATGAGTTGGTTGTTTACGGACACGTGGATGATGTCTGGATGAGCTGGAGACTTGAGAATCCATTTCAGATTGGTTATGGTTGACTGCGGTTGACCATACCTCCTGAGTTTCAGATAGGCTTGTTTGAGGCGGAATTTCATTGTGAGAAATAGAATGGGTTACTATAATAGTTATCGGCGTTCGTCGTTGGATGGAAAGATCGGAGAAAGATAACTTCTAGCTCAGGAATAGAAACCATTAAACGTGATGCCGACAGAGTTGGAGCTTCCGAATCGAGAGAGTTTGTGATTGAGGTGACGAGAGGAGTGCGGGTTTTCCGCATTGGTAATGGGCATGTCGAAGTCATTTTGGGTGACTTCTCAGGTTCTTCCATGGCATATGATGCAGATGAGGTTGATGATGGTTGTTGTCACCAGTACGTTGATCGTGTATTGGTTGGTGGACCCGGGATTTGTCTTGGGTCATCAGGAGGAGTTGAGTGCATCGAAGTTAGATGATTGAGATTTCTCATTTTCTGCATGGTGGCAGACGAGGTTAGGTTACATGGCGTGGTGAGTGCAGCGAGTTTTGGTTGTATTCACGTAGGATGAGTTTTGATGTCATCGTATTGGATCATCTTTGGTTTTTCCTAGGTGGAATGCCAAGGATTGATACGAGGTAATTGGAGAGAACCCACAGTCTCAGCATGTCTCGTCGTTGACTAATCTGTTTAGATGTGGGAATTGGTTAAGGAGTGATGTGACTGACGAAGGATTCAGGATTGTGTAAGACCCTATGATCGAATTCCAGGTGGATTGTTAGCTGAGTGAGCTTGTGGGGATCCTAGGTGGATCGAGATTGTGATGTTAAGAACTTAGGGTCGCGATGTGGATCAAGTTTTTGATGTTGAGGACTTTGGGCGTCGTGATGATCGAGGATCGTGACGTCTATAGTTAGTTGACGTAGTGATGGATCTGGATCGAGATCTTGATGGTCTAGATAGGTGGAGAGTTTATCGCTTTTACTTGGATGTTTGCGTTGAGGATGTTGGGACTGAACTTCTTTTCGAGGTAAATCCCATATAATATATCACTCGGATTTGGTCACCCTTAGATGTGTTGATGTTGGGATTGGCTTCCCTATGAAGTCAATCGAATGTAGGTGGCAATCGATTGAGCAGGTAACCGATAGGTTCGATTTTGGTGCGTCTCGGTAGACGTGTACGATATTTTGGGTTTTGGAATCAGATTTCTGAATGACGATTCAGGATTCGATTTTGGAACTTGAAAATGGATTTCTGGATTTGGGTTCGGAATGGTTATTCCAAATGCTAGCTTACGGAATAATGATTTCAGATTCGAATTTGGAAGTAGATAATGGGTTAGAGTTTCGATTTGTCTAATACTGGATCAGACAGATGGACTCCAGAATTGAAACGTGATTGGCTATGACCTAGGTGGTTGTAGTCTGATTGATGGATAGATGTACGTACCTTATACGTGGTTCGAGGTACGATACTGATCAGACTTGTAATGTCTGGTGACGGTATATAGGTTATACCAGTAGTACGTTGGGGAACGTGTTGGTAGTCGGCTTAGTTCTGATACCATTGGATTAGTTGAGGTCGTGAACTGGACATTGGATACTGTGCACTAGGTCATGGTGTGTCTGATGGGTCTAGTTACACACAGGCCGAGTGAAATGTTGGTAAGTGTATACTCAGGTTGAGTGAGTTGGTGGTTAGTGCAACCACAAGTGAGTATAGTGTCAGCTTTCTATTGACGACTGTCAAGTGGTGACAGTTTGTTGAGATGTTTCGACGTGGATGGTTGTGTGAGGTCTGATGACTCCCAGTGGGAGCAGACGTCAGGATAGATTGGTGATTGAGAAAGGAACCTTTGAGTTTTTGAGTCAGCGACTTGGTAGATTTGACAAGTGGTGTCAATTCGGAACGCGTGACTACCGTCATTCGACGTGGTCGAATGTAGTCGATACGACGTGAGTGCTAGTGGTACGTCTGCGTGCAGACGAGCTTTGTTTGGTTAGTTGGTGTACGAGTGTACAAGTGTACACATGAGGTAAGATCGGATTTGCTTTCCACGAGGTGGATGTGGAATCAAGATAGTTGGAGTTTCAAGAACGAAATTAATTAAGGAGGGAAGAACGGTTAGAATTAGGTCAGTTGGAATTTCGAGGACGAAATTAATTAAGGAGGGAAGTTATAACGACCCGTCCCGAATTTCGGGATTAGATTAGGGACTAATTAGGATTAGTGAGGTTAATCCATGATTAGTTGAGCGAAATCGGACGAACGGTGCAAAATGACTGTTTTACCCCTAGAATGGGTAAAATGTTGACTTTTCATTCGGGCTGTTAAATGGACTTTAACCGATGACCGTGACGTAGTTCAGGACGTCACGAGTTCATAGACAGGTGACACGTTCAATTCCGACATTCGAGGAAGAAGTTATGACGTTCAGAAGTTCAAGGGCATTTTGGTAATTTTGGTTAAAAGGGGTAAAATGTTGACTTTTGGACTGGGAGGTCCGATGGCCGAGGGTCGAGGGCCGAGGAACGTTACGTAGATCGGGACGATACTAATCCATAGACAGGCGGCACGTCGAAATCGGACTTCGAACGGGAAAGTTATGGGTCACGAAATTTTGATTTCACACTGCACGTATATCGAGGCATTGATGAGGTGGCTTATTCTGATTGGGCAGATATTTTAAATGGGACCCAGGGATAAGTGACAAGTGTCCCATTGGGTAAAATCCCCAAATTGTGGATCTACCTTAATTAAATAATATTATTTTAATATTTTATAATTAATCCAATTACCACTCAATCTTAGCTCTCCATTTCAATTAATCCTTCAATCCTCACCCTTCATTCTTCTCCCTTCTCCCATCAGACATTACCTTCTTCTCTTTTCTTCATCCAAACCCGATCACCATTTCATTCTTCTTCTTTTATTTCAAAAACCGCACACACACACACACACACACACACACACACACACACACACACACACACACCATCATCATCCATCTTGTGTGTGAGTTACATTGAGTGGGACTGAGGGAGAGTGAGAGGCTAGTGGAATGGGAGGATTGGACGGTGGTGATGGGCCACGACGGCAGTCCAAGACGAAGGAACCCGAAACCGTGAGGTAAGCTTTTGAAAATTGGAAAATGAGTTTTAGGGAGCCTTAGTCGATTCTATTAATTGGAAACGGTGTCTGGAGGTCGTAGGGACCATTTGAGATCAAGAAAGGAAGATAGGATGGCCTGGAATGACGGTGGACGGCGGAGGAAAACGCCACCGCCATGGTCGAGCTTGAAGGTACGGGTTTCGTGGAATTTTCTATGTTTTTAATGGTTAAAAAGATAGGGTTTGAGATTAGGAAGCTTTGGGGATTAAAATGGGTTGAAATTGATCGAAAACATGAAAGTTATGGCCTTGAACCGGTCCAGACCGGTTCGGCCGGTCCAGAACCAGTGAACCCCGATCCCTGCGGGTTGAAGATGATGCTACAGTGCCCGCGCGTGGGCTTCATGCGCAGGGCCTTTCCTGCGCGCGTGGGGGCGCGTGAGTGACTATTTGCGAATGTGTTCAGCACGCGAAATCTTCTATTCGATGTAACGAACATTTTGGGACTGGTTTCGTGTCGATCGGACACCGTCTCGATAATGTTCGGGGCATCGGAAGGTTTCTGATCGGGATTTAAATAGTTAAAAATTCGAGAAAATTACGGGGCTTTAGTGAGGAGTCATTTAAGTAGTTAGTAATCCTCTAGATTGATTTGGACAGGTTTGGGAGTCCAGGTGACGACGATTTTCCCCTGTGATGCTTACGACACGCAAACGGAGGCGGCAACATAGGACGGTCCGTGAGTGGACGTTGATTTCTAAACTGTGATGCATGCATAGATGTTTTATATGGATTATGATTGTGATTATATGATGTTTATTTGGATATTGGTGAATTATATGGTTTCACGCATTTCGAGGAGATTTAGGTGCGTGCACGTAAATCGAGGTTTCAGTTTTACTCTGATTTTCCGTACCTATGGTTTTGGAAATAGTTGAATGAAATGGGTTTTGGATTTGAAAAGGTAAACTCGGGTTCGAGACCCCTTTTGTTTCGGAAACCCTCGGACTCGATGTCCCTTTTAGTTACGTTCTCGGGCTGGAGGCCCAATTGATTCTCGAATCGATTTCGGATTTGGAAACATGGATTGGACACGAGACCCTATTGACTTACGAACTCTCGGACTTGAGGTCCATTTGATTTAACGAGGCATCGGGCCAGAGGCCCAGTTGGTTTACGATTCGGACCAGAGGTCCAGTTTGTATGTGGATTCGGGCCTAGGGCCCAGCTATGTGTTACTGACAAGACCCATCCCGATTATCCCTCGATAACCGTGAAAGATCCTGCTCCCGTCTGACAATAACTTGAAAGTACAAAAAGTAGATTTACAAGTAGAGATCAAAATCCTACGCTGCAAAGTGTCTGAGTACGCAACGGTCTGTTTATTCCTCAGCCTCGATGTTAGCCTCAGTACCTGTGCACTGGCCTGGAGGGCAAATAAAACATCAAAGGTGTGAGTGGACAAAAATAAAGTTTAGAAATACTTTTATCAAAATACAGTCTTACCCTCTAGTTTCATAAACATGCATGCATGTCATAACTTATAAATCAGATAATCAAGATATGAACATAAATCTCAAACAGAAATAAAAACACAAGATCCAGGTCCAATATATAGTCATGTTATCCCTGCAACGCGTGCAAATCAATAGGCCCAGGGACCGCTCAAATCCCGAGCATCCGCCGCTGTGAACACATCACCAGCCGACAATCTAGGTCGTCATGAACATATCACTGACGGACCTACATATAATCCAGCACATCTGGCCTGAGTCGAGCCTCCATTTGGCTGCACGACAACATACTGTGCTACGTGACCTCTCCGGGGTAAACACTTCCATCCCGGAGGCGAGCGTTATCTCCAGGGTCCATTTCGGGGGAAACATATTCCACACCGAAAGCCCTCATATATCCTCATCATGAAAACCAGTGAAAACAGTTGCATTTAACATCAAAACCATTTGTGAACTGGGCTTTAAGCCCAAAAACACTTTTCTCAAATCCATAAACCAATTCACGCAAATCTGCGCAATCACAATCTCATTCATAATATAATTCTTCAAATCTAATACCAGACTCATAATCCGAGTCAAAATCAAGTTCAAACCCCGAGCCTTAGCTCGAAACATCAATTTTATAGTTTTCTCAAAAATCGTGCCCAAAGGCATATAAAATAATATAATATTCCAAAAATCCGGAAATCATCATATCGAAGTATCAATCATACCAAATCATTTCAAATCATATTATCAGACATTTAAAACATATATGCATGCATTTAGGGTAGAAAACAAAAGCCCACTCACACACCGTCTAGATTGTTCAGTCTCAAGCTGTTCGTGCCCTTCTGACGTCCTGGAAGTATTCGGGCCTGTCAAACAAGTAATATAAGGTTACTCACTTGTTACATAATCTCCTGTACGAAGTTCCTAATCGTCGGAATGAAATAATATTATTTTAAACGTAACCTATACGCTTCGGGTATACAAAACTACTCTCAGTTCATATCCGATTGACCCGAAACCAACGCTAATAGGTCCGTATCATTGAGAGCATCAAAAAGTGTGTTGAACCCTCCTTCAGATTCCCGGTCACGCGCCCTCACGCGCCGCCGCAAGCGGCTGCGCGTGAAAGCCACGCGCCGTGAACAGTGCACTGCTACAGTGCTCTTTCCTCGCCCGTTTCTCTGATAAACGGGTCTGAAACCCGCGATCAGACCCGGTGCAATCTCCTTCAATTTAAGCTCAATTGACAGGACCCATCCCGATTATCCCTCGATAGTCGTGATGAATCCTGCTCCCGTCTGACAATAACTAAAAATTTCCGAAAAGTAACCAAACTTATTACACACAACACACAACAAATCCCGGAAACATTGTCAGACAAGGGATAGTTAAGTTTTACAGACCAATGACGTCACAAGTTTGACTAGTCAAGGACAATACAGAGCATAGGTATCATTACAGATAGGGGTCAAATTCCTACTCTGTAGAATGTCTGAGTGCGCAACGGTCTATTTATTCTTTTGCCTCGCTTGCCTCGTTTTTAGCCCTCGTACCTGTACTCTGGCCTGGAGGGTGCATAAAACAATAAAGGTGTGAGTGGACAAAAATGACCTCTTATAAAAACATTTGCCAAAATACAGTTCTTACCCTCCAGTTTTCACAAACATGCATGCATATCATAAAACACGAGTGATAATGGGAAATCAATTAAAGTGGATCAATCAAAACAATTTCCACAAAACCACGGGACTTATTTCCATATCTTGTTGCTTAGAGTCACGTTTTATCCCTGCAACGCGTGCATATCAATAGGCTCAAGGACCGCTCAAAATCCGAGCATCCGCTGCTGTGAACACATCATCAGTCAGCAATCCGTCGCTGGGAAAAACCTCACCAGCCGACGATCCGGATCTCGTGAACACATCACTTACCGATCCATGTAATCCAGCACATCTGATCTGAGTCAAGCCTCCCCTGGGCTGCAAGACAAAGATCGTGCTACGTGACCTCTTCGGGGTAAACACTTCCATCCCGAAGGCGAGCGTTATCTCCAGGGTGCACTCCGGGGAAAAAAACATATTTTCACCCGAAAGCCCTAATTATCCGCAACATATCATCATCACAAAAACCAGTGAAAAACAGTTGCATTAAAAACCAAATCATATATCAACACAGGGTCTCAGCCCCAACATAACCAAAGTCCCGATTTACTTTATAAATCCGAAAATCATCAATATCATCATGTCATCACATGGAAATACAAATCCATTCAAAATCACAATTCCATTGGGTCTCAAGCCCAAAATATCAATTTCACGTAAATTCGTGCAACCGTAAACCCGAGTTGCCACGATCACGTAAATCCATAAAATCAATCATTGACTCATAATCCGAGTCCAAATATCATTTTCAATCCGGGCCTAGCCCAAAACATCATTTGCACGTTCCTCGTAAAACGTGCCCGAAAGACTGATTAAAATAATCACGAAAATACTAAAAATCATCAAATTCACATGTAACTCCAAATCCGAGTCAAAATCATTATTTACTTGGGTTCTCACGCCCACAATATCATTTTTAACCAATTTCATGATTTCTCGAAAAGCGTGCCAGAATATAATAATATAATAATCATAAAACCGAGAAAATCGAGGAATCACCGAATCAAAGCATCAATCATGTCAATTCATAGAAAATCATATAAATAAGCATTTTAAACCATATATGCATGCATCACAGTTAGAAAACCAAAAGTCCACTCACACACACCGTCCCGATGGTTCAGCCTCGAGCTGTTCGTTTTCCTCCGAAGTCCCGGGAATATTCCAGCCTGTCAAACAAAGTGATTTAAGGTTACTAGGCTATCATACAATCCTTAAACAGGAATCCCCTAGTTGTCGGAATTTTATAATATTATTTTAATATAAATTTAAACGTGTCGGGTACTCGGAACTACACTGAAACCATATCCGATTGACCCGAAACCAACGCGGATAGGTTCGTATCATCGAGAACATCAAGTCTCATGTTGAACACTTTGCCGGAATCCTCCCCACGCGCCGTCACGCGCCGCCGCAAGCGGCTGCGCGTGAAAGCCACGCGCCCAGCACAGTACAGCTACAGTGCATCGTTCTCGCCCGTTTGTCTGATAAACGGGTTGAAATACCCGCGATAGGATCCGATGCAATCTCAGCCAATTCGACCTCAAATCGATCCGTTCTTTCAACTGATCTCATCTACTCTAACCTCATTTTAGTTCTGTGAATTCAATTACCTCAGGTAAGGTCCAAATCTTCACGACTCACGATCGAAATTCGACGGGTCTCCTAATCGGGTTTCACGATTCCGTGCCTGATTTTTCAATTAATTCATATGGTTAGCTTCGTGAGAGTATAATGAACAATTTTCCATGATCAATTTCGATTGAGCTTACCTCTAAGTATCTGAACTCAAGGTCGATTTTTGGCAGCCATGGCAGCGTCTGTTCTTCCTCAATTCGACACGAATTCTTCTCGTTTTTGTTGCAAAGCTTTTAGTTTTGATCCCAGCAACCTAATGGAATCCTCAATTGGTCCTCTCCTGGCTCCCAAATCCGAATTCGATTTTCCCCCAATTTCCCAGAATTTTCGAAGCAAAATTCTCTCAGTTCTCTGAACCTCTCAAGTCCCTCTCTCTCAGTTATGCTACTTAGACGTTCAATTGCATAATGGCGACGAGTTTGGGGCTTATCACGGGCCAATTGGACATAATCATTGTCCAAGCCTAAATTTGGGGAAAAGTAGTCAAAATGGGATATTATTGTGTTTCCCTTAAGACCCGGTTCTGTGTTTTATGAAGTGAGAATCAGACAAAAGACAAGTCTGATCAAGGCCAAAAGTCCATTTTGCCCCTGGTTGGACAAATTACCATTTTGCCCCTAGCCTTCCGTGACCCGTAACGTTCGTAACCGAACTCCGTTTTCGACGTGCCGCCTGTCGTTGTACTCCGGGCATCGAGACCTACCTAACGGTCTTCGAATCGTGTGAAAATTAGTTGGCAAACAAAAAGTCAACATTTTCCCCCCTTTTCGCCCAAATTACGAAAATGCCCAGGGGCTTCCGAACGTCATAACTTTTTCCCAGATTGTCGGAATTGGGCGTGCCACCTGTCTATGGACTCGTGACGTCCCGAACTACGTCACGGTCATCGGTCAACATCCGTTTGATTCACCAATCAAAAAGTCAACAATTTGACTATACTATTCACAAGGGTAAAAACGTCATTTACTCATTATGTTACAAAATTACATTTTCTAAATGTCCGGGGCGTTACAACCTTCCCCCCTTAAGAAATTTCGTCCCCGAAATTTCAATGAAACAAATACGGGTACTGGTCTCGCATCTGTGTCTCAGGTTCCCACGTAGCTTCTTCCACGTTCTGATTCCTCCAAAGAACCTTCACTAAGGGAATCGTCTTTCGTCGGAGCACTTTGTCCTTTCGGTCCAAGATCTGTACAGGCTGTTCTTCAAAACTTAGGTCTTCTCTGAGTTCAACTGGCTGTTCCTCCAACACATGGGACTCATCATACACATATTTCCGTAGCATTGACACATGGAAAACATCATGGACCCTCGAAAGCTCAGAAGGTAATGCTAATCTGTAGGCAACTCGACCAATTCTCTCCACAATCTCATAAGGTCCAATGAAACGGGGGCTCAGTTTCCCGCGTCTGCCGAATCGCACAATACCTTTCCAGGGAGATAACTTCAAGAATACCCAATCTCCAACTGCAAATTCCAGATCTCTGACTCGGTGGTCTGCATAACTCTTTTGTCTGTCTTGGGCTGTCTTGAGTCTGTCTCGGATGAGTTTAACCTTTTCCGTTGTTAAGTCTATCAATTCAGATTTAGACAATTTCCTTTCGCCCACCTCAGTCCAACACAAAGGGGTTCTGCACTGTCGTCCATATAAGGCTTCATAAGGAGCCATCCCGATACTTGCTTGGTAACTATTGTTGTAGGCGAATTCCATCAATGGTAGATGTGACTCCCAAGTACCCTGGAATTGCAAGACACATGCCCTCATCATGTCCTCCAAGGTCTGAATAGTCCGTTCCGATTGCCCGTCGGTCTGAGGGTGGAATGCCGTGCTAAAATGCAATCTCGTCCCGAAAGCTTCCTGTAAGCTTTGCCAGAATCTGGATGTAAATCGGGGATCTCGATCAGATACAATAGAGACGGGGGTACCATGGAGTCGAATAATCTCGTCAATGAAGAGTCTGGCATACTGCGTCAACCGAAAGTCTTCCCTTACAGGTAGGAAATGAGCTGATTTGGTAAGCCTATCCACTATTACCCAGACTCCATCATGTCCTTTAGGCGTTCTAGGAAGTTTAAACACAAAATCCATGGTTATATGATCCCATTTCCATTCCGGTATCGGTAGGGGTTGCAGTGCTCCATAGGGTCTTTGCCTTTCAGCCTTTACTTGTTGACATACCAAGCACTTACTCACAAACTCTGCAATCTCCCGTTTCATACCCGGCCACCAATAATGCTCTCGTAACGTACGGTACATTTTCGTCCCACCTGGATGCATTGCATACGCTGAACTATGGGCCTCGTCCAGAATCTCTTTCTTTAATGCTACATTTTCGGGCACACACAACCGTCCGTCCTTTACTAGGGCTCCATCCCTTCTAATTGCAACATCTTGTCGTTCCCCCGCATCAGCTTCAATTCGAAGGACACACAAGATAGGGTCTTCCAGTTGGGCTTCAATAACTCGATCAATCAGAATTGGTCGCACCTGGAAACTTGCTAGTAAGCCACCTTGGTTATCCAGTCCCAAAGCAACTCCAGTCCTACGTAGTTCCACCAACAAGGGTAAATGCACCATTCGTAGATGTGCCACAGTGTGAGCTGATTTCCGACTCAGTGCATCCGCTACCACATTAGCTTTTCCAGGATGGTACTCAATCGTGCAGTCGTAATCCTTAATTAGCTCCAACCATCGTCTCTGTCTCAAATTCAATTCCTTCTGTGTGAAAAAGTACTTCAAACTCTTATGATCCGTGAAAAGTCTACATGTCTCCCCATACAAGTAATGTCTCCAAATCTTCAGGGCATGTACCACCGCAGCTAATTCCAAATCATGAGTGGGATAGTTACGTTCATGCGGTTTCAGTTGTCGAGAGGCATATGCGATTACCTTTCCATGTTGCATTAACACACACCCTAATCCTTGTAAGGATGCATCACTGTACACTTCAAACTCTCCACTATCATCCGGAAGGGTTAAGATAGGAGCGGAGGTCAACCTTTTCTTCAATTCTTGGAAACTTTGCTCACAGTCTTCGCCCCAAACAAACTTGATTCCTTTCCTGGTTAGGCGGGTCATCGGAGCAGCAATCGCGGAGAAGCCTTCCACAAAACGTCTGTAATAACCGGCCAATCCCAAAAAGCTCCTTACTTCGGTTACTGTCTTTGGCTGCTCCCAGTTTGCTACCGCTTCTATCTTCTGGGGGTCAACACGAATCCCATCCGCGGAAATCACATGTCCCAGAAAACCAACACTCGTTAACCAAAATTGGCACTTACTCAGTTTGGCAAAGAGCTGGTTCCTCCTTAGCGTATCAAGCACAATCCTCAAATGTTCCTCATGCGCCCTCTTACTGCTTGAATACACTAGAATGTCATCAATGAACACAATAACAAATCGGTCAAGGTACTTCCGGAATACTCGGTTCATCAAATCCATGAATGCCGCAGGTGCATTAGTCAATCCAAATGGCATCACCAGAAATTCATAATGACCATACCGAGTTCGAAAAGCTGTTTTTGGAATGTCCTCCTCCCGAATCCTTAACTGGTGGTAACCAGAACGCAGATCAATCTTCGAAAAATACTTGGCTCCCCTTAATTGATCAAACAGATCATCAATCCGAGGCAAAGGATACTTATTCTTTATCGTGACTTTGTTAAGTTGCCTGTAATCCATACAGAGTCTCAAACTTCCTTCCTTCTTTTTCACAAACAATACTGGGGCTCCCCATGGCGATACACTTGGTCGAATGAATCCCACATCCACAAGATCTTGCAACTGTACCTTCAATTCCCTTAACTCCGCTGGTGCCATCCGATAAGGTGTCAAGGATATAGGTCGTGTACCAGGAATTAGTTCGATAGTGAACTCAATCTCTCGAGAAGGGGGTAATCCTGGTAAATCCTCAGGAAATACATCTGGGAAGTCACCCACTACTGGGATATCCTCGGCCTTGATTGGTGCATCCCGCACATCGACAACATAAGCTAGATAACCCTGACAGCCCTTCCTCAGAAATCTATCTGCCGAGAGGGCTGATATGACTCTAGGGGTTATCATCCTCCGATCTCCCTGAAATATCACCTCAGGTAATCCAGGGCTCCGAAGTATCACCCTCTTATCGAAACACTCGATAGAGGCATGATGGGTTGTCAGCCAATCCATCCCAAGGATAACATCAAAGTCACACAAGTCTAAGAGTATCAAGTCAACCACTAGATGCACGTCCCCTATCACAATAGGGTATCCTCGTAATACTTGGTTTACTACATACAACTCTCCAGTCGGTGTACCGACTCCCATCTCACATCCGATCGCAGAAATCTCTCTATCTGCCAACAGTGCATACTCCCGAGAAACAAAAGAGTGGGTAGCTCCCGGATCTATTAAAGTACGTGCATGATGACCGAAAATAGTAAGCATACCTGTCACCACCTCCGGGGCTGCTCGGGCCTCCTGTTGAGTCACTGCATAGACTCGAGCTTGTGGTCCCGAAGTCCGACCACGCCCTCGTGATCCACCAGATCCACCCCGAGTTCTGCCACCTCCTCTCCCACTTGCAGCATTTGAAGCCGAAGTCGTACTAGGGCCCTGCTCAGTAGAGCCCCATCCAGTGCCGCTACTACCAACCAATCGTGGACAGTCTCGTTTGAAGTGACCCGGCTCCCTACAGTAAAAGCAGACAAGAACATTGCCTCGGTCATTACTCTGTCGGTCAGTAGATCCCACTGATGCCTCTCTGAACTGTGCAGTCGCTGATGGTCGATACCCAAATGTCTGTGTTCCCCTACCTCCAAAACTCGGACGAGCGCCACGCGAAGATCCAGAGCCATAATTACCTCGCTTGGAGGACCTCTGGTTCGTAGATCCCTGGTACTGACGGTCCCGGCGTCGACCAGAGCCCGAAAACTGCTGTGGCACTTGCAAGGTCGCCTCAACTCGTGCAGCTGCATCAGACAACTCCCGCAGGGTGGCATAAGTTCCCACAGTCACAGCTCCTCGGATGTCATTCCTCAGTCCTTGCTCGAACCTTCGGCACTTGTCCTCCTCGTTAGATACATAAAGAGGAGCAAAACTGGACAGGTTCAGGAATTTCAGTTCATAGTCTGCCACTGACATGTCCCCCTGATGTAGTTGTAGGAATTCAACCTCCCTGGCATTACGAAAGGAGCGAGGATAGAACTGATCCAGGAAACGATGACGGAAGTCCTCCCAACTCAGAGTACGGGCATCCATCCCTGTTAGTTGCAATCCGCGCCACCAACGGTAAGCTTGGCTACTCAGCATAAATGTGGCCAGTGGAACCATATCTCCTGGTGGACATTGCATAATCTCGAAGATCCGCTCAAATTGAGTGATCCACTCAAAAGCCTCTTCTGGATCAGTCAGGCCAGTGAATGCAATGGCCCCTAAACGTTGAGCTCTCTCAATGTCCGGACCTCCAAAATCATCGCCAGACTGGGTACGGGGCTCGCGTCTCGGAGGCATATTGTGATGTTCTGTAAGAGAAACATATCAATATCACAATTCGTGTATACTAATGTGTAAGACTCAGACCGTGACCTAATGCTCTGATACCAATTTGACAGGACCCATCCCGATTATCCCTCGATAGTCGTGATGAATCCTGCTCCCGTCTGACAATAACTAAAAATTTCCGAAAAGTAACCAAACTTATTACACACAACACACAACAAATCCCGGAAACATTGTCAGACAAGGGATAGTTAAGTTTTACAGACCAATGACGTCACAAGTTTGACTAGTCAAGGACAATACAGAGCATAGGTATCATTACAGATAGGGGTCAAATTCCTACTCTGTAGAATGTCTGAGTGCGCAACGGTCTATTTATTCTTTTGCCTCGCTTGCCTCGTTTTTAGCCCTCGTACCTGTACTCTGGCCTGGAGGGTGCATAAAACAATAAAGGTGTGAGTGGACAAAAATGACCTCTTATAAAAACATTTGCCAAAATACAGTTCTTACCCTCCAGTTTTCACAAACATGCATGCATATCATAAAACACGAGTGATAATGGGAAATCAATTAAAGTGGATCAATCAAAACAATTTCCACAAAACCACGGGACTTATTTCCATATCTTGTTGCTTAGAGTCACGTTTTATCCCTGCAACGCGTGCATATCAATAGGCTCAAGGACCGCTCAAAATCCGAGCATCCGCTGCTGTGAACACATCATCAGTCAGCAATCCGTCGCTGGGAAAAACCTCACCAGCCGACGATCCGGATCTCGTGAACACATCACTTACCGATCCATGTAATCCAGCACATCTGATCTGAGTCAAGCCTCCCCTGGGCTGCAAGACAAAGATCGTGCTACGTGACCTCTTCGGGGTAAACACTTCCATCCCGAAGGCGAGCGTTATCTCCAGGGTGCACTCCGGGGAAAAAAACATATTTTCACCCGAAAGCCCTAATTATCCGCAACATATCATCATCACAAAAACCAGTGAAAAACAGTTGCATTAAAAACCAAATCATATATCAACACAGGGTCTCAGCCCCAACATAACCAAAGTCCCGATTTACTTTATAAATCCGAAAATCATCAATATCATCATGTCATCACATGGAAATACAAATCCATTCAAAATCACAATTCCATTGGGTCTCAAGCCCAAAATATCAATTTCACGTAAATTCGTGCAACCGTAAACCCGAGTTGCCACGATCACGTAAATCCATAAAATCAATCATTGACTCATAATCCGAGTCCAAATATCATTTTCAATCCGGGCCTAGCCCAAAACATCATTTGCACGTTCCTCGTAAAACGTGCCCGAAAGACTGATTAAAATAATCACGAAAATACTAAAAATCATCAAATTCACATGTAACTCCAAATCCGAGTCAAAATCATTATTTACTTGGGTTCTCACGCCCACAATATCATTTTTAACCAATTTCATGATTTCTCGAAAAGCGTGCCAGAATATAATAATATAATAATCATAAAACCGAGAAAATCGAGGAATCACCGAATCAAAGCATCAATCATGTCAATTCATAGAAAATCATATAAATAAGCATTTTAAACCATATATGCATGCATCACAGTTAGAAAACCAAAAGTCCACTCACACACACCGTCCCGATGGTTCAGCCTCGAGCTGTTCGTTTTCCTCCGAAGTCCCGGGAATATTCCAGCCTGTCAAACAAAGTGATTTAAGGTTACTAGGCTATCATACAATCCTTAAACAGGAATCCCCTAGTTGTCGGAATTTTATAATATTATTTTAATATAAATTTAAACGTGTCGGGTACTCGGAACTACACTGAAACCATATCCGATTGACCCGAAACCAACGCGGATAGGTTCGTATCATCGAGAACATCAAGTCTCATGTTGAACACTTTGCCGGAATCCTCCCCACGCGCCGTCACGCGCCGCCGCAAGCGGCTGCGCGTGAAAGCCACGCGCCCAGCACAGTACAGCTACAGTGCATCGTTCTCGCCCGTTTGTCTGATAAACGGGTTGAAATACCCGCGATAGGATCCGATGCAATCTCAGCCAATTCGACCTCAAATCGATCCGTTCTTTCAACTGATCTCATCTACTCTAACCTCATTTTAGTTCTGTGAATTCAATTACCTCAGGTAAGGTCCAAATCTTCACGACTCACGATCGAAATTCGACGGGTCTCCTAATCGGGTTTCACGATTCCGTGCCTGATTTTTCAATTAATTCATATGGTTAGCTTCGTGAGAGTATAATGAACAATTTTCCATGATCAATTTCGATTGAGCTTACCTCTAAGTATCTGAACTCAAGGTCGATTTTTGGCAGCCATGGCAGCGTCTGTTCTTCCTCAATTCGACACGAATTCTTCTCGTTTTTGTTGCAAAGCTTTTAGTTTTGATCCCAGCAACCTAATGGAATCCTCAATTGGTCCTCTCCTGGCTCCCAAATCCGAATTCGATTTTCCCCCAATTTCCCAGAATTTTCGAAGCAAAATTCTCTCAGTTCTCTGAACCTCTCAAGTCCCTCTCTCTCAGTTATGCTACTTAGACGTTCAATTGCATAATGGCGACGAGTTTGGGGCTTATCACGGGCCAATTGGACATAATCATTGTCCAAGCCTAAATTTGGGGAAAAGTAGTCAAAATGGGATATTATTGTGTTTCCCTTAAGACCCGGTTCTATGTTTTATGAAGTGAGAATCAGACAAAAGACAAGTCTGATCAAGGCCAAAAGTCCATTTTGCCCCTGGTTGGACAAATTACCATTTTGCCCCTAGCCTTCCGTGACCCGTAACGTTCGTAACCGAACTCCGTTTTCGACGTGCCGCCTGTCGTTGTACTCCGGGCATCGAGACCTACCTAACGGTCTTCGAATCGTGTGAAAATTAGTTGGCAAACAAAAAGTCAACATTTTCCCCCCTTTTCGCCCAAATTACGAAAATGCCCTTGGGCTTCCGAACGTCATAACTTTTTCCCAGATTGTCGGAATTGGGCGTGCCACCTGTCTATGGACTCGTGACGTCCCGAACTACGTCACGGTCATCGGTCAACATCCGTTTGATTCACCAATCAAAAAGTCAACAATTTGACTATACTATTCACAAGGGTAAAAACGTCATTTACTCATTATGTTACAAAATTACATTTTCTAAATGTCCGGGGCGTTACATCAATTGTGTCCCTTCTTTCACTCATTAACATCAATTCAATCCAAATTATAGTTCTATAAGTTTAATTTAATCACACAAGCCCTCACAATCCTCGACTCACGATGAACACCCGACGGATTCGAATTCGGGTTCTACCCAAAACCAGCCTGTTTCCTTCAATTGATCATACCAGAAGCATCATAGGTCCATTATAAACACGAAATTGAAATCAATTTCATGAATTATTACCTCTAAGTAATCGAACTCAAGCTCGAATTTCCGAAACAGTTGCAGAGCTTGTTCGTCCCCAATTCGCCTCCAATTTTCGTTCCAATTGATTGGGTTCGAGTCGTCTAGTTCCCAGAAAGCTTAATATCACTTCAATTGCGATCGAGATCGTCTTAAAAATCAAAATCGAAAATCAGGGTGTTGGGTGAATTTTCGGGTTTGCTTAGTATGGTGTTCATTGGTGTTTATACTCTGTTTCCCTTCGATTTTTCTCTCTAATTACTTATTCAATCGCACTGGTTCTCCTTTGTTTTACTGCTAATCGATCACAAGGTTTTGAGGAGATTGTTGTTCTCTATTTTGTATTATTTTTGGTCGAGTTTTGTTAATCCTCCCCTTCATTATCAAATCTGCTAACTAATTAATTAATATAACAATGCCACTAATCCTTGTTAACAAGTGACACTTGTCACTTGATGAATTATGTGACTCATTAGGTGGAATGAATCAGCATTGAAATCACATGATAATCATCTTCTTCACCGTCTAATCAATATCCACTTAAAATTACCATTTTACCCTTAAGGTCACAAATGACCATTTTGCTCCTGAACTTCCCAGACCCATAACTTTTTCATACGAGCTCCGTTTTCGACGTGCCACCTGTCTACGGATTCAGCGTCTCGGGACCTACACAACGGTCCTCGAGAAATGCACCAAAAGTATTTTAAACAAAAAGTCAACTTTTAGCCATATTCCGTCAAGGGTAAAACGTCATTTTCACATTATTTTAATATTTTACAATTTTTTTTGGATTTTCGGGGCGTTACAACCTTCCCCCCTTAGGAAATTTCGTCCCCGAAAATTCACGGAAATAAGTACAGATACTGCTCCCGCACTTGAGCTTCGGGTTCCCACGTAGCTTCTTCTACATTCTGATTCCTCCAAAGCACTTTCACTAGGGGAATTGTCTGTCTTGGGCTACCTTGAGTCTATCTCGGATGTGCTTAACTTTCTCCGTCGTCAGATCAATTAATTCAGATTTAGACAATTTTCTTTCACCCACTTCTGTCCAACATAAAGGGGTTCTGCACTGGCGTCCATATAAGGCCTCGTAAGGTGCCATTCCAATACTTGCTTGATAACTATTATTATAGGCGAATTCCATCAATGGAAAGTGTGACTCCCAAGTACCCTGGAATTGCAGAACACAGGCTCTCATCATATCTTCCAAGGTCTTGATGGTCCGTTCGGACTGTCCGTCTGTCTGAGGGTGGAATGCCGTACTAAAATGCAATCTTGTTCCAAAAGCTTCCTGTAGACCTTGCCAGAATCTAGATGTGAATCGCGGATCTCGATCTGAGACAATGGAGGCAGGTGTGCCATCTGAAAGTCTTCCTTCACAGGTAAGAAATGTGCTGACTTGGTAAGTCTGTCTACAATCACCCAAACTCCGGTGTGGCCTCTGGGCGTCCTCGGAAGTTTAAACACAAAATTCATGGTTATATGATCCCATTTCCACTCTGGGATAGGCAGCGGTTGTAGTGCTCCGTAGGGTCTCTGTCTTTCAGCCTTTACTTGCTAACATATCAAACATTTACTCACTAACATATCAAACATTTACTCACATACTCAGCAATTTCTCGTTTCATGCCAGGCCACCAGTAATGTTCTCGGAGGGTACGGTACATTTTTGTTCCTCTTGGATGCATAGCATATGCAGAACTATGAGCTTCAGCCAGAATCTCCTTTTTTAAGGCTTCATCTGCAGGTACACATAATCTCCCTTCCGTGGTTAAGGCTCCGTCCTCATTCACTACATAATTCTGCCGTTCTCCTTCTTCTACTTCAATTCGAAGGATACATAAAATCGCGTCTTGAAATTGAGCATCAATGATCTGATCAATAAGGGTTGGTCGCACCCGGAAACTTGCTACCAAAACATCTTGACTATCAAGTCCCAACGCAACACCAGTCTTACGCAGTTCAACTAATAGAGGCAAGTGTATCGTCCGTAAATGGGCTACCGAATGTGTTGATTTCCGACTCAATGCATCAACCACTACGTTTTCCTTTCCAGGATGGTATTCGATCGTGCAATCATAGTCCTTAAGCAATTCCATCCATCTTCTCTGCCTCACATTCAGCTCCTTCTGGGTGAAAAAGTATTTCAAACTTTTATGATCCGTAAACAGTCGGCATGTCTCACCATATAGATAATGTCTCCAGATTTTTAGCGCATGCACTACTGCAGCCAATTCCAAATCATGGGTAGGATAGTTGCACTCGTGCGGTTTTAATTGTCGCGAGGCATAAGCAATCACTTTTCCATGCTGCATCAGCACACACCCTAAACCGTGTAAGGATGCATCAGTATAGACTTCAAATTCTCCACTGTCATCTGGAAGAGCCAATACTGGAGCGGATGTCAAACGTTTCTTCAATTCCTGAAAACTCTGCTCAAAAGTCTCGTCCCAAATGAACTTAACTCCCTTCCTGGTCAAACGAGTCAAAGGAGCAGCAATCGTAGAGAATCCTTCCACAAAACGTATGTAGTAACCGGCCAAACCCAAAAAGTTTCTCACTTCAGTTACTGTTGTAGGTTGTTCCCAATTTGCCACTGCTTCAATTTTCTGGGGGTCAACACAAATTCCTTCTGCAGAAATCACATGCCCCAGAAATCCCACGCTCGTCAGCCAAAATTGGCATTTACTCAGTTTAGCAAAAAGTTGATTCTCTCTCAGCGTGCCAAGCACAAGCCTCAAGTGCTTCTCGTGCGCCTTCGCAGTCTTTGAATACACTAAAATATCATCAATAAACACAATGACAAACTGATCAAGATATTTCCAGAATACTCGGTTCATCAAGTCCATAAATGCTGCCGGAGCATTGGTTAACCCAAAAGGCATTACGGGAAACTCATAATGACCATACCGAGTCCGGTAGGCTGTTTTCGGAATATCCTCTTCTCGAATCCTCAGCTGATGGTAACCAGAACGAAGATCAATCTTCGAAAAATATGTAGCTCCCCTTAATTGATCAAATAAATCATCAATTCGAGGCAAAGGATACTTATTCTTGATCGTCATCTTGTTTAGTTGCCTGTAATCCATACACATTCTCAAACTGCCTTCTTTCTTTTTCACAAACAGTACGAGGGCTCCCCATGGTGACACGCTCGGTCGAATGAATCCCATATCGACTAGATCATGTAATTGCACCTTGATTTCCCTTAATTCCGCTGGTGCCATGCGATAAGGAGGCAAAGAAATAGGTCGTGTACCAGGAATCAAATCAATGGTAAACTCCATCTCCCTATGCGGTGGCACACCTGGTAAGTCCTCAGGAAACACATCTGGGAACTCACATACGATAGGAATGCCCTCAATCTTCACTGGGGTATCCTGTACATCAATCACATGTGCTAAATAACCCTGGCAACCTCTCCACAACAATCTTTCTACTGTAAGAGCTGATATGACTTTGGCGGGTAACATTCGCCGATCTCCCTGGAATATGACTTCCGGTAATCCTGGACTCCGGAGTATCACCCTCTTATCGAAACATTCGATAGAGGCATGATGGGTTGTCAGCCAATCCATCCCAAGGATAACATCAAAATCATATAAATCTAACAATATGAGGTCAGACACTAGGGTCACACCCCCTATCAACACAGGATAATCTCGTATCACCTGGTTGACCACATATAGATCACCAGTCGACGTGCCGACTCCCATATCACAACCAAGTGCAGAAATCTCTCTATCAGCTAAGGTTGCATAAGTGCGAGAAACAAATGAATGAGTAGCTCCCGGGTCTATTAAGGTACATGCATCATGACCAAAAATAAGAAGCATACCTGTCACCACTTCTGGGGTAGATCGAGCCTCCTGTTGAGTAACAGCAAATACTCGAGCCTGTGGTCCCGAAGTCTGACCACGTCCTCGTGAGTTACCACGTCCTCGGTCAGCTCCTCTCCCCCCAGTCGTATCAGAAGTCGATGCCGTACGCCGACTCTGCTCTGCAGTGCCCCAACCGGTACCACTACCAACCAAACGAGGGCAATCCTTCTTGTAATGACCCGGCTCCCGACAGTAAAAGAAAACAAGCACATTACCCCGATTGGGCCCGCTGTTCTGTCGGTTGGCTGATCCCACTGATGCTTCACTAGACTGCACTGTTGCCGAAGATTGAGACCCAAATCTCAGTGTATTCCCACGACCATAACTCGAACGAGTGCCTCCAGACGATCCAGAACTATAACCACCCCTTTTCGGCCATTTCTGACTCGGCGCTCCCTGATACTGTCGCTCTCGGCGCCGACCCAAACCCGAAAATTGCTGTTGTACCGACAAAGTCACCTCAACTCTGGCGGCTGCATCAGACAACTCCCTCAAGGAAGCATACGATCCCACTGTCACGGCACCACGAATCGCATTTCTTAACCCCTGCTCAAACCTCCTGCACTTGTCCTCTTCGGTAGACACATACAAAGGGGCAAAATTTGCTAAGTTCAAGAACTTTTGCTCATAATCAGCCACAGATAGATCTCCTTGTTTCAGTTGAAGAAGAAACTCCACTTCCTTGGCATTACGGAAAGAACGAGGATAAAACTGATCTAGGAAACGGTGCCTGAAATCCTCCCAACTCAGGGTGTTGGCATCCAATCCCGTCAACTGCAATCCACGCCACCATCGATACCCCTGACTACACAGCATAAACGTGGCTAAAGGAACCATGTCTCCTGGTGGACATCGCATGATCTCGAAAATCCGTTCCAACTGTGTAACCCAATCGTAAGCCTCATCTGGGTTAGTCTGACTAGTGAAACTCGTGGCCCCCAAACGATGAGCTCTCTCTACGTCTAGACCCTCCATTTCTTCGCCAGGCTGTGCACGAGGCTCGCGTCGCGGAGGCATATAGAGGTATTTGTACGTAAAACAGATCAATTAACCAGACATGCACACAATGTGCAAAACTCAGACCGCAACCTAGTGCTCTGATACCAATTTGACAAGACCCGTCCCGATTATCCCTCAATAACCGTGAAAGATCCTGCTCCCGTCTGACATAACTCGAAAGTACAAAAAGTAGTTTCACATATATACATATAGAACATACAAACGATAAACATTGTCAGACAAGGGATAGTTCAGTATTCCGAGACCGTTGACCTAGTCAACATGGTTTACAGAGCATAGGAAATATTTACAAGTAGGGATCAAAATCCTACGCTGCAAAGTGTCTGAGTACGCAACGGTCTATTTATTCCCCAGCCTCGATGTTAGCCTCAGTACCTGTGCACTGGCCTGGAGGGCAAATAAAACATCAAAGGTGTGAGTGGACAAAAATAAAGTTTAGAAATACTTTTATCAAAATACAATCTTACCCTCTAGTTTCATAAACATGCATGCATATCATAACTTATAAATCAGATAATCAAGATATGAACATAAATCTCAAACAGAAATAAAAACACAAGATCCAGGTCCAATATATAGTCACGTTATCCCTGCAACGCGTGCAAATCAATAGGCCCAGGGACCGCTCAAATCCCGAGCATCCGCCGCTGTGAACACATCACCAGCCGACAATCTAGGTCGTCATGAACATATCACTGACGGACCTACATATAATCCAGCACATCTGGCCTGAGTCGAGCCTCCATTTGGCTGCACGACAACATACCGTGCTACGTGACCTCTCCGGGGTAAACACTTCCATCCCGGAGGCGAGCGTTATCTCCAGGGTCCATTTCGGGGGAAACATATTCCACACCGAAAGCCCTCATATATCCTCATCATGAAAACCAGTGAAAACAGTTGCATTTAACATCAAAACCATTTGTGAACTGGGCTTTAAGCCCAAAAACACTTTTCTCAAATCCATAAACCAATTCACGCAAATCTGCGCAATCACAATCTCATTCATAATATAATTCTTCAAATCTAATACCAGACTCATAATCTGAGTCAAAATCAAGTTCAAACCCCGAGCCTTAGCTCGAAACATCAGTTTTATAGTTTTCTCGAAAATCGTGCCCAAAGGCATATAAAATAATATAATATTCCAAAAATCTGGAAATCATCATATCGAAGTATCAATCATACCAAATCATTTCAAATCATATTATCAGACATTTAAAACATATATGCATGCATTTAGGGTAGAAAACAAAAGCCCACTCACACATCGTCCAGATTGTTCAGTCTCAAGCTGTTCGTGCCCTTCTGACGTCCTGGAAGTATTCGGGCCTGTCAAACAAGTAATATAAGGTTACTCACTTGTTACATAATCTCCTGTACGAAGTTCCTAATCGTAGGAATGAAATAATATTATTTTAAACGTAACCTATACGCTTCGGGTATACAAAACTACTCTCAGTTCATATCCGATTGACCCGAAACCAACGCTAATAGGTCCGTATCATCGAGAGCATCAAAAAGTGTGTTGAACCCTCCTTCAGATTCCCGGTCACGCGCCCTCAAGCGCCACCGCAGGCGGCTGCGCGTGAAAGCCACGCGCCGTGAACAGTGCACTGCTACAGTGCTCCTTCCTCGCCCGTTTCTCTGATAAACGGGTCTGAAACCCGCGATCAGACCCAGTGCAATCTCCTTCAATTTAAGCTCAATTGTGTCCCTTCTTTCACTCATTAACATCAATTCAATCCAAAATATAGTTCTATAAGTTCAATTTAATCACACCAGCCCTCACAATCCTCGACTCACGATGAACACCCGACGGGTTCGAATTCGGGTTCTACCCAAAACCAGCCTGTTTCCTTCAATTGATCATACCAGAAGCATCATAGGTCCATTATAAACACGAAATTGAAATCAATTTCATGAATTATTACCTCTAAGTAATCGAACTCAAGCTCGAATTTCCAAAACAGTTGCAGAGCTTGTTCGTCCCCAATTCGCCTCCAATTTTCGTTCCAATTGATTGGGTTCGAGTCGTCTAGTTCCCAGAAAGCTTAATATCACCTCAATTACGATCGAGATCGTCTTAAAAATCAAAATCGAAAATCAGGGTGTTGGGTGAATTTTCGGGTTTGCTCAGTATGGTGTTCATTGGTGTTTATACTCTGTTTCCCTTCGATTTTTCTCTGTAATTACTTATTCAATCGCACTGGTTCTCCTTTGTTTTACTGCTAATCGATCACAAGGTTTTGAGGAGATTGTTGTTCTCTGTTTTGTATTATTTTTGGTCTAGTGTTGTTAATCCTCCACTTCATATTTTACAAATTTTTTTTGATTTTCGTGGCTTTACTGTTACAAATGGTTTTTATGGTTCATGACGGTTTATGGGAACCGACATGAACCCTTGAAATGGATTTATGGTTCATGACGGTTTATGGGAACCGGCATGAAAGGTTTAAAGAATGATTTCAAAAGGTTTTTCGTCTGCCATCATTTATATATGATTGTCTCCTCCGGGGAGGGTCATTGACCTGGGTGGACCCCAGAGTAGTCACGGAGCACTGACTGAGTGGAGTCGCCCCCCAGTTGGGTTCCTTACTCTCAGGAAGGGCATGGTTCGTAACCTCCAGGGAGGGTCATTGATCTACGGACATTGACCTGGGTGGACCTTGGAGAGACTTGGGTTTGAGACCCCGGTTAGCACGCGCGTAGCTCTAAATTACCGTGACAGGTTCGGTGATATGAAATATAATGGATAAACATGATTTCAATTGGTTTGGGAAATTGTGTTTTATGATGATAAATGGATTTGGGCTGAGATCCCACATATGTTTACTATGTTATGGTTTTCTGTAAATGGTGTTGGGCAGGAGCCCGTGTGACTTGTATTTACGGAACTTGGGGCTGAGACCCTAAATATGGTTGTTTAAACATATGTGATTGGATAAATGGTTTTACTATGCATGCATGCTTTTTAGTGAAGGGTATAAAGGTCTTTATGAAATGTATTTTACAAAACTTATTACTTTTTGTCCACTCACAGTCTTTATGTTTTAATACCCTTCAGGTTGAATGAGGTGCAGACTGTAGCAGAGACCGGGACATCACATACCTCCTCCGGATCCTGGCGCACTCTGGAAGCCCGAGAGGGCTAAGGTCGGAAATTTCCCTTGTCTGACACTCCGTGTCAGACGAGATCAGGGGCGTTCCTCGTTAATCTCAGGGGGATTAGGGACGGGTCCTGACATGGAATGGTTTGAATAATTATTCTAAATTTTGTTGCATGTTATATACAGATTTATGGTTTTAGAATAATTATTAGGTTTATTGTTATGGCCATATAATCTTTAGGAATTTTAGGTGGAAACAGTGTTTTGGACTCTAGCCCCAGTTTAATGTTTTGATTTGGATTTTGAGTTAAGGATTTATTTTGAAGCAAGATTTTGGCTTTATTGTTGCACTATTTCCTATTGTGGACTATCCTCGCGATATATAGTTATTACCCTTTTTCCTGACTAGCATCATGAAGTGTCTCCACTAGATCTTAGGGGCATCATTTTCAAACTGACATCATGGAGTGTGTCTCCACCCGATCGTGGGGTATTCCAGCCAAATAACCTGCGACTAGGGCTCGGGGGATTTTTCAGTTAGCCAGCTTAGTGACGGCGACTCGGGGGAAACCGAGGATGAGTTAGGTGTCGTCTGTTGGTAGTTGTGTCGAAGTTTCTCTGATAGTTTTATAAATTGAGAATTCATGAAAATGTGGGCCACATGTATTATATACACATTTTTTGTCTCGTATCTTGTGTGTTTACTGTTTTAGTTTGAATTTTATATCTAGAATCCTCATGATTTGTAACTTGATTTTGGATATTTAGTATATGCATGCATGTTTTAGAAACTAGTGGATTATATTATTTCATTGCTCATTAATTGTGTTTTAACTTGAATGTTTTTTTTCCACTCATGTTTTCATGGTTTTAAATCCCTTTTGATCGTGACTTGGGAGCAGGGGCATACTTTGGACTGAGACTTACTTATGATTTATTGCGCACATTCTCGTAGTAGAATCCTTGAATTTAATGTCATTTTTTTCCTAGTGGCTCTGTGTCAGGACCCACCCCGGTTTCACCCCGAAACCCGAGGTAAATCCTGCTCCCGTCTAACACCCCGACACTAATTACAAAGTAAACTCACGTAACTACCCAAGTACTCAGTCAGACGTATGAGAAACTATACAAAATATCCCGAAGTCAACAGTTTACAGAGCATAGTACAAAATGCACGGAAAATAAAAAAACCGACAACCTACATGCACGCACGCGGAAAAATTTGAAACACTCCGGGATCCCTCTCGTGACTTCTATGCCTCAGACGCTGCCTTGACGTCAAGATCCCACGCTAACTCCACAACCTGGAGGGCAGTAAAAACAGAAGGTGTGAGTGGACCATAAATAAAAGAAAAGTTTCTAAAACCATTTTATAAGAAAACCGGGTTTAGCCCTCCGTTTTGAAACCACATGCATAACCCAGTTCATAAAACAGTTATAAACCAAATCACCATAAACCACATCATAAGAAACAAAAACACTATAAAACGGGTATAAAAGTGATATCATGAGCATCATAAAACCGTATCATAAACCGTGAATATCAAACCGTTCTTTTCCGATCAAACCTGCTGATCTATCCGAGTCTTTAAACTCAATCCAGGCCTCAATAATATTCGAGTCTTTAAACTCCCGAGTCTTTAAACTCAATCCGGGTCTTTAAACCCAATCCGGGCCCGTCCCCCGTCAATCAATATCCGGGTCTTTAAACCCAATAACCAGATCCAGCAAATCCAATCCAAAACCGTTTGAAAACCATTTTGAACTCCTCATCCAAACCCGAATTCGAAATCACCGGTCCGAAGCCCTTCGGCAGCTCGAACCGTCATTCCGAATCCAAATCCGGAAATCCACTTTCCAATCTTAAAACCAAAGTCCAATTGTCAAATTACAATTTCAAAACCGAAACCTTGATCCTCAAAATCATATTCCAAAATCCACTTATAATCATTAGAAATCATTTAACGTTTGAAACCCCCAAAACCATAGCTTTATATTCAAAATCACCCTTTTCTTGTAAAACGTGCAAAATATGTTATTTCTCGAAAACCGTGCAATTATATAAACCCCCATCATAAATCCAACATTCATGAAATCATAGACATATAAAACAATTGTAGAAAACAGTTATGCATGTTCGAGTTTAAGGAAAGGGTCCACTCACAGTACTGAGCCCTCAATCGCGTCCCGAATGTCTCGTACGTTCCTCAGCTTCCTCGGGAAATCCCGGACCTGTCAACAACCGCCAAAGTATATTACTAACACATCCACGAGGATCCACCTAAATTCCCTCAAACATCCTCGGTTTCTAAACGTACCGAATCGGAACCCTAAACCTTCACCTTCGCGGAACTACTTCGATTCGACGTCCGATTAACCCGAAACCAATTCCAATAGACTCGTCACAACACCTAGACCAAAAACCATGTTGACACCATCCCCAAAGACCGCCGCACGCGCCCCCACGCGCCGCCCAAAGTGGCTGCGCGTGGCCCTCACGCGCCTGCTACAATGCACCTTCAACTTCGAGCAGACCCGGTTCAGCACAGTAGTCTGCAACTTGAACCGGCGTCAGCGGTTCACCGCCGTGCCTGCACCATTTTCCTCCCTCTCTTCACCATCTTCTTCGTCCAATCTTAAGCAATTCGGTTACCTCACTCAAACACCTCGACACTATCCCTAACCCGTCGACTCGAGCTCAAAATCAGAACCCAAACTATCCCCTGTTTTCTACTCCGGCCACCCAGGTCTTCCCCCTTCACGGTGTCGACCCTAAACTCTTCCTAAGACCTCACTGAGTCACACCCAACTCACAGAAACCCTCGACTCACTCCCTAAGTCCACGACTTCCTGTCTGAAACTCACGGCCAAAACAGAGCACACAGAGTCCCCCCTCCGTCGTGCCAACCGCCACCGTGCACCTCCCGTCACGCAGCACAACCAGTAACCTCCTAGGGACTCAACAGAACTCCCTAGGACCTCCCTAACCTCTTCATTCAACTCCTCAACTCACGACTTTTCGATTTGAACTCAACGGGGAAAACAGGGCAAGTTTACAGGGATGAGGGATTACCTGCAACCTTCCACCACCGGTGCTCGCCGCCGTGTTCCCTGGAGTCCACAAAGCCGCCTCAGCCTCCTCTCGAGGTCAATTGCACTTACACACGGCCACAGTACCACCAGCTCCCTCAGTTCTTCTCTGTTTTTCTGGTTTTTCCCCGTGGCTCTCAACGCACTCACACCACGATTCCTCACCTCCCAACAAGCCTCACTAGCTCCCTCTCACTCTCCGATCACCCTCAAACACCTCACAACTCATCAGCACACACACGAGCACCCTTCAATTTTCCTCACCGCCTCACTCTGTTTCTGTTCTTCTCTGCGAACAACACACAAACACAGCACGGTCGCACCCAAATTATTGGACCGTGCACACACTGGAACCCCCCCAGAATCCACTACACACTTGCCACATGTCACCATCCACTCCATTCTCTCACACATGGCCCAATCCCAGCCGTCCATCTGCCCTTCTCTCTGCACAAATCTCTAGGCAACCAAAAGACCAAACTGCCCCTCCTTTTAACTCAAAATTACAGTTTTACCACTACCTTCCTTGACCCGTAACTCACACTTCGTAAGTCCGATGAATACGTGCTGCCTGTCATCGAACTCAGGACAACGAGATCTACGTAACCATCCTCGGTCAACGTACCAAAACCCGTTCGTACAAAAAGTCAACTTTTCCCCTTAATTTAGCCAAATTACGAAAAGTGCCCTCAACCTTCAGAACATCATAACCTTCCTCCTCGGATGTCGGAATCGGGCGTGCCACCTGCCTACGGATTCGTGACGTCTAAACTACATCCCTCGTCACCATCAAAGTACATCAGACCACCCGACCTAAAAGTCAACTTTTTGCCCGAACTAGAGGCAAAATCGTCATTCTGCCCTAACGACCCCAATGAAACCAACTAACCACCGATTAGCTCACTAATCCCATCTTAATCACTCTACTAATCCCGACTCTCGGGACGGGTTGTTACACTCTGTTTACTATTTGAACCTTTGTAAGACTATACACCCTAGGTTATCTGTTACATTTTAGTGAAAGTATCCATTTTCTGGCACGTATAGAGGGTATTCTTGGGTTTTCAGGTTATTTTATCAAACGGGAGTAGGATCCTTCACGATTTTTAAGAAATGTTGAGGTTGAATTTGGTCAATTTGGTACTAGGGCACTAAGTTAAATTTATGTGGGTTACACACTGAGTATATAAGGTTTTTCTGGTACTGACTGAAATCTTTTTAGGTTACGATTCCTCCACGATGTGGCCCCCGTACATGATCTGGACACGTAGACGAGGCACTGACAAGAAGTTCCCGTAACCCAAAGAAAAATACACCCTTAAGGCCGACCTTGGACCAGTTTAGTTAGGCCTTAGACATTGTATTATAGAGTTGGAGGACCTCAGAGAGTTTGGAGGTAGAGCAGGCGCAGAGGCTCAGAGCCACGACGTTCATGGGTTTGATGGACCAAGAGGAGGCGAACAAGTGGATTCTCCAACTGAAGGATGTCTTTGACATGATGTGGTTCCCTCTGGAGAGAATGATATCGATAGTTACCTTTCTTCTGGGCGGTTTTGCACATCATTGGTGGCATGCACTAAGGTGGACGGGCTAGGATGCCCGCACAAGGACGTGGGAGATGTTCAAGGAACTTTTTATGGAGCAATTTTAGTCACAGTCCTACTGAGAGTCTAAATAGGTGTAGTTTCTACAGCTACAACATGGTGATATGAAATTTTCCTAGTACGAGTAGAGATTTGTGGATTTTTCCCAGTTTACACCAGAGTGGTTGCCAATGAGGCCGAAAAGTGTCGCCGTTTTCGATGGTTTGCAGGATGAGATTCGAGTTGTTGTAGTTGTGGAATCCTTTACTACCCTTCGAGGGATGTTGGATGATGTCGCCGGATTTGAGTCGAGTTTGCCACCCATACAGTAATTTGGAGATTTTGGACGACATTGTGAGCATCAGCTTTCTAAAGAGTTAGGTTATAGAGCCCTGAGGAGGGGCAATTATAGCTTTGGATCTTCTAGTGGAAACTGCTTAGGTACATTGAGTAGTGGAGCTGGACAAAGATGTGATGCCTTGAGACCCCAATCTTTAGGTTAGTCTAGTGGAGTCTCGGTTTAGTGAACTGGTGGTCAGGGTAGCCATTTGGAAAAGGCCCGTTCAGACAGTTGTTTCTTCTATGGGGAGTTTGGTCATTTTAAGAGAGAGTGCCCTTATCGACTAGGTGGATCATGTTAAGATGTGGGAAATCACAGTCATGGGGGTAACACAGACGTCGAGTGCAACTAGAGAAGGACAAACTTTGACTAGTGGGGCTGGTAGGACTAGCGAAAAATAGTGAGGACATGGATGATCCTCAGGCCCTCATATCCGTTTTTTTCCATGACGTAGCTAGAGGCTCAAGCTGCACTAGAGGTGGTGGTAGGTATACTTTCTATTTTTGGTCACGATGCACAGATTTTGATAGATCCTAGGGTCATACACTCATTCATATCTTGAGGTTTTGCCCACTGAGAGTTGTCACTAATCGATTATGATATGGGTATTAGTACGCTGACATGAGTTGAATTTGTAGAAAACCTAGAGATTCGAAGATGTCTAGTTTGGGTAGAGGGTTTTAGACTGGAAATCTGATTTCCTTGGATATTTGTGAGTTTGGCATGATCTTGGGATGGACTAGTTTACAACCCATCGTACCTATATCAAGTGTTTCAATAGGAGGTTTATCTTTCAGAGACCAGATCTACTGAAGATCGTGTTTCAGGAGGAGCAGAAAGTAATTCCCTCAAATGTGATTTTTGCCTTAGCAGCAAAGAAATAACAGAGGAACGGTTGTGTGGGTTATTTAGCTTACGTAATGGAGATTCGGGGTGCTCAGTGAGAATGGCGAACACACCAACTGTGAGTGAGTTTCTTGATGTGTTTTTGGAGGACATATTGAGATTACCACCTCATAGAGAAATTGAGTTTACCATTGAGTTTCTTCCGGGCACCCGACCCATATTGCAGGCACCATATTGGATGGCACCAGTAGACCTGAGGGAAATTAAGGTTAGTTACAAGAATGGTGGATATGGGCTTCATTTGACTTAGTGTGTCACCTTGGGGAGCCCCGGTACTATTTTTTTTGAAAAATGATGGTACTTTGAGGCTGTCTATTGATTATCGGCAATTGAACAAAGTAACGGTGCATAACAAGTATCCTTTGCCGCGTATTGATGACTTGTTTAACCAGTTGAGAAGGGACAAGTACTTTTGGAAGATTGACCTGAGGTCTGGGTATTGACCTGAGGTCTGGGTATCGTTAGTTAAGGATTAAGGAAGATGACATTCCTAAGATAGCCTTTTGGACCTGTTATTGTCACTATGAGTTTTTGGTTATGCCTTTTGGGTTGACTAATGCACCAGCGACATTCATGGATCTAATGAATACGGTGTTTAAGAGATATTTGGCCCAATTTGTGATTATACTCATCGATGATATCCTAGTGTATTCAAAGAGTGCGAAGCACGAGAAACACTTGAGATTGATATTAAATACACTAAGAAAAATACAACCGTACACCAAGTTCAGGAAATACGAGTTTTGGTTGACTAATGTTAGTTTTCTTGATCATTTCGTATCAGCTGAGGGGATTAGTGTGGACCCTCAAAAAACAAAAGCAGTAGAAATTTGGGAACAACCGAAGACTGTGTCCGAGATTGAAAGCTTCTTAAGGCTAGCTGGCTATTATCGAAGGTTCGTAAAGAGGTTTTCTGCAATAACTGATTTATTGACTTGGTTAACCAGGAAGGGAGTTAAGTTCATCTAAGATGATGACCCTTCTTGATGATAGTGGGGAGTTTGAAGTCTACATTGATGCATAATTACATGGTTTCGGTTGTGTTTTTATGCTACATGGGAGGGTTATAGCGTATGCTTCTAGACAGCTAAAACCTCATGAATTGAACTAGCCTAGCAATGGTTTGGAGCTAGCAGCAGTGGTGGATGCTTTGAAGATTTGGAGACATTACCTCTATAGAGAAATGTATCACCTAAGGAAAGCTAACATAATGGCTGACACTTTGAGAAGGAATTATGTAGGCTCTATAGCTTATTTGCGCACTGTTCATGTGCCGTTATTAGTGGAACTCCGGAAATCTCGTGTTGTACTTGGACTAGATGACCAGTGAGCCTTGTTAGCTAGTTTCCATGTAAGGCTTGTCCTAATTAACCAAATTATTGTTGCTCAACTTCAGGATCCTACTTTTTGTATTATTAGGTCAGAGGTAGAGGTTGGTGACATGTAGGATTTTATGCTCAGGGACCACAAAGTTTTTCTCAAGGAAGGCCAATTGTGTGTGCCTGATGATCTAGAATTGAAAAAGGAAATACTTGAGTAAGCTCACATGAAAAGGGAAATAGCTGAGTTTGTGAGCAGGTGTTTGATTTCCCAACAGGTTAAAGAAGAGAGGAAAAAAACCTTACATAATCATGCAAACCCTTTCTATTATGGCATGGAAGTGGGATCACATTACTATGGATTTTGTGCTTAAGCTTCCTAGGACTCAAAAGGGACACAACGAAGTTTGGGTGATTGTGGATCGACTTAAGAAATAAGCCTATTTCTTGCTAGCGCGAGAGGATTTTATGATGCATCAGGTTGCTAAGATTTTTATTGACGAGATCATTCGACTACACGAGGTCCCAGAGTTGATAGATTATATAAGAACCATTAAACATAATCAAACCATTATCATATATATTATATAAGAAAATAATTAAAATATGCTATACTCGGCTCATACCTCAAGATAAGATTATTTAGTACTTATACTTTGATACCATGTTGACAGGACCTATCCCTAAATTTTCTTAAAAATCGAGCTGGTCCTACTCCCGTTTGAAAACTCTTGTCAGACCAGGGGTGTCACCAATTTCATCTATGTCCATATTTTATTAGATTAACCAAATTAGGTCCATCCTTGAGGGGTTACCGCCCACATCCAATCCGTTTAACCCCGTCAAGAGGTGGAAATTTCTAATTTTATTTAATCCGCCCTTATTATTATCAATAAATACTATGTTTTGTTATAGCCGCAAAATAATTACAACAAAATATGGTAAATTGCGTATTTACTTATAAGAAAAAACGACACGCTCATAGCCAAACCTGCTCTTATTATCTTTGTAAAAAATTCTTTTTTATCATAATTATTACTATAATTTGTTAATTTTCACATATAATCCTAGTCATGTTTTTAACCTCATAAATGTATATACAACAACACAATCACACACATCATACCATTTACGAATGTTCTTAAATATATAACCTTTTCACATAATTTAATCTCATAACAAGCCATCTTTATTTTTAATACTCAAATCGTACCCTTAATATGGAACCATGTATATATATACACTAGTTAGAAAAACCAATTCATTAACACACAATCATCTTTTAATATTCTTTGAAAATAATAATCATGCATTAACGCTTTGTAAATTTCTCATATGAAGACAGTTTCATTTTAAGGGCTATTAGGGATCAAATTAACCTCAAATTCCATATAAAAATCTAATTTTAATATAATCTATTTTATTGAAAAGTCAAAAATATATTCAATCATTGTCCAAATAATTCAACCCTTGTACCTTTAAACTCGGAATTTTAAAACAAAAAACTTTTGTGTTACTTGGACGGCCATCAGTCGCCGCATGAGCCGTCATGAGCCGGTGAGGCCCTCTGCGTGTGGGCCTCACACACCAGCCTTGTCACCAGAAACCTCTAACCAGGTTGACCTGTGGGCTAGCTAAGCCGACCTGTGAGCCTACACATATGACCCGATCCATGCGACCTGACCTGGTCTCAATTTCATCAGTCTTCATTATTTTCCTTCCTTTCTACGTCTAATACACTCTAATTAAGATGAAGATGAGTTATATAATTTCAAACTGGGGAAACCTACCTCAAACCTCATCAACCTCTTCCCCAATTTTGGTCATTCATGGTACATTCCTGTCCAAGTGATCCCAGTATCCAACTCTTCGTTTTTCTAGCATAAAATGATCATTGGGACTCATAAAGTATGCTATGATCCTTGGTTTCATGCTTGAAACTCACGAAATAGACTAACCTTCCACATGCCATTTTTTGAATCTCCACGAGTTTGCTTCATGGCTATGGGTTCAAAGGATTTCAGCCACTTAATCCTCCTTCAATTCCTCATCTCCTCATTTCCTCTCTTCTTTATCCTTTTCTCTTCCTCACTGGCTAGTTCTTTCTCTGTTCTCATTTTTTTCTCTCATGTTTGACAGGACCCATCCCAATCCCCCCGGGATTACCGTGGAATGTGCCCTGCTCCCGTCCAACAAGGGGTGTCAGACAAGGGATAACCAAGAGCCACTGCCCAAACGGGGCATCCAGAGTGCGCAAGGATCGATGGAGGAGGTGTGCAATGTCCCAGTCTCTGCTGCAATCGCATCCGTAATCAACCTGAAGGGCATTAAAACCAAAAGCTGTGAGTGGACAAAAACCAATAAGTTTACCAAATACATTTATAAGACATTTATGCCCTCCAATAAAAACATATGCATGCCACAAAAACCAGTAACCAAAATGTTTGCTCAACCGAGCCCTTAGGGCCTTAGCCCAAAAATCGTTAACCAAAAACCAAGTGTGGGAACTCAGCCCAAAACTGTGGAATACCACCACCAGACATATTAAAACCATGTGGACCACCGCCCAAAGCCATAAATATAAATTCATAAATCCAAAACCATTTAGGGTCCCCGACCCGACATACCATTTCATAATCCATTTTTACCATATAACACATATCCAACCAATAAGCCATTTTATTCATTAATCCATATTTACCATTACCATCACCAGCATCCCTGATGCTTAGCGTCCCAGACGCTTGACGTCCCTGACGTCATATATCACGGTTTAATAAGCTACGCGTGCTACCCGGGGTCTCTCCGGGTCCATATATCTGACATCCCTGATGTCTGACGTCCTTGACGTCAATCATAGCAATCCTGCTCCTGAGTCATCATACGGTCCGGCTGCTCCGTATAATGACCCCTCGCAGACAATGCACCGTGACTTCCCCAGTGTCCCAGACATCTGGAGGAGACCAACATATATCCTTGTATCCAGATGGTATATGGAAAACAGTTTTATTAAATCCTTTTATCACATCATTACAATGGGCCCTGCCCGAAATTTCCATAAAACCATGTAATTCCATTTAGGGTCCCTGACCCAAAATCACAATTATTAAACATAGGGTCCCTGACCCGAAATCACATTTATAATCCAACTGGGCCTCATGCCCGATTTTATGAACCACTGGGCCCACGGCCCGATTTGTAAACCAACTGGGCCCGCAGCCCGACTTATAAACCCACTGGGCCCACGGGCCGAATTCGTAAATCAACTGGGCCCCTGGCCCGATAACATAACTCAAATGGGTCTCAGCCCGATTTCATATCAACTGGGCCCCTGGCCCGATTTCATTAACCAACTGGGCCCCCGGCCCGATTACCTACTCAAATGGACTCCAAGTCCGAAATTTCCAAAACAAGTGGGCCTCAAGCCCGAGTTTATATTTCCAATTTCAAAACCATTTCATCATATTACATCCAAGTCATAAATATGGAAAATCCATGTAAAACCGGAAAACCTCGATTTACGTGCAAGCACGTAAATCGCCTCGAAATACGTGAAACCGTACAATTTACCAACAACCAAATCAACCTCATACAATCACAACCATAATCCATATAAAACATTTAAGCATGCATAGAATTTATAAAACCAAAGTCCACTCACAGACCGTTTTAACGGTATACCTCGATACGCGTGCCACCGGCCCTCCCGGGCCACACCACTATCACCGGGACTCCCAATCCTATCCAAATCACATTAAAGGGTTACTAACCTCCACATTAACATCCTATCAAAGTCCCGTAATTTTCCCGAATTTTTAACTATTTTTAAACTTAATTTAAAACCTTCGGACATCCCGAACAATATCGAGACGGTGTCCGATCGACACGAAACCAATCCCAAAATGTTTGTTACATTAAATAGGACAGAAGTCATGTTGACCTCACCTCGAGATTCGTGCCCACGCGCCGTCACCAGCCGCCGTGAGTGGCTGCGCGTGAAACCCACGCGCCTGCTACAGTGTCACCATCTAACCCGTATCTCTGGTAAACGGGTCCAATTTGCCTGCGATACAACCCGGTTCCAATCCTATCAATTCAGCCTTAATTACATCAATTGATCATTCAATTAGCTTCGTTATTAGTTTAATTAAAGGTCTGCAATCACAATTACACGATTACATACTCCAAACCTCACGATTCGATGATGAACACCAAGAACACCTGGTTACTGTTCGTTCATGGAATTCCATCAATGGCTGCAGGTTTCTTCCAATTGATGCATCCAGAAGCATCACTGGACCATGAGAGACAATTCCCCTCCATCAATTGCATCAATCGAAGCCCCAAATGCCACGACTCAAGCTCGATAGCCGTCACTGTGCAACCATGGAAGTCTGCCAATCTCCAACGTTTTCCTTCAATTGATGAACCTAGAAGCATCGTGAGATGATGAGAAGTAGTTTCCCCACGTCAATTGAATCATTCGAAGCCTCAAACTCTACGACTCAAGGTCGAATTTCCTCCTCTGTCACCAAGTGTGTTCAGAGCCAATACGTTGCCAATTTCCTTCGTTCTTTCGACGTTTCTGGTCGTAGTGATCCCAGGAAGCTGAATGTGAGCACCAAATCGATCATCACGGCTCAATTCCTCCATTTCAAATTTTCCCCCCAATTTTTCTAAAATTCGAAACCCAGAATTCAACACTCCCTCAATCCCTCGTGTTTCCCCTGGTATCCCAATCCATTAGTCTCTCATTTTTCTCTCAAGAACGGCAGAGGAGGGAGCCAATTCTCCCAGTTCAATCCTCCCCCAAATTGTGCACGGTTTGAAGAAAATTCAAAGAAAATAAAGGAAAATGATGGAGAACAAGATGATTAGGGGTGATGATGGTGTTGGGAGGGAAACATTGAGCTGGAAACAAGGGATGGGTGACACTTGTCACTCATCCGGATGTGCACAGTCATCGGTTACTATTCATTATTATATTATTATTTTAATCCGAGCCTCGGTTCGTAAATTCGTTTCCCTGACCATAACTTCGTCGTCGAATCTCCGATTTCGGCATGCCGCCTGTCGTTGGATTCGTATCGACGAGACCTACGTAACGGTCCTTGGCCCTCGTCCATCGGACCTCCCGGTCAAAAAGTCAACATTTGACCCCAATTGACCAAATTACCAAAATACCCCTCAACTTCCGAACATCATAACTTTCTCTACGAATATCGGAATCGAACGTGCCACCTGTCTATGAACTCGTGACGTCCTGAACTACGTCACGGTCATCGGTCAAAGTCTGTTTGACCTCCCGATCAGAAAGTCAACATTTTGCCCACGACCAGGGGCAAAACGGTCATTCTGCACATTTTGTCCGATTCCGCCCTACTAACCACCGTTCAACCTCACTAATCAAGATTAATCACTAATCTAATCCCGGAATTCGGGACGGGTCGTTACATGTTCTTCATTTTGGTTACTTGATACGCTAAATCAAGTATTAAAGTAAATATAAAGTCAAGCTCAACACTTAATGAAAACATATGCAAATTAAAACCTTTTTGTGTAGATGTAACATTGATAAGTAGGGATTGTTCTTAACTGGGGATTGAGGGTACGTAATTGTGATTATCGTTTGATTATTTAATTAGGGGGTAATTGATTGTCTCTAATATCCTATGTGATTAACTATTCTAAACTAACTTAATCTATTATTTACATGGTTAACTCATCTTTAACCTAACTCATTCAGGAATTATATTAACTTCAACCTATGAAATTCTCTAGTTCTAACCTTACGAGTTATTTGTATATTATCTTAAGTACGTGCTCGAGAATAACCCGACATACATTTTCAATGAATTATATTATCTTAAGCACAAAAGATAACTATAAGGTAAAGAGACTGTGTTACACTTTTTCTCTTCGGGACACCCTATAGATACAAAGTGATTGGGCACTCTTTAGTGAGACACTCAGGGACAGGCTGACTATGACATAGATGAAGGTGTAGAGGATGAAGCATGGTATAATTAACCTTGCACGAGAAATCTTGAATTTATTGAAAAGAGAAATTTGGTTAAGCAGGGTTTCGATATAATTAATGAGCGACTTTTTACAAATAACCTAAACCTCTCTATTTTTAGGAGAAAATAAATAGGAGTTCACAATTTAAATCCTAAAATAAAAATGATTAAAATAATTAATATTGAAATCCTAAAGTAAAAAGGTTTCCTATGAAAAAAGGAAACAAATCCTAACTTGAATTGGACAATTATTACACTAGAAAGAAGGAAAAAGCTGCTGGAAATTGAACAAGAGACGATTTGGTGGAAGATCACCGAAAATGGGCTGGAATTTGGTAGTTAACAGCGCAACAATGGGTCTAAAGTGCTTCAGTCGACGTGCACTGAACAAGGGAATGAAAATCAGCACACGCTAATCAAAATAAGGAGAAGACTTTGGTGGTCAACTTTGTGGTTAACATGGCAAGGCAAAGGAGGGAGGAGATCGTTTCGGTACACGCGAGCTGAACGCGGCTTAGGGATGTCGAGACGAGTGCGCCGAATGCCTCTTCATCTGGTCGGAAGCGGCTTGCCGAATGGTTTTATGGACTGATTAAATGGGTTTGGTATCCTCCTACCGAAATCAATTATACTTTTTGGTGGCCTCCTTTCATTCGATCATAACTTCTTCGATATAACTCCGATTGAGGTGATTCTTTCGCCTAAATTCTCGTAATTCTGAGTTTATTCAATTTTGTAAAATTCTTATTTTCTCATTTTTTTTTTGGAATTTAAACATTAAAAGATAAGTATAAAGGGTATAAAATGATGCTTAATTCAAGTCTTATCAAATACTCCAAACTTAGACTTTGCTAGTCCCTAGAAAATACCAAAACAAACTAAGAATTGACAGGAACATTATTGTTTTTTTTCCTTTTAAAACAAATAATTAAAAAAAACTAAACCCTGATTGATTTTAAAAAGAAGAAAATCCGGATTGATTCCCCACACTTAAACGTTGCTTGTCCCTTAGCAAAACAAAACAAAAGAAACAAACAAAGACTCGAAACATTTTTTTTTATTTAGGAAAACAACTCTAAAGCCCTTAACCATATGTCTCTGAAATTATTATAAGTATATGATGACATTATGATATTCAAAAAATATGCATAGGGAACTCAAGGGATAATGGAAATATAATCATGCCATAAACAAGTAAGACTTGGAGAAAACAATGGTGAAATTAAGTCTATGCATGCGTCGAACAAGTTAAGATCATCTCACAATAGATGCACTCATAATCTGTTTCACTCAAAGATATATGAAATAATTACTCACATAATAGAAACTAAGTTACTTCATAAAAATTTCAAACATAAACCATGAGATAGTGAACATACTTGCACAAATGAACCAAGACCATATGCTTACTCATGTGATAGACTCAACTAATCAAAGTTTACTCATCTCAAGGATCATAAGATCTTAATTTAAGGTTGTAATGGGGTTAGGTTTAGAGGCAAGGAATTTTAGGATAGTGGTGTTAAATTTTGTTCGAGGACTCAACCAAAGGCTCCATCACATAGGCATAAGTGTTTTCCATATTCATAGGCCAAGTATCAACTTGTTGGGCCTTGATCTTCACTATCAACATCTTTTGAACTTGTAATTGGAACAAGGGTCTGGAATTTGTCATGTAGGCCCTCAAACTTCAATGTTTCAAACCACAAGCATAGGGGACTTAGCTCAAAACTCGATTTTTGTACCTTTTAGAACTGTTGTTCTTGATTTTATTTTCTCATTTTTTTTTTCTTTTTCTTTCTTTTGAAAGGTAATGTAATGAATAACAACATAATTTAAGCAAGTCATTCCCTGCACTTACATATAAGTCTTCATTCATAAAATTACTTTCTTTTGTCTCACACCATCTTTACGTTCTTCAACCAAGTCCAAGGAACAAGGGTAAATGATGTCTTATACTAGGCTTATGTGAATAAATGTCTAGGGTGATGAAATAAAGGCTTAATGTAGGCATAAAGGAGTTAAACTATGGGGATCACACTTATGTGATCAAGTAGGGCTCGGATATGTGGATAAGTGGTGTTAACCCTATTGCCGTAATCATGTCCAAAATTAGAGAATTTATTGACTAAAAAGCTCTGAAAATCACATAGAATAAGTTCTAATACTCTAGAGTTCATTTAAAGCTATGACAAGCAGTTAATAGGCTTATGCATATCAATTTAAACAAATAACTCCTATGAATTACTCAATCGATAAGTATATAAGGCTCTAAAGCTCACATAGGGTTCATATGATTCATACAATTCTTAACATGCTCGTTCTGTACCATTTTATCATGCATCATTTACTACAAGTCATAACACTTAATCATAAAGCATAAACAAATGAATCCACGTTGTAGTGATCTTTTTTTAGCCATGTTATCTTCATTTATCTGTCATTCTTATCATCGACAGGTTAATGGGCATCTTGAGACTCATTAAAAACAGTAAATTTAACAAAAAAGACTCAAGACTAAAGACTAAAACACATAAAATCTTTTTGGGTTTTTGTTGTTCTTTGAATTTTTTTTATTTTTGAAATAAGACTCAATAAAGTTGTAAACTACTCCCCTTACGCTTAAATCTGACATTGTCCTCAATGTATGAAAGTGAAAGTATAGAATCTAAGTAAGGAAGAATGATTCACGAAAATAAAGCAATAAAGACGTAAAGTAACTAATAGTTAAGAGAGTGAAGGATTTTAGAAAGCAAATCCCCGTTTGATGGCTCCTCCACTTCTCCGTCATTGGGTTGCCTCCCAAGAAGCGCTTGAAGTTTAATGTACATTCAACCTAGACTAGATGCTTCATTTACTCGTTATGTACATCTAGATCTTGGAGGCACATCTCCTCAATGGCGTGTTCTTTGAAAGCATTGAAGTAGGGTTTCAAAGGATGGCCATTGGCCTTGAATTATTTCCCAGAGATGGGTGATTGAAACTGGATAGCATCATGAGGGAGAACATTAGTAATAATATAAGGGCCACCCCATCTAGAAAAAATTTTACTTGGGAAGAGGTTTGATTCGTGAGCAAAAGAACACTTTCTGGCTAACTTGGAAGGTCTTTTCACGAATCATCTTGTCATGTAAGGCTTTGGTCCGTTCTTTGTAGATCTATGCACTATCGAATGCATCATTTATAATCTCTTCAAGTTCACAAATTTATAACTTTTTGTGCAATCCCGTGTTATCAGGGTCTATGGTGAACTTCTTGACTGCCCACCAAGCTTTGTGCTCTAATTCCACTGGAAGATGACATGCTTTTCCATAGAATAAACAAAATGGGGACATACCTATGGGAGTTTTGTATGCTATTCTGTAAGCCCATAAAGCATCATCTAACATTGCATTCCAATCATTCCGTGAAGGCCCAATAGTTCTCTTGAGTATCTTCTTGATCTCCCGGTTGCTAACTTCCACTAAACCATTGGTTTGGGGGTGATATGGAGTAAACACCCTATGGGCGACTCCATACTTCTTTAGTAATGCTCCAACCGTTTTGTTGCAAAAATGCTTCCCCCATCACTGATTAGCACTCAGGGCATGCCAAATCTAGAGAATATGTTAGAGCGAAGGAAAATTGTAATAACTTTAGAATCATTAGTACGGGTGGCTTTGGTTTCCACTCATTTTTAGACATAATCGACAGCAAGAAGTATATACTCAAAACCTAAAGAAGAAGGGAATGGGCCTATGAAGTCTATGCCATATACATCAAAGAGTTCAACCTGAAAGACATAAGCTTGGGGCATTTGATCTCTAGATACTAGATTACCAGATTTTTTACATCTATCACAAGTTTCACAAAATGCATGAGCATCACGAAATAAAGAAGGCAAAAAGAAACCTGAATCTAACACCTTAAGGGCAGTTTTCTTGGAACCAAAATACCCCCACATGCTTCAGTATGACAAAATGCAAGTATAAAATTATGTTCATTATCTGGGGACACATCTCTTAAGTACTAAATCAGAATATTGTTTCCACATGTAAGGTTCATCCCATAAGTAAGTTCTAGCATTATGTTTAAGCTTATCACGTTGATATCTAGGCATGGTACTCAGGAAAGCTTTAGTGACCATGTAGTTCACAATATCAGCATACCAAGGGGGGTGGCAGAGGTACTTAACTGGATTATGAAGAGTTTTTCATCTAGAAAGGTCTCAAGTATGATGCCATCCGCCTGATTTTCACAATTCTGGATAGGTGGTCGGCAACGACATTTTCTACTCCCTTCTTATCCCTCACTTCGATGTCAAATTCTTGGAGCAAGAGGATCCATCGAATAAGTCTTGGTTTGGCATCTTTCTTGGTCATCAGATACTTCAAGGCAACATGATCTGTATACATAATAAATTTGGATTGAAGTAAGTAGGAACAAAACATGTCAAGAGTAAAGATTACCGCAAGTAGTTCATTTTCAGTGGTTGTGTAGTTCTGTTGAGCATCATCCATGTCCTTTCGTTGTCCTATGACAGTTCCTACTGCATAGTCGGAGGCATATCACACATGAGCTCGAATGGTAAAGACCAATCTGGGACACATAAGATATGGGGCACTGGTGAGCAATTCCTTAAACTTGTCAAAGGCCTCTTCGCACTCGGCATTGAACACAAAGGGTGTGTCTTTTGAAGTTGTAAATACTCATCTCGAAATTACGTGATTATCGAGATTAATTGATAATTAATTGAGGATTATCAAGACTAATCGGGATTATCAGGAGTATCGAAACCATCATCAAATTATAGCATAAAACCATAATCTTGTAAAACGTGTAAATACGTCAAATATCTCGAAATACGTGCAAAACGAAAATCATAAAGATCATAAGAATAAACATAGAAATGACATATAGAAAACATATAAAACATTTATGCATGCATCATTATTTAGAAAGCAACGTCCACTCACAGACCATCCGCGCTACCGCCTCGATACGCGTGCAATACGTCTTTCCCGGTTAATCCATAGTAAGGTCACTAACTACTTCATAAAGCTTTTACTAAATCCCCGTAATTTTTTCGAATTGTTAACTATTTTTAAACTTGATCCTAAACCTTCGGACATCCCGAATCCTATCGAAACGATGTCTGATCGACTCGAAACCAGTCCCAAAAATGTTCGTTATATCGAATACTTTAAAAGCCATGTTAAACACTTCCCAAAAAGAGGTTCCACGCGTCTCCACGTGCCTCCCAAAGGAGCTGCGCGTGGGCCTCACGCACCAGCACAGGTCATCCCTGACATCTCGTCGAACCGGGTCCAGACTGGTTCAAACCGGCCTAGTCCAATCGAACTGGCGTGAGCGGTTTGACTCCATAGTTCCTTTGTTTTCGGTCCGTTTTCGGTTCTAATCAGTCCTATAGCTTCGTCTCACTATTTCTTATTCCTCCACGATGTCAAATCACAAAATCTAAGTCCATCACTTACCATCCATGTCGAAGAACAGACCTCCAAGTTTCCACCGGTCACGTTCTCGCGACTCCAGCCACCTCGAGTCTCGGTTCTACGCCCAATACCCCTTGTTTTGAGATCCAAAACATGTTCCAATCAACCAAACAAATCAATAACAGCTAACTCATACTTCACCATTTTTGAATCCAAAAGAGAATTTCACATAACTATTCACATGCCGTCGTCGTCGTACCCCGCCGTGACCACCACTAATCTTGTTTCGACCTTGCCTCTCATTTCCATTTAGAACCCATGAGCTAAAGACCACGTTTTCTAAGTGTTTGAAGTGAGTGCTTCTCACAGTCATGGGTCCCCTGTTTTCATGCTATGCCTCACGGGTTTAGATCCACCGTCCACGACCACTCACTACGGTGGCACCACCATCCTCCTCACCATCTAATCTCTCTGTTTCATTCACAACACCACAGGCAGAAGAGGACGTTTGAGGGGGTTGGGTTTCACTCACACACACGGCCACTCTGTTTCTCTGTTTTTCCCAATATCGTGCAACCATTTTTAACAACTGATGAGAGACGGTGAAGAGGCTTCCACGGCCTTCCAGCAAGGGACAAGTGTCCCACATCCATTAGGCACACTTCCCAAGATGGCCAAGTGTCCATTTAGCACTGGGCACAGATCCCTAATCAACCAAATGACCAAAAGGCCCTTAAGGCTAAATTACTAAAATGGCCCTCAACTTCCGAGACCCATAACTTCTTCCTCGAACGTCGGAATCAGACGTGCCGCTTGTCTACGGACTCGTGACGTCCCGAACTACGTCACAGTCATCGACCAAAGTCCATTTGACCGCACGAATCAAAAGTCAACGTTTTGCCCAATTCTAGGGGCAAAACGGTTATTTCTCACTTTTTGTTCGAAAGTATGCAACTAATCACCCATTAACCTCACTAATCCGTCATTTGTCACTAATCTAATCACGAAATCTGGGACGGGTCATTACAAGAAATTAAGGAGAAAGGGTAAGTACCGCACAAGATCTACTTTAGCTTTATCAACCTCTATGCCTTTAGCCGACACAATATGCCCTAAGACTATCCCTTGAGCTACCATAAAGTGACATTTCTCCCAGTTAAGTACTAGCCTAGAATCAACATATCTTTGCAATATAAGTTCAAGGTTTTCTTAACATGCATCAAAACTATCTCCGAGTACACTAAAGTCATCCATGAATACTTTAATTATCTTTTCAACATAATCAGAGAATATGGAAAGCATACAACGTTGAAAAGTACCTGGTGCATTGTATAAACCAAATGGCATCCTCCTGTAAGCAAATGTACCAAAAGGCACATGAAAGTGGTCTTTTCTTGGTCTTCCTGAGCGATGCTTATTTGGTTGTATCCTGAGTATTCATCAAGTAAGCAATAGTGGGAGTGTCATGCGAGTCTCTAGATATAACTCCGATTGAGGTGATTCTTTCGCCTAAATTCTCATAATTCCGAGTTTTATCCAATTTTGTACAATTCTCACAAAAGATATTATTTTCTCCTATTGTTTTGAATTTAAACATTAAAAGCCCCATAACGCACACACACACGCACACACACACACACACACACACACACACACACACACACACACACACACACACACACACACACGCACACACACACACACACACACACACACACACACACACACACACACACACACACACACACACACACACACACACACACACACACACACTCACACTCTATATATATAATAGTGTAGGTCGGTGGAAGAATTTAGGGAGGGAAAAATAGAGACAATTTTAGAAAATTCTAGTTCTTTCTTGTAAATTTACCAAAATACCCTTATACCAAATTACCAAAATACCACTATACTATTTAGACCCAAAAAGAACTCATTCGAACTCCATTTTCAGTATGCCATTTTTCTACTTACTCAGGAGATCGGGACTTTCATAACTGTCCTTATGGAACGTCCAAAAAATATCCAGGTCAAAAAGTCGATCATTGACCCTATAGGGACAAAATCATCATTTTTTATTTTCTCAAATTTCTAGATCATTACATACGAATTTTTATGACAAAATTTCATCAGGGGGTGAGTTGTCACGACTTGACTTTCGTTTTTGTAACAGGCGTGCGGGCTTCACGCACAACCGCTTGCGGCGGTGAGTGGGGACGCTTGGGCACAATTTTCGAGGTACGGTCAACATGACTTTTAATGTAATTGATGTAACGAATATTTTGACGTAGGTTTCGAGTTGATCGGATATCGTTTCGATATAGTTTCGTGTGTCCGAATCATATGTATACATTTTTAATATGTAATTAAATCCCGTAAAAAAGGATTTTAATGTGAGATTACTTGGGATAGTAGTAGCCCTTGATTATGATTTTTGACAAGATTAGTGGCTCTTGGAATTACGGAAAAACGTACGGCTCGGTGAACGGTATGTGAGTGGACGTTTGTTTTATAAACTATTATGCATGCATAGTAAATATTTTCCATGATTTATTGTATGATTTTAGTTGCAATGATTTGAATGGTGATTTGATATAATTACTCGATAAGTTTATGGAATATTTAATGATTTCTGGACTTGATTTTACGAATTTACGTGAAAATGGTATTTGAGGCTCAGACCATGTTGGAAATGGTTTTGACTTGAATTTGGGGTCAAATGTGAATATATGATTGAACTGATGATTTCTAGATTTATGAAATGAGTGTGAACATTGTTTTATGATGGTTTTGTGGAAACTGTTTTGGTGGAAACCAATGTTTTCGGCGTAGGCCCGGTTTGATAATGGTATTTGACTTAGAATGTAAGTCAAGGATGGTTTTGAATGGTTTTGGGTTTAATCCATGTACAGTTTTCATTGTGAATGTGATGAGTTCCCAGACGGTCGAAGCTAGGGAGTTTCCTAGACGACCAGAGCTTGGGGTGATTTTTCCCAAGAAGCCGAAGCTAGGGGTGTTCCTAGACGGCTGATGCTCGGGGTATTTGTGTTCCAGGTAGATGAAGTAAGGGTGTTCCCAAATGCCTGATGCCTGGGGTATTTGTTTTCCAGGCAGCTGAATCTAGGGGTGTTCCCAGACGTCTGATGCTCGGGGTATCTGTGTTCCCAGGCAACCGAAGTTAGGGGTATTTCCAAAAGGCTGATGCTTGGGGTTATTGTTGTTGCCTACACGTAGTGCTGACATGTTATTGTGATAGTGTGACTAATGTATGTGCACTGATGCATATTGCAAGTGTGATTATTGTGATTGATATTTGAGTATTGGTGACTAGTACTGTTGTTGATGGTCATTATGAGTGGTTTGATATTGATTGTTGTGTCCAGATGATTTTCATGTGATTTGGCTTGAGAGCCGGTTGTTCATGTGTTTTACTCTATACATGCATGTTTTATAACTGGAGGGTAAAATAGTTTGTTATGAAATGTTTTTTCAAATGATATTATTTTTGTCCACTCATACTTTTAATTGTTTTGATGACCCTCTAGGCCTTGACATGAAGATTAGGACTGCTCAGGAAGCGGAGGCATGAGTGGGAACCAGTACAACTATCCCTCGTCTAATAAGTGCTGAAGGTGTTTTTGTAACTTCGATTGACTTATTAGACGAGAGAAGGACCATACTCGGTTATCAAAGTATTTTGGGATGGGTCTTGTCATCATCTCTCTCTCCTTACCTGAGCAACCCAAAAATTCCAGAACTAAGCACACCATCAATTTTGGATGTTTAATCATCAAACCATGGCCATATTCAAGTTACTTGAGCTCCCATGAGAAAAACCATCCAAAAGTCTAATAGAAAACGACGCAAGAAAGCTGAGAATCGAGAAAAAAAGGAGACTCAAAACTTTCAAGCTAGATTCCAAAAAATCCATGTACTTTTTCCTATTTCTGGCTTTGGATTTGAATTTTTGGGTTGAGTAGATACATTTTCAATTTTATAACATCCAATTTGGTTGAGTTTTGAGTGAGTTACGAAGTTATGAATTTTAGGGAAAAATTGGCAGATTCTTACTAAACCAGCGGTAGCACTGGTTACCTCTCTGACAGCGTGATGACATTGGTGATGATGTGAGCGATGATGTTAGTGATGATGTTAATAGGGGTGATGTCGTTGGCGATGCCATCAGTAAGGGTGATGACCTTAACAGCCACGTCAAGGCGCGAGGCGGCTTGTGGAGAAAGGCGTCGACCTTCAACCGACACGTGGTAGTGTGTGGGCACATATGGTGGTGGTTTCGGGTTGATCAGAGTTCATTTAAGGGTGTTTCTGGGCATCCAAAGTGGCAGTATGTACATTTAGGACGCGTGTGTTATCCCAAAAATTAGGGCGATTTTATACGAGGCTATTTGTAACGTTAGTGGCCCTCGATTGTTACTTTTGACAAGAGATAGTGCTCTAAGGACTTCATAGGAGTTTATAGCTCGAGATTGAGCTCTATCAGACTAACTGTGCATAGACATTTGTTTTCCTAATCATGATGCAAGCATATTGAATTTTTAAAAATGTTTTATGATATTATCTGGCTTTGAAATGGTTTGAATAATTATTCTAAATGTTGTTGCATATTATCTACGAATTTGTGGTTTTAAAATAATTATTTAGTTTATTGTTCTGGCACAATTTTTTTATACAGATTTTTTGTGAATACGATGTTTTGGGCTCTGACTCCAATTTTAATGTTTTAACTTGGATTTTGAGTCGAGGATTTATTTTAAAGGAAGGTTTTGGCTTTATTGTTGCATTTGTTCCACTGTCAACTATCCTCGCAATATACGGTGATTACCATGTTTCCTGACTAGCATCATGGAGTGTATCTCTGTCAGATCTTGGGGGCATAATTTCCGAACTAGCATCATAGAGTGTGTCTCCACCAAATCCTGAGAGTTTCCTATTGTGTAGTGCAGATATTCCAAATAGGTAACTCATGACTATGGCTCGGGAGATTTTTCTGTCAATTGGCTTGTTGATGGCGAGTCGGGGGAAACCGAGGATGAGTCAAGTGTCGTTTGCTGGTATTTGTGTCCAGGGTTTCCAGATAGTTTTATAAACACTGACTTCAGGAAATTGTGGGCCACATGTATTTTATACACATTTCATGTCTTGTATCTTATGGGTCCACGATTTTAAATTGAATTTTATATCTAGAATCCCCATGATTTATAACTTGACTTGGGATATTTTCGTATGATTTATAACTTGACTTTGGATATTTTTGTATATGCTTGCATGCTTTACAAACTGGAGGGTTATACTATTTCATTCCTCGTTAAGCGTATTTTAACTTGAATGTTTTTTTTTGTCCACTCACATTTTCATGGTTTTACTTACCCTTTAGACCGTGACATATGAGCGAGGACATACTTTAGACTGATGCTTACTTCCGATTTACTATGCATCTTAATCCGAGTAGAATCCTTGTATTTATTGTCATTTTATTTTCCTAGTGGCTTTATTTACTATTTAGACCCTTGTAAGACTGTGCACTTTGAGTTATCTATTGGATTTTAACTGAAAGTATCCCTTGTCTGATACGTGTCGAGAGTATTCTTGGATTTTTTATTTTGTCAAACGAGAGTAAGACTCTTCACAATTTTTAGGGAATTTTCGGGTTGGTTTTTGTCGGATTATTTCGGGTTTAAACATCAAAGCTCAAGCCTAAGCCACAAAATTTTGGAACGGGCCGGTCCACGGTCCATAGCGGGTTGGTGGGGTTTTTCTTCATTGGGCCAAACAGGTTTTGACAAGCTCATGAACTTTTGAGCTAAATGGTGATGACTAACTTTATTTATCTTCCATCCTAAGAAACATCAGTAAATTTTAAACATACAGGGAAACATTTTGAGAAAAAAATAAGAACAATAAAATCAAATAAATATCCATTCTAATAATACTCTTACCTATCTAACATGAAATATATTATTGTTAAAAGAGAGAATTAATGTGTGACGAACATGGCTTTTATTTAATCTAATCTAAGGTTACGTTTGGTACGCTGTATAAGGAATACAATAGAATAATATAATATGAAACTAGTGTTTGGTATCATTCGTATTAATTAGGCACCGTATAAATTAATATGATTGAATGTCTTTATATGGTCCAGACACGCTAAAATAATTATCCGTATTAAATAATCAGATGACTATAATCTTGAAAAGTATAATAATAATAATAATAATAATAATAATAATAATAATAATAATAATAACAACAACAACAACAACAACAACAACAACAACAATAATAATAATAATAATAAATATAAAGTAATTTTTTAATAAATAGAAATAATAATATGTCAATAATTAATTAAAATAAATAATAAATAAAAAACAATAATGTATATAATTAATATTTATATATAAATATTTCTTATGAACTACTATAATATAATTCGTTCAGTATAATATAGTCGACATTTTAATCCGGTCGAGTATCAAACGCCTAACTAAATAGTCAGTCTATTGGATGAATAAATTAGTCTATCCAACTGAAATAGTCAGTATAATACGGCGTACCAAATGAGGTCTAAAAGTTTACAGACTCATAATAGTTTTATGAAAACTGTTTATGTTTTCTTCTTTAATGAAATTGGACCTCTTTTAAGGTATTGTTATTTAAATACGTATAATTGGCCACATTATTCGACACAATTGATAGGGCATTGAATGTCCCATACTCTATTATCCACACAAAAAATTAATGTAATTATCCATATAAGGTGATTTAATTTAGGATAATACTTGCATACCACCTTGGTGGCACCTCCTCATAACACCCTTTGGATTTATCGAATTGTTTTTGTACATATTTTATAATCGGAACCATCTAGTCTCTAAATTACCATTTCAAGATTATCTCCGTAAAAAAATCAATAAGATTGATGTTTATTCAGCTATTCATATGTATGAAATGAATAAACGGTTTTGTTGATAATAAAGATTCTCATGACAAACCATTCATTTAGTTCATGTATATAAATGACTAAATATTCTGATAAAAAAATAAATGACTAAATAAATTCAAATTTCGTTGATTTTTGCGTGAATGATCTTAAAATGATGATTTAGGAGTTGAACGGTTTCAATTATAATATATGTATAATGATAATTTGGTAAATCGAAATAATGATATGAGAATGTATCACCATAGTATGATGTAAGTATTATTCTTTAATTTATTTATATCACATCACATTACTTAAGCTAATTAATGTAGTTAATTAAGTATTTTCAAATATTTTTAAACCTTTTTTTTAGCTCATATTAAAGTTAACCAAGAAGATTTTCCTGAAAATATTAAAGATTGAATAGAATATTATTTCAACGCAAAAATGTACAGATAAAAAAATTGATTATAAGAAGAAAAAAAACTAATGAACTTCTATAGCTCTATGTTAGCAGCATTCAAAAAAGCTGTCTCAACTCTCAAGTGACCCGGGAGAGAAACAAAATAGTTTTCTTTTGGTATCCCAAAAAAAAAAAGTTTTCTTTATCTTTTTATTAGATAAAAATATAAAATAATTTTCTAACTTGCCAAATAATTTTTTATATTATGATAATTAGGAGAGCATATTATAAAATATACTTTGAATATTCACTTTACTTTTTATATGAATTAAATTCTAAAAATTCCTATAATATGTGGAGAAAAATACTACTAAATTGTTATACTCAGTAGCGCTAGTTAAGCAGTTATTTTGGCCAAGGTTTTGTTTTTTTTTGATAATCTTGGGTTTTTGACAATTTTTTTTATATACAAAAGGTATTGGAGAGGTATTGTATTGAAAGATTTCTTTTTAGGTAAAACTACAAATAAGATCCCAATAGAGCTCCCTATAAACACATATCCAAATTATCAAAATTTTTAAATAAATATCCAAATTATATAACCACTCATATGTAACTACCTCTGTCAAATCCGTCAAAATGTTACATGTTAAAAATTTGTTCAGTTAGCGATTGGCGACAAAAATTAGTGGGGCATTTTTTAGATTTCAAAAATACAATTTATTGAAGGATTTTCCCCAGAAATCCCAAATCAAACCGTCAGCCTCGATTTCCCCCGAATTGAATTCTCAGCCCATGTCGCCCCAAATCGAATTCCCAGCCCCCCTCCCACCCTAATCGAATTCCAGAGAGGAAATTGAGATGACATGGGTTGCAATTGCGACATCTGGACACAGAGAGGAATTTGCGATGGTGGTTAGATCCCGGGGAGGAATTTGCGATGATGTGGGCTTCGTTGGTTCCACTGATTGTCGCTAGAAAATGAATATATAAGAACATACCGCGGCAATGATGCAGTTTTGTACTCTTCTCCGTCATCGTTATGGTCTTCTTGCAAACATGAGAAGTTCGTGATGGTATATTCTTCGATGATGGTACGCGGACCATGATGATGGTATAGATCTCGAGAGGAGTTCTTGATGGTGTAGCTAATCTCCGCTATTCTCTACTAGCAAACAGATAATAACATATCGTGGCAGTGCTGTATTTTTGTAGTCATCTCCGTTGTTGTCAAGATGGTGAGGAGTGTACAGAGGTGTGGATTGTGATGGTGACACGTGAATTGGGGGACGAGTTTTGCAATTGTGTGGCTGCGATGGTGGTACAAATCTGTTGGAACAGTTCACAATGGTGTGGGTTGTGATGGCTATATCCTTTGGGTTTATCGGCATGTTCTTGTCATTTTTTTTTTTGGCATTTGAATAGAGGAATTTCTTGTCTTTGAAATTCAACAAAGAAAAGAAATTGGGCTCGTCAAAGGAACGCATTGATACTTTTTAAAAAAAAAAAAATTTATTTCCAAAAGTTGTACGTTTCCCTGAAAGATGAGTTAAAGACCAAAATCTGAAGCTTCCAAACTGCTATTATATATGGATGTTTCTGACGAACTTGGGGAAGGAAAAAAATTAAACAACTGGGTCTTGATTCAATAGCTTATCTCTTCCTTTTGGTTTGATTGAGTTACCATGGGGGTCTTCGGGAAGACAAGAGTTCCAATTGAGGTTTTGGAAGAGAGGTTGTAAAAGAGATGAAGGGATGGGTAAGACAAGTCAAAGATGAGGAGAGAGGGGCGAATAGGCGCCTATGCAGCCTCGTTAGGAGAGAAGAAGGGGAAAGGAGAAGGAAGCGAAGGGGATGGAGGTGTGAAGTTATTCAGATCTTCCTGAATCGAGTTTGGTATAAGAACCTTTTGAGGAACAATCTGCTAAAAAAATTAGCAACTTGGCGACGACGTGGCATCTCTCAGTGGTAATAATAGGGCACTGGAAAGAGACGCGGAGGGTTGGGTTTTGAAGTTGATTAAGGGAGTAAGGGGAAGGGGATGGGAAATCAGATTGAGGGTAAGGGGAAGTCATTTTCGATTTAGGGCCACCATACCTGTGAAATTGTTGAGCTTGAAATGTTCAAGAATTTGAGGCTGCTAAGAGAAGGAAAATCATAAGGAAAAGCGCCATTGATTTTTTTTTTTTTTTAACACGGCTAGAAATTATAATCTGCGCAAACGGGAGATGGGTTTCAAACTTCTTGAAAATTTTGCTGCTTGAGATGTCCAGGTGCTAAATGTCATGACCTATTTCAATCCTCCCGAGATTATCACGAGATGTGCCATGCTCCCATCTGACACGAAGTGTCAGACAAGGGATAATTCAAACCTTCAGCCCGACCGGCTTCCAGAGCGCGCCAAGATCCGGTGGAGGAGTGTGATGTCTCGGTCTCTACTACAGTCCGCGTCCGTGATCAACCTGAAGGGCATTAAAATTATTAAAAACTGTGAGTGGATGAAAAACAATAAGTTCATAAAAACACATTTCATAAAGACATTTATGCCTTTCACTAAAAAGATTGCATGCATTCGAAAGCCAATTCATTTCCCATGTAATAAAAACCATTTGGGAAAACCATAAACCATTTCCCTTTTTCTCGAATCCTAGCCATTAGTTTGAAACCGTAAATCCAAACATATGTGGGAACTCAGCCCAAAACCATAGGATACGAAAATCCGTAAATCAAGATCCACATGGGTCACTACCTAAATCCATAAAATATAGAAATATCATTTCTAAAATCCAATTATCATGTCATAAATCCAATAAACTAAATTTACCAAATATCATATAACCAATCCTGTCAAGGTTTTCAAAGCTACGCGCGGGCTACCCGGGGTCTCAAATCCTAAGTTTCCCTAGGGTCCACCCAAGTCAATGTCCGCAGATCAATGACCCTCTCTGGGGATTATAATCCATATATGCCTTCCTAAGAGTAAGGTACCCCACGGGGGCGACTCCACTCAATTAGTGCTCTGTGACTACTCCGGGGTCCATCCAAGCCAACGACCCTCCCCGGAGGAGACAATCCATAAATAAAGGATGGTATATGAAAAACCATTTCAAAATCATTCTCAAAAGCTTTCAAACCTTTCAAAGGATCCATGTCCGATCACCATAAACTATCATGGAACCATAAATCCATGTTTCCAAATCCAAATCCATTTAGGGTCTCCGAACCCGAAATCACATTTGTAAACCATAAAGGGGACTCATGCCCGATATCATAACCAATTGAGCCTCAAGCCCGATTATGTAAACCAACTGGGCCTCAAGCCCGATTTCGTAAACCAACTGGCCCTCAAGCCCGATTATGTAAACCAACTGGGCCTCAAATCCGATGCCTTATTAAATCAAATGGACTCCAAGTCCTAGAGCTCGTAAATCAAATGGGTCTCTTGCCCGATTCCATATTTCCGAATCCGAGAACACAATCCACGAACCAAATGGGCCCCTGACCCTATAATGTAACTAAAATGGACTTCAAGTCCGAGGGTTTCCAACACAAATGGGTCTCATGCCTGAGTTTACCTTTTCAAATCCAAAACCATTTCATTAAACCATTACCGAAACCATTAGCACGTATAATCAGTGCAAAACCATAAACATCGATATACGTGCAAATACGTAAAATCGCCTCGAAATACGTGTAACCATGTAAATCGCTAATATCCCAATCATCATCATAAAATTCACATATGTAAAACAAATAAAACATTTATGCATACATCACAGTTTAGAAATCAAGGTCCACTCACAGACCGTCCTACATTGCTGCCTCGATTTTCATGCCATAAGCCTTTCCGGGCTAATCACCGTCACCGGGACTCCCAAACTTGTCCAAATCACACTAGAGGGTTACTAACTGCCTCATTAACCTCTCATTGGAGCCCCGTAATTTTTTCCAAATTTTTACCTTTTTAAAAACTCGATCCTAAACCTTCGGACGTCCCGAACTATATCCAAACGATGTCTGATCAACTCAAAACCAGTCCCAAAATGTTCGTTGCATCGAATAGATGAAATTACATGTTGAACACTTCCCCAAAGAACGGCCCACGTGCCCTCATGTGCCGCCCAAAGGGGTTGCGCGTGAAGCCCACGCGCGACACTATTCATCATCTTCAACCTCAGTCCAGACTGGTTCAGACTGGCTGGTCCAACCGAACCAGTGTTCCCAGTTCAACACCAAAACTCATTCGATTCGACTCCGTTTTTGACCATTCCAACTCCTATAGCTTCGTCCCAATGTTTCCTATCCATTTACGATGTCAAAACATGAGAAACAAGGCTAGATCATACCTCCCCAATCGATGAAACATACAACTAGTTTCCCTCCTCTGTATTCTCGTGACTCCGGCCACCTCCTGCCTCGAAAACTATCCCTACGTGCTCGTCCTAGTCCCTAGAAGCCATTAGAGTCCATGAAAACGATAAACAACGTTGGAATCATAACTTCCATTTTCGGTCCAAAAAGACGGGCTCTCGGGTTCGAACGTTCATACCTCTTCGGCGTGGCTCCATCGCAGTTCTGCCTCCCTGTGTCGTCGCCTTTCCTTCCTGGTCAGTCCCTCAGTTGGTTTCTCTCAGCCGGTCACGGAGGATGGTGTAGTAAGGGTGGTCAGGTTTGGGGTGGTTTAGTTAAACATATGTGTGTGTGCATTTTGTGGGTCCCGGCCGAATGAGGGAAGGAGAGAGGTTTGAGTTTGTTTAAATAATGGCCAATCACATGCACCCATCTGTAACCCTAGCTGACGGATGAGTGACACTTGTCACTCATCCAAGTGTCCTTCATTAATTTCTCAACTAATCTGACATTAATTAATTGGCACAGTTTATGAGACGTAAAATTGTCTGTTTTTGCTCCCGTGACCATAACTTCCCCATTCGACTTCCGATTTTCGACGTGCCGCCTGTCTACGAACTCGTGACGTCCCGATCTACGTCACGGTCATCGGTCCTCGTATGTTTGACTCCCTGAGTCAAAAGTCAACATTTTGCCCAATCACTGATTAATCTCACTAATCCTCTATTAGTCATTAATCTAATCTCGAAATTCGGGACGGGTCGTTACAACCTTCTCTCCTTAAATAATTTCTTCCTCGAAATTCCAACTATCCCGATTCCACAATCACTTCGTGGGAAAGCAAATTCGACCTCACATCATGTGTATACTTGTACACCCGCTAACTAGCACAATACTTGTCTCCACCCGGACGCTCCACCAATACTCACGTCGCATCGTCTACACTCGACCGTGTCGAGTGACATTGATCACATGTTCCGAGTTGATACCACCCGACATTTCTGCCATTACGTCGACATTTCCCACACTGTCACCACTTGACAGTCGTCAGTCGAACTAACATCCTACCCGCTTGTGGTTACGCTAACAACCAACTCACTTGATCTGAGTATACGTATACCAACATCTCACTCGACCTGTGTGTAACTGGACCCCATTGAATACCTGCCCAACAGTGATAACACATCTCTGCTCTAGGGTTCCACTAGCCATCCACGGCTCTGAGCACCGGCTCGTACGATCACTAAACCCACCAAAAACACTCTGACCCAACGCACAGTATTGAACACCCATTTCACATTCTCAACCAATCCAATGGTATCGGGACTAAGCCGACTACCAACATGCTCATCTACATACCACTAGTATAACCTATATACCGTCACCAGGCACCATTCAGGCCTGTCCAGTATCGGTCCTCGTACAATGTACCATGTACGTACATTCATCCACCACCCAGCCTACTACATAGCTCGTAGCCAATCACACCTCAATTTTGTAGTCTATATGTCCAATCCCGCAAGAGACAGACCATACACTCGCAATTCCGTGTCCATTCCAAGTCCCCTAGTTACCCGACCAGTATCAATACATCTACTCCCAATCACGTAATCCAACGCTTACTAATCCGAATCACGCCCACCAAGTTGTACCCATTCATGCCAAATGGGCATCCAATCTCACCCACGTCTACCGAGACGCACCAACTCCAAACCTATCGGTTACTTGCCCATTCGATTACCATACTATATTCGATTGACTTCGAAAGGAAGCCAATCCTATCATTCACACATCTAAGGCTGACCAAATTCAACTTTGTCGGATACCCACTCGTTTTATTAATATAGCATATGGGATTAACCTCCTCAAATATCCAAGACACATCAATAAACTCTCCTCCTAACCTGGTTATCAAGATCACGATCCAGATCCATTACCACGTCATCCGACCAGTAACATCACGATCCTAGGTGGATCCACACATGCTCACTCTGCTAACGACCCACCTAAAATATGACCATAGGGTCTTACACCTTCTTGAATCCTTCGCCAGTCACATCACTCCTAAACCATTTCCCACATCTAAACAGATCAGTCAACGATGAGACACGTCGAGACTGTGGTTACCTCATATCAATCCATGTCATTCCACCTAGGAAAAATCAAAGGTGATGCAAGACGATGACATCAAAATTCATCCTACGTGAATGCAAACAAGACTCACTGCACTCACCACACCATGTAACTCAACATCGTCTGCCACCAAGTAGAAAATGAGAAATCTCATTCACCTAACTTCGAAATACCCAACTCCTCCTAATGACCCAAAACAAATCGCGGGTCCACCCACCAATACACGATCAACCTACTAGTGACAACAACCATCATCTGCCATGGTAGAACATGAGAAGTCACCCTAAATGACTTCGAAATACCCATTACCAATGCGGAATTCACACAATCCCCTAGTCGCCTCAATCACAACCTCTCTCGAATCCGAAGTTTCAACCATGTCGGAACCAACACACTCGTTCACCAACCACGTGTTCGTAACTAGTCTAACTCACTACCAAGTTCGCCTATCGACTTATACCGTTTATGCACATCCAAAAGAATGTGGTTCATTACTACTTGATTCACACATCTCAACTACTGCTGGATTCCATCCCGTTCATCACTATTTGAGATCCACTGTTGGATCCTAGGTACCGAACGTATTCCCATCATGACAGAGTCACATCCCGACTCGTGACTTATTGTTATCGCAATCACCGGCACCAGCACAAGCACTAGTATCAACACACAGTGTGCAAATCAGACAACCCTGGATCTTTGCTCATACCGAGCAACGACCCCGTACCTCTACTCCAATTAGAGAAACTCTGCCTCCCTCGTACCCAACAACTCTGGGTACAGTCACCCTGACAACTCATACAAGAAAATGAACGTTCCCTGAACGTCCCCCGATTCTCAATAACCACAACTGTATCCACCCTCGATAGTAGTGCCTACCAAAACTCGTGTAGGCCCAACCATCAGACATCGCTATCGACACTCTGCATCCAACGGAATCAATTGCTCATACTAACTACTTCGTATCCCCACTCCGTGATTCCATCGACGAGTACTAACCCTAGTAACCTGTCCAGACAATCTCTAACTAGTCTCAACTCGACTCACATTTCTGAACCAACATCATACATTAGGGTTTCCCACCAAGGTCAAAAACTAACTCCGTTGTACTCATGTCCTCTAACCCATTAAGCACCACTAGGGTTCACATTTCCAGACCATCCATCATGATTTAGGGTTCCATAATCACACCCTAGAGTTCCTCTGAACCCAACTGCCCTCTGCGGTATAATCCACAATCTAACCGACCATGCGGTCCTGACATCATATGGACGTCAATCCAATCCTGCCGTCAACTCAACTCGGATTCCCCTAACCCAGTTACTCCTCGCAACACAATTCATAACTCAAAATGACCTGACCATCTAATGGTCACAACTCCATACTATCGTCGTATCCAATCCTACAACATTGTGATAGACGATCCTGACATAACCATCCCACGGTCAAAACTCTAAGGTACTGTTACGTTCATCCCTCAGTAGGGTCCTACACTGCCAAACCACGATAGAACTATGACACACCCATGCATAAAATGTTAGACCGAAACTATCCATGATTCAATTCTACTAACTATCTTACCGACATCCCAACTATCAGGTTGATAACGAACTGCAGCCCATAGAGACATCACATCCTCGACCTGCGTGTAGCTCAAGAGCAAACCTTCTCTGATACCACTTGTCACAACCCATCCCAATCCCCCCGGGATTATCACGAGATGTGCCATGCTCCCATCTGATACGAAGTACCAGACAAGAGATAATTCAAACCTTCAGCCCGATTGGCTTCTAGAGCGCGCCATGACCCGGTGAAGGAGTGTGATGTCTCGATTTATGCTACAGTCCCCATCTGTGATCAACCTGAAGGGCATTAAAATCATTAAAAAATGTGAGTGGACGAAAAGTAATAAGTTCATAAAAACACATTTCATAAAGACATTTATGCGCTTCACTAAAAAGCATGCATGCATTCGAACCCATAGGATACAAAAATCTGTAAATCAAGATCCAAATGGATCACTACCCAAATCCATAAATCATAGAAATACCATTTCTGAAATCCAATTACCATGTCATAAATCCAATAAACTATGTTTACCAAGTATCATATAACCAATCCTGTCAAAAGCTACGCGTGTGCTACTCGGGGTTCCAAATCCCAAGTCTCCCCAGGGTCCACCCATGTCAATGTCCGCAGATCACTGACCCTCCCTGGGGGTTATAACCCATATATGCCTTTTTGAGAGTAAGGTACCCCCACGGGGGCGACTCCAATCAGTTAGTGCTCCGTGGCTACTCCGGGGTCCACCCAGGCCAACGACCCTCCCCGGAAGAGATAATCTATAAATAAAGGATGGTATATGAAAAACCATTTCGAAATAATTCTCAAAACCTTCCAAACCTTTCAAAGGATCCATACCCGGTCCCCATAAACCGTCATGGAACTAGAAATCCATGTTTCCAAATCCAAATCCATTTAGGGTCTCCAAACCCGAAATCACATTTGTAAACCATAAAGGGGACACATGCCCGATATCATAACCAATTGAGCCTCAAGCCCGATCATGTAAACCAACTGGGCCTCAAGCTCGATGCCTTATTAAATCAAATGAACTCCAAGTCCGCGAGTTCGTAAATCAAATGGGTCTCTTTCCCGATTCCATATTTCCGAATCCGAGAACAATCCACAAACATATTGGGCCCTTGACCCGATAATGTAACTAAAATGGACTTCAAGTCCGAGGGTTTCCAACACAAATGGGTCTCATGCCCGAGTTTACCTTTTCAAATCCAAAACCATTTCATTAAACCATTACCGAAACCATAAGCACGTATAATCAGTGCAAAACCATAAACCTCGATACACGTACAATTAAGTAAAATTGCCTCGAAATACGTGTAATCATGTAAATCACCAATATCCCAATCATCATCATAAAATTCACATATGCAAAATATATAAAACATTTATGCATACATCACAGTTTAGAAATCACTCACAGACCGTCCTACACAGCTGCCTGGATTTCCGTGCTATATGCCTTCCAAGGCTAATCACCATCACCGGGACTCCCAAACTTGTCCAAATCACACTAGAGGGTTACTAACTGTCTCATTAACCTCTCATTGGAGCCCCGTAATTTTCCCAAATTTTTAACTATTTTTAAACTCGATCCTAAATATTTGGACGTCCTGAACTATATTGAAACGATGTTTGATCGACTCGAAACCAGTTCCAAAATGTTTGTTACATCGAATAGATGAAATTACATGTTGAACACTTCCCCAAAGGACAGCCCACGCACCCTCACGCACAGCCCAAAGGGGTTGCGCGTGATGCCCACGCGTGGCACTATTCATCATCTTCAACCTCAGTCTAGACTGGTTTAGACTGGCCCGGTCCAATCGAACCGGCGTTCCCGGTTCAACACCAAAACTCATTCGATTCGACTCCGTTTTCGACCATTCCAACTCCTATAGCTTCGTCCCAATGTTTCCTATCCATCTACGGTGTCAAAACATAAGAAACAAGGCTAGATCATACCTCCCCAATCGATGAAACATACAACCAGTTTCCCTTCTCTGTGTTATCGTGACTCCAGCCACCTTCTACCTCGAAACCTATCCCTACGTGCTTGTCTTAGTCCCTAAAAGCCATTAGAGTCCATAAAAACGATAAAAATGTTGGAATCATAACTTCCATTTTCAGTCCAAAATGACGGGTTATCGGGTTCGAACGTTTATACCTCTCCGCCGTGGCTCCGTCGCAGTTCTACCTCCCTGTGGTGTCACCTTTCCTTCCTGGTCAGTCCTTCAGTTGGTCTCTCTTAGCCAGTCACGGTGGACGGTGTAGTAAGGGTGGTCGGGTTTGGGATGGTTTAGTTAAACAGATGTGTGTGTGCATTTTATGGGTCACGACCGAATGAGGGAAGGAGAGAGGTTTGAGTTTGTTTAAATAATGGCCAATCACATGCACCCATCTGGAACCCTAGCTGACGGATGAGTGACACTTGTCACTCATCCAAGTGTCCTTCATTAATTTCTCAACTAATCTGACATTAATTAATTGGCACAGTTTTCGAGACGTAAAATTGTCCGTTTTCGCTCCCGTTACCATAACTTCTCCATTCGACGTCCGATTTCGACGTGTCGTCTGTCTACGAACTCGTGACGTCCTGATCTACATCACGGTCATTGGTCCTTGTATGTTTGACTCCCTGAGTCAAAAGTCAACATTTTGCCCAATCTAGGGGCAAAACAGTCATTTTACACCGTCTGTCCGATTTCGTTCAACTAATCACCGATTAATCTCACTAATCCTCCATCAGTCACTAATCTAATCACGGAATTCGGGACGGGTCGTTACACTAAATTGGAGAAAATAGAAGACAGAGCGCCAAATCGTTGTGCGAAAGGTGATGAATCCTTACATTGACTCATTTCCCCGATGTGGGTTCGAACCCAAAGCTTCCTCCAAGCTGGTTCTTTGATAGATTGACTCGTATCAAACTCGAAAGAGACTAGAACAAGCCCGAAACAGAGCCCTTGAGAGAGTTGCCTAAGCGATCAGGGCTCTGCATCTGCAACATGTTTATGAGGTACTTCCATGATATAATCCCGCTCATATTTCTTGATTGGAGCTTGATTTATGTAAGTGATGGGTTTGAACAGTTGGATTGGTTTAGATTTTGAAGCGAAGAGAGGCAAGAAGTTCATCGAAGCGCTCACATATTTTTAAGGTCTGTGTTCACCTTTTATGGGTATTTCTGGGTTGTGTTCTTGGGCATGACCCAAGCTCTCACAGTCTTCCAAGACTGCAGCACATCCAAACGATCGTCTTTGACCATAAACCCACATACAATGAACCCAACTCATCTTCTTTCATATTGAAATGATCAGGACGAAATCAACAAATTAAGACCAATAAATCAAAAAGAAAAAAATTTGAAACTTCAATTAATTTTGCCTAGATCTATAAGGGTGTTCTTTCCACCATATCTGCAATTGAAAATTTTAATATTTGAATGTATTGAAATGATCTAAACTCAAAAAATAAGACGAAGAAAAAAAATTAAGGAACTTGAGTTCAAGGTTACTTGGTTCGGTGAAAGGGGGTCCGACCCGCGATCCGGAACACCCGACCCCAAATAGGGTACGGTTTCGATCCAAATCACCAAATCGACCGACCCAGAAATTTAAGGTAAATTGAGGGTAAAAGATGACTTAGTTACCTATGCAAACTGAATAAATGTTGAGTTTATGGAATCATTTCCTCAAAATTCTGTACGGATTATATATACCATAACGTACTGGGATCTTCTTAATCTATCGTACCCCGTACCAGAACCCATTTTTCGTACCGAACCGACCCGCGAACCAGGTAACATTGCTTGAGTTAGTTTTTATCCCTAAAGATTGTGATATGGGACCAAGATTTTGGGATAGAAGCTGGACGAATTTGTCTGAAGAACAAGGAAGTTGAAAGGGGAAGGAGAACTTTCAATTTTTTTTTTTGTCCAAATGAAATGATGGGACTATGAAATGGCTGAGTTTTTTTTTCCTTTGCATATATAATTGGGTAATTTGGATAAATATATAAAAATAAGGTTTAATTTAACTATTTTTTTGAAGAAAGAATTATTTTAGAATTCATATTTGTTAAGGAACCCATACAAACTAATATATGAAGTAATAAACCCTTCATATATACAAATTTATTTGCCAAGGAGAAAATTAATGCCATTTCCTCTTTCCCTATGTGAGACCAAATATTTGTTATAAAAAAAAATGTCATTGTCACCGTCTTCTCCAACTTTCATTACCATCGTTTGATTCCTTCACCGTCTGGCCTGCTCTGATTTAGAATCCTCCCCAGCATTCTTGGAGCTCTTCCGCTAGCAAAGCTTCAGCCTTGAGCCATGAATGTCTTCTTGCTTAGCTTTCTCTGCTTCTTCCTCGGTCTTCTCACCCAGAGGTGATTAAAATTACGTTTACTTTACCATATCATTGTCTTCAACGTCATTTTTACCACTTCCAACTGAGTTTTTCTCTGTATCGACTCTGGTACAGAAGCTTTATCACTTAATAAAAAATAAAAAAAAACCAACATCTATTTCAATATTTCAATGAGATTCCACTTCAAAATTGTTTATTGCATTTTGCCCATTTGCTTATTCCCAGGTGCATTTGTGACATTCTGCAACCTAATGGTTGCTCTCCTAGACCTTGCTAAGGGGCATAATTCCCAATTCTCAAAACTTTATCTGAATATTAATGTAACTGGGAATGTTCTGTTATCATTTTTTTTTTTTAATTTTTCTTTCTTGCACTAAAACCTCTTTCGAGGGCATGGTTAAGACATAGGAGATCGAATTTTGGCTTGTGAAAATTATTCGGGGTTTATAACAAAATGGTTTGTTGACCCTAACTGTGTGTAAGTGCAAAGCATCAAGACACTTGATTTGCTATTACTAATGGGTTTTTGTCACATTTCTTGATAGTGATGATAAATGAAATATGTCCAACGTTTTATGGTTTCATTATGCAAATTATATGTAAATTCGGTATTGATTTCAGGGTATCATCGCAAGAACGTGCTAGCACCCCACCCAAAGGTTGGAATTCCTATGACTCCTTTATCTGGACTATTTCAGAGCAAGAGTTCTTGGAGAGTGCCAAAATTATGAAAGAGAAGCTTCTTCCTCATGGATATGAGGTATTGGTGGAGGATGACACAAATGGATTTTCGCATTAATTTATATGGATGAGAGTGTATTAATATTATCTTTTCTCTTCGATGTAGTATGCTGTTGTGGATTACCTGTGGTATAGAAGAAAAGTTCCGGGTGCTTATGTCGATTCTCTTGGATTTGATGTTATCGATAATTGGGGGAGGCCAATACCTGATCCAACTAGGTGGCCTTCCTCGCAAGGTGGGAGAGGGTTCAATCTAGTGGCAGGACAAGTACGTGCCATGGGTTTGGAATTTGGGATTCATGTTATGAGAGGAATCAGCACACAGGCTGTAAATGCAAACACCTTTATCTTGGACACCACCACGGTACTGCTCCACAACTCAGCAATCAACTCGTTACAATGAATCCCTCATCCTAGCATCTCACCATGACTCATTTTCACCGTCATTATATTTTACTTGAGAGTTTTAGAGGGGCTTCACATAATGTGGTTTACTCATTAACGAAGAATTAGAAAGCATACACAATTTGAGATATCGGCATTGATCTCAGTGCTTGAGTTTTATTCTTTTTTTTTCTTTCTTTTTAATCAGGGAGCTGCTTATGAAGAGAGCGGAAGAAAATGGACTGCAAAGGATATAGCTCTTCCTGAGAGGACTTGTGCATGGATGCATAATGGTTTCATGAGTGTGAATACCCAGTTGGGTGCTGGAAAGGCCTTCTTGAGGTCACTCTATACACAGTATGCTGATTGGGGTGTTAGTTTTGGTAAGCTGACGTTCTTAAGTCTTATTACAAAATCCCCCTTGTTTTTCTCTGTGCTTGATATAATATTATGGCTGCATCAATTGTCAGTCACGGCTTAATATATCATTGGGATACTTCCCCTGGTATTAGAAGCCAAGTCCATACTTTATCCCTTGCTAAGTCTGTTACTTTTGCTTCTTTACCTCCACCCCCTTGCAGTGAAACATGATTGTGTGTTTGGTGAAGACATAGATGTACCTGAAATAACCTACGTCTCAGAGGTATAAATGCCTCACCTCACCTTCCTCTCTCGCACGCTAGCACACATTGCACTGTACTTTAGGAAAATTCTGGTGAGAGTAGGTGCTTATAATAAAAAATAATGCGTACTTCCCCAGGTTCTGAAGAAACTTGAGCGTCCAATTTTGTATTCTCTATCTCCGGGAACCAGAGCAACCCCGTCGTTAGCCAAGGATATAAGTGGCTTGGTCAATATGTACCGTATAACTGGGGATGATTGGGATACATGGGAAGATGTTGTATCCCATTTTGATGTTACCAGGTGGATTCATTGAGTAAAATTCAACTATTGTCTCTCTCTTACTGGCATGATGTTGCATAACACAATACATTCTTCTTTATCCATATCAGGGATTTTGCTGCTGCTAATAAGATAGGAGCAAATGGCTTGCTGGGGAAGTCATGGCCTGACTTAGATATGCTACCCCTGGGATGGCTTAGCACTCCAGGTCTTATCACTTGGCATTTGTTTCTTTACTTTTTATGGCACTGAAAATTTTCTTTTCAATATTCTTAGATAGACGAGAGCTCGATTGATCTATGCCTGATGTGCTTACATAGACACTGATGGCCAAAACTGCCACTCAAATACCTAGATGTAGGAAAAAGGTGGTTCGACATACGGCATAATAGGGTTATTATCTAAATTTCTGTTCATGTATTGAAAATTCTAGGTTCAAATGATGGTCCACACAGGATAACTAAGCTTGGTTTAAGGGAGCAAAGAACACAGGTATTTAGATAAGGACAATATGAGTCTAAGTCCTTTTTATACTATCTGAGAAATCAGCTGACCTAGTGCGTATATTTTCACAGATGACTTTGTGGTCTATGGCCAAGTCTCCTCTCATGTTTGGAGGAGATATGAGAAAGCTTGATAGTGATACACTAAACCTCCTGACAGAGCCTACCGTGTTGGAGATAAATTCTTTTAGCTCCAATAATAAGGAGGTATGTAGATATTCATAAAATCCCAAAAGAAAACCTGTTCATGGAGTGATGTAAGATCTAATTTTGTTGCATTTACAGTTTCCACACGTTACGAGTAATTTGAGTACAAGTGATTTTAAGAATGATGATTTGGATCACACCTCGAAATTACGAAGACATCTGACTAATGTAAAAGCTTCAGACACACATGCCCTTGGTCTCACTGGCTGTGCAAATGCAAAAGCAATCGGTTGGTCCATCCAAGCTGACCAAGATCCTGAACACATCTGCTGGACGGGAAGCTCAAGAAGCAAAGATCAGGCACCATTTTGCCTAAACAAGAGAGAATCTCTGTTGGCATTGTAATGTTTCTTCATCTGTCTCCTTTCCCTTATCAATTTCCCTCAATTTTATTGTGGTAATTTGCTACATCACAAATTTTGATAATTCCTGTATCAATGCGGATATAGGGACAATGATGTAATGGGCAAACATCAATATGAGGGGAAGGTCAACTTACTAGCCAGTGACAACCTTTGCTTGCATGCTTCGTCTAAACGAAAGCTTACTTCTAAGGAGCATAAGAGAGGTTTCTTTTCAACATGTAGATGGGACGCGAATCAGGTATCTTTAATCCTCAATCATAGGTATATACATAAGTGATATTTTGCATACTTCATTGAGAGTTCAATCCAAGTAGAAATGATGTATTTGATCATAACAGATGTGGGAGTTGAACCACAATGGAACCTTGGTGAATAGTTATTCAGGCCTATGTGCAACAGTAAATTCTGTTGAAGGTAATAATTAGAATTAATCTGTAGAGAAACTTGAAATTATTGTTTCATCATCATGGTACTAACTTAAAAGTCGATCACCTGTTCAGCTAAAGCCAATACCGTAGGAGTTCGCTCTTGGATTGCAACTGGAAGACAAGGTTTTGCCACTATTCCCTGGGCTCTTTTTCACTTAATCTTTATTTAATGTTATGTCCGTATTTCTCAGTTCTAATTTTCTTTCTGTTTCTGCAATCACAGGAGAATTATATATTGCTTTCTTCAATCTGAACGATGATTGGGCAGAAATAACTGCAAAAATAGCAGACTTGGCCAAGGAAATTCCTCCCGGCACAAAATTGAGAGGAGCTTGCAAAGGCAAAGAAGTATGGACAGGACAAACTTTGGGAAGAATGGATGTGTCGGTTTCGTTTCCTGTCATACCGCACGGCGCCGCGCTAATTGTCCTGCACTGTAGTTACATATAAACCAAATCAAGTACTTTTGGCTGTAGTTCCGCTCATTGCCCCTTTTTTTTTTTTGGGGGGGGGGGGGGGGGGGGGGGGGGGGGGGGGGGTGTGGGGCTCATTGCCCTTCTTGTTGTTTCTTTTTCTGCAAGTAAAAAACGGAAGAAAATGAATCAAAGGGATATTTTGTAACACGGGTGATATGAAAGGCCCCAATCCATTCAAAGGAAAATAGCGGGCAAATGATTCTACCCTTTGACAATGAGAACTATAAAAAGATGGTCTTTTTCTTTTACGACAGGCATTTATTTTTTGACAATTTCCCCAAGAAAACTATGACATTATGTTTAGATTTGAAATGGGTACTGTTTACACTTGAAAAAGTCCCCTTGGGGCCCAAGTCACAATTCACAGAAATTAAAGGCCCAAATAATGATTTTTGGCTTAAGACCAAGTAGTTCGTGTGTGAAAAGGAAGAAGACTTGGACGGTACTATCAGGATATGAAAAAAGTAGAGGCAAAGGGGGAAGTATCCTAACTGAAAAAACGAGAAGTTAGGTTCCGCGCGAGTCTCGATCCAGCAAGTTGAAGAGCTCCCTCGATTGCCTATAAATGGAGAACGATTTGATTTCTTAAGGAAACAAGCAATCAACCAATCAAAACTCAGCAAATTGATCTCTATCAATTTCTGAACCTATGAACACCTTTAACCAATGTTTAATGGTTTAAAAACAGCCCGCCCTTGTGGTAAAAGCTGATTCTTTCGGCCTAGGAAATCAAGATGCAGCTTCTCTTCTCACCCTTTCAAGGCATTTATGCAATTGCCTAACCATCTTTCTAACCGCTCTAGCGGCATTTCCATAATGGTTAAGCTCCATTTCCTGTGTAAACATTCTTTTTTGACCATTCGTGTCATAAAGGTAACCTCATCTCGACTGACCAGTTCTTGGACTTTCAGGGAAGATCGTAGGAGATCAACCTTCTTCTTCACCATTCCGAGTCATAAGGGTTGATATTATCAACTATCGGTTCATGAAAAGTCATATCGACTACCGGTCCACAGATAGTTTTTTGTCACAGTTCCACGAAAAACCATCCCGACTACCGTTCTAGGGAAAAGTCATCCCGATTGCCAGTTCATGGCTGATCGTTGAGGAACTCAAACCTCCCTTTCGACGTTCCGTCGTCGTATTTGAGTGCACTGCCATCCTATGTCATGATTTCTAACTGATATTCTTTTCAGTTGATGGTTCTTGAGTTCTCTTACTTATTACCAGTTTAAAGCACGACGGGAATAATTTACTTCTTTGCACTCGTAACTTGAGTTTGTTTAAATTCAAGTACGTTTACATTTCTGTAGTTATACTACCATATTCATTTCAATACAAAAACCACATTTTCTTAAGTAAGTAACTGGTTTTCGGGACATACCATCCGAACTTGGTTTCCGACTTCACAAGTCGGGATACCATCTTTGTGCATTGGTCCGATTACTTTGATTTCGACTCGAGAGAACTTGGGACCAGTAACCCACTTAAAAAACTGAAATAGCAACATCGTCAATCAAAGTATCATGGTAAAATAAATTTCACTGGTTTGGGCAACGCTGGAAAAGAATGTTAAGTCCTTGAAAAAGACATAGAAAAGAAAAGCGCAGGAGAATTCTTGTTTGCCTGCTCCCCGATCGTTTTGATCGGAAGAAAGGCTATTAGGTCGAAAACAGAACCAACATACACTGTCTAGTAGCAGTCTCCTTTGCTAATGGCACACCAACACTCGAGCTGAGAAATCCCATCTGCTTCCTGGTCTGCCCATTCAGGGATTGACCATAGCATCAGTGCATGCTGCTCTCAGCACATCCAGCATCTCTACACCCATCACGACAAAAGAGATCCCCACGAGTGGTCCACCTCCTTCACTTCAGCAGAACAGGTTCCACGCAGGGTTGCCTTGGGACTTTCAGCTCGTAATACGAGAAAAATATTTTGGGCAGGAACATAATCTGGCACACCTAGTAGGGATTTTGTAGTGCATGCCCAAACATAGGACTACTCAGCGATGCCTGAATTGCCTATCATGTAACTTGTTATGGAGCCATAACCCAACTGAGCCGTGGAGGATATCATTAGCCAAGAAATGGTCAAAGAAGAGATCGCTAGCTTTTTAGAGATGCCCTGACCTCTATCAGTTTGCAAATCGAAGTCTTGAATCGTCAGGTTCAGGAGCTTTCTAGCCGAAGTACGGCTTCTTAGAAAAAAATAATAATGCTTCAAAGGTCCCAAAACTAGACAAAGGAAAATGCTCAGAATTGGAAGCGTCGGCCTCAGATCCTTTTTTCCAAAAACCAGCCATATAATGGTCGGGGAGAAAATAAACCTACAATCCCACCAAAACCCAGGAACATCCTAAACAGTTGGACAAAGTCTGATCCCAACGAGGCAAGGTTAGACAAAGAATCTCCTCATGATGGAAGACCATCCCGAGCCATCGAGCATCAGACTCTCATGAAGGAGATGAACTACCTGAGACGTTTGATAATTGGTCAACTAGCGCAACCTCGAAAAATCAATGTCCCGACCTATAGAAAGTCTTACCCAGCCTATATAGACCAGGACAACCCTTTTCCCAGAAACATCAAACCACCAACCTTTACACTCTTCAATGGAGAGAGCGGTACTTCATTTATGGAACATATCGGGAGATTTTCCTCTCAGTGTGTAGCCATTGAAGAAAATCCCTATCTCAAGCTGCGATTATTCAGCAGCTCATTGTCCAGAGATGTTTTTTCATGGTATAATTAATTACCAGAAGAATCCATCCACACTTGGGGGCAGATGGAGGCTAAGTTTCACGAAGAATTCTACATAATTGAGCCCGAGGTCACTATCAGTGATTTGACAACCCTCATGCAGGGAGAACATGAAACGACCAAGGACTTCGTTGTCAAGTTTAAAAGAATGAAAATAAAGTGCAAGTTCCCTATCAGTAATGCCCAAATGGTAGCCATCGTACAATAGGCCCTGAGGCTCACACTAAGAAAAAAGTTCGATGATACTATCTTTTTCGATCTCCAGGAGATTGTGGTATTATCAATCAAGTTTGAAAGATTGTTAGAAGAAGAACAACGATAGAGGCACAACTCAAAGACCCCTCCTTTCTATAAAACTAAGATCCCTGTGCACCAATTGGAGCACTAAGGAGTCGAAGGGGAATTAAAGGCCTTAAAGGAGGAGTAGGAATTGGATATAGCCACAGCCACAATTCAGACTCCAGGGAATGGCCTAATGACTCTCAAGTCATTAGTCAAGCCCATCCGAGAGCAAAAGCCCGTTATGCCAAGTGATAGCCTTTTCATGAACAAGAAACTAGCGTTCGGATCTTATTCTTTTGACCTCACTAAAGCCGGGGAGATCTACGACAAACTAGTAAAGGCAAAGGTGATTAATTCGGATCCCAAACAAGTGATGCCCAAGCTAGAGGACCTCAAGAATAAACCATTCTACAAATGGAACGTATCAATACACCACAATGCGACTAATTGTGTGCAGTTCCGCGATATCATCCAAAGGTTGATTAATCAGGGACATATTGCATTGGCACTTATCTCGAAGGCTCAAATGGGTGTAGATACTAACCTTTTCCAAAAACCATCGGTCATCATGGTTAATCTCCACCGGTCTAAAAAGGAAACCAAGACAGCAAAAAGAGAACAACCACGCGACGACTAGCTTAACCTCATGCATGCTGCGTTGAAAGACGAAAAGGTGTTATGCATAATTGCAAGGCACAATACGTTTCCATGGTTTCGGCCGTAAGCATTAAGAGGAAATCGTACGGGAAGGGAGAAGGTCGACATGATTTCTCTCCGAACATACCTGAATGGAAGCATGGCCCATATAATCACCAAACTCCGCAGGGCTTTGAGTCTGAAAGGTTAGAGGGTGCCAAGGAGAATCAGAAACCAAAAGAGGCCTGGGGATAGGATGGCCAGTAAAAAGGGAAAGAGAGGTAACTGGCTCCTCAGAAGGAGACTAGCAAAATGACCAAACTTGTAAAGCCACAATCCGAGCAGGAAAATGGTACTTGGTAGGAAAAACGGGAGACTTTCCAAAGAATTATGAAGGACTGCCAAAAGAAGAATCCAGAGGTAGTACGGGGCGTGCCTTCGCACTAGGAAGGACTTAGGGGCAAGACCTGTTGAAAAACCAACAACCCCTTTGACGACCAAAAATGAGTTAACTAGCCCTCTCAAAATGGACAATGAGGAGAAGAAGGGGGATAAAGGGGATACATGTCCTAGACTCACCTCTGAAATCTCCTCCACAATTCGCAAGACACTTGTCTTCGGGACTTTCCCAAGAGAGGACTTGAAGGAGGGGTTATCCAGCGCCGTGGGCGAACTAGTCGAAGGGTCTTCCGAGAATGATGACCAGCAGGATTATGGTCAGAATATAGACGAGTTGAGGGTATTCAAAGAAGACTTGCTAGAGGTTATGGATATGACCACCTTGTTTGGCAAAGGTATGGAACCCCGATGGGAGGTCGATGTCATGGTAGTCCTACTAGAACACTTATCAACGTTATACCATCAAGTCAACCAAATGGTTGGTGACGTGTCCATCCATGAGCCTTCCCAAGTAAGGATCTAGATTCCACCTATCGATGATCTCGATATCACTCCAAAGGTTCCCTACCATCAAACAGATTCGTTATTTGCTATCCCAACCAAAGGGATGACAAACCACTTATGGCCTATCTTTATTACGGCCCATCTCGAAGGAATCCCTATCGACAAAATAATGATAGACGGATGGGCTTCTATCAACGTCCTACTAGTCAAAATGTTGAAAAAGTTGAGTAGGACACTACATGATTGCTTGTTGACTATGACCGTGATGTCAAACTTTAGTGGGACTCCCACTAAAACTCACGGGGTTCTACCTTTGGATATCACGGTAGGATCTAAGAAAGTGATGATGGCATTTTTGTAGTGGATAACACCGCAACATACAATGTTTTTCTTGGGAAGGACTGGATACAAAAAAGCAGGTGTGTCCCATCTATGCTACATGAGCAAATCACCACGTGGAATCCTGACGACGCCACCCGTGAGAGAGGATCTTGGAAATCATCCAGGCAGATGCAAGGCCATTCATGGCCAATACCACGATGGCAGAATCTAGCTTTTACAATCTTGAAATGGGAAACATCAAATTGACCGGAGAAGATAAGAACTACCAACCTAATAAGGTGATGGCCCAAAGAAGGTCCAAACAAGAGTTCCTAACTCAAGAGGAATCGAACATCTTCCCCCTGGAATAGGAACATCTTAATGGATAACGAACCCAGCAAGGAAAGAGACCGATACGAGGAAATTTGGTCTATAAAGAAGAGATTGCAGATATATTGGGTAGAACAAAAGAATGTTTGCAGTGTTTTCCTTGTGGCACCTTTGGCCGAGGATCAACCGGGATCCACCGAAGGGCAAGATTCAGCCATCCGCATGTCAGAATTTATCCTTGAGGAAAAAGACGAAATTCCCCTAGAAGTCATGAGTTTTTGGTCTTCAGAGGTTGATAAACCCCCGCTTGAGACGCAAGATCCTTTGGAAGAAATTAATCTGGGGACCAAAGAGGACCCTCGACCGACCTATATCAGAAAGACGTTAAGCGAGGACATGACAAAGGAGATGATTGCTATTCTCAGGGAATTTCAAGATTGTTTCACATGGCATTACACGGAGATTCTAGGACTTGATAGAGACCTTGTTGAACATCGACTACCTATCAAAGAGGGATATAAACCAGTATGTCAACCTAGAAGGAGGATGTCAATAGAAACTGAGCTCAAAGTCAAAAAAGAGATTGATAGGCTCCTCAAAGTAGGGTTCATACGAACGGCGAAGGATACATAGTGGATAACCAATATAGTGCCAGTAATCAAGGTAAAAACCAAAAAATTAGAATATGTGTGGATTACCGCAATCTTAAGGAGGCAACTCCAAAAGACAAATATCCAATGCCCATGGCCGACTTGATAATTGATGGGGCATCTCAAGATCAAATCCTGTCCTTCATGGATGGCAACGCAGGATACAATCAAATTCTACTCATGGAAGATGGCATCCATAAAATAAAATTCAAATGCCCAGGGCATTTAGGGGCATTTGAGTATGCCGTCATGCCTTTCGAGTTGAAAAACACAGGTGACAGGACCCGTCCCAATCCCCCTCTGGGACCACCCCGGGATGTGCCCTGCTCCCATCTCACAATAGCTCTAAAATACTGAAAATACCCTTAATAGGCTTAAAGTCTTTCGAATTAAGTAAATAAGGTTAAACATGCAACCCTAGAGTTCTGCACTGTCAGACAAGGGATAGTACAAATACAACATGCGAGCACAATGTCAGGTTATAAAACGGTGCTCAACCTACCCAAACAGGGTGTACAGGTGCGCAATAAGGAATCTATGCCTCGAACTCCGGGTCATCTCCTTTAACTCAAGTACACGGCCTGGAGGGATTAATAAAACAATAAAGAGTGAGTGGACCAAAAATAAACAATGTTTTCAAAGCCAGTTTAATAATATAATAATCATAAGGTTTTACCCCTCCGTTTTTAAACTTGCATGCACTACGTCAAAACATAGGTAGTCATAATAGTATCATAAAATCATATATAACAGAATAGGGAAACAATCATAATAGTAGTGCACTGTACAACCCCACCCCGGCATCCCTGATGTCTGGCATCCCTGATGCCTAATAATGTCACGGTCCTAACGCTACGTGTGCTACCCAGGGTCTCAATCTCAAGTCTCCCCGGGGTCCACCCAGGTCAATGACCCGTAGATCAATGACCCTCCTTGGGGGTACCATCCATAACTGCACTCCTGATCGTGAGCCACCCCTCGGGTTAACCCTCTCAGGCAGCGTCTGTGACTACTCCAGGATACTACAGGATGTCTGGAGGAGACAGTAATCATAAGGTAGGTATACACTGACACGACGCATCCCAATCCCCCCGGGATTAACACGGGATGTGCCATGCTCTTATCTGACACAAAGTGTCAGACAAGGGATAATTCAAAACCTTTAACCCGAAGGCTTCCAGAGTACGCCAGGATCCGGAAGAGGTATGTGATATCTCAGTCTCTGCTACAGTCCACATCCGCTGTCAACCTGAAGGGCAGTCAAAACATTTAAAAGCTGTGAGTGGACAAAACAAAGAGTTTATAAACACATTTAATTGAAGACATTTGTACCCTTCACTAAAAAGCATGCATGCATTCAAAAACCGTTTATCCGAAAGAACCATATGTGGGAACTAAGCCCAAAATCATAACTGAAAGAACCAATAAGAATTAACCGTACGGGCCACTGCCCAAATCCATGTGGGACTCAGCTCAAATCATACAGAAACCAACCATAAGGGCCACTGCCCAAATCCATGTGGGACTCAGCCCAAAACCTGTATACATCACATATCATATTTCATATTTCATATCTCATATATCATATCTCATATATCATATATCATATATACATATAAATCACAAAACCAATCCTGTCACGATTTCCAAAGCTACGCGCGTTCTACCCGGGGTCTCCAGCCCAAGTCTCTCAGGGTCAACTAGGTCAGTGTCCGTAGACCAAAGACCCTCCCTGAGGTTATAAAGTAAGCCCTCCTGAGAGTAAGATACCCAACGGGGGCGATTCCATTCAGTTAGTGCTCCGTGACTACTCCGGGGTCCACCTAGGCCAACGACCCTCCCCGGAAGAGACAGTACAAGTAAAGGAAGGTATATGAACATATATATATATATATATATACATAACATAAACATTCATGCTCGGTTCCCCTGAACCGTCATGTATCATAAAATCCTTTTAAGGGTTCATGCCCTTCATATACATATAGAAAACATCCTTACAATCTTTCAAGGGTTCATGACGGTTCCCATAAACCTTCATGATCCACAAAACCTTTTAAGGGTTCATGCTGGTTCCCATAAACTGTCATGAACCTGGAAATCCATTTAGGGTCCCCGACCCGAAATCATCAACGTAAGGTAACTGGGTCTCGTGCCCGAACATATGACTCAACTGGGCACCGTGCCCGATATCTCAGGGTCAGTCACGACTCCGATTGTAGTGATGTGTGCAACCATCCATCCAGGACCGCCCTCAATCTTGGTATGTCGCTGTGAACGTATCAACCGATGCGACCACCACAAGATCATGGTGCACTCATCACCGATCGATATCCTGAACCTTCAGTACTCCGAAGTCAAGCCTCCATCGGCTACCCGACAACAGATCGTGCATCGTGACCTCTCCGGAAGGAACACATCCCAATCCGGAGGTGAGCGTCGTGTCGTCTGTCGCCGTGCACATAGCACTCACCGCGACCACGATTTAGACCCGTAGGCCATCAATAGGGTCATATGCCTGAGACAAAACCAAATGGGTACCCGAGTTTATCCTTTTGGAAATCCAAATTCATTTCATTTAAACCAATAAAAGAAATAAAAACCCGTATTGGCACCGTATAAGGTCGAAACCTCGAAATACGTGCCAATACATAACCACACATCTAAATGCACTCATGGCATCACAAATAAGTATTTAAAACATATAATAAACATTTATGCATGCACCAATTTAGAAAACAAGGTCTACTCACAGACCGTCCGAGCTGCTGTCTCGATACACGTGCCATAAGGCTCTCCCGAGCCAATCACCATCACCGGCACTCCCAAACCTGTCCAAATCGTAATTGAACGTTACTAATTACTTAAATAACCTCCCACTAAAGTCCCGTAATTTTCTAAAAATTTTAACTATTTTTAATCCCGATCCTAAACCTTCTAATGCCCCGAACATTATCGAGACGATGTCTGATCGACACGAAAGCAGTCCCAAAATGTTCGTTACATCGAATATAAGATTTCACGTGTTGAACACATTCCCAAACTATGGGCCACACACCCTCACGCGCCCCGAGAAGCCACAGCCTCACGCGCCCTGTACAGTTTTCTCCTTCCTCGGGTGAACCGGCCGGTCCACCTGGTTCGAATCGAACCGAACCGGTGTGACCAGTCCACTGGTTTTCCTTCCATTTTTCAACCCGCTTCAATCCCCTTTTAATCCCATCCTTCCTACCTAAATCCTAGGGACCTAACCATAACAAAAGGATGAAGAAACAAGTCCTAACACCCGTTGAAACCACTTGGTTCTAAAACGGTCCTCACGGCCATTTTTCCCGGTTCATCCCCTAGGCTTCTTTATCCTCAAACCATCATCAAAGTCATCCCATTACCTTCCTAATAACTCATTAAGCCCATTAAAATCGATTAAAACCATCCTTAATGATTGAACCCAAAGAAAATGAAGATGGGACAAAAACCGATACCTATCGGGTTTTCCTCCTCCACGCTGCCGTGGACGGCGGTCTTGCAGCCTTCTCAGTCTTCAGCCACTCCTCACACGATCATATTGATGTAAGGTGATGTTGGTGGTGAGGGGTGGTGTTTGTGTTCGAAGAAAATGGAGAATGGAGGTATGGTGAAAATGGTGTTTTGGGTTGTGAAGAAGAACAAAGATGATGGTGATATCTGATGAGAGAGGGAAAGGAAATGAAGGGTGAGGATTGAGAGATTAAATTGAAATGGAGGGTTAGGATTGAGTGAAGATATATTAAATTATAAACTAATAAAATAACAATAATTAATTAATATAGATCCACAATTTAGGGGTTTGAGCCAATGGGATGAGTGACACTTGTCACTCATCCATGGGTCCCACTTAAAATATCTGCCTAATCAGGATAAGCCAAGTGTCCTCGCCTCGTAATGCGCGTATAACGAAACCGAACTTCCGTGATCCATAACTTTCCCATTCGAAGTCTGATTTCAGCGTGCCGCCTGTCTATGGATTCGTATCGTCCCGATCTACCTAAGGGTCCTCGGCCCTCGGCCATCAGACCTCGCAGTCCAAAAGTCAACTATTTACCCCTTTTAACCAAAATTACCAAAATGCCTTTGAACTTTTGAACGTCATAACTTCTTCCTCGAATGTCGGAATTGAACGTGCCACCTGTCTATGAACTCATGACGTCCTGAACTATGTCACAATCATCGGAAAAAGTCTATTTGACTGCTAGAATGAAAAGTCAACGTTTTACCCATTCCAAGGGTAAAACGATCATTTTGCACCGTTCGTCCGATTTCACTCAACTAATCACGGATTAACCTCACTAATCATAGTTAGTCACTAATCTAATCCTGAAATTCGGGACGGGTCGTTACATACACAGTGAAATAGTATCACATTCCATATGACTCCCCGACTTACTCCGAAAACCAAATTGTACATATATCCAGACGAGTCTCATGCCCAAAACATCATAATACATATAGAACCCCATCATAAAGTATTAAGAATCATCCAACCAAATTGTACATATATCCAGACGAGTCTCATGCCCAAAACATCATAATACATATAGAACCCCATCATAAAGTATTAAGAATCATCCAATCACAATCATGAAGTAAAACAGTGAAAATAGTTATGCATGCAATCATTTTGAAATCGAAAGCCCACTCACACACGGTCCTTGTTGCTCAACCAACCGCCTAAACCTGTTCAAACACATCCATAAGTCACTAATTGAAACCTACTAGGTCTAACATCCAACCCTAGAACAAAACTGGCCTGGGAACGCATCCCGAGGCTAAAACCCTCAATTTGACCAACTTAACGATCTCCGATCGACACGAAACTACCACCATTGGATCTGGAATGTCAAAACCTTGAAAATGATGTCGGTTCCTCCTCTAAACTCTCGTCCATGCTCCCCCATGCGTGGGTCAACGCTTCTGGTCAAAAGTTAACGGTCAACAGTGCTGACGCCAGCAGGACATCAGCAGACAATGTCAGACTAACTCGTGTCAGACCTTGACAGGTGCCACGTGTCACTCCAAGATTGGTCCAGGTCACTGATACGTGTCAGGTCCTAATAATGCCACATGTCAGCTACTGGTTGGTCCACGTCACTGACATGTTAGTGACACGTGGCAACCACGAATTGGGCCACGTCACTGACATGTCAGTGCACAGTTAGCACTGACATGTGACACGTATCACATTCTTACTGGCCCACGTGTCTGACAGCTTGAGAGATGGATGACGTCATCAGCTGACGTCATCGTCCCTTTCTTTTGACGATTCTACTATTCGGTTCGCACAGACCCGCGACCCGACCCGGCTGTATCTCGCCCGTTTTCAACCCCATTTCAAAAACCGTTGCTACCCCTAGGATCATATATGTGCCTAGGTTGGATCTATGGGTTCAAACTTAGCTAAAACACAGGAGAATCGTACCTTAGCTCAAGCAACCATGGCTGCCTGTTTTCCCGTCCAGTTCACCGTCGATCCTAACACTACGGCGCCTGGTTCTAGGCCTCAATCAACTCGCACTAGTCCTATATAGAAATCTGGGTCCTCAGACTCACCCAAAAAAGCCTAAAAAACCCAACCCAAACGTGACCCGATCATGAGGGTTTCGGGTTTTACCTGGGAACTTGTCTCTCTACTGTGTATCGCCGCTCTCAGTCGTGCATCGTCGTCCAACTCCCCCTCCCCCTTTCAGTCACTTCTCAGGTTCACTAAAGGAAACAGAGGATATAGGAAAGGTGATCGATGGCTGAGTGTGTGTGTTTGCAGAAGTTAGGTTCACGGTTGAATGAGGATTAAAAGGGAGAGAGAGCAGATACATGCATCCTATCTTTTGGGTAAATGGGCCAGTTAGATGAGTCATACTTGTCACTCATCTGATTGGTCCAATAAGCTAGTTGACCAATCCAATAATGCCAATTGGCCCGAAACCTCGAAAAATGTAATAGTATCTCTCGAACTCTATGATCCGTAACGTCCGTATTGAACGTCCAAATTCGGCATGATGCCTGTTTACGGACTCGTGGTGATGTGATCTACGTAAAAGTCATGTGATCTACGTAAAAGTCAAAAGTCAATATCTAAACAGTGTATCGAGTCAAAAGTCAACATTTTTCCCTGATCAAGGGCAAAATTGTCATTTTACATGGAATTTTCCAATTTACAAAAATACAGAAAATCCGGGTCGTTACAGCAGTTATCGTCTATCAACGGGCAATGAATGCTATCTTCCATGAAATGATCAGAAAAAATTTGGAGGTTTATATTGATGATGTGGTGGTCAATTCCTAGGATGGAGAAAAACACATATACGATCTCCAAAAGGCTTTTGGAAAGATGAGGCAAGACAAGCTAGAAATGAATCCAAGGAAATGCACGTTTGGAGTCCGAGCCGGGAAATTCTTGTGATTCCTAGTCCATCGAAGGGGGATCGAGGTAGATAAAAACAAATCCAAGAAATTAAGGATTCTCCTCCTCCAAAAAACAAAAAGCAACTTCAAAGCTTGCTTGGGAAAGTCAATTTCCTCAGATGGTTTGTAACTAACCTATCAGGGAAAACTCAGGCTTTTTCCTTGTTGGTAAACATCAAGGATACAGAAAAATTCAAGTGGGAAGAAAAACACCAGTTCGTTTCGGGAAACTCAAAGAGTATCTCTCCAAACCACTAGTCCTAATGCCACCAAAAGAGAGCAATCCTCTGAAGCTATACATATCAGCGTCGCAAAGCACAATCGGAAGTTTGTTGGCACAGGAGAACGAGGAAGAAAAGGAGCAGGCCATATATTATCTGAGTAGCACCCTGATGGAAGTCGAAGAAAGATACACGGCGGTAGAGAAGTTATGCTAGCATTATACTTCACGGCTATTACACTACGACACTACTTGTTGCCCTTTACCATTCGGATTATCGTCCAAATCGACCTGCTGAAATGTAACAACCCGTCCCGAGAATAGGGATAAGTGGAGTGATTAAGGTGTGATTAGTAAGATTAATCAAGGGTTAGGTGGTGGTCCCGAGGGGTCCGGGAACTTAGGATGACGATTTTGCCCCTGGGTCGGGCAGAAATGTTGACTTTTATTTCGGGTGGTCAAATGGGAGTTGACCAGTGACCAGGACGTAGTTGAGGACGTTACGAATCCGTAGGCAGGTGGCACGCCCGATTTCGACATCCGAGGAGGAAGTTGTGATGTTCGGAATGTTGAGGGCATAACCGTAATTTGGCGAAATTAGGGGGGAAACGTTGACTTTTTATACGAACGGGTTTTGGTAAGTTGACCTAAGACCGTTAGATAGTTCTTGTCGTCCTGAGTTCGATGACAGGCGGCACGTATTCATCGGACGTACGAGGCGAGAGTTACGGGTCTAGGAAGTTTCGGTAAAACCGTAAAAATGTGTTAAAAAGAAGGGTATTTTGGTCATTGGGGGCACATTGGGATTTGTGCACAGAAGAAAGGAATGGACGGCTGGGATTAGGCCATGTGGGAGTGTGTGGAGTGGATGGTGACACATGGCATGTGTGTAGAGGATTCTGGGAGAATCCTGTGTGGTCTCAGCCCAAATAATTGGGGTGCAACCGTGCAGTCCTTCGACAAACACAGAGAAACAGAGTGAGTTTGTGAGGAGGAATTGAGGACTGATCGTGGCTGGTGACGAGTTTTGGTGAGTGAGGGAGGAACGGGAGATTGAAAGGGAGTTGCTGATCAGGTTTTGGTGGTGTAATTGTGCACGGCGGCACGGCGGAGGTGCGGAGAAGTTTTGACGGAAATAGGGAGGCCGTGAGTTCGAGGTGGTGGCTACGCCGTGAGGTGACTCAAACCAAGGCAGGGGAAGCTGCAGGAGGTTGCAGGGAGACTAACGAACACCGTGGCATGCGGCAGTGCGCACGGCGGAGCTGCAATCGAAGGTGAGATCTCTTTACTCTATTTTTCCCGTAAACTTCATTTGGAAAGTCGTGAGGTTTGGCTGAGAGTCGAGAGGTTAGAAGGTCGAGGTGATGTTCAGGGAGGTCCTAGGAGTGGGTTGTGATGGTCGCCGTGACGGGGGCGTACACGGCGGAGCTCAGGCGAAGAGGAGTCTCTGTTACCCTGTTTCGACCGTGAACTTCGAACCCAAAGTCGTGGACTTCTGGGGTGAGTCGAAGGGTTAGGGGTGTTGGACGTGGATCAGTGAGGTTGTGGGGTGAGTCTGGTATCGCCACCGTGACGGGAGGTTACCGGAACAGGTGAATTGTGAAACAGGGGAAAAGTGGCCGTCTGGTTTGAGCTTGAGTCGACGGTGTAGGGGCCGTGTCGAGTTCTAAGGAGGAGGGGGATGGTTAGCTTAAGGTTGGACGAAGCTTTAGGTGAAGAAAGGGAAGGAAATCGTGCAGGTACGGCGGAGAACCGTTGACGCCGGTTCAGCTGTAGCCTACTGTGTTGAACCGGGTCGACGTGAGGTTGAAGGTGTACTGTAGCTGGCGCGTGGGGCCACGCGCAGCCACTTCGGGCGGCGCGTGGGGGCGCGTGCGGCGGTTCTGGGAGAAACGGTCAACATAGTTTTTGGTCTAGGAGTCATGGTGAGTTCAATGGAGTTGGTTTCGGGTTAATCGGAAGTCGTTTGAGTTGAGTTCCGCGAGGGTGAAAGTTTAGGGTCCCGGGTTCTTATGTTTAGGATTCGGGGAATTTTGAGGGAATTTAGGTGAACCTTCGTAGACGTACTAGTAACGTAATTTGGCGGTGTTTGACAGGATCGGGATTTCCCGAGGAAGCCGAGGAACGGGCTGGACGTTCGGGACGCGAGTAGGGCTCAGTACTGTGAGTGGACCCTTTCCTTAAACTCGATCATGCATAACTGTTTTTATAAATGTATTTTATGGTTTTACTTATGACTAGATGTTTCTTGAATATGTTATGATGATTTTATGTGTTTGCACGTTTTTCGAGAAAAAGACGGTTTTGGCACGTTTTTCGAGAAAATGTTGGTTTTCGGATTTTGATGCCACATTTGGGGATTTCCACCGATAAAGGTTTTCAAATCATGATAAATGAGTTATGAAATATGATTTGTGCTTATATGTGGTTTCGGTATGAACATAGATATTTTCCGGATTTGGGTTCGGAATGACGGTTCTGAACGCCGGAAGGGCATCAGACCAGTGATTTCGGATTCGGGTTTGGATGAGGATTTGGTAAATGGTTTTCAAATGGTTTTGGGATTGGATTTGCTGGATCTGGATATTGGGTTTAAAGACCCGGATATATTGGACGGGGGACCGGCCGGATTGGGTTTAAAGACCCGGATTGAGTTTAAAGACTCGGGAGTTTAAAGACTCGGATATATATTGATTTTCCCCCGTAGGCCTTGAGTTTAAAGACTCGGGAGTTTAAAGACTCGGATAGATCCAGCAGGTTTGATCGAGAAAATGATGATTTGGTGGTTATGGTTTTGATACGGTTTCTGATACTCATATTATGGTTTCTTATGGTATTTTATAGTGTTTCTGTTTCTTATGATGTTAAGAATGATTCTTTATAAATGTGTTTATAACTGTTGGTTATGCATGTGGTTTCCAAACGGAGGGTTTAACTCGGTTTTCTTATAAAATGGTTTTGAACTTTTGTACCTTTTGGTCCACTCACATTTTCTGTTTTAATTGCCCTCCAGGTTGTGGAGCAAGCGCGGGGTCTTGACGTCAAGGCAGAGTCTGAGACATAGAAGTGACGTGAGAGTTCCCAGAATAGATTAAAGGCTTCCGTGTGCGTGTAGTTATCGGTTTTATTTTCTTTGTGTGTTCTGTAAATGCTACTTTCGGGACATTGTGTCTAATTACTCCTGCGTTTGACTGGATTTGAGTGAGTTTTACTTGAGTTTTGTGTCGGGGAGTCAAACGGGAGCGGGATTTACCTCGGGTTTCGGGGTGAAACCGGGGTGGGTCCTGACATGAAATACATGATATCACGACCTATTTTGAGGGGAAGAATTGGTAAATGGACCCTGGCGTTGTCCGAGTTCAACCTCCAATACGTTCCGCAGAGGGCAGTAAAGGGACAGGCCATCACTGATTTCCTAGCGGAATACCCGGGTGTCAACATTGAGGTAAAGCCAAGTCCAAGCATTAGTATGCTAACTATACTGCCTTGGAAGTTATATTTTGATGGCTCCAAAACTAAAGACTTGGCGGGAACTGGGGTGTGCTTGATCGATCTGAAGGGTCTTTCATATCAGTTCTCGTTCAAATTAGATTGGGAAAATATAACCAATAATCAAGTGGAATATGAGGCATTGATCATCAGGATGGAGACTCTTATTGATCTAGGGGCACTGCATGTTGAGATCTATAGAGATTCAAAAATTGGTGGTCAACCAAATCACTAGGACTTACACATGTCAAAATCTCTGCTTAGCTAGCTACCACACTATCGTGGACACTTTGTCTTCGAAATTTGTTGACCCAACTATCGAAAACATACCCAGAGAGGAAAAATTGGCGGCTAAAGAGATGGCCCAGGTCGGGTCCGGGGTGTTGTTCCAAGAAGGGCAATTCGAGAAAAGGATCAGGGTAGGGAGAAGATCCCTGCCTCGATATTGAAAAGGGATGCCGAATTGGAAGTCATGGACATAGAAGTCGAAACCGACGATTAGAGGACCCCATTTATTAAATATTTGAAGTACCCATCAAATGAAGATATGAGGTTTGGAAACAAGGTGTACCATTACATCATATGGGGGTCTGATCTCGTAAATAAAAATTATGATGAAACCCTATCAAGATGTGTTGGACCCAAAGAGGCAATGGTGGTAATGGGGGAAATACACGAAAGAGTGTGTGGTGAGCATCAAGCAAGGCCAAAAATGAAATGGTTAATACAACGACATGGCTAGTTTTGGACTGACATCAAGTTGGATTGTTACGCATATGCCAAAGGGTGCAATGCATGTCAAAGTCATGCACCTTTCCAACATGCACTAGCGGTATCCCTCCACCCGATCGTCAAGCCATGACCTTTCCTAGGGTGGGCAATCAAATTTATTGGAAAGATATTCCCGGAATCCTCAGGAAAGCATGCTTATATAGTGGTAACCACATACTACTTCACCAAATGGGTGGAGGCTAAAGCTCTCAAGAAAATCACTACTCACGAATTGATAAAGTTTTTGAAGGATAACATCTTGAGTAGGTTTGGTATACCATAGACTATCGTCACGGACCGCGGACCCTCATTCATGTCCCGAGAACTACAAGAATTCGGTGCCCAATTCTCAATCAAGTTTGTTCAATCCAGCCCTTATCACCCCTAGGCTAATGGCCAGACAGAGGCCAGCAACAAAAGCATTCTCACAATTCTAAAAAAGATGTTAGAAAATTATCCTACTAATTGGCACGAGCAGCTAATCTACACACTTTGGTCATACCGGACGTCAAAACGAGGAGTTATTAGAACATCCCCGGCTGACCTCGTCTATGGCTGAGATTTGATGTTGCCAATCGAAATGAACATTTATTCATTAAGGCTACAACACCAATATGGTTTGCACACAGAGGTGTATACCCAGGTCATGTAATGAGTTAGAAGAGTTGGATAAAAAAAAGAATGGATGCGCTGAACAAGATTATGGCCAACAAGGCTACAGTGGCGAGGGCTTACAATAAAAGAGTGAAAGGAAAATCCTTCCAAAAGGGGGACCTGGTTTGGAAAATAGTTTTACTTTTGGGAACATCTGTCCTCATGAGAGAGAAATGTAGCTCGACTTGGCAGGGGCCATTCATTGTTCATAAGATAAATGGAAAAGGATCTTATTATCTAAGAGATGATAAGGGCACAGTGGATAAAAATCCTACCAATGCTATGCATATGAAGAAGTATTACCCCACACTCTGGGATTCCGATAGCAGGGTGATCGGGTACGTTTAATTCCAAAAATCAAAACACTTCGAGAGAAGATACAAGCATTAGGCAAAAAATCGCCCTACAAAACTAGTTTACAACGACCAACCGAGTGGTCAATCAAAAGGGGTGGAAATTTGAAACCGATCAGTATGAGGAAGGCGGATCAGTAGTCATGTTAAAGCAAGCTCGTTTCGCCACTTCTGCGGCTATTTTCTCCTCGGACCAGTCATCAGGGTGCAGCAAAACCGCAACACAGGACACATAGCCATCAACATAACCTCCCTTATAGAAAAGTTTGGGATATGTTCTCGATGTCACGATCCCTAGTCTTGATCATCCCTAGAAGCTTTAAGATCCTGGCCATTAGGACAACATGTTCTCCCTGGGATTGTTCAAGCTCTAGACATCTGCTTTGGTGATAACCTTCAAGGGTTTGCACTTGTTGTTTTTAAGATAGCAAAGAAACGGGGGGAAGGTGAATGTTGTTTTGTTTATCCAACTGGTAAGCGTACACTAGATCCTACAGGTGATGGATATATGTTGCCTAGGTTTCCGCCAGACGACGAATGTTGATGGTTTGATTTTCAAAATACAGTAGAAGATGGTGTGCGGTGTTGGGGGCCGAGGATCTTGATGGTGTGGTCGTAGTGTTATCGATAGTAGCCATGTTTGAATTTTGGGATAAGAACATTGGAGTTGGATGGTGTGATTTTTATAAACTAATGAGTAAGGCTTACATCAGCTCTTAATTATTACTTCATGCAAATTCAAATTACATCAAAGGGACACATGGACTCTGGTTGTAAGACCCGTGTCTTGGAGGGAATGGTGAACAATCTCACATTCCTACGAGGGGGGAATGGTCTTAGAGGGGAATGGTGGGGTGCCTTAAAGGTGTAGGCACACACCAATCTAGCACGAGGCCTTTTGGGAGCTCAAGAGGCTTTGGGGGGGATTGGAACCCCAAAGTTAAGCGAGTTGAGACTGGTGCAATTCCTTGATGGGTGAACCCCTGGGAAGTTGCACCGTGAGCTCCCGAAAACAAAACCGTGAGGGCAAGGGCAAGGAGGCCCAAAGCGAACAATATCGTGGTAGATGAGTCTGGACCTAACAGAGGAAGGTCGGGTCCTGACAGAATGGTATTAGAGCCAAACTTTGACCAGGAAGTGTCCCAGCGAGGACGCTGGGCCTTAAGGGGGGTGGATTGTAAGACCTATGTTCTGGAGGGAATGGTGAATAATCCCACATTCCTGCAAGGGGGGAATGGTCTGGGAGGGGAATGGTGGTGTGCCTTAAAGGTGTAGACACATACCAATCTAGCACGAGGCCTTGTGGGAGCTCAAGCGGCTTTGGGGGGGATTGGAACCCCAAAGTTAAGCGAGTTGAGACTGGTGCAATTCCATGATGGGTGACCCCCTGGGAAGTTGCACCGTGAGCTCCCAAAAAAAATCGTGAGGGCAAGGGCAAGGAGGCCCAAAGCGGATAATATCGTGCTAGATGAGTCGGGACCTGACAGAGGAAGGTAGGGTCCTGACACTGGTAAACAGTAAAACAACGAGGAACATAATTCAGCTTGCAAAGATGGGCGGTGAAAAGATAACAAGTTTTATTTTAAGAAAAAGATAAAGATTACATCGAAAGGATTAATACATCAAAGCATCGGAAGGAGAACCGTTAGATCTGAGCTAGTGGATGAGGCTTCCCTATCTTACGATCAACAAAGCCATGGTGAAACCCATTGTGGTAGGCCATAATCCTCAACTGCTGAACTAGGGTATCTTAGAATGCAGCTTTCGTCCTAAGTTCCTCCCCTTCATCTTTCATGCAGCAATTTCCCTCTCTGACTGCAGTAGTGCATCCCCAGTAACACTAACTTTCTCACAAAGGGAAATGATCTCGAATTTGATAAATACTCGTTTATCTCCGTGCATGGATAATTCTGATTTCTCTTAAGAGCGGAAAGCATAAAGCTCTTTCCTCATATTAGCAATGACCTGTAATTGGTCTTGTGATTGAACGTGGAGACGAGAAATGACATCTTTGCGCAAGAATGGTTTCGCCCACAAAGTGCCAATTTATAGATGTTTGTCTACATTAAATTATGGCGGTTCAGAAGTATAAAGGAAGAGACACTTGCCAAAAGAACGGATTGTTATTAAACGGTGAGTACTTTTACACTTTTGTAAAAAAAAAAATCAAGGTTAGGCCACTGGGATAAGGACCTTAGTGAGTTCCTTATGGACAATATCGTCCCGCTCTTGAGCAGCCACTCTCTTTTTCTATTGGAGGTCAGCAAACCCTTTTCGAAGTTCTCTTTTCCTCCTCCGAAAATGGCCCATAACTGCTGCATCTTCACGACCTCAGTTAAGAATGTCAGCCCCTCATTAGAGGCATGTGTCCCGAACCATTTTCAGCTTGGATTTTAACACCGTTCTTCGGGCGCGAGCCTCTTCGGTCCTTTCATTCAGAAGGGTAATTGGGTCTGACCCCTCAGAGATGGTATTCGATTCCTCAGACGTACCCCTAGAAATAAGAGACATTGCTCTTGTATCAATTCACTAGTAAGAAGTGTGAAGAATGGTTGATCTGGCGGATATTTATAGCCAAGTTAGGGTTTAGCCTCAAGATATGTGAAGAGTTATGAGGATTAAATATGGAAGTAATTATAGTTGCGACCTTTACATATCTGGAAGAAAGTTTCAACAAAATTACAGGATACACCACTAAAACCAAACTCTGGATGGGCGGCAGTAACTATACAAAAGGGGACGGCAGGCCCAAAAAGACAAAGGGTTTAAATTACAAGTCCAACAACCCACCAAGCATCACTTGAGGGCCCACTTTCTAAACCCTAATATTGAAAGAAAGGGTTATCTTTTCGGCAGAGGCCTCGCGGGCCTGCTTCTCTACTATTCGAAAGTTTTCCTGGAAACGTCCCTTTGTTGTTAGAAGAATTCATATTGCTGCTCAAGTTGCAGACATGCACCCTCGGATTCAGAAAGTTGAGTACGACTGGTGCCCACGTCTAGAAGTGTTTCCCGATACATCCCTCATATGCGAATGAATTCATCATAAGCTATGAGGTAGCTTTGAAGGAAATCATCCAACTCGGCCCGTGTTGGAACATTTGTCAGAGGAGGGAGTTGGTCCAAGAAAGTCTGAAAAAAAAGTGTTTTCGTAGACTTCTTAGAAACGGTAGAACCAAGAGAGAAGCAGATAAAGTTGCAGGATTGGAACGAGCAAAAATCTCTACCGTCTGAGCCAATTCTACTAGATTGATGGAATCGTATCCAACCACCAAGGATCTAATTATATATTTGGCAGCTAAAAGTTCAGATGATTCCGGTCCCGACGTTTGAGAAATACAAGAGGGAGTAAGGAAGGCTAAATCAGAATCCAAGCGGTCAAACTCAAGATGAAGGCTAACCTGTAAATCAAGAAAGGCGAAAAATAGGGCAATGAAGCAAGAAATGATGAATAAGGCTGGAAACTTGGAAGAGGGGTTTCACTATAACGACATCTAGGGATGGACAGGTCAAAGGAGCAAAAATTGCAAACATTGATGAAGATATAATGAGGGATGCGATATCTAGGTAACTCTGGACGTCGAGATTCACTAGTCGATCAAGTACAGGAGGGTCTTATGGAGCATCTTCAACCCGAAGGAGGAAGCCATCAGAAGAGACGATTGAGATATGTGCCCTGTCCATCCTAACTACACAAACAAATCGAATCAGAAGGTACAAATGATAGCAAAGAGGACACACTAGAAGAAACTATACATGACAAGGCGCGAGTATCCTTCACTTTCTTTGTTCAACTAGGGTCGAGACAAATGGGTCTAAGCTAATGGCACCTCCAACGATAAAAACTGGCGATTTTATACCTCCCTAGGGGAAAAGCTGGAGCGTTCATCAAAGTAAGCGGCTCACCATGAATCAAAGGCACAAGTACACCCATATGAAGCCTCTGAGTAGGAAGGAAAGGCCATAGGCACTTGAGATAGAAAATCCTGAAAGGCGAAGACCGACCGTACATTCGAAATCCCCAGACGAAATGACGTACATATGTTCCTACCTTGAACAAATGATATAGGAATGGCTTGACAAAAGCCAAGCTAACGAGCACAATAATTGCGTTAATACACTTCAAAACCAAGGGAAAACCTGTTGTTTTCACCACTACCTTTCAGAAGGTCGCGAGTTACGATATAGCTCATGAAGTCTCTAGCTTGACCTTTCCTACAAGTAGGATCTGACAACAAAAGAGGAAACCCCCTTCTCGGAACCTTGGAAATTTCCTGATTACACTAGCCTCCCAATGATCCTGACGACGAGAGAACAACGTGCAAAAGAATGACAAGTAGTTTCTGGTGGATAGGGAGAGTGGGGTAAGCGCATCAACGGTTGGGCTGGAATTACAACATCTGGGTATTCTACTGGACAATTTTGGTAGTGGGGAAACGACCAGTTTAGCCACACCTGAACCATCCAAATATGACTATTCAAAGAGGTCGGCTTTGCAGTCTAGAGAACTATAGAGCGAAGAACGGAATACATGTGGGCCAGATCCAGGGGCCCCAGTGCTATGTTTGAACGTGATGCCAGTACTTTAGCAAGTGGGGCCTATTATAGGGTAGTACTCCTCATGGTGTTAGGAAACATAAACTAGTCCAACTAGAGGCGGTAGAATTGAATCTTCTCATAGACGGGGCCCAAGTAAGAAGTTGGAAACCCCAGATTATTAAACTTGCCTTTTGTCCTGAGGCTCTCATCTCCAGCGAAAGGGAAAAAGATGGAAAGAAACTGATATAGGAGAGTTGCTGACAGAACATCTGGGGGCAGCCTATTGATCAGAGGATTGTGACCCCGTTTGAGTTGGGCAAAAAGGACAAGGTAAAGTTAGCCACATCTGACAAGACCCGTCCCTGAAGGACATAGATAACTGTGCCTGGCCCTGCTCCCGTCTGACAAGTCAACTGAAGTTTCAAAATTACCCTCAGCACTTGCCAAACAAGGGATAACTGTACCTGTGCCCACTCATGCCTCCACCTCCCGATCAGCCTCGATCATCGCGCCACGACCTGGAGGGTCAATAAAACAGAAAAGTTGTGAGTGGACAAAACAAAGTTTTAGAAATACATTTATCAAAATACATTCTTACCCTTCAGTTTCACAAACATGCATGCATATCATAAAACAAGAGTCATAGTGTGAACTCAATCAAGTATGAACAGTGGACTAATAAAATCAAAACATGTTTTCCCATGGTCCGTAAAACTCATGTTTCTCAAATCAGTGCACAACATAAAATGTCTGGACACAAATATCAATAAATCATCAATACCACCAATCCTCAATATCCAATCTCAATATCCAAGTAACCCGTCTCGATATCAATGCAACGCGTGCAAACTCGGGTGTCTCACGTCCGAGTACCTCCCCAGGATCTACGACGTCTGGGGTGATTTCATCTCCAGGATCTACGACGTCTGGAGGATATCCTCATAATCTCACACTCCTGAGACTGAGCCTCCCTCAGAGTTACTCATCTCCAGATAGTAGATCGTGACTACTCCAGGATCGATGACGTCTGGAGGAGACTATCAAATCACAGAGGATGGTATATGTGGAACAGTCACCAAATCCAATAAGGCCTAAGGGATATCCCATCATATTCTAAACTCGTTAGACATACATTCCACTTAAAGAATTCACTGAGCATAATCTCATCCTGGGTCCAATCTTCCCAATTGTGCTACCTTTCTAGCCTCATTCTTGGGACCCACACAAATCTAAGTTTAACATTTAGTAGTTCACAATGTACACTAATTAACATCTGACCCCCAATCGAGGGTCAATCTCATTCTGAGATCAATCACGAGGTCTCATATACCCTCGTACTCTCGTCTCACTACCAGGTCGCGCACGAGGCTTACGTTTCGGAGGCATGACGTGGCAACAGATTCAGCAACCTAGTGCTCTGATACCAATTTGACACGACCCATCCCCGAAGGACATAGATAACCGTGCCTGGTCCTGCTCCTGTCTGAAAAGTCAATTGAAGTTCCGAAATTACCCTCAGCATTTGCCAAACAAGGGATAACTGTACATGTGCCCACTCATGCCTCCACCTCCCGATCGGCCTCGATCATCGCGCCACGACCTGGAGGGTCAATAAAACAGAAAAGGGGTGAGTGGACAAAACAAAGTTTTAGAAATACAGTTATCAAAATACATTCTTACCCTCCAGTTTCACAAACATGCATGCATATCATAAAACATGAGTCATAGTGTGAACTCAATCAAGTATGAACAGTGGACTAATAAAATCAAAACATGTTTTCCCATGGTCCGTAAAACTCATGTTTCTCAAATCAGTGCACAACATAAAATGTCTGGACACAAATATCAATAAATCATCAATACCACCAATCCTCAATATCCAATCTCAATATCCAAGTAACCCGTCACGATATCAATGCAACGCGTGTAAACTCAGGTGTCTCACGTCCGAGTACCTCCCTAGGATCTACGACGTCTGGGGTGATATCATCTCCAGGATCTACGACGTCTGGAGGATATCCTCATAATCTCACACTCCTGAGACTGAGCCTCCCTCGGAGCTACTCATCTCCAGGCAGTGGATCGTGACTACTCTAGGATCTACGACGTCTGGAGGAGACTATCAAATCACAGAGGATGGTATATGTGGAACAGTCACCAAATCCAATAATCTCATTTTAAAACCATTCAAATCTCAAATCAAATAAAAAACGTTTCAACAGGGCCTCTGCCCAAAACATAGCTTTCACAAAGCAAGTTCCACAAATCCATCATAAAAACTGTGTCCAGAATATACTTTATAAATCAAAATAATCAATTTCATCGTATTCACATGTGACTCCAAATCCAAGTCAAAATCACTATCCAATTGGGTCTCAAGTCCAAAATATCATTTTCACGCAAATCCGTGCAATCGCAACCTCAGTTGCCAATTTCACATAAATCCATAAAAGATAGCCAAAACCACTATAAATCCATCAAATCATTTCTCAACTCATAATCCCAGTCAAAACCAATCTCAAATGCCGGGGCTTCGCCTAAAACAACAGTTTCATAGTTTTCTCGAAAATGTGCCCAAAATCATATAAACTAATATAATATTCCCAAAATCCGAAAATCGTCATATCGAAACATCAATCATGCCAAAAAAATTCAAATCATATCATAAAGCATTTAAAACATATATGCATGCATTCAGGGTAGAAAACAAAAGTCCACTCACACACCGTCCATATCGCTCGCTTTCCGAGCTACACGTTTTTCCGTAATTTTCGGAAGTCATCATTCCTGTTCAAAATCATTATCGAAGGTTACTAACATCTCAATATACCTCATATAATTTTTCCCAATTTTTCCGGGATTTAAATACTTATTTTAAACGTAACATAAACCTTCGGACCCTCGAAACAATATCGAAACGGTGTCCGATTTCCTCGAAACCAGTGTCAAAATGTTCGTTACATTAAATGGAACAAGTTTCATGTTGAACTCACCTCGGGATTCCCACTCACGCGCCCTCACGCGCCGCCATGAGTGGCTGCGCGTGAGTCCACGCGCCTGCTACAGTAACATTGTATTGTTCATCTTCTCGACCCGGATACCTGTAAAACAGGTCCTTTAGCCCGCGAGACGACCCGACCATTTCTATGTCAATTCTCGATTGAATTTCAAAATTGATCAAGCAAATAGCATCGTTTTAGGTCCAATTAAAGTTCTGTAAACTTAATTTCAATGGAACTTACCTTAATCCAGTCGACTTTGAGTTCGAAATATCGAAGAACATGTAACCACTGTTCATCTTCGAACTTCATCAATTTCAATCGAATTGGTGCAATTGATTCACTCAGAAGCTTCGCAGGGTCCATATAAACGTAATTCCAAGCTCAATTTCATCCTTCTAACCCTTCAATTGCACGACTCAATCCTCGAATTCCTTTTCTGTCACTAAGTCTGTTCAGAGCCAAAACAACATCAATTTCCTTCATTCTTGAGGTGGTCCTGATCGTGGCACTCCAAGAAAGCTCAAAAAAATCTCAATTTGGAGTATCAGGACCTACAAATTCAAATTCGATTTTTTTGTTCATTTTGAAAGTTCGAAGGGTTTGGGTCTTGGGTTCCTAGGTTTTTCTGTCACAATTTCCATCCCTTTTTCTCTCAACCATTCTCATTCTTCCTCTCTAATGATTTCTTTCTTTAATCCTCTCACAGGTTGATCAGACAGGGAGATCGAGCATACTGCTCTGTTTTGTCCTTCCCAAAATACACATGCACGATTTGTTTCTTAATTCAAATCCACACCGCCCAATCTTCATTGCCACTAATCTCTCTTTGCCACTAAGCCACAATCTGCCCGTGACAGATGTCACTCAACAACCAAAGTGAGTCACAATTGTACTGACTCATCACAAAGCCCAGTCAAATTACTATTTTACCCTTCTTTGAGAAACTACCAAATTGCCCTTCACTTTCTCAAGCCCATAATTTTTTCATCTGAACCTCGATTGACGCATGACGCCTGTCTACGGATTCAGCGTCTCAAGACCTACCCAACGGTACTTACGAAAAGTCCAAACACGGTCCCGATCAAAAAGTCAACACATGGCCCCTTTTAACCAATTTACCAAATTACCCTTAAACTTCCGAACATCTTAACTTTCTCCTCGAATGTCGGAATCGGACGTGCCACCTGTCTATGAACTCGTGACATCTCGAACCAAAAGTCAACCATTCGCCCAATTCCAATGGCAAAATCGTCATTTCCTTCAAATTTTCCAAATTTTCCTTTTTCAAATTTCCGAGTCGTTACAACATCTCCTAATGGGGACACCCCGAACATGACATCCATATCCAAGAGAGTTGGTGACATGGGGCCAACTCGAAATTCGAATGTATTCATACCACAATTCCAAAAACAGAGCGCTGAATGAATAAGGCTTGGATCAGGAGTGATGGAGAGCATAGAAAGACCTACCATATGATATATACCGTTGTTCCAAAGTTCATCCAAGTATATCTTTTGAATTCTTTGAACCCTTAGTTCCCAAGGATGTGCAAGGCCAGCATGACCTAGAGAGAGGAAGAGTTGCTTCCTCAAGGGATCCAAGTTTCCCTGTGGAAACGACTCCCACTAATATATGGGAAAAACTTGAAAGATTCTTAGAAGGAAATCAAAAGCCACCGATTTATCCGAAGGAGAACTTCTGAGGCAAGGGCCAAGGATTAAACAATGACCAAGATTAGTCATAAGGCAAAGGTCGTTAATGCCCTCACTGACATCCTTGAGTGATTCCAAAATACCACAAGAAGCTCTTGTATATGGTTCAAAGCCCACACCACAAACCTAATGAGTCATAACGGTAGGCGATGAGATGGGAAGGATGGACGACTCATATTTATCTTTCCACTGAGGGATGGGCTTGGAATAAATATTTTATGGGAATTGAAGTCCCAACTGGACTTAGATAACCGTGCCTGGTCCTACTCCCGTCTGATAAGTCAACTGAAGTCCCCAAACTACCCTTCAGCACTTGTCAGACAAGGGATAACTACACTGATTTCCGCTCATGCCTTCGCCTCCCGATCAGCCCCGAATGTCGTGCCACGGCCTGGAGGGTCATCAAAACAGGAAAGGTGTGAGTGGGCAAAAATAATATCATTTAAAACACATTTCAAAATTCATCATTTACCCTCCAGTTTATCAAACCATACATGCATAGAATCAAACATATGAATCATTTCATAAAACCATTTTATCATAACATAAATCACATAACTCAGGAATTAAACATACGAGGGTCATCTGGGAATTACACATCTAGAGTTATCATCCTGCTGGGAATTACACATGCAGCCTCACCGGGAATTACACATCCGGTCCCTCCGGGAATTACGCATCTGGAGTCCCTTCGGGAATTACACATCCGAAGTCTACCCAGGAATTACACATCTGGGGGCACCAAACATAAATACAAAATCAAAATCTTTATTTCAAAATCATCATTAAAACCATGTCAAAACCATTTATCGGGGTCTCGTGCCCAAATCTCATTTTCTAGCAAATCCGTGCAACCGCAACAAAAGTTGCCATTTTCACATAAATCCATAAAATATCCGGAAAAACATTACAAATCCCTCAAATCAATTACCCAACTCATAATCCAAGTCAAAACCGACTCAAATCCCGGGCCTTCGCACAAAACAACAATTTCACAGTTTCTCGAAAAACGTGCCCAAAACACTAATTAAAATAATCATTTAATCACAAATAATCATGCCAAATCACCATGACATCATTGAAAACCAAATCATGCCAAAAATCATGTAAAACATTTAACTATGTTTGCATATCAGATTATAAAACAAACGTCCACTCACAAACCGTCTATAACGCTCGCTTTCCGAGCTGCACGCGTTTCCGTAATTTCCCATATTTTCTAGGAATCTCGAATCCTATCCAAAATCATTACTCATGGTCACTAATGACTCAATTAACATCATATTAATTTCCCATAATTTTCCGGGAATTAATTACGAATTAAAAACGTAACATAAACCTTTGGACCCTCGAAACAATATCGAAATGGTGTCCGATTGACTCGAAATCGACGCTAAAATGTTCGTTACATTAAAAGGAACAAGTTTCATGTTGATCTCACCTCGAAAATCCCGCTCACGCACTGCCCCAAGCGGCTGCACGTGAGTCCACGCATCTGCTACAGTAACAGTGACTGTTCATCGTCCCAACCCATTTCCTCTGTCAAACGGGTCTGCAACCCGCGTGTTGAACCGATTCAATATCCATCAATCCTACATCATTTCTTTCAATTCAGTCATCTAACACCATCATTTAATCCTTAATTAAGGATCTGTAAGATCAATTTCACCATTCCTTACTTCAAAGGTAGTCGAGTGCCCGTGATAAGTCAAAGAGTGTTCATCGGTTGCTCTTGTCGATTCCCAATGATTCCTTCCAATTAACTCACTCAGAAGCTTCGCAGGGTTTCTTCAACTATGTTTCCAATCTCAATTTCAAGCTCCAATCCCTCTAACCATTCCAACTCAAGTGGGATTTCCAAAATCGAACTCAAGTGTCGTCTGAGCTCATTTATTCACCATTTTCTTCACTTTCAATCCCATTCGACTCGTTTAGACTCTTAGAAGCTCATCCTCATCTCTGATTCCATCAATTGACCGTCCAATTCAAAAATCGATTCTAAGTCATTAATTAAGGGTTTCGGGTGGATTTCTAGTTTTCTGGGTTTTTACTTCCCTTCTCCTTTCGGTTTCGTCACGACGGCACACTCTCAATTCGAATGGGTGGAGTCGCACAGTTTCCATTTACAAAATTAAGGGTTACCTTGCATGTAACACCCCGGAAATTCGAGGATTTTAATATTGTAATTTAATGTGTGAATTGACGCTTTTACCCTTGTGATTGGTGTGGCCAAATTGTTAATTTTTTGATTGGTGGGTTATATGGACTTTGACCTATGACCGTGACGTAGTTCGGGATGTCACGAGTTCATAGACAGGTGGCACGTCCAATTCGGACGATCAGGGAAAAAGTTACGACTATCGGAAGTTCAGGGGCATTACCGTAATTTGGACGTTAGGGGCGAAAATGTTGACTTTTCGTTTGACAACTAATTTTCACGCGACTCAAAGACCGTTAGGTAGGTCTCGACGTCCTGAGTCCGTAGACAAGCGGCACGCCGAAATCGGACTTCGTACGAGGAAATTATGGTCAGAAACATGAAATCGGGAGGTTCGTGTCTCGATTTTCGTGTCGAATATTTTATTCTGAAATTTCTGATTGGAGGACACCTTCACTCACCCATTGGCTGGATTGGATCAAGCTCCACTAAGCATTTAAATAAAATTAAAAACCACTTTTGATCTCAGCCCTTCATCTCAAAACCCTCAGATTTCATCTCAGCCATTGATCTCATTTCTGAGATTCAATCTGGGCCGTCCATCATTTCCCTCCATTTTTATATATTTCCATACCCGACACCCACATGCTGCCATTTAGATCATCACACCTGCGTGCACCTGACCCTTTGCTTCAGGCGTGGCTGGAATGAGCTGGTGAGGGCTGAGGCACGACGGTGAACGGCGGCATGCGGCGGCGAGGTGAGCGGTTTTAACCCGGAACGGTTTCAAAAACTCAGGAATTGGTAACTTGAATTCCAACGTTTGGTTTTGGTTTTTATTTACCCTAATCAACTCTAGGGACTGTTAGGAACATTTTGGGCTCGAGTTCGTGACCGGAGATAGCCTGAACGGAGGACAAACGGCAACGGGAGAACCAGCCCTGTTCATCGAGGTAAGCCCTCGATCCTGTCTATGTTTTTCGATTTTGAGTCCATAGAACCCTTTCTGGGATTTAGACGAGCATCTAGGAACAAACTAGGACTAAAACGGTTGAGTATTGAAGGAATGGTGACCGGGTCATGATCGCGGGTCTGATCGACCCGAGTTGCAGAAATACGGGTCAAACCGTCTGAGGACAGAGGTGATGACGTGGCACCCTGTCAGACTGTCAGGTGACGTGGACCAACCGTGAGCCGACACGTGCCGCATGTCAGTGCACAGTCAGCACTGACATGTCAGTGACGTGGCCCAGTCAGGGACTGCCACGTGTCACTGACATATCAGTGACGTGGACCAACCGTGAGCCGACACGTGCCGCATGTCAGTGCACAGTCAGCACTGACATGTCAGTGACGTGGCCCAGTCAGGGACTGCCACGTGTCACTGACATGTCAGTGACGTGGACCAGTGCCGTACTGACACGTGGCACATGTCAGATCTGACACGTGGCCTGACAGATCAGTGAGGTGGACCAATCGGGTGTTGACACGTGGCACCTGTCAGAGTCTGACATTTCAGACCTGACAGCTGTCAGATGACGTCAGCAGTGACGTCAGCGATGACGTCATGCTGACGTCAGCAGTGACGTCAGCGATGACGTCTGCAGGGACTGTTCCTGGGTTGACCGACGCGTTGACCGTCGCGTGGGGGCGCGTGTGAATAGTACTTTTGGTGGGACCACCACCATTCTTTAGGTTTCGACGATCCGGATCCAATGGCGGTGGTTTTGGGTCGATCGGAGATCATTAAGTTGGTCAAAATGAGGTTTATTGCCTTGGGAAGCGTGTCCGGGCGGCTTTTTCGGATCGGTTTCGGTCTAGGGTTTCATGGTTAAATGTTAGGGGTTTGTATTGACCTTTACATATACTTTGGATATGACAGGGATTGTATAATTGTACCAGAACGAGGGTATACGTTCGGTTTTCAGCAGGATTGTACTGTGAGTGGGCCCGTTTTCACTAAACCCTTGCATGCTTAAATGTTTTCTGATTTACTTATATGTTCACATGCTGGAATCGATAAATGGTTTTGATGATATTGAAATTTCGGTTATGGCACGTTTCACGGTATTTGGGCATGAGACCCGTTTGATGAAACGTAACGATCGGTTCGGATTTTACCTATGTATACATATATGTTTTGCATGTGGATATCAATAAAATGTATTTGGTACTGCACTGTATAGATCCATTCTTATGATACTGTCTCCTCCGGATGAGGTACCTCGGAGTGGTCACGGACGTATAGAACGTCCAGCGTCTATGACGCTAAGCATCGGGGATGCTGTACCCGAACGGGGTTCGGGGATTGAACTCGGAATTGAGACCCGAGTGGCACGCGTAGCCTTGTGATTGTGACCTTATTGGACGTCAGGGACGTCAGACATCAGGGATGTCGGATTGGAGTGTATAGTGCAGTGGCTAAAATTATACTTATGGTTTTATTACATGCCTTATGATTCATGTTATGTGATTTATGGTTTTAAATGATGATGCATGCATGTTTGGAAAACGGAAGGGGTAAATTATATGTTTTACTTATCAAATGATTTTATAAACTTGAGTTTCGGTCCACTCACCCTTAATGTTTTGGTAACCCCTCCAGGTCATGATACTGAGGTAGAGGAGGAACCTGAGGCTGAGGCATAGATCTACTTCTGTGTACCTGAACCCCTGCTGGGTGGTTTACCCGCAGGTTTATGTTAGAGTTGTGCTCGCAACTTGTAATTTTGGATTTCATCCCTTGTCTGACATCTGTTTAATTCGGATTTGATGTATGACTTTAATTTGGTTATTTATGCATTTGATGTTTTGAGGTTAAAATTGGTATGAATTATTGGGTGTCAGACGGGAGCAGGGCACGTCCCCTTGTGGTCCCTGTGGGATCGGGGCGGGTCCTGTCATTGCATCAATTATATCCATCCCCTGTTTTTGTTCAAGGAACACACACACACGGTTAATTCCACCTCCTACTATTTTGGGCCACTAATTAGCCTAAGCAAGTGACAGATGTCACTAAGCAACAAATCCTCATCCAATTCGCAGGCACATGTGGCCTTATCTCCGTTCAATACATGGCTGAATCAACCAGGACTAGTCAAATTACCATTTTACCCCTGCACACATAATTACCAAAATACACCTAGCCTTCGCAGACCTGCAACTTTCATATCCGACCTCCAATTGACGCATGTCGACTGTCTATGGATTCAGCGTCTCGAGACCTATCCAACGGTCCTTCCGAAAAAACAAAACAAGGTTTCGATCAAAAAGTCAACTTTCGGCCCTCAAAACAAAGGGCAAAATCGTGATTTCCTTCCAATTTTTCTAATTTTTCCTTTTTCGAATTTCCGGGTCGTCACAACCTTCCCCCCTTAAAGAATGTCGTCCTCGAAATTCGAATGTACCTTTCCCACAACAATCAGGGAGACTTAATTCACATCCATATCAATACCTCGGGTTCCCACATGGACCCTCATTCACTCGTTATGTACAACCAAAATTACCTTTTCCATCTTTTCCAGCTCATCTCGAGCCCTCATTTCACATCATGACTCATTCCGAGTCCTAAACCAACTCCTGGCTCCTATTAAGTCCAAATCCAATGTCTCGACTCCTCTCGAGTCTGAATACAACATCCACTATCCATGCCACCACTGACATATCCGATCACCTAGCAAACACCCCTAGGCGAACCACACTCTACTCAAGATTCTCCCAACACACTCTAAACCAATTTTGGACTCCCTCTGAGTCCCATTCGATATCCGAAATCCAAAGGTCACTCTTCCGACCCTCTGTCCTCGGGTCAAGTGTATCCTGGGCCCAACATGCCCATTCATATATCATATCGTAAACAACCATCCGGACCAACATAAGTCCGACACAACCAGAACACAAGATGCAATGTTCGACCTCCAATCTAGGGTCATAGTCATTACAGGGATTTCCTATACCCTCGTATCTCGGTCTCATCACCAGGCCGCGCACAGGGCTCGTGTCTCGGAGGCATGGCAAATCAATAACCCAATGCCCTAATACCAATTTGACAGGACTCGTCCCAACTGGACTTAGATAACCGTGCCCGGTCCTGCTCCCGTCTGAAAAGTCAACTGAAGTCCCAAAACTACCCTTCAACACTTGTCATACAAGGGATAACTACACTGATTTCCGCTCATGCCTCCGCCTCTCGATCAGCCCCGAACGTCGTGCCACGGCCTGGAGGGTCGTCAAAACAGGAAAGGTGTGAGTGCAAAAAAATAATATCATTTAAAACACATTTCAAAATACATCATTTACCATCCAGTTTATCAAACCATGCATGCATAGAATCAAACATATGAATCATTTCATAAAACCATTTTATCATAACATAAAGCACATAACTCGGGAATTAAACATTCGAGGGTCCTCTGGGAATTACACATCCAGAGTTATCATCCTGCTGGGAATTACACATCCAGCCCTACTGGGAATTACACATCCAGCCTCACCGGGAATTACACATCCGATCCCTCCAGGAATTACGCATCCAGAGTCCCTCCGGGAATTACACATCTGGAGTCTACCCAGGAATTACACATCTGGCGGCACTGGACAGAAATACAAAATCAAAATCTTTATTTCAAAATCATCATTAAAACCATGTCAAAACCATTTATCGGGGTCTTACGCCCAAATCTCATTTTCACGCAAATCCGTGCAACCGCAACGTAAGTTGCCATTTTCACATAAATCCATAAAATATCGGGAAAAACATTAAAAATCCCTCAAATCAATTTCCCAACTTATAATTAAAGTCAAAACCGATCTCAAATCCTAGGCCTTCGTCCAAAACAGCAATCTCATAGTTTCTGGAAAAACGTGCCCAAAACACTGATTAAAATAATCATTTAATCACAAATAATCATGCCAAATCACCATGACATCATTGCAAATCAAATCATGCCATAAATCATGTAAAATATTTAACTATGCATGCATATCAGTTTATAAAACAAACGTCCACTCACACACCGTCCATAACGCTCGCTTTCCGAGCTGCACACGTTTCTGTAATTTCCCGTACTTTCCAAGAATCTCAAATCCTGTCCAAAATCGTTACTCATGGTCACTAATGAGTCAATTAACATCATATTAATTTCCCATAATTTTTCGGGAATTAATTACGAATTAAAAACGTAGCATAAACCTTCGGACCCTCTAAAAAATATCGAAACGGTGTCCGATTGACTCGAAACCAACGCTAAAATGTTCGTTACATTAAAAGGAACAAGTTTCATGTTGATCTCACCTCGAAAATCCCACTCACGCGCCCCCACGCACTGCCTCAAGCAGCTGCGCATGAGTCCGCGCGCGTGCTACAGTAACAGTGACGGTTCATCGTCCCAACCCGTTTCCTCTATCAAACGGGTCTACAACCCGCGAGTTGACCCCGTTCAATATCCATCCATCCTGCATCATTTCTTTCAATTCAGTCATCTAACACCATCGTTTAATCCTTAATTAAGGATCTGTAAGATCAATTTCACCATTCCTTACCTCGAAGGTAGTCGACTGCCCGTGATAAGTCAAAGAGTGTTCATCGTTTGCTCTTGTTGATTCTCAATGATTCCTTCCAATTAACTCACTCAGAAGCTTCGCAGGGTTTCTTCAACTATGTTTCCAATCTCAATTTCAGGCTCCAATCCCTCTAACCATTCCAACTCAAGTGGGATTTCCAAAACTGAACTCAAGTGTCGTCTGAGCTCATTTCTTCACCATTTTCTTCACTTTCAATCCCATTCGACTCGTTTAGACTTCTAGAAGCTCATCCTCGTCTCTGATTCCATTAATTGATCGTCCAATTCAAAATTTGATTCTAAGTCATTAATTATGGTTTTCGGGTGGATTTCGGGTTTTCTGAGTTTTTACTTCCCTTCTCCTTTCGGTTTCGTCACGACGGCACACTCTCAATTCGAATGGGTGGAGTCGCACAGTTTTTGTTTAGAGAATTAAGGGTTTCCTTGCATCAATTATATCCATCCCCTGTTTTTGTTCAAGGAACACACACACGGCTCATTCCACCTCCTGCTATTTTGGGCCACTAATTAGCCTAAGCAAGTGACAAATCTCACTAAGAAAAAAATCCTCATCCAATTAGGAGCCACAGGTGGCCTTATCTCCGTTTAATACATGGCTGAATCTGCCAGGACTAGTCAAATTACCATTTTACCCCTGCACACACAATTACCAAAATACCCCTAGCTTTCGCAGACCCGCAACTTTCATATCCGACCTCCGATTGACACATGCCGCCTGTCTACGGATTCAGCGTCTCGAGACCTATCCAACGGCCCATCTGAAAAATCAAAACAAGGTTCCAATCAAAAGTCAACTTTCGGCCCTCAAAACTATGGGCAAAATCGTGATTTCCTTCCAATTCTTCAAATTTTTCCTTTTTCGAATTTCCGGGTCGTCACACATGGTGAAGGGCCGTCGTGGACGGTGGCCACGACAACGTGAAAAACAGGGCTTGCTTGAAACCGTGAGGAAATCGTGCACCTTATACCTTCGATCTTCACCTTTTGGCCTTGAAGTGTAAATGAAAGCTGGAAAAGAAGTCGAGATGATGAGGATGGAGGCCACAGTTGTGCACGACGGCGACTGACAAGACCCACCCCGATCCCCCTGGGACCACTCGGGGACGTGCCCTGCTCCCGTCTGACACCCGACCTCAAAATACCAAAAAATACCCTTATGGGAAATCAAATGCATAAATATCCAAATTTAAGTCATACATATTATCCAAATAAAAATAGTGTCAGACAAGGGATAGTTTCCAAATACAGGTTATTGAGCACGACTCTAGACATTCTACATGCCAACCTACCCAGCAGTAGGGTTCAGGTGCGCAAAGTAAACCTATGCCTCTTCCTCGGGAACCTCTTCTTCCTTGGGATCCTTTTCTTCCTCAATAGCACGGCCTGGAGGGGTTAATAAAACAATAAGGGTGAGTGCGCATAAACTCAAGTTTAGAAAACATTTCATTATATCGAAAACATATAGTTTTTCCGCACCGTTTTCCGAAAAGCATGCATCAGTATCAAAAGCCATAATATCATATCATATCATATCATATCATATATACATAAGCAGAATAATATAACCATATTCATAACCTCAGTCACTGCACTATACATCCCAACCCTGACATCCCAGATGTCTGACGTCTTAGACGTCCAATAAGGTCACAGTCCCAAGGCTAAGCGTGCCACTCGGGGTCTCAATCCCTAGTCCAAATCCCGAACCTAGTCCGAGTATGGCATCCGAGATGCATGACGTCCCAGACGTCCAATAATAGCAATCCTGCTCCTGAGCCACTCTACGGTCCGTTTCCTCCGTAGAATGACCCGTCTTAGGCAATGCGCCGTGACCACTCTAAGGTACCCTCATCCGGAGGAGACAGTATCACTAGGGTAGATCTATACGGTGCAGTACTAAAGATAATCATCGAAATATACATATATCTAACTCAAACAGTGCATAAACCAACCAGACGGGTCTCATGCCCAAACATCGTAATACGTTCCATCAACATAACTCAAGATAAATAGATACTTTTGCTTTAATCACATATATATATATATAGAAAGGAAAACAGTTATGCATGCTAAGGTTTAGTGAAATCAAAGGCCCACTCACAATACAATCCCGCTGCAAATCCGAGCGTATACCCCTATCCAAGTGCTATTGCACGATTCTTGTCATGTCCAAAGCATACGTAAGGGTCACTATAAGCCCCTACTAAACAACCAAGAAACCCTCGACTGAAATCGGCCCAGGAAAGCTGTACGAACATGCTTCCCAAAGCTTCAAACCCTAACTTGACCAACCTAACGATCTCCGATTGACACGAAACCACCGTCATTAGATTCGTATCGTCGAAACCTTGAAAATGGTACTGGTCCCACAACATTTACTGTTCACACGCGCCCCCACGTGCCTGGTCAAAGGGTTGGTCAACTATGCTACAGTAATACTGATGACAGCACTAACAGTGTCAGAGGACACGTGTCACATGCTCATTGGTCCATGGTTTGACTGTTTCTGACATGATGATGTCATCATGACATCACTGCTGATGTCATCATGATGACGTCATCAGCTACAGTAACCGGGTCAACCCGATATGCAGAAACTGGGTTGCCGTTGACCCACGGCTTGACCCGATCATAGATCTCCTTCCCGACCACCATTTTCGATGAGACTTGGCCCTAAAGACTCGTCACGAACTATTCTACAACTCGGTGGAATCAAAACCAAGCTTAGAGATGAAGAGTCTACCTGAAAAACATAGGGAAAACCGGCTGCAACTCTGGTTGTCTTCTCCGGCGAGTCAACCTGGTTAAGGCCTCGAGAACTGGTCCAAGTTGGTCGTCTAGGTCCCTAAGACATGTATCAGAGATGAAAAATGAATTCTAACGTTAAAACTAACCATTTCGAAACAGGGAAGAAAAGTAAACCTAATCGGGTTTTCTGACTTACCGCCGTCGTGTCGCCACCGTACACCGTCGTGTCCACTCCTCAGTCCTTCTGTTGTCCTTCTTTACCTATGCCTACGTTTGTTCGAGCCCGGAGGTGGAGGTTTGGACAGTTGGATGTTTTGGGTTTATTTTCCTTCCTTTCGGGTCTGGGAGGTTTTTGGGTCGTGCAGGCTAGGCTGTGGTGGTGGTGGCCAGTGCCTGGTGGTGGTCTAGTGGTAGAGCTAGGTAGGGATGGTGGTCGTCTAGGTGTGTGTTTGTTCAAGGGAGTGAGCCGTGTTCACGGTTTGAGATAAATGAAAGTGAGAGGGAGAGTGAGTTGTCTGATCAAATAAAAAGGGAGAAGGTGATGGAATTAACGGCCCAGATGAGTCATAGACTGAGATGAATGGCCAGAATTTGTGAGGGAAAAAGAAATATTTAAAAATGTAGCCAATAGGGACAAGATACAGAATTTGGGGAAAAGGGGTATGTGGGATGAGTGACACGTGTCACTCATCCAAAGGTCCAGATTGGTTTGATTTTTAAATCAGATCCTAATATTATATTATTATTTTATTTCGAACCTCGGTTCGTTCGGTTAATCGATTTTACTTCCGTGACCATAACTTTTTCGTCGTACGTCTGTTTTCGATGTGCCGCCTGCCTACGGACTCGTGACGTCCTAAACTACGTCATGGTCATGGGTGAAAGTCCTAAATATTCCACGGGGCAAAAGTCAACTTTTTCCCCCCTTAGGGGCAAAATGGTCATTTTACAATAAAATAGTGTTTACGAAAGTTCGGGTCGTTACAATCTACCCACCTTACAAAAATTTCGTCCTGGAAATTTACTCAAATAAAAAGGGGTACTGTTCCCTCATTAAGTATTCAGGTTCCCACGTTTCTTCCTCGACGTCATGGTTCTTCCACAGTACTTTCACCAACCGAATCGTCTTGTTTCTCAAAACCTTGTTCTTCTGATCCAGAATCTGTACTGGTTTCTCTTCAAAACTCATATCAGTCATCAGTTCCAATGGTTGCTCCGGAAAAGCATGTGAATCGTCTCATAGGTACTTCCGTAACATGGACACATGGAAAACATTGAGCACTCTGGCATGTTCTGGAGGTAATGCCAACCGATATGCCACGGGTCCAATCCTTTCTGTGATCTCGTATGGTCCAAAATAACGTGGACTCAACTTCCCACCTCGGCCAGAACGGACAACCCCTTTCCATGGTGATAACTTTAGGAACACGAAATCTCCAACCTCAAATTCCAAGTCTTGAATTCGTCGATCAACATAGCTCTTTTGGCGATCTTGCGCTGCCTTTAATCTTCCCTTGATGATTAGGACCGTTTCCTGGGTCATATCCATCAAATCCGGCCCTATTGCCGCTCGCTCTCCTACCTTCATCCAGTAGATAGGTGTCCTGCACTGCCGGCCATACAGTGCCTCGTAGGGTGCCATCCTGATACTCGCATGATAACTGTTGTTGTAAGCGAACTCCATCAAAGGCAAATGAGTATCCCACGAAGCCTGAAACTGCAGTACGCAAGACCTCATCATGTCTACCAGGGTCTGAATAGTCCTCTCTGACTTCCCATCGGTCTGTGGATGGAAAGCTATACTAAAATGTAAGTTTGTACACAAAATGTTCTGTAAACTCCGCCAGAACCTGGAAGTGAAACGCGGATCTCGATCAGACACTATCGACTCCGGCGTACCATGAAGTCGAATGATCTCTTTCACAAACAACTGAGCCAGTCGGTTTGGCTTATATGTCTCCTGTATCGGCAAGAAATGAGCTGATTTGGTTAATCGGTCTACAATCACCCAAACTCCATTGAATCCACTCCAAGTCCTTGGCAGCTTAAAGACAAAATCCATGGTAATGTGATCCCACTTTCACTCAGGAATCGGAAGTGGTTGCATAGCCCCATACGGTCTCTGTCGTTCTTCCTTGACCTGCTGACAGGTCAAACATCTGCTCACAAACTCTACAATATCCTTTTTCATTTCTGCCCACCAATAATGGTTCCGGAGGGTACGGTACATCTTTGTACCTCCTGGATGCATGGCATAAACCGAACTGTGGGCTTCCTCAAGAATCTCTGCTCGTAACTCTGGCACTGCAGGAACACACAAACGGGCCAGTTTCACCAGAGCTCCATCACCTCGAAGGGTAAAGTCTTGCCTCTCATCCGCTTCGACCTCGATCCTGTAGATACAAAGTATCAGATCCTGAAGTTGTGCCTCGATAATCCGATTGACTAGCACAGGTCGTACATGAAAACTGGCTAACAAAACTCCCTGCTCATCCATCTGCGGCATAACTCCAGCCCTTCGGAGTTCCACTAGCAAAGGGAGATACACCATCCTCAGGTGTGCAACTGATCCTGCTGACTTTCTGCTAAGTGCGTCCGCCACCACATTCGCCTTTCCTGGATGATACTCAATTGTACAATCGTAATCCTTGATCAGTTCCAACCACCGTCGCTACCTCACGTTCACCTCCTTCTGAGTGAACAAATGCTTTAAACTTTTATGATCGGTGAATATCCACACTAATCTCGTATGCTGATACCACATGCCCCAGAAAACCAATGTTGTTTAGCCAAAACTGGCACTTACTCGGCTTGGCGTATAATTGTTTCTACCTCAGCTCCCCTAACACCAACCGTAGGTGTTTCTCATGGGCCCTAGCCCTCCTCGAGTACACTAGGATATCATCAATGAACATAATCACAAATTTATCCAAATAAGATCGAAAGACCCTATTCATCAGGTCCATGAATGCTGTTGGAGCATTCGTCAAGCCAAAAGGCATCACTAGGAACTCATAATGTCCGTATCTGGTCCGAAACACTGTCTTCGGAACATCCTCCTCAGCAATCTTCAACTGGTGATAACCAGATCGTAAATCGATCTTCGAGAAGTACCGTGCTCCCCGCAGTTGATCGAATAGATCATCAATCCTGGGTAAGGGGTAATGGTTCCTTACTGTGACCCTGTTCAGCTGTCGATAGTCCACACACAAACGGAGGCTCCCCTCATTCTTCTTCACAAATAACACCGGTGCTCCCCATGGTGATGTACTTGGTCGGATGAATCCCAAATCCACCAACTCCTGCAATTGGGTTTTCAGTTCCCTCAACTTAGCTGGTGCCATTCGATATGGTGCCTGTGATATAGGTCGTGTACCGGGGAGTAGTTTAATCGTGAACTCAATCTCCCGATGTGGTGGTAATCCGGGAAAATCTTCCGGAAACACATCCGGAAACTCTCGCACCACAGGCATATCATCGTCACTTGGAGTATCAATCTGCGTTGTCACAACATGCACCAGATAACCCTAGCATCCTTTCCGTAGAAGCTTGGTAGCGGCAAGCGAAGAAATTAATTCAGGTAGCGAACCGTTGCGCTCTCCCTGAAAAGTAACCTCCGGCAAACCCGAACTCCGCAGAATCATTCGCCTACTACAACAGTCAATGAGCGAACCATGCTCCGTCAACCAATCCATTCCCAAGATAACATCAAAGTCATGGATATCCATACGGATTAGATCAGCTAGTAAATCTACATCCTACACTCTTATCAGGCACCTTCGAATCACCTGATTCACGATGTACACGACTCCCATTGGTGTACCAACACCCATTTCACTATCCAAGGCTGACACCTCACAATCTAACATACCCGTACAACTCCTCGAAATAAAGGAATGGGTAGCCCCAGCATCCATTAATACACGTACAACAAGATTTGAGATATGAAGAGTACCTGTAACGACACCGGGTGTCATCCTGGCTTGCTACTATGTGACTGTAAATACACGAGCTCGTGGTCCGGTAGCCTGTCCGCTCCCACGTGCCCCACGATTCTCACTACGGGCTCCACTCTGCCCCTAGCCTTCGACAGTGTTAGAAATCGAACTCTGCATTGCACTAGTACCTCCTGTATCGTTGCCTTTGCTTAAAGTTGGGCACTCCCGAGCATAGTGGCTTGAACCTCCGCAAGCAAAGCAAACGAGTACACCTGGTCTGTCAACAGACCCACCGGATGCGCCACTCCATGACATGCGCTGACCAGAACCAGATCTCGACCCCGATCTCTGGGAACTCCCAAAGCCACCATACCCTCCTCGACCGCGCGAGATTGATGGTGTTCCACTGCTGTGTCCTCCCTTCGATCCTCGACGGCTCACTGGTCCAAGATGCGGACGATCCCCGTGTGGTCCCTCTCCAGCTGACTGTCGTGCCCGGTGTGTCTCCAGACCAGACTCGACACGAACCGCGGCATCCACCATGTCTCTCAGGGTAGCATGACTGGAAGCTGTCACACCTGCCCGAATATCCCCTCGGAGTCCAAGCTCAAACCTCTGACATTTATCCTCTTTTGTGCTCACAAAGGCTGCCACAAACCGAGAAAGTCTCACAAAGGTATGCTCATAATCCGTCACAGACATATCGCCTTGCTTAAGGCGTAAAAACTTTGCCTCATGAGCAGCGCGAAAAGATCGCGGGTAGTACTGGTCCAAGAATCTCGCACGAAAAACCTCCCAAGTAGGAGTGTGGACAGACCAACCCGACATCTCTAGACCGTACCACCACTGGTAGGCCCCGCCTTCCAGTAGGAAGGTTTCCAATGCCACGCGCTCGTCTGGTGGGCAGTGCATCACAATAAAGATCCTCTCCCATCTGGCTGTCCATTCGTGAGCTTCCTCGGGGTCTGATCCCCCACTAAAGTTTGTGGCTCCCAAACGTTGTGCCCGTTCGATACTCGTACACTTCATCTCTCTAGCTATTTCCTCGTTAGTCCGTGCTTGAGGAATTCTCCTTGGAGGCATAACCAACTGTTTAAGAGGCATAGATTAGATAACAACATCCTAAAACGTCAGAAGTACCGAGTACTGACCACTATTCTAGCATGCTGACCATAAGCTAGTGCTCTGATACCAAATTGACAAGACCCGCCCCGATCCCCCTGGGACCACCCAGCGACGTGCCCTGCTCCCGTCTGACACCCGACCTCAAAATACCAAAAAATACCCTTATGGGAAATCAAATGCATAAATATCCAAATTTAAGTCATACATATTATCTGAATACAAATAGTGTCAGACAAGGAATAGTTTCCAAATACAGGTTATTGAGCACGACTCTAGACATTCTACGTGTCAACCTACCAAGCAGTAGGGTTCAGGTGCGCAACGTAAACCTATGCCTCTTCCTCGGGATCCTCTTCCTCCTCAATAGCACAGCCTGGAGGGGTTAAGAAAACAATAAGTGTTAGTGGGCCGAAACTCAAGTTTATAAAACAGTTCATCATATCGAAAACATATAGTTTTTCCCCTCCGTTTTCTGAAAAGAATGCATCAGTATCAAAAGCCATAATATCATATCGTATCATATATACATAAGCAGAATAATATAACCATATTCATAACCTCAGTCACTGCACTATACATCCCAACCCTGACATCCCAGATGTCTGACGTTTTAGACGTCCAATAAGGTCACAGTCCCAAGGCTAAGCGTGCCACTCGGGGTCTCAATCCCGAGTCCAAATCCCGAACCTAGTCCGAGTATGGCATCCGAGATGCCTGACGTCCCAGACGTCCAATAATAGCAATCCTGCTTCTGAACTACTCTACGGTCTGGTTCCTCCGTAGAATGACCCCTCGCAGGCAATGCGTCGTGACCACTCTGGGGTACCCTCATTCGGAGGAGATAGTATCACTAGGGTAGATCTATACAGTGCAGTACTAAAGATAATCATTGAAATATACATATATCTGACTCAAACAGTGCATAAACCAACCAGACGAGTCTCATGCCCAAACATCGTAATACGTTCCATCAACATAACTCAAGATAAACAAATACTTTTTCTTGAATCACATATATATATAGATAGAAAGGAAAACAGTTATGCATGCCAAGGTTTAGTGAAATCAAAGGCCCACTCACAGTACAATCCAGTTGCAAATCCGAGCGTATAACCATATCCAAGTGCTATTGCACGATTCCAGTCATGTCCAAAGCATACATAAGGGTCACTATAAGCCCCTACTAAACAACCAAGAAACCCTCGACTGAAATCGGCCCGGGAAAGCCTTCCGAACACGCTTCCCAAGGCTTCAAACCCTAATTTGACCAACCTAACGATCTCCGATTGACACGAAACCACCGTTATTAGATTCGTATCGTCGAAACCTTGAAAATGGTACTGGTCCCACAACATTTACTGTTCACATGCGCCCCCACGTGCCTGGTCAAAGGGTTGGTCAACTATGCTACAGTAATACTGACGTCAGCACTGACAGTGTCAGAGGACACGTGTCACATTGACAGGACCCGCCCCGATCCCCCTGGGACCACCCGGGACGTGCCCTGCTCCCGTCTGACACCCGACGTTAAAATACCAAAAATACCCTTATTGAAGATAAAATGCATAAAGAAAATCCATAGTTAAGTCATACATAGCACACCACACAAATACTCAAATACAAATAGTGTCAGACAAGGGATGGTTCCCGAATACAGTTTATTGAGCACGACTCTAGACACACTACGTGCCAACCTACCCAGCAGTAGGGTTCAGGTACGCAACGTAAACCTATGCCTCTTCCTCCTCGGGATCCTCCTCCTCGATAGCACTACCTGGAGGGGTAGTAAAACAACAAAGGTGAGTGGGCCGAAACTCAAGGTTTACAAAGTAGTTTACCATTTCGAAAACATATAGCTTTTCCCCTCCGTTTTCCGAAAAGATATGCATAGTATCAAAACCACAAAACCATATAGTCATAAGCAGAATAATATCAACATAATATAATCTTAGTCACTGCACTATACATCCCAACCCTGACATCCCAGATGCCTGACGTCCCAGACGCCTGATAAGGTCACAGTCTCAAGGCTACGCGTGCCACCCGGGGTCTCAATCCCGAGTCCAAATCCCGAACCTAGTCCGAGCATGGCATTCTAGATGCCTGACGTCCCAGACGTCCAATAGTAGCAATCCTGCTCCTGAGTCACTCTACGGTCCGGTCCCTCCGTAGAATGACTCCTCACAGGCAATGCGCCGTGACCATTCCGGTGTACCTACATCCGGAGGAGATAGAATCCTAGGGTAGATCTATACAGTGCAGTACCACAGATAATATCGAGATCCATTATACATATATATGACTCCAAACCATTTATAAACAACCAGACGGGTCTCATGCCCAAACATCGTAATACGTGCCATAAATCATACACAAGATAAACAGATACTTTTATCAAATCACATATAGATATAGTAGAAAGTAAAACAGTTATGCATGCCGAAGTTTAGTGAAATCAAAGGCCCACTCACAGTACAATCCCGCTGCACTTCCGAGCGTAAAGCCCCGTCCAAGGTTTAAAGTACAATTCCTGTCATGCCCAAAACATACGTACAGGTCACTTTAAGTCCCTACTAAACAACTACGAAACCCTAGACTGAAACCGGCCCGGGAAAGCCGTCCGAACACGCTTCCCAAGGCATCAAACCCTAATTTGACCAACTTAACGGTCTCCGATCGACACGAAACCACCGCCATTGGATCCGTATCGTCGAAACCTTGAAAATGGCACTGGTCCCACACAAAACACTGTTCACACGCGCCCCCCCACGCGCCGGTCAACCCTCTGGTCAACAGTGCTACAGTGATGCTGACGTCAGCATGACGTCATCACTGACAGTGTCAGAGGACACGTGTCAACAGCCCATTGGTCCCTGGTCTGACAATATTCTGACATGATGACGTCATCATGACGTCACTGCTGACGTCAGCATGATGACGTCATCAGCTACAGTATCGGGTCTGCTAATCGGGTCACCGCAGACCCACGGTTCGACCCGATCACAGATCGTGATTCCGACCACCAAAATCGACGAGGTTTGTTCGTATGGACTCGTCTGAACATGTTCTATGGCTTTGTGTGATCAAAACTGGATTTTAAGATCGAGGAATCACCTGAAAAACGACGGGGAATTGGCTGCCGGTTCTGGTTCGTCTTCTCCGGTGAGCCGTCACGTTTCCAGCCACCAACTCAGGTCCAAAACGCTCGTCTAGTCTCCTAGGTTAAGTCTTCAAAACAACCAAGCAAATGCAACGTTAAAAACGGACGGTTTGAGGCAGGGAAGGAAAATCGGCCTTCACGGGTTTGCAGGTTTACCGCCGCCGTGTCGCCGCCGTGGGCTGCCCAGTCCAGTCCTACGCCGTCCAGAGGTCACAACGGTCCTAGCCCTAGGTTGGTTCGAGCCCAGACGTCACGGTTTGGATGGTTGGATGGTTTTGGGCTGCACGGGTCCTCACGGGTTTGTGGGTTTTCCGGGTTGCTCCGCCGTCCGTGGTGGTGGTGATGGTCGTCTGGAGGTGGCTGAGATGTAGGCTGGTGTGTGGGTTGAGGCTGAGGGGTGGTGTGATGGCTGATGTGTTTGTGCAGAGAATGGGAGGTTGCACGATTTGAAGGACGAAATGAAAATGAAGAAGTGAGTCTCTGATGGCTTAAGAACAGAAGGAGAAATAGAATGGATGGCTGAGATTCAACCTGAGTGAAGAGTGAAGGGTGAGGATTTAAGGAAATTAAACCATTTAATTAATCCCATGGCAGACCAAGATCCAGAATGTTGGGGATGATGTGGATGGGGTAGATGAGTGACATGTGTCACTCATCAAGGGTCCAGATTGATTGGGTTAAAGTAAATCAGATTATACTATTTTATTATTATTTTAAGTTCCGAGTCTCGGTTAGTTCGGTTACGTTCTTGACCATAACTTTTTCGTCGTAAGTCCGATTTCAGCGTGCCGCCTGTCTACGGATTCGTATCGACGAGACCTACGTAACGGTCATTGGCCCTCGTCCGTTGGACTTCCCGGGTCAAAAGTCAACATTTGGCCCCCAAATGGCCAAATTACCAAAATGCCCCTCGACTCCCGATCGTCACAACTTCTTCCTCGAACGTCGGAATCGAACGTGCCACCTGCCTATGAACTCGTGACGTCCTAAACTACGTCACGGTCACGTGTCAAAGTCCTAAATACTTCCCGAGGTAAAAGTCAACTTTTCCCCCCCCTTTAGGGGCAAAACGGTCAATTTACAATAAAATAATAATTACGAAAGTTCGGGTCGTTACAATCTACCCACCTTACAGAAATTTCGTCCCCGAAATTTACTCGAATAAAAACGGGTACTGCTCCCTCATCAAGTCTTCGGGTTCCCACGTCGCCTCCTCGACGTCATGGTTCCTCCATAGCACTTTCACCAACCGAATCGTCTTGTTTCTCAGAACCTTGTTCTTCTGATCCAGAATCTGCACTGGTTTCTCCTCAAAGCTCAGATCAGTCATCAATTCTACTGGTTGTTCCGGCAAGGCATGTGAATCGTCCCGTAGGTATTTCCGTAACATGGACACATGGAAAACATCGTGCACTCTGGCAAGTTCTGGAGGTAATGCCAACCGGTATGCCACTAGTCCAATCCTCTCAATGATCTCGAACGGTCCAAAGTAACGTGGACTCAACATCCCGCGTCGGCCAAAACGGATAATTCCTTTCCATGGAGATAACTTAAGGAACACAAAATCTCCAACCTCGAATTCCAAGTCTCGAATTCGTCGATCCGCATAGCTCTTTTGGCGATCTTGTGCTGCCTTCAATCTTTCCTTGATAATTCGAACTGTTTCCTGGGTCATGTCCATCAAATCCGGTCCTAAAGCTGCTCGCTCTCCTACCTCCATCCAACAGATAGGTGTCCTGCACTGTCGGCCATACAGTGCCTCGTAGGGTGCCATCCCGATACTTGCCTGATAACTGTTGTTGTATGCGAACTCCATCAAAGGCAAATGAGTATCCCACGAATCCTGAAACTGCAGTACACAAGACCTCATCATGTCCTCCAGTGTCTGGATAGTCCTCTCTGACTGCCCATCGGTCTGTGGGTGGAACGCTGTACTGAAATGTAAGTTTGTACCCAAGGCGTTCTGCAAACTTCGCCAGAACCTAGATGTGAAACGCGGATCTCGATCAGACACTATCGACTCCGGCGTACCATGAAGTCGAACGATCTCCTTCACGAACAGCTGAGCTAGTCGGTTTGGCTTAAATGTCTCCTGTACTGGTAAGAAATGAGCTGACTTGGTCAATCGGTCGACAATCACCCAAACTCCATCGCATCCCCTCTGAGTTCTAGGCAATTTGAAGACAAAGTCCATGGTAATGTGATCCCACTTCCACTCGGGAATCGGAAGCGGTTGCATTGCTCCATACGGTCTCTGCCGCTCAGCCTTGACCTGCTGACAGGTCAAACATCTGCTCACAAACACTGCAATATCCTTCTTCATTCCTGCCCACCAATAGTGGTCCCGGAGGGTACGGTACATCTTTGTACCTCCCGGATGCATGGCATAAGCCGAACTGTGGGCTTCCTCGAGAATTTCTGCCCGTAACTCTGCCACTGCAGGAACACACAAACGGCCCAGTTTCACCAGAGCTCCATCTGGTCGAATAGTAAAGTCCTGCCTCTCGTCTGCTTCGACCTCGATCCTGTAGATACAAAGTGTCGGATCCTCCAATTGTGCCTCGATAATCCGATCGACGAGCACAGGTCGTACATGAAAACTGGCCAACAAAGCTCCCTGCTCATCCATTCCCAGCATAACTCCAGCTCTTCGGAGTTCCACTAGCAAAGGAAGGTACACCAGCCTCAGGTGTGCAATCGATCCTGCTGACTTCCTACTGAGTGCGTCTGCCACAACGTTCGCCTTCCCTGGATGATATTCAATTGTACAATCGTAATCCTTGATCAGTTCCAACCACCGTCGCTGCCTTACGTTCAGCTCCTTCTGAGTGAACAAATGCTTTAAACTCTGATGATCGGTGAAGATCCTGCAAGTCACCCCGTACAGATAATGTCGCCAGATCTTTAAAGCGTGAACCACCGCCGCCAACTCCAGATCATGCGTAGGGTAGTTCAGCTCACGTGTCTTTAGTTGTCTCGATGCATAAGCGATAACTCTGCCATTCTGCATCAGCACGCAACCCAAACCTTGCAACGATGCGTCACTGTAGACTTCGAACTCTCCACTGTTATCCGGCAAAGCAAGAACAGGTGCAGTAGTTAACCGACGTTTCAATTCCTGATAACTCTGCTCACACCGTTCATCCCAAACAAACTTTACTCCCTTCCTAGTTAAACGAGTCAACGGTGCAGCAATACTAGAGAAGCCCTCAACAAATCTCCGGTAGTATCCTGCCAAACCAACGAAACTCCGTACCTCTGTCACGGTTGTCGGTCTAGCCCAATTTGTCACCGCTTCGGTCTTCTGGGGATCCACACTAATCCCGTCTGCTGACACTACATGTCCCAGAAAACCAATGCTGGTTAGCCAAAACTGACACTTACTCAGCTTGGCGTATAACTGGTTCTGCCTCAGCTTCCCTAACACCGAACGTAAGTGTTCCTCATGAGCTTGAGCACTCCTCGAGTACACAAGGATGTCATCAATGAACACGATCACAAACTTATCCAAATAAGATCGGAAGACCCTATTCATAAGATCCATGAATGCTGCTGGAGCATTCGTCAAGCCGAAAGGCATCACAAGGAATTCATAATGCCCGTATCTGGTCCGAAACGCTGTCTTCGGGACATCTCCTTCAACAATCTTCAACTGGTGATAACCAGATCGTAAATCTATCTTCGAGAAGTACTGTGCTCCCCGCAGTTGATCAAAGAGATCGTCAATTCTGGGTAAGGGGTACTGGTTCCTTACCGTGACCTTGTTGAGCTGTCGATAATCCACACACAAACGGAGGCTCCCCTCCTTCTTCTTCACAAATAATACTGGTGCTCCCCACGGTGATGTACTCGGTCGGATGAATCCCAAGTCCACCAACTCCTGCAATTGGATCTTCAGTTCCCGTAACTCCGCTGGTGCCATCCGATATGGTGCCTGCGATATAGGTCGTGTGCCGGGAAGTAGTTCAATCGTGAACTCAATCTCCCGATGTGGTGGTAAACCAGGCAAATCTTCCGGAAACACATCCGGAAATTCCCGCACCACAGGTATATCATCGGCACCCGAAGTATCACTATTCGTCGTCACAACATGCGCCAGATAACCCTGGCATCCCTTCTGTAGAAGCTTCGTAGCGGCAAGTGAAGAAATTACTTCAGGTAGCGAACCGTCGCGCTCTCCCTGAAAAGTAACCTCCGGCAAACCCGGACTTCGCAGAATCACCCGCCTACTACAACAGTCGATGAGCGAACCGTGCTCAGTCAACCAATCCATTCCCAAGATAACATCAAAGTCATGGATATCCATAAGGATTAGATCAGCTAGCAGATCTACATCCTCCACCCTTACTGGGCATCTCCGGATCACCTGATTCACGATGTACACAACGCCCATCGGTGTACCAACACCCATTTCACTATCCAAGGCTGACACCTCACGATCTAACATACCCGTACAACTTTTCGAAATAAAAGAATGAGTAGCCCCAGCATCCATTAATACCCGTACAACAATATTTGAGATATAAAGAGTACCTGTAACCACACCAGGGGCTGACCTCGCCTGCTGCTGAGTCACTGCAAAAACACGAGCTCTGGGTCCCGCAGTCTGTCCGCGCCCACGCGCGCCACGCTCAGCACTCTGTCCTCGGCCTCTGGAAGGGTGAGAAGCCGAACTCTGTGTCACACTAACACCTTTAGTCTCGTTGTTCCTTGACAATAAATGGCAATCTCGGGCATAGTGGCCCGCTCCTCCACAAGCAAAGCAATTAACTGTCCTCGGTCCATCCCAAGACCCTCCTGATGCACCACTCCAAGCCTGATGCTGTCCAGAACTGAATCTCGATCCACCCCTCTGAGAGTTCCCATGTCGACCTGACCAGCCACGACCACGTAGAGATGAGGGTGCTCCTCGGTAATTTCCCCCCTTAGAGATCTTTGGGCCGGTTGGTCCAGGATGTGGACGATCCCGGCGCTGCCCCTCGCCTGATGATTGTCGCGCCTGGTGTGCCGCCAGACTGGCCTCGACACGAACTGCAGCGTCGACCATGTCCCTCAGAGTCGCATAACTAGTAGCCGTCACACTTACCCGCAACTCCCCTCGGAGTCCCAACTCAAATCTTTGACATTTTTCCTCCTCAGTACTCACGAAAGCTGCGGCAAAACGGGAAAGCTTCCCGAAGGTCTGCTCGTAATCTGCCACGGACATATCTCCCTGTTCCAGCCGCAGGAACTCTGCCTCTCGTGCCATGCGAAATGAACGCGGGTAATACTGATCTAAGAATCGGGCACGAAAGACCTCCCATGTGGTGGTGTGAACAGTCCACCCGGACATCTCAAGACCATGCCACCATTGATAAGCCCCGCCTTCCAGTAAGAAGGCCGCCAATGCCACCCGCTCGCCGGGTGGGCAGTGCATCACGGTGAAGATTCTTTCCCATTTCGCAATCCACTCATGGGCATCCTCGGGGTTTGATCCCCCGCTGAACGGTGTGGCTCCCAACCTTTGAGCCCGCTCAATGCTAGCACATTCCATCTCTCTCGCGATTTCCTCGTCAGTTCGTGTTTGAGGAATTCTCCTTGGAGGCATAACCCGCTGTTAAGAGGCATAGATTAGATACTGACATCTGTTAAACTAAGTACTGACCACTAGTCTAGCATGCTGACCACAACCTAGTGCTCTGATACCAAGTTGACAGGACCCGCCCCGATCCCCCTGGGACCACCCGGGACGTGCCCTGCTCCCGTCTGACACCCGACGTTAAAATACCAAAAATACCCTTATTGAAGATAAAATGCATAAAGAAAATCCATAGTTAAGTCATACATAGCACACCACACAAATACTCAAATACAAATAGTGTCAGACAAGGGATGGTTCCCGAATACAGTTTATTGAGCACGACTCTAGACACACTACGTGCCAACCTACCCAGCAGTAGGGTTCAGGTACGCAACGTAAACCTATGCCTCTTCCTCCTCGGGATCCTCCTCCTCGATAGCACTACCTGGAGGGGTAGTAAAACAACAAAGGTGAGTGGGCCGAAACTCAAGGTTTACAAAGTAGTTTACCATTTCGAAAACATATAGCTTTTCCCCTCCGTTTTCCGAAAAGACATGCATAGTATCAAAACCACAAAACCATATAGTCATAAGCAGAATAATATCAACATAATATAATCTTAGTCACTGCACTATACATCCCAACCCTGACATCCCAGATGCCTGACGTCCCAGACGCCCAATAAGGTCACAGTCTCAAGGCTACGCGTGCCACCCGGGGTCTCAATCCCGAGTCCAAATCCCGAACCTAGTCCGAGCATGGCATTCTAGATGCCTGACATCCCAGACGTCCAATAGTAGCAATCCTGCTCCTGAGTCACTCTACGGTCCGGTCCCTCCGTAGAATGACTCCTCACAGGCAATGCGCCGTGACCATTCCGGTGTACCTACATCCGGAGGAGATAGAATCCTAGGGTAGATCTATACAGTGCAGTACCACAGATAATATCGAGATCCATTATACATATATATGACTCCAAACCATTTATAAACAACCAGACGGGTCTCATGCCCAAACATCGTAATACGTGCCATAAATCATACACAAGATAAACAGATACTTTTATCAAATCACATATAGATATAGTAGAAAGTAAAACAGTTATGCATGCCGAAGTTTAGTGAAATCAAAGGCCCACTCACAGTACAATCCCGCTGCACTTCCGAGCGTAAAGCCCCGTCCAAGGTTTAAAGTACAATTCCTGTCATGCCCAAAATATACGTAAAGGTCACTTTAAGTCCCTACTAAACAACTACGAAACCCTAGACTGAAACCGGCCCGGGAAAGCCGTCCGAACACGCTTCCCAAGGCATCAAACCCTAATTTGACCAACTTAACGGTCTCCGATTGACACGAAACCACCGCCATTGGATCCGTATCGTCGAAACCTTGAAAATGGCACTGGTCCCACACAAAACACTGTTCACACGCGCCCCCCACGCGCCGGTCAACCCTCTGGTCAACAGTGCTACAGTGATGCTGACGTCAGCATGACGTCACTGCTGACGTCAGCATGACGTCATCACTGACAGTGTCAGAGGACATGTGTCAACAGCCCATCGGTCCCTGGTCTGACAATATTCTGACATGATGACGTCATCATGACGTCACTGCTGACGTCAGCATGATGACGTCATCAGCTACAGTATCGGGTCTGCTAATCGGGTCACCGCAGACCCACGGTTCGACCCGATCACAGATCGTGATTCCGACCACCAAAATCGACGGGGTTTGTTCCTATGGACTTGTCTGAACATGTTCTATGCTCTGTGTGATCAAAACTGGATTTTAAGATCGAGGAATCACCTGAAAAACGACGGGGAATTGGCTGCCGGTTCTTGTTCGTCTTCTCCGGTGAGCCGTCACGTTTCCAGCCACCAACTCAGGTCCAAAACGCTCGTCTAGTCTCCTAGGTTAAGTCTCAAAAACAACCAAGCAAATGCAACGTTAAAAACGGACGGTTTGAGGCAGGGAAGGAAAATCGGCCTTCACGGGTTTGCAGGTTTACCGCCGCCGTGTCGCCGCCGTGGGCTGCCCAGTCCAGTCCTACGCCGTCCAGAGGTCACAACGGTCCTAGCCCTAGGTTGGTTCGAGCCCATACGTCACGGTTTGGATGGTTGGATGGTTTTGGGCTGCACGGGTCCTCACGGGTTTGTGGGTTTTCCGGGTTGCTCCGCCGTCCGTGGTGGTGGTGATGGTCGTCTGGAGGTGGCTGAGATGTAGGCTGGTGTGTGGGTTGAGGCTGAGGGGTGGTGTGATGGCTGATGTGTTTGTGCAGAGAATGGGAGGTTGCACGGTTTGAAGGAAGAAATGAAAATGAAGAAGTGAGTCTCTGATGGCTTAAGAACAGAAGGAGAAATAGAATGGATGGCTGAGATTCAACCTGAGTGAAGAGTGAAGGGTGAGGATTTAAGGAAATTAAACCATTTAATTAATCCCATGGCAGACCAAGATCCAGAATGTTGGGGATGATGTGGATGGGGTAGATGAGTGACATGTGTCACTCATCAAGGGTCCAGATTGATTGGGTTAAAGTAAATCAGATTATACTATTTTATTATTATTTTAAGTTCCGAGTCTCGGTTAGTTCGGTTACGTTCTTGACCATAACTTTTTCGTCGTAAGTCCGATTTCAGCGTGCCGCCTGTCTACGGATTCGTATCGACGAGACCTACGTAACGGTCATTGGCCCTCGTCCGTTGGACTTCCCGGGTCAAAAGTCAACATTTGGCCCCCAAATGGCCAAATTACCAAAATGCCCCTCGACTTCCGATCGTCACAACTTCTTCCTCGAACGTCGGAATCGAACGTGCCACCTGCCTATGAACTCGTGACGTCCTAAACTACGTCACGGTCACGTGTCAAAGTCCTAAATACTTCCCGAGGTAAAAGTCAACTTTTCCCCCCCCCCCTTCAGGGGCAAAACGGTCAATTTACAATAAAATAATAATTACGAAAGTTCGGGTCGTTACACACATGCTCATTGGTCCATGGTTTGACTGTTTCTGACATGATGATGTCATCATGATGTCACTGCTGATGTTAGCATGATGACATCAGCTACAGTAACCGGGTCAACCCGATATGCAGAAACTGGGTTGCCGTTGACCCACGGCTTGACCCGATCACAGATCTCCTTCCCGACCACCATTTTCGATGAGACTTGGCCCTAAAGACTCATCACGAACTATTCTACAACTCGGTGGAATCAAAACCAAGCTTAGAGATGAAGAGTCTACCTAAAAAACACAGGGAAAACCGGCTACAACTCTGGTTGTCTTCTCCGGCGAGTCAACCTGGTTCTAGCCTCAAGAACTGGTCCAAGTTGGTCGTCTAGGTCCCTAAGACATGTCTCAGAGATGAACAATGAATTCTAACGTTAAAACTAACCATTTCGATACAGGGAAAAAACTGAACCTAATCCGGTTTTCTGACTTACCGTCGTCATGTTGCTACCGTACACCGTCGTGTCCACTCCTCAGTCCTTCTATTGTTCTTGTTTACCTATCCCTATGTTTGTTCAAGTCTGGGAGGTTTTTAGGTCGTGCAGGCCAGGCTGTGGTGATAGTGGTCGGTGCCTGGTGGTGGCTGGTGGTGGTCTGGTGGTGGAGCTAGGCATGGAGGGTGGTCGTCTAGGTGTGTGTAAGGACCTGTCCCGGGAGTCAGGATTAAGGAAGGGTTTAGTGAGGGCTTAACTGAGTTAATCGGTAGATAGTGGGTTACTTTTGGACTTTGGGCGTAGAATGACGATTTTACCCCTAATTTGGGCAAAAAGTTGACTTTGAGTTCGGGCGGTCAATTGGACATTGACCGATGACCGTGACGTAGTTCGGGACGTCACGAGTCTGTAGACAGGTGGCACGCCCGATCCCGACATCTGAGGAGGAAGTTATGATGTTTGGAAGGTTGAGGGCATTACCCTAATTTGGTAAAATAAAGGGGGAAAGGTTGAATTTTTACTAGACGCTTGGTTTTCACGTAGATCGAGGATGGTTAGGTAGGTTTTTTCGACCTGAGTTCAACGACAGGCGGCATGCGTTCATCGGACGTGGGACGAGTTACGGGTCTAGAACGGTGAGTGGCAAAATGGTAATTTTGACTCGTAAGGGCATTTTGGTCTTTTTACACATTGGGAATTGTGCAATCTGATGAGGACAAGTGTACAGGAAAGATTGGATATTTTTGATTTTGGGCCAGGGTATGGTGGACACGTGGGGGTGCTCTAGTGGCTTCTAGGATGTTGCACGGTGCAAAATTAAACGGGTAAGTCGTGCTTGTGTGTGTGTTGAAGAAAAACAGAGACTGGGCTTGAGAGGGAATCGATTAGGGTTGCAGTGAGTGTGTGAGTCTTGGGTGTGTGAGTGTGTTCAGAGGAGACTGAGAGTGTAGAGGAAGTGGTGAGAGGTGTAAGAGAGAGGAGTGTTTGTGTGTGAAGAGTGTGCGAGTGTCTCAGGGGAAACAGAGAACAGAGAGGAAGTTTGGTGGTGGTGCTGCCGTGTGTCGATCAATCGGGGTTGCTGGTGGTGTTCAGGGACCGTAGTGGAGCCTTAGGGACCCAGTGGACACGGCGGAGCTCGCGGTGGAGCACAGACAGCAGGTAATTTCTCTTTTCCCCCTGTTTGCTCTGTTTTCCACTTTAGGTTCAAACGGTGAGTCGTGGATTTTGGGTATGCGTCGAGGTGTTTGGTGAGTGCTAGTCGACTAAGTAGGTCCCTAGGAAGCTGTTGGTTGTGCAGCCGTGAAGGGGGGATGCATAGGTGGCCGGATTGAGAAACAGGGGTTTTGTTGGTTACGGGTTCGAGTTTGGGACGACGGATTAGAGGCGTTAATGTCGTGTTTTGATTATTGGGTTGAGTTTCTTAGAATAGGACTAAGAGAATGGTGGAAAAAAGGATAAAAACGGATGACGGGCGGCAGAGAACCGCCCTCGCCGGTTCAGACCGGTCGAACAGCTGAGGAAGACGATGAACAGTGTTATGTGTGCAGGCGCGTGAGGCCCACGCGCAGCCACTTTGGGCGGCGATTGGGGGTGCGTGGGGACGTTTCTGGGGAAGTGTCCAACTAGGTTTTTGGTCTAATCATCGTAACGAATCTTTCAGGACAAGTTTCGTGTCGATCGGACGTCGTCTTAGGTTAGCTCTACAAGATCGAAGGTTTAGGGTCTCGGTTAGTACGTGTAACGTTCGGAAAAATTTGTGGGGAATGAGGAGGAACATAGTTGACGTGTTAGTGACGAGTTTCGGTGAATTGTGACAAGATCGGGAATCCCCGAGGCGAACGAAGAACGTACAGGACGTACGGGACACGAGTGACGTGCCCGGTAACTGTGAGTGGACTTCTTCCTTTAAACTGAGCATGCATAACTGCATTTAATTACTTGATTTATGGTTTTATATGTGATTTCATGATTATTTGAATATGCTTTAACTGTTTTACATAATTGCACGTTTTTCAAGAAATAACGTATTTGGCACGTTTTACGAGAAATGCTTGATTATTTATTATGATGCCATGGTTTTGGGATTTTAAACGATAAATGGTTTTCAATTATTATAATGGATTATTTTGAGACATGATTTGGTGATCAAGGGTTTTTAGTTTTAGAATCGGATTTCGGAAAGCGGAATTTGGTTTTAAAGTTGAAAAGTGGATTTCCGGATTTGGGTTCGGAATGACGGTTCAGAATGCCGGAAGGGCTTCCGACCAGTGGTTTCAGATTCGGGTTTGGATATGGATTTTGAAATGGTTTTCAAATGGTTTTTGATTGGATTTGCTGGATATGGTTATTGGGTTTAAAGACCCGGATTATGATTGAAGGGGGACGGGCCCGGATTGGGTTTAAAGACCCGGATTGGGTTTAAAGACCCGGATTGGGTTTAAAGACCCGGATTGAGTTTAAAGACTCGGGAGTTTAAAGACTCGGATATATTAATATTTCCCCCGTAGGCCTGTTGAGTTTAAAGACTCGGGAGTTTAAAGACTCGGATTACATTTGAGGCCTGGATTGAGTTTAAAGACTCGGATAGATCCAGCAGGTTTGATCGGATGATTATATTGGTATTTTATGTTTTACTGCTAATGTTTTATAATGTTTATCATACTGTGTTTATGTTGCTACGATTTCCATGATGAAAATGATGTGATTTATAAATGTTTTCAGAAATTGGGTTATGCATGCATGTTTTCAAAACGGAGGGCTAAACCCTGGTTTGTTTATGAAATGGTTTTTGAAACTTTTATTCTTTTTGGTCCACTCACACCTTCTGGTTTTTAATTGCCCTCCAGGTCGTGGAGCTAGCGCGGGGGTTGACGTTGAGGCAGCGTCAAAGGCATAGAGTACTCGAGCGTTTTCTCGGAGTGGTTTCAGCTTTTCCGTTGTGCGTGTAGTACTGTTGACTCTGGGTTGTTTTGAATTCTCCTTCGTCTGACAGGGTAATTTGTGGTTTTCGTGAGGTTGTTTCGGTCTTTTGTGTTAGGTTGTCAAACGGGAGCAGGGTTCACCTTGGTTATTAGGGTGATAATCGGGGTGGGTCTTGTCAGTGTGTGTTTGTTCAAGGGAGTGAGTCGTGTTCACGGTTTGAGAGAAATGAAAGTGAGAGGGAGAGTGAGTTGTCTGATCAAATAAAAAGAGAGAAGGTGATGGAATCAACGGCCCAGATAAGTCATAGGCTGAGATGAACGGCCAGAATTTGTGAGGGAAAAAGAAATATTTAAAAATGTAGCCAATAGGGACAAGATCCAGAATTTTGGGAAAAGGGTGTGTGGGATGAGTGACACGTGTCACTCATCCAAGGGTCCAGATTGGTTTGATTTTTAAATCAGATCCTAATATTATATTATTATTTTATTTCGAACCTCGGTTCGTTCGGTTAATCGATTTTACTTCTGTGACCATAAATTTTTCGTCGTACGTCCGTTTTAGACGTGCCGCCTGCCTACAGACTCGTGACGTCCTAAACTACGTCACGGTCATGGGTCAAAGTCCTAAATATTCTCCGGGGAAAAAGTCAACTTTCCTCCCCCCCCCTTAGGGGCAAAATGGTCATTTTACAATAAAATAGTATTTACGAAAGTTCGGGTTGTTACAGCGACGGTAAGTTGAAAACCCGAAGTTGTAATGTTTTGGTTCAAAAATGGTGAATCTTGAATTAAGGTTTGTCAATTGATTTGGTTCATTGGATAATGAATCTGAGGTTATCAGGAGTCGATAGGGCTTCGAGTTGAGATCGGAGGTGGCCTGTGGTGGCCAAAGACAGAGGAGGAAACTGGAAGCTTTCATCGTTGGTTTGGAAGGTATGATTTAGCATTAGTCTTCGTGTCTTGAAATCATGGTTTGTTAGGAAATAGTTAGACGAAGCTAGTAGGATGAAAATGGTTGAAATCGGACTGAAAATGGATGTTGAACCGCCCGCGTCGGTTCGATCGAACCGAGCCGGTTCGAATCGGTTTGAACCCGGTCGCCGAGAGGAAAAAGAAGGTGAACAGTAACCGCGCGTGGTTTCACGCGCAGGGTGTTTGGGCAGCACGTGAGGGCGCGTGGGCCCTCTTTTAGAGGTTCGTTCAACACGTGTTTTTAAGTATTCGATGTAACGAATATTTTGGGACTGATTTCGAGTCGATCGGACATCGTTTCGATATGTTTCGTGATGTCCGAAGGTTTTAGGGCTGGTTTAAAAATAGATAAAAATTCAAAAAATTTACGGGGATTTAGTAGAAGCTTAATGAAGTAGTTAGTGACCTTCTTATGGGATTTGGATAGGTTCGGGAAACTGGTGATAGCAGATTAGCCGGGAACGGCATAGTACACGCGTATCGAGGCGGCGACGCGAATGGTCTGTGAGTGAACTTTTTTTTCTAACTTATGATGCATGCATAAATGTTTTATATTTTTTCTACATGTGATTTTTATGTTTGTGATATGTTATTGATGGTTTATGATTTTGTACGTATTTCGAGATATTTACGTAATTGCACATTTTACGAGATATGGATTTATATTGTGATTTCATAATGATTTTGATACTATGATTTTGGGATTTTAAATATGATTTGATTTCAATGATGTATAATGGATTTTGGAAAAGTGATTTCGGACTTGAAGCCTTATTCATAAAAGTGATTTCGATAAATGTGATATCGGGTTTTGGAATCGGATTTCGGAAATATGATTCGAGATTCGATTTTGGAGCTTGAAAAGTGGATTTCTGGATTTGGGTTCGGAATGATGATTCTGGATGCCGGCTACGGAATGATGATTTCGAAGTCGGATATGGAAATGGATTATGGATGTGATTTCCGGATTGGAATTGAGATTTCAAATGATGATTTCGGATTTGGTTTTGATTAAAGACCTGTTGCTATTGATTTCCACTTGGTTTTGGGTTTAAAGACCCGTTGAAACTTGGTTTTGGGTTTAAAGACCTCGATATCGCTGGATCTGGTTTTGAGTTTAAAAACTCGGTTGATTGACAGGGGAGGGCCCTGGATTGATATGTTTTGAGTTTAAAGACTCGGTATATGTTTTGAGTTTAAAGACTCGGTATATGTTTTAAGTTTAAAGACTCGGTTACTGTGATATCCCCCGAGGCCTGTTGATTGTGTTTTGAGTTTAAAGACTCGTTGATATCCCGGGAAGGCCTGATTATGCGCATGTGTTTTGAGTTTAAAGACTCGGCGCGCTTGAGATCCAGCAGATTGATTGATTATGATTTTCGGTTGGCTTTTCACTGTTTTTCAGATGATTTTGGGTTGTGGCCTGGATGATTTGGATGTTGTGGATTTTGGGCTGTGGCCCGGATGATTTGGATTTTGTGGATTTTGGGTTGAGTTCCCATACTTTGATGATTGATTTATAGTTTTGGGCTGAGGCCCTGAAATTGAGTTACGGATTTGAGAAAAGGATTTGAATTCCGGTTTTCATTGATGGCTTTCTTATCTTGGATATGAAATGGTTTTATAAAATAGTTTTCATATGCATGCATTGGTTTTTCGTGGAGGGTATAAATGTACTTTCTTATGAACTGTTTTTCTAAATGTATTATTTATTTTTGTCCACTCACATTCTTTTTATGTTTTCGATACCCTCCAGGTTTGATGTGGTGCGGGCTGTTGTTAGAGAGACAGAGGCATCACACATACAATCCACATTAAATTTTGCGCACTCTGGGACATCGAAAAGTGACTTTGGTATTTTGGCCTGGTATCCCTTGTTCAGCTTACGCGTTACATGGAGGTTGAATGACGGTTTAGCCTTCGTGTCGTACGTAAGTTAGACGCAAGCATGACTTAGCCCTTAATCCCGAGGGATTGGGGGTGGGTCGTGTCAGAGCTATAGAGGACTGTGTTTGGAACCGCCAAAGATACCGGCAAAAAAAGAGAAAGGGGTGAGGACATGTTTGTGTGAATTTAAAATATTTTATACCTAAAGAATTTCAAATTCGGGGGGCAATGTTTACACCGGAAAAAATCCCCTCTGGGCCCAAGTCGCAGCTCACGAAAATTAAAGGCCCAAAAAAAATGATTTTTGGCCCAAGACCAAGTAGTTCGCATGTGAAAAGGAAGAAGACTTGGGCGGTATTGTCAGGATAGGAAGAAAATAGAGGCAAAAAGAGAAGTACCCTAACTGAAAAAAAAAACGGGAAGGTAGGTCCTATGTGGGTCCCAATCCAGCAAGTTGAAGAGCTCCCTTGACCGCCTATAAACGAAGAACGACTTGGCTTCTCAGGAAACAAGCAATCAACCAATCAAAACTCAGAAAAATGATCTCCATCAATTTCTAAACCTATACACACCTTTAACCAAAGTTTCATGGTTTAAAAACAGCTCGCCCTTGTGGAAAAAACTGCTTCTTTCGACTTAAGAATCAAGGTGCAGCTTCTCCTCTCACCCCTTCGATGCATTTATGAAATTGCTTAACCGTATTTCTAACCGCTCTAGTAGTATTGTCATAATGGTTAAGCTTCATTTCGTGTGTAAACTTTCTTTCTAACCATTCGTGTCATAAAGGCCACCTTCATCCCGACTGACCAATTCTTGGACTTTCGGGGAAGATTGCAGGAGATCAACCTTCTTCCTGACCATTCCGAGTCATAAGGGATGATATTATCAACTACCTGTTCACGGAAAGTCATCCTGACTATCAATCCACTGATAGTTTTCGGCTACCATTTCACGGAAAACCATCCTGACTACCGTCCTATGGACAAGTCATCCCGATTGGCAATTCATGGCTGATCGTTAAGGAACTCAAACCTCCATTTTGACGTTTCGCCTTAGCATTTGAGTGCTCTGCCATCTTATGACATGATTTCCGACTAATATTCTTTTCAGTTGATGGTTCTCGAGCTCTCTTACTTATTACGAGTTTGAAGCACAGCGGGAATAATTTACTTCTTTGCACTTGTAACTTCAGTTTGTTTAAATTCAAGTACTTTTACATTCCTGTATTTGTACTACCACATTCATTTCAATACAAAAACCAGATTTTCTTAAGTAAGTAATTGGTTTTCGGGACATGTCATTCGAACGTGGTTTTTGACTTCACAAGTCGAGATACCATCTTTGTGCATTGGTTCGATTACTTTGATTTTGACTCAAGAGAACCTGGGGTCACTAACCCCCTTAACAAACTGAAATAACAACGTCGCCAATCAGAGTATCATGGCAAAATAAAATTCACTGGTTTGGAAAACGTTGGAAAAGAATGTTAATTCCTTGAAAAAGGCATAGAAAAGAACATCCCAGGAGAATTCTTGTCCGCCTACTCCACGATCGTTTTGATCGGAAAAAATGTTCTTGGGCTAAAAACGGAACCAACCTACACTGTCTAGTAGTAGTCTCCTCTACTAGTGGCACACCTATACTCGAACTGAGAAAGCCCATTTGTTTCCTGGTCTGCCCATTCAGAGATTGACCATAGCATCATGGCTTACTGCTTTCAACCCATCGAGCATCTCTACACCTATTACGACAAAATAGATCGTTACGCGTGGTTCACCTCCCTCGTTTCCACATAACAAGTTCCACACGAAGGTTCTGCTAGGGTTGCCTTGGGATATTCAGCTCGTTATACGAGAAAAATATTTTGGACAGGAACATGTACATAAAAAAATTCTCACTAGTTAATCCCTATACAAATTACTAAAAGAGACGTGCAAATCTGTATTGCCTCAAATATGGACCAAATGGGGTGCACTTATAGTCGTGATTTCGAAATATTAGTGGATCAACAAAGGTTAGCAGTAAAGAATGATTGAGATTGATCTAAATAAAGGCATGTTTGAGCAAATATCTATTTATTATTTCAAGCTTTGATTTTTTTTGGGAGGAAAAAGAGGAAGGTGACCTATAACTTTGTCGTGACTTGGCTACGTAAGCACACAAGTTATCACCCTGTAAAATTATTTCTACTGTGCTTACTACCCAAGCTTCATTCGTAGACAATTAGACATGGTTGGTGGTTATTTAGGCTGTTCTATAATTATTTGGTTATTAATTTTAGATTTCATTTTTTGTATAAAGATATGAAAAAGATTTCATTTTTTGTATAAAGATATGAAAAAATTATGTAAGGGAAATGAAAAATGATGGGAAGTAGAAAAATTAAAGGGCGAATTTATAAAACAAACAATTCGAACACTTTTTGTTTATTTATTTTAGATAATTAAAGGGCGAATTTATAAAACAAACAATTCGAACATGGTTGGTGCTATATCTTGTTTATTTATTTTTTTCTTTTTTAGATACAATGATATTAGGAAGGGAGATTATATTATTGATCTTATCTTTTAACAAAATGAAACCAGATCTTCCATATAACATGTAGAGAGAAATATTACTAATATCATAGTCCATAATCCACAATCTATAATTTATTAATCATAATAAAGAAACTAAGAAGTAATAATCATGAGAGTTAACCCAGTGGTTCTTGATTCATCCGGTGAGGTTCGAGATCCGAAGCTACTCTGGCCAGAATTAAGTATGAAAACATATTTAATCATAACATATTTAATCTCGAGCTCTACTACTCATGAATACCGTCTTTTTGATAAAGATGCCTCTCTCCATGTCACCGCTCGTGTTTAGATTATCTCCGTCATGTTAAAGTCTTAGTCGTATTGATGAGTATTATATATGTACATAGATATTTTTAAAAATATTTCCAGTTTATACACACTTTTCAAATATTCTTTAAAATACATGTATTTTTAAAATCAAAATGATCGACTATACACACTTACACATAAATCATGCCATAATTTTCACACAATTTTAAATAATACTCATAAAATTCACGTATTATACCTATCATTTTAGTATGTTTAATAAATTAATGAAATAAATAATATTAAAACTTTATATAATGACCCAATTTTCAGCGTATTAATTAAAAAAATTAATCAAATAATATACGAACATACTTTTCACATATTACACCCATCCCGTATTTTAAACCTATGTTATTTAGATTTCTAAATAAAATTTATTTTAATTTAATTGTTTATCATGAAATTAAAAATTATCATTATTAAAATATAAATTTAAAACATACCTAAATAATATAAATTATTAAAAAAAATTATAATATTAGTCCAGTCATCTGCGCACCAAATATTGCACAAATTTTAGTCTAGCTAATTCCGATACAAATAATCTAAAGATATAGTTTTGAAACTAGCGCTAGGTATGATTCGGTACGATTCAATATGGAGGTCATACTGGAACTGTACCAAGTAATTTTAACCGGTTCGATACGACACAGTATTTCAAAATATGAAATTGATACGTATCGTACAATACCAATTATGTTCGGTACAATTTCGGGTTTAAGCCCAAATTCATAATTTCATTTATGAATTACTTAAATTAATGTCTAAAAACAACATTTTGATGAAATTGAGAAATTAGACCTCTTGCTGGGTAACAAATATTACACAAAAATATATAAAAAATTCATAGTCAACCAATCAATCTCAATACATCAACTAAAATTAATTTCATCAACTAAAAAACTCTAATATACAATTAAATTCATTAACTAAAATTAACATACAATTAAATCCATAAACTTTTTACCCTAACATACAATTAAACCTATCAACTAAAACTAACATACAATTAAATTCATCATTAGCTATTAGCTTGTTAAGGTATTAAACCATTAGGGTTTATTTATTTTTTATTTTTACATTTAATTTCATTTTTAATTAATTTTAAAAAATTAAAACTAGTTTAGTTTTAGTACGGGATGTTATTTTTTAACATCGAAATTGATTTCGTTCCGATTTGAACCGGTACGTTATTGATACCATACCGATCATCTATTCGGTTTTACTATTTAATTTTTTTTTTTAATTTTTATAATATGGGATGATATAATTTTGATATTTTGGAACAATATGCCCCCTCCTACTTGAAACAACAGTTCAGACGCAGACATAATAACACACAATCCAGAAATACACAACCCTGGAACAGACCATCTTGCACAAGAAACTTCCTCTAAATTAATAACATGCTTCAATAATAAATAAAAATTCACCTACGATATTCGGCCTCAGGATGGTACCATTTAAAAAATAATAATTATTAAATAATATGGTAGGTAATAATGTAAATAATTTGATCTTAAAAAAAGATCTTGCCACTGAGGTTGGAAAAATCAACAATTATAAATGTTTGGCGCCTCCCGTGTCAAGCTCTTCAACCTTTCATTCTCTGTCTTGGGCTTTTCACCTTCATATGCGTCATTCTCTCTCCCTCAGTCCTCATTGAAATTTTCGCGGCAGGAAGGAGGAGAGAAGAGGGTGCGCAGTTTACGGATCTGCAGTCCAATTTGCTTGTTCTCCTTAACTAACAACTCTTTTCTCTCTCTCTCTCTCAAAAATTTCCGCACTTTTCTTCCCACTTTCCATAGCTTTTTCTCCATCCAAACCAACATGACTTCCACCGTAATAACAACACTCCCTCATTTCCCTTCCCTTCATTCCGCTCCCACCGAATTATCACCCAAATCCCACCCTAGACCCGACAAATTAAAATTCCACAAACAAAACAGCGAAAATTTCTTGTCAAAATCCATCAAATGCGTACAGAATCGCGGTGTTTGGAACCCAACGGCGCTGGCTTCCTGCTTGACGGAGGCTCCTCCGTCGATGGCGGGGGAGCTGGTGGCCGACAAGCTAAAACTACTCGTTTTGGAATTCAGGTCTCTGGAGGAGCCAATTGACCGCGTGAAGCGGCTACTACACTACGCCGCCAGGCTTCCTCCGCACAACGAGTTGGTTCGGAAAGAGGAGAGCCGGGTCCCCGGTTGCTCGACTCAGGTGTGGTTGGAGGCGGAGATGGATGAGCTAAGGAGGGTGTGGTTCCGAGCTGATAGTGACTCGGAGATCTCGAAGGGGTTCTGCTCGTGCCTGATTTGGCTGCTGGACGGCGCGGAGGCGGGGGAGGTTTTGGAGGTCAAGACACGAGATTTGGAGGACGTGAATGTGGGCGTGTACGGAAAGGTGAATTCGAGAGTGAACACGTGGCACAACGTGCTGCTGGCGATGCAGAGGAAGACTCAGGCTTTGGTGGCGGAGCGTGAGGGGAAGCGGAGTGTTTTGGAGACTCTGCCCTCTTTGCTTGTTGAGTCCGCTGCCACCGGGAGCACCACCACCAAAGAGGTTAGCTGTTAGCCGGTTCGTAAGGAATTATTTTGAATATAATATAAACACACACTGACGACGATGAAGGCACTCCCACTACACATCGGGAGTCCCAATTCTACTAAGCACATTCATTAGTTTAATGTAGAATATCCAGTGTATTACACAAAGTGATCAGCTGGAATAATGCTCGTTATTCCAAATCCAAACCAAAAAAGAAAGTATTGTGAACAAAATTATTGATTTTGTAACGGGACCCGTCTATGAGGGGAATATGCAGTAAGAGTATGTTTGGTGGAACCCGGAAGAATTATGTAGAACAGAAAAGTTACATGCTATATGTGATCGTTGTATGTAATATACTAATATCCCAAGAAATAACAATTACAGATGCACCTTTTTATTTGTATTGAAATTGGAGATTGCAAGTTCTGAGATGGACAGATGGATGTGTTGTTTGAGACTGCCCTGCAAACTTTGCAATAACCTTTATGTTGATATGAGTTTGTTCTGGGAGCACAGTCTGTAGATTGTTAAATTCGTTTTTTGAGTAATCTCCCATTGTGTTGGAAGAACCAAATGTTGACTACTTGTATTCATGGACCCTTCGATCCATATATTCTGACTTGGAAGATGAATTGCAGACACTGGAACCTTAATCACATGCCTTTTTGGTTAGTTCTTCTATACACTCCTATGGATTTTTTTTCTCTTTACTTCCTAATTATAATTAACTATTTCCTTTCTGGTTCTTTGAATTGCTTTATATATAATTGTGTGGGATATGAAATGTGAAAATCAGTTTTTAATTTGAACAACCAGAAGTTCGAATCGCGATTCAAGTTGCAATTCTTGCAATTATTGATCTTCCGGGTGGCCAGCTTGAAACCTTCATTGATTGCGAACTTGTGAAGGTTTTAATTTCAAGCAGATGGTTGAGTAGGAAGGTAAGTGCCTTGTTTCTTTTTGCTTTTACTCTTCCTAAGGTCTGATCAAATGACACCCTCCCCTTATTGCTGATAGAGATACTAATTAAGTGAAAGACTAATTTGTTAATTTAGTTATCACTATCAGTTAGTTAAACTTGGCTTTAGGCAGTGTAACAGTCAGTTTCAGTGCATGAAAATCACATTTTTATATGGTATTAGATAGAGTAAATCATTGTTACACTCTTAATAACTTTTACTTCTATATGCAAGTTTTTGAATAAACTTATACGTTAATAATGACCCATGAATTAATTGCCCTATTAGATACTTACGTGTACCTCATCCATTTTTCTCGGCCCTCGACGCGTTCAATTCATTTCCTTAGACTTTCTCAGCTCCCAAACATGTTAGTTTATCATCCATCTTTACATAACAATCGCTTTCACGGTCAATTTTACTAATTTTTTGTCTTCTTCTACCATTGAATGGTATGGACATCTAATGGTCAAGAGAGGGTGAGGTAGGCATCAAAACAGGGGTAGGGGCATTGAATGAGTTAGATGTCTCTGTTACATTGAAGCTAGGGGCGCCTATTTGATGGCTCATTTTTCTTCAATGGCTGTTACTATATGTAACATTGCAAATACTGTGGGGCAAATACCAGGAGAACCGAAACTTTTGCCTGGTGAAAAAGAAATTGTACCTGATTAGGGAATAAAAGCGGTATATTTTCAAAACTGAATCATATGAAGAAAAAAGAGGATCATATAAATCGAAGACGATCCCACTTAATACTTTCTAGTGGTATTCCTATCAAGCATAAATTTAGAATTGAAATTAGGGATAGACTAATTTAAAGTTAATTTTGTGTAGTAAAATCTACCATCAATATGATTTGATGATAATTCTCATATTTTATTTACTTTTTTTTTCAACCCTTTAATTACTTCATATTATATTCCATCCTCAATTTCCCGACAGTAAATAGATTTATATTAATATACATATTGTGTTTGCAAAGGAAATTGAACCAATAACAGGAGGAAAAAAGTTGAAATATGAAAGGAAACACACAAAAATGCTAGAATTAATATAATATTAATAAATGGGTTGAGTGGGCTAAATGAAGAATAAGGGTCCGTTTGTTACCGTTTTGCAAATTAGTTTTTCGTTTTCATATACAAAAATAGTTGTAAAACATGTTTGATAACTCATTTTTGAAAAACGTATTTAGAAAATGAAAACATAAGATTTAATAATTTGATTTTTGAAAATGAAAACATAAAATATAATAATTTGTTTACGTCTTGTAGAACAACAAATTATTATGTTATGAAGTTTAGGATTCAGCCTAAAAAAATAAAGAAACAAAATATATTAAACATTAAGTAAAATGTTAACATAATATTACCACGCCACCATCACCCGACCATTGCCACCACAACCCTTCAACCCCCACCACAACAACTACTACTACCACCACCACCATCACCACCAATGTCACCACCGCCAGCAACACACCACCATTGTCACGATTACCACCATACAACCACCATCATCACCTTCATCACAGCCGCCATCACCACCCCATCATGACCCCCACCCCACTGCCACAATGACCACCACCCTACACCACAACGACCACTGCCCTACTACCACAACGACCACTACGCCACCACTACTGCCATTATCATTGTCGCGAACACTACCACCTCACCATAACTGTCACCACCACTGTTGCCACTACCATCCTTACCCCTACCGTAACTACCACACTACCACCTCATCACCATCGTCACATCCACTACCACTATGATGATTGCCGGCTCTACTGCCACTGCCCCACTGCTGCCTTCACCACCGCCCTACAACCATCACCTTCACTACCCCCTACTACCCCCTTCAAATGCAACCACCCCCGCGACCACTGCCACTACCACTAGCACCACGACCATTGTTGCTGCCATAGCAACCCCAACCCCAACCCCTTCATCACAATCATCACCCTTGTTACCACCACAACTACGACGACCACGACCACTCCCAATACTACCCTATCATTTCCGCCACCACTACCACGTCCACCGTTAATGCCATCCCCCACAACCACAGTTGTCACTACCACCCCCATCACTACAATCACCTCCACATTCACCTCACAACCTCTACCTTATCATACTACTATTATCTCCCACTGTCTGCATCTCAGAATTTATGTTGGAAATCATTCTCTAATGTGTATTAATTCTTTTTAAAATTTATATATTTATACCAAATTGGTTTTTTCTTTCCACTCTTGTAAATTATACCAAAGTAAACTACCAAACGTACTTATACAAAATCCTATTTGTTTTTTTTTGTTTTACAAAACAATATATCAAAAACTATTTTCCAAAATGATACCAAACAGACCCTAATATACGTATTTATTTTCTTTATCTCTACTTTGAGACGAGTTAAAGCCCACCTAAGCCACATATTAAGCTATTGTCTGATTTCTCTCCACATGTTTTGTAGGATGTCTCATATTTGATTTTTGTAAAGGATGAAGTTGATACTCATTATATATTATGTAATCATCCGCTTCACATTTTAATGTATGAAAAAAAAAACGAAGAAAATAAAATACAACATTTACTAAAATCAAAGCTACTCTGACCTAGGGTTGGTAATCGGTTCAAAAAAATAGACCAAAAAACTGTGCTTAACCCAAACCGTGTCGAAAAAAATTGAACCTAAGAAAAAAACCGAACTAAGAAAAATAAAATCAAACCGAACCAAATTTTAACCAGTTCAATTTTAGTTTTTAGACATTCAGAATTGGACCAGATTGAACCAGATCGAACCAGACCGAACTAGACCAAAACCCTAATTTAGGGGTGAAATGCACCATTTTGTCTAGTCTTTTATTTTATTAGGTTTTCTTATCCAATCTCACTCTTGAGCCTCGACCGTTCTTCCCAGCTTCCTTGAAAGATTTCGATGTTGCCTTCCATCTCCCTTTATCCCTCGATCTCTCTTTGTCTCGGCCTCCCATTCTACCCATCGCACACTCCGCCTCCCATTTCCCTCTCTAGCTCGCTTTGTTTCCATTGCAACCATGTCTTTCTACCTTGATCTCCCTGTCTCCATCGTACCCTTCGCCATCTCTACCTCGATCACTCTTCTCTACCATGATATTTACCTTGATATCTCCATCTTTTTGCTCTATCTTGACCTCTCCATCTTTCGTTCTCTTCATTTCCCCGCTCTACCCTGATCTCTCCATCTCTCATCTCTACCTCAAAGTCTCCTCTCTACCTCAATCTCTTCATCTTTTCGACCCTCACGGCTACATCACACCTCTCACTCATGCTTCAATCGCCCCTCGTTTCTAACGCTCAATCTCTAATTGTCTTTCTCTTGATCCAATAAAAAAAACTAGTTAAACTGGTAAAGAACTGAATTGAACTGGTTTAATCGGTTTTTGGTTCAAAATGCAACTAGAGGAAGAACTGGATTGGATTGGATTGGAATCAGTACCACCAATCAATTCGATTTTGACAAAAAAATTGAACCGAAAAACTGATTAATAGCCCTAGCCTAGCCTAGGGAAAGGGCTGAAAAATGTTAAAGTATCTTTATTTTTATGGCGAAAAAATTAAAAAAATGTTTAAATTTTTTGAAAAAAATATATATTTAGATTGAATTAGAAAACATTGAATTTAAGATTTTATTAATAAATTGGGCCCGTATTTTTGAAAATTATTGACAAGGTTTATTATGATTGGTGTAAAGTGACATAACCCTTCCCAAATTTTCCTCAAAATCCATAATAATTCCTGCTTCTATCTCACACCTTAATTAGATTCCCACAATACCCTTAAGCCTTTAACTAGGTTATGGGAATTTTGTCAAAAATCCGACAAAACCTTCATTGTAAATGCTTAAAATGTCATCTCATATGTCAGACAAGGGATAAGTACTAACCATACTTCGTCAATTTGGGTCACCGCCCACATCGACCCATTAACCCTAATGATGAAGCATATCTTGGTTCGATAACTCAAATCCTATTGACAAAGTTTAGTGCATGGACATTGACTTTTAGCTCAGAGGACTTGTAGCACGTCTACCTAAGATCATTATATAGGTCACGAGATTTGGTTTACGTGGAAAGGCAATACGCTGGATTTGGATTCCGTATAGTGAATTTACGGATCATAAAGGATTCTTAGGAGCACATTTGGTTTTACAACATTTTTAATTACAGGCTCATTTTGGAGTTGTTTGTTTTGTTGATGGTGGGTCACGAAAATATCTTCTAGGTTGGCTTAGATGAGTCATAGGTGTCACAATCCTAACCTCCCTTTTCATTAACCATTATCATCTTCATCTCCCCTTCCTTATGGCCTTAGACCCGAAAGCCACCCAAAATGTCATGACCCGACCCATCTAGCACGATATTGTCCGCTTTGGTCCTAGCCTTCATGGTTTTGTTTCTGGGAACTCACGTGCAACTTCTCAGTAGATCACCTATCCTGAGATTACACTAGTCCAAACTCGTTTAACTTTGGAGTTCTCAAGGAATTCAAAGCAGTGAGCTCCCAAAAAGGCCTTATAGATTCGTGCACACACATATAAGGCACTTCAACTTTCCCTCCCCGAGCGATGTGGGATTGTTCATCGTTCTACCCAAGACACGAGTCTTACAATCCACCCCTCTTGGGGGCCAGCATCCTCGCTGGCACACTTCTGGTCGGGATGCAGCTCTAATACCATTATGTCATGATTCAACCCATTTAGCACCATATTTGTTCGCTTTGGGCCCAGTCCTCACGGTTTTTGTTTTTGGGAATTCACGCGTAACTTCTCAGTAGGTCACTCATCATGAGATTGCACCAGTCCAAACTCGCTTAACTTTGGAGTTCCCAAGGAATCCAAAGCTAGTGAGCTCCCAAAATGTAAGACCCGTGTCCTGAAGGGAATGATGAACGATCCCACATTCCTACGAGGGGAATGGTGATAGGCACACACCTATCTAGCACTAGGCTTTTTGGGAGCTCACTGCTTTGGATTTTTAGGGAACTTCAAAGTTAAGCGAGTAGGAGGTGGTACAACCCCAAGAATCCAAAACCATTGAGCTCCCAAAATGCCTAGTGCTAGATAGGTGTGTACCTACACATATAAGGCACATCATCATTCCCGTCGCAGGAATGTGGGATCGTTCACCGTTCCCTCCAGGACACGGGTCTTACACAAAAGGCCTCATGCTAGATAGATATGTGCCCACACATATAAAACACTTCACTTTTCCCTCCACAAGTGATGTTGGATTGTTCACCATTCTACTCAAGATGCGGGTTTTACATAAAACCGATAATCACCATCTTCCTCATCCATTGTATATGAAAATAAAAGGGTAAGAGAACAAAATAAAGTGACACTGAGAGACAAGAAGAGTTTGGATGAAGGAGAAAGAATTAACCTAGAACCCAGGAAGAACCAGTGTACCTTGAAATTCATTACAAAATTTAGACGTCGAAGCTTCAAACCAAGGCTAGATCGTTTTCCTTCAGTTCTCGCAACCAAAACCACGCCAAAATTCGAGGAAAAACAAGGGGAGCTACCCAAAAACGAGCTAAACTTGGCTTGGGATTTCAATTATCTTTTCGTGAAATCAAGGTAAGGTTGCATGAAATGGAAGAGTTTGGAACGGGCCGTGAATTCGGTTCAAAACTCGGTTTGTAGACCCATAGGTTGACCCGTCAAGAGGTAGGCGATGAGCTGACTTGGTAGTCATATGGTGGTGATGTGGCGGTCATGTGCATGCCACCTGGCAACCACGTGTCATCCATGTGACATCCACGTCAGTAGCATGTCAAGCTGACTGTGTAGCAAGTGCACTCGCATGGGAGCGCGTCTGGGCGAGTGGCGATGCGTGGGAAGACCACCAACCTTTCTCCTGCATGTGACAGCGCCTGCGGTGGCTTCTCAGCGCATGGCATTGCTTGCTCAATTGTTCTCAACGCCCTAAATCCGTTGGTACAAGTTTCTAGTGTATTAGGCATCGTCCCAAGGGGTTTTGAGTGTCTAGATCAATGATGCTTATGTTTTGGACGCATGTGTTTTCCCGAGAATTAGGGGTTTCGAGTATGAGTTATATTTGGTATAAGTGACCCCTGGTTAATTTACTAATTACTTTTGACAGAACATGCCACTCTAACCCCCGATGCATGCATATTAACTATTTAAATGTGTTTTATGGAATTATATGATTTGAAATGGTTGAATAATTATTCTACATGTTGTTGGCTGCTATTTTCTTATTTACAATTTTAGAATAATTATTCAGAATACGTTTTCTAGACACATGCATTACGATTGTTTTGTGGAAAGACTGTTTTGGGTTAAGGCCTCGATTTTAATGTTTTCACCTAGATTTTGAGTCAAAGATTTATTTAAAAGCAAGGTTATTGGCTTTAATTTTAACTGTTTCCACGGTTGACCATCATCGGGAGTTTTGATCAGTGCTCGGACATCCGGAGCTGAGCTCCACAGATCTTGAGGTTGGAGATATTATTTGGACATTTTTTTCAGATGTCATAGCCAAATCCTAGGGTGACTTCCAAGACGTCGCTGATCCCGGAGATGTGACTCTGACGTCCGGAGCTGGGCTCAGTATATCCTGAGGTTGTCTACATGTAGTACAAGGTTTTAATTGGTAATGGCCCAAGTAGTGAGGATTTGTTTTATTGACTACTGATTATTGTGTCTAGGTTTTTCCGGATGATTTTATAAACAGGGATTTCATTGAAATGTGGGTCACATGTATTTTATATACATTCATATTTTATATTTTGTGGGTCCACGATTTATGACTTGAATTTTATATTTGAAATCCCTAGTGCCTTATTATTTTGAATCTGAGTGTTTTCTTTATATGCATGCATGCTTTGTAAATTGGATGGTGAATGATATTTTTCCTCGAAAAATGTGTTTTTAAATGTTTATTTTTGTCTACTCATATTTTTCTTAGTTTTTAAATCCCTCCAAGCATTGATTACTTATGGGGGTTACTCTTGGGGTGCAGGCTAATACTTATGACTGCGCACTCATTAAAAACTACATATTAGGATTTGTACCCTTGTATTACTGTTATTCTAGTTGATCTGGTCGTCTACTCGTATCTAGTGGCTGGTTGTTTGCACGGTTTATTGAACGAGACTTGAGAGGTTATCCCTTGTCTAACACGTGTTAAGGGTATTTTGGGAATTTTGGTTTCATTTCAGATAGGAGCAGGACATGACACGATTATTTGGGCATTTTTAGGATAGATCCTGTCAAAACGTCTTCCCAAACGCAAGTTCGCTTTCAACCCTCTGTAAACGTAAGGGCAAAATAATCCTTTTTCAATTAAATTCCCAAATTTAATCTAATTTTAGGTTTGGTCATTGCATATATATAGCTTGTGTTGAGTATTATTTAAACATGCCTTGTTACAAGTAATTAGAACTCTTAGTCACATAAAAGCAAGTTGTATATATATTTTTTTCATTTTAACTATTGAATGTTTATTGAGTTACATCGGAATTCACATAAACAATTATTTAAATTGTAGTAGAAGACTTTCAATTTGATAAAATTTTACTCTTTTCTTTATAAAAGTATTTCAATGCGACTATATTTTCTATATGTGTATGGCTAATGTTTTCAATGTCTTGGAATTTTTTGTGTGTATGTATTTATTGGAAAGATGAAAAAAGAAAAAAAAATTATAATGTACATATATATAATTTTGTTTTCATATGTAAATATGGGCTATAACATTTATTTATTTTTTTATAATAAATCTTTTGAATTTGATACACACCAATTTGCGTGCGGACATTTTAGATCAAAATCATAAGTTCAAAGTTTTTTTTTGTCTTTCTTTTTTAGATATCATATGTTCAATGTGGAGATGGTCAAACTTACTTTCAATGAGTCGATGTTCATCTGTGTTTTTTATTTTCCAATTATATCGTATCGTACACTTGCTGACATATTTTATGTTCTAATTACTTCCAATTGTATCATCAAATTTACTTGATGACAAAACCAAATAGAAATCCCTTAGATGAAGCCTCCAGCATAGTTTGGAGGGCCATTGACTGATGAAGTTGAATATTTTGAGACATTTTACCTGTTTTTATTCATTCCTATTTTTAATATGCACCGAAGAAGAAAACTGACGCTCCCAGATCAGAAAATACCAATCAATTCAACACAAACTGACTTTACCCTTCACTTTCCCCACCTCCATGACAGAAATGGGCTAAAGACCAGTAAACGCACAAAATCGAACGGTATGACAATTACTAAGTCATTTTCTGATATCTATTACATTCTTGCAAATGATGAAGTTGAGATTCAATAAGAATTGAAAAATATTTGCATGCCACCTCTGATAATACCTCATTGTATTACCTTTTAGATTTATCAAAATATTTTCGTAAATATATTGTAATCAATATTGTCCATTTTTTAAATTATTATGTTAAGATCGCCTCTATAAAAATTAACAAAATTAAATTTCATTTAGTCATTCATATATATCAAATAAATCAACAATTTTTGTAAGAATTTTAATTCTTTTGGTAAACTGTCCATTTAGGGGGTTATTGAATATAGAATTTGGTCAACTTTTATGAGTTTTGATTGATTTCTAATTATATGGGCATTCAATTTAGAGTTTTAAAGAGTTTGTATAACTCACTAGGTATTCAATTCAGACTTTTTAAAACTTTTTAAAACTTTTAAAAAATCTACGAAAGTTGAGAAGTATTGAATTCAGATTTTCACCGAGTTTTAGAAACTCTATAAAAGTTTGAAAGTTACCGAGTTTTCTTTTGATATAAACAATTTCTAGAGTGTTTGTTTTCATATTTAGAGTTTCAACTAATTACTCCATGGAATAATTTTTTTTTACAATAAAACCTTAATCACATGTACGAAAAAATCCAGATTGTAACACCTTAATCACAAGTTGGGGAAAAATTGGGCAAGATTGATCAACCTGGATTCATGAACCAAATTTTCTTTTTTGTATGATCGATTTAGAATGATCAATCTAATTAGTTTATAAATAATGTCTTTTGAATAAATTGGATTTATTAACTGCAGATTTACTAATTAAGAAATTTTTAGTGACTTAATTTCTATAGGCGTCAAAGGAATCTTGTGATGTTCAGTCATTAAACCTTATTCTTGTGTGTAATCTTATTTTCATCATATAAGAAGATTTTTTTTCTCACATGGGTATATATACTCCAATTTTCATATATACTCATATTTTTTTACCATGTGGAAATATCCATCTCGTATAGTTCTAGTTAGGACCTAATCATCAATTATGATCATTGTCTACAAAACTACTACTTTTATGATGTTATCAAATTATACTATGTTATCACAATGATGACTAGTCTCTTGTTGATTGTAAGAATTGTGAGTGTTAATAATTTTTCTTTCTTCAGATTAATTTGTTTATAAAACTACTATTTGCTTATAATTTTTTTCTCTTATTTCATATTGATTTGTTAGCCTTTCATTGGCTTTACTAGAAATAATTAGTTATGTGACGACCCGGAAGTTCAAAAAAGGGAAATTTGGAAATTTTAGAAGGGAAAAGACGATTTTACCCTTGGTTAATTGAGTCAAAAGTTGACCTTTTTTGGGGAAACTTTTTGAACTTTCCGTGAATACCGTTGCGTAAGTTTTAGAATCCTGAGTCCGTAGACAGGTGGCAGGTCAAAATCGGAGCTCGGATGTGAAAGTTACGTGTATGAGAAGGCTAGAGGCATTTTGGTAATTATGCAAGGAAGGGCAAAATGGTCATTTAGTTGATTTTAGATGAGTCATTATGTATACCAGGAACGTGACAGGCGTCACTATAATAGTTAGATGGCTCGCAGCACGTGTCTTCACTTCTGAGTTGGTAAGTGCTTACTTAATGCAAGTTTAATTATATTCTTTAAAAAAACCTCATCTTTGATTTTGGGGGATGAGATTGCAGTGACTATGGAGATACCAGAGGAACTGAGAATTTGAAAGGAAGTAAGGGATAACAACGAGAAAGAAAAGAAGGAATAAAGGAAAGGGAAGATACAAAACCGAAACACCCAAATCGAAAAACCACCACGAATCCTAGAACAATTGAATTCTAATTTTGGACATTGAAGTCTAAAAATTGATCAAATAACCATGATCTTGGGTCCGTGACAAGTAGGATTGAGTGATCATTGGAAGGAATCTTTGAGGTTTTGGCCCATAACAGCGATGTCGATGTCTTCGGATTTTCGAATTCTAACTCGAGGAATTGGAGGTGAGAAAACATGCAATTGAGTTCGAATTAAAGTTTATAATAATCCTCAGATGGCTTTTAGTGAATTAGAAAGCAAAAAACAGTTGAATTCGAAGGGATTTGAACCGAAGACTGAGTCTCGACTCATTTCGAAATTGGATTGGAATTGAACACTTCAAGGTAAGATTTAGTGAAATCAAGCTCATGGGTCTTTAAGTAAGATTAGGTCGATGCAATTGGACGTTTAAAAAATTGAAATTGAGTTCGAATTGATGGATTTCTAACCGGGTTGAGTCGTAGGTAAATAGACCCGTTTTGCAGGTATTCGGGCGAGGAAGGTGACATTGTAGCTGTCACTGTAGCAGGCGCGTGGACTTCACGAGCACCGACTTGCGGCGGCGCGTGAGATCGATTTTCGAGGTACGGTCAACAGGAATTTTGATCATTTTGATGTAACAGACATTTTGGCACAGATTTCTAGTTGATTGAACACCGTTTCGAGGGTCCGAAGTGTTGTATCACGTTTTTATTACGTATTTAAATCTAGAAAAATTAGGGGATTGTATTGTGAGGTTATTTGAAATGTTAGTGACCTTTAGTAGTGGTTTTTGACAGGATTCGTGATTTCTGGAATTTACGGAAAAGCGCGCAGCTCGAAATGGAGCAACTTGGACGGTGTGTGAGTGGACGTTTGTTTTATAAACTGTTATGCATGCATAGTTAAACGTTTTATATGATTGATTGCATGATTTGAGTTGCAATGATTGTATAATGATTGGATATGATTGTTTCTTGATTTTATGGATGGTATTTAATCGGTTTTGGGCACGTTTTACGAGAATAATGAAAACGATGTTTTGGGCTAGGCCCGGGTATGAAAATGGTGTTTTGACTTAGATAGTGAGTCAAGGATGATTTTATGGATTAGTGAATAATTTTCAGATGAGATTTTACGGATTTACGTGCAAATGGTATTTTGGGCTTGAGACCCTGTTGGAAATGGTTTTGACTTGGTTTTAAGTCAAGGATTGGGTTGAAAGGATTTTGGGATGGATGTAATCCCTGGTAGTTTCATTGTGACTATTATGAGTTCCCAGATGGTCGAAGATGGGGGTATTTCCCAAACGACCAAATTTTGGGGTGATTGTGATTGTTCCCAAGCAGCCAAAGCTAGGGGTGTTCCCAAACGACTAATGCTTGGGGTATATCTGTGTTCCCAGGTAGCCGAAGCTAGGGGTGTTCCTAGACGGCTGATGCTCGGGGTATATCTGTGTTCCCAAGCAGCCGAAGCTGGGGATGTTTCCCAGACAGCTGATGCTCGAGGTTATTGACTTATTGTTGTGGCCTATGCATAGTGCTGATGTGATTGTGCACTTGTGAGTAGTGTGGTTTGATTATTGTGCTTGATATGTGAGTATTGGTGACAAGTACTATTGATGATGGTCATTGTGACTGGTTTGATGTTGATGGCTGTGTTTCAATGGTCCTTATGTGATTTGGCTTGAAAGCCGGTTGTTCATGTGTTTACGCTATGCATGCATGTTTTATAACTGGAGGGGGAAATGATTCGTTTTGAAATGTATTTTCAAACGATGTTATTTTTGTCCACTCACACGCTTTATGTTTTGATGACCCTCTAGGTCATGACACGAAGTTCGGGGCAGATCGAGAAGCGGAGGCATGAGCCGAAATTAGTACAGTCATCCCTTGTCTGACAGGTGTTTAAGGGTGTTTTCGGAATTTCAGTTGACTTGTCAAACGGGAGCAGAACCAGGCACAATTATCAAAAGTCCAGTTGGGTCGGGTCCTGTCAAGTTAAACTATTATGACCTGTTTATAAAATTCATCAAATTTCCCAAAAGAAAAAACTTCAAACTAAAAAAAAGTTTATCAAATTCTCTAAATCTTAATACAAAAAAAAAATACAAAATTCTGTAATATAACTCTATATAATTTCATCATTAATTCTGTAAAATTTAATATAAGTCGATAAGAGTATGCTAAATCTATAAAAGTCAATCACATCAACAACTTTATAATTATCTATATAACTCTGAATTCAATACGCCTCCCTTAGTTTATATATATATATATATATATATATATATATATATGACTAAACGAACTTCAATCTTTCCAATCTTATTTATTTTTTTACGGAGGTGATCTTAAATAATCAATTGAGAATGAACAGTTCCGACTAATATATATATATAACGAAAATTCAATAATCAAATGGGTGATATAAGAAAATATCATCAGAGTAGGATGCAAGTATTATTCACATTATGATTCATTTATAGCATGGAAAATTAAAAATAGAAATGTAAGGTGCTTTTGATGATTATGCTTTTAGGTCTTTATTTTTATGTATGTAGCGTTAAAAAGGTTGAAAAAATATGAAGAATATTGGTATGCAGAATAAAAGTTAGAAAGAAAAATGATTTTTTTGTAAAAAAAAAAAAAAGCTCAAAAAGTGACACTCAAAACACAAGTTTGAGTTTTTCATTTTTCATTTTATTCTAAGCCTGTATTTCACTTCTGTTGATGCCATATCAACCAATTAGACTCCGTACAACCATATACACCACATACACCTTATTCGCCGCTAGGCGATTGGCATACTTGCTAATCGGCAAGACTGCGTCTACTTGGCAGGTAATTCCAACAAACGATGTCAGACAAGGCATAGGTCATGGCCAATCGGCAGCTCACTCGTCAGGAATAGATTGACACCCATGGTTTGATCCAATGAAAAATGTCAGTAACAACTCCCTGACATGATAGGAGATCTACCATCACCTGATACACGTCCCGGATCTGGATGACACATGGCAACATCTCCTAACTTAGCTTGAGCCCTACATCAAACAGTAGTCAACCACCACATTCATTGCTATTATAAATACCCCATCAAACCTTCTCATAAAGGTACTCATTTCTCTCTCTAAACACACAAACTACTACTCTATCTTTGTACTGTTGATCTGCCTACTAGATCTCCACCTTGCTTATTGACTTAAGCATTGGAGCCTCTTGGCTACATGATCAGCTAGCGGGGAATAAAAGCAAACCCCGAGAAGATCAAGGTAATACTCGATATGCAGCCTCCATGCAAAATTAAGGAAGTCCAAACTCTGGCTGGAAGAGTGCTAGCTCTTACCAAATTCATCTCCAAGACCACAGACAATTGCCTTTCATTCTTCATGGTCCTTAAGACCAACATGAAGACCATTGACTAGACTGTAAATGCAACCATGCATTCAGTAAACTAAAGGACTACATGAGTAGGGGCACCTCTACTCGCTCGCCCAGAAACTAGAGAGTAGCTCACCCTCTACTTTTCAGCCTCCACCTCAGCCATCAACTCTGTCATAATTAAAACGAAGGAAGGAGTGGAACATCTAGTTTACTACATGAGCAAAGCCTTCCAGGATGCAGAGACCAGATACTATGACCTGGAAAAATTCGCTATTGCCTTGGTCACCACAGCAAGAAAGCTCAGACCTTACTTCCAAGCTCATCCATTACTAGTCTTGATGAATAAGCCACTCAAGCAGGTTTTCCAGAAGCCAGACATATTCTAAAGACTAATCAAGTGGGCAATCATCAACATCACCTATGCCCCACGCTTATCCGAGAAAGGCTAACCAGTCGCTGATAAGTTCTCCGAATTCACCTACAGCATGTCCCAATATATGGAGAAAGACTCAGCGGTCATCACCAAGCAGCTAGCCGCCAAAAACAAGGGTGGAGAACACTTCATCTTCACTCGTCAAGTCAAAGCAAATCTGGACTCTATATGTGGACAAGTCAGCCTGCCACAATGGCTCAGGAGCGGGGCTCGTGCTCAGTACACCCGACCATGCGAAGCTCAAATACGGGCTCTATTTCAGCTTTATGGCTTCAAACAATGAGGTAGAATATGAAGCACTCATGGCCAATCTTTTCCTTACATAAGACTTGGAAACAAAACATATCAGGAACTTCAGCGATTCTGAACTGGTGGTTAGCCAAGTGAACAATGACTACAAGGCCAATGACATTTCAATGACCCTCTACCTCGACAAGACAAGGATGCTCCTTCGTAGTTTCCAAGCCTATGAAGCCAACAAGATCCCATGCTCTAAGAATAGCCATGTTGATACTCTAGCAAGACTATCCTCTTCCATTGATGACAAGATCGGTTGAAGCGTAACACCGGGACTACCGAAGATCCCAAGCACCAAGGAACGACATACCAATTCCATCAACATGGAATCATCATGGATGGATCCAATCATCCAATTCCTTAGAAATGAAGAACTACTGAAGGATTAGAATGAAGCCAAGCACATTAAACGCTAGGCAACTTGGCTCGACATTGTCAATGACCATCTGTACAAGCGCAAATTTGACATCCCACTCCTAAAGTGCTTACTAGAAGATCGCAGACTTGCGGTCTTCAAAGAGATCCATAAGGGCATTTGTGGCAACCATTCAGACCCAAGTCCCTCACCCACAAAGCCTTTAGGCACGGTTACCACTGGCCAACCATGCATGCATATTCAATTGCTCTTATGCACAAATCTGAGCAATGCCAGGAGTCTGCTCCCATTTCACACGTCCCAACAGAGCGCCTAACTCCAAGGCTCAACCCATGGTCTTTTTCACAGTGGGGACATGACTTCATTGGCCCAATGTCGAGGGGCAAGGGAGAAGTAGAACATGTTGTTGTAGCCGTCGACTACTTCATCAAGTAGACAGAAGCAAAATTACTTAAGTCAATCACTATTGCACATTTCGAAAGCTTCGACTACCAAATATCATCTACTGCTTCGGCATACCACACACCATTGTGATGGATAACGTGAAGCAATTTGATTATGCTCACTTTCGTTCCTTCTGCAAGGTATATGGAATCAAACTCAATTTTGCTTTTGTCGCTCATCCACAAGAAAATGGCAAAGTAGAAGCCATTAATAAGTCAATCAAGTACAACCTCAAGAATCGCCTAGACGAGGATTCCATGTTCAAACGATCTGACATCCTATCAGACGTTTGTCATCTTACTAGACATCCTACCAGACATCAACTAAAGAAACTCTTATCGAGTGATCTCCTACGATCTAGATGAGAACAACGAGCTCCTTACCCTCAACCTTAACCTTCTGGAAGAGTATTGCGAATAGGGCAACCTATGCAACATGGCTCACAAACAACGAATTGCACGGTACTATGACTCCAAGATCGAGACCAAATGTTTCAAGGTTGGAGATTGGGTCCTCAGAAAAAATCAACCTGGTAACCAAGGATTAGGCAGATGGCATACTTGACTCAAAATGAGAAGGACCCTACATGATCACTAAGGTCCGCGAACCAGGAACTTATGAACTGCAAACCAAGGACGACCGACTACTAGCACATCCATGGCATGCTGATCACCTCAAACTATTTTACAAGTGTGATACAACTTCTGACAGGACCCATCCCAATCCCCCCGGGATTACCATGGAATGTGCCCTGCTCCCGTCCAACAAGGGGTGTCAGACAAAGGATGACCAAGAGCCGCTGCCCAAATAGGGCATCCAGAGTGCGCAAGGATCGATGGAGGAGGTGTGCAATGTCCCAGTCTCTGCTGCAATCGCATCCGTTATCAACCTGAAGGGCATTAAAACCAAAAGCTGTGAGTGGACAAAAACCAGTAAGTTCATCAAATACATTTATAAGACATTTATGCCCTCCAATAAAAACGTATGCATGCCACAAAAACCAGTAACCAAAACGTTTGCTCAACCGAGCCCTTAGGGCCTTAGCCCAAAAACCGTTAACCAAAAACCAAGTGTGGGAACTCAGCCCAAAACCGTGGAATACCACCACCATACATATACGACCATGTGGGTCACCACCCACTACCATAAATGAACATTAATTCATTAAAATCACACAATCATAAATCCACCCGGAAGCCATTTCATTAATTCGTATTTTACCATTACCATCACCAGCATCCCTGATGCTAGACGTCCCTGACGTCATATCTCACGGTTTCACAAGCTACGCGTGCTGCCCGGGGTCTCTCCGGGTCCATATATCTGACATCCCTGATGTCTGACGTCCCAGACGTCAATCATAGCAATCCTGCTCCTGAGTCATCATACGGTCCGGCTGCTCCGTATGGTGACCCTTCACAGGCAATGCACCGTGACTTCCCCAGTGTCCCAGACATCTGGAGGAGACCATCATATATCCATGTGTACAGATGGTATATGGAAAAACAGTTTTTATTAATTCATTTCACAACATCACAATGGGCCCTGCCCGGATTTTCCATAAAACAACACATTTCCATTTAGGGTCCCTGACCCGAAACCACATTTATTAAATATAGGGCCCCTGGCCCGAAATCATCATTTAAATCCAACTGGGCCTCATGCCCGACTTTATGAACCACTGGGCCCACGGCCCGATTTGTAAACCAACTGGGCCCGCAGCCCGACTTATAAACCCACTGGGCCCACGGCCCGAATTCACAAATCAACTGGGCCCCTGGCCCGATAACATAACTCAAATGGGTCTCAGCCCGATTTCATACCAACTGGGCCCCTGGCCCGATTTCATTAACCAACTGGGCCCCCGGCCCGATTCTCAAATGGACTCCAAGTCCGAAATTTCCAAAACAAGTGGGCCTCAAGCCCGAATTCATCTTTCCAATATAAAAACCATTTTATCATATTATTTATTTAACCATAAGTACGCAAAACCACAATTAAACCGTTAACCCCGATATACGTTAAATACAGAAAACACCTCGAAATACGTGCAACATACCCGAAATCAATGCTCACAAATACCATCATAGAAATCATGTATATAAATCATATAACACATTTAAGCATGCATAGGATTTATAAAACCAAAGTCCACTCACAGACCGTTTTAACCGTGTGCCTCGATACGCGTGCCACCGGCCCTCCCGGGCCACACCACTATCACCGGGACTCCCAATCCTGTCCAAATCACATTAGAGGGTCACTAACCTCATTATTAACATCCTATCAAAGTCCCGTAATTTTCCCGAATTTTTACTTATTTTTAAACTTAATTTAAAACCTTCGGACATCCCGAACACTATCGAGACGGTGTCCGATCGACACGAAACCAATTCCAAAATGTCCGTTACATTAAATAGGACAGAAGTCATGTTGACCTCACCTCGAGATCCGTGCTCATGCGCCGTCACGCGCCGCCGTGAGTGGCTGCGCGTGAAACTCACGCGCCGTGAACAGTGTCACCGTTCTGACCCGGTTGTCTGATAAACGGGTCACCGTGACCCGCGGCCCAACCCGACTGGTTCTCATCCATTACTCGATCATTTTCAATTCCATTTGTTCCTACAAGATCGTCTCATCAATTCCAGTTGATCCATGCTTTAAAAACTGAGAAACCAATACGTTTGACTACCTGTTCGTGGAGGTGTGCAGACCGGCCACCTGCAACCGTCGTGCCTGCACGATCCCGGCCACCATTCCTTTCGAAAACGATCCCCAGAAGCTCGTCTCACCTTCTAGATCATCATCCTAATCACCAGATCGATCGAAACACGTTAAAACCCATCCTACCATTTTTGTACCCGAAAACAAACTCACGGGTTCGAGGCTTACCTCGCCGCCGTGGCTACCGCCGTGGCCACCAGCATGCCCAGTTCGACTCCAGGAACTCCTTTCACCCCTCAAACACGATCAAAACCAGTCCACACTGATTTTCCAATTTCTGAGTTTTCGGACCTCTCTGTTTTTGTTTTGCCGCCGTCGTCCCTGCCGTCTCCGTCGCCTCCCGTCGTCTCTCAAGCCTCACCGTAGTCAATTCACAATCCTCCGCACAGCCTCATGGTTACAGATGTGGTGGGGATGCGGAAGGGGGAGCCGTGTGCGGGTGTGCATGTGCACGGTTCTGTTTTCTGGTCACCACCGCCACCCACGGCGGTCACGCCGCCACGTGCGACACAAAACTCCTCTCAGTCTCCCTGTGTTCTCTCACGGTTCCAAAAACAGAAGGGGTTGTGTGTGCATGTGTTTCGGGTGGGAGAAAACAGAGTGAGAGAGAGATGAGTGTGATCAGAAATAAAGGAAAGGGAGAGATGAGATCAAAGGCCCAGATTTAATCTGAGGTTTGAATGGATGGTGAGGATTTAAGGGGAGAAAATGGATTAAATAATCCAATGGCCAACAAGGATCCAGATTTTAGGGAAGGTGGGGATGAGTGAAACGTGGCCTACATCCAAGGGTCCAGATTCGTCAGTTACTGTTCACCTATTTAAATATTATTATTTTATTCCGAGTCTCGGTTAATCGTGTTTCTCGTCCTTGACCATAACTTCGTCGTCGTAACTCCGATTTCGGCATGCCGCCTGTCATTGGATTCGTATCGACGATACCTACGTAACGGTCCTTGGCCCTCGCCCATCGGACCTCCCGGTCAGAAAGTCAACATTTGGCCCCTAATAAGCCAAATTACCAAAATACCCCTCAACTTCCGAACACCATAACTTTCTCTACGAATGTCGGAATCGAACGTGCCACCTGTCTATGAACTCGTGACGTCCCGAACTACGTCACGGTCATCGGTCAAAGTCCATTTGACCGCCCGAACAAAAAGTCAACATTTTACCCACGACTAGGGGCAAAAACGGTCATTTTGCACATTTTGTCCGATTCCGCCCTACTAACCACCGTTCAACCTCGCTAATCAAGATTAGTGACTAATCTAATCCCGGAATTCGGGACGGGTCGTTACAACTTCCCTAAGTCATACTTAGAATTGAACCAAACTCTTTGTAACCAGTTCGGCTCAGGCTAATCAGATTTATTGGTATTTTGAATAAAATACACATTTTTTGGACAATTTCACCTTTTGAAATTTCCAAGTGTACACCAATCGGCACATGTGATCGGCACTCAGATACTTCTATGCCCACTTGACACTGCATGACTATGCAACAATCCTTTATAACCCTTAAGTTCCTCACTCGGAAGTCTACCAGTGTTACTCGGTACTCTCATATTTCACTCGGAAGCCTACCAGTGTTACTCGGTACTCTCATATTTCACTCGGAAGCCTACCAGTGTTACTTGCTCGTCCCTCACGTGTCACTCGGCACATATTAGTCACTCGACACTCAATTGAGATTCATCCATCCATTCGTACAATTCAAGCAAGCCAGGCTTGGAATTATTCAATTCACAAGGCAGCCTCAATTGGCAAGACATTTTTTGCTCAGAAGAAAAAAATTCAACCATGGTTAAAACCAAAATATTTATTCAAATTACAAGTAAATAAGGCATTATCCAGATAATCATAAAATTATTCAAGCTGAACCACTCGGTACTTACTCATTCCTCTACATCAAGTTGATTTTCTGCTACCTCTTGTTGCTCCATGGCATGCTCAATAGGGTTGACTTCAGGTTCATTGTCAGGCCCACTAGTTTGCCTTTCGGCTTCAGATGATGGCTTCCCTCAGGACCTTTTGTGAGGATCTAGATAGGACTCTTCGCTACCACCTTCATAGGCCACTTAAAGGTTTTAGTCAGTACTTAAGGGTTATCTAGCCAAGGAAAGTGGATCGGCAGGGAAGGGTTGAAGAACATGACTTTCTGCATGATTTCATACTCAACGTTACCCACCTCATTTCTTGTGCCAACTAGACAACTGCGCAAGCGCTCAATCTCCTCAGCAATCTCGCCCTGTAGCTTTTAAACGGTAGCCTCTTTCACCGCCACAATCTTCTCTGCAACCTTCATTTTCTCCTTCAGCCGCTAAACATCCTGTTCAAGATCGACCGAGCACTTCAAGGCTTGGTGCATCTCTTGTTCATTTCCTTTTAGCTTCTTCTCCGCTGTCGAAGTACTTTCCTGTCAGCCTCCAGTCACTCAGCTTGCTTCGTTGACTTCTAGAGAGCAATGAAGACCTCAACAACTGTCGATCGAACAAAACTTGGTCAAAAATTCAAATACAATAAACATCAAGTAGGCTAATTGGAATAGAACTCAATTGGTAGGGAAGCACTTACATGGCCTGCTCGGTAATCATTCACATACTAATTGGGAAGGCTGGCCGAACTCATCTCTTCAATCTCTGAAATTGCCTTTTGTGAGACAGGCACCAGGGCATTGAGCATTGATGTCGAAACAATGGTCAGAAGCATGCACACTGTCACCTCCATCCAACTGTCGTCCACTGTTAATGACCAAACCATATTGACAACATTAATTTGCTTGGCAAAGTATGACCAAATGTCATTGGGTGAAGATTGGCCTCTTCAAGGGCTTCAAAATGACCCTCAGTGGCATTTTGAGCTCCGGCTCCTTGGATACCTCATCACTGGCATCTTCTATCACTTTTATCTAGGCCTCTTTTTGCTTGTGTCGACTACTCTCCACTTCCTTGGCAGCTTACTTGGTCGGTGCCACCCGCTGCCCCTTGGAAGCCACCAATGTTTATCGCTGAAATTTTTATCGGTCAACTTCCACTCCCATTGATGACCACTTACGACTCAGCAATGGACTTCCCTCAGACCCTCCAACCGCCCCCCGACTCGACTGCATCTCTGGGCGACTAGTCCTCCCAATTTTTGGCCGATTGGCTGGGTCTTCTGTTTTAGGACCTTCTATCCCGAGCTACCCTCCTTGGCCTTCTGGGCCTTTTCACTAGCTAGCCGATACTTCTTTATTGGCTCCTGCATTTTCTTGGCACAAGCTCCCTCAATTTCTAGATGCATTGCAAAATCAACATGGAACCAAGTCAATGCCAATTGGCATATACAAAAAAACAAATGTCAGTCGGCATAATGAGTCAATCGGCACTTACTAGGTAGGAAGATCAGGCCAACCTTGAGCAAATTAACAGGCAACCTTAGTGCGCATCGATTACGCTCAAGTTCACTGAGTGCCTACCGTACGAACTCAAATGCTTGCTCTTCCTTAGTAGAGCAGCCATCCTTAAATGAACATGCAAGAAAATAAATCAATTATCACATTCTAACTTGAAATGCAACAAAAAAACATATACATACAACCTAATGCCAATCAGCACTACGACCTTCCGATTGGAAGCTATGCTCAATCTTATCTTCGAGCTGACTTACATCCCTTTCCCAAGGACCAGAAAGCTAGTAGAATTAGTGCCTCCAACTTTTTTACGAGGTCAGAATGTCATTGATAAATGCTTTGTGCACTAACTTGGTCATGCATTCAATATGAACCCACTCTGGCCTGGTCATCTACCGTTTGAATTTGTACATACGGTAGAGTTGACCTCTGTGTGGCTCGGGAAGCCCACATATTCAGAAGGCTATATAAACACTTATCAATGTAATCCATCTATTTACATTGAGCTGCCCAACTAAAATCTTGTCCTCAACCAGATTGTCTTGAAGTAGGGATGCAATGGCAATCGGACCTCATGCTTAAAACAATCCACATAAAATAGAATCGATCCCTCTAGAGGATCACTCGACCTTACCCTAGCTGGCGACCAAGTATTTTCAATCTTGAGTGTAACATTGTACAATTCCTTGAACTTCATCAGATCGCCTTCCTTTATTGTGTTGATTTAATAATCCTCCGCTTAAGGAGATTGATTGATAGAAATTGCCAGCGACAGTTCCTATTTTACATCCAACACCATCTCGACACTATGTTCCATTTCACTCTCCTCCTGCTCACTAACCAATTAACTACAGAAGGATGGAACGAGGATGCCCCCTCTTTCACCTTTTCAATACCCTTTCCTTTCTTAGTACTCTTCACCTAATCGGCACTCTGCCTCTGCTCCACACTCGATCATTACTTGGCACATTTTCCCTACTCGATATCCTTTGCCTTTAGGTCCCTTAAACCTATATCTAAACTATTAACTGATGTAGAAGATGCAGAACTACTTCCGGTCAATGAGGACCCACTAGTGGATAATCAAACGGTCTTTTCCCTAGATCTACTAGTTGACTTGGACTCTGATATCTACGAATGCAAAACAGAAGGAAAATTGTAACTAAGCACAAAACAAATCCTAATGCTAAAGATGAATTCAAAAGAAAAGGAAGAGATCTTTTGTGACGACCCAGAAATTTGAAAAACGAAATTTCAGAATTTTGAAAAGAAAATGACCATTTTTACCCCTGATTTAAGTGGTCAAAAGTTAACTTTTTGACCGCGATGCTATTTGGACTTTCCATATGGATTGTTGCATAGGTCTCGGAGTCTTGAGTCTGTAGACAGGTAGCACGTTGAAATCGGAGTTTGAATGTGATTGTTATGGGTCTAAAACGCCCAGGGGTATTTTGGTAGTTTTTCAAAGAAGGGCAAAATGGTAATTTGGTTGAATTTCTGCTGAGTCACTAAGTTTTACTGATTGTGACACATGTCACCACATCAAATGGATTTCTGGCTTGAATGTGGCAAATATTAATGCTTATTGGTTGTTTATACGTTTAAATGTGTTAGGAACAAAACCAAAAGCAAAATCCTTTCAATTTGATTTGGCAACATCAATTGAAATACAATAGAAACTAGGAAATATAGAGAGAAAAATGAGAAAGAAACAAAAGAGAAAAAGGGAGAAGAAAGAAAGGAAGAGACCGAAAATTTCCCAAGAAACCCGAAATACCGTTTTTGGAACTTGAGAATTCGAATTGGAGTTTTAGACTTTGATTGTTAAAACTAAGCTTGGATTGAGCTTCTTAAGGAACAAACGAGTAGAACCATCATCAAACTTGAAGGGAATTGATGAATAAAAAACCTAGAACAGTACCTATATTCATCTCGAGTTTTCAATCTGAAACTCGACGGTCTTGAGGTAAGGATTTGTGAAATTGAAGTTTTGTATCCTTAATTGGGATGAATTTGAAGCAATTAGACGATTAAAACGTAGAAATTGGACTGGAATTGATGGATATTGAATCGGGTCACGAATCGGGTCGAAGGACCTGTTTTGCAGGTAGACAGGTGAGGACAATGCACTGTAGCAGTTAATGTGCAGCCGTGTGGCTTCACACGCAGCCACTTGTGGCGACTCTTGGGGGGCACATGGGTATTATTTCCAAGGTACGATCAACATGACTTTTAATGTATTCGATGTAACGAACATTTTGGCACAAGTTTCGAGTCGATCGGATACTGTTTTCGATATAGTTTTATGTATCTAAAGCGTATGTATAACGTTTTAATACGTATTTAAAATCCCTAAAAAATTGGGGGATTATATTGTGAGGTTACTTGAGATATTATGGAGGATTGGTGGTTCTTGGAATTATGGAGGAGCGTACAGCTCAGAATCGAACCGCGTGGATGGTGTGTGAGTGGACGTTTATTTTATAAATCGTTATGCATGCATAGTAAATGTTTTCCATGATTTATTGCATGATTTGAGTTGCAATGATTTGAATGATGCTTTGATGTCATTACTTGATAATTTGGTGAATTTAATTGTCGAGTTTTGAACAATTTTATGGAATTGCGTGAAAATTGCAATTTGGGCTCGGACCCTATTTGGAAAGTTAATTTTGACTTGAATTTAGAGTCAAATATGAATATATGATTGAATTAATGGTATTTGGATTTACAAAATGATATTTAGACACGTTTTACGATGATTTCATGGAAACGATGTTTTGGGCTTGAGACCCCTGTTGGAGTTAAACATGTGTATGTGGTATGAATTATGTTTGTGATTGTGGATACTAGTACGTGTCCGGATGATGCGAGTGCAGTCCTTGGAAAAACATTCGGGTGTGCGTGAGTGTAGTTCTCGAGTATGTGGTACGTCTAGATGTGTGTGTGTAGTCCCCGAGATGGCCTACGCATAGTGCTGTTGTGATGGTATGATTGATTGTGCACTTGGGAGTAGTGCTGTGATGATACTGTGATTGATATATGTGCACTTGTTGAGTAGTGTTGTTGTGATATTGTGACTGATGTCTATGCGCTTGTGAATAGTGTTGTTTGACGATGGCGATTGATATGTGAGTGCTGATGACTGTGACTGTTGATGATCGTCTTTATACTTGACTTGATGGATGGTTGTATCCAAACATGTTTTCGTGACTTAAGGAAATAGATTACTGGAAATATGGGCCATGTGAGTTTGAAAACTGATATGCTTTTATTAGTCCACTGTTTATGTTTGATTCGAAATCCGATTCCTGTTTTACACTATGCATGCATGTGATTGATTGGAACCAAGAACAATGTGTTTGATCTGAAGCTTCATTCAAAGTATCCTCTCAAATTTATACTCTGATTGACAAAGAGACACATTACAACCAATTGGAAGCATCATTCGAGGTGCTCTCGCAGCTCCGATCAACAAGCAGGAACATTGTGACTAATCGTAAGCTTCTTTCAAAGTACTCTCTTAGATTCATACTCTGATCAGCAAGCAGGAGCATTACGACCAATCGGAAGCATCACTCGAGTACTCTCACAGCTCCGATTGGCAAGAAGGAACACTATAACCAATCAGAAGCTTCATTTGAAGTACTCTCTCACATTTATGCTTCGATCGGCAAGCAGAAACATTACGATCGGCAAGCAGAAACATTACGATCGATCGTAAGAATCATTCGAGGTGCTCTCCTAGCTCCAATTGGTAAGCAGGAACTTTGCGACCGATCAGAAACTTCATTCGAAGTACCATCTCATCTTTATGCTCTGATCGGCAAGCAGGATTCAGGAACGTTGCGACCGATCAAAATCATCATTCGTGGTGCTCTCGCAGCTCCAATTGAGAATCATGAACATTCTCACCAATCGAAAGCTTCGATCATGGTTATTTCTTATCCACACTCGGCATGCAAGAACCTTAAAACTGAATACAAATTGGGGACGGGTGCAATGCCATTTTGCTGAGGCACATTTCCTCCATCAATCACTTGGGGGACTAGTGGGGACACCCCCCTACTCGGTCGACACGTATCGGCTTGAGTTACAAGTCCTCGACCGAGGAAATCCACCTTAGTCAACAACTTAGGAGACTTATGTTGATACTGTAACGACCCGTCCCAAATTCCTAGATTAGATTAGTGACTAATCATGATTAGTGAGGCTAATCCGTGATTAGTTGAGTGGAATCGGACGAACGATGCAAAATGACCGTTTCGCCCCTAGTCGTGGTAAAAACGTTGACTTTTTATTTGGGCGGTCAAATGGACTTTAACCAATGAGTGTGACGTAGTTCATGACGTCACGAGTTCATAGACAAGTGGTACGTTCAATTCTGACGTTCGAGGAGGAAGTTATGACGTTCGGAAGTTTAGGGGTATTTTAGTAATTTTGGTTAAAAGGGCCAAATAGTTGACTTTTTGACTGGGATGTCCGATGGCCAAGGGCCAAGGACCATTACGTAGATAAGGACGATACGAATCCATAGACAAGCGGCACGTCGAATTCGGACGTTCAACGACGAAGTTACGGTTCACGGAAGTTGGAGTGCACTATTGCACGAATTACGAGACGAGTTCACTTTTGGACTCTAGTGGGCCCAGATATTTGTCCTGATGCCCAATGGATGAGTGAAAAATTTCACCCATCCAATGGACACCCAAATTGATTCATGCACCTTGCAAACCATTCCATTTTCATTTCAAACCCAAAAACCCACCCAATCTCATTTCTCTCATCTGTGCAACCCAAACACCAAACCCTTTACCCCAAATGATCCTAGAGAGACCAGAGAGTGAGAGAGGAAAACTAGGGATGGCAGCTGGTGGCTGGAACCGCCGTGGGCGGTGGCTGGAACCCATAACCTGAGCGGGTACCCGGTAAGCCAATTTTCAATTTTTATTTGGATTTTGATGTTATGGACTGTTTTGGATGATTAGGATGGGTTATTTAGGTTGCTAGGGAGTTTTTAGGAAGGTTTGGATGAAGGTTGGACGTCGGGGAAGCCCTGGGAGGTTTTGGGATTTTCGAACCGTGAAGGGAAAAATCAAACCGGTCGGGTTTTAGAGGTTTTAGGGCTTCTAATTAATTGGGTTAGGTTCCTAGGACGATTATAGGAAGGTTAGGATTGATTAGGATTGAAAACGGTGAAAAACTGGGCCGGAATGAGCTTGAACCGGTCACGCCGGTCCAAGTTGCAGGCGAACCGGACGGGGACCGGTTCAGACCGGTCGACGCGAGGTAGGGGATGACACTGTAGCAGGCGCGTGGCTCCCACGCGCAGCCACTTCAGGCGGCGCGTTCGGGCACGTGGGGGAGAATTTGAGGATGGTTCCAACATGTCAAATCTTCTATTCGATGTAACGAACATTTTGGGACTGGTTTCGTGTCAATCGGACATCGTTTCAATATAGTTCGGGCTGTCCAAAGGTTTAGGTTCGGTTTTAAAAATAGTTAGAAAATCGGGAAAATTATGGGACTTCAATGAGAGGTTAATAAGGCTATTAGTAACCCTCTAAATGAATTTGGACAGGTTTGGGAGTCCCGGTGACGGTGATTGACCCGGAAGACGGTTATGCCAAGCGTATCGAGGCGCGGCTTCGGACGGTCTGTGAGTGGAATTTGATTTCTAAACTGTGATGCATGCATAAATGTTTTATATGGCTTATGAATGTGATTTGATGATGTTGATTTGGGTGATTGTGAATTATATGATTTCACGCTTTACGAGGCGATTTACGTGCTTGCACGTAAATCGAGGTTTTCCGGTTTTACTCTGATTTTCCATTCTTATGGTTTTGAAAATAGTTTAATGAAATGGTTTTGGATTTGAAAAGGTAATCTCGAGTTCGAAACCTATTTGATTTACGAAATCGGGCACGAGGCCCAGTTGGTTTACGAATCGGACTTGAGGTCCAGTTTGTATGTGCATTGGGCCTAGGGCCCATCTATGTGTTACAAATGGTTTTTACGGGTCATGACGGTTTATAGGAACCAGCATGAACCCTTGAAATGGATTTACGGGTCTTGACGGTTTATGGGAACCGGCATGAACCCTTGAAAAGGATTTTATGGATTATGACAGCTTATGGGGGCCAGGCATGAATCTTAGAAAGGTTTAAAGAATGATTTCAAAAGGTTTTTCATATTTCATCCTTTATATGTGATTGTCTCCTCCGGGGAGGGTCGTTGGCCTGGGTGGACCCCGGAGTAGTCACGGAGCACTGACTGAGTTGAGTCGCCCCCCAGTTGGGTTCCTTACTCTCAGGATGGGCATAGTTCGTTACCTCCAGCGAGGGTCATTGATCTACGGACATTGACCTGGGTGGACCCTGGAGATACTTGGGTTTGAGACCCCGGTTAGCACACGTGTAGCTTTATTTACCGTGACAGGTTCTTGGATATGAAATATAATGGATAAACAAGATTTCTAGTGGTTTGGGAAACTGTGTTTATAATGATAAATGGATTTGGGCTGAGATCCCACGTATGTTTACTATGTTATGGTTTTCTGTAAATGGTTTTGGGTAGGAGCCCGTGTGACTTGGATTTTCGAAACTTGGGGCTGAGACCCTAATTGTGGTTGTTAAACATGTGTGATTTTGAAATGGTTTTACTATGCATGCATTCTTTTTAGTGAAGGGTAGAAAAGTCTTTTTATAAATGTGTTTTACGAAACTTATTACTTTTTGTCCACTCACAGTCTTTCTGTTTTTAATACCCTTCAGGTTGACATCTGATGTGGACTGTAACAGAGATCGAGATATCACATACCTCCTCCGGATCCTGGCGTACTCTGATAGCCCGGGAGGGCAAAGAACGGAAATATCCCTTGTCTGACACTTCGTGTCAGACGGGAGCAGGGTCATCCCCGCGTTAATCCCGGGGGGATTGGGATGGGTCATGTCAACATGGTATCAGAGCATAGGATTGCTCGTAGGATTGTTTATCAGAGCGGGGTTGTCTCTATTCGAGCAACCGTGGAGCTCTTGGAGTAGTACACAGGTCGAGGATGTGATATCTCAGTGGGCTGCAGTTCGTTATCAACCTGATAGTTAGGGTGCCGATATGATAGTTAGTAGGATTGGATCGTTTTGGTTCGGCACTTGATGCCGGGTTGCCATAGTTCTGTCGAGGATGACAGTGTGGGACCCTATGGAAGGATTAACGTATTAGTATGTTAGATTTTGATCGTGAGACGGTTAGTTGGGATTGTCTTTCACGATGTCATAGGATCGGTTCCGACGACTGATTCGGTGTTATGGCCATTCGATGGTCGGATATTGTTGAGTTAGATGGACATGCTGCTGGGGGCAGCCCGATTCGTGAAATCCTAGTTGGATTGATGGTAGGATTGGATTGACGTCTTTACGATGTCGAGACCCGCGGAGTCGGTCCGATTGTTGATTTTACTACTTTCGCAGTTGGGTTCAGGGGAAACCCTAGGTGTGGTCGTGGAATCCTAAGGTAGGGATGTGTATGGTTCGGAAAGGTGAGTTGATGAGTGGTGTGACTTTGAAGACTATTCAGATTTGGGTTCGTTAGTCGGCCTAGTCATGTCAGCTTAGTGATGGGACTGCACTTCGCTGTCGGGATTGTACTTATCGGTTAAACCTAGTTGGTTATCGTACTACTTTAGTTGTGATGGACTGTTGGTGCAACTAAGGTAATGGGGGACCTGGTAGACGACATCGGTTGAGTCGAGTTACGACTAGTTAGAGTTGGTTGGACAGGTTACTAGGGTTGGTACTTGTCGATGGAATCCCAGGTTTGGGATACGGGATAGTTTTGTACAACCGATTGATTCTGTTGGATGCGAATCTCGATCGTGATGTTTGGTGTTTAGGTCTGCACGAGTTTGTGGCAGGCGCTACTACCGAGAGTGGTTGTAGTTACGGTTGTTGAGAATCGGGGACGTTCGGAGAACGTTTCCTTTTCTCGTATGAGTTATCAGGGTGACTGTACCCATAGTGGTCAGGTACGACAGAGGCAGAGTTTCTCCTATTCGAGCAGAGGTACGCGATCGTCGTTCGGTAGGAGCGAAGATCCAGGGTTGTCTGTTTCGCACACTAGATGCTGATGCTGATGCTTGTGTGCAGGTGATAGAGCGTTAGTGTTGGTACTAGTGCTGGTGCTGGTGCCGGTGTTTGTGGTGACGGTGAGTCGCGAATCGGGATATGACTCCGTCAAGATGAGTATATATTCGGTATCTGTGGTTCGGGAGTGGATCACGGATAGTGATGGACTGGATAGGATCCAACGGTAGTTGAGGAGTGAGGATCGAGTATTATCATGGGGGATTAGTGACCGGTTGGTCAGACTCGATCTGTCACGGGGTTTAGCGACCAGTTGGTCGGTGTTGGCCAGAGTTGGTCAGATATGGTGGTATACAGAGATTTGACTGCAGATCACAGCAGGGGTCCGTTGTGACTCTCTAGTCGAGGGGTACATATACGGTCGTAAATGGGCATGTGTCCGTAAATAGTCAAAAAGGGGGACACGTGGTTGATGTCCGAGTATGTTGTTTCCAATTTGGTTGGAATTTCGGAATCGCAGGAGGTTGCGATCGAGGTGACGAGTGGAATGCGGGTTTTTTCGCATTGGTAATGAGTAATTCGAAGTCATTAGGGTGACTTCTCAGATTCTACCATGATTGATGATGGTAGATGATGTTAATGATGTAGATGTTGTTGGTTGCCACTAGTACACCGATCGTGTATTGGTTGGTGGACCCGGGATTTGTCTTGGGTCATTAGGTGGAGTGAGTATATCGAAGTTAGGTGACTGAGATTCCTCATTTTCTGTTTGGTGGCAGACGATGTTGGATTACGTGGCGTGGGATTACGTGGCGTGGTGAGTGCAGCAAGTTTTATTTGCATTCACGAAGGATGGATTTTGTGTCATCGTCTTGTATAATCCTTGATTTTCTAGGTGGAATGCCAAGGATTGATACGAGGTAATCAATGAGAACCCACAGTCTCGACGTGTCTCGTCATTGACTAATCTGTTTAGATGTGGGAATTGGTTTAGGACTTTGGGTATCGTTATGGATCTGGATCGTGATTTTGGTGATCCAGATAGTTGGAAAGTTCATCACTTTTACTGGAATGTTTGAGTGGAGCATGATGAGACTGAACTTCTTTTCAAAGTGAATCCCGTATGGTATATTACTCAGGCGAGTAAGTGTCCAACGAGGTTGGATTTTTGTCAGCCTTAGATGTGTTGATATTGGGATTGGCTTCCATATGAAGTCAATCGATGGTAATGTGGTAATCGGTTGAGCAGGTAACCGATAGGTTCAGTTTTGATGCGTCTTGGTAGACGTGAACGATATTCCGGGTTTTGGAATCAGATTTCTGGATGACGACTCAGGATTTGATTTTGGAACTTGAAAGAGGATTTCTGTATTTGGGTTTTGGAATTGAATTCTAGGTGACGATTCAGGATTTGATTCTGGAGCTTGACAGTGGATTTTCTTTTATGGATTTGGCTTCGGAATGGTCATTCCTGATACTAGTTTACGGAATGATGGTTTCGGATTCGAATTTGGACATGATATGGATATGATTTCTGGGTTTGGATTTGGGATTTCTTACGAAATTGCGAACTCGGATTCGGATCTGGAAATAGATGATGGGTTGGAGTTTCGATTTGTCTAATGCTGGATTGGACATATGAACTCCATTCTAGAAACGTGATTGGCTACAACCTAGGTGGTTGTGGGCTGATTGATGGGTAGATGTACGTACCTTGTACGTTGTTTGAGGTACGATACTGGGCAGACTTGTCGTGCCTGGTGAGGGTATATAGGTTATACCAGTGGAATGTTAGTGAGCGTGTTGGTAGACGGATTGGTTCCGATACCATTGGATTAGCCGAGGTCGTGAACTAGACATTAGATACTGTGCAGTGGGTCATGGTATTTCTGATGGGTCTAGTTACACACAGATTGAGTGAAATGCTTTGTGGGTAAGTGTTACCCATGGTTGAGTGAGTTGGTGGTTAGTGTAACCACAAGTGAGTATCGTGTCAGTTTTCGATTAACGACTGTCAAGTGGTGACTGTTTGTCGAAGGTGTCAGTGTGGATCGTTGTGTGAGGTTTGATGACTCCCAACAGGAGCTGACGTCAGGATAGGTTGGTAATTAAAGAAAGGAACTTTCGAGTGTTTGTGTCAGTGACTTGGTAGATTTGACAAGTGGTGTCAATTCGGAACGTGTGGTTACCATCATTCGACGTGGTCGAATGTAGTCGGGACGGCGAGAGTGTTAGTGGTACGTCTGGCTGCAGACGAGTAAGTATTGTTTTAGCTAGTGGGTGTACTAATGTGCACGAGCGTAAATTGCTTTCCACGTGGTGGATGTGGAAGCAGGATAGTTGGAGTTTCGGGAACGAAACTAATTAAGGAGGGAAGAACGGTTAGAATTAGATCGGTTGGAATTTCTAGGACGAAATTAATTAAGGAGGGAAGGTTGTACCGACCCGACCCAAAGGACTAGATTAGATTAGTGACTAATCACGATTAGTGAGGCTAATCCGTGATTAGTTGAGTGGAATCGGACGTACGATGCAAAATGACTGTTTTGCCCCTAGTCGTGGCAAAACGTTGACTTTTCATTCGGGCTGTCAAATAGACTTTGATTAATGACCGTGACGTAGTTCGTGATGTCACGAGTTCATAGACAGGTGGTACGTTCAATTCCGACGTTCGAGGAGGAAGTTATGACGTTCAGAAGTTTAGGGGCATTTTAGTAATTTTGGTTAAAAGGGTCAAATAGTTGACTTTTTGACCGGGATGTCCGATGGCCGAGGGACAAGGACCATTACGTAGATAAGGATGATACAAATCCATAGACAGGTGGCACGTCGAATTCGGACGTTCGACGGCCAAGTTACGATTCACGGAAGTTCGAGTGCACTATTGCACGAATTACGAGATGAGTTCACTTTTGGACTCTAGTGGGCCCATATATTTTTCCCGATTCCCAATGGATGAGTGGCAAGTGTCACCCATCCAATGGACACCCAAATTGATTCATGCACCGTGCAAATCATTCCATTTTCATTTCAAACCCAAAAACCCACCCAATCTCATTTCTCTCATCTGTGCAACCCAAACACCAAACCCTTAACCCCAAATGATCCTAGAGAGACCAGAGAGTGAGAGAGGAAAACTAGGGATGGCAGTTGGTGGCTGGAACCGCCGTGGGCGGTGGCTGGAGAACCTGAGCGGGTACCCGGTAAGCCCATTTTCAATTTTTATTTGGATTTTGATGTTATGGACTATTTTGGATAATTAGGATGGGTTATTTAGGTTTCTAGGTAGTTTTTAGGAAGGTTTGGATAAAGGTTGGACGTCGGGGAAGCTCTGGGAGGTTTTGGGATTTTCGAACCGTGAAGGGAAAAATCAAACCGGTCGGGTTTTAGAGGTTTTAGAGCTTCTAATTAATTGGGTTAGGTTCCTAGGACGATTATAGGAAGGTTAGGATTGATAAGGATTGAAAACGGTGAAAAACTGGGCCGGAATGAGCTTGAACCGGTCACGTCGGTCCAAGTTGCAGGCGAACCGGACGGGACCGGTTCAGACCGGTCGACGCGAGGTAGGGGATGACACTGTAGCAGGCGCGTGGGTCCCACGCGCAGCCACTTCAGGTGGCGCGTGCGGGCGAGTACGGGAGAATTTGAGGATGGTTCCAACATGTCAAATCTTCTATTCGATGTAACGAACATTTTGGGACTGGTTTCGTGTCAATCGGACATCGTTTCGATATAGTTCGGGCTGTCTGAAGGTTTAGGTTCGGTTTTAAAAATAGTTAGAAAATCGGGAAAATTATGGGACTTCAATGAGAGGTTAATGAGGCTATTAGTAACCCTCTAAATGAATTTGGACAGGTTTGGGAGTCTCGGTGATGGTGATTGACCCGGGAGACGGTTATGGCACGCGTATCGAGGCGCGGCTTCGGACGGTCTGTGAGTGGACTTTGATTTCTAAACTGTGATGCATGCATAAATGTTTTATATGGCTTATGAATGTGATTTAATGATGTTGATTTGGGTGATTGTGAATTATATGATTTCACGCTTTACGAGGCGATTTACGTGCTTGCACGTAAATCGAGGTTTTCCGGTTTTACTCTGATTTTCCATTCTCATGGTTTTGGAAATAGTTTAATGAAATGGTTTTGGATTTGAAAAGGTAATCTCGGGTTCGAAACCCATTTGATTTACGAAATCGGGCACGAGGCCCAGTTGGTTTACGAATCGGACTTGAGGTCCAGTTTGTATGTGGATTCGGGCCTAGGGCCCATCTATGTGTTACAAATGGTTTTTACGGGTCATGACGGTTTATGGGAACCGGCATGAACCCTTGAAATGGATTTACGGGTCTTGACGGTTTATGGGAACCGGAATTAACCCTTGAAAAGGATTTTATGGATTATGACGGCTTATGGGTCGGGCATGAATCCTGGAAAGGTTTAAAGAATGATTTCAAAAGGTTTTTCATATTTCATCCTTTATATGTGATTGTCTCCTCCGGGGAGGGTCATTGGCCTGGGTGGACCTCGGAGTAGTCACGGAGCACTGACTGAGTGGAGTCGCCCCCCAGTTGGGTTCCTTACTCTCAGGATGGGCATGGTTCGTTACCTCCAGGGAGGGTCATTGATCTACGGACATTGACCTGGGTAGACCCTGGAGAGACTTGGGTTTGAGACCCGGGTTAGAACACGTGTAGCTTTATTTACCGTGATAGGTTCTTGGATATGAAATATAATGGATAAACATGATTTCAAGTGGTTTGGGAAACTGTGTTTATAATGATAAATGGATTTGGGCTGAGATCCCACGTATTTTTACTATGTTATGGTTTTTCTGTAAATGGTTTTGGGCAGGAGCCCGTGTGACTTGGATTTACGGAACTTGGGGCTGAGACCCTAATTGTGGTTGTTAAACATGTGTGGTTTGGAAATGGTTTTACTATGCATGCATGCTTTTTAGTGAAGGGTATAAAGGTCTTTTTATAAATGTGTTTTACGAAACTTATTACTTTTTGTCCACTCACAGTCTTTTTGTTTTTAATACCCTTCAAGTTGACATCGGATGTGGACTGTAATAGAGATCGTGATATCACATACCTCCTCTGAATCCTTGCGTACTCTGATAGCCCGGGAGGGCAAAGAATGAAAATATCCCTTGTCTGACACTTCGTGTCAGACGGGAGCAGGGTCATCCCGCGTTAATCCCGGGGGGATTGGGATGGGTCCTATCAGATACCATATCGATCAGCTAGGCTCCGAACAACTAGAAACAACATGGACACTCGATCTGCCACATGCGATCTACATACTTACCAATGGCAGGACTGTAATGACCCGTCCCAGGAATCGGGATTATATTAGTTGTTAATGGCGGATTAGTGGAGTTAATCGGTGATTAGTTGGGAAATTGCGGATTGACGGTGCGAAATGACGATTTTACCCTTGGAATGGGCAAAATATTGACTTTTAGTCGGGCGGTCAAATGGACTTTGACCGATGACTGTGACGTAGTTCGGGACGTCATGAGTCCGTAGACAGATGGCACATCTGATTCCGACATCCGAGGAGGAAGTTATGATGTTCGGAAGGTCGAGAGCATTTTCGTAATTAGGTTAAAAAGGGGCAATTTGTTGACTTTTTGCACGACAAGTCTTCTTCACGCAATTCAAGGACCGTTAGGTAGGTCTCCATGTCTTGAGTACAACGACAGGCGGCACGCCGTCATCGGACATCGGACGGATAAGATATGGGTCTAGGATGTGAAGGGTAAAATCGTAATTTCGACATTTAGGGGTAATTTGGTCTTTCAGCACATTGGGATTTGTGTACAATCGGATAAGGATACTTGGGCAGAGATAATTGGATATTTGAGAGAGCTGGACCACAGGTTGGAGGACACCTGGCCTATTCCTAGAGGTTTCTAGCCTAATCGGTCGTGCGTTTTAAGTTTTAAACGTTTGGTTTAAATCGATCAACTGAGGAAACAGAGACAGAGTGATCAAGTGATTGTCCATCTTCTGTGTGAAATTCGAGTGAGATCAAGTGGTGTTAGGGCGTGATTGATCAGAGTGCAAGACTGAGTGAAGAGGGGCAGTGAGAGGTGAGAAAAAAATCCAGAAAACAGAGAAGACCCGTGAGTCCCCTATTTGAAGTCGAAGATACTGGAATCAAAGTGAAGGACGAATAAGCCCAATTGATTGATCAAATGATGATCTAGAGGTCACTAGGAGTCGATCCCGCCCAGTTTCGAGCTATCTTATGGACGGTAAGTGGAAAACTGGTGAATGGTACCTTTGACTTCGAAAATGGTAAGTTGTAATTTAGTGACAATTGATTCAATTGGTTCTTTAGATAAGGTTTTGGACGATAAAAGGAAACTTTTGGATGAAGAATGAAGGACAATATTGGCTGGAACCATGGAAACAGAGTGGAGTATTTTTGAAGGAAGGAAACTCAATCGGGAAGGTACGGTTCAGGACCTAAATTCACGATTTTATTATCTAGATTATTTGTAGAATGTAGGACAAAGCTTTTGGGATTAAAACGAGTTAAAACCTGAAAATATGGACGAGAACTGCCTGCGCCGATTCGGTTGAACTGGGCTGGTTCAGATCAGTCCAGACCGGGTCTGTCCCAAGGTTGAAGATGTACAGTAGCCGCGCGTGAGGCCCAGCCGCAACCCCTTTGGGCAATGTCTGTGGGCGTATGGCACGCCTTTTGAGGATGGTTCCAACATGACTTTTAAAGTATTCAATGTAACGAACATTTTGGCGCTGGTTTTGAGTCCATCGGACATCGTCTCAACATGTTTCGGATTGTCCGAACGTTTTAGGGCTCTGTTAAAAATAAGGAAAAATTATGAGGCTTTAGTATGACCATTGTGATGTAGTTAGTGACCTTAGTATGAGATTTGGACAGGTTCGGAAAAGCCGAGGATAGCGGAATGGTCGGGAACGGCGTAAGTGTGCGCGTATCGAGGCGACATCGGAATGGTCTGTGAGTGAACTTTGCTTTCAAACTTATGATGCATGCATATATGTTTTTATATGTTTTATATATGTGATTCTATGATTTGATTCATGATCTTGGTGGTTTACGGTTTGCACGTTTTTCGAGGTATTTTATGGAATTTCACGTTTTACGAGATTTCGAATGATCTTGTGATTTGATCATGATTTTAATGATTTGATTTTGGGATTTGAAACATGATTTGATTTCAAGGATTTGAAATGGATTTCGGAAAAGTGATTTTGGGCTTGGAGCCCTGTTCATGAGATTTCGATATACGAGATTTTGGTTTTGAAACTGGATTTCGGCAATGAGATTTCGGATTTAGTTTTCGAGATTTGGAAAGGAAATCTAGATTTGGGTTAGGGACAGTGGTTCTGGATGCCGACTTACAGAATCATTGTTGCGAATTCGGATAAGGATTTTCTGTGGTTTTCATTGTTGATTGAAAAATGGTTTTGGGTTTAAAAACCTGGAAAAAGAAAAGAAAACCCGCTGGATCTGGTTTTGAGTTTAAACACTCGGATTAATTGACGAGGGAGGGCCCTGGATTGATATGTTTTGAGCTTAAAGACTCAGTACATGTTTTTGAGCTTAAAGACTCGGTGATTGTGATACCCCCCGAGTCCTATGATTGTGTTTTGAGTTTAAAGACTCGTTGATATCCCGAGAAGGCCTGGTTATTGCGCATGGTTTTAAGTTTAAAGACTCGGGCGCACTTGAGATCCAGTAAACTTGTATAATTGATATTTTCACTGGTTTTTCTCTGGTTTTCCAATGTTTTAGGCAGTGGCCCGGATGAATTGGATTTGATGAGTTTTGGGACTGAGTTCCCGTATTTGAGATTGCTTTGTTATTTGAGGTTGAGGCCTGGATTTGAATAACGAATTTGATTCGGGTTTTCGATAATGGTTTTCATTGATGGTTTTGATATGAATGGTTTCATAACGTGAATTGATATGCTTGCATTGGTTTTTAATTTGAGGGTGTAAATGTAATTGTTTTCTGATAACTGTTTTCTGAACTTATTCCTTATTTTTGCCCACTCACAGTGTTTTCGTGTTTTCGATACCCTCCAGGTTGTTGCGGTGCAGGCTGTCGGTCGAGAGAGACAGAGACATCACACACGCGATCCATAGTAGAGTCTGAGCGCTCTGGGATGTCCGGTACGGTTGAACGGTTCATTTTGGAAATCCCTTGTCCGACTTACGTGTCACATGGAGGTTGGACTTAGGTTTAACCTTCGTGTCATGCGTAAGTTAGACGGGAGCAGGACTTAGCCTTTAATCCTGGGGATTTGGGGGTGGGTCTTGACAATTGGTATCAGAGCGAGGTTTCGTGTGTTCTGCACGAGGTTTGGTTCCCAGAGTCGGTGGTTTGTCGACTTAGGTGGTGTGATTCTACTGTGGATGTGATGTCTCGACGCCGAACAACCCGTCAGCAACTTGGATGTGATAGTGATAGTACCTTCGTAGTGGTTAGTTAGTAGCGGTTATTAGTGTCAAGATGATAGTCGCTCGATACGCGGTACGAGGTATGCCGTACGTCGGCTTAAGGCCGGAACTGTTAGTGCGTTGGCGCTGGTTTTGCTTGAAGGATGGACCATAGGGTCAGAGATACGACAGCGGGATGAACCTGTATGGTAGCCGGTGAGCTACAGATGAGTAGGTTGGTCGGCCTGTGGGGTTTGATTGTAGCATGTTTGAGTTAGTGGTACCGGTGGGCCGAGGAGGCCGGTTGTTGATGCCTTGTCAAGCTGGATGATCTTTTGTGACCTTGAGTAGCCGGATGCCTCGAGTGGCAGGGTTTAGAAACTACTTTGAGTTCTTAGAGATTTCCCCCTAGCGAGGGTTACTGGTTGACGGTTACGACAACCTGAGTGGTGAGGTTGTTCGGAGCTATTGGAGACCGAGGGTTTGGATAACCCGAGTGAGGAAAAGGATTTAAGGAACTTTGTTAAGATGACTCGTTAGGACCGTACGTATCTTTGTGAGGAACCCCAGAGTATGTGTTTAGCCTGGAAACTGTGAGTTGGGGTTTGTGATTAGAAAATTATTGTTTTTAGGCCGACTTACGGCCGGATTGGAAATGGTGCTGCTAGGTGCAGCCGAGGTAGTGATTGGTTGGTGGACGACTCCAGTGTTGGGTACTCAGGGTATTGGACTCTGAGGGAGGTTAGTTTCCCCGACCCAAGCGAAGGTTAAGGGTTCAGCTCGGTAGGAGGGTTCGGCTCGGTAGGAGCAGAGTTTCGGGACTGATGTACTGGGACCGTTAATCGAGCCGAAAGATTTGATAACCAGTGGTAGGTCATGTATCAGGACGAACAGTTGGGATGTCGTTGGTTGATCAGAGTAGCGCAGCGGAAGCGCGGTGGACCTAGGCTTCGTGTTCGATCGGGCTAGGTTTGAATGGTCGGGGTTGATCGTTCTTGAGGTTGGTACTAGTAGAGTTTTCCCTGGCATGTTGGTGTATGTCGGCCGGTGCCGAGGATGACACTGAGTGAGTGGCGACTTCAAGAGTAGTAACTGGGGAGCTCGAGGTCAGTGATTAAGGATTGAGGATGCCGAGAGTTGGTGACTCGTATCCTAGCAGATGTTTGGAGTGGAACCTCGAGAAGGAGGTGATGCTATCATCAGAAGGAGTAATGATTGATACCCTTTCTGGATGTGCATACACGATGTTAACCAACATGTGAGTTGGTTGGTGAGTTGGTTTGGGGACGGACACGTGGCCGTCTTAAGGATAGTGGAGTTGACGTTTGGACGGTTTATCCAATGGTGGTATTCGAGTTGCAGATTTAGTTTCATGGTTGGGAAAAGGTGGACATACTTCCAACCTGGTTGGAATCTCAGAATCAGGAGATGATGAGGTACTGTGGTTGGTTCCCAGTTGGAAATTTGGTTGTGTGGTGGATGCTCTAGAGTTGAGTTGGGGGAACTCGTGGTTGAAATGCCAGGATTTGTAAGCCCCCCCCCCCCCACCTTTTCAGTGTGAACATTTGGGTTGTGTTCAGGAGTAGAAAAGTACTTGGTGACGCCGAGTGTAGCAAGTGTTAAGAGATGGTGTTAAGATGGATTCTAGTCGTTGTGATGGCATGGTTGAGGACCATTGTGAGTTCCGTTGAAGGATGACGGAAGGAAATGGAACATGAGTGACTATAACTGATCGATATGAGGTTATTGAAGAAAACCCACAATCTAAACGTGCGGTATGGAAGATCGATTGGATTGGATGCAGTGGTCTGAAACTTAGGCAGTAGGATCCACTTAGGGGTGAGTGGATCGGGACTGGAGTGTTTTCGACTCAGGATTGAATATGGTGGATCAGGAGGATAGGATGACAAGATAGAGGTTGGATGTTGGACATACAGATGAGAAGAGTGCTTTGTCTTGTAGGAGTGGTGCAGGACGTGTGTGGTCTGTGGTTGCATACGTATGGATATTGGACTCGGATCTAGTGCTGGGTCTGCCCTATGTACGTGGTTGAGTTTGTGAATGGATTTCATATTGGTCAGGAGACCCAGGAGATCGGGAGTTTTGGAAGGGATTTGAGTTGGACATTTCCGGGAGATAGGTAGTTCAGTCTAGAGGTTAGAGTGACCCATGGGCTTCAAAGTGAAGCGTGTTTGATTTGAGATGACCCCAGTGCGATTGGGACGATCTTCCGATGAACTAAAAGTCGGTTGAGTAAGATGAGGTGACAGTTTGGGTACTATTAGGATATTTTGGATTGGAGGTGTTGGACACCGGGTAGGAGACTCAGGTGTGAGACCAGTTAGATTTCCCCAATGAGTTACGGAAGTACGAGATTTGAAATTTCGGGGACGAAATTCTTTAAGGTGGGTAGATTGTAATGACCCATCCCGGTAATCGGGATTAGATTAGTTGTTAATGACGGATTAGTGGAGTTAATCGGTGATTAGTTAGGAAATTGCGGATGGACGGTGCAAAATGACGATTTTGCCCATGGAATGGGCAAAATGTTGACTATTAGTCGGGCGGTCAAATGGACTTTAACCGATGACCGTAACGTAGTTCGGGACGTCACGAGTTCGTAGACATGTGGCACGTCCGATTCTGACATCCGTGGAGGAAGTTATGATGTTCGGAAGGTCGAGAGCATTTTCGTAATTAGGTTAACAAGGGGCAATTTGTTGACTTTTTGCACGACAAGTCTTCTTTACACAATTCAACGACCGTTAGGTAGGTCTCGATGTCCTGAGTACAACGACAGGCGGCACGCCGTCATCGGACATCGAACGGATAAGATATGGGTCTAGGAAGTGAAGGGTAAAATCGTAATTTCGACATTTATGGGCAATTTGGTCTTTCAGCACATTGAGATTTGTGTGCAACCGGATAAGGACACCTGGGCAGAGATAATTGGATATTTGAGAGAGCTAGACCACAAGTTGGAGGACACCTGCCCTATTCCTAGGGGTTTCTAGCCTAATCGATCGTGCATTTTAAGTTTTAAACGTTTGGTTTAAATCGATCAACTAAGGAAACAGAGACAAAGTGATCAATTGATTTTCCATCTTCTGTGTGAAAGTCGAGTGAGATCAAGTGGTGTTAGGGCATTATTGATCAGAGTGCAAGACTGAGTGAAGAGGGGCGGTGAGAGGTGAGAAAAAAATCCAGAAAACAGAGAAGACCTGTGAGTCCCCTATTCGAAGTCGAAGATACTGGAATCAAGTGAAGGACGAATAAGTCCAATTGATTGATCAAATGATGATCTAGAGGTCACTAGGAGTCGATCCCGCCCAGTTTCGAGCTCTCTTATGGACGGTAAGTGGAAACCTGGTAAATGGTACCTTTGACTTCGAAAATGGTAAGGTGTAATTTAGTGACAATTGATTCAATTGGTTCTTTAGGTAAGGCTTTGGACGATAAAAGGAAACTTTTGGATGAGGAATGAAGGACAATACTAGCTGGAACCATGGAAACAGAGAGGAGTATTTTTGAAGGAAGGAAACTCAATTGGGAAGGTACGGTTAAGGACCTAAATTCACGATTTTATTATCTAGATTATTTGTAGAATGTAGGATGAAGCTTTTGGGATTAAAACGAGTTAAAAACATGGAAAAATGGACGTGGATGAGAACCGCCTGCGCCGATTCGGTTGAACTGGGCTGGTTCAGATCAGTCCAGACCGAGTCTGTCCCAAGGTTGAAGAGGAACAGTAGCCGCACGTGAGGCCCACATGTAGACCCTTTAGGCGGCGCCTGTGGGCGCGTGGCATGCCGTTTGAGGATGGTTCCAACACAACTTTTAAAGTATTCAATGTAACGAACATTTTGGCGCTGGTTTCTAGTCAATCGGACATCGTCTCGACATGTTTCGGGCTATCCGAAGGTTTTAGGGCTCGGTTAAAAATATGGAAAAATTATGAGGCTTTAGTATGACCATTGTGAAGTAGTTAGTGACCTTAGTATGGGATTTGGACAGGTTTGGGAAAGCCGAGGATAATGGAATGGCCTGGAACGGCGTAAGTGTGCGCGTATCGAGGCGACGTCGGAATGGTCTGTGAGTGGACTTTGCTTTCAAAATTATGATGCATGCATATATTTTTTTATGTGTTTTCTATATGTGATTCTATGATTTGATTCATGATGTTGATGGTTTACGGTTTGCACGTTTTTTGAGGTATTTTACGAAATTTCACGTTTTACGAGATTTCGAATGATCTTGTGATTTGATCATGGTTTTAATGATTTGATTCTGGGATTTGAAACATGATTTGATTTCAAGGATTTGAAATGGATTTCGGAAAAGTGATTTCGGGCTTGGAGCTTTGTTCATGAGATTTCGATATACGAGATTTCGGTTTTGAAACTGGATTTCGGCAATGAGATTTCTGATTTGGTTTTTGAGATTTGGAAAGAAAATCTAGATTTAGGTTCGGGACAGTGGTTCCGAATGCCAGCTTACGGAATCATTGTTGCGAATTTGGATAAGGATTTTCTGTGGTTTTCATTGTTGATTGAAAAATGGTTTTGGGTTTAAAAACCCAGAAAAAGAAAAAAAAACCGCTGGATCTGGTTTTGAGTTTAAAGACTCAGATTGATTGACGGGGGGAGGGCCCTGGATTGATATGTTTTAAGTTTAAAGACTCGGTATATATTTTGAGTTTAAAGACTAGGTGATTGTGATACCCCCTGAGGCCTGTGATTGTGTTTTGAGTTTAAAGACTCGTTGATATCCCGGGAAGGCCTGGTTTTTGCGCATGGTTTTGAGTTTAAAGACTCGGGTGCACTCAAGGATGAAAATATCGATATCGACGGATATATCGCTCGCCGAATTTACGGATATCTCGCCCTAAATATCGATATCGTTTACGATCAACAAAAATGACGGAAATTCGGTCTAAAAATTGGAAATTTGGAATGAAACTTTGGGAAAAACTTAAGTACCCAATGATAGTTATATAGGACTAATAAAAACTATAAAATGACTTTGATATAATAATTATATGATTAATTATATGATACAATAAGGTTCTGATGATGACTAATAATATAAAATTTAAACATAAACATAAGTTGAAGTGAATTATTATAATTGAATGTTAATATAATTAAAAATATAACAATAAGTATAAAAAAATTTCAATGGAAGAAAAATTATAAAATGAGTAAATATATTTAAAATTGAAAAAAAAATGATGAAAAAATAGAGTTAATCTTTGTTCAAAAATTGAAAAGAATTGATATATTTAAAATTGAAAAAAAAAATGACAAAGAAAGTTAAAAAATTGGAAAAAAACGAAAAAAAAGAAGGGAAAAAACGAAAAAAGAAAAAGAAAAACAGCAATTGCTTTGGAGGGGGTCGAACCCAGGACCTCACCTCCTGAGGGCAAAACCCACACCAACTCAGCTGACCAAATTTAATTGAAATCATAGTCACCGTATAATATATAAAGGATAACAACGCAACTCTTAACAGTCATCCCCTTCCTCCCGCGGGTCTGCGATTCGGGTCTTTGCGACCCGGCGGCATGACCCGACTGGAAATCACTTGTTTTACGTCCGATTTTTATGAACTTTGGTCCTATCTCAATCGTTTTCATCAAATAATGAGATCTGTGAGTTTAAAACAAAACGAAATGTCGAAATTTCGCGAAATTTTTTCCCCCCCGCCGTATGTGCCGCCGGCCAATTTTAACGAAATTTCGGTCGATATTTCGCCGATATTGGCGACATTTTCATCCCTGGGTGCTCTTGAGATCCAGTAAACTTGTATAATTGATATTTTCACTGGTTTTCCGTTGTTCTGGGCAGTGGCCCGGATGAATTGGATTTGATGAGTTTTGGGACTGAGTTCCCGTATTTGAGATTGCTTTGTGATTTGAGGCTGAGGACTGGATTTGAATAACGAATTTGATTCGGGTTTTCGATAATGATTTTCATTGATGGTTTTTGTAACGACCCGTCCTGAATTCCAGGATTAGATTAGTGACTAATCACGATTAGTGAGGTTAATCGGTGATTAGTTAGGCGAAATTGGATGAACGATGCAAAATGACCATTTTGCCCATAGCCGTGGAAAAATGTTGACTTTTCATTCTAGCTGTTAAACGGACTTTGACCGATGACCGTGACGTAGTTCGTGACGTCACGAGTTCATAGACAGGTGACATGTTCAATTCCTACAATCGAGGAGGAAGTTATGACGTTCGGAAGTTTAGGAGCATTTTGGTAATTATGGTTAAAAAGGGTAAATAGTTGACTTTTTGACCGGGATGTCAGATGGCCAAGGGCCGAAGACCATTACGTAGATCGGGACGATAAGAATCCATAAACAGGCGGCACGTCAAATTCGGACGTTCGACAGCGAAGTTACGGTTCACGGAAGTTAAATGCACTATTACACGAATTACGAAACGACCTAACTTTTGGACTCTAGTGGGGCCCAGATATTTTATGGAGGCCCAATGGATGAGTGTCACTTGTCACCCATCCACAGGCCATCTTCTTTCCTTCATGCAAATCATCTTCATCGATCATTCTTCATTTCAAACCCAAAACATTTCCCGATCTCATCCAACCATCCAAATCAACCCAAACCCTTACCTTATGATCATCAGTGAGAGGCCTGAGATGAGGAGGACCGGCTGGACGTAGTGGCTGGCCCAGGCCGCACGGCCGTGGACGGCGGAGGAGAAAAACCCGCGAGGTAGGCGGTTTAACCATTTTCGATCCATTTTCCATTTTTAATGTTATAAGCTTGTTTGGACGTTTGGGTTGAGCTAAATAGGTTGTTAGGGTCATAATAGGATGATTTTGGGAGGTGTTGGACGGCTGTGAAGCCGCGGGTGGATTTTGGAGAAATTGAACTGTTTGGTTCAAAATCAAACCATGAGATTTAGGGTGTTTTGTTTAGGTTTGTTGATTAGGATTGATAGGAAACATGAAAATAGGAATTATAGGATTGATTAAGGTTGAAATCGAACCAAAACAAGGAGGGAAAATGCCTGAACCGATCACGCCGGTTTGGCTGGACCGCCTGCACAGGACCGGCCGGTTCAGACCGATCTGGAGCTTGAAGATGATCCACAGTACCCTAGCGCGTGAGAGCCACGCGCAGGGCCTGTTTTGGGCGTGTGAGGGCGCGTGTCCAGTGTAACGACCCGTCCCGAATTCCGGGATTAGTTTAGTGACTGATCTTGATTAGTGAGGTTGAACGGTGGTTAGTAGGGCGGAATCGGACAAATTGTGCGAAATGACCGTTTTGCCCCTAGTCGTGGGCAGAATGTTGACTTTTTGTTCGGGCGGTCAAATGGACTTTGACCGATGACCGTGACGTAGTTCGGGATGTCACGAGTTCATAGAAAGGTGGCACGTTCGATTCCGACATTCGTAGAGAAAGTTATGATGTTCAGAAGTTGAGGGGCATTTTGGTAATTTGGCTTATTAGGGGCCAAATGTTGACTTTTGATCGGGAGGTCCGATGGGCGAGGGCCAAGGACCGTTACGTAGGTATCGTCGATACGAATCCAACGACAGGCGGCATGCCGAAATCGGAGATTTGACGACAACGTTATGGTCAAGGAAACGAACTAACGAACCGAGGCTCGGATTAAAATAATAATATAATAATGAATAGTGACCGTTGACCCTACACACCTGGATGAGTGACAAGTGTCACTCATCCCTTGAAATCAGAATCCATGTTTTTGGGGGAGACCTCATGATGATGTTTAATTAGTTTTTAATTAATTAATTAATCTTTTAATTCCCATTAATCTCCATATTTTCCTTAACCGTGTACAACCAAATCCAATACTCTCCCAACCAATTCCTCTTCCATTGCTGAACCTGAGAGTGTGAATATGTGAGCAATTTGAGAGTGAATTCAACTGGGTAAACACGAGAGATTGACAGTGAGGAGGAACTGAGAATTCGAAAGATTAAGTTTTGGGAGGGAAAATCAAATTGGACGAATTGGGCTGTGATGATCGAATTGGAGGTTACAAACATCTTCCTGAGGTTGTGACGAGTCGATCCACATCAAAAAGGAGAAGGATTGGTGTCGTTTTGGCTCTGATCGAGCTTGGTGACAGAGGAAGAAATCGAGGCTGAGTCGTGGAGTTTGGGGCTGTGATTGACTCAATTGTTGTGGGGAAATGACTCCTCATGATCCCACGATGCTTCTGGGTTCATCAATTGAAGGAAAACGTTGGAGAATGGCAGAACTCCATTGTTGAACAGTGACGGTGCTCGAGTTTGAGTCGTGACGTTTGAGCACCGGTTTGATGCAATTGATGTGGGGGAATTGTTCCTCATGGTCCATTGATGCTTCTGGAATCATCAATTGGATGAAACCTGCAACAATTGAGGGAATTCCATGAATGCACAGTAACCTGGGTGTTCTTCGTGTTCATCGTGGAATCGATGGAATTTGGGTAAGTTATCGTGTAATTGATGTTACAGACTTATAATTGGACTTAAAACGAAGCTAATGGAATGATCAATTGAAGGAATTAGGATCGAATTGACAGGATTGGAACCGGGTCGTCTCGCGGGTAAACTGGACCCGTTTACCAGACATACGGGTTAGGACGATGCACTGTAGCAGGCGCGTGGGTTTCACGCGCAGCCACTCACGGCGGAGCGTGACGGCGCGTGGGCACGAATCTCGAGGTGAGGTCAACATGACTTCTGCCCTATTTAATGTAACGGACATTTTGGAATTGGTTTCGTGTCGATCGGACACCGTCTCGATATTGTTCGGGATGTCCGAAGGTTTTAAATTAAGTTTAAAAATAAGTAAAAATTCGGAAAAATTACGGGACTTTGATAGGATGTTAATGATGAGGTTGGTAACCCTCTAATGTGATTTGGACAGGATTGGGAGTCCCGGTGATAGTGGTGTGGCCCGGGAGGGCCGGTGGCACGCGTATCGAGGCATACCGTTAAAACGGTATGTGAGTGGACTTTGGTTTTATAAATTCTATGCATGCTTAAATGTTTTATATGGATTATGGTTGTGATTGTGTGATGTTGATTTGGTTGTTGGTAAATTGTACGGTTTCACGTATTTCGAGGCGATTTACGTGCTTGCACGTAAATCGAGGTTTTCCGGTTTTACATGGATTTTCCATATTTATGACTTGGATATAATATGATGAAATGGTTTTGAAATTGGAAATATAAACTCGGGCTTGAGGCCCACTTGTTTTGGAAATTTCGGACTTGGAGTCCATTTGAGAATCGGGCCAGGGGCCCAGTTGGTTAATGAAATCGGGCCAGGGGCCCAGTTGGTATGAAATCGGGCTGAGACCCATTTTAGTTATGTTCTCGGGCCAGGGGCCCAGTTGATTTGTGAATTCGGGCCGTGGGCCCAGTGGGTTTATAAAGTCGGGCTGCGGGCCCAGTTGGTTTACAAATCGGGCCGTGAGCCCAGTGGTTCATAAAATCGGGCATGAGGCCCAGTTGGATAATAAATGTGATTTCGGGTCAGGGACCCTATGTTTAATAATTGTGATTTTGGGTCAGGGACCCTAAATGGAATTATGTGGTTTTATGGAAATTTCGGGCAGGGCCCATTGTAATGATGTGATAAAAGGATTTAATAAAACTGTTTTCCATATACCATCTGGATACAAGGATATATGATGGTCTCCTCCAGATGTCTGGGACACTGGGGAAGTCACGGTGCATTGCCTGCGAGGGGTCATTATACGGAGCAGCCGGACCGTATGATGGCTCAGGAGCAGGATTGCTATGATTGACGTCAGGGACGTCAGACATCAGGGATGTCAGATATATGGACCCGGAGAGACCCCGGGCAGCACGCGTAGCTTATGAAACCGTGAGATATGACGTCAGGGACGTCTAGCGTCTGGGACGCTAAGCATCTGGGATGCTGGTGATGGTAATGGTAAAATATGGATTAATGAATAAAATGGCTTATTGGTTGGATATGTGTTATGTGGTAAAAATGGATTATTGGTTATGAAATGGTATGTAGGGTCGGGGACCCTAAATGGTTTTGGATTTTGAATTGATGTTCATTTATGGTCGTGGGTGGTGACCCACATGGTTTTAATATGTATGGTGGTGGTATTCCACGGTTTTGGGCTGAGTTCCCACACTTGGTTTTTGGTTAACGGTTTTTGGGCTAAGGCCCTAATTGCTCGGTTGAGCAAACGTTTTGGTTACTGGTTTTTGTGGCATGCATACGTTTTTATTGGAGGGCATAAATGTCTTATAAATGTATTTGGTAAACTTATTGGTTTTGTCCACTCACAGCTTTTGGTTTTAATGCCCTTCAGGTTGATCACGGATGCGATTGCAGCAGAGACTGGGACAATGCACACCTCCTCCATCGATCCTTGTGCACTCTGGATGCCCCGTTGGGCAGTGGCTCTTGGTTATCCCTCGTCTGACACCCCTTGTTGGACGGGAGCAGGGCACATTCCACGGTAATCCCGGGGGGATTGGGATGGGTCCTGTCAACTTGGTATCAGAGCACGGTTGCTCTTTTGTGTGCGCAGGTCGAGGGTGTGATGTCTCTTTGGGCTGCAATTCGTTATCAACCTGATAGATAGTTTTTGGGTTTGGATAGTGGATGGAGTGCGATTGGCCCGATACGCCGTGCGTTAATGTGATTCGACCCAAGTGGGGTTGATTGTGGTGAACTGGTATAGTGGGACCGTCGGTTCGGTCATGTGATATTGGATTGTTGTGCTGCTAGGTGCAGCCAGGTTCGGGGAACCTCATTTGAGTAATGGTCTAAAATGTGAACCCTAGTGGTGGTTGTTGGTGTGAGAGATGTTGGTTCATCGGAGTTGGCCGGTGACCTTAGTGGTGGAACCCACATTGAGTTGATGGTAGGATTAGATTTGACGTCTATTCGATGTCAGGACCGCGGGGTCCGTCAGGTTGTGGATTTTATATTACGGAAAGCTGTTTGGTTCGGTTGAACCATAGGGTGTGATTGTGGAATCCCGTGTTGGATCGGGTATTGGTGTGATGTGTGGATGCGGATCTCGATAGCAAGGACAGTTAGTCGGAAGTCATACGGAGATGACTGGCTATCAAGGGTAATTGGTGTGGTTATAATACTTGGGGATCAGGGGACGTTCGGGGAACGTTCATTTTCCTGATGTGGAATGTCAGAATAGTGGTACCCATAGTCGTGAGGTACGGGATCGTCGTTCGGTATGAATGGAGATCTAGAGTTGTCATATTTGCACACGGTGTGCAAGTATGAATGTTTGTATGTTAGCACTTTTGTGTCGATGCTAGTATGGATGCCTGTGTGCTGATACTAGTGTTGTAGCTAGTTTATTGGTGCCGGTACTAGTGCTGGTGCTAGTGTCGGTAATGGTGTTGACGATGAGCCACAAGTTGGGGTGTGACTCCGTCATAATGAACATATGTTCGGTCTTTGAAATTGGTAGTGGCTGAGTGATGGACTGGATGGGTTCCAGTTAAGATCGTAATGTGTTGGGATAAGTTCCAATAGTGGTGAGATAACCAGTAAGGAGTGGATTAAAATGGTATAATCCAAAATTAGTGTGAAAGACGAGGAAAAACGTACATGGAAATGATTAAAACTGGAAAAGACGAGGAAAAACCATTAGTGGTATAAAGGTAGGAATTTGTAATTGAGAACTTGGGAAACCGAGTGTTGAACCTGTAAAGGTCGGGATGTGCGAACGGGACAATAACGGATCGATTGTGGACACGTCGTTGTCCAAGTGAGGTGAGGAGGTAGGAAGTCTAGTGGTTAGACTTGACGTCTTGTTGGGAGCATGTCTGTTTCCAGCATGGTTGGAACCTTAAATTCGAGAAGCGTTGTGATTGGGGAACGAGAGTGGTGTTCATTCCTGGTGATTGGTATTCCGAAGTCATTGGGGTTGACTTCTTGCTTTCTGCCCTGGCAGACATTGACTGTAGTTACCAGTACGTTGAGCGTGTATTGGTTGGCGAGCTCTTGTGTGTTGCGAGGTCATTAGGAGGAGCTACGTGTTCGAAATTAGGTAAACGAGATTTTTCATTTTCTGCTCGGTGGCAGACGATGTTGGGGTACATGGCGTGGTGAGTGCATCGAGTTTTGGTTGCATCCACGTAGGATGAGTTTTGTCGTCATTATTTTGGATCATCCTTGGTTTTCCTAGGTGGAATGACAAGGATCGATACGAATTTGGGTGTGTGAGTCGTAAATGACGAGATTGAACTTCTTTTCGAAGTGGGGCCCGTATGGTATTCTACTCGGGTGAGTAGGTTTTCAAGGTAGTTGAATTTTGTCAACCTTAGACGTGTGGAGGTTGGATTGGCTTCCCTATGAAGTCAATCAAGTGTATTGAACGGGTAACCGATAGGTTCGGTTTCGGATGTGTCTTGGTAAATGTAAATGAGATTTCGGGATTTGGAATCGAATTTCTGGGTGACGATTCAGGATTCGATTTTGGAACTTGAAAGTATATTTCTGGATTTGGGTACGGAATGATTATTCCAAATGCTAGCTTACGGAATAATGATTTCGAATTCGGATTTGGAAATGAGTTAAACTGTGATGTCTGGGTTTGGATCCGGGATTTCTTACGAAATTGCGGATTCAGATTCGGAAATGGAACTAGATGTTGGGTGGAGTTTCGATTTGTCTCATGCTGGATTGGGCAAACGTACTCCATTATTAGAACGCGTTCGGCTATGACCTAGGTGGTTGTAGTCTGGTCATTAGGTAGATGTGTGTACTTCGTACATGGTTCGAGGTACCATACCTTGTAGACTTGTGATGTCTAGTTACGGTATACGGGATATACCCGAGGTGTGTTGGTGAACGTGTTGGTAGTCGGATTGGTTCCGATACCATGGGATTGGTTGTGGACCGGACATTACTATGCAATGGGTCATGGTATTTCCAATGTGTTTAATTACACACGAGTCGTGTGAAAGGTCGGTAAATGTTTACTAAGTCAAATACGTTAGTGGCATGTGTAGCCACAAGTGAGTCTAGTGTCAGTTTTCGACTGACAACAACTGCGTGGTGAGCTTGTCAGGGTTCGGCCTTATACAGTGCTTATACGGGTATGTATTTCTTTAATGGTTTAAATGATTTGGATTTGGATTTCCAAAAGGATAAACTCAGGTATGAGACCCATTTGGTTTCGTCTCGGGCATATGACCTCAGATATCGGGCACGGTGCCCAGCTGATGTCCTATGTTCGGGCACGAGACCTAGGTTACTTTACGGTTTTGATTTCAGGTTAGGGAATCTTAAATGGATTTCCAGGTTCATGACGGTTTATGGGAACCAGCATGAACCCTTGTTATGGTATTGTGGTTCATAATGGGTTATGGGAACCGGCATGAACCCTGGTTATGTTATTATGGTACATGACGGTTTATGGGAACCGACATGAACCCTGGTTATGTCATTGTGGTACATGACGGTTTATGGGAACCGGGCATGGAGGATGTTATATATATATATATATATATATATGAATGGAATGGATATTATGGATCATGACGGTTCAGGGGAACCGGGCATGGATATTTGTATTATGTATATATATATATATATATGTTCATATACCTTCCTTTACTTCTATTATCTCCTCCGGGGAAGGTCGTTGGCCTGGGTGGACCCCGGAGTAGTCACGGAGCACCGACTGAGTGGAGTCACCCCCCAGTTGGGTTCCTTACTCTCAGGAAGGCTATGGTTACTATAACCTCGGGTAAGATCAGTGGTCTGCGGACATTGACCTTGACTTTGAGAAGACTCGGATTGAGACCCGGGTAGGACGCGCGTAGCTTTGGAAACCGTGACAGGATTAGTTGTGTGAATTATATGTATATATATGGATTATGATATGTGATGTGTGGTTACACAGGATTTGAGCGGTGGCTCGTGTACTTGGTTTCATGATGGTTTTGGGCTGAGTCCCGTATGGTTTTGGTCAGTAGCCCGTATTGTAACGACCCGAACCAGGAATAATAATATTTTAATGTAAAAAGACTATTTTGCCCCTAAGGGGGGAAAACTTTGACTTTTGACCCGGGAAACAATTTGGACTTTGGCCCATGACTATGACGTAGATCGGGACGTCACGAATCCGTAGGCAAGCGGCACGTCGAAATTGGAGTTCGTATGAAGAAGTTATGGTGACAGAAGCGTTTTAGTTGAATTTACGAACCGAGAACAACGGAATAAAATATTAATTAATTATGGGAATCCGTGCCAAACTCATATTCAAATCAAACCAGTGGATGAGTGACAAGTGTCACTCATCCAAGTAAACACTATTCCAATAAAGCAACCCTATACCCTATTGGTCCATTTTATACTAATTTAATTGTCTTCATCTAATCCTAGCCATTGGATTTGTGCCCAAAACTAATCCCAGCCCTTCATTTCCTTCTGCTTTTTCTTCTTCATGCACGATCATGTTCTCTGGGGAAAACACACACACACACACACACACACACACACACACACACTCATTTTCCTAAACCGTGCAACCCATTTTCCTTTCCATTTTCTCTCAACCAATACACACAAACCAGCAAACCTTGCACCACCAGACAACCACCCACAGCACCACCATCATCTCCTGCTCACCACCGTGCACCACCAGCGACCACCACCCCTTCCCCTGCCCTGCACAGACCGTGCAAAACTCAGACCCGAAACACAGAGGAATCGGGTCCAAGAAGCAAAACCCCACATTCCCACCACCTCGACTCAAGTGGAGCTCCAGTTGACACCGTGAGGACCCCAGGAGCACGACTGAACATACGGCGAAGGCTACGGCGGCGACACGGCGGCGGTAAGGCCCAAAACCCTAGAGCCCCGTTTATGTGCCCTGACAGGACCCGTCCCAACTGGACCTCGATAACCATGCCTGGTCCTGCTCCCGTCTGACAAGTCAACTGAAGTCCCGAAAGTACCCTTTAGCACCTGTCAGACCAGGGATAACTGTACTGATTTCTGCTCATGCCTCCGCCTCGAGATCAGCCCCGAACGTTGTGCCACGGCCTGGAGGGTCATCAAAAACAAAGGTGTGAGTGGACAAAAATAATATCATTGAAAAACACATTTGAAACACATCCGTTACCCTCCAGTTTTACAACTCATGCATGCATAGGATAAAACACATGAATCATTTAAATCATTTTATAAAATCAGTTCACCATATAATAAAGCATATAACTCGGGAATTACACATCCGAGGATCCTCTGGGAATTACACATCCAGAGTCGTCATCCAATGCTGGGAATTACATATCCAGCCTCACCGGGAATTACACATCCGGTCCCTCCAGGAATTACGCATCTGGAGTCCCTCCAGGAATTACACATCTGGAGTCATCAAACATCAATCCACAATCAAAAGCATTATTTTAAATCAAGTATCAAAACCATGTCAAAAACCATCATCACGGGGCCATATGCCCAAATCTCATTTCTCGTCAATCCATAAAATAATTCAATACACGCAAATCCGTAAAATCATATCCGAAAACATCACAAATACATGAAATCAATTCCCCAACTCAGAATCCAAGCCAAAACCAATCATAAATCCCGGGCCTTCGCCCAAAACAGTCATTTCACATTTTCTTGAAAAACGTGCCCGAAGCACCAATTATAATAATATAATATTCCCTAAAATCCAGAAATCATCATATCGAAGTATCAATCATACCAAATCATTTCCAGTCATATTATAAAGCATTTAAAACATATATGCATGCATTCAGGGTAGAAAACAAAAGCCCACTCACACACCGTCCAATCCGCTCGCTTCCCGAGCTACACGCGTTTCCGTAATTTCCGACACTTGCCAGGAACCCCGAATCCTGTCCAAAATCATTACTCAGGGTCACTAAGGACCTAATTATCATCATGTTAATTTATCATAATTTTCCGAAAATTTAATATTAATTTAATACGTAACATAAACCTTCGGACCCTCGAAACATTATCGAGACGGCGTCCGATCGACTCGCAACCAACACCAAAAATGTTCGTTACATTAAATTGGACAAATTTCATGTTGAACTCACCTCGGGATTCCCCCTCACGCGCCCCCACGCGCCTCCGTGAGTGGCTGCGCGTGGGTGCCACGCGCCTGCTACAGTACCCATCACTGTTGTCTTCTCGACCCGAATGACTGGTAAACGGGTCCTGCGACCGGCGAGGTGACCCGGTTCCATTTCCATGAATTCGACATCATTTCCTTCAATTCAATCATTCATTAGCATCGTTATAGACCCAATTGAAGTTCTGTACAATCGATTAGGTGTAAACTTACCTCAATCCCTTCGATCAAACTCGATTTTGCGAAGAACACTACGCACTGTTCATCATCCAATCGTCCCAAATTCTCACTTGTTTCCTTCAATTGATGCATCAAGAAGCATCGTGGAGTTCCAATAAACGTATTTCCATGATCAATTTCACGGTTCCATGGCCTCAAATCCACGACTCAAGCTCGAAAATTCGAAGTTATCCCCCTCTCTGTTCTAAGGCCAAACGACCCCAATTTCCTTTGTTCTTGACCCAGTTCGACTCGTCTCACTCCCAGAGAGCTAACTGCAACCTCAATTTCACTCAAAAACACGCACAACATCAAATTCGATCCAAGTTTTCTTAAAGGGGTTTTCGGGTTTTCTGGGTTTCATGTTGGGTTTCAGTCGAATTCCAGTGCCCAATTAATCGTCTCATTCCCTTTATTTTCTTCTCTCACGTCCCCCTTCAATTTCCCTGTTTTCTGTTTGAATCAATTCACCTATGTGATCAAAACCCAAACGGGTGAGTTCATATTGATATTAATTTGAATAATAACTAAGCTTTACACTAACCTTGCAATTATAGTGACAAGTGTCGTCAAGGGATCAGCCCTTATCTTCACTAACTAACTCAGCCATTTAATTTGTCAATTATCCCTTCTGTGACAATTTACCATTTTACCCTTGTTATAACAAATTACCAAAATACCCCTCATTGTTCTAGACCCATAACTTTCTCGTTCGGACTCCGATTGACGCATGCCGCCTGTCTATGAATTCAGCGTCCCGAGACCTATCCAACGGTACTCCCGGAAAGTCCAAACAATGTCCCGATCAAAAAGTCAACTTTCGGCCCTTTTCACCAACTTCCGCACGTCATAACTTTCTCCTCGAATACCGGAATTGGACGTGCCACCTGTCTATGAACTCGTGACGCCCCATACTACGTAACGGTCATCGGTCAAAGTCCATTAGACCGCTCAAATCAAAAGTCAACTTTTCGCCTAATTCCAGGGGCAAAATCGTCATTTTCCCCAAAGTTTCCAATTTTTCCTTTTTCTAATTTCCGGGTCATTACATGCCCTGTTTCGAACCAACCTCTTTTAACACCTAGGAATCGATTCTCTGCTTATGAACATGTTCTAGGGTTAGAGACGAGCTGATAGGGACTGGTTTGGACGACTGAGGCGGCGAGGATAGCTGGAGACGACGACCGGATTTTGGCCGTGAGATTCATCGAAGCTCTGGTGAGTTGTTCTAGTTTCCTTCCAGTTTTGAGGTTACAGAACCATAGAACAAACCTAGATGAACCTATAGGAATGAACCCCGTCGAAAATGGTGGCCGGAAACGTACGGTGGAATCGGGTCAAGCCGTGGGTCAACAGCGACCCGGTTCCAGTAAAACGGGTCGACCCATACTGTAGCAATGATGACATCATGATGACGTCATCCTGTCAGATATTGTCAGACCAGGGATCAATCAGATCATTCCACGTGTCACCTGACAAGTGTCAGTGATGACGTCACTGCTGACGTCAGCGGTACTGTAGCAGCGTTGACCCACGCGTTGACCAGGCGTGTGGGGGCGCGTGTGTACAGTTATTTTGGTGGGGCCAGTACCATTTTCAAGGTTTCGACGATACGGATCCAATGGAGGTGGTTTCGTGTCGATCGGAGATCGTTAGGTTAGTCAAAATGGGATTTGAAGCATCGGGAATAGTGCCCGGGATGCGATTTTGAGGCGGATCTGTTCTAGGGTCTTGGTATTGAAATTATAGGGTCCTTAAGTAACTCTCAGGTATATTAATACAGGTTTTAGAGATCGTTGAGCAGCAAGGACCGAGTGTGAGTGGGCTGTTTGATTTATAAAAGGCTTGCATGCATAAACTGTTTTACTATTTCCACTTATGATTTCGATGAGTCTTATATGAACTGTTTATATATGCTATTACAATGTTTTGGGCATGAGACCCATCTGGATTATATGTGGATTTTGTCTGGGATGTCCGCGGGGGGGGGGGGGGGGGGGGGGGGGGGGGGACATAGGGTAAACTATACTGTTATTGTGATGTACTTTCCTACCTGTATACATTGTCTCCTCCAGGGAGAGTCGTTGGCCTAGGTGGACCCTGGAGTAGTCACGGGGCCCTGATTGAGTGGAATTGACCCCCGTTGGGCTGCTTACTCTCAGGAAGGCATGTTCATATACCTCGGGCAGTGACCGGGATACCGGGAGCTGATGTACCTAGAGAGTCTCGGGTGTGAGACCCTGAGTGGCAATGCATAGCCTTAGAACCGTGACATCATTTGGGTTGGGTTTTACAGTGCACTGATATGTTAGTTTCTCCTTTCGATTACTATTGTGATTTTATGGTTATGATTTCATTATAACATTATGTTTTCACTGCATGCAAGATTTGCAAAACGGAGGGGTAAAACCTTATGCTTTATATTATTACTAAATTGATTTATAAACTGTTATTTTTGGCCCACTCACTCTTGTTTTACTGACCCCTCCAGACCTTGACACGGAAATAGAGGAGGAGGACCCGGAGGAGGAGGCAGAGGTTTAGTTTGCTTAGTTGTGCACCTGTACACTCACTTGTGGGTAGGTTGAGCACCAAATAATGTATTCTGACTATTGTGCTCACGTGTTGTTATTTTACTATCCCTTGTCTGACAGTATCGCTTTAAACACTGTTGTTGTACGTTATCTATCTATTTGAGTATTCAGTTTTTATTTAAGGGTAATTTTGGTATGTTTGGAGTCATTGTCATACGGGAGCGGGGCACGTCCCTGGGTGGTCCTAGTGGGATTGGGACGGGTCCTGTCACGTATGGTTGAATCTTTATGATTCTTTGATATGTGGGGTGCACAGGTGTGCACAGGATTGAGCAGTGGCTCGTGTATTTGGTTTCAGTATGGTTATGGTTTTGGGCTGAGTCCCTTATTGGTTTCTTACGGATTTGGGCAGTGACCCGTATATTTGATTTGATTATGGTTTTGGGCTTAGTTCCCACAGATGGTTCCATTTGGTTAAATGGTTTTCGAATGCATGCATGATTTTTAGTGAAGGGTACAAATGTCTTTATGGAAACGTTTTTATAAACTGCTTGTTTTGTCTATTCACAGTTTTTAATATTTTGACTGCCCTTCAGGTTAACAGCAGATGTGGACTGTAGCAGAGACCGAGATATCACATACCTCCTCCGGATCCTGGCGTACTCTGATAGCTCGGGAGGGCAAATGTCGGAAATATCCCTTGTCTGACACTTCATGTCAGACGGGAGCAGGGTCATCCCGCGTTAATCCCGGGGAGATTGGGATGGGTCCTGTCAGTTTTGATATGAATGGTTTCATAACATGAATTGATATGCATGCATTGGTTTTTAATTGGAGGGTATAAATGTACTTGTTTTCTGATAACTGTTTTCTGAACTTATTCCTTATTTTTGTCCACTCACAGTCTTTTCGTGTTTTCGATACCCTCCAGGTTGTTGCGGTGCGTGCTGTCGGTCGAGAGAGACGGAGACATCACACACGCGATCCACAGTAGAGTCTGCGCGCTCTGGGAAGTCCGGTACGGTTGAACGGTTCGTTTTGGAAATCCCTTGTCCGACTTACGTGTCATATGGAGGTTAGACTTAGGTTTAGACGGGAGCAGAACTTAGCCCTTAATCCCGGGGATTTAGGGTTAGGTCCTAACAAGGACCGCATACACTCGGCAGGTAATGTCGATGAACGATGTTAGACAAGGCCCAAATCAAGGTCAATCGACAGGCTTATTTTCTAGGCCTACTCGACATGCATGGATTGACATACTTGGTTTGATCCAATGAAAAATGAAGTAAAGAATCCCTACCACGACAAGAGATCTACCTCTACCTCTACTTTTTATTCTCCTTCGATTCTCAACCAAATGTGATAGGATTTCTTCCTATATCTTTGTCTAGACGGCTCTAATCGATCTATGAACTTAAAAACGTGAAAGCAAACTGTAAACTTACCCTTTGGATCCAAGAATAGTGAGCCCAGATTCCTCCGTCCAGTTCCCTCGATTTCGGCCACCTCTGGCTTCGATACCAAGCCCACTGAGTTCATGTCGACCTCAGGAACATCATTACAATCACCAAATCGATCAGCAACCAACAAAACCAATTCCACCATTTTTGACCCAAAAACAGGGCTCACAGGTTTGGGCTTACCTCGCTGTCGTTGCTCCGCCGTGGTCACCGTCGTGATCGTCTCACCTTCCTTTTCCATTTTCCTTCAGGGGCCACCAACATTAGACGAGGTTTAGGGGGTGTTGTATAGGATGGGTTCACGGGTTTCAGTTTTTCTTACTGTGTCGTCGTGATCCCCGTCGTAGCTCGGACCGTCCATCAGCCCCCTCGTCCGTTCTCCGTCACTCGATCTCGTTCAATCACTCAGTCTCTTAGTCTCTCAGATGAACATAGAGGAGGATAGGGTAGTGGGGTGGTGAGTGTTTGTGTGTTTGTTTAGGAAGAAAGAAAATGATGCATGGGAAGGAAAGAGAGATAGATGGGGGAAAATATAATATTTTAAACAACCTTACCCAATAAACAAAGATCCTATTTTTGAGGAAAGTGACCAATGGGATGAGTGACACTCGTCACTCATCTAAGGGCCCCACATTAATTAATTAACCAATCACATTTAATTATTATTTAATTCAAATCTCGAGGCCCTAACTAAATCGATTTTGATCCCGTGACCATAACTTCCTCGTTAGACGTCCGATTTCGACGTGTTGCCTGTCTACGGACTCGTGACGTCCCAATCTACGTAACGGTCCTTGGTCTTCGTGCATTTGACCATCCGGGTCAAAATTCAACATTTTATCCAATTTCAAGGGCAAAACGATCATTTTACACCGTTCGTATGAATTCTCTCGACTAATCAGGGATTAGTCAAATTAATCCATAATTAATTAATATTAAATCCCGATATTCTAGACGGGTCGTTACAGTATTCACTCACTCACGCGCCTGCAGCAGAGGTCATCCCCTACCACTCGCAGGTGACCAGTTTTCATAGTTTTAGATCCTGACCTGGTTTGTCATACCCGACTCGAAATCTTCAGATCCTTAACTAATTCTCAAATCCAATTCGTCTAAACTATTCTATTCAATCCCAGAAACAATTATTCATTCACAAAACATAGAATTCTTACCACAATTTCAAGACCTAACACAATGTTTTTGGTCAAGTATTCCATCCTTCATTCCTAATCTTCATGCGTCCAATTTCATCGATTCTCAACATTATTTTGATCGCTAGGGATCAAGGATCATCGTAGTCATATTAATTTATAGTTTCGAGTTTGAAATCTCAACGTCCAATTCTAGGGAAGCACAGTTTCCAAATTTGGTCCTTTTTTTTTCTAGGTTTGAGTTCCAGGTTCTATGGTTCATCTGTTATAGGATTTCTCCTGTTTTCTCTCTTCTTCTCTCATTTTTCTTTATTCCTTTCCTCTGTTCTCAATTTTCATGGATGAGGGGTGGGTGTTTTTCTTTGGGTTTTCGAGTGCCCATCCACCCAAACATACACGAACAACACACATATAACACCACCGCCATACACAAGGTCGGTGCACCAAAATCCAAGGAGATAATGCCACTTGTCACTATCTCCCGCAATAAAAAAAATATCTTCTTGTGAAAATACCAGAATGCTCCTAGTGTCAAAATAACCAAAATACCGCTAATTATAAACCCGTAACGAACTCATCCGATTTTCGATTCTGACATCCCACCTGCCTACCGACTTAGAATTTTGAGGCCTACGTAATGGTCCTTGCGAAAGGTCCAAAAAGTACCTAGAGCAAAAGGTCAACATTTGGCCCCCTAAGGGCAAAATCAAAAATTGCATGTAGCACAATCCGAGTCAAGCATGGGAATTACGGCAATGCACCATCCGGACACCTCTGGAAAATGCACGTAGGACCATCCAGACTGTAATAGTATCCTCAGGAACTGCATGTAGCACCATCCGGATCCTGTCCAGGAATTGCACTCATACACCATCCTGACACGTCTAAGAACTAATTAATTCTCCAGCCAAGAAAACATAGATGTGCTCTGGAAGTCTAAGCGCTGACCATATCTAAGGATAGTTGACCATGGAAAACAGTTCACAAACCACGAAAACTCATTTAACACAAGTTCTTGACTCATTTAACAGTTCACAAATACCGCTAATTATAGACCCGTAACGAACTCATCTGATTTTCGATTCTGACATCCCACCTGCCTACCGACTTAGAATTTTGAGGCCTACGTAATGGTCCTTGCGAAAGGTCCAAAAAGTACCTGGAGCAAAAGGTCAACATTTAACCCCCTAAGGGCAAAATCAGGAATTGCATGTAGCACAATTCGAGTCAAGCATGGGAATTGCAGTAATGCACGATCCAGACACGTCTGGAAAATGCACGTAGGACCATCTAGACTGTAATATTATCCTCAGGAACTGCACGTAGCACCATCCAGGTCATGTCCAGGAACTGCACTCATACACTATCCAGACACGTCTAAGAACTAATTAATTCTCCACCAAGAAAACATAGTTGTGCTCTGGACGTCTGAGCGCTGACCATATCTGAGGATAGTTGACCATGGAAAACAGTTCACAAACCACGAAAAACTCATTTAACACAAGTTCTTAACTCAATTAAATCAAAACACATTCAAAATCCCGAGTTTAAGCCCAAAATACAGTTTCCACAAATTAATCGTAAAATAAAGATGTTTAGAACTAGCCAAGAAATCTAGAAAATCATCGAATAAACGTTTAAAAATCATATTCAAACCATTTCAACATAAATCATGTAATAAAAGAAATTTAAAGTATTTAACTATCCATGTATAATAATTTTTAAAATAAAAGTTCACTCGCATACCATCCTCGTAGCTTAATTTCAAATCGGCGTTCCTTTGTCATTCCGGGAATTGTGCCGCTTGTCATAAATCACCATCAGGGGTCACTAATGTCTCAAATAATCTTACTTTTAAATACCCTAATTTTTCAGGAACAAATGCAAATTAAAAACTAAAACATAACACTTTGAACACTCAAAACTACCCTGAGACGATGTCACATCGACTCGATAATTGCACCAATGTGTTCGTAACATCGAATACTACAAAAGTTGTGTTGGACGAAAACCAAGGCAATGAGACACGCGCCTTTATGTGCCGCCCATGATCTCTGCGCATGGGCTTCATGCGCCTGCATCAGAGGTCATTCTCTACCTCTCGCGAGTAACCAGTTTTCCTAGTTTCGGGTCCCGACCCAGTTCGTCATACCCTACTCGAAATCTTCTAATTTTCAACCAATTTTCAAATCCAACTCGTCTAAACTATTCTATTCAATCCTCGAAACAAGAATTCATTCTCAAAACTCAGAATTCTCCCCTTAATTTCAAGACCCAACACAAAGATTTTTGGCCAATTTTTTTATCCTTCATTCACAGCCTTCCTGCGTCCAATTCCATCGATTCTCAACACTATTCTGGTCGCCAGGGATCAAGGATCATCGCAGTAATCTTAATTTCGAGTTTTGAGTTCGAAATCTCAAGGTCTAATTCTAGGGAAGCACGTTTTCCAAATTTGGTTTTTTTTTTCTAGGTTCGAGTTCCAAGTTCTATAGTCCTTCTATTTTTGGTCTTCTCTTGCTTTCTCTCTTTTTGCCTTTTTTTTTTCATCCTTTCCTCTGCTCTCAATTTCCATGGATGAGGGGATGGTATTCTTTTTTGGTTGTCGAGTGCCCATCCACCCAAACATACACGAACAACACACATATAACGCCAGTGGCATACACAAGGTCGGTGCACCCAAATCCAAGGAGATAAGGACACGTGCCATTATCTCCTAAAACCAACAAAATAACTCCTTATTAAATTACCAAAATACCCCTAGTGTCAAAATTACGAAAATACCCCTGATCATTTATACCTGTAACGAACTCATCTGATGTCTAATTCTAACATACCGTCTGCCTACCATCTCAGGACTCCGAGGACTACATAATGGTCCTCGCGAAAAGTCCAAAAAGTACCTGAAGCAAAAAGTCAACCTTTGGTCCCTAAGGGCAAAATCGTAAATTCCTTTTTTAAATTTCCAAAATTACATTTTTCAAATTTCTGGGTCGTTGCACTTTATCTTGAAACTATATCACCGCTTGTGCTATGGTCACGATCATCTTCATCAAGAACTCTAACGTGTGTGCAAGAAGAGAAACGAAGGTTGTAAGGATATGAAGGTACGAGCATGGAAGCTCTAATACCATAATGGAATTCATAATATCATACTAAAGAGAAATGAGGGAGGAGATGAGTGATTAGATGAAAGCAAGATTGAGAGAAAAGAGAGAAAAGTTATAACTGATATATTTCATTAATTGCTTAATCGTACAATGATCTAACTCCTATATGTATATAGCCTTTACAACTTTTACACTTACCTCACATCATACTTATCACAAGCTTTAACTTATAGCCTTACAGCTGACCTACAAGTGTTACACATCAAACATACAACTGTTATAACCACCTAACCAACGTAACCAACTCGGAACTAACTCACAACTTGCTAGCTATACTCTATCAATAGATACTATTTTCAAATCTGCATATCTGATATGAGATTATATCTAACCTGAATTGAAGAATACTATCAGACTATGATGACACTATCAGACTATAAAGACACTATCAGGTTAATGAGACAACAAACAACCTTAGTTGATGAAAATTTGAAATTGCATTCGTGTTCCCATAGTCTAATAATGTCCCCATAGTCTGATAATATTCTTATAGTCTGGTTGTGTCCTCATAGTCCATCAAGAAAACTACATTCTAAATTTTGAATTTTTTGTCAACTAAGGATGTTTGTTGTCTTCATAGTCTGATAGTGTATGCAAGTCTGATAGTATCCTTCAATCGAGTGCAGATCTAATCTCATATTAAATCTGCAGATTCGAAAATGGTTTCTATGGCTTGCAACCCAGCATCATATTCCCAACCTCAAACCTGCAAATCTTCACTCCCCAATCGGTTACTTGCTTTAATTTGTTGAATGCTCAATACATGATTACACAAATTCAACAAGCACAAAACGCCCAAAATAATTATTAAGAAAAAAAATTAGAGACGTAGAAATATGAAGGATGACTAGTTCAAATTCATGGTTATGGTTAGTGATGAACGATAGCGATGAGGAGATGAGATCGATGAGAAGATGAGAGTGATGAGAAGATAAGGGGCGTGAGAAGATGAGAGCGATGAGAAAATAAGAGCTCTTTCTAATGTTAGGTGCCCATGTAGCAATGAGAAAATAAGAGCTTTCCCAAATTTTAAAAATTATCAGGTTACTATAAGATATATATATATATATATAATGTGTAGTTTTATAAAGAATTTTGAAAACTTTCATTTTTAATAAATTCTTACCATACAACAAAAAAAAAAATCTTACCATACGGCAAAACAAATAAATTCTTACCAATACCACCTATTTACATCAATTTTCAAAAATAAATTCATCAACTAATAAAATTGCTATGGGAAATTTACTTTTGAGTATTGCAACCGTCAACTACCTAGAAATCAAAAAGTGGTGGAGTGCTCAAGATGGGCCACGCCACAAAACGCAACTGCGTGAGAGTCCCACAAAATCAACGGCCACCATCAGTACGCGTGTTGCGCTCCCCAATCAAACCATCTTCCAAGACGCCACGTAACTGATTGGCTGGTGAGATGTATGTTTCTGGCTCGTTTTCGATTTCGCAGCACCCGCAAAATCACGGAAAAAACATTCAAAACGCCGACATGCGCACACACGTGCACACTCTTTTCTCTCGCGCCAACTGTTGCCCTTCCCTCTTCTTCGCATGTTCTCGGAGCTCCGGCTCCAATAACGGAGCCCCGGTTCGCAACTCACTACTTTTTTTTCTTTCCTTTTTTCGTTTTTTAAATAAAGTTTTATTTCTCCTTCGTCTCCTTCCTTTTTCAAAATTGTCTGGTCATATTTTCTCTTCATTTCGAATTGCGTTCTCAGATCTCGCAAACCGTCGAAGATGGCCAAACCCTGGGGTGGAATCGGCGCCTGGGCCGCAGAGGCTGAGCGAGCCGAGGCGGAGGAGCTCGCAGCGGCCGCGCAAGCCGAGTCCGAGAGCTTCCCAAGCCTCAAGGAAGCTGCCAGCACTAAGCCCAAGAAGAAGAAGCCGACGACCTTGACCCTTCACGAGTTCATCTCTGTCTCCGGGTCCACCGCATCAAATCAGGTAGGGCTTACTCCGGACGAGATGTTCCGCTTACCTACAGGGCCCAAAGAGCGCTCTGCGGATGAAATGCAGTACGGTCGCCTCGGCGGCGGGTTTTCTTCGTACGGCCGCTCTGGTCCGAATCCGGGTCGGGGCAGGGACCGTGACGACGCGGACGGTTCGTGGGGAGGTGGTGGGCGAAGATCCTATGGTGGATTCGACGACGACCGAAGGGGCCCCCCTTCTAGGGTTTCGGAATTCGAACCGTCCAGGGCTGACGAGGTTGACAATTGGGCATCGACTAAAAAGTCATTTCCATCTGTAGATTCGGGTAAGCAGAACCGATACGGCTCGCTCGGCGGTGGTGGTTTTGGTAGTGGTGGCGGTGCTGGTGTGGGCGGACCTTGGTCTAGGGAAGACGAGGTCGATAACTGGGCTGTTGGGAAGAGGCCAGCTCCTGCTAGATCATCCACATTTGGGTCCGGGTTTCGTGTTTCAGGGCCGGAGCCGGATCGCTGGGCGAGAGGTGGACATGAGGTCGACAGTGTTGAAAGAGAGCGACCCAGATTAGTTTTGGATCCTCCAAAAGGAGACTCGGGAGTAAACGAACCATTGCAGGTTGTGAAGACCAATAAGCCGAGCCCATTCGGGGCAGCACGACCTAGAGAGGAGATTTTGGCTGAGAAGGGGTTGGATTGGAAGAAGCTTGACTCGGAAATTGAGGCCAAGAAGACGAGTAGGCCAACGAGTGCTCACTCAAGCAGGCCTTCTAGTGCTCAGTCAAGCCGTTCTGAAGGCGCTGGGTTGCACGGTGGTGAGAATGTGGTAAAGCGCCGACCAAAAGTAAATCCCTTTGGTGATGCCAAGCCAAGGGAAGTTTTATTGGAGGAGCGAGGTAAGGATTGGCGGAAGATTGATCTTGAGTTGGAGCATCTAGGTGTTGACAGGTCCAGTTTGCATTCCTTTTAAGCTGCTTGTTGAAGATTTTGTAGGTGTTGCCTAAGCAATTGTTTGCATATATATGATGGCTTGACCCTTTTGTGTGGTATTACGACTTGCCAAAGTATTAATCATTTGTCTACTTTACACCTTCTTCTTGTAGAATGGGAACCTATTCAGTGATCAGTGCTTTGTTAACACTGAAAAAACAAAATGATATGAAAATTTGTCACGATGAATGTTCCTAGCATGACCCAGGAATCCTATTTTAGAATCTGATTTTTCATGTCAAGCTTTAATGTTTAACATCATTTGCTACTTTGTTTTGCTTTCTGTTTCTTACTCGTAATCCCTACTCACTTTCCATAAGCTGTCTTACTAGTTAATAGTTGGGAGAATACTGTGACCATTATTGTTAACAACTACAAGTGCATGCAAAGAAGTTAAGATAAGATTGGTTAGTACCATTTGATCACTTTGGGTTATGTACATTGAATTTATGTTTTGATTTGAAAAGGGGGTAAGATATTAACTTGATTAGTGTACAATCGAGATACTTAGATTAAGTTTGGGTTAACACTTCCTCTTGGTGCACATATTAGATTACGCTCGGGGTTTTTTTTTTGTGGGGGGGGGGGGGGGGGCGGCTGCGGTGGTTGGTGTGAGGATTTGTGGTGAATTTTTCTCTTTCTTCCTTCTGTGGTGAGGTGACAACTACGCAGAGACATTGCAGAAAAGCATGTCATTGTGTTAGTGTGATAATTTAGAGTTGCCTGGTTGAGTGTTGATACAGCCTTGCATTTTTTATTTGGTGAATGAGTTTCATAGTATATCATGATGTACTTCTTTTTTGACATCATGCGCTATGCTTTTATAACTATTCAAATTTGACAATGATGATGGAGATGGATACATATTTGACTCATGTATTTCCTGCAAAAGATTCCTGGTCTTATTTAGGTTAATTCCTTGGGCATGATGGTGTAGAATGAAGTGTGTTTGAACTAGATAAGCCTGAGCTTGTTGCCTGAAATTAGATAGATTTGCATTCCTTGATCGAATATGTTATTGATTGGATTATCTTGTCCGGTTGTAAGTAATTTAGCATTGAAAAGTATTCTTGGAACATGAAGCCTCAAATATACTCAATTAGTCTATTTCCTAAATGATAATTTTCCATTTTCTTGTCTTGGTTTCTAAATTTTGCTGGTTTACCTGCTTGTGAATGTGACATGTGGTTCTTAATCTCCCAAGTCTTCTGTTGCAGACCTGAAACAGAGGAGGAAAAGATATTAAAGGAAGAAATAGATCACTTAAAGAAGGAACTTGAGAAAGAATCTACAAATAAATTGAACAGTGAAACTGAGCAGGAGTCTGGTGGTGACCAGCCAAATCTACGTGATATAGTTCTTCAGAAGGAAAGAGAATTGGAGATACTGATCCACGATTTAGATGACAAAGTTCGATTTGGGCAGAAAGCCATCGATACACTGGGATCTGGGGCAGGCCGGCCTGGCTCTGGAGCAGGTAGACCTGGTTCTGGAGCAGGTAGGCCTGGTCCTGGAGCTGGCAGGACAGGTAGCTTTCTAGAGAGGACGCCTTCTCATTCTGGATTTGAAGACATTAGAAGTATGGAATTCATCGATAGGCCTCCCTCACAAGGCAAAGGAGATGCATGGGCAAGGCCTTTTGATGACAGAAGGTCATTTCACGGCAGCAGGGAGAAAGGAGGATTTCTGGGGAACAGAGATATGGGCAGGTGAGGATTATGTGCTTCTGCTCTTTGCTTTTCACAGTTGTAGGCCTGTATTAGAGAGAAACTTGATAAGCTAGTCGTGGATATTTGAAACCGTTTGATTATTAAGAATCGGATGTTTGGGTTTTGTTGGTTGGCAGGGCAAGGTCAAGAGAAAGATGGTGAACAAGGTTGCTGTTTCGATGTATATGGATTCATTGAATTGCCGTCTACTTTTGACAAGCAGAACTAAATAATATTTTGCCCCAACTCTTTTTGTTTTCTTCATTTTCCTCTCTTTTTCTTTGTTCTTTTTAATTTATCCTTTAATTTTGTCTGTTTTATATGGAGGAGGAGCCTGTATTGGTCTTAAGGATTCCAATTTTACTGAACACTATGGGACTCACTTGTCTATTTTTGTGACAGTTAATTGTCTGGCTGTTGTGCAGATAATTTGGTTCTATTGCGAAACAAATGCAACGCTGTTGGTACTTAGAAGAATTAAGAATTTTCTCGTTCATTTTTGTTGTGTGAATGTAACTTTGTAAATCCTACAGAATCAAATACAGAAAACAGAATCGTTTATCATAATATTCCGTGTTCGAAAGTTCAGACACGACATAAATAGTCGATCCAAAATGATAGTTTTGCACTCGATTCTTCCCTTGGTTGCAGAGCGCTTTCATTTCATTTGCCTTGTTGTTTTCATAAACTTGGTTGGAAGAATGTCCCAATAATGTTTTTTTTTTAATCACGAAGATAAACTGAAGATCTCACAACGGATTTATTTATTGCTTTCACGTTTGATTTTTCTTCGCTCTGCTACCTGCCCAGTTGACCTCAAATCTTCGAAGTTCGAAGGTCTCGTCCTCAGATCAGTTTCTTTTCTTCTACTATGAACCACAGAGAGAACCGCAACTGCGGAACAATTTTGCAGGCGCTGCAGCACATAATATACTCCTCAAGGTAAAGTTTCACCCTAATCTTTGTTTTCTTGTGACTAATAAGAAAGAATGCATATGTTCGTCTTAATTGGCAGACATTGGAATTCTTTGGACTCCGTTGATAATCATTTCGTTTCTCGTTTTCAGTCTCAGGTTCGTGTTGGAGATTGAAATGAATTTTCATTAAACACCTCCTCGATCTACGGGTCTTAATTGATTATTTGATTTGAATATGAGTTTCCCCTGTTTTCACATCAATTAAGGTCTGTTGGAGGTTGATATGGACCGTGGAAGGTTTGTTAGGAAGAGTGTGGAAGCAGCAGCAGTTGGGGTTGCTTTAGTTTGTGCTGTTTCAATTTACTTGGGCAGCCTTGGAGCACAAGAGAAATCAACTAGTGGTTGTCAGTTTTCAGCTATCTTTAACTTTGGTGATTCAAATTCGGACACCGGTGGTTTGTCGGCTACATTTTACCGGCTTCCTTCTCCTTATGGCAATACATTCTTTAATAAACCTTCAGGTCGGTTCTCAGATGGGCGTCTCATTATCGATTTTCTAGGTTAGTACATTCATTCGTCACATGTAGATTTTGAATGCACAATATCTGAATGTGTACCAATTTCTTTCAGTCAAGCCACTTACGATTTCATATGCCAATTTTGCAGCCGAGAAGCTGGGATTCCCATTTCTGAGTGCTTATCTGGATTCTCTTGGATCAAACTTCAAATATGGAGCAAATTTCGCAACGGGAGGGTCTACCATTCAGCCATTGGATGTCAGATTGTTTGGAGCAAGATATAGTCCCATCTCGCTTAACTTTCAGCTTTCGCAGTTTACACAGTTCAAAGCTCGTGTAACTGACATTTTCGCCCAAGGTTGTTGTCGAATATATGGACCTCTATGTTACACAGAGGGAATTAATTGAAATCATTAGTTTGTTATGTTGCACTCATCTGTGGTTGGTTTATCAGATAAAAGCTCGAAGGTCAGGGTCAGTCTCCCAAAGCCATGGGCCTTCTCTAACACCTTGTACACATTAGACATCGGACAAAATGATCTTCACGCTGGAATAAGGTTTAAGACAGAGGATCAAGCGCTGGAATCCGTTTCCAACATCACTTCACTGTTAGCTTCGACAATAGAGGTGGTAATTCATTTGAGAAAATTGGTAAACCTTGAAGACACTAACAATTTCTCGAGATTCTTTTCAACATATATAGGTGTCACATGAAATCAGTTGTTTGGTTTACAAAGTAATGTCTTTTTAACCAAAGAAATAATGCATCTGTTTGAACTTTGAAATTTCCTTTTAAAATTTTATTCTCAAGAAAAAAAAAATAATAATGTTTTAATTCTGCAGCAACTATATAAACATGGAGCTAGAGTTTTCTGGATTCACAATACAGGTCCCCTCGGATGCTTGCCTTCATGTCTAGCCTACAAGCTTCCAAAACCCAGGGAACTGGATGAAATTGGTTGCGTGAAGCCTTACAATGATATTGCTCAAGAATTCAACAGACAGCTCAAGGAGAGGGTGTTTAAACTCAGGGACCAACTTTCAGAGGCAGATCTTACTTATGTCGATCTCTACACGGCAAAATACACACTTATCAGTGAAGCCGAAAAATATGGTAAGTTTTCCTCTTGTCTTTTACTAGATAGAAATTACTTCATTTTTTGATCGATATCTCCAAAACCCGTTTTTCCCGGTGTCTGGATTTTTCAGGTTTTTCTAATCCTCTAGGTCAATGCTGTGGGAGATATGGTGATCAGGCACTCCATTGTGGGTTAAAAGCTATTGTTAATAGCACTGAAGTTGAGGTCCTATGTAGCAATCCTTCAAATTACATTAGCTGGGATGGAGTGCACTATTCTGATGCTGCAAACCAATGGATAGCCAACCGTATTATGGACGGTTCATTCTCAGAGCCTCCAGTTTCAATCACCGAAGCATGTCACAAGACTCCACACTTTGATTCCACTTCAAGCATATAAAACTGTGTTACAAATTAAGGTTTTTCTATTGTATTTAGTCCTTTTTGTGGAACTGTGTCCTGGGCCTGGATCTAATATTATAATATAATGTCCGTTCATTTGAGTCATTATCGAAGGTCATCTGCATCATCTGGTGTTGGCAAATTAATGATTCAAAACAGAAGGAACTACCAAATCAATGAAACAAATTATATATTTTGATGATATCAAAAGGCATGTCCTTTTATTTTTTATTTGATCTGTCGTATTCTGCTACCTGCTTCCGAATGTTGGGTGTTGACTTCAAATTTATAAGGCGAGCTCCTCCTCCGCTGATTTTTTTATCAAGCCTGAAGTCAGTTTAGGAGGTTTATAGCGGCCGGTTGTGTGAGGTTTGCTGCAATGAATACGTGGTGGAGAGGGCCCTGGGGTCTGTAGAAGTGTAGAAGCAGCAGCTGTTGGAGTTGTTTTAGTTGGTGCACTCTCAATGTTCTTAGGCCTTTCGGCTACTAGTTGTCAATTTCCAGCAATCTATAACTTTGGAGACTCAAATTCAGACACTGGTGGTTTATCAGCTGCAATTTATAAGCTTCCTTCTCCTTATGGCAATGCAATACCTTCTTTGGCAAACCTTCAGGCAGGAATTCTGACGGGCGTGACATCATTGATTTTATAGGTCAGTTAGTACATCAAATTCAAATGTTGTTATGATGGGTTTGTAATTGTTTATATACTCTTTTCTATCAAATGTGCTCTCCTTGTGATTTTCATACCTTTTTTGGTCAAGTTCTGATAACTTCGACTGCCAATCATGCAGCTGAAAAGTTGGGTTTTCCATTTTTGAGTGTTATCTGGATTCCATTGGAACAATCTTCCGTTATGGAGCGAATTTTGCAACTGCAGGATCTACAATTTGGCCATTAGATGGCAGGATGTTTGAATCAAAATACAGCCCCTTCTCTCTTAACGTGCAGCTTTCACAATTTACGCAACTCGAAGCACGTGTAAATGAGATTTCCTCACCTCAAGGTTTGAACAAGGAAAAGTTTGCTTTGCTGAACAAGTTTATATATAGATATGTTTGTTTGCAGATGAAGTGATCATTTGTGGACTGGTTTTCATTTTCAGATAAAAGATCATGCTTTCCCGTTGGGAACAGCCTCCCAAGACCGAAGGACTTCTCCAAGCCCTTGTACACGATAGACATTGGCCAAAATGATCTGAATGCTGGGTTAACCTGGAAGACACCGGACCAGGTGCTCGAATCCATTTCCAACACCACTAACCAGTTAGCCTTCACAATACAAGTAATTATACCATTTATAAGTTCATTTCATTTATCACTATTATTTCTCAAACAAAATAATGATGCTGGTGTAATCTTTGCAGAAATTATACCAACTATGGGCAAGAGTTTTTTGGATTCACAACACAGGCCCCCTTGGTTGCTTGCCCTACAGTCTTGCATATAATAACCTGCCAAAGCCAGTCGACCTCGACCAAAATGGTTGCTTGAGGCTTCACAATGAGGTAGCTCAAGAATTCAACAGACAGCTCAAGGAGAAAGTGCTTACATTAAGGTCCCAACTTTCCAAAAGCACTTCTCACGTATGTCGATCTCTATACTGCAAAGTACACACTTATCAGTGAAGCAGACAAGTATGGTAAGTATCTGCCTTAATTTACCTGATGCTACAAACAATTACTTTGTATTTTGTTATTGCTTCATAATGCATGTTGGATGCTTATTTTTCAACCGATTTGTTGGGGAATCTTGATTTTTCAGGTTTTACTAGTCCGGTAACTCAATGCTGTGGGAGCTATGCTGAGGATCCCCCTGTGTATTGTTGGAAGAATGTGAATGGTAGCGGCAGTGAAGTTGGAGGCCTTTGTAGAGATCCGTCAAAGTTCATAAGCTGGGATGGGGGGCATTATTCTGATGCTGCAAATCAATGGATAGCAAACCGAATCATGGAAGGTTCTTTCTCAGACCGTCCGGTCTCGATCACTGAAGCGTGCAGGAAGTCTTCTGCTCCCTTTTGATTCAACTTCAAGTATACATAGGACTGGGTTGCGAATTTGGTATCAGCTTTTATATTGTGGTTTTCATCCTTTCTTGTTTTGGTGGTGTTGTAGAATAATCAGCTGCGAATTAAAGCAGTTGATAACGTTGTAAACACAAAATACTGCTCGTTGAGCAAACAAATAAAAATGGTGACGACTCTGCTGGGGATCGAACAGAACACAGAATTTCTGGTTTCGTAGACAAGTGCCTTATCCATTGAGCCACAAAGTCAATATGCATGTGTGGTGAAAGTTCAACGAATAATAACGGAACTAAAGGGAGACCAAAGGAGAAGGTGACAAATTTAATCGCAAAAGCTGCAGGTCCAGCCCATTTCAACTGAAAAGTAGTGGCGAGAAATTTGTACCCTAATTTTTAATAAAGTATTCACTCGTTATTAAATTACTTGTTACAAATTCTTGGTGAGAGTGTTCTTGTCAACACGCACTTATATATATTATCCTACTCTTTGCAAGGGTAGCATATAATTGTCAAGTTCTCCCTCTCACACATTGACTATGGAATCATATTCCTCAAAAATACTACTAGTTGTCACCATTTTGGTGTCATTCTCGGTGATTTTATCCCCGTCCTCAGTCTTGGCCTCAACTTCATGCAAATTTCCGGCCATATTCAACTTTGGTGACTCGAACTCGGACACTGGTGGATTGTCTGCAGCTTTTGGCCAGGCGCGTTCACCCCATGGTGAGTCCTACTTCCATCACCCCGCCGGTCGTTACTGCGACGGCCGCCTTACCATCGATTTTATAGGTACACCTCATTCATTCACATTTCACACCATCTTCTTCCAATTATTATAGATATTAAGCCTGCCAATGTCTTTTTTATTTATAATTTTATTTAGGTAGCTTGTCAATCATTTTCATATATAGTTGAAATTGTTCATAAGTTTTGAAGGGAACCCATCCGAACGCTTAACTAGGAATCCACTGGTCCATTTTCTTTTATGAAGATAATGTCACGTGTAGGGTTTTGATCAACATTATTGAACCAATTTGGACACTACCGAAAATGCCAAAAATCCTCGACCTTTGGTAATTGATCTGCTGCGGTCGAAACTTTTAGTTGATCAATGAACTTTTGTAATATAAATGTAATAATGGAAAGTATATGAAGATCGGTGGTTACAAATCATCAATAAATTTGTTATTACTTAGTGGATATATAGGAAGAAACTTTGGTAATTTTGATAATAATTAAGACTTCGGTAATGGTAAACACAATCTAATGGTATGTTCATTTTCAGCGAACAGCCTCGGATTACCATTTCTTAGTGCATATCTTGACTCAGTGGGGAGCAACTTCAGCCATGGAGCTAATTTCGCCACCGCAGGCTCAACCATCCGGCCTCAAAACACAACTCTTCATCAGAGTGGCTTTAGCCCCATCTCCTTAGACGTCCAATACAACCAGTTCTTTGATTTTCATCCAAGATCCCAACGAGCTCGTTCTCAAGGTGGTAAGCTTGTTAATTTCTCCAAAACACTTACATTTATTATTGGTTTCCCATTTTGTGCTTGAAGTTGTATTAATCAATAATTGGAACTTGTAGGTGGAATTTTTGAGCAACTAATGCCTAAGGTCGAATATTTCTCTCACGCATTATACACATTTGATATCGGCCAGAACGATCTTACAGCCGGGTTGTTCTTGAACATGTCCACTACCCAAGTCAAAGCACTTGTTCCAGAAATACTAACTCAGTTCAAAAGCATTGTTAAGGTAATCAATAAGCAAATCCAAACTAACTTCGACCAATCACAACGTTTTATTTTTGGTTTCTAATTTGCTATTATGTAATTATACACAGAACATATATAGTCAAGGAGGAAGATACTTTTGGATACATAATACAGGTCCGGTTGGCTGTCTTCCGTATGTATTGGACCGCCTACCGGTATCTGCGGCGCAGGTGGACAATACTGGATGCGCCACCCCTTTCAATGAAGTTGCTCAATTTTTCAACCATGGATTGAAACAAGCTGTGGCCAAATTAAGAAAAAGTCTACCATTGGCTGCAATCACATATGTTGATATTTACTCAGCCAAATACTTCCTTATTAGCCAGCCAGAAAAGTATGGTAAGTTCAAATTACCAACCATGTTTAAATATATAGGTTTTAAGTTTGAATTTCTCAAGACAAATGACCAAAAGCCCACACTTCGAGTTTAAGGTTTTGCCTAATGCAAAAGTATTGATGTAGGTTTTAAGCAACCAATAAGAGCATGTTGTGGTCATGGTGGGAAGTACAATTACAACTTGCACATTGGGTGTGGAGGAAAAAAAAGGGTTCATGGCAAAGAAATTTTGGTGGGAAAGGCATGCCAAGACCCATCACTTTGGGTGAATTGGGATGGGGTCCATTACACTCAAGCAGCTAACAAAAGGATCTTTGATCAGATTGTAGATGGTTCATTTTCAGACCCACCAATTCCATTGAAAATGGCTTGCCATAAGCAAAAGCAATAGCATGCTCGTTACAATTTAGATCCTACCTGAGTTTTTTTCAGCCATAGTTGCGTTAGCAGTTGAATCCAAAATGAGGAGAAATTTTTATTGTATTGCAAAATTAACAAGTGATAAGACATGCAATTATTTTTCAGTTAGTACTTTAATTTAATATCTTGTGCATCACATGTGTCGATTTTCCCATTCAAATAAAATACTCAAGGCCAGCAGAATCTTTTGTTTTTAATATTTTTTGTCGTTTCAGAATCAGTCATGGAATTCTTTGTTAAATTGTTTTTGCGAAGACTAGGAGATTGATGTTTTGATTATTTTACTAGAAAATAGAGAAACAAAGACTAAAAAAAATTTGAACTGTTCAAAATTTCAGTCTGTGTTCCAAATATCGTTATGGATTCATATTGCTCAAAATTTATTAGGAAATAAAATTTGTATTATTTTGAATATTTACGTTTCTAGTAATTGTTGTAAATAGTTTCATTGGTTATGTCTATTTATGTAATAGGTGCTAGATATAGTTTTGACCTTTTGTATGCATTAATTATTCACCCCTATATAAAGGATAATTAATCCTTGTAAACCCTAAGAACATCTCATAATAATTAGACGTCTTATTTTCTTCTCCCTGCTTCTCCATATTCTCTCTGCATTCATCTACCGGATTTCCTTCACAACATGTTATCAGCACGATCGTCTCCGAATCGGTGACCATTCAAGTGGAGGATAAATTCAATCAAGTAGGTTTTCCAAATCCTAGAATTTATTTTATTTTGCATCAAACATAGAATCCATATTTCTAGAAATTGATTTGCATATTGCTTAGAATTGATAATGATATTGAATCCTAAGATTATGAATTATTTTATTTGATTGATTAATTCAAAACTTGATTTAATTTATTTAATTTGATCAATTGAATTATATGAATTATCGGGTTGTGTTAATATATATGTGTGATTGCATAGGTTTGAATTGAATTAGAAGTTGAAAAAAAAAATTCACGGCAACATGCAATAGAAATCCATGAATGTGATAATTTAATTGGAAATTGGTTTGATAAGATGACTCTTTTATTGTTTTTTTTTTATATTTGATGAAATTCTAGAATTATAATTAATTTTATTTGGTTCTAAATAGCTGATTTTCGTTAAACACTGAATATTGTTGGATATTATAATTGATGTTTGCTTGATAATCGCATATGGTTAATGTTTCATAATTATTTGATAATTAATGGGAGTTTACTGATGTTGAAAGAATGATAATGATGGCAATTTTGCAATTTTGATCAAATGCAATTAGTTCACTGATGTTGACGGTTCCGTATTTTGTTCCCATATTTTCGGTCATTCCCACACTTTTTGACTCAATCCACCTTCTTTTCAAATGCCAAAGTCATGGCTGAATAAAAGGGACGGAAGAAATATAAATGGGAGCCTAGATTGCTACCCAAAAGCCCGAAAAAAATATATATATAAGAACCCAGTTCGGTTTTGTCCCAAGCCCCAAATACAATGAGCCCAGAAGGCCACCCAACCCCCATGGCCCTAAAGGCCCAACCAAAAAAAAAAGGGAGAAAATGTCCACTGATCTCTGGCCCTGAAGGCCTAGGACAAACAGGCCTGAAGAGAAAAATTCTGCCTAGCCCAGTAGGCCCCGAAAAAAAATTAATGGGGAATGGAGGCCTAGAAGGTCTGAAATGATGGGCCAGCAGATATGAAAAAAAGAAAAAAACATTGTGGACTGAGCCCAGAAGGGCCTGCAACCCAGTCCAACGTTCGGCCCAGCAGGCCCCAAAACCAGCCCAGCTCACTCCCAGCGCAGGCGCAGGCCCAGAGCCATTAGGCGGCTTGGCTTCGACAGCCCAGTCGGCTCGGCTTGGCCCGGACTGGCGGCTTGGATCCGCCGGCGACCGGCTCGGCTCTGACGACCGGCTCGGCTCAGACAAAAAAAAAAACAGAACCCTCTTTGGTACTCCTTGGGCCTAAAACACACACTCATGCATGCCTAAAGCATTGCAATACTCCTCAATCAAGGATCAAAATAACATTTATTTATATTTATGCATATTGTATCTTGTTTCCTTGTATGCTTACTTGTTCATTTAATTCTTTATACGTTATTTACCAATGTCATAGACCCCTTGTAAATAAAAGGAACCTGCAGTTTCCTTCATTGATATTCTAAATGATCATACCATGTTATAGAACCTGAAGTTCTAATCTGTTGCTTATGGATGCATTTTTTCCCAAAGCACTAATCCTATTCATTAATCTTTGTAGAGCATGACACATCTCAACAAACTGGATTTTGACGCACTGGAAGTTTCCGGAAGAAACTACTACCAGTGGACGGAAGATGTGAAGCTTCATCTCACTGCCAAGAGAATCCGATCAACCATCCAAGAAGACAATGTGGCTTCTGAGCATCAGAAGGCGGATGTGATGATCCTCATTCGGAGGGATATGGATCGCGCACTGCAGCGTGAATACCTGGGTCAAGAGGACCCGAGAGCTTTATGGGTTTCACTGGCTGATCGTTTCGATCACCAGAAGGATATATTCCTGCCTGAAGCAAGACATGACTGGCATAATATTCGTTTTCAGGATTTCAAATCCGTAAACAAATATAACTCTGAGATATGCCGTATCCGGTCTCTTCTCAAGTATTGTGGGGAGGAACTCACTGAAACTGACCTACTTGAGAAGACTTTCTCCACATTTCCAGCCTCGTGTATTGTCCTGCAGCAACAATACCGAGAGCGGAAGTTTACCAGGTTCGCGGAGTTGATCACTACTTTGTTGCTCGCTGAAAAGAACAATATTTTACTAATGAAGAATGATCAATCCCGACCTGTGGGCACTAGTGCAGCACCTTTTCCTAAAGAAAACGCTGTTGCACCTCGCGATGCCAACCGTGGGGGGAGAAATAGGGGACGTGGTAGAGGTGGAGGACGTAATCGTCCAACATATGGTGCACACCCCTATGACCGGGTCCATGGTTACCATGCCCCTCGTGGTCGTGGTAATCGACGTGGTGGACAGCCCTATGATCGAACCCAAGATTACCATTCCCCACGTGGCCGTGGTAACCGTGGGCTAGGTCCACGTGGTGGATATCACACTCATCCTGGCCCGCATGCTCAAAACGAGAGAAACCCTGGCCCGGCCCACCGCCACCAGAATCAAAACCCACCGGACCTATGCTATAAATGTGGAGGTCGTGATCACTGGTCCCGCACCTGTCGTGCATCGGCTCAAACTATTTCCCAGTACCATGCTAGACGTGATACTCGAGAGGCTAATTTTGTTGCAGGACCAGTCCCCGCTGATACCACCCTTGCCATTGCCGATTTCCAGACTGCAGCTGGACAAAATGAGGATTGAGTTATTTACATACCCATGGATATGATCGGCATTTGTGCTGTTTTTTTATGCATATTGTTTTTTTTATTTCTTCCATTACTATTTCTGGACATTATTTGGTGATTCATTTTATTTTGGACTTATTTTGTTATTTGCTCGAATATTATTCAATCTATTTATTCATTTTTTTAATACATGTGATTGTTGATTACTTTAGTTATATTGATGGTTAGGCATGTCAAATGGTGAAGTTTGTTGTCTAGCCGACAGTGCTACTACGCACACTATCCTCTGTAATAGGATATTTTTCACAAACTTAATGCCTAACCACACCCCGGTCTTAACTATTTCTGGCAAATCAAACTTGATTGAAGGCTCTGGAAGAGCCCAATTTATGTTGTCCAATGGTACCGTATTTACCATTGATGAAGCCTTATACTCCCCACGTTCCAGCAGAACGTTATTGAGTTTTAAGGATATTCGAGCTAATAATTATCATGTTGAAACCACAAAAGAAAAGAACGTGAAATATCTTTGTATAACATCCAACTTGTATGGCCGGAAGCGTACATTGGAGAAATTGAAATGCCTCGGGAGTGGACTCTACATGACCACTATTAGAACCATTGAGGCAAACCACATAGCTAGCCGGAAGCTACCTAACCCCAGCAACTACTTATTATGGCATGACCGATTGGGACACCCCGGTCAAGGTATGATGCGCTGTATCCTCAATACATCACATGTGCATCCCCTTACAAATAAGGACCTAGTGTTTAGTGAAACACTATGCCAAGCTTGCTCCATGGGAAAATTGAACACTAGACCATCATATGCAAAGATCGATAAAGACTCTGTCCATTTCTTGTACAGGATACAAGGGGATATTTGTGGACCCATCCAACCACCATGTGGACCATTTAAATATTTCATGGTTTTGGTTGATGCATCGACGAGGTGGTCACACGTGACCCTATTTTCCACACGCAATGCTGCGTTTGCTAAACTCCTTGTCCAAATTGACAGGACCCATCCCAATCCCCCCGGGATTAGTGCGGGATGACCCTGCTCCCGTCTGACACGAAGTGTCAGACAAGGGATGATTACGACCTTTGCCCTCTCGGGCTATCAGAGTACGCCAGGATCCAGAGGAGGTATGTGATATCTCGGTCTTTGCTACAGTCCACATCCGATGTTAACCTGAAGGGCAGTCAAAACATTAAAAGCTGTGAGTGGACAAAACAAGAGTTTATAAAAACATTTTAACGAGAAGACATTTGTACCCTTCACTAAAAAGCATGCATGCATTCGAAAACCATTTATCCAGAAAAACCATAATGAAATCAAGTACACGGGCCACTGCCCAAATCCATAAGGGACTCTGCCCAAATCATAAGAAACTAACCATACGGGCCACTGCCCAAAACCTGTGTAAACACACATCATATATCATATATATCATACATCACATATACATATAATTCACATAACCAATCCTGTCACGGTTTCCAAAGCTACGCGCGTGCTACCCAGGTCTCAATCCGAGTCTTTTCAAAGTCAAGATCAATGTCCGCAGACCACTGACCCTACCCGAGGTAATAGTTATCATAGTCTTCCTCAGAGTAAGGAACCCAACTGGGGGGTGACTCCACTCAGTCGGTGCTCCGTGACTACTCCGAGGTCCACCCAGGCCAACGACCCTCCTCGGAGGAGATAATAGAACAATTAAAGGAAGGTATATGAACATATATATACATAACATAAACACTCATGCCCGGTTCCCCTGAACCGTCATGATCCATAACATCCATTAACCAGGGTTCATGCTGGTTCCCATAAACCGTCATGTACCATAATGACCTGACAAAGGTTCATGCCGGTTCCCATAAACTGTCATGAACCACAATGACCTTTCCAGAGTTCATGCCGGTTCCCATAAACCGTCATGAACTTGGAAATCCATCTAGGGTCCCTGACCCGAAATCATCGGTGTAAAACAATTGGGTCTCGTGCCCGAACATATGACATCAGCTAGGCACCGTGCCCGATATCTGAGTAATATGCCCGAGATAAAACCAAATGGGTCTCATACCCGAGTTTATCCTTTTAGAAATCCAAAACATTTTCGTTTAGACCAATAAAGATATACAGACCCGTATAGGCACCGTATAGGGTCGAAACCTCGAAATACATGCCTATACGTAACCACATACAAATGCACCCATGGCATCATCAAACATGTAATAAAACATATAATAAACGTTTATGCATGCACCAATTTAGAAAACAAGGTCCACTCACAGACCGTCCGAGCTGTCGCCTCGATTTGCGTGCCATAGACTCTCCCGAGCCGATCACCATCACCGGGACTCCCAAATCTGTCCAAATTTTAATAGAAGGTTACTAACTACTTAATTAACCTCCTACCAAAACCCCGTAATTTTTCCGAACTTTTAACTATTTTTAAACCAACTCTAAACCTTCCGACACCCCGAAAACTATCGAAACGATGTCCGATTGACACGAGACCAGTCCCAAAATCTTCTTTACATGGAATAAAAGATTTCCCATGTTGAACACTTTCCCAAATTATGGGCCATACGTCCTCCCGAGCCCCTAGAAGGTCGAAAATACTGTTCATCGTCTCATACCTCCAACTGAACCAGTTTTTCACTGTAGCAAAACACTGTTCATCTGCCGGTTTTTCTCCGGTTTTCGGACTGATTTTAGGTCCATTTCATCCCATTTTAATCCTAATATAATCCTAATCCTATTTCCTATCTTTCTAGCTAATTAAAACCGAATTAAACACTCCAAAACCGTGCTTCCATCCGCCATCAATGGTGGCCGGATTTTCTCCGGCCGTTCACGGCCATTTCCAGCCATCCCAAGCCCCAAAACTAATCCCATTAACCTCCTAGAGTCCCCAGAAATGTTTCCCAATCCTTAGAATCGAACAAAAACTAACAAAACCGAAATTTGAATTTTTTGGGCATTTTCTTACCTCACGGTTTCTCTCCACCGTGGCCACCACCGTCCCCCGCCGTGACTTGCCATCCTCAGCCTCTCACCACCTCCTCACGGTCATATACAAGCATAGATGAAGATGAGCTAGGGTGGTGGTGTGTGTGCGCTTCGGGTTTGAAGGAAAATGGAGAAAACATGGGTTATGGGGTTTCGGGTGTGTGAGGAAATGAAGAACAAAGGAGATGAATGATAATTGGTAGCTGATGAGAGGGAGATGGAATTGATGGTGAGGATTGAAAGATTAATTAGAATGAATGGCTAGGATTTAATGAAGAGTTGATTAGATTATTAAATTAATTAATTTAAGATTATTTAATTAGTGAGATCCACAATTTAGGGGTCTTAGCCAATGGGATGAGTGACACTTGTCACTCATCCATGGGACCCACTCAAAATATCTGGCCAATCAGAATTTGCCAACTCAGCCCCGCCTCGAAGTACGTGCATAGTGAAATCAAACTTCCGTGACCTATAACTTCCCCTTTCGAAGTCCGATTTCAGTGTGCCGCCTGTCTATGGATTCGTATCGTCCCGATCTACGTAACGGTTTTCGGCCCTCGGCCATTGGACCCCTTGGTCAAAAAGTCAACATTTCAACCCCTTTTAACCAAAATTACCAAAATGCCCCTAAACTTCCGAACATCATAACTTCCTCCTCGAACGTCGGAATTGAACGTGCCACCTGTCTATGAACTCGTAACGTCACGAACTACGTCACGATCATCGATCAAAGTCCATTTGACCTCCCGAACGAAAAGTCAACGTTAGCCCACGTCCAAGGGCAAAATGGTCATTTCGCATCGTTCATCTGATTTTGCTCAACTAATCACGGATTAGCCTCACTAATTGTGATTAGTCACTAATATAATCTAGGAGTTTACATTAGACTTGATAATGTCGGGGAGTTTACATCGAAATCTTTCGATGATTATTGCATGTCCCTTGGGATTGATATTGAACATCCAGTTGCACATGTTCACACCCAGAATGGTCTCGCAGAAGCATTCATTAAACGATTACAAATGATTGCACGAACTTTGGTTATGCGCACCAAGCTCCCAATTTCTGCGTGGGGCTATGCAATCTTGCATGCAGCTATGTTGGTCCGGTTGAGGTCCACTGCCACCCAACCCTATTCCGCGTTATAGCTGGTAACTGGGTACGAACCTGATGTTTCTCACTTACGCGTGTTTGGGTGCGCCGTTTACGTGCAAATTGCGCCGCCACAACGTACAAAAATGGGACCTCAACGCCGGAGGGGCATCTATGTCGGCTATGAATCCCCCTCCATTACACGTTATTTAGAGCCCTTGACAGGCGATCTCTTAACCGCTCGTTTTACGGATTGTCATTTCGATGAGAAAGTCTTCCCGCCGTTAGGGGGAGATAAGAACGCTAACGTTCCTGAAGAACGACGTAAATTGACGTGGACTGTCTCCACTATGTCTCATCTTGATCCCCGAACCGTACAAAGTGAGAATGAAGTGCGGAGAATTCTAGATCTACAGAGTGTAGCTAATAATATGCCAGATGCTTTCTCTGATCTAGCTAAAGTGACGAGATCACATATACCTGCTGCAAACGTGCCTGCAAGGATAGACGTCCCCGTAGGAAGCGCCGTCCCAGATGGACGGGTCGTCCCAAAAGGACAAAGTACGGCCATGGTGGCTAACCAGTCATATGTCCCTGCCCAGAAGCGAGGTAGACCAATAGGTTCGAAGGATTCTTATCCCTGGAAGAGAACAAATTTGGCATAATTGAATCCCTTAGATATCACTATATCATCCGATCCATCTCATGAGATAATTCCGGATTATGGGTCTGTCTTAGAAGAGACGGCGTTAGGGGACGCCTCAACGTCTGAACCCATTCCCGAGAATAGAGAGATCTCGGTAAACTATGCATGCTTAAATGAGATATGGAATCGGAATGATATTATCATCGATGATATATTTGTATTCGCAGTAGCTACTGGAATAATAACTAGTGATGATATCGAACCTCGCTCCGTTGATGAATGCCAACGTAGAGAGGACTGGCCAAAATGGAAAGAAGCAATCCAGGTCGAACTTGATTCCTTGACAAAAAGAAAGGTGTTTGGACCTGTTGCTCCCACACCTCCCCATGTTAAACCAGTAGGCTTTAAATGGGTATTTGTAAGGAAGCGTAATGAGAAAAACGAGATTGTGAGATACAAAGCTCGTTTAGTGGCGCACGGATTTTCTCAACGCCCTGGGATTGATTACGAGGAGACGTACTCTCCTGTAATGGACATTATAACGTTCCGCTACCTTGTCATTTTGGTAGTTTCCGAAAAACTGAGTATGCAGCTTTTGGATGTGGTCACATCTTATCTCTATGGGGATCTAGACACAGAGATATATATATATATATATATATATATATATATATATATATATGAAAGTTCCTGAAGGACTTAAGCTATCTGATTCAAATAGTTCTAGACCACGAAACACGCTCTCCATTCGTTTGAAGCGTTCACTTTACGGATTGAAACAATCCGGACGGATGTGGTATAACCTTCTAAGTGAATATTTGATTAGATTGGGATATGTGAATAATGAATTATGCCCATGCGTGTTTATTAAGAAAACAAGTTCCGGGTTCGCTATAGTGGCAGTTTATGTCGATGACATGAATCTGATTGGTACTCCTGAAGAGATCCAAGAAACCGCTAAGCACCTGAAGTTAAAATTCGAAATGAAAGATCTTGGGAGAACACACTTCTGTCTCGGCCTGGAGCTCGAGCACCGTGCAGATGGAATTTTGGTCCATCAATCAAATTACATCCAGAAGATGTTGAGACGCTTTAATGAGGATAAAGCAAAACCTTCAAGCATGCCCATGATCGTCCGGAGTCTAGATTCTAAAAAGGACCCGTTCCGTCCAGCAGATGACGATGAAGAGATATTGACACCAGAAGTGCCATATCTAAGTGCAATAGGCGCACTGTTGTACTTGGCTCAATGCACTAGACCAGACATTTCATTCGCTGTGAACTTGCTAGCTAGATTTAGCTCTGCGCCAACACGCCGCCACTGGAATGGCATAAAAGACATCTTCCGATACCTTAGAGGTACAACGGATATGGGCTTATTTTATCCCTATGCATCGAGGAATGAATCAAACCCCCTTGGTCCTCGAAATGATGCACGCCTCGTTGGGTATGCTGATGCAGGTTACCTATCAGACCCATATAAGGCACGTTCCCAATCCGGTTATGTCTTTACCATTGGGAACACAGCGATATCTTGGAGGTCTACAAAACAGACCCTTGTTGCTACGTCTTCAAATCATGCCGAGATTTTAGCCCTGCACGAAGCAGTTCGTGAATGCATATGGTTGAGAGCTATTACTGGGCATATTCGAAGTACATGTGGACTGAATTTCACCCATAATGAACCGACAGTTATCTACGAAGATAATGCTGCCTGCATAGAGCAGATGAAGACCGGTTTCATTAAGGGAGACAACACCAAGCATATTGCACCGAAGTTATTCTTTAATCAGCAACAGCAAGAACATCGGAAGATTGAGATCAAGCCAATACGATCTCAAGATAACCATGCAGACTTGTTCACCAAGTCATTACCAAAGGCCACATTCCAGCAGCATGTGCGAGGTATTGGTTTACGTAGACTGGCTGATCTACCTAATCTGTAGTTTTCAGGGGGAGTCGATATCAGGGGGAGTATCCTGAAGTATACCAAGTATCCAGAAGTATACTGAGTATCCCGAAGTATATTCACATGATCATCGTGTACTCTTTTGTCCTACGATCAGGGTTATTTTGTCCTATTGGGTTTTGTTACCTGGCTAGGTTTTAATGAGGCACATTTTGGTATGATCACCCCGCTAACAATGCATCCTGAAGATGCTACGATTTGACTCATATGCATTTGCTCATCTTTTCCCTTCAACCACGGGTTTGTCCCGCTGGGTTTACCGGGTAAGGTTTTGGTGGAGCAACACTAATGCATTTCATCTTAAAGGCGAAGCATCTACCCGTATTCCAGAAGAGGCGACATCAGCTACCTCAGAAGATTCCGATGTGATCACCTATACGCACGTTGCACTCTTTTTCCTTCGACCAGGGTTATTTTTGTCCCATAGGGTTTTTGTTACCTGACAAGGTTTTAACGAGGCAACATATATGTGCGTAGCCAAGCAGTACCATTACATGAAATATCCAAGGGGGAGTGTTGTAAATAGTTTCATTGGTTATGTCTATTTATGTAATAGGTGCTAGGGGTAGTTTTGACCTTTTGTATTCATTAATTATTCACCCCTATATAAGGGATAATTAATCCTTGTAAACCCTAAGAACATCTCATAATAATCAGACGTCTTGTTTTCTTCTCCCTGCTTCTCCATATTCTCTCTGCATTCATCTACCGGATTTCCTTCACAACAGTAATTAGAATATTTGACTTTGTAACCTACTTAACTAGGTCTCCTTTCCTTTTGTATATATCAAACCTTCGCGTGAATAGAAAGACAATTAAGCCTCAATTCTCTTTTTCTATACTTTTGACATGGTATCAGAGCCTAATTATATAGCTATTTTTCAACCTATTTTTTAACCTAATTCCTCAACGACTCCAGCACTCTTTTCACATGCATGGCAGAAACTCGACTACCATTATAAAAAACAAAAGCCACCTCAAGCGGCAACATTTCATTAATGGACCTATCAAATCCTTACTATGTCCATCAATTAGATCATCCTAGTCATTCACTAGTCCTAATAAAATTAAATGGAGCCATCTACCTAGCATGTAGTAAATCCATGATTCATGCCCTTACAGTTAAGAACAAAATTGGCTTTGTTGATGGTACAATTCAACCACCTTCACCAACTGAGCAACCGGCCGAGTTTTCTCTATTGAATCAATGCAACAGTATGATTCTGTCATGGTTTGCACACTTGGTAGAACCTGATTTGGCCAAAGCCGTCGTTCATGTGAAGACTGCTTATCAAGTATGGGAAGATTTCAAAGACCAATTCTCACAATAAACTGCCTCAACCATTTATCATCTTCAAAAGACAATTGCCTCTCTCACACAAGTTACCCTTCCGATTTCAGCATATTTCACCAAACTCAAAGGCTTATGAGATGACCTGGATGCCCATCAAAGCCCTCCTACTTGCAATCAAATAACTACACACAACAAAAAAATTAAGGAAGATCGCATGATGAAATTCCTCATGGGACTCAATGATGTCTACAATGGCATTCACACTAATATTCTAATGATGAGTCTATTGACCAATATTCGTCAAGCCTACTCCCTCCTAACTCAGGACGAAACATAGCAACAAATGGCATCGAGCCCTACAAATTTTTTTCCATTGCCACTGCAATCCGAAATAAATCACCGAATATTTTTACTAATTCTTCCCAAGAGCACTGCCAATTTTGTGACTGAAATAGGAATACAGAAAATTTTAGAACAACAAAATTTTACTGCAAATACTGTGATCAACGTGGACACACGGAAGAACGATGCCACAAGAAAAAGGCAGATAAGGCCAGCGAGACCCATAATAGCAGGTCCAATCAGTCAAGTCAACAACACCTAAATGGGTACTCGGCCTAGGCACACGCAGCAGAAGCTCACACAGCTTCCCAAGGACATGTGCCATCTCACCACACGGTTTTGACCAATGGACCTTTTCCAACGTCACACTCTCATGGCCCAGTGACTCAGAATGGTGCCTAGAAGCCATGGCCTCCAACACCTTTTTTCACATTTCAATCCCCATCAACCATCCTTTTGAGAACTTTCTCCAGATCAGCTCCATCAACTTGCAAATGCGATTTCAACCCTCACTACCATGCCTTCTCTTGGTAACCATACTGGTTATGCAAATGCAACAAGTATGTCACCATTTTGTTCTCGTGTCTCTTTTAATTTTGCATTGGCTCAACAATAGATTTTGGATAGTGGAGCCACTTATCACATAATATCTTATCCTAACATTTTTACTTACACCACACTCATCTATAGCCTCTGTGAATTTACCAACAGGATCTTCTACTTCTATTACTTGCACATGCACTATCCTTTCAATCCGAGCATCACCTTACCAATGTTTTATTTATCCCCTCTTTTCATTTAAATCTCATGTCTGCTAGCAAAATCACTAACTCTTTAAATTGTTAAGTTCTTTTATTCCCATCCTTTTGTGCCTTTAGGACCTGGCTACAGGGAAGATGATTGGCTTGGGTAAACAATATGGTGGTCTCTATTACATGTCTCTGGCACCCAGGACTCCCTCACCTGCCTCCTATAAAGTCTCTCACTCATCCAACTTGTGGCATTTGCATCTTGTTCATGCGTCTATTTCTCATCTTCAATTAGTATCTTCTTTATTACCTCTTAATACACTTTCGTTTCATAATCATTGTCATTGTCATGTTTTTCCTCTAGAAAAACAAACTAGGTTACCTTTTCATTCTAGTTTTATATCAACTAAAACTCCTTTTGATTTGCTACATTGTGACATTTTGGGTCCTCATAAAGAACCCACACATTCAGGGGCTCATTTTTTCTTACTATTGTTGATGATTTTACTCGCTACACTTGACTATACTTAATGCACCATAAATCTGAAACTCAATCAACACTTCAATCATTTGTTGCATTTGTTCGTACTCAATTTCATCTTACCATTAAAGCCACCCATGTTGATAACGGGTCCGAATTTTTGTCTATGCGTCATTTTTTTCCGAACTAATGATATTGAGTATCAACGTACTTGTGTCTACACTCACCAAAAAAATAGGGTTGTCGAATGTAAATACCGTTACATTCTAACTATCGCTCGTGCCTTACTTTTCCAATCTCACTTACCTCTTTCTTCTTGGAGCGAATGTGTTCTTATTGCAGTTTACCTTATTCACCACCTTCCATCTCCATTATTATCTAGCCAATCTTCTTTTCAGTTATTATAACATCATTCACCATCTTTTTCTCATCTACATTGTTTTTGGGTGCATATATTATGCAACTAATGTCCACTATCTTCATAAATTTGATTCTCGTGCCAAAACTTGTGTTTTCATTGGTTACCCAATTGGTAAAAAATGATATAAATTATTTGATTTAATATCTTAGAAATATTTTGTGAGTCGTGATGTCAAATTCCACGAGTTTGTGCTTCCATTTTCCTTGCACCCATCCACTCCATTTCCTCTCACCCGTGACCCTGCCTCTCCTAATTTTTCTTCTTAGGGGTGGGCACGGTTCGGTACGGTACAAAATTGATCGATACTAGAACAATACCATTTAATTTTAATCGGTACGGTATGGTTCGGTATTCAATATTTTGAGAGTGAAACCAGATCGTACCGTACCAATTAAGTTCGTTACGGTTTCGGTATGGTTTCGGTTTTGAGCCAAAATTTTGTTTGTGATTATAAAGCAAGGGTTAGGTTTAGGCATGGTTAAGTGTGAGCTTAGATTCTCAATAATTTTGTTTTTGGTTCCCTAATCAAAAATCAAAATCAAAAGCAAACCATATATAAATAAATATTACAGGTTTCATGTCCAATCCAAAAGATCAATTAGCTGGTTTTGCTAATTAAAAACTTTCAGTAGCTGACATTCAAGTAGAAGCTTCTGAGTCCTTCATGTAATTTTCTTTTTAATTAGCATAGACAGCCAAAAGATCAATGACAAACCGTGTCTAATAATACAATGGGAGCAAGGCAACATTGCATAGAGAAAAAAAAACAATAAATTAACAATTTTAACACTAATTTAGCACAAGACATACTCCAGAAACTTATATTCATTAGTGAATCTTAGTCCTCTAGCATAGTAAAAGACTAAAGAAAAAGGAAAACTATATTTATGAAGGACTTAAGTTTTCAAATATGTATTGAAGAAGTTGCACTAAGTTGAAGATATCAACTCTTAGAAGCTAAATTAAGACATGTATGGTCATATCAACTGTAACGCCCCGGAAATTCGGAGAATCTAATTTTGTAAAATAATGAATGAAATGATGTTTTTACCCCTGTGAATAGTATGATCAATTTGTTGACTTTTTGATTGGTAGGTCAAACGGACGTTGACCGATGATCGTGACATAGTTCGGGATGTCACGAGTCCATAGACAGGTGGCGAGTCCAATTCCGACGATCGGGGAAAAAGTTATGACGTTCGGAAGTTCAAGGGCATTTTCGTAATTTGGACGAAAAGGGGAAAAATGTTGACTTTTTGATTGACAACTGATTTCCACACGATTCGAGGACCGTTAGGTATGCCTCGATGCCCTGAGTCCGTAGACAGGCGGCACGCTGAAAACAGACATAAGACTTTTGAGTTACGGGTCACGGAAGAGGAGGGGCATTTTCGTAATTTGGTGCAGAGGGGCAAAAAGGTAATTTTGCCAAGCCCAGTTTGAACAGCCGTGGGTGGACTTTGTTTAACAGAGTAGTGGACTGATCAGTGCAATTGTTTAAGTCTGGATTGTTTGATCAGGGAATTGTTTAACCAGATAGTGACCTTGCGGAGAGTTAGTGGCTTTGAGGCTTGGTTTGGGCAGAAATCCAGAGCCCGGGCAAGCTTTTAAAATTGGTTTGGGTCTGTTTTGCGGGAAACAGAGTCTCAGTGAGACTGAGTGAGATTCCCATGGGTTGCCGTCTGCACAGATCGATTAACTGAGAGTTGGGGGATTGATGTGATTCATTTTTGAACAAGAGAGAGTTTGAGAGTTCAGAGAAAACAGAAACAGAGAAAAAACTGGGGAATTGGAGGGAAAATTCGAAGATTGATTTGTGAGGGGAGAAGAGCTAAGCAGAGATTGGAATTAGCTTTCTGGGTTCATTACGAACTCAACCATACAAAAATTGAGGGAAGTGGAGCACGGTTTGGCCTAGAACGGGAGTTCCAGTTCTGGAAAATATCAAGGTTGAGGACGACCACTTCCAGGTAAAGGTTTGTGAAATTGGTTGCGGTTTAATGTTTGCCTAGGTCGTATGAAGCTTTAGTGTCAACTAATTAGAGAACCAAGTCGATTTGAGGGAGTTTCAGAAGTCGACCTGTTCGACTATTCAAGTTTAAATTGATCGATTTAGGGCTAATTGAAGATAATTAAAGAATGGGATCCTATATTAAAACGATAAGGAATGATTAGGTGGTAGAAGGGAAGGTTTTGAGTGAGATTTGAGGGGTAATTGGCCGGGTCGAGTCGCGGATTGAGGACCCGTTTAACAGGCCAGTCGGGTGAAGATGGTGACACTGTAGCATGTCACTGTAGCAACTCGTGGCTTTCACGCACAGCCACTTTGGGCGGCGCGTGACGGCGCGTGTGACCTCATTTCCGATCACGGTCAACTTGAGATTTAATCCTTTCACTGTTTTGAACATTTTTGATTTAAAGTTCGAGTCGATCAGATGTCGTTCGGGATAGTTTCGAGGGTTCGGAAGTTAGGGCTTTAAGTTAAATTACGTCGAAAATTCCCGAAAAATTAGGGAAATTAATACGAGCTTTTTGGGAATGTTTGTAACCCTTATTGTACCTTTTGACAGGCCCGAACATTCCCGAGGCTACTGAGGAGCACACGGGGCGCAATTGACGTGTCCGAAAACCGTGAGTGGACTTTTGATTTCTAAACCGAGCATGCATGGCTGTTTTTACTCATTTGTCTTATGTTTTCTTATATGTGTTTATGGTGATGATTAGGATATTTCGGTTTTACGTTGTTGCACGTTTTTCGAGGAGATTATCATGTTTTATGTATTTCGAGATTACGTCTTTCTCCTGTGCATGAATGATGGTTTGATGAACTATTTTGATATGATTATGCATGTCACGTTTTAATGATGATTTTATTATATTGTGAAGTAAGTTTCAGAATTTGCATGTGAAATTCGGACATAAGTCCTATTATGACCAATGTGATTTCGGAATGATTTTTGGAAAACGGATCACGATGGATCCTAGTTTATTGTGTTTTACAAATGATTTTGGGTTTAAAAACCCGGTATGAATGTTGGATCTGGTTTTGGGTTTGAAGACCCGGTTAATTGATGACGGGGGCGGGCCCGAATTGGGTTTAAAGACCCGGATTGAGTTTAAAGACTCGTGAGTTTAAAGACTCGGTTATTGCGATACCTCCGAGGCCTACTGGTTATGTTTTGAGTTTAAAGACTCGTTGATATCCCGGGAAGGCCTGATATTGAGTTTAAAGACTCAGATGGATCCAACGGCTTAATTGTGATTATTGATTCAGTTTTACATGATTTGTTTGATTGATGTTTCGAAATGACGATTTCTGGATTTTGGTAATATTATATTATTTTACATGAGTTTATGACGGTTTACTGTAACGGTTTCCATATGATTCGTAAAAGGGATTTTGAATGTTTAGTTATGCATGCGTGTTATAAAACTAGAGGGTGAACCCCGATTTCATTAAACTGTTTTCTGCAAACTTTTGTTTTAGTCCACTCGCACTTTGTTGTTTTAAATACCCTCCAGGCCGTGGTACGAGTTCGGGGGCTAGCGCCGAGGCAGAGGCAGAGGCATAAAGTTTTCCGTTGCGGAGTAGTTAATTCACAGAGTAGGAATCGATCTTTACCTTGTTTGTAATTTTATGCTCTGTGAAACTATGGACTTGGTGTCTAGTCGGTTGTATTGTTTAATCTTCCTGGTCTGACAATGGGTGTCATGTAATTTTATTTGGTTTTTCTGGTCTTTTGTGTTCGATTGTCAAACGGGAGCAGGATGCTTCCCGATTATCGAGGTGATAATCGGGGTGGGTCCTGTCATCAACTCTTGAAGAAGGCCTAATAAACCAATAAGAAATAAATTTAATTATTAAAAAAAAATTCTAATTCGGTACGGTATCGGTACGGGACGATTTTTTAAAATATCGATACCGAAATCGTACCGAATTATATCGGTACGGTTTCGGTACCGTACCAATCATACAACGGTTTTACTATTCGATTTTTTTTTCGGTATGGTTTGATCTGAAATGGTACAGTTTCGGTATTTTGGTTTCATGTGCCCAGCCCTATTTCTTCTTATTTGTCCCACCTATCTCCCACAGCTACCGATAGCCCCCTTTGACACCCCAATTGAAAATTTTCCATCTAACCTACCTCCTACTTCATCCACCCACTCTAACACCCCCACTTTACATATCCCATCCCATCATCCTATGACCTCACTGTCTCCGAAAGACTCCCCGTACACCCTTCCCTCCACGTATCCCATTCCGAATGACCCTACTTACATGTTTGTTCCCCCCATGCATCCCATCCCCAATAACCTCATGCCCAACGAACCCACCCACGTGTTCGTTCCATCAGTGTCCGTTTTGGATTCAACTTTTCCTCCCCCCTTAACCCCACCCTCTCATCTCCGCCTACATCACCTTCTTCTGCACCCTCCCAAACCCAATCCACTCACAAGTCCCTTCGTCATTAGGGCCCTCCTATACGGTATATTGATTATCATGTGTCCAACCAAATCAGTAGTGTTCACCCGACACCTCATCCTTCAGGTGCTCATTAGCCACTCTTTAATTTTATTTCTATTATTGTTTTTCCAATACTCATTGTGCCTTTTTTAGCTAACATTTCAGGTCAGATCCAACCCACCACTTATGCTCAGGCTATCCTTAATCCAAATTGGCAGAACGCCATGACTGCAGAATTAGAGGCATTACAACAAAATAATACTTGGAGTCTGGTTCCACTGCCCACTGGTCATAAACCCATTGGCTGCAATTGGGCCTACAAAATCAAATATAACTATGATGGGACCATTGAGCGGTAAAAATCTCATCTTTTTGCGAAAGACTACCCTTAAATCAAGGGTATTGATTATCAGGATACTTTCTCTCCCATTACTAAACTCACCACTCTCTGTTGCATTCTCACTGTTATTGCTTCCCGCAACTAGTTCATTCATCAGTTAGATGTTCACAATGCTTTTCTACATAGAGGCTTGCATGAGGCTGTGTACATGTACCTTCCTCCCGGTGTTCGTCGACAGAGGGAGAACACTATGTGTCGGCTTAATAAATCCCAATATGGTCTCAAACATGCATCTCAAAATTGATTTTCTACATTTTCCCAGCTATTCAGAAAACTGGCTACAACCAATCAAAGGTTGATTACTCCCTCTTTACCAAGGATCAAGGCTCCTTATTTACTGCATTTCTTATTTATGTTGATGACATATTCATCACAAGCAACAATCTTATTGAAGTGAAACATCTCAAGCGTTTTCTCCTTCAGCATTTTCGCATCAAATACTTAGGAGATTTAAAGTACTTTTTGGGTATTGAATTCTCTCGTTCCAAGAAAGGTATCTTCATGTTTCAAAGAAAGTATGCACTTGATATTTTGCAAGATGCATGCCTACTTGGTGCAAGCCCAAAAAAATTTCCAAAGGAGGAAAATCTGAAACTCACTCTCACAAATGGTGACTTACTTCATGATCCAACCAAGTAGGAATGTTTGGTTGGTAGGTTAATCTATCTCATTGTCACAAGTCATGATATTGCCTACTCTGTTCGTACCTTAAGTCAGTTCATGAGTCAACCACATAAACCACAATGGGATACAACCCTAAGAATTCTTAGATACATCAAAGGAGCACTTGGACAAGGTTTGTTATTTTCGGCTTCCAACAACCTTGCTTTGAGAGATTTCTGTGATTCAAAATGGGGAGGTTGTCGCATAATGAGGAGGTCAGTCACAATATATTGCATTTTCCTCGGTAATTCTCTCCTATATTGGAAATCTAAGAAGCAACATAATGTTTCTAGATCTTCAGCAGAGACCGAATATCGTGTTATGGAAAACACCTGTCTGGAGTTGACTTGGCTACAATATATATTACAGGATTGAAAGTTCTTCAAATGGCTTTTGCACCATTATTTTGTGATAGTCAATCAACGTAGCATATTGCAGTCAATCCGATTTTTCATGAGCATACAAAGCATATAGAAATTGATTGACACATCGTTCAACAAAAACTACAAGCTGGAATGATTAGTCCTTCATATATTCCCACACGGTTTCAGTTAGCATATGTGTTTACAAAGGTCTTAGGGACACAACAGTTCGTGATACTGTGAGACAAGTTTGCAGTTCATAATATTCACTCTCCAACTTGAGGGGGAGTATTAGGAAAATAATATTTGTATTATTATGAATATTTAATTTCCTAGTAATTAGAATATTTGACTTTGTAACCTACTAAACTAGGTCTCTTATCCTTTTCTATATATCAAGCCTTCACGTGAATACAAAAACAATTAAGCCTCATTTTCCTTTTCTATACTTTTGACAAAAATCCAAGTTGTGACTATTTTGGTGTCACTCTCAGTGAACCTAGCACCCTGCTTGGTTTTGGCCTCAATCTTATACAAATTTCCATGTACTTTCAACTTTGGCGATTCAAACTCCGACACTAGTGGCTTCTCTGTAGTTTTAGGTCAGGTGCGGTGGCCTCATGGCGTGTCCTATTCCACGGCCCAGCTGGTCTTATTGCGATGGTCGTCTTCTCATTGATTTGTAGGTATATTTTTAATTGTTCCACCAAAAGAAATCGAAGCTTTAACCATAACTTATTATTTAGGTTGGTATTAGCTACAGTGAAAAAGAATTAAACAAATGAGATTAAGGCTTGTACTAATTTTGACTAGCAGCTTCAGATTCTCATTTCTTAATGCATGTCTTGATTCTGTAGGGAGCAACTTCACTCATGGAGCCAACTTTGACACTTCAACTTCAACAATCAAGCCCCAAAATCTAACTCTTCGTCAAGTGGCTTTAGTCCCATATCCTTGGATGTTCAATACAGTCAGTTCTACAATTTTCCTCCAAGATCCCAAATTTTTCGCAATCTAGGTGATAATATGTGTGCAATAATACTGAGCTTTCTTCCTGACGAAACATATGAAGATGGTCGCTACAAATAATCAATGAATTTGTTATTATTGAGTTATTAATATAACAAATCAATCTTGATAATTTTAATCATAATTAGGACTTTGGTAATTGTAAGCACAATCTTCCTGACGTATCAAATCTCTAAGTATTATAGGTTAATTGAATTGAAATTTGAATGGTGTGTTTTCGTTTTCAGCCAACAGCCTCGGATTGCCATTTCTTAGTGCATATCTTGACTCAGTAGGGAGCAACTTTAGCCATGGAGCTAGCTAAGTTCGCAACCGCAGGCTCAACCATCAGGCCCCAAAACATAACTCTTCATCAGAGTGGCTTTAGCCCCATCTCTTTAGACATCCAATACAACCAGTTCTATGATTTTCATCCAAGATCTCAACAAGCTCGTACTCAAGAGGTATTACCCATTAATTAATTTGCTCCAAAAACACTTGCATTTATTATTGGACCTGTTTTGTGCTTCAAGTTGTCTTAATCAATAATTGGACAGTGTAGGTGGAGTTTTTCAGCAACTAATGCTGCTTTATACACATTTGATATCGGCCAAAACGATCTTACAGCCGGTTTGTTCTTGAACATGTCCATTACCCAGGTCAAAGCTTTTGATCCTGAATCCGCAACCCAGGTCAATGCTTTTGTTCCTGAAGTACTAAATCAGTTCAAAAATGTTGTTAGGGTATTTCAATTAGCAAATCCAAACTAATTCTGACCAATCACAACGTTTTCTTTTTTTTTTTTAACTAATTTTCGCTGTAAGGTAAATGTGTGGTTTGTAATTTGCTATTAATTATACACAGAACATATATATTCAAGGAGGCAGATACTTTTGGATACATAATACGGGTACGGTTGGTTGTCTTTCGTATATATTGGAACGTCTATCGGTACCCGCCGCCTTGGTGGACAATGCCGGATGCGCCACCCCTTTTAATGAAGTTGCTCAATTTTTCAACCGTGGATTGAAACAAGTCGTGACTGAATTAAGAAAAGGTTTGCCATTAGCTGCAATCACAATGTTGATGTTTACTCGGTCAAATACTCCCTTATTAGCCAGCCAGAAAAGTATGGTAAGTTCAAATTACCAACTATGTTTAAATATATAGGTTTTAAGTTGGAATTTCTCAAGAGAAATGGCCAAAAACCTACACTTCGAGTTTAAGGTTTTGTGTAATACAAAAATATTGATACAGGATTTAAGCATGTTGTGGTCATGGTGGGAAGTACAATTACAACTTACACATTGGATGTGGGGGAAAGAAAAGGGTTGATGGCAAAGAAATTTGTGGGAAAGGCATGCCAAGACCCGTCACTTTGGGTGAATTGGGATGGGATCCATTACACTCAAGCAGCTAACAAAAGGATCTTTGATCAGATTGTAGATGGTTCATTTCAGACCCACCAATTCCATTGAAAATGGCTTGCCATATGCAAAAGCAATGATAAGCTCATTACAATTTAGATTTTACTTGAGTTTTTTTCCCCCCAGCGTTCGCTGATTTGGCGTTAGCAGTCGAATCCAAAATCAGCTTAACCTTCTATTGTACAGAAGTAACAAGATATATAATTATTTTTTTCGATTAGTTCTTTAATTAATGTCCTGTAAATCACAGGTACCGCTTTTCCATTCAAATAAAATACTAATGCCAGCAGTATCTTAATTTTATTTTATTTTTTATTGTTACTTGGGTTCAGCGCCTCAGTGGTGGACTTTTTTGTTAAATTGTTTTTTTTAGATCATCTGCTGGAGATGCTTTGATCTTATTGTTGCTGATGAGCATGCAGCTGCTAAAGCTTCTGCAAAACCTTTTTTACTTGAAACTTAATCATCTTTATTCTCTCCTTTTTGCTAATGAGATCTGGTTAAGCGTTCTCTAGCTCCTCTCTCTCTCTCTCTCTCAACTTTTGTTAAATTATTTTTGCAAAGACCAAGAGGCTAATTTTTCGATTATTTTACAAGAAAAGAGAGAAAGAAAGACTATGAATTTTTAACACTCTACAGTGTATCCGTGTTCCAAATATGATAATGGATTCACATTCCTCAAAAATACTAGTTGTGAGTACTATTTTGGTGTCACTCTCAGTAAGCTTAGCACCCTGCTTGGTTTTGGCCTCAACTTCCTGCAAATTTCCGGCTATTTTCAACTTCGGCGACTCAAACTCGGACACTGGTGGCTTCTCTGCAGTTTTTGGTCAGGCGGGGTGGCCTCATGGCGTGTCCTATTTCCACGGCCCAGCTGGTCGTTATTGCGATGGCCGTCTTCTCATTGATTTTATAGGTACATTTTTTTTTTCGTTATACAACAAGCTTTAACCTTGATATTTAGGTTGGTATTAGCTACTCTGAAAAAGAAATTAACCAAGTAAGATTATGAATATGTAATAATTTCAGCTAACAGCCTCAGATTGCCATCTCTTAGTGCATATCTTGATTCTGTGGGGAGCAACTTCACTCATGGAGCCAATTTTGCCACTTCAGCTTCAACAATCAGACCCCAAAATCTAACTCTTCGTCAGAGTGGCTTTAGTCCCATCTCCTTAGACGTTCAATACAATGAGTACCACGATTTTCCTCCAAGATCCCAAATCGTTCGCAGGCGAGGTCATAATATTTTGTGCATTAATACCGAATTTTCTTACGATAAATCAGAGTAATATATGTATACATTTTTCATTTTATGTTTTTAACAAAAACTGTGATTTGCATGTAAGTCACAATGGCTTGTTACCTAAAAGAATTTAGCATTGTTAATTATATAAAACTTACTTAGTTGTGTACTCAAGCAAAAGATTAATTTCAATGTAGGTGGAGTTTTTGAGCGACTAATGCCTAAATTAAAAGATTTCTCTCGTGCATTGTACACATTTGATATTGGACAGAATGATCTAACGGCCGGATTTTTCTTCAACAAGTCAACTTCTGAAGTCAAAGCATATATTCCTAATGTAATAGATCAGTTCAAGAGCATTATCAAGGTAATTAACTAGCAATCCAACAAATTGAGCACATTTTGTAAGTTCACCAAATTGTTTTATTTTTTCTTTGCTGATTTTCTTGGCATATATATCCAGTCTATATACGGTCAAGGAGGTAGATATTTTTGGATACATAATACAGGTCCCATAGGTTGTCTACCATATGTATTGTCCCGACTACCCGTCTTAGCTAGGGACGTGGACAAGGCCGGATGTGCTACACCTTATAATGAAGTTGCTCAATTTTTCAACCATGGATTGAAACAAGTTGTGGTCCAATTAAGAAAAGAACTTCCATTGGCTGCAATCACATATGTTGATGTCTACTCAGCCAAGTACTCCCTCATTAGTCAACCACAAAAGCATGGTAAAGTACTAAATCCTACTGTATCGATGTTATTGATTTAAAATGGGATGTTTAACACAGAAAATTGCTAAATATGATTATGAAATTGTATCAATATTGTAGGATTTGAAGAACCAATAAGAGCATGTTGTGGTCAAGGTGGGAAGTACAATAACATTGTGCATTGCGGAGGGAAGATAAAGTTGGATGGCAGAGAAGTATTGGTGGGAAAGGCATGCCAAGACCCATCTCTCTGGGTAAACTGGGATGGCTTTCATTTCACTCAAGCAGCTAACAAAAGGGTGTTTGATCAAATTGTAGATGGTTCTTTTTCAGATCCACCAATTCCATTAAAAATGGCTTGCCATAGACAAGCTCATTAGATCACATGCATATAACACTTTTTCAGTCATTCTTTAAACGGATTCACCGTTAATTGTGCACTACAAATCCAATAATTGACGAGATGTGTGACTCCTTTCTCTATTCAGTTATAATATTTTTTTGTATTCTTTTGTTAAAGGCCATGTTAAGAGGTCAATGTAATGCTTTTAACTTTAGAATCAGAACAGATAAAATAGAGTTTCGTCTCTTCCATAAAATGAATTAAAATGTCTTCTTCTCTTTGAGCCTAGACTACACCAATATGGAAACTCGCTTCCTAAGACATTATAATCATCATGTTCTCTTTGGCCTTGCAATTTGGGCAGCAATGCTTCCAAGTCCAAGCTTTTCGATAAGATCGTGCTCGTTTCCGGCCATATTCAACTTTGGAGACTCAAACTCAGACACTGGGGGTCTCTCTGCAGCATTTGGACAAGCCCCTTATCCCAATGGAGAGACCTATTTTCACAACCCGTCGGGACGATACTCTGATGGCCGTCTTGTAATTGACTTCATTGGTACGGCAACTGCAATTTCTTTTTGTTTACCTTTGGCTATAATTTTGTGCTCATTTCTCACTTGACAACTATGAAATTTGAAAATGTCTCATGGCATTGATGATAGATCTCAGATCTTAATTAAGGACATAATATTATGCATCAAGTTGTCAAATTGAAAAATGATATTCATTTTGGATTTTACTGGCCCCAACCAAATCTTAAACTTTGCTGCCTGCATGTGACTTCTTTTCTGCATTTATAGATAAAGTGGTCCCACATGATTGTGAGAAATGTTAGCCAATGACGTGATCATGTTATGTACTCTTCTTCAACACTTTTCCATTTTTTGTTTTAAAGCGGAGAGATTGAAATTATCTCATCTGAGTGCCTTTCTGGACTCTGTGGGCTCAAACTTCAGCCATGGAGCCAATTTTGCCACAGCTGGATCAACCATTAGACCCCCGAACACAACCATATCCAGTGGGGCAAGTCCCATTTCATTAGATGTGCAGCTGGTTCAGTTCTTGGACTTCCAAACAAGATCCCAAATCTATAGCAAAAAAGGTCGTTGGTTTTTTTCATTCCAATTCATTTTCTTGACCAAAATGTTTCCATTGAAGTTGGGATCGTTTCAAAAATTGGCACAGGTGAAATATTTGAGAAGTTGCTGCCCAAAAAAGACTACTTTTCTGAAGCGCTTTATACCTTTGACATTGGCCAAAATGATCTCACTGCTGGCTACAAACTCAACCTCACCAAAGAACAAATCAAGGCCGATGTTCCAGACGTATTGGGCCAGCTCTCCAATGTGATTAAGGTTCATCTTCTCCTTTCTTTTTCGTTCATATTTTATCTCGCATATGCCCCATTGATACATTTAAAATGCAAAATTTATCAACGAAATAGAGTCAATGCGAAATAGAGTCAATACAATTAGAATGAAAGTGGTGACATTTGGCATGCTTATGTATACAGAGTTTATATTCTCAAGGAGGAAGATCATTTTGGATACACAACACAGGACCATTGGGCTGCCTCCCCTATGTTCTGGACCGGTTCCTTGTCGATCCGGCCCAAGTTAATAAGTATGGATGTGCAGATCAAATCAATGAGGTGGCCCAATATTTCAACCAAAAACTAAAAGAAGCTGTGGTTCACCTGAGGAAAGATCTTCCATTGGCTGCAATCACCTATGTGGATATCTACTCAGTAAAGTACACCCTCATTACCCAAGCAAAAAAATACGGTAACGCTTTACATCACTTGTGAATTAAGTTTGATACATTTAGATGAATTTCCATCTTTCTTTTTATTGGAAGACGAATTTCCATCTAAACCTACTGTAATTCAAATCACAATTTTGAATATTGTAATCTAGGGTTTGCGAATCCCCTCATAGCATGCTGTGGTCACGGTGGGAAATATAATTTCAATAAGGACACAAAATGTGGAACCAAAAAGATGATCAACGGCAAAGAGACGATCATTGCAAAATCGTGCAATGACCCGACAGTTCGGGTCAATTGGGATGGGATCCATTTTACCGAGGCGGCGAACACGTGGATATTTCGACAAATAGTGAATGGCTGGTTTTCGGACCCACCGAACCCTTTGAAAATGGCCTGTGCCAGAACTCACGAGTAGAATGGACCATTGAATCAGTAATCACTTGTGGCGTGTTTCTTATCCCTTTTCATCTTCTGAACAACTTTTCAAAAGTGTACATTTTTCCTCAGAATCTACTATTGGGCTTGTTTTTTTGCCAGATGAGTGAGTATATCAAGAAAAAGTATATGGGCTATCAAGAAAAAGTATATGGGCCACCGAGGGCCCATCCGATGCCTCAATTTTTTCTTCCGTGTGTCATGTGCCAGGCATGCTATCATGGGACAACCCTAGACTTTCTTTCTTGGTTTATGGCATTCACTTTTGGTGCTTAGCAAAACGTGTCTATACATTACCAAGTACAAACAAGACTGAACGGTCAGATCCTTGATTAGGAAATCCACCTAATTTCAGTAAAAAACGATTATTTTGTGATAACATTTACAATGTATTAATAGAGCAGCTTATCAAATAATCAGGATAAGAACATTACTATCAAACGAAGAAATATGAGAATGACACAAATAATAATAATAATAAAACAAAGCAAAATATGAAGCCTTGTCCAATCATGTTTCATATGATTCACATCCAGCTGTAGTAAACTCCAATCCGATAGCACCATCTGTCCAAAATGTGCACCAGCGTGGACCCTTAATTAATCTCCCTTTTTTTCCCTAATCCCGTTGCTAATGAGTTGATTAGCGTCTGTTCATCAAGCACTTCGATCATTCCACCTTCCAAGCAAATACGAATAAGGAAAACGCAGATGATGACCCACCTGCATTTCCATCACCCTCCTCTTCTGATAATGGTTTTTGACTTTCATTCAGCGCTCTGTCTCGGGCCGATAGCAACAGCTCAGCATCATCAGCAGTCTCTGGTGATGATATTGGTTTGAATATGAACATGCCATGCCTTGGACCAGAGCTGAAAAGCCAGTCATGAACATCCCAATAAACGTCAACCCTGGTTTTGTTGATGTCAACAGACGCATTACCTCTGAACTTCCAGTGAAGATGCTTCACATGAACTGCTTGGCTTCCATCAATCTTTATCTCCAATTCTGGATCAAACCCATTCGAACCATTATTATTGCTGTTGCTGCACTCGATTAAAATCTCATGAAAGCTTTCTTTCTCATGGAATTTGATCCTTGTGGAGTATCTTCTCTTCCCAAACAAATGTTCTCGCCGCGAAACCAAGATAGGTTCTATCAGTGAAGGCCTGCAACCTGTTTTTCTATATGCATCTTTCTTTTGGTCACCAACAAGCAGCACCACCTCATCTTCACACACAATAGCAACATAGTAGTCGGACTGTGGCTCGGTGTCGCCGTTGAATTTTGCAGCTTTTAGGTCCCAGACCACATCCACTGCGGTGCCGTCCACCAGAAACTGCTTGGAGCCTCGCTTCCTCCAAAAGTACCAGGGTTTCAGCTCCACCTTGCATAGATAATCGTCCTCCCTGTCGTGGCCTTGGACGGAGACACAGAGGCCATGTAGTAACAAGTTCTTGCACCAAGAAATGGTGATCAGACGACACCGCCCAGCAATCTTTGTGCTGTACACTGACATGAATACACTTTGTCCCGACCTGATCGGGCTCGTTGGTGTTGCATCATCAAGCGGCCTCGGATTGCCCGACGAAAAGCAAGTAGGAATTCCAATTGAATCTTGCATGGTTACTCAATCAAATGCAGGAAAACTAGTTGATTGTCGACGAAGAAATGGAGACAACACATACATATATATATATATATATATATATGCATATACACCCGATCAATCAGACTACAAACGAATGGCTATAAGATCTCTCACCCCATAAGATTCGGCAGAAATCTTTTTCTTAGAGGCAGAGAAATTATGAAGATGAGGGAGAAGCTTGAGACTGAGCACGTTTAACATTCAAGTGAGTTGTGCAAGGTTTTTCCAATCTGTTTTGAGGGCCTTTCTATTTTTAACAAAACCCACTTTTTTTCTTCTTGGAATTGGTTTGGCTTGAAGATAAGTTTGATCCCCAAAAAATCTATCTTTTTCATATGCATGGAAAAAAGCAACAACACCCTTTTCATCACATATGAAGTTCATGTGACAGTGTACCAAAAAATAAAGAAGTAAGATTCACATAAGAGAGGAAATAAGAGAGGAAGCATAGGGGCGGGGTAAAGCAGATTAAGCAATTAAAATAATGCATACATAATTTGGATTTACGATGCGAGTTATAATACTTCCACATGGTTTATATATTTGACCTTTTTACTGCTTCGCCATGTAATTTTTACTTCACCATTGAAAAGTAAACTTCAAGTTACCAATCTTAAAAACAACTTACATTTAGCTTAGTTAGCTTCTTCACATGCACAATCAACTGACCTGGGCTAAACCTCTGTTACATCTGAAATGGTTTAAATCAATTATCATTACAGTGATGTCATCCAAACTACCCCTACTCACGGCAAGGTTCATGAGCTCCTTACAAGCTGCCACCAGTGCACCAGGGGCAGGTTGAGTTTTCGTGTTCACTCGCTTTCCCAACGGCATTCTTCTTGACTTTGATAGAGGGCTTTCATTTTCACTCGGAAACTCATTCTCATTGTCTTTCCAGCTTTTGAGTGCCTTTTTAAATCCTGGAGATTGAGCCTCTATTATGGAAGATTCAGTCTTCATGTTTACTCGCTTCACTAAAGATATTCTTCTCGACTTTGATGGAGGGCTTTCGTTTTCATTTGGGTAGCCATTCTCACCGTCTTTCCATTTATTGACTGTCTTCTTATATCCTGGAGACAGGTTCTCTTTTATGGGAGATTCATTCTCACTATCGTTCCGGCTATTATTGACTGTTGTCTTCTTATAGCCTGGGGATTGTGTCCCTTCTAGTTGCTTAACCAACGAAATCCTTCGCAACTTTGATGAGGGGCTCACACTAACACAGCCAAGGTCATCGTCAATATCTTTCAATAGGTCTCCTGAGGGCCCCAATTTTTTCTGAGCTGAACATAATCGCGTCACAACATCAATCGCTTCTTGGTTGCCAACCTAGGACCAATAGTCAAAACCAGAATTAGCAAGGACAGGCTTTCCTAAAACTCGTCAGGAATGTAGACTCAGATATGTCATTTATGCATTTCCACTCTCTGCCTTGGATATATATTTCGTGTTTGTCATGCAGTTGCATTTATGAAAAACATTAGGTTCTTCAGGCCAATGAGATTTAGAGTTTACTACTAAAACTTGCATAACAGATTGGATAATGGATACTGAAATATTCAATTACTAAGTGAATGGTTTAAACTTCATGGAGTTTCACGAGGAATGTACAAGTTCATAACAAATGTTGAATTTTATCACGACAAGTTGATCTTTTGTATTGCTTGAAATACTAACGGTTGTCATGATCGTTAATGCTGCAAAAGTGAAAACAAATGGAAACTTATGAACCTAATAAGGGAACCTAAGCCAAGTGTTTTATCTTAAAACCTATGACATCCAGTATAAACTAAGATCACAAATATCCGTCTCCAAAAAGCAAGTCAATACAAATAAATTGCATGCATGAAAATTTTGCATAGTACCTCTCCCCACAGGCCATCCGAAGCTAAAACAAGAAACTCCATGTCTGGAGTCAGCTGTAGGATCTTTGTTTCAGGCTCAGCCAGCACCCAGTCCTTCAGATGAGCATCTCCAATGCTTCTAGAAACAGAAAGAACCCCATGAACTCTCCATGCTCCTCTATGGAACTCCACATATCCTCCCTAATTACAATATCACCAAGGATTGCCATCAAATATCTCTAAGTTGTATGATATCATCTGTCAGCACTATATAATGTAATTCAGACAATCTTAAATACCTCATCCTCTATTCTTTTGCGTTCATCCTCCTGTTCCGCACTATGATCTATTGTGAGAGCTTCCGCCACTCCACCCCTACAAAGAACAGCCCTGCAATCTCCCAAGTTTGAAATAACGACCTCCTGCCCCTCAATTAAGGCTGTGACGCAGCAGGTACCACTCCCTAAACCCTATATTTAGTAATTACTTAGAATCATCAATTACCATTGATTTCCATCATACAAAGTTTAAGGAAAGAAAACAAAGTATTGTTGTGAACACCATTTCTATGCATCAGGGCTAATCATCAAGGGAGTTTTCGAACCAAATCTCCCCCGAATTCGTCAATTTCCATTTTGAATGTTACATTCAGACCTCTAGCATTTTCCAGTCATGAACATTAAATAGGGATTTAGATTCCCTGTTTGAAATTACCTGTTTCAAGAACTCCTGGTCGGTTTTCAGATACCCAGCTTTAACTGCCTCTTCTATTTCTGCATGTATTTCCGTCATTTCAAGTATATTGTTGTGCAAATGCTCAGCAACAAAATCTGCAGCCTTCTTCCCACCATGTCCATCATAGACACCAAAAAAGCCCTAAAATTTGGCAACCCAAAAAAAATGAAATTTGAAACTTTAACTCAAATACATTTAGAAAAAAAAAACAAAAAAAAAACAAAAATCCGTTAAGGGTTTGAGCAATTTGGTTACCTTGTTTGAGTTGCTGCCTTGAAAGCAAGAAACAATCTTGTGGTTATCTTCCATAAACTTTTTCTTGCCCTTGGTAGAGAAGACCCCAACTCCAATCCCATTGAAGCACACTGCGGAGTCCTTTTGCGGCGTGAACTCTCGGACCTTGTCGGTTTTAATTTCTTGCAAAACGTTTGGGATCTCAATCTTCGGGGGTCTCTTCCGCTTCAGGAAAGACGAACCGCTCATGGGATCGGCGGTAACCGGTGGAGGCTGGGAATGCGAAACAGCGAGGTTTGAGCTCGACATTGCTGTAGAAAATCGAAATGGAGAGAAGAGTTGCAGAAACAGAGACGCCAACGGCTATATGGAGTATGACAGAAAACTAATTAATGGGGTGGGGTGAAGTTGGGGGAGTCAAAGGCATGGGATTGGAGCGGACAATTACTGTTAGGGTTCGTCAGGTCAAACCAAGAGCCGTTAGGAGTGTGGTCAAAAGTTTGAAATCAATTTGGTTCGACAAAATTATCCCGGATTAATTTTAACTGAACAAGAAATTTCAAATTTTGAGTCTATTGCTTATAAGTTATAACAACGTTCGACTCTTTTTATTAACTCAAAAATGAATGTGACAATTTTCGTAGTCCATACATCTAAACATTGATCAATTTTTAGAAATTGAAATTTAATTGGAATAAAAAGAGTCAAGTTTTTCAAAAAAAAAAAACTTTTGTTGAGGTCAGTGGCTATCGACTCTCACCTTCGTCGCACCCAAGGACAGTTCTTGGATTCAAATTTTAAGTGGACTAAATTCATATATTAAAATTGGTAAAAAGAAATTCAAATTGAATTTTATTAATCAAAGGAAAAAAAATACCTATTTAGGGATTATATATAATTTTTTTAATAGAAGGTTATATAAAAAAGCAAGGCTAGGAAAATACCTATTTAGGGATTATATAAATAGGTAGGAAAAGCAAGGTCAGTGCAAGGCTAGGAAAAAAGCAAGGTCAGTGCCTAACGTAGTAAATACCTATTTTCCTGGTCTTTTCAAATTGAATTTTATTAATCAATTTTTTTTCGTCGCACCCAAGGACAGTTCTTGGCTTCCTTCTCGATTTCCCTTTCACCCTATGGTCTTTCTCAACATCCTACACTCATTGTGGAACCATAAATTATCGAAATATTTTGGAGCTGCTACGGGGCCAACAATTCTCATAATGGCGATATTACCCTTGGTAAAGTCGACATCGACACGTTACGATCTCCGCATCAATTTAATATATTTACTAGCTAAATATATTAAATGATCAGATCAATACAGACAATAAATAACTTCCAAGCGAATTATTTATTTATTAATAAATAAGTGATTACACACGGTATAATCACTTATTTAACATTTTCTCCTTCAACCAATCAAATACTTCGGTGACTCCCAAGGCTTCATTATAAATAGAAGGTCTCATCTCACTTTGAAAGGTAATTAAAAACTTCTACAAAATTGTGTCGATTTATTCTCTCAGAAAACTGACTTAAGTATCGGAGCGTTTACGGTTGAACCACCCCCTGGGATTCAACCTTAACCCCGTTCGATTTTTGTTATTGTGTGTAGAAATCGAGAAAGAATTTTATTGGACAGGACGATTTCTGCATCAACACTCATCATTCCAATCCCCTTCGCCTTACCGCCCCCCACAAAAAAAAAAATCAATAACATATAGATCTATATCGATCTTTCCCTTGGCTACTTCTATGAGTGTAGTCACTACAGATTCTTTTCTTCAGCTCTTCCTCAAATCGATCCTTTTGATTTAGGCACTTGGGTTGAGTAATTTTTCGGTCATATTTGACCTACCTGATTGTTTAAGTATGATTATCTTTGGTGACTTTATGTCTCTAATTCATGATCTACCGATCAATTTCTTTGGTTCTAGAGTGAGTGGTGCTTTGCAGCAGTGGCTTGCTCAGAGGTAATGGCTGGTGGTGGCTTTTGTAGTATCTAGGGTTTATTTTGGTTTGTTTTGTTGTGCGCTTATGTTTGTTTTTGACCTTTTTTATTTTATTTAAAGTTTTAAGTAATTTAGTTTTTCTCCTTATAATGCTTTGAGTTGGGTAAGCTCGTACGAGGTCATGAAACGAACAAAGGTATGCTTGCTTGATGTCTTTTTTTCACCGTGAATTTGGATATTTAGGTTCTGGAATTCCATCTCTAGCTAGTTGGGGGTTTCAGTTCGAAGGTTATAAAACGTAGTGCAGGCACACTCTGGTAAAAAAATTAAAATTTGATTTCATTCCAATGCAAGTAAATAGAATGGATCCAATTAAGAATTAAATTAAATAACGAACAAATATTTTATCATTTACCTGTTCTAATTAATATATTAATTTTTTCTGGGGAATAATTTTAGTTTCCCTCTGAAATAGCATCAGTAGAATTTTATAGGTTTATTACTCATTTTTCTCCTCTAACTAGACATTAAATATCATTTTGCTCCCTGAAACGGATTTAGTTCCAATGTACTGCCACAACTGCACATTTCGTAGCACCGTTGCTACATCTGTTACCCTCTGTTAATCTGGTGCTTACGTGGCAGTCCCTGATTGGTTGATTAATTATTTACCAAAAATTATTAAAATTAAAAATTTTAAAAATTAAAAATTAAAAATTAAAAAGGAAGATAAACATATGGGTTTCATTGTTCATCTTCCTTCATATGAACAATTTTCAGCAAATGGGCCTCCTTAATGAACATCTGGGTTTCATTTTCATCTTCTCCATCTTCTAACCACCAAAACCAAAATCCTTATTTTGAGACAGAGAAGCACATTGGGACAGAACAAGCAAACAATATCTACAGGGCAGGTGTGACGGCGGCGAACAAGATCCATAGGGCGGCTGGGTCAAAGGACTTGTTTGAGCTCATTGTTGTGGAAGGTGGGTCGAGAATCGGTGGTAGAATCAACACATTCAAGTTTGGTGGGAGAGAGAGAAGAAGACCCGTAGAAAATTTTAATTTTCAAAGAATAAAATCAACTATTTTGAACTAATACCTCATCAATTATGTAACGACTCGTCCCGAATATCGGGATTAAATATTAATTAATTATGGATTTAGTACCAATACCTCATCAATTATGTAACGACCCGTCCTGAATATCGGGATTAAATATTAATTAATTATAGATTTAGTATGTTTAATCGGGGATTAGTTGAGTGAATTCGGACATAAGGTGTAAAATGACCGTTTTACCCCTAGAATTGGGCAAAATGTTGACTTTTGACTCAAGGAGTCAAACTTACAAAGACCGATGACCGTGACGTAGATCGGGACGTCACGAGTCCGTAGACAAGCAGCACGTCGAAATCGAGCGTCGAACGGGGAAGTTATGGTCACGGGATCGAAATTAGGAACTAACGTCTCGAGATTCACATTAAATGATAATTAAATCTAGTTGGCATATATTTTAATGTGGGGCCCTTGGATGAGTGACAAGTGTCACTCATCCCATGGCTTGAGACCCCTAAATTGTGGATCTTGTTTCCCATTGGTCCATTTGTAATTATTTCAACCCATCACTCATCTCTCATTCCTTCACCACTAGCCGTTCATCTCCCTCAATTCTCTCATCCTTACCATTCATTTCTCTCGTCAGATCATCATCTTCTTCATCATCGAACAACCTCACCATTTCTGCTAAACCGTGAACACCATCACCCATCGTTTACACCATATCGGCCCAGACCGACTGTAGGCCCAGTTCATTACCAAATAAAAATCAATCTAGATCAACCTTGGAGGCCCAGCCCTCTGCTAGCTCGACATGTCGGCCCAGACCGACCTAGAGGCCCAGTTCTCCCCCAGCACCATTAAGATGGCCGACTCTGGAGTCCCAGCCTCTGTCGATCAGTACGTCGGCCCAGACCGACCTGAAGGCCCAATACTTCCGCCCAGCACAAGCCCAAAGGGTCCAAGCCCACTCATACGATCAAACCCTAGTTGGGTCTAGATAGCCCTTCCACGTGTCATGTCCCACATCAATTGACATTTGTCCCACATCAGGAGAATACATTTATTATATTCACCACACCCATACAAAAGGGGTCCATTTGTTGTATAAAGGTAACTAAGCATTTTACTGTTCATAACTACTTTTACAGTACACATTTTACCACTCACCCTATACCTTAGATCAACCACTGACTTGGGCGTCAGAGTACCTTTGGGCTGGTACCACACCGGTGCCTATACTCTGACTAACCGACTAGTTTCATTCTTTTTCAGGTCTACACAGGGCACGTGGCAGAGCAACATTCACTCCCTAAGTTGGCACATTTCGTGCATCAACACCCATAAACCCCATAAGCCTCATCTAATGCTTATAATCCCTACAATCTCCATTAATGGTGGTGAGTGTGTGAAATTGGTTGTAACGACCCATCCCAAATTCCTAGATTAGATTAGTGACTAATCACGATTAGTGAGGTTAATCGGTGATTAGTTAGGTGAAATTGGAGGAACGATGCAAAATGATCGTTTTGCCTCTAGCCGTGGGCAAAACATTAACTTTTTGATCGAACGGTCAAATGGACTTTGACCGATGATCGTGACATAGTTTAGGACGTCACGAGTCCATAGACAGGTGACACGTTCAATTCTGACATTCGAGGTATAAGTTATGACGTTCGGAACTTAAGGGGCATTTTGGTAATTATGGTTAAAAAGGGGCAAATGTTGACTTTTTGACCAGGAGGTCCAATGGCCCAGGGCTAATGATCGTTACATAGATCGGGACGATACGAATCCATAGGCAGGCGGCATGCTGAAATCGGACTTCGAACGGGAGAGTTATAGGTCACGAAAGTTCAATTTCACTATGCATGTACTTCGAGGCATTGATGATTTGGCATAATCTGATTGGCCAAGATATTTTAAGTGGACCTATGGATGAGTGACAAGTGTCACTCATCCCATTGGCTAAATCCCCTAATTTGTGGATCTAAGTTAATTAAATATTATTATTCCTATTATTTTATAATTAATCCAAGTACCACTTAATCCTAGCCCTCCATTCCAAATTCATCTTTAAATCCACACCACTCATCTAATCTAATCCTCTCCTCTCTCATCAGACATTTTCTTCTTCTTTGTTCATCTTCAAAATCCGAAACCCATATTACCTTCATTCCTCCATTTTTCTTCATAACACAAACACCACCCATCACACCATCACTCTACTTGCATCATCTTGACCGTGTGAGGAGTGTGAGGGGAATGAGGATGCGACAGTGAGGGCACACAGCGGCTGTCCACGACAGAGGTGAGAACCCGAGGAACCCCATTTATTTTCAAAAAGTGGAAATCGATTTTTATTGGGTTTTAATCGAACCTAAGAGGTTTTTTTTTATTCTTCTGGGGACCTTAGGAGACGGATGAGATTGGTTTTGAGGCCTTGAACAGCCGAAGGCCACGACGGTGGATGCTCACAAACGGCCGGTTCAAACATGGACATTCAAGGTGGGTTTTGGTCCCTTTATTTCAGTTTTTAATAACTAAAATGATAGGAAACAAGGTTAGGATGATATAGGAATTAAAAGGGAACAAAAAGGACCAAAAATGGACCAGTTATGGCCTTGAACCGGTCCAGACCGGTTCGGCCAGTCCAGGTTGCAGTGAACCCGGTCCTGTCCAAGGTTAGGGACAATGAACAGTGCGCGAGTGGGCTTCACGTGCATGGGCTTCTTTGGGCGCGTGGGGCGCGTGCCTCACCTTTTGGGGAAGTGTTCAACATACAAAATCTTCTATTCGATGTAACAAACATTTTGGGACTGGTTTCGTGTCGATCAGACACCATCTCGATAATGTTCGGGGGCATGAGAAGGTTTCAGATCGGGATTAAAAATAGTTAAAAATTCCAGAAAATTATGGGCCTTTAGTAGGAGGTTAATAAGGTAGTTAGTAACCTTATATTACGATTTGGACAGGTTTGGGAGTCCCGGTGATGGTGATTGGCTCAGGAGAGCCGTATGACACGCAAATCGAGGCGGACGCTCGGACGGTCTGTGAGTGGACCTTGGTTTTCTAAATTGGTGCATGCATAAATATTTATTATATGTTTTAATACATGTTTGGTAATGCCATGGGTGCATTTGTATGTGGTTACGTATAAGCACGTATTTCGAGGGTTCGGCCTTATAAGGTGCTTATATGGGTCGGTATTTCTTTATTGGTTTAAATGAAATGATTATAGATTTTCAAAAGGATAAACTCAGGTATGAGACCCATTTGGTTTGGTCTCGGGCATATGACGCTATGGATGACCTTCGGATCTAAATCGTGGTCGCGGCATAGGTGCCCGGCGACGGACGATACGACGCTCGCCTCTGAATTGGGATGTGTTCCTTCCGGAGAGGTCACGATGCACGATTCGTGGTTGGGCAGCCTGGGGAGGCTCGACTTCGAAGTGCTGACGGTTCAGGATAGCGATCAGTGATGAGTGCACCATGATCTTGTGGTCGCATCGGTTGTTTCGTCCACGGCGACATACCAGGATTGAGGGCGGTCCTGGATGGATGGTTGCACACATCACTATGATCGGAGTCGTGACTGACCCTAAGATATCGGGCAGGATGCCTAGCTGATGTCATATGTTCGGGCGCGAGACCCGGTTTGTTTACGGTTATGATTTCGGGTCAGGGACCCTTGATGGATTTCCAAGTTCATGGTGGTTTATGGAAACCGGCATGAACTTGGAAAGGTTATTGTGGATGTTATGAATCATGACTGAATGTTATGTTATGTATATATATATGTTCATATACCTTCCTTTACTTCTATTATCTCATCCGGGGAGGGTCGTTGGCCTGAGTGGACCCCGGAGTAGTCACTGAGCACCGACTGAGTGGAGTCACCCCCCAGTTGGGTTCCTTACTCTTAGTAAGGCTATGGTTACTATAACCTCGGGTAGTGTCAGTGGTCTGCGGACATTGACCTTGACTTTGAGAAGACTCGGATTGAGACCCGGGTAGCACGCGCGTAGCTTTGGAAACCGTGACAGGATTGGTTGTATAACTTATATATGATATATGATATGTGATATGTGGTGTGCACAGGTGTGCACAGGATTTGAGTAGTGGCTCTTGTATTTGGTTTCAGTATGATTATGGTTTTGGCCTGAGTCCCTTGTTGGTTTCCTTATGATTTGGGCAGTGGCCCTTATGGTCGATTTCTTTATGGTTTTGGGCTTAGTTTCCACATATGGTTTCTTTGGTTAAACGGTTTTCGAATGCATGCATGATTTTTAGTGAAGGGTACAAATGTCTTTATGGAAATGTTTTTATAAACTCTTATTTTTTCCACTCACAGCTTTTAATGTTTTGACTGCCCTTCAAGTTGACAGCGGATGTGGACTATAGCAGAGACCGAGATATCACATACCTCCTCCGGATCCTGGCGTACTCTGATAACCCGGGAAGGCAAAGGTCATAAATATCCCTTGTCTGACACTTCGTGTCAGACGGGATCAGGGTCATCCCGCGTTAATCCCGTGGGGATTGGGATGGGTCCTGTCAGGGTGGTATCAGAGCGAGGTTGGCTTATATCGGAGCTCAGTTAGCTCATATCAGAGCATAGGATTGCTCGTAGGATTACTTATCAGAGCATGGTTTGCTCTTATGGTGCTCGCAGGTTGAGGATGTGATATCTCAATGGGTTACAGTTCTTTATCAACCTGATAGTTGGGATGCCGGTACGATAGTTAGTAGGATGGAATCGTGGAACCCTGCCTTATTGTGTATGGTTCGGAGAGGTGAGTTGACGAGTGGTTAGACTATGATGACTTTTCAAAGTCAAGACCGTCGGTCATGTCAGATCTAGTCATGTCAGCTTAATGATGGAACTGCATTCCGCAGTCGAGTTGTACTTATCGGTTAGACCAAGTTGGTTATCGTACTACTTTAGTTGTGATGGATTGTTGGTGCAACTAAGTTCATGGGAGACCTGGTAGCCGACGTTGGTTGAGTTAAGTTACGACTAGTTAGAGTTGGTCGGACAGGTTACCAGGGTTGGTACTTGTCGATGGAATCCCAGAGCGGGGATACAAAGTAGTTGGTATGAGCGGTTGATTCCGTTGGATGCGGAGTCTGGATATGGCGATGCCTGGTAGTTAGGTCTGCACGAGGTTGTGGCAGGCGTTACTACCGAGAGTGGTTTTAATTACGTTGTTGGGAATCGGGGACGTTCAGGGGACGTTTCCTTTCTCGTATGAGTTGTCAGGGTGACTGTACCCAGAGTTGTCGGGTACGGTGGAGATAGAGTTTCTCCAATTCGAGTAGAGGTACGAGATCGTCACTCGGTATGAGCGGAGATCTAGGGTTTTCTGATTTGCACACTATGTGCTGACACTAACAGGTGATGATGCTGGTACTGGTACTAGTGCTAGTGCTGGTGCTGGTGATTGTGATGACGATGAGTCACGAGTTGGGATGTGACACCGTCGAGATGAGCATATGTTTAGTATCTGTGGTTCGGGCGTGGATCATGGATAATGATGGACTGGATAGGATCCAATAGTAGTTGAGACTCGTGGTATGAGATGCTAGTGTTGGAGACCGTATATGCACATCCGTAAATAGTATACAAGGTTTAACCTTGAGTCGTGTGAACTTCACTCGGAATGAGTGTATCTACATAAACAGTGAAAACCGATAGTCGAACTTGGTGGTGAGTTTGACTCGTTAAGGACACGTGGTTGATGTCCGAGTATGTTGTTTCCAATCTAGTTGGAATTTCGGGAATCCCGAGAGTTTGTAATTGAGGTGACAAGAGGAATGCGGGTTTTTCGCATTGGTATTGGGTATTTCGAAGACATTTGGGTGACTTCTCAGGTTCTGCCATGGTAGATGATGGTAGATGACGGTAGATAATGGTTGTTGTCACGAGTACGTTGATCGTGTACTGATTGGTGGACCCGGGATTTGTCTTGGGTCATCAGGAGTAGTTGAGTATATCGAAGTTAGATGACTGAGATTTCTTATTCCCTTCTTGGTGGCAGGAGATATTGGTTTACATGATGTGGTGAGTGCAACGGGGTTTTGGTTGCATTCACGTAGGATGGATTTTGATGTCATTGTTTGGTATCATCCTTGATTTTTCCTAGGTGGAATGCCAAGGATCGATACGAGGTAGTCAATGAGAACCCACAGTCTCGGCGTGTCTCTTCGTTGACTGATCGGTTTAGATGTGGTAAATAGTTAAGGACTTTGGTCGTCGTGATGATTCTCGATCGTGACGTTCATGGTCGGGTGTCATAGTGATGGATCTGGATCGTGATCTTGATGATCCAGATAGGTGGAGAGTTTATCACTCTTACTTGGATAGTATGAGTTGAGGATGTTGGGACTGAACTTCTTTTCGAAGTGAATCCCGTACGATATATTACGCCCAAGTAAGTGTCCGAAGAGGTCGAATTTGGTCAGCCGATATGTGTGGATGTTGGGATTGGCTTCCCTATAAAGTCAATCAAATGTAATGTGTAATCGTTTGAGCAGGTATCCGATAGGTTCGGATATAGTGCGTCTCGGTGGACGAGAACGAGATTTCGGGTTTTGGAATCGGATTTCTAGGTGACGATTCAGGATTCGATTTTGGAACTTGAAAGTGGATTTCTGAATTTGGGTTTTGGAATCGGATTCTGGGTGATGATTCAGAATTTGATTCTGGAGCTTGACAGTGGATTTCCTTTTATATATTTGGGTTCGGAATGGTCATTCCTGATACTAGTCTACGGAATGATGATTTCAGATTCGAATTTGGACATGATTATGGATATGATTTCTGGATTTGGATTCGGGATTTCTTATGAAATTGCGGATTCGGATTCAGAATTGGAAATAGATGATGGGTTGGAGTTTCGATTTGTCTAATACTGGATTGGACAGATGGACTCCATTATAGAAACGGGATTGGCTACGATCTAGACGGTTGTAGGCTGATTGATGGGTAGATGAACGTATGTACCTTGTACGTAGTTCGAGGTATGATACCGGGCAGACTTGTGGTGCCTAGTGACGATATATAGGTTATACCGTGGGTACGTTGGTGAGCGTATTGGTAGTCGGCTTAGTTCCGATGCTATTGGATTAGTCGAGGACGTGAACTGGACATCGGATATTGTGCATTGGGTCATGGTATTTCTGATGGGTCTAGTTACACACAGGTCGAGTTAGATGTTGGTGACTGTATACTCAGGTTAAGTGAGTTGGTGGTTAGTATAATCACGAGTAAGTATAGTGCCATTTTTCGACTGACGACTGTCAAGTGGTGACAGTTTGTAGGAGATGTCAGCGTGGATCGTTGTGTGAGGTCTGATGACTCCCAGTGGGAGCAGACGTTAAGATAGTTAGTGGTTGAGCAAGGAACCGTCTAGTTGTTTATGTCAGCGAAAGGGTAGATTTGACAAGTGGTTAGCTCATAGGACACTCGGGTTGTCTTGATACTGACAAGTAGTGTCAGTTCGGAACATGTGGCTACTACCATTCGACGTGGTCGAGTGTAGTCGATGCGACACGAGCGTTAGTGGTACGTCTGGCTGCAGACGAGTAAGTATTATTCTGGTTAGTTGGTGTACGAGTGTACACGTGTTGCGAGGTAGATTGTACTTTCCACGAGATGGATGTGGAGTCAGGATAGTTAGAGTTTCAAGAACGGAACTAATTAAGGAGGGAAGAACGGTTAGAGTTAGGTAGGTTGGAATTTCGAGGACAAAATTAATTAAGGAGGGAAGGTTGTCACGACCCGTCGCAATTTCCTAGATTAGATTAGTGACTAATCATGATTAGTGAGGTTAATCGGTGATTAGTTAGGTGAAATTGGACGAACGATGCAAAATGACCGTTTTGCCCCTAGCCGTGGGTAAAACGTTGACTTTTTGATCGGGCGGTCAAATGGACTTTGATCGATGACCGTGACGTAGTTTAGGACGTCACGAGTCCATAGACAGGTGGCACGTTCATATCCGACATTCGAGGTAGAAGTTATGACGTTCGGAACTTAAGGCGCATTTTGGTAATTATGGTTAAAAAGGGGCAAATGTTGACTTTTTGACCGGGAGGTCCGATGGCCGAGGGCTAAGGATCGTTACGTAGATCGGGACGATACCAATCCATAGGAAGGCGTCATGCTGAAATCGGACTTCGAACGGGAGAGTTATAGGTCACGGAAGTTCAATTTCACTATGCACGTACTGCAAGGCATTGATGACTTGGCATAATCGGATTAGCCAAGATATTTTAAGTGGACCTATGGATGAGTGACAAGTGTCACTCATCCCATTGGCTAAATCCCCTAATTTGTGGATCTAAGTTAATTAAATATTATTATTCCTATTATTTTATAATTAATCCAAGTACCACTTAATCCTAGCCCTCCATTCCAAATTCATCTTTAAATCCACACCACTCATCTAATCTAATCCTCTCCTCTCTCATCAGACAGTTTCGTCTTCTTTGTTCATCTTTAAAACCCGAAACCCATATTTCCTCCATTCCTCCATTTTTCTTCATAACACAAACACCACCCATCACACCATCACTCTACTTGCATCAGCTTGAACGTGTGAGGAGTGTGAGGGGAATGAGGACGCGACAGTTAGGGCACACGGTGGCTGTCCACGGCGGAGGTGAGAACCCAAGGAACCCCATTTATTTTCAAAAAGTGGAAATCAGTTTTTATTGGGTTTTAATCGAACCTAAGAGGTTGTTTATTCTTCTGGGGACCTTAGGAGACAGATGAGGTTGGTTTTGAGGCCTAGAACTACCGGAGGCCACGACGGTGGATGCTCACAAACGGCCGGTTCAAACATGGACATTCAAGGTGGGTTTTGGTCCCTTTATTTCAGTTTTAATAGCTAAAATGATAGGAAACAAGGTTAGGATATAGGAATTAAAAGGGAACAAAAAGGACCAAAAATGGACCAGTTATGGCCTTGAACCGGTCCAGACCGGTTCGGCCGGTCCAGGTTGCAGTGAACCCGGTCCAGTCCAAGGTTAGAGACGATGAACAGTGGCGCGTGAGCTTCACGCACAGGGGCTTCTTGGGCGCATGGGGGCGCGTGCCTCACCTTTTGGGGAAGTTTTCAACATACAAAATCTTCTATTCGATGTAACAAACATTTTGGGACTGGTTTCGTGTCGATCGGACACCATCACGATAATATTCGAGGCATCGGAAGGTTTCAAATCAGGATTAAAAATAGTTAAAAATTTTAGAAAATTACGGGGCTTTGGTAGGAGGTTAATAAGATAGTTAGTAACCTTCTATTACGATTTGGATAGGTTTGGGAGTCCCGGTGACGGTGATTGGCTCGGGAGAGCCGTATGGCACGCAAATCGAGGCGATAGCTTGGACGGTCTTTGAGTGGACCTTGGTTTTCTAAATTGGTGCATGCATAAATTTTTATTATATGTTTTAATACATGTTTGGTAATGCCATGGGTGCATTTGTATGTGGTTACGTATAAGCACGTATTTTGAGGGTTTGGCCTTATACGGTGCTTATATGGGTTGGTATTTCTTTATTGGTTTAAATGAAATGGTTTTGGATTTCCAAAAGGATAAACTCGGGTATGAGACCCATTTGGTTTGGTCTCGGGCATATGACGCTATGGATGACCTTCAGATCTAAATCGTGGTCACGGCGAGTACTAGGTGCACTGCGACGGACAATACGACGCACTCCTCCGGATTGGGATGTGTTCCTTTTGGAGAGGTCACGATGCACGATTCGTGGTCGGGCAGCTTGGGGATGCTCGACTTCGGAGTACTGACGGTTCAGGATAGCGATCAGTGATGAGTGCATCATGATCTTGTGGTGGTCGCGTCGGTTGATTCGTGCACGGCGACATACCAGGATTGAGGGCGGTCCTGGATGGTTGGTTGCACACATCACTACGATCGGAGTCGTGACTGACCCTAAGATATCGGGCAGGATGCCCAGCTGATGTCATATGTTCGGGCACGAGACCCAGTTTGTTTACGGTTATGATTTCGGGTCGGGGACCCTTGATGGATTTCCAAGTTCATGGCAGTTTATGGGAACCGACATGAACCTTGGAAAGGTTATTGTGGATGTTATAGATCATGATGGTTCAGGGAACCGGGCATGAATGCTATGTTATGTATATATATAATCATATACCTTCCTTTACTTCTATTATCTCCTCTGGGGAGGGTCATTGGCCTGGGTGGACCCCGGAGTAGTCATGGAGCACCGACTGAGTGGAGTCACCCCCTAGTTGGGTTCCTTACTCTCAGGAAGGCTATGGTTACTATAACCTCGGGTAGGTCAGTGGTCTGCAGACATTGACCTTGACTTTGTGAAAACTCGGATTGAGACCCGGGTACCACGCGCGTAGCTTTGGAAACCGTGACAGGATTGGTTGCGTGACTTATATATGATATATGATATGTGATATGTGGTATGCACAAGTGTGCACAGGATTTGAGCAGTGGCTCGTGTATTTGGTTTCAGCATGATTATGGTTTTGGGCTGAGTCCCTTGTTGGCTTCCTTATGATTTGGGCAGTGGCCCGTATGGTCGATTTCTTTATGGTTTTGGGCTTAGTTTCCACATATGGTTTCTTTGGTTAAACGGTTTTCGAATGCATGTATGCTTTTTAGTGAAGGGTACAAATGTCTTTATGGAAATGTTTTTATAAACTCTTGTTTTGTCCACTCACAGCTTTTACTGTTTTGACTGCCCTTCAGGTTGACAGCAGATGTGGACTGTAGCGCAGATCGAGATATCACATACCTCCTCCGAATCCTGGACTACTCTGATAGCTCGGGAGGGCAAAGGTCAGAAATATCCCTCGTCTGACACTTCGTGTCGGACGGGAGCAGGGTCATCCCGCGTTAATCCCGGGGGGGATGGGATAGGTCCTATCACTGGTGTTCGGTGAGGGTCAGCTGAGAGAGTGAAAAGCAGAGTGTGTGTGTGATCGTGAACCCAACCCTCTCAAACCTCACCTATTTCTTGTGTTTTGTGAATAAGAAAGGATGGGGTGTCTGGCGAGTTCAACGGTGGCCCACAACTGCGAAGGGAGGTAAGAAATCGTAGGGCTCTTGTTGTGATTCAAAAATGGAAAACGATGTTTTAGTAGCTGTTGATCGAATTAGTTGCTTAGGTGAGCTTCTGGAGGTTGCCAGGAAGCATTTGGGCTTGGAACGGAGGCCAACGGTGGCCGGAGTCACGAGAACATAGAGGAGGAGGTTGGATGGTTCAAACATCGATCAGGGAGGTAACGTTCAACCCTTATTTTCTAGTTTTGAAGTCATGGATTGACTAGAATCAGTGCGACGAAGCTGTAGGGGTTAAATTGGATGGAAAACTTGTTGGAAATGGCGAAAACCGGTCATGCCGGTTCAATTAGACCGGAGACTAGTGGACCAGACCGGGTTCGGTGAGAGGTTGAAGATGACCAGTGCTGGAGTGTGGCTCCCACGCGCAGTGCCTTTGGGCGGCGCCTGAGGTCGCGTAGCCCTCTTTTCGAGGCACGATCAACATGACTTTTTATGTTTTTGATGTAACAAACATTTTGGGACAAGTTTCGGGTCAATCAGACATCGTTTCGATATAGTTCGGGGTGTCCGAAGGTTTAAGGGCTAGTTTAAATACGTTTAAAAATCTGGGAAAATTACTGGCGTTTAATGGAAGGTTGTTGGAAGTGTTAGTGACCTTGGAATGTGATTTGGACAGGTTCAGATATTCCGAGGACGGTGATTTAGCCCGGGAAGGCTGATGGCACGCATATCGAGGTGGTAGTGTAGGACAGTCTGTGAGTGGACATTGTTTTCTAAACTATGATGCATGCATGCATAACTATTTTACAAGTACGAACTATCGGACTTGGAGTTCATTTGAATGAATGAGGCATCGGGCTAGGGGTCCAGTTGGTTTATGAAATCGGGCATGAGGCCGAGTTGTGTTTTATGAATGTGATTTCGGGTCGGGGACCCACAAATAGATTTGGATAAATGGTTTTGGATTTGAGAAATCGAATTTGTGGATTACGATGGTTTTATGGAAATCCCGGGCGTAGGCCCATTTGAACTGTTTGAGATGATTTATGAAATAGTTTTCCATATACCATCCTTATATCTATGGATTGTCTCCTCTAGTCGTCTGGGACGATGGAGTAGACACGGCACATTTCCTGCGAGGGGTCACTACACGAACCGACCAGACTGTATAGTGACTCAGGAGCAGGATTTCTAGACGTCGGGGACGTCAGACATCTGAGATTTCAGAGATTGACTCGGGTTACCCCAGGTAGCACGCTTAGCTTGGACCGTGACATGATGTCTGGGACGTCAGGCGTCTAGGACGCCAGGCATCTGGGATGCCGAGGATTGATATATATAATGGTATTGGATTAAATTGTGATTCATGGCTGTACTGGATTATGTATGTGGATTTCGGATTTATTGGATTTATGAAATGGTAATTCAGTGTTGATGGTTTTGGACAGTGGCCCACATGATTTAATTTACGATTTTAGGCTGAGTTCCTACATACTTGGATTGATGGTTTTGGCCTAAGGCCCTAATGATTTAATTAAAGTAAATTGTTTGATTATTAGTTTTCGAATACATGCATACTTTTTAGTGAAGGGCATAAATGTCTTCTTATGAAATGTGTTTTATTAAACTATTGATTTTCGTCCACTCACGGTTTTTAATGGTTTTAATGCCCTTCAAGTTGACCACGGATGCGGGCTGTAGCAAAGACCGAGACATCGCACTCCTCCACCGATTCTGGCGCATTCTGGAAGCCCCGAATGGGTTGGGCTGCAGTTCGTTATCAACCTGATAGTTAGGATGCCATTATGACTGTTAGTGGGAATGAATCATGAATAGTTTTTGTTCGGCATTTGATGCCTGTGTATGTCATAGTTCTGTCGTGGTTTGACAGTGTGAGACCCTACTGAGGGATGAACGTAACAATGCTTTAGAGTTTTGACCATGGGACGGCTATGTCAGGATCGTCTATCACGATATTGCAGAATTGGATATGACGATAGTGTGGAATTGTGACCATTAGATGGTCAGGTCATGTTGAGTTGGGAATTGTGTTAGTGAGGGCAGTCGAGTTTCTCGAACCTTAGTGGTGATTAATGGTTTAGAGAATATGAGTACAATGGAGTTAGTAGATGATCTTAGTGGGTAACCCTAGTGTGTGATGTATGGTTTGAAAATGTGAGTCGATGAGTGGTTGGACTTTGGCGACCTTTCGGAGTCGAGACTGTTGGTCGGTCATGTCATGTCAGCTTTGGTGATGGTACTACACTCTGCAGCCAAAGTTGTGATAATCGGGTAGGCCTAGTTGGTTTTCGTGCTACCCTAGTTTGTGATGGATAGTTTGGTGCAGCTGAGGTCGGGGATGACCTGGTGGACGACACTAGTTGAGTCGAGTTGAGACTAGTTAAAGATTGGTTAGAGATTGGCTGGGCAGGTTACCAAGGTGTGATACTTGTCGATGGAATCCCGGAGTGGGGATACAGAGTAGTGGGTACTGGCAGTTGAGTCCAGTTGGATGCGTAGTCTCGATAGCGATGCCTGGTGGTTGGGTCTGCACGAGATTGTGGCAGGCACTATTATCAAGAGTGGTTATAGTTGTGGTTGTTGTGAATCGGGTGACGCTCAGGGAACGTTTCCTTTTCTTGTTTGAGTGTCTGGGTGATTGTACCCAGAGTTGTTGGGTATTCGGGAGGCAAAGTTCCTCCAACTTGAGCAGAGGTATGGGGTCGTTGCTCGGTATGAGCAAAGAACCAGGGTTATTTAATTTGGACACTGTGTGCTGGTGATTGTGATGACGATGAGCCACGAGTTGGGATGTGACTCCGTCGTGATGGGCATACGTTCGGTATCTGAGATTCGACAGTGGATGAGTTGGACTGGACGGGATCCAATAGTGGATGAGATGTTTTGGGACTCTAACCCAACCGTGAGTGTGATAACTGATGTGTTTGGATTGATTAAGTGGTAATGAATGAAATGGTATGAACGAATAGGCGAATTTGGTAGTAAGTTAGACTGGTTACGGACATGTGGTTAATGTCCAATTGAATTATGGACTTGGGAGTATACCCGAGTTGGTTTCAACATGGTTGGAACTTCGAAATCGAGAGAGGTTGTGATTGAGGCGACGAGAGGAGTGCTTGTTTCAGCATCAATGATGGGTATTCCGAGTCATTGGGGTGACTTCTCATTTTCTTTGACAGGACCCATTCCAACTAGACTTTGATAATCGTTCTCGGCCTTACTCCCGTCTGACAAGTCAACTGAAGTCCCGAAACTACCCCTCAGCACCTGTCACACAAGGGATAACTTCACTGATTTTTGCTCATACCTCCGCCTTTCGATCAGCCAAAACATCGTGCGACGGCCTGAAGGGTCATAAAAACATAAAATATGTGAGTGGACAAAAATAATATCATTTGAAAATACATTTCAAATAGACTGTTTTCCCTTCCAGTTTATCAAACTATGCATGCACAGGATAAAACATATGAATAACCATCACCGGATTTCCAGCCAAATAACATGAAAACACTAACCTGGCCACAAAGACCAAAACCCATACTCAATACCAGTACGCAAAGAAATCACAATCAACAGCAAACAACATTACTCACAAGTGCACAATCAATCACACAATCACATCCGCACTACGCGTAGGCAATATCCCGTGCCTCAGTCCTTTGGGAAGTCACCCCTAGCTCCGACTGGTGGCAAAAGATGCTGGGTTACATGGTGTGGTGGGTACAGTGGACTTGTGTTGCATTCACGTAGGATGAATTTTGATGTCATTGTCTTGGATCATCCTTGATTTTTCCTAGGTGGAATGAGAAGGATCGATATGAGGTAATTGGAGAGAACCCACAGTCTCGACGTGTCATGTCGTTGACTGATCTGTTTAGAGGTGAAAATGGTTGAGAAGCGATTTGATAGTATACAGATTCAAAGAGGGTGTAAGACCCTATGACCTGAAATCTAGTAGTTAGCTGAGAGTGAGCATGTGTGGATCCTAGGTGGATCTGGATTGTGATCTTGATGATCAGGTTATGTAGTGGATCAGGATGGCATGGATCGTGATGTCGTGCCATGCTGGTAGACTCCGTCTTGCTGATTATGCTAAGCTAGGAGTAGACGAGAATCATGTTGTGGGTCAGGTTATTTTGTGGGGATTGGCTTCCTTATGAAGTCAATCGAATATGATATGGTAATCTAATGAGTAGGTAGCCGATAGGTTCGGAGTTGGTGCATCTCGGTAGACATGGGTGAGATTGGATACCCATTTGGCATGAATGGGTACGCCTTGGTAGGCGTGAGTCGGATTGGTAAGTGTTGGATTATATGATTAGGAGTTGACGTTGTGGTGCTGGCCGGGTGACCATGGGACTCGAAATGCATGATGAGTTGGAGTATTTGATCTGTATAGTACTGGATTCTACAGATAGACTCTAGAACTGAAGCGTGTTTATCTACGAACTATGTAGTAGGCATGTTGGTGGATGGATGTACGTACATGGTACGTTGTGCGAGCATCGATACTTGACAGGCTTGAGTGGTGCCTGGTGACGGTATATAGGGTGTACTAGTGGTACGTTGGTGAACGTGTTGATAATCGGCTTAGTTCCGATATCATTGGATTAGTTGAGAAGTGAACTAGGCATTGGATACTGTGAGCAGGGCTAGAGTGATTTTGATGGGTTCAGTTATCGTATGAGCAGGTACTCAGAGCCGTGGATGGCTAGTGGAACCCTAGATGTGAGATGTGTATCACTGCTGGGCAGGTATTCGATGGGTTCCAGTTACACACAGGTCGAGTGAGATGTTGGTATACGTATACTCAGGTTGAGTGAGTTGTTGGTTAGTGTAACCACGGGTTGCTTTCCGTGGATCAACTGCGCTGTGACTCTCATTAACGACGACATCAATTTATGAGGAAATTTTGGTACAAGGTACTTTAGTGCGACTCTTGAGTGAGTCAGAGTTGTGTTGGCGACTCGAATGGTGACCATAGAGCCATGAGTGCCGGATGAGTGCGACATTATGGGACGTGTGATGTTGATGCGGAGAAATTATGAGATTTGATAACTCTCGGTGTGGAAGAGATGCTAGATTGATTTGCGATTGGCAAGTGGTGACAGTTTGGCTGGATGTGTCAGTGTAATGGTAGAATTGTCAGGTGGTATCAACTCGGAACGTGTGATCAATATCACTTGACGTGGTCCGGTGAAATCGATATGACGTGGGTTTTTGATGGAACATCTGGGTGTAGACAAGTATTATGCTGGTTAGTGGGTGTAGATGTATACATGGGATGTTAAACTTGACAGTGAGATTGAGTTTGTTCTCCACGATGTGGATGTAGAACTGGGTTCGTATGAATTTCGAGGAAAAAATTATTTAAGGGGGAAGTTGTAACGATTCGTCTCGAATATCGGGATTAAATATTAATTAATTATGGATTTTGTATGTTTAATCGGGGATTAGTTGAGTGAATTCGAATAGACGATATAAAATGACCATTTTGCCCCTGGAATTAGGCAAAATGTTGACTTTTGACTCAGGGAGTCAAACATACGAGGACCGATGACCGTGACGTAGATCGAGACGTTACGAGTCCGTAGACAGGCGACACATCGAAATCGGACTTCGAACGGGGAAGTTATGGTCACGGGATCGAAATTGGGAACTTACGTCTCGAGATTCGCATTAAATGATAATTAAATCTAGTTTGTAGATATTTTAATATGGGGCCCTTGGATGAGTGACAAGTGTCACTCATCCCATGGCTTGAGACCCCTAAATTGTGGATCTTGTTTCCCATTGGTCCATTTGTAATTGTTTCAGCACATCAGTCATCTCTCATTCCTTCACCACCAGCCGTTCATCTCCCTCAATTCTCTCATCCTTACCATTCATTTATCTCGTCTGATCGTTATCTTCATCATCATCGAACAACCTCACCATTTCTACTAAACCGTGAACCCCATCACCCATAAACCCCAATAAACCTCACCTAATGCTTATAATCCCACCAATCTCCATTAATGGTGGTGAGTGTGTGAAACTGGTGTTCGGTAAGGGTCAACCAAGAGAGTGAAAAATACAGAGTGTGTGTGTGTGTGTGTGTGTGTGTGATCATGAACCCAACCCTCTCAAACCTCACCTATTGCTTGTGTTGGGTGAATAAGAAAGGAGGGGAGGCTGCGACGAGTTCAACGGTGGCCACGACGGTGGCCTACGACGGCGAAGGGAGGTAAGAAACCATAGGGCTCTTGTTGTGATTCAAAAATGTCAAACTGTGTTTTAGTAGTTTTTGATCGAATTGGTTGCTTAGGTGAGCTTCTAGAGGTTGCTACGAAGCTTTTGGGCTTGGAACAGAGGCGAACGGTGGCAGGAGTCATGAGAACACAGAGGAGGAGGTTGGCCGGTTCAAATGTCAATAAGGGAGGTAACATTCAGCCCTTATTTCCTAGTTTTGAAGACCGAAAACCAGTGGACCGGACCAAACGGGGTTCGGCGAGAGGTTGAAGATGAATAGTGCCAGCGCGTGGCTCCCATGCGTAGTGCCTTTGGGTGGCACGTGAGAGCGTGTGGGCCCTCTTTTTGAGGCACGGTCAACATGAGTTTTTATGTTTTCGATGTAACGAACATTTTGGGACAAGTTTCGAGTCGATCAGACATTGTTTCAATATAGTTCGGGGTGTCTGAAGGTTTAAGGGCTAGTTGAAATACGTTTAAAAATCTGGGAAAATTACGGGGATTTAATGGAAGTTTGTTGGAAGTGTTAGTGACCTTGGAATGTGATTTGGACAGGTTCAGATATTCCGAGGACGGTCATTTAGCCGGGGAAGACTTATGGCACACATACCAAGGCGGCAGCGTAGAACGGTATGTGAGTGGACATTGTTTTCTAAACTATGATGCATCCATAACTGTTTTATATGTTTTATATATGTGATTTCTATGATGATGATTATGGTATTGGTGATTTACATATTTGCACGTATTTCGAGATATTTTTCGTATTTGCACGTATATCGAGGTTTATGGTTTTAATAATGGTTCAATGGTATGATTTTGGATTTGGAAATATGGAATCGGGCTTGAGACCCATTTTGTTTACGAACTATCGGACTTGAAGTCAATTTGAATGAATCTGGCATCGGGTCAGGGACCCAGTTGGTTTATGAAATTGGGCATGATCAAAGAGTTTATTGACTTAAAAACTTTGACCCCTTCTTCCAATTACAAATTCAAAGATTACGGCAATAGAATTTCGACCCCTTCTTCCAATTACAAAATCAAAGATGTTGATAATGAAGATCAAGGCCCAACAAGTTGATACTGGGTCTATGACTATGGAAAATACTTATGCCTTTGTGATGAAATCTTTGGTTGTGCCCTGTAACAAAATTTAACACCACTATCCTAAAAATCCTTGCCCCTACACCTAGCCCCATTACAACCTATAATAAAGACTTTATGATGAGTAAACTTTGATTAGTTGAGTCTATCACTTGAGAGTAAGCTTATGGTTTTGGTTCATTTGTGCAAGTATGCTACCTTCTTATGGTTTATGTTTGAAATTTTTATGAAGTACTTACTTTCTATTATGTGAGCATCTTTCTCACATACCCAAGGATTGAAATATCGATATCGACGGATATATTGCTCGCCGAATTTACGGATATCTCGCCCCAAATATCGATATCGATATCGTTTACGGTCAACAAAAATGACAGAAATTGGGTCCAAATGACGGAAATTTGGAATGAAACTTTGGGAAAAACTTAAGTACCTAATAATGGTTATATAGGACTAATAAAAACTATAAAATGACTTTGGTATAATAAATATATGATGAAGCATATGATAGAATATAGGTCTGCGACCACTAACAATATAAAATCTTAAAGATAAACTTAAATTAAAACATAATTCTATTGATAATGTTGCATTAAAAATATTGAACACATTGAACTTGATCGAAAACAAGTAGAGTGTCTACCAGCTTGAAAATTAGATTGGTCTTTTTCTACCAAGACACAAAACTTATGCCAACTGATGCTATTTGACCAAAAGGAAATGTATTGTTGGACATAGTATTCCTATGTCTCCTTTGAATGACCTAATTTTCCTCCATAAATAGGGTAGTTCGGATTTACCCAACTAACTTCTCCATAATCTTCATTGAGATGAGGATCTTTATAGCCTTCATAACCATGTGGCATTTGAGGGAGATGGCTGTCTAACTGGGGGTGACGATATGGACCATAAGCATATGGATGATTTGAGTTGTTACTAGGATCGGTGCCTAAACTCATTGACTCAAAACTAATTACCATGGAATCCTCAGAAGATGGGTTTCCATAACCTTCATATATGTTGCGTGTCCGAGTGTAATCTTTTCCAACACCACCGATTCCTACTCCTCCTTCTCTACAACCATGATCATAATCTTGGGTGACATGAGTGAAATCCGCCTCTCCAGTAAATGGGCTCAAGGGTGCATATGTTTCGGTTACATGTTCATTTCTCCCGTCATCATCCCTTCTGTCATCCTTGCCTTCATCGTTTGTCTCAACATCATCTCCTCCATCATCATCATCATCATCATCATCATCATCATCATCATCATCATCATCATCATCATCTGGAGATTTATTTTGATGAAGTCCCTTACTAGTAGCATCAGCTCGTAAGCAACGTCTAGAGGTAGAACCAAGCATTGATCTCTCCCATGAAGACATCTCCCGCTCACTTCCTACTTCCTCACTCCCCACTTCTTCATATAGCACTCTATCGACATTAACACCGTGTTCACTAGCAAGATGTGCTACTCGAGGGTCAGGCCTTCCACTATCATCATCCAAGTGAGCTAGCATAATCAATGCTTGAAGTGGATCAGCCTCATTACCTTCCACGTGTTGACCTGCAATTTCCAAAAGGTCAACGTAGACTTCTTCCACAACTTTACCAGCTTTAGCTTCTTCATTTCTTAACTTGAGTTTCATGTTGTAATAACAGAAAAAAGTTGTTCTAACTTAGAATATGCAAGGAGATTTCTTTGCTTTGTATGAATTGAAGCAAATGTACTCCAATTTCTGTCACATGCCGAAGATGATGCCGTTTGTGATAATATACGAACTGCAATTTGTTGCAAGCAGGGAGAAGCTTGGCCATATAGTTCCCACCACTCAGCTGTCAATATCAAGTTTAATGTAAAAGGCATTATAAAGTGCTAAGTCATACAATATCAAGTTTGCAAGTAATATACCTGGGGACATTTTCGTTCGTGATTGTACAGCCATTGGTGAACGAAATGTTTTCCGACCATCTCTAAGTTGATCAACTACATTAAGGCTGATGTTAATATAATGTCATAGATGTACATATTCAAAAATATCAAGGTTCATCTATGGTAGTGAACTTACGTCTACTCCAAAATTTTGTAAACCCACTTGCCCATTTAGATTCAGTTTGAGGAATACTTGTTGAACTAATTAGACGAGGTAGGAGTCATGCCCAACACCTGCTTGATATTGATATCGGGGATTCAAGTAATAAGATACAAATCATAAATGAACTTTGCTTAGTAAACAACAATAATTTAAAATATTAACAAGTTCAATAAGATAGAAATATACCAGCGGCATGTAAGGGATGCACTAATGTTTTTTTTCCATCGCTCCTGTATGATTTTAAGGACCCACTTCTTCCCTTTAAGACGAGTTATCTTTTCTTTCATTCGATTGAACATATCATACAGGATTGGCATGGTTGGGACTACCTCTGTATCAAAAATTCGAAGGACACAATATAATGGTTCATATATTGATTGCATCATCTCCAAGGACTCCCAGAATCTTTGGTCGAGGATATGAGCCTCAACCCTCTTGCCTTCCACTTTCCTACTCAATGGGCTACCATGCCATTGATCACTGGTAAACAAACTTCTAAGGCCAACTTTATGCTTAACTATACTGTTTATAAAAATATAGTTGGTTGCGAACCGAGTTGCACCAGGACGAACCAAGTGTCCTTGATAGAATTCATGCATCTAAGCTGGTAACCATAGATGATTATAAATGTAGTTAGTTACCTGCCTAGCATTTTTTATGATGAGCGCCATTGTCTCATTCTTCCCAATATCTTCAAATATTAGGTCGATACAATGGGCTTCACAAGGAGTCCAATAGATCGGATACGTCTTCAACAATTCTTTTCCAGCCTTTTTGAAGTTCGACCCATTATCAGTAACGATCTGTACAACATTTTGTACTCCAACCTTCTAAACAACTTCCTTCAAGAAATTTTGTATGTACACATAGTCTTTATGGAATTTGGAAGAATCAACTAACCTGAGAAATACAGTTGAACCCTTACTATATACCATGAAGTTAATTATGGATAACTTCGTTAGACCGGTCCAACCATCACACATTATGGTACATCCTTAAGTTTCCCAGTGTCGCTTTTGTTGCTCCACATACGGCGTCATTTCTTCATACTCCATAGGAAGATATTTATTTTTCACTTCATATGGAAAAGGAGTGGACACGCTTTCACCTGTAAACCAAAACATAAGTTAGCATTTAATGCTATTTCATAAGCTAAATAAAAATGTATCATAAATAAATTTATTAAATACCTGCTCGTTGGGCTTCAATAATCATATTCTTAAAATGATGAGAGTTGGCTTTATTTGGAGTCACACCTTCATATATAAAAAATTTGCTTATGTATCGACCCAACTTCTCTTTCGTCCCTTTCCACATCGATTTTACAGTCTTCTGTTAACTTCGTGCGGTTTTGTAGAGTTTTGGTTCTGGAGGAATTGAAAATGGATCACGTAAACTTTGTGATCGACGCATCTGTTGAGGAGGTTGACGACTGCTACTACCTTCTTTAGCACCACGCATAGTACCAACTCCATAATTGTTGACACTTCGGCATGCCTCATCTCTCAATGCATTTACAGAAAAGCGATATTGTAAAGACCCAGAAATTAGAAAAAAGAAAATTTGGAAAATTTGAAGGAAATAATGATTTTTCCCCTGGTTATAAGGGACAAAAGTTAACTTTTTGATCGGAACACTTTTTGGACTTTCAGAAGAGACCGTTGGATAGGTCTCGAGACGCTGAATCCGTAGACAGACGGCATACGTCAATCGGAGTTCAGATGTAAAAGATACGGGTCTGAGACGGCGAAAGGCAATTTGGTAATGTGTCAAAGAAGGGTAAAATGGTAATTTGACTGGCCTTTTGATGAGTCAGTACGGCTATGACTCACTTAGGTTGTTAAGTGACATCTGTCACTTGGTATGAGAGATTAGTGGCTTAAGTGATGATGGTGCAAGTATGGTTGGGCGGTGTGGACTTAAACTGAGAAATAACTCGTGTGTGGGGGGTGTTTGAAAAACAGAGGAGAAGTATTTTCTCAAGTGAGAATTTGAACCCGTAGGTTGTGAGAATTAAAGGGAATTAAGAGGAGGAAAACAAGGAATTAGAAGACGTTGCTTACCTAGAACCTGGTTCCAATTCGAAAACTCATCTTTGAGTTCGATTACTTGGAAGGAATTAAAGTTACAATTGGCATCGAAAACAAGTTCATAAGAGTCCCTCGAAGCTTTTAGATGGATCAATTGAAGAAAACTAAGTGGAACTGAAGAAGTTCGATGAATGAACAGTGCTCGAATGTTCTTCTACTAATCGAGTTCGAACTGACGGATTGAGGTAAGGTATAGTGTAATTGAGATTACAGAACCCTAATGAGACTCCTAACGATGCTATAAGATGACTCAATTGAAGGAATCAATGAATAATTGACAGGAATTTAGCCGGGTCAAGACGCGGGCCAACCGGACCCGTTTATCAGTAAAACGGGTTGGGACGATGAACAGTCATTGTTACTGTAGCAGGCGCGTGGACTCACGCGCAGCAGCTTGCGGTGGCACGTACGGGCACGTGAGCGGGATTTTAGAGGTGATTTCAACATGACTTTTGTCCCATTTAATGTAACAAACATTTTGGCACTGGTTTCGAGGAAATCAGATATCGTTTCAATAGTATTCTGTGTATCCGAAGTTTTAATATACGTTGAAAATATGTATTTAAATCCCAGAAAAATTGGGGAAAATTATATGAGGTATATTGAGATGTTAGTGACCCTCGATAATGATTTTGGACAGGAATGGTGACTTCCAAAATTTAAGGAAAAACGTGCAGCTCGGAAAGCGAGCGATATGGACGGTGTGTGAGTGGACTTTTGTTTTCTTCCCAAAATGCATGTATATATGTTTTAAATGCTATATTATGTGATTTGAAATGATTTGACTTGATTGATATTTCGATATGATGATTTATCGATTTTATGAATTATTATATTATTTGATGGGCACAATTTTCGATAAACTTGTGAAATTGCTGTTTTGGGCGAAGGCCCAGGATTTGAGATTGGTTTTGACTCGGATTATGAGTCAAGGATTGCTTTGATGGATTTTTTATGCTTTTTGGATACATTTTATGGATTTATGTGAAATTTGCAACTGACGTTGCGATTGCACCGATTTGCGTGAAAATGGTATTTTGGGCTTGAGTCCCAATTGGATAGTGATTTTGACTCGGTTTTGGAGTCACGTGTGAATATGATTAAATTGATGATTTTGATTTATAAAGTGAATTTTGGACATTTTTTTATGATGGATTTGTGGAACTTGCTTTGTGAAAGCTATGTTTCGGGCATAGGCCCTGTTGAAATGTTTTTGATTTGATTTGAGACATAAATGGTTTTAAAATGAGATTACTGGATTTGGTGACTGTTCCACATATACCATCCTCTGTGATTTGATGGTCTCCTCCAGACGTCGTAGATCCTGGAGTAGTCACGATCCACTGCCTGGATATGAGTAGCTCCGAGGGAGGCTCAATCTCAGGAGTGTGTATCAGGACCGGTCCCAAATCCCCCGGGATTAACGTGGGACCCGCCTGATCCCGTCTGACATGAAGTGTCAGACTAGGAAAAATTCCATTTTTAGCCCTCGCCGGGGCTATCAGAGTGCGTCAGGATCGTAGGAGGAGGGGAGTGATGTCTCGTCTCTGCTACAGCCCGCATCCGCTATCAACCTGAAGGGCATTAAAACATGAAAACCGTGAGTGGACAAAAATAATAATTTCATTAAAAATATTTTTATACAAAGACATTTATGCCCTTCATAAAAGCATATGCATGCATTCAAAACCGTTTATCAAACATTCATAAAATCATTTATCAAACATATCAAAACCTTTCAATGGTTCATGCCCGGTTCCCATAAATCGTCATGACCCATAAATTCATTTGGGTCCTCGACCCGAAATCATAACTCAAACCCGTAGGTCAAATCACTAGGGACTCAGCCCAAATCACATCAAGTACAGGTCTCAGCCCAAAACCATTCTCAAAATATCACAAACAGGGTCTCCGTCCCAAATCACTTTTGAATTTCTTTAACAAATTCAAATAGGGGGGTCTCCGCCCCAAATCACTTTTCCATAAAATCTCATACGTACCGTCATATGTATAACCCATCCGCGGCACTTTCAAGAAGATGCCAACTCGGGGCACAAAGCCCCTAGGGAACACATCCCCGATATAGTCACGATGTCATCAATCTATCTAGTGTGCACACTACTCGGGGTCTCACTCCGAGTCTTCTCCTAGGAATCTCCATCTGGGAGGCTCAATCTCTGGATCTAGTCCAAGCTCTCTCTCCGGATCTAGTCCACATATCCATCCAGAATCTGGTCCGGGACCACATCATATCTAGTAACCACCACTCCTGGAACGAGATCCCTATGGGGATACCCATTCTGGTCTGTGGATCGTGACTCTCTAGGTCGACGCTGGAGGAGACCATATAAACATATGGAGGGTTCATTCATTTCAAGTACTTTCTTTCTTTTCTTAAAATCATATTTCAACTGGGTCTCAAACCCAATTCATCTCAAAGGGATTCCCCGAATCCGATTCAAATCCATTTCACAGGCCTCGGCCTAAATCCTCAGTTCAACTGGGTCTCATGCCCGAATTCTCATTTCATAAATCGAACTGGGACTCAAGCCCGATTTCACAATCAATAAGGCCCTAAGCCCGAACCACGACTCAATGGGACCTCACGTCCGGTTTCACAACCAACGGGGCCTTAAGCCAGAAATCTCAACTAAATGGGTCTCAGGCCCGATATCATCAATCAACGGGGCATCAAGTCCAATAGTACTACTAACTGGGCCTCAAACCCGAATCGTAAACCAAATGGACCATCGGTCCGATCGTATGGCTCAAATGGACCCTAGGTTTGATTCCTTATCAAATCAAATGGACACCAAGTCCGAGAGTTGTAATTCAAATGGGTCTCGTACCCGATTTCATGTTTCTAAATCCAAAATCCGTTTATTAAACCCTCGTTGAAAACCTAGCACGTATAAGCATCGTATAAAACCGTAAATCTCGAAATAAGTGCAAATACGTAAATCCTAGGCTACCACAAAAAATTTGCACTCATGGCAACACAAAACATGTATTAAAATAATTTATAAACATTTATGCATGCATCAATTTCGAAAGAAGGGTCCACTCACAGACCGTCCGAAGCCGCACCTCGATACGCATGCCATAATCGTCTCCTGGGTCAAACGTCGCCTCCGGGATTCCCGAACCTGTCCAAATTAATTTAGAGGGTTACTAATAGCCTCATTAACCTCTCACTAAAGTCTCGTAATTTTCCGGAATTTCTAACTATTTTTAAACGCGAACCTAAACCTTCGGACAACCCGAACTATATCGAAACGATGTCCGATTGACACGAAACCAGTCCCAAAATGTTCGTTACATCGAATAGATGATTTCGTATGTTGGAACCTTCCCCAAATACCCCGTCACGCGCCGTCACGCGCCCCTGGTTGTGGCCTGCGCGTGGGCCCACACGCCGGCACTGTAGATTGTCCCTGTCCTTGCGACGGCCGGTTCAGACCAGCCGGTCCGGTTCGTTCCTGTAACTGGACCGGCGTGACCGGTCCAGGCCCCTACACTCTTCATTTTTCCTCCGTTTTGTCCCATTTCAATTCCAAAATTCCTCTTTTAATGTTTTCTATCAATCCCAATTAACAAAACTAACTAAAACCACCTAGAATCCGTGAACCCAAAAACCCCTCCACGGTTCAAGTTTTCTAAAATCTCCCCTGGGCTTCACAGCCGTCAAACACCGTCCAAAATCATCTCTATACTCCCTAAACAACCTAACAAACATTCCCTAATCAACCAAAACTATCCATAATGCAAAAATCGACAAAAGGGAAGATTTGGGTTTAACCCGGTACCTGTTTGGGTTCAAGGCCGCTGTCCACGGCGGCTGGGCTTCCAGCCGGCCACCACCATCCATCTTTCTTCCTCTCATCCTCTGGGCCTCACCAGGATGATCAAGTAGGGTTCAGGTTTGGATTTGGGGAGGGAGAATGGATGATCGGGTTTTGGTGGGGAAAATGGGAGAAATGGATCGATGCATGTATGTGGGAAGGTGGGCAATGGATGGGTGACACTTGTCACTCATCCATTGGGCCTGCCCAAAAATATCTGGGCCCCACCTGCTACCAAACAGTCCCCGTCTCGTAAAACATGCAATAGTACGTTCGAACTTTCCTGAACCGTAACTTCTCCGTCGAACATCCGAATTCGACGTGCCGCCTGTCTACGGATTCGTATCGTCCTGATTTACGTAACGGTCCTCGGCCCTCGGCCCTCAGACATTCTGGGTCAAAAGTCAACTTTTGGCCCAAATTACCAAAATGCCCTTGAACTTCCGAACGTCATAACTTCCTCCTCGAACGTCGGAATCAAGCGTTCCACTTGTCTATGAACTCGTGACGTCACAAAATACGTCACAGTCATCGGCCAAAGTCCATTTGACTGTCCAAATGAAAAGTCAACGATTTACCCAATCTAGGGGCAAAATCGTCATTTCGCCCGAACGTCCGCTAATCCTCTTCTAATCTCTGATTAGCCTCGCTAATCCGTAATTAATTCTTAATTAATCCCGCTACTTCGGGACAGGTCGTCACAGTGTGAGATTATGATGATATCTTCCAGATGTCGTAGATCTTGGAGATGATATCACCCCAGACGTCGTAGATCCTGGGGAGGTACTCGGACATGAGACACCCAAGTTTGCACGCGTTGCATTGATATCGTGATGGGTTACTTGGATATTGAGATTGGATTTTGAGCATTGGTGGTTATTATGAGTTATTAATCTTTGTGTCCAGATGCTTTATATCATGAGCTGATTTGGTGAACATAAGTTTTATGGACCATGGGAAAACATGTTTTGATTTTATCAGTACACTATTCATACTTGATTGACTTCACGCTATTACTCATGTTTTATGATATGCATGCATGTTTATGAAACTGAGGGGTAAGAATGTATTTTGATAAATGTATTTCTAAAACTTTATGTTGTCCACTCACACCTTTTATGTTTTTATTGACGCTCCAGGCCGTGGCACGATGATCGAGGCTATTCGAAAGGCGGAGGCACGAGTGGGCACATGTGCGATTATCCCTTGTTTGGCAAGTGCTGAGGGTAATTTCGTAACTTTAGTTGACTTGTCAGATGGGACCAGGATCGGGCACGGTTATCTATGTCCTTCGGGGACGGGTCCTGTCAAATTGGAATAAGAGCACTAGGTTGCTGATTGTGTTGCCACATCATACCTCCGAAACGTAAGCCTCGTGCGCGACCTGGTTATGAGACGGGTATACGAGGGTATATGAGACCTAGTGATTGATCCCGGAATGAGATTGACCCTAGATTGGGGATCAAATGTTAATTAGTGTACACTGTGAACTACTAACTGTTAAACCCAGATTTGTGTGGGTCCCGAGAATGAACGAGCCTAGAGGCTAGAAAAGTAGCACAAATGGGCAAGTTGGACCCGGGATGAGATTATTCTATGTGGATTTCTTAAGTGGAATGTGTGACTAACGAGTCTAGAATACGATGGGTTATCTCTGAGGCCTTATGGGTCATATAAGATGTGGTTCACCAGCTGTAATTTCTCCGTAACCGGGTATGCCAATGATGGCATGGATGATTTTTATGAGATTGGACTCAAAATGAGTCAAGATTGGACTCGAGAGGAGTCGAGACAGGAAAATGGGACTAAACGTGAGTCAGGAGATCGGTTAGGACTCGAGATGAGTCATGGTAATGTATCAGGGCTCAGGATGAGCCGTAAAGGTTGAAATATAACTATGGTTTTTGACACGGCCGACCCTTGATTGAAGAATGTTTGGCACCTGGGATGCCAAGGATTGGGATAGGGTCAAATACTGATGGGTTATGAATTTATGGATTGGCATTATTTAACTCTATTTACTGGACTTCTGGATTTGGATGGGTTATGTTAGTTTCACTTAGTGATTGAAAGTTCGGGTAGAGACCCAGAGTACACAGAGATTTGGACTTTGGAGATTGTCCAGTTTAGTGGGACGCCAATTGGGTCCACTGAGGGATAAAGTGCTAAGGTTAATTGCTCAGTAATGCTCATGCTATTGGGTCGTCTGGTCACATCATAAAGAAATGATTATATCGATTGATAAAGTGATATGGCATTGTTGGGGTGCAATTTAGCAGGGATTGGCTCCTGCAATGATGGTTGATGTGACAGGCGAGGGAAGAATTGGTGGGGCCCTAGGTGGACCGTAGGGGCGTGGTCAGTTGGGACCATATGCTCGAGGATTGCAGTTACCTAGCAGGAGGCCTGAGTAACCTCTGGAGTGGTGACATAGATGTAAGTTTAACTAGGACATATGTATTCGGTAGGTCCCGAGCTATCCACTCTTCCATGTTTTGAGATTGTATATTGGACGGATATGGACATGTCCGTGATTAGTTAAGGTATGGAAGTCGGTGAGCCGACTAGAGCTACAGATATGATAAAATTGATTATATTTATGTGGTAACCTTGGTAATTATGTATGATAAAATTGGTAAGACCTAAGGGGGCAGACCTGTCGATGTGAGGCTACCCAAGATGACAGGCGTTATTCGCCTAGTGGTTGACCTGGAGTATTCCTGGACTTGGATGATTTGGATGTAATCCCTGGGATGGATTGATTGATGACTTAGGATACCTCTATCGAGTATGTCGATTAGAGAGTGATATATGGAGTTCAGAATTACCCAAGGTGATGTGTTAGGGAGACTCGAGGATGTTACCCTCTAGAATGATATTGAACCTCGTAATCGATGGACTGTTGGTATGAGGTAATCAACTTAACTGGTCAGATGTGTGGCATATTTCATTCATATATGAGATGCCTAGTGATGGCTGAAGATGTACGGATTTTTCAATATGTTTCCTGAGATTTTGCCAGGATGAGAGATTGAGTTTATGATGGAGATCATATCGAGTATACGAGTTGTTTCTCGGACTGTAACGACCCGTCCCGAATTCCGGGATTAGATTAGTGACTAATGTTGATTAGTGAGGTTGATCGGTGATTAGTAGGGCGAAATCGGACAAAACGTGCAAAATGACCGTTTTGCACCTAGTCGTGGGCAAAATGTTGACTTTTTGATTGGGCGGTTAAATGGACTTTGACCGATGACCGTGACGTAGTTCAGGACGTCACGAGTTCATAGACAGGTGGCACGTTTGATTCCGACATTCGAGGAAAAATTTATGGCGTTCGGAAGTTGAGGGGTATTTTGGTAATTTGGCTGAAAAGGGGCCAAATGTTGACTTTTGACCCGGGAAGTCCAATGGACGAGGGCCAAGGACCGTTACGTAGGTCTCGTCGATACGAATCTAATGACAGGCGGCATGCCGAAATCGGAGATTCGACAATGAAGTTGTGGTCACGGGAGCGAAATCGATTAACCGAACGAACCAGGATTTCGATTAAAATATTATTAAATAATGAATAGTGATCAGAGTTTGTGAACACTTGGATGAGTGACAAGTGTCACCCATCCCTTGTTTTGAGGCCCTAAATTGTGGAACATGTTTCCCATTAATTCATTTTTTAATCATTCCTCGTCATCCTTAGTCATCATTCATTCTTCATCATTCGTCATCTTCATCTTCTTCATTTATTTTCTTCAAAACCATATACCTCAATCCTACACAAACACCTCCCAATCATCATGCATTGCTTATGACCCGTGAACGAAAGTTGGAGAGGATGTTGAGACGAACCCAATGGTGGTCACGGTAAGGACCGTTGTGCACAGTGGCCGGAATTTTGGAAGGTAAAACCGTAGGATTCAAATTTTGGGTTTTTGATTTTGATGGTGTTGATTGATTCTAAGTTTAGGATGATGTTATTTGAGCTCTCACGAGCTTGTAGGTGCAATTTGGGACGGATTTAGACGTTGGAGGTGGCCGGAATGATGATTAGAATTCTGGCCGAAAATTTGATTGACCGTCACTTAAAATCCAGGTACTTTCTGAAATTTAGGGGTTGATATTTGGAATCCTTGGCTCGAGTAGATGGATTTACATAGGTAGAACTTCGAATTTGGTTGAGAAACGATTGAGATATCGAAGTTTGAAGTTTGGGGCATCAATGGAGTTTTCCAGCGAGAAATTCCGGCGAGTCGCCGCGGAGTTGACTCGGTCTCCGGAGAGTTGACTCGTTGACTCTGACCCATTGAATTTTGACCCTTGACTTACTGTTCATGATGACGTCATCGTTGACTTTGCTGACGTCAGCGTTGACTTTTTGGTCAACATTTGACTAAAACTTTGACCCGAGCGTGGGAGCGTATTTTTAGGTTGGACCAAAACCATTTTAAGGGTTTCGACAATCCGGATCCAATGGCGGTGGTTTCGGGGTCGATCGGAGATCGTTAAGTTGGTCAAATTGAGATTTTCACCTCGAGAAACGTGTACGGGACACGTTGACTTTTCCGGGAAATTTTAGGGTTCTTAATATGGACTTGTATACCTTTGGATATGATTTGGACAGGTCAGGATGACCCAGAGAGGTCGGATTAGCCCGGAGAGGCTTATGGCACGCAATATCGAGGCGGCAGCTAGGACGGACTGTGAGTGGACTTTTGTTTTCTAACCTTGATGCATGCATATATGATTTTAAATGCTTTATTATATGATTTTATATGCTTTGGCATGATTGATGTTTCAATCTGGTGATTTCTCGGTTTTATGATTATTATATTATATTTTGGCACGATTTTCGAAAAATGATGACATTGATGTTTTTGGGTTAGGCCCGGATTGAAAATGATGTTTTGACTCGGGTTATGAGTCAGGGAATTAAAAATTATATTTGGACTCGGAATATGAGTCAGGGATTGTTTTCATGGATTTACGTGATCGTGGCAACTCGGGATTACGGTTGCACAAATTTGCGTGAAAATGATATTTTGGCTTGAGCCCAAGTGAATAGTGATATTGACTTGGATTTGGAGTCACATGTGAATATGATTAAATTGATGATTTTGATTTATAAAGTGAATCCTGGACACTGTTTTACGATGGTTTTGTGGAACTTGATTTGTGAAAGCTATGTCTCAGGCATAGGCCCCATTGAAATGTTTTTGACTTGATTTGAGACATAAATGATTTTAAAATGAGATTACTGGATTTGGTGACCTGTTCCACATATACCATCCTCTGTGATTTGATAGTCTCCTCCAGACGTCGTAGTTCCTGGAGTAGTCACGATCCACTGCCTGGAGATGAGTAGCTCCGAGGGAGGCCCACTCGCAAGAGCGTGGGACAACTGCCTGGAGATGAGTAGCTCCGAGGGAGGTTCACTCGCAGGAGCGTGGGATTATGATGATATCCTCTAGACGTCGTTGATCCTAGAGTTGATATCCCCCTAGACGTCGTAGATCCTGGGCGATGTACTCGGACGTGAGACACCGAGTTTGCACGCGTTGCATTGATATCGTGACGGGTTATATGGATATTGAGGATTGGTGGTATTATGATTTATTGATATTTGTGTCCAGAGGCTTTATAACAGATGCTTTAAAAACATGATGCTTTATGTCATGAACTGATTTGATGAACATGAGTTTTTATGGACCATGGAAAACGTATTTTGATTTTATCGGTCCACTAATCATACTTGGTTGATTTCACACTATTACTCATGTTTTAAGTTATGCATGCACGTTTGTGAAAACTGAAGGGTAAGAATGTGTTTTGATAAATGTATTTCTAAAGGTTCATTTTTGTCCAATCATAGCTTTTATTGGTTTTAATGCCCTTCAGGTTGATTACTGATGCGACTGCAGCAGAGACTGGGACATTGCACGCCTCCTCCATCGATCCTTGCGCACTCTGGAAGCCCCATTTGGGCTGTGACTTTTGGTTATCCCTTGTTTGGCACCCCTTGTTGGACGGGAGCAGGGCACATTCCACGGTAATCCCGGGGGGATTGGGATGGGTCCTCTCAACTTAGTATCAAAGCAGGGTTGCTCTTTTTGTGCGCGCAGGTCGAGGGTGCGATGTCTCTTTGGACTGCAGTTCGTTATCAACCTGATAGATAGTTTCTGGGTTTTAATCGCGGACAGAGTGTGTTTGGCCCGATACGCCGTGCGGTAATGTGATTCGACCCGAGTGGGGTTGTATGTGATGAACTGGTAATGTGGGACCGTCGGTTCGGTCATGTGATATTCGATTGTGGTGCTGCTAGGTGCAGCTAGGTTCGAGGAACCTCATTTGAGTAATGGTCTAAAATGTGAACCCTAGTGGTGATTGCTAGTGTACGGGATGTCAGTACATCGGAGTTAGTCGATGACCTTAGTGATGGAACCCACATTGAGTTGATGGTAGGATTGCATTTGACGTCTCTACGATGTCAGGACCGCGGGGCTCGGTCAGGTTGTGGATTATATTACGGAGAGCTGTTGGGTTCGGTGGAACCATAGGGTGTGACTGTGGAACCCTAGTATATGATTGAAAAAGGTGAACTTTAGTTATGACTAGTAGATGAGAACTTGTGCTGCGACGAGCGGCTGAGGTCATGGATGACCATGTGGATGACTCTGGTGAGTCTAGTCAGAACTATGGGATTCGACCCACGGGTACGGTTATGAGATAAATTATGGAATCCCGAGTTAGACCAGGTATTAGTGTGATGTGTGGGTACGGATCTCGATAGCAATGACCGTTGGTCGGTAGTCATGTGGAGATGACTGGCTATCAAGGGTAATTAGTGTGGGTGCAGTACTTGGGGATCAGGGGACGTTCAGGGAACGTTCATTATCCTGATGTGAACTGTTAGAAAGGTGGTACCCATAGTTGTGAGGTACGAGTAGAGGTACGGGATCGTCGTTCGGTATGAACGGAGATCCAGGGTTGTCATATTTGCACATGGTGTGCAAGTATGGATGTTTGTATGTTGGTACTTTTGTGCTGATGCTAGTATGGATGCCCGTGTGCTGATACTAGTGTGGTTGATAGTGTGTTGGTGCTGGTACTAGTGCTGGTGCTAATATCGGTGATTGTGATGACGATGAGCCACGAGTAGGGGCGTGACTCCGTCATGATGGACATATGTTCGGTATTTGGGATCTGGTAGTGGATGAGTGATGGACTGGATGGGATCCAGTTGAGATTGTGATGTGTTGGGATCAGTCCCGGCAGTGGTAAAATGACAACTGATGAGTGGATAAAAAGGTATGATTGAGACTTGAGTGATATTGGGATGACATCCCCTACGTCATGAGAATTAGTGGATTTGGGGAGTTGTTGGCAACTCCGAGTTTTGTGTGATTGTATGTTTTTAATATCCCCAGAAAGCAAATGGAAATGATTAGAATTGGAAGAGACGAGGGAAATCATTGGTGGTATAGATGTGGGATTCTGTGATTGTAAATAACTTGGAGAACCGAGTGTTGAACTTATAAAGGTTGAGATATGAGAACAAAACCGTAATGAATTACATCATTTTGGATGTGCGTAAATGGTTATTAACGGACATGAGGTCTGGGTAATGGATTGATTGCGGACACGTGGTTGTCCAAGTGAGTTGTGGATGTGGGAAGTCCAGTGGCTGGACTTGACATCTCCTTGGGAGCATGTCAGTTTCCAACACGGTTGGAACCTTAGTTTCGAGGAGAGTTGTGATTGTGGGACGAGAGGAATGCTCGTTTCCGCATTGGCGATAGGTATTCGGGAGTCATTGGGGTTAACTTCTTATTTTCCTACCCTAGCAGACATTGATTGTAGTTACCAGTATGTTGAGCGTGTATTGGTTGGTGGGGCCCATGTGTGTTTTTGGGTCATCAGGAGGAGTTGCGTGTTTTGAAATTAGGTAAACGAGATTTCCCATTTTCTGCTTGGTGGCAGACGATGTTGGGTTACATGGCGTGGTGTAACGACCCACCCCGGAATTCGGGATTAGGTTAGTTACTAATCATGATGAATGAGGGTTAATCGATGTTTAGTTGGGTGGAATCGGACGAACGATGCAAAATGACCGTTTTGCCCCTAGTCGTGGGTAGAACGTTGACTTTTTATTCGGGCGGTCAAATGTACTTTGCCCGATGACCGTGACGTAGTTTGGGTCGTCACGAGTTCATAGACAGGTGGCACGTTCGATTCCGACGTTCGTGGTGAAAGTTATGACGTTCGGAAGTCCAGGGCCATTTTCGTAATTTGGACGAAATAGGTGGAGAATGTTGACTTTTTGACTGCAAGGTCCGATGGCCGAGGACCGAGGACCGTTAGGATGGTCTCGATACCCTGAGTCCGTAGGCAGGCGGCACGCGTCAATCGGAGTCCGGATGACCGAGTTATGGGCCTGGTTATGTGAGGGGCATTTTGGTAATTTTCTGCACAAGGGCAGAATGCTAATTTCACAAGGGATGGTTGAACGGTTACCGTAGCACCTATAATGGGAGACATACCAGTGCACGGGTGGATGGTTTTTGGGGCAAATTGGATGGGCTAAATGGTTGTTTATGGGGTATTGCATTGTTTAATCATGTTAGTGGGAGACATGGCCGTGTGGACGATGGGATTGGGCAACTAAACCGTGGCTGGTGCACTGGTGGGTTTTTAGCACGGGTTGTTGGTTACAGGCGTGGAGCAAAGACATGGGGGAGCATTTCGATTCTAGTCAGGTGTGGGTGTGAGTGTTTTGAGTTGTTTTGCTACTTGGTGGCGTGATCAGAGCACGGGGGGACTGGGTTTTGCCCTGCGTGGGAGGCAGGCAGTGCACGGGCTGAGTTTGTCGATACTGAAAAACAAGGACAGTTGAGCAGGGACGGAGAGAGGAAGAGTCGTATTGTTCAGTGGGTGATCAAGTAGTGCTTGTGCTTGAGCTCAGGGGGTGTGAGGGCACTGATATTTGGGTCTGAGAGTACACAAATGCGGGCTGGTGAACTCATAGCAGTGTGGGCGTCGCTGAGGGGAAAAACAGAGTGTGAGAGCAGGTTGATTATCCTTCCATTAGAACAAGCCAGGGGTGAGTCATGGCGGGGTGAGTGAGTGTTCAGAGTCCAATGGTGAGGTGTAGCGGAGTGGCTGAGTGAGAATGCACCCAGAACCCGGGAACCGTCCCTGGGAAATTTCAAATTCGAAGACCAGTTTTAGGCCAGCCCAAAGTCCAATTAAGTTCGAATGAGCTTTATGGGACCTTCTTTAGTCGATCGAAGTCAAGGAAGTTGACGTTCGAAGCTCGCAGAGCCATGTTCAGACTCGACGAATTTCAGGAAACCAGGAGCTTGTGTTCGTGCAATTGGAGGTAAGCCCTTGCAAAATTGATTTCAAAATCATTCTCAAGGTAAGTCTGCGATGCTCCCTAACCAATTAGTTGAGGGAAACAGTGACAGTCTGTTGAACTGGGACGATGAACTCCGAGTTCGACTCGAGTTCAATTATGTTGTTTTTAGGCCGTGTCGAGTGGATTAATTCATACAGACCTTTAATGGAATGTATTGAGAGTCTACTTGTGGGATCAATTGAAGAAATTAGATGGTTTAACGCAGGAATCGAATCGGGTCGAGGCGCGGGTGAAATGGCTCGTTTACCTGCTAGCCGGGTAGGGACGACGACTGTGCAGTACTGTAGCAGGCGCGTGAGCCTCACGCGCAGCCGCTTGCGGCGGCGCGTGAGGGCGCGTGGAGCGGTTTTTCAAGGTGAGTTCAAAACAACTTATGTCCTACACAACGTGACGAACATTTTAGCATTGGTTTCGAATTTATCGGACAACGTTTCGATGTGGTTTCGAGGGTCCGAAGATTTATGTTACGTTTGTAAATAATGATTAATTCCCGGAAAATTATGGGGAATTAGTATGATGTTATTTGAGACCTTAATGACCCGGGAATGTGTTTTCGGACAGGATTCGAGTTTCTGAAAAATCCCGAAAATTACGGGAATGCGTGCGGCGCGAAACCGAGCCTTAAAATTGGTGTGTGAGTGGACGTTGCTTTCAAAATTTAATGCATGCATGAATTATTTCTATGATCTTATGATTATGATTATAAGTTGTGATTGATTTTGATTTCCGTATTTATACGTATTCGATTCCTGTATTTATACGCATTTTTACTATACATGTGAAATTACACGTATTTTGAGACTATGGTCACTCGTGTGCTTAATGATGGTTTAATGAAGGAAGTTATATGAAATGGGTGTAAAATGATTTAAGAAGGCTGTTTATGATTTGCGAGTGTGACTTACGATTTTGACATGTTTTTCGAGAACGTTCCGGATTTGCACATTTTACGAGATTTCGAGTTATTGTGATTTGATCACTGTTGATGTTTGAATCGGGGAATTAAAATGAGACTTGAGATTTTGAGGATTTTAAAAATGGGTTTTGAGTATGTTTTGCTTGGATCGTGATTTTGGTGATTATGGTTGTGGTTTTGATGTGTTGAAAATGAGATTTGAGAAAGAAGTGATTTCTAAGAATTAAAATGGATTTGAAAAAGGTGATTTCGGGCTTGATGCTCGGGGCACAAAAGTAACTTTGATTTACGAGATTTCGGTTTTCGGGAATTTAAAGTGGATTCTTGGTTTGGGTTCGGGATGATGCTTCCGGATGCCGGCTTACGGAATCATTATTGCGAATTCGAATTCGGGAATGAAAAAGGATTTAATAAAGTGATTTGGTATGATTGTACATGCCCCATGTGTAATGGTGATTTGAATATGTTTTGTGAAGTATGATTGGGAATTTGAATGTGGAAACTCGGACCATGGGTCCTGTTGTGAAAAATGTGATTTCGGGATGGACCCCGCGTTGTTGTGATTGAAAAATGTTTTGGGTTTAAAGACTCGTTGATAAATGTTTTGGGTTTAAAGACGCGGGTGCTATTGCTGGAGCACGTTTTGAGTTTAAAGACTCGGTTAATTGATGACGGGGGAGGGCCCTTAATGAGTTTAAAGACTCGTGAGTTTAAAGACTCGGTTACTGTGATACCCCCGAGGCCTATTGATTATGTTCTGAGTTTAAAAACTCGTTGATATCCCGGGAAGGCCTGTTTATGCGCATGGTTTTGAGTTTAAAGACTCGGGCGCACTTGATATCCAGCAAAATGATTGACTTGTGCTTGATTGATGATTTTTGATGTTTCGGTTGAGTTGGGCAGTGGCCCGGTATATGGTTGTTGGTTTTGGATCATGTTGTACATTTGGTTTTGATTCGCGGTTTTGGGCTAAGGCCCGGTGTTTATGATTGCGGGCTAAGACCTGATGGTTGAGAAAGGAAAAATGATTTTGAGGTTCATACTAGTTTTTCCTTATGTTGAAATTTGATACACAGTTTTTCTTAGGTGGAAAATCTTAACCGATGCGAAATGATTTTTGTATGCATGCATTCGTTTTTACGCGGAAGGTAAAAACGTTTGTTGTAACTGTTTTGCTAAACTAATTTATTTTTGTCCACTCACACCTTTTGGTTTTTATTGACCCTCCAGGTCGTGGCGCGTTGTTCGAGGCTGTATGAGGGGCGGAGGCATGAGTAAGTACGTGTGACTATCCCTGGTTTGGCAAGTACTGAGGGTAACTTGGGATTTTCAGTCATCTTGCCAAACGGGAGCAGGACCGGGCACGGTCATCGATGCCCCTTTCGGGGGCGGTCCTGTCACGTGGTGAGTGCAGCGAATGTTGTTTGCATCCACGTAGGAGGAGCTGTGGCATCATTGTTTTGGATCATCCTTGATTTTTCCTAGGTGGAATGACAAGGATCGATACGAGGTAATCAGTGAAAATCCGCAGTCTCGTCGTATCCCGTCGTTGACTGATCTGTTTAGTTGTGGGGGTTGGCTGTCGAAAGTTGTGACAGTACGCAAATTAGATGAGGGTGTAAGACCCTATGGTTTGGAATTTAGTAGTTAACTGTGTGGGTCCTAGGTGGAGCAGGATCGTGACGTTTATAGTCAGGGACGCAGTGTCGAATCTGTGTCATGATCTTGATGATCCAGATAGGGGGAGAGTTTATCACTCTTACTTTGGTATGTGAGTTGTAAATGACGGGACTAAACTTCTTTTCGGAGTGGAGCCAGTATGGTTTATTACTTGAGCGAGTAGGTTTCCAACGTGGTCGGAATTTTTGTTAATCTTAGACGTGTGGAAGTTGGATTGGCTTCCCTATGAAGTCAATCGAATGTTTTGAGTAGGTAGCCGATAGGTTCGGTTTTTGGTGTGTCTGGATAGATGTGAACGAGATTTCGGGTTTTGGAATCGAATTTCTGGGTGACGATTCAGGATTCGATTTTGAAATTTGAAAGTGGATTTCCGAATTTGGGTATGAAATGATTATTCCAAATGCTAGCTTACGGAATAATGATTTCGGATTCGGATTTGGACGTGAATTAAAAATGTGATGTCTGGGTTTGGATTCGGGATTTCTTACGAAATTGCGGATTCGGATTTGGAATTAGGAACTAGATAATGGGTGGAGTTTCGATTTTTCACATGCTGGATTGGGAAAATGTACTCCATTATTGGAACGTGTTTGGCTATGACCTAGGTGGTTGTAGTCTGGTCGATGGGTTATACCCGAGGTATGTTGGTGAGCGTGTTAGTAGCCGGATTGGTTCCGATACCATTGGATTAGTCAAGTACCGGATCATTGGATACGGTATTCCGATGAGTCTAATTACTCACGAGTCGGGTGAAATGTTGGTAAGTGTATAGTCGAGTCAAGTAAGTTGGTGGCTTGTGTAGCCACGAGTGAGTAGAGTGTCAGTTTCCGACTGACAACTGCCGAATGGTGACAGATTGTCGGGATGTGTCAACGTAAATTGTTGAGTGAGGTCTGATGACTCCCAGTGGGAGTAAATACCAGGTTAGACTGGTGAGTGAGAAAGGAACCGTCGAGTTGTTGCGTCAACGAAAGGGTTGATTGAACAAGTGGTGTCAATTCGAAACGGGTAGTCTCAGTCATTCGACGGGGTCGAGTGCAGTCAATGCGTTATGAGTACTGGTGGTACGTTTGAGTGCAGAAAATTTTTGTTCTGAATAGTTGGTGTACGAGTGTACACGTGTTGTGAAACCAATTTGTTTTCCACGAGGTAGATGTGGATTACGGATAGATGGAATTTCGGAGACGAAATTCTTTAAGGAGGGAAGGTTGTAACGACCCTTCCCGAATTCCGGGATTAGATTAGTGACTAATCTTGATTAGTGATGTTGATTGGTGATTAGTAGGGCGAAATCGGACAAAATGTGCAAAATGACCCTTTTGCCCCTAGTCGTGGGCAAATTTTTGATTTTTTGATTGGGCGGTCAAATGGACTTTGAAATTTCTAGGTTGATATTTGGAATCCTTGGCTCGAGTAGATGGATTTACATAGGTAGAACGTCGAATTTGGTTGAGAAACGAGTGAGATATCGAAGTTTGAAGTTTGGGGCATCAATGGAGTTTTCAGGCGAGTCGCCGCCGAGTTGACTCGTTGACCGACGAGTTGACTCGTTGGCCGACGAGTTGACTTGTTGACTTTTGACCGTTGACTTACTGTTCATGATGACGTCAGCGCTAACTTTTTGGTCAACATTTGACTAAAACTTTGACCCACTCGTGGGAGCGTATTTATAGGTGGGACCAAGACCATTTTAAGGGTTTCGACGATCCGGATCCAATGGCGGTGGTTTCGGGTCGATCGGAGATCTTTAAGTTGGTCAAATTGAGATTTTTCACCTCGGGAAACGTGTACGGGACACGTTGACTTTTTCGGAAAATTTTAGGGTTCTTAATATGGACTTGTATAGGTTAGTAGTAACCTTTGGATATGATTTGGACAGGTCAGGACGACACAGAGAGGTCGGATTAGCCCGGAGAGGCTTATGGCACGCATATCGAGGCGGCAGCTAGGACGGACTGTGAGTGAACTTTTGTTTTCTAACCGTGATGCATGCATATATATGTTTTTAAATGCTTTATTATATGATTTTATATGCTTTGGCATGATTGATGGTTCAATCTGGTGATTTCTCGGTTTTATGATTATTATATTATATTTTGGCATGATTTTCGAGAAATGATGAAATTGATGTTTTTGGGCTAGGCCCGGATTGAAAATGATGTTTTGACTCGATTTATGAGTCAGGGAATTAAAAATGATATTTGGTCTCGGAATATGAGTCAGAGATTGTTTTCATGGATTTACGTGATCGTGGCAACTCGGGATTACGGTTGCACAGATTTGCGTGAAAATGATATTTTGGGCTTGAGACCCAAGTTAATAGTGATTTTGACTCGGATTTGGAGTCACATGTGAATATGATTAAATTGATGATTTTGATTTATAAAGTGAATCCTGGACACTGTTTTACGATGGTTTTGTGGAACTTGATTTGTGAAAGCTATGTCTCGGGCATAGGCCCCATTGAAATGTTTTTGACTTGATTTGAGACATAAATGATTTTAAAATGAGATTACTGGATTTGGTGACCTGTTCCACATATACCATCCTCTGTGATTTGATAGTCTCCTCCAGACGTCGTAGTTCCTGGAGTAGTCACAATCCACTGCCTGGAGATGAGTAGCTCCGAGGGAGGCTCACTCGCAGGAGCGTGGGATTATGATGATATCCTCTAGACGTCGTTGATCCTAGAGTTGATATCCCCCTAGACGTCGTAGATCCTGGGGGATGTACTCAGACGTGAGACACCGAGTTTGCACGCGTTGCATTGATATCGTGACGGGTTATATGGATATTGAGGATTGGTGGTATTATGATTTATTGATATTTGTGTCCAGAGGCTTTATAACAGATGCTTTAAAAACATGATGCTTTATGTCATGAACTGATTTGATGAACATGAGTTTTTATGGACCATGGGAAAACGTATTTTGATTTTATCGGTCCACTAATCATACTTGGTTGATTTCACACTATTACTCATGTTTTAAGTTATGCATGCATGTTTGTGAAAACTGAAGGGTAAGAATGTGTTTTGATAAATGTATTTCTAAAGGTTCATTTTTCGTCCACTCACAGCTTTTATTGGTTTTAATGCCCTTCAGGTTGATTACGGATGCGACTGCAGCAGAGACTGGGACATTGCACGCCTCCTCCATCGATCCTTGCGCACTCTGGAAACCCCGTTTGGGAAGTGACTTTTGGTTATCCCTTGTCTGACACCCCTTGTTGGACGGGAGCAGGGCACATTCCACGGTAATCCCGGGGGGATTGGGATGGATCCTCTCAACTTGGTATCAGAGCAGGGTTGCTCTTTTTGTGCGCGCAGGTCGAGGGTGTGATGTCTCTTTGGACTGCAGTTCGTTATCAACCTGATAGATAGTTTCTGGGTTTTAGTCGCGGATAGAGTGTGTTTGGCCCGATACGCCGTGCGTTAATGTGATTCGACCCAAGTGGGGTTGTATGTGATGAATTGGTAATGTGGGACTGTCGGTTCGGTCATGTGATATTCGATTGTGGTTCTGCTAGGTGCAGCTAGGTTCGAGGAACCTCATTTGAGTAATGGTCTAAAATGTGAACCCTAGTGGTGATTGCTAGTGTACGGGATGTCAGTACATCGGAGTTAGCCGATGACCTTAGTGATGGAACCCACATTGAGTTGATGGTAGGATTGGATTTGACGTCTCTACGATGCCAGGACCGCGGGGTCGGTCAGGTTGCGGATTATATTACGGAGAGCTGTTGGGTTCGGTGGAACCATAGGGTGTGACTGTGGAACCCTAGTATATGATTGAAAAAGGTGAACTTTAGTTATGACTAGTAGATGAGAACTTGTGCTGCGACGAGCGGCTGAGGTCATCGATGACCATGTGGATGACTCTGGTGAGTCTAGTCAGAATTATGGGATTCGACCCATGGGTACGGTTATGAGATAAATTATGGAATCCCGAGTTAGACCAGGTATTAGTGTGATGTGTGGATACGGATCTCGATAGCAATGACCGTTGGTCGGTTGTCATGTGGAGATGACTGGCTATCGAGCGTAATTAGTGTGGGTGCAGTACTTGGGAATCAGGGAACGTTCATTATCCTGATGTGAACTGTTAGAAAGGTGGTACCCATAGTTGTGAGGTACGAGTAGAGGTACGGGATCGTCGTTCGGTATGAACGAAGATCCACGGTTGTCATATTTGCACACAGTGTGCAAGTATGGATGTTTGTATGTTGGTACTTTTGTGCTGATGCTAGTATGGATGCATGTGTGCTGATACTAGTGTGATTGATAGTGTGTTGGTGCTGGTACTAGTGCTGGTGCTAATATCGGTGATTGTGATGACGATGAGCCACGAGTAGGGGCGTGACTCCGTCATGATGGACATATGTTCGGTATTTGGGATCTGGTAGTGGTTGAGTGATGGACTGGATGGGATCCAGTTGAGATTGTGATGTGCTGGGATCAATCCCGACAGTGGTAAAATGACAACTGATGAGTGGATAAAAAGGTATGATTGAGACTTGAGTGATATTGGGATGACGTCCCCTACGTCATGAGAATTAGTGGATTTGCGGAGTTGTTGGTAACTCCGAGTTTGGTGTGATTGTACGTTTTTAATTTCCCCAAAAAGCACATGGAAATGATTAGAATTGGAAGAGACGAGGGAAACCATTGGTGGTATAAAGATGGGATTCTGTGATTGTAAATAACTTGGAGAACCGAGTGTTGAACTTATAAAGGTTGAGATATGAGAACAAAACCGTAATGAATTACATCATTTTGGATGCGCGTAAATGGTTATTAACGGACATGAGGTCTGGGTAATGGATTGATTGCGGACACGTGGTTGTCCAAGTGAGTTGTGGATGTGGGAAGTCCAGTGGCTGGACTTGACATCTCCTTGGGAGCATGTCAGTTTCCAACACGGTTGGAACCTTAGTTTCGAGGAGAGTTGTGATTGTGGGATGAGAGGAATGTTCGTTTCCGCATTAGCGATAGGTATTCGGGTGTCATTGGGGTTGATTTCTTATTTTCTGCCCTGGCAGACGTTGATTGTAGTTACCAGTATGTGAGCGTGTATTAGTTGGTGGGCCCATGTGTGTTTTGGGGTCATCAGGAGGAGTTGCGTGTTTCGAAATTAGGTAAACGAGATTTCCCATTTTCTGCTTGGTGGCAGACGATGTTGGGTTACATGGCGTGGTGAGTGCATCGAGTGTTGTTTGCATCCACGTAGGAGGAGCTGTGGCGTCACTGTTTTGGATCATCCTTGATTTTTCCTAGGTGGAATGACAAGGATCGATACGAGGTAATCAGTGAAAATCCGCAGTCTCGGCGTATCCCGTCGTTGACTGATCTGTTTAGTTGTGGGGGTTGGCTGTCAAGAGTTGTGACAGTACGCAAATTAGAAGAGGGTGTAAGACCCTATGGTTTGGAATTTAGTAGTTAACTGTGTGGGTCCTAGGTGGAGCAGGATCGTGACGTTTATAGTCAGGGACACAGTGTCGAATCTGTGTCGTGATCTTGATGATCCAGATAGGGGGAGAGTTTATCACTCTTACTTTGGTATGTGAGTTGTAAATGACGGGACTGAACTTCTTTTCGAAGTGGAGCCCGTACGTTTTATTACTTGAGCGAGTAGGTTTCTGACGTGGTCGGAATTTTTGTTAATCTTAGACGTGTGGAAGTTGGATTGACTTCCCTATGAAGTCAATCGAATGTTTTGAGCAGGTAGCCGATAGGTTAGGTTTTAGTGTGTCTGGGTAGACGTGAACGAGATTTCGGGTTTTGGAATCGAATTTTTGGGTGACGATTCAGAATTCGATTTTGAAATTTGAAAGTGGATTTCCGAATTTGGGTATGAAATGATTATTCCAAATGCTAGCTTACGGAATAATGATTTCGGATTCGGATTTGGACGTGAATTAAAAATGTGATGTCTGGGTTTGGATTCCGGATTTCTTACGAAGTTGCGGATTCGGATTTGGAATTAGGAACTAGATGATGGGTGGAGTCTCGATTTGTCACAAGCTGGATTGGGAGAATGTACTCCATTATTGGAACGTGTTTGGCTATGACCTAGGTGGTTGTAGTGGTACACCCCGGACATTCGAGGATTTTAATATTTCAATCTAATGTGTGAATTGACGCTTTTACCCTTGTGATTGGCATGGCCAAATTGTTGACTTTTTGATTGATGAGTTAAATGGACTTTGACCTATGACCGTGACGTAGTACGGGACGTCACGAGTTCATAGACAGGTGGCACGTCCAATTCGGACGATCAGGGGCATTACCGTAAGTTGGACTTCACAGGCGAAAATGTTGACTTTTTGTTTGACAATTAATTTTCACGCGACTCAAGGACCGATAGGTAGGTCTCGACGTCCTGAGTCCGTAGACAGGCGGCACGCTAAAATCAGACTTCGTATGGCTGAGTTACGGGTCTAGGAAGTGAGGGGTATTTTGGTAATTATTGAACCAGGGGCATTTTGGTCTTTTTGCCCTGGTTACTGTAGCAGACCGCGGGGGAAATGGGCGGCACCACCATGTGCGGTGGTTCTATCGTGCAATTGATTATGCTATCATGTGCTGGAATGTCTGGGTTGTCTTTTGCTTTTGAACGTGGCCTGAGCCGTCCAGCCTGCACGATCAATTGATTAATTCAAGATCGAAGCTTTTCGGGGAACATTTTTCAGTGGACAATTGGACACCCACGAGCCTCTGGGACGGCTTGAAATTGTTTTAAACCAATTAGAACGTGCTTGAGCAACACTCTGATGCTGTTATAACTAAGAACGGAATGAGTGTTGACGGTTATATGATTTTATATGCTTTGGCATGATTGATGTTTCAATCTGGTGATTTCTCGGTTTTATGATTATTATATTATATTTTGGCGCGATTTTCGAGAAATGATGAAATTGATGTTTTTGGGCTAGGCCCGGATTGAAAATGATGTTTTGACTCGGGTTATGAGTCAGGGAATTAAAAATGATATTTGGACTCGGAAAATGAGTCAGGGATTGTTTTCATGGATTTACGTGATCGTGGCGACTCGGGTTTATGGTTGCACAGATTTGCGTGAAAATGATATTTTGGGCTTCAGACCCTAGTGAATAGTGATTTTGACTCGGATTTGGAGTCACATGTGAATATGATTAAATTGATGATTTTGATTTATAAAGTGAATCATGGACACTGTTTTATGATGGTTTTGTGGAACTTGATTTGTGAAAGCTATGTCTCGGGCATAGGCGCCATTTAAATGTTTTTGACTTGATTTGAGACATAAATGATTTTAAAATGAGATTACTGGATTTGGTGACCTGTTCCACATATACCATCCTCTGTGATTTGATAGTCTCCTCCAGACGTCGTAGTTCCTAGAGTAGTCACGATCCACTGCCTGGAGATGAGTAGCTCCGAGGGAGGCTCACTCGCAGTAGCGTGGGACCACTGCCTGGAGATGAGTAGCTCTGAGGGAGGCTCGCTCGCAGGAGCGTGGGATTATGATGATATCCTCTAGATGTCTCTGATTCTAGAGTTGATATCCCCCTAGTCGTCGTAGATCTTGGGGGATGTACTCGGACGTGAGACACCGAATTTGCATGTGTTGCATTGATATCGTGACGGGTTATATGGATATTGAGATTGGATATTGAGGATTGGTGGTATTATGATTTATTGATATTTGTGTCCAGAGGCTTTATAACAGATGCTTTAAAAACATGATGCTTTATGTCATGAACTGATTTGATGAACATGAGATTTTATGGACCATGGGAAAACGTATTTTGATTTTATCGGTCCACTAATCATACTTGATTGATTTCACACTATTACTCATGTTTTAATTTATGCATGCACGTTTGTGAATACTGAAGGGTAAGAATGTGTTTTGATAAATGTATTTCTAATGGTTCATTTTTCGTCCACTCACAGCTTTTATTGGTTTTAATGCCCTTCAGGTTGATTACGGATGCGACTGCAGCAGAGACTGGGACATTGCACGCCTCCTCGATCGATCCTTGCGCACTCTGGAAGCCCCGTTTGGGCAGTGACTTTTGGTTATCCCTTGTCTGACACCCCTTGTTGGACGGGAGCAGGGCATATTCCACGGTAATCCCGGGGGGATTGGGATGTGTCCTGTCACGGACGCCCTAGTATGTGGCACCTATGGAGTCCTAAGGACTGAAGGTGCAAGTACAGGACTTGGTAGATATGGGTTCATTCGGCTCAGTGTCGTCGTGGGGAACCTAGTGGTGTTAAAGTGGAAAGAGGGATGATGGTCCGAGTATACATGCCAATTATGGATAACTTAGTAAGGTAACGGTATAGGATAAGTATCGCTGGTCATGAGTAAAAGAGAAAAATATGCTATCCGGATTTGATGTGGCTAAGGTTAGCCAATGGTGATGCCTTTAGATGGGCAAATGAACCAGTTATGTTTGTGAGTTGATGAGTCAGGTATTATGACCACATTTGGATGGTGTATGGTACCATGATTGATGATTTGTTGGTGTACTCACATGTACAGATGAGCATGTGATATACTGAACAAATGTAGTGAATGCCTTCAGAGAGAAAAATATATGGTTGGATAAGTGTTAGGCCTGGTCGACCAAAGTAAGTTTGTGAAACATATACAAATAACGATCGGGATTAGTGTGAATCCCAAGAGAAACAGATGTATTGGTCAATGGAAAATAATAAAAGACTGTCATAGGGAACATAAGTTATTTTGAGATTGGATGGATACCACAGAGGATTAGAGAGAGGTTCTCTACAATGTTTTGCCACTTATGGTGATTGACCCGGAAGGAGGTCAGAGTTATTGGAAATGAGAACTGGAATAGAATAATTACAAAGTGGAGAAACGGTGACTTATGTTCAATGTGACCCTTTCTGTGTGCGTAGTGATATGTCACTATGAGATTTTGGATTTGGTGAGGTGTGTTTCGATAGCATAGGGCTGGGATTGCCGATGCTAGCTGAACCCTCATGAGTTTTACTTTTCTTGTGTGATTTGGGATCGACCATAGTGATCCATGGGTCGAGTATGCAGAGGTCATACCTCTGGAAAGGAATGTACGAGTACTGTATCGACCATCAGGATTAGAAATGATTGATAAACAGAAAAGATTAATGTGTGATGAGGCGATGATCAGGATACATTGAGATTAAGACCACAATGAGATTAATGTGTGACCCTGGAAAAAAGGGTATGTAGTGATTGACTTAATGAGGGGAATGAGTTCCCGATCTATTGGACCTTATGAGGTTATTAGCCTGATAGCCTATGCATGGTAATTTAAGCCATTGCACCATGTCATGAGTAGATGAAATGTGATTGGGATGATGATATTGATACTTGTGGGTTCTAGATTGTGTATACTCGGACGTTGAGCTAGGCTCTGTATCCCGAGTGTATCCCGAGTGGGCATGGATATGACTGCCCGTGGGGCAGAGGGTTGCAGAGAGTTATGTACCGATGTTGACTCAGTAATGGGAACTGGGTTGTTGAATTTCCATAAGTTTGGTTATGACTTCTATCCGGTTGAACTAGAAAATGGTTGATGATGTTTCTAGTTTAGATGAGACATATTTCCTCAGGGAAAAGATCATGGCACCTACTGATTGGAATTTTGAGGACGAAATTCTTTAAGGGGGGTAGGTTGTAACAACCCGGAAATTCAAAAAAGAAAAATTTGGAAAATTTGAAGGAAATGACGATTTTACCCCTGGTTATAAAAGCCAAAAGTTGACTTTTTGATCGAAACACTTTTTGGACTTACCGAAGAGACCGTTGGATAGATCTCGAGACACTGAATCCGTAGACAGGCAACATGCGTCAATCGGAGTTCGGATGTAAAAGATACGAGTCTAAGACGGCGAATGGCAATTTGGTAATGTGTCAAAGAAGGGTAAAATGGTAATTTGACTAGGCTTTTGATGAATCAGTACGACTATGACTCACTTTGGTTGTTAAGTGACATCTGTCACTTGGTAAGAGAGATTAGTGGCTTAAGTGATGATGGTGCAAGTATGATTGGGCGGTGTGGACTTAAACTGACAAATAACTCGTGTGTGGGGGGTGTTTGAAAAACAGATGAGAAGTATTTTCTCAGGTGAGAATTTGAACCCGTAGGTTGTGAGAATTAAAGGGAATTAAGAGGAGGAAAACAAGGAATTATAATACGTTGCTTACCTAGAACTGTACAAGAAACCCGAAACCCCCACCTGAAATCTTTGATTCGAAGCTTAATTTTGAATTCGGATTTGTGTGATTAATTGGTGGAAACAAATGTTTGGGTGAGCTTATGGGAGCTCAAAAGAGTTGAATGACACCAAAATTGAAGAAAATTGGGGAGGAATGAGCCTAGACAGACCCTGGTTTCAATTCGAAAACTCATCTCTGAGTTCGATTACTTAGAAGGAATTAAAGTTACAATTGGCATCGAAAACAAGTTCATAAGAGTCCCTCGAAGCTTTTAGATGGATCAATTGAAGAAAACTAAGTGGAATTGATGAAGTTCGATGAATGAACAGTGCTCGGATGTTCTTAGACTAATCGAGTTCGAACTGACGGATTGAGGTAAGGTATAGTGTAATTGAGATTACAGAACCCTAATTAGACTCCTAACGATTCTATAAGATGACTCAATTGAAGGAATCAATGAATATTTGACAGGAATTTAGCCGGGTCAAGACGCAGGCAATCCGGACCCGTTTATCAGTCAAACGGGTTGGGACGATGAACAACCACTGTTACTGTAGCACGCGGGTGGACTCACGCGCAGCCGCTTGCGGCGGCGCGTGGGGGCACATGAGCGGGATTTTAGAGGTGAGTTCAACATGACTTTTGTCCCATTTAATGTAACAAACATTTTGGCACTGGTTTCGAGGAAATCAGATATCGTTTCAATAGTGTTCTGTGTATCCGAAGTTTTAATATACGTTGAAAATACGTATTTAAATCCTGGAAAAATTGGGGAAAATTATATGAGGTATATTGAGATGCTAGTGACCCTCGATAATGATTTTGTACAGGAATAGTGCCTTCCGAAATTTACGGAAAAACGTTCAGCTCGGAAAGCGAGCAATATGGACGGTGTGTGAGTGGACTTTTGTTTTCTACCCAAAATGCATGCACATATGTTTTAAATGCTATATTATGTGTTTTGAAATGATTTGACTTGATTGATATTTTGATATGATGATTTATCGATTTTATGGATTATTATATTATTTGATGGGCACAATTTTCGATAAACTTGTGAAATTGCTGTTTTGGGCGAAGGCCCAGGATTTGAGATTGGTTTTGACTCGGATTATGAGTCAGGGATTGTTTTGATGGATTTGTTATGCTTTTTGGATATATTTTATGGATTTATGTGAAATTGGCAACTGAGGCTGCGATTACACAGATTTGCGTGAAAATAATATTTTGGGCTTGAGTCCCAATTGGATAGTGATTTTGACTTGGTTTTGGAGTCACATGTGAATATGATTAAATTGATGATTTTGATTTATAAAGTGAATTCTATCACTGTTTTATGATGGATTTGTGGAACTTGCTTTGTGAAAGCTATGTTTCGGGCATAGGCCCTGTTGAAATGTTTTTTATTTGATTTGAGACATAAATGGTTTTAAAATGAGATTACTGGATTTGGTGACTGTTCCACATATACCATCCTCTGTGATTTGATGGTCTCCTCCAAACGTCTTAGATCCTGGAGTAGTCACGATCCACTGCTTGGAGATGAGTAGCTCCGAGGGAGGCTCAATCTCAAGAGTGTGAGATTATGATGATATCCTCCAGACGTCGTAGATCCTGGAGATGATATCACCCCAGACGACGTAGATCCTGGGGAGGTACTCGGACATGAGACACTTGAGTTTGCACGCGTTGCATTGATATTGTGACGGGTTACTTGGATATAGAGATTGGATATTAAGGATTGGTGGTATTTATGATTTATTGATCTTTGTGTCCAGATGCTTTATATCATGTGCTGATTTGGTGAACATGAGTTTTATGGACCATGGGAAAACATGTTTTGATTTTATCGGTCCACTGTTCATACTTGATTGACTTCACGCTATTACTCATGTTTTATGATATGCATGCATGTTTGTGAAACTGGGGGGTAAGAATGTATTTTGATAAATGCATTTCTAAAACTTTATGTTGTCCACTCACACCTTTTATGTTTTTATTGACCCTCCAGGTTGTGGCGCGATGATCGAGGCTATTCGAGAGGTGGAAGCATGAGCGGGCACATGTTTGATTATCCCTTGTTTGCCAAGTACTAAGGGTAATTTCGTAACTTCAGTTGACTTCTCAAATGGGAGCAGGACCGGGCACGGTTATCTATGTCCTTCGGGGACAGGTCTTGTCAGATATGCTGCTCTCTCAGATCTATGCACATCTGGTGGATAGGCAAATCCATCATCATCCTCTTCATCATCGCTATCATTAATTTGAATGCTCTGTTGAGTGTCCAGTGGATCTCCTCTCAAGCCAACTCATATATTCTCCCCAATCATATTTTTAGTCTGTTTAGCAGTATCTTTACTTTTGATACATGCTCTGACCTCATCCCTAATAGCTTTAGGTACATCTTTGCATTTTTGAACATTTTGTTTCGGATCAAAACCTGCTAGATGAAACTTTAATTGTGTTATGCCTCCACTATGGAACTGATGTTGACAAAACGAACATATGACACCATTTTTATTTCCAGGAATTGCAATGGCATATTTCCAGGAATTGCAATGGCATATTTCTATGCTGAGTCAGCTCGCCCAGGTCTTGGACGGCTTTCACTTGCACTTTTACTAGCCATTTTATGAAATCTAAGTCACATGAAAAATAATTAGAATTTGATAATAACAAATAATAATAATAATAAAAATACAAATAGTAATAAAATTATTTCAGTTAGAACATATATTATAAGTTAGACTTTGATGATGATAAAAAATTAAGGAGCAAACACACATATATTCATAATTTTAATATATATTCTAACATAAAACATATATTATAAATTGCAACAAATATTACCAAATATATGAATTACCCCATATTTCATATTAAAACATACATTACTAAAACATATTATAGTAATAAATGATAAATTTATTAATATTAAATGATTACCAAATATATTACCAAATATGTGAAAAATAATTAGAATTTGATAATGACAAATAATAATAATAATAATAATAATACAAATAATAATAAAATTATTTCAATTAGAACATATATTCTAAGTTAGACTTTGATGATGATAAAAAATTAAGGAGCAAATACACATATATTCATAATTTTAATATATATTCTAAAATAAAACATATATTATAAATTAAAACAAATATTACCAAATATATGAATTACCCCATATTTCATATTAAAACATACATTCATAATTAAGGAATATATGAATTACCTAATAATACATTTTGAATTTTGAAAAAAAAAACGTTTAAGGCTTCATTTTTTTAATACATATTCATAATTAAGGAACAAAAACACATAAATTCATAATTTTAACACATATTCTAAATTAAAACAAATATTACCAAATACATGAATTAAGCCATATTTTATATTAAAACATACATTACTAAAACATATTTTACTTTACCCAATAATAAATGTTGAATTTTGAAAAAAAAATTAATGCTTAATCTAATTTTTCTATTTGGGGTTATAAAAAAATTAATAATAAATGATATATATTATTATGACAAATAAATAATTAAATAAAATATGTTAATAATTTTTTTAAAAAAAGGGTTATCAAAATAAATGAAACGAAACGCGCGTTTCGTTCCATTTTATTATTTACTCAACATGATCGATCTCCTTCTCCTTAGTCAGTCACTCGATTTTGTAAATGGGGGAAAATGAGAGGGGCGACTGGATCGAGGCGGCGACTGATGACGGTGAGGAATAGTGCGAAGTGGAGCTGCGGCCGAGACGAGACAGACGAGACGAGACGAGACGAGACGGACGAGACGAGAGAGGGGTGGAGCTGCGGCCATCAGTCGTCCTCCGAGTAGTGCGAAGTGGAGAACCGGGGTTGCTGGTTGCAGAGGCGGTTCGACTGGCTTCAAGTCGACGTCGGCAGGTCAGGGGTGGGCTGGGTTCGAGGTTTTCTTCGTTTCTCCGCCCCCAATTTATGCTTTTCGTAGTGAGTCCGTCCGTGATTAATTTTTGTTTTTTTTTTCAATCATTCTCTTCGTCCGTGAACATAATTGATGGATACAGTATGAATCTATGATTGAATGAATCCGCGATTTCTTGTACGATTTCCTTTTTTTTTTATTTCGGTACTTCATTTCCGAAATAACCCTGTGGGTTCATTGGCTGGGTCCAATATCGGTGATTTAGGTCAATATCGCCGGAAATCGACGATTTCTGTCGATAATTCCCGAAATCGTCTATATTGGTGGAAGAAATAGCTTCACCCCCGCCTTACCTGTCGTCGACCGGAAAAACCGATATATCGAGCGATATATCGGTGATTCCGTCGATATTTACTTCCGTGCACATACCTTGTGTGCAAACACAAACCCTATACACATTGAGTGAAATTTTTTAGTGCATATCCCTTGTGAGTTGATTCATACTTATTTTATTCATATTGAGATACATTTCACCAAGTTTACTCATAGTCTTACTTGTCAAGGCATTTTGTTATGATGTATTAACTTTTGAATTCCATATGATTTATAGTTTCTTAGTGTAAATCTTTGATGCCATACTTATATTGATACAATTTGAGACGAATGGTTAAGGGCTTAGTAGTGTTTTTTTTAAGAAAAAGAAAAGAACGAAATTTTTGGGTATCAAAGTCTTAGTTTGTTTTGGTATTTTTTAGGGACTAGTAAAGTCTAAGTGTGGGGGTATTTGATAAGCCTTGAATTAAGCATCATTTTATATCCTTTATGCTTATCTTTTAATGTTTAGATACCAACCAATCAGAGAAAATAATATATTTTGTGAGAAACGTGCAGAATTAGATAGATCTTGGAACTACGAGAATTTAGGCGAAAGAATCACCTCAATCGGAGTTATATTGAATAAGATATGATTGAATGAAAAGAAGCCACCAAAAAAAGGCCATGAAATTCAATAGCAAGCTACCGAATCCAAAATGGTAGCCCAAAAGCGTTCCGGTAGACGCCTACCGATTCCCAGTAGTAACTTTCGACGCTCGTGTTCTGATCTCAAGTTAAAATTTTGGCGCACGTCCACCGATGGCACGAACCACTACACAAGCTCCTCAGCGCGTTGACCACGTTGACTGCCAAAGCCCTTTAGCTCAGTTCGGCCTGCGTCTCCCGAAATGAATTCCTTATTTCCTTGTACTCCTATTGAAGTGCTTTCAGACCTTTCTATGCGTTGACCGAGCTGTTTGATCATCCTTTTTCGATGGCTGACCATCGGAAATGACCTATGAGGCTTTAAATCCGAGTTTTAGGCATATTTTAGGATAAATTCAAGTTGTTTTCACACCTATTCTCCATTTTGTATTAGGATTTCAATCATATTTCCTTTTATTTTATTATTTTCATCCCTTTTTCTTGTAGGAAAGGTTTTTAATTAGTTTTCTTATATTTTAGGAAACCTTTTCCTTTTAGAATTAAATTGTAAACTCCTATTTATTTGAGGATTAATTTTCTTCTATAAATAGAGATGCTTAGGTTATTTGTAGGGGTCGCCCATTTTTGTACCAAAGCTCTACTTAACAAAGTTTCCCTTTTCATCAATTCGATATTTCCTTAACAAAATCCAACCACACCATATTCCATCATAAACACCTTCATATGCGACATATAGGGCAATTCCCGAGTGTCTCACCGAGTGTCTACCACTTAGCATCCATAGGGCAGTTCCCAAAGAAAAAGTGTAACACAACCTCTTTACCGTGTAATTGTCTTTTGTTATTGAATGATCGTTTTGTTGGATTGATCTTTAATTTAATTATGGCTTTATATCTTATATGTATTTCAATGATCTTCCATTTGTTTCAATATCTTGGTTTTTGTTATACTTGTATATTGTGTTTAATGCTTGATTAGATATAGGCAGTTCCTGAGTCTAGATCCTTGAAAGTGAATAGGGCAATTCCCGAGCACGTACTTGAGATAATATGCTTATTTTTGGTAGAACTAAGGTTATGACATTTCGTAGATTTTGGAATTGGTATAATTTATGAATGAGTTAGGTTTAAAGATGAGATGACCATGTAAATAGTAAATTAGGTTAGTTTAGATTAGTTAATCACGTAGAATAATAGAAACAATCAACTACCCCCCCTCCCCCTAATTATTTAATCAAACGAAAATCATGCTTAGGTACCCTCAATCTCCGGTTAAGAACGATCTCTACTTATCATTGCTACAATCTACAAAAAAAAGGGTTTTAATTTGCATATGTTTTTATTAAGTATTGAATGTGACTTGGTGTTTACTTTACTGCTTATTTTTAGCTTATCAACTCAAAGTATCTTAAATATAAAAATTCATGTGTTTTCATTCTAAAGATATTAAGTACTAGTTTTGTATTGTTTGATATTTTTGAAAGGTTATTTACATTATGCTTTTCGAAAAGTTGTTATTGTTCTTTCATAATGATTAGTTGTAAACTAAAATATTTTTTTTAAAAAAAAACACATTTCGAAAGAACCATACATACTACTTTTAAAAAATGTTGTCACTAACTCATTACTTTTCAAGAAAAATAAAATTTTGTATTTTTACCAAACTTTTTGTTTTATGTCATACTTTCGTACACTACTATGTAACTTTACCCAACTAACACTGCGACAAGATTTATTTGCATCATATAAGATTTTTGCGACACTAAAATCCATCTTAATAAGAATAAGTGAGCAAAACATTTACGACACCACCTTATTACGACAACAATACAATCGTCGCAAAAGCTAGTTTGTGACGCTTACTTTGCCTTTCACGACAATAACCACCTGTTGCTAATGACCTTTTTTTCTATAGTGAAACTCGTTTGTTTTGGCCTTAAAAAGGTTATACGATCTTCAGATTTACGCTAGTAGGTCTATTAGCTCATTTACTAACTCTGAACTGAACACCCCATATGGAACCTCACGGGTTCCCTTGCAGACCTTACTATTTTGTCCTTATTTCCTTCCCTAAACTTTACTAGTCTCCTGGATTTTCTCCCTTCTCTCTTTCTCCCTTCTCTGACTTACTCAATCCTCACATTTTATTGTTTAGTGATGGTTTCCCATCATTCGGCCCATGCTAGCCGAATTTCTACTTATAACACAATACCCCCACACATATATATAGGCACAAAGTCGGTGGCAATTGGAGGGAAAATATAATCCAGAATTTTCTGGATTTTCCCATATGTTTCACATGCTTATTTACAAAATTACCAAATTACCCTTTTGTCTAATATTACCATAATGCCCCTAATACTTTTGAACCATATCATTCTTTTTTGAACTTCGATTTTAGTGTGCCGCCTGTTTATATGCTCAGGAGTTCATGACCTTCATAATGATCCTTTCGAATTGTCCAAAAAGTTGCTCAATGAAAAAGTCAACATTTTGACATCTAAGAGCATAATCATCATTTGACTTTCTAGGGGCAAAGTAATCATTATTTTCAGGGTGTTACAATTCTCCCCCTCCCCCTCCCCACCTTTAAAAAATATGTAGTCCTCGAAATTTTAAATTTGAACCAAATTATCCTTAGTACCCAACAATTTACACTATAGGTACCCACCAAATCCATATTCAAAAGTATGTTCAAAATCGGGCCTGAGGCCTATAACATATTCCATACCAAAGTCTTATATAGCATGTAATAAGAAACCACCAAAGATATAAAATCCCGATTAACAACACATCATGCTATATCATCCATATACCCTTCATATCATCATGATTTATTATGATTCTCATTATTGAATAATGTCAATATTATCATAGCATAGCCTCATCATTATCAACATAATAGATCACTATAGATTACTTCACAATCATAGCATCATATTATCATACATCATCAAAATCACATAAAAAAATCACTAAAATATGCATGCTCTATCAAAATTTAGGTAGTACTGGGATCCCGTATGGTCTTATCTTATTTCATCAATCCTTAACTAAGTATTATTTCAAGTACCATCCATATCGCTCATCACACCACGGCACTATGCGTAGGCAACTCTCATAATCAATCTCTAGTAACCACTACCATTCAACCTCATACCCCCCCCCCCCCCCCCCCCCCCCCCCCCCCCCCCCCCCCCCCCCCGGGGGTATTTCTGCACAACACTCAGGAATCGGAGCCCCAAGCTCGACATCTATGTACATTCTCACTTAGGAACCGAAGCCCCAGGCTCGACATCTGAGTGAGTACTGACCCGAAAATTGGAACTTTACCTCGACACCTGAGTTAGCATCCCCATATCAGTCTCAGGAACCGGAGCCCCTGGCTCGACATCCGAGACCAACCAACCACCATCCACTCAGGAACTAGAGCCGAACTTGACGTCTGAGTGGTCACCACACATCACTAGTCTCAATAATTTACCAACACAAGCATACTAAAATATTCATCACATCACATAGTCACCATAACATGTCATGTACTACGAATACCGAAAAACCACATATCCATACACTAGCTCATCATTATGTACTCAACATCATTGATCATATATCATCATGCCATGTTATAGAAATATTATCACATACATCCTCATCACATATACGCATCTAGTATTCATCATTACACAATTTCACATGTTATTCTACCATACTTGTCAACATACCATGACTATCACATCCTCGTACCTAGATAACATAAATGTCATACTTTTCAATTAATTTCTGCATATTTTTACCCTTTGAACTAGGTTACAAATCCGTATTGTTGTATATCTAATGATCTTCGTAAATAATCACATCCATAATTTTCCATATTTAAACTAAAATATGCCAATAACTTCCAACAATTGTCCATTACTTTTTCTGAAGTCATGTTAAAGTCTTTTTATCACACATTTATTCCTTAGAAATCAAACAATCGTTTTAAAACTTCTGATTTCATCTCAACCGCAGGATGATTTTATCGCACATTTTATCACACGTTTATCGCATGTTTGTTCCTTAAAAATCTTGTAAACCGTACCATAGAATGATTTTTCATAAAAATGTTTCATTTTTCGTAATTTATTTAAAGTCCCCAAAACTCACTAATGATCGTTTAAAAACCTTATAAAAATCATTCAATACGTATTCACCCAACAAAGCACCATTTTAAACTTCGATATTCAACTCAAGTTTGATTCCACAAAACCCCATAACATAAACTCTAGATCTATATGTAAGCCAACATAATTCCCGTGAAGCTCGTAAAGCGTGTGTTTGGATTAAATTAAAAGAAAATCATCAACAACTATTTACAACCAATTTCATAAACTTCATACAAGTATTTTGGAAACCAAATTCAGTTTCTCACTAAATAAATCATATCAAAATAAAATCATTAGCATACGAGACTCAATATACGAGAACAATTGAATAATCTGGCTCTGATACCAAGTTGACAAGACGCGTCTAAAATATAATCAAAAATTTACATGGATCCTGCTCCTGTCCGACAACCCTTGTCAAACAAGGGACATTATTAACTTTCACCCAATTTCATATCTTATTCAATGAGGCCGACCTAGACCGTCCCTACGGAGCTACCGCCCACATCTAACCCATTAGCCCTGTCAAGTTACGAAATTTCAAGGTAAAGGTATCATCATATATTTTGTATATTTAGCATAAACCTTTTATATATTTTGTATCCATCATAATTTTCCAAAATTAAGGTAAAATTCTAGTACCAAGTGCACCTAAAATATAAGATCAGTTATAAATAAGTAGGTTTCATAATTTTCCAACATGACTATATTACTCTAAACTAATCAGTGATGAAAATATCGGTGGATATCGGCGAAATGTCGCCGATATTTCGTTAAAAATGGTCGGCAGCATATAAGAAGGGGGGGGGGAAGATATCTCACTAAATTTCGATCTTTTTTCTTTTTTTAAGGAGATAGATCTCATTATTTACTTAAAACGATCAAGATCGGCTTAAATTGAGTGAAAAACGCACGTAAAATGAGCTTAAACCAGTTGGGTCAAGCCGCCGGGTCAAAATAACCCGAATCGCAGACCCGCACAAGGTAGGGGATGACTGGTTTTACGTTCGTATGTATACTTTATATATTATTTGCTTACTAATATTTTCAATTGGGCTTGCTGTTGGAGTTGGTTGTGCTTTGGTTTTAAATGAAACCCACCTGGGTTCGATCCTAGGTAGGTGCAAGTGCAAGTGTTGCTTTTTTTTTTCCTTCCCTGCTTCCCATTTTCCTTCCCTGCGTGCTGTGTTTTTTTGCTTGCTATTTATCATTTGTCATTTGTTGACCAAAGATTAACTCATTTATTTTTCTTATTTTCTTATTTGTTTTTCTTATTTTCTTATTTTCATTTGTTTTTTTATTTTCAACTATATTTATCATTTTTTTCAATTTTAAATATATTAATCATTTCCAATTTTTGAACAAAGATTAACTCTATTTTTTTTTATCTTTTTTTTCAATTTTAAATATATTTACTTATTTTATAATTGTATACTTTTTTCAATTTTAAATATATTTACTCATTTTATAATTTTTTTTCTATTCATTTTTTTTTACTTATTGTTATGTTTTTAATTATATTAACATTCAATTAAAGTAATTCACTTCAATTTATATTTATGTTAAAAATTTTATATTATTAGTCATCGACAAAACTCTATTGTATTATATTATTCATCATATATTTATTATATCAAAGTCATTTTATAGTTTTTATTAGTCCTATATAACCATCATTGGGTACTTAAGTTTTTCCCAAAGTTTCATTCCAAATTTCCAACTTTTAGACCGAATTTCCGTCATTTTTATTGACCGTAAACGATATCGATATAGATATCGATATTTGGGGCGAGATATCTGTAAATTTGATTAGCAATATATCCGTCGATATCGATATTTCAATCCTTGGCTGTGACGTAGTTCGGGATGTCACGAGTTCATAGCCAGGTTGTAACACCCCGGACATTCGAGGACTTTAATATTGTAATTTAATGTATCAATTGACGTTTTTACCCTTGTTAATGGTATGGCCAAATCGTTGACTTTTTGATTGGTGGGTCAAATGGACCTTGACCAATGACCGTGACGTAGTTCGGGACGTCACAAGTTCATAGACAGGTGGCACGTCCATTTCGGACGATCAGGGAAAAAGTTATGATTATCGGAAGTTCAGGGGCATTACCGTAATTGTGACGGTTAGGGCGAAAATGTTGACTTTTCGTTTAATAATTAATTTTCACACGACTCCAGGACCAATAGGTAGGTCTCGACGTCCTGAGTCCGTAGACAGGCGGCACGCCGAAATCGGACTTCGTATGGCTGAGTTACGGGTCTAGGAAGTGAGGGGCATTTTGGTAATTATTGAACCAGGGGCATTTTGGTCTTTTTCCCTGGTTACTGTAGCAATCGCGGGGGAACCACGGACGGTACCACCATGTGCGGTGGTTCAGTGCACAATTGATTATGCTAATATGTGCTGGAAAGTCTGGGCTGTCTTTTGCTTTTGAACGTGGCCTGAACCGTCCAACCTGCACGATCAAATTGTTAATTGAAATTCGAAGCTTTCGGGGGACAAATTTCAGTGGACAATTTGGACTTCCACGAGCCTCTGGGACAGCTGAGGTTATTTAAAACTAATTAGCACATGTGTGAGCATCACTCTGCCATTAAGAACACTGAGAATTGATGAAGAAAACCAGAGAAACCATTTCGGGCAAAATTGGAGGGAAAATCGGGTTTTAATTTCTGGTGAGTGTTGGACCAAACCAAGGCCTGGTTTAGCCTTCTGGGAGTGTTTGGAAGTCAACCAAATCGAAATTGAAGGCTAACAGCCACGGTTGAGCTAGGACGGAGGCTGCTGTTTTCAGGGAAGTTGCAGAGCTTGGGACGGGAAACAACCTTCAGGTACTTTCAGACACAATTGATTGTTCATTTTGGTTCGTTTTGATCCTGTTATGCTTCCTGTAAAGTTAATTGGACAATGGGTTTGAAACTAGGAAGTTCTGGTGATTGACCCGATTGGTTGATCGCGGGTCGATGGGTCGTTTGGGGATGTGTCGAGGTTGATTTTTGTCACAGAACCTAAATTGGATAGTTAATGAACATGTTAGGATCAAATTGGATTGAAATCGAGTAAGAATTGATGGGTATTCAACCGGGTCAAGCCGCGGGTGGCAGGCCCGTATTACAGACAAACGGGTGAAGGAGGTGACACTGTAGCTACAGTGTCAGGCGCGTGACTTTCACGCGCAGCCACTTTGGGCGGCGCGTGAGGGCGCGTTGGACCTTATCTCCGATCACGATCAACATGACTTTTGTTCCTCTCATCATTCTGAATATTTTTGGTGAATTAACCATGTTGATCTGAGATAAGCTTTGATGGGTCAGTTTAGGGCCGGTTACCTCGGGAAACGTGTTGTACGGTTTCCCCGGGCCGGTTTCTATTTCGGACTTTGTGGTTAAACGTTTAAGACTAGTAGTGACCCTTACATGTGATTTGAACTGACAGGAATTGTACGATAATCTCGGTACAGGTCCGTACGCGCAGATTCGCAGCGGAATCGTACAGTGAGTGGGCCCGTTTTCATTAAACCCTTGCATGCTTAAATGTTTTCTGATTTACTTATATGTTCACATGCTGGAATCTATAAATGGTTTTGATGATATTGAGATTTCGGTTATGGCACGTTTCACGGTATTTGGGCATGAGACCCGTTTGATGAAACGTAACGATCGGTTCAGATTTTACCTATGTATACATATATGTTTGCATGTGGATATCAATAAAATGTATTTGGTACTGCACTGTATAGATCCTTCCATATTATATTGTCTCCTCCGGATGAGGTACCCCGGAGAGGTCACGGACGTCTAGAACGTCCAGCGTCTACGACGCTAAGCATCGGGGATGCTGTAACCGAACAGGGTTCGGGGATTGAACTCGGAATTGAGACCCGAGTGGCACGCGTAGCCTTGTGATTGTGACCTTATTGGACGTCAGGGACGTCAGACATCAGGGATGTCGGATTGGAGTGTATAGTGCAGTGGCTAAAATTATGGTTATGGTTTTATTACATGTCTTATGATTCATATTATATTATTTATGATTTTAAATGATGCTGCATGCATGTTTGGAAAAAGGAGGGGTAAATTATATGTTTTACTTATCAAACGATTTTATAAACTTGAGTTTCGGTCCACTCACCCTTAATGTTTTTGGTAACCCCTCCAGGTCGTGATACTGAGGTAGAGGAGGAACCTGAGGCTGAGGCATAGATCTACTTCTGCGTACCTGAACCCCTGCTGGGTGGTGTACCCGCAGGATATTGTTAGAGTCGTGCTCGCAACTTGTAATTTCGGATTTCATCCCTTGTCTGACATCTGTTTAATTCGGATTTGTTGTATGACTTTAATTTTGATTATTTATGCATTTGAGGTTTTGAGGTCAAAATTGGTATGAATTATTGGGTGTCTGACGGGAGCAGGGCACGTCCCCATATGGTTCCAGAGAGGATCGGGGCGGGTCCTGTCACAGGTGGCACGTCCGATTCTGAAATTTAAGGAAGAAGTTATGGCGTTCAAAAGTCGAGGGGTACTTTGGTCATTTGGTTGAAAAGTGGGTAAAATGTTGACTTTTAACCCAAGAGGTCCGATGGCCGATGGCCGAGGGCCGAGGACTGTTACGTAGATCAAGTCGATACAAATCCATAAACAGGCGGCACACCGAAATCGGAAGTCGAACGGAGAAGTTATGGTCATGGGAACAAAATCGATTAAACGTACGAACCGAGGACTTGATTAAAATAATAATAAAATAATATAATCTGTTTTAAACCAAGAGTTAATCTAGACCCTTGGATGAGTGACACCTTGGATGAGTGACAGGTGTCACTCATCCCACACTCTAGTTTCCCTAAATTGTGGATCATGTCCCCATTAGTCAATTTAAAATATAATTTATGTTCTTCAATTAATCTCAGCCGTCCACTTCCTTATCTGGATTGCATCTGCACCCTCCATTCCCTCTCATCTGGTCCATCAGCACGATCACCTTCATCTCTCTCTCACTCTGATATTTTCTCACCCGTGAACACACACACACACACACACACGGCTCGCCATTGTGAAACAAACACACGATCACCCCACTATCATATCCTTCTCTGTGCTCTGGTAAGAGACTAACTGACTGGGTTTGAGTGAGAGATAGAAAGGACGATGGCGGTGAGTTGAGCACGAAGGAGGTAGGCTGGGAATCCGAAAACCCAAAACCTCTTATTTATCCAAATTTGGAACTCGCACTCTTAACGTGTAGGGGCTGTTCTTTTGGTTTAAGTGTGATTTTAGGGACAGAGACGAGCACGATGGACGTGGTTTTGAGGCAAAGGATGGTCTGAATCGACGAGGAGGATGATCGGAAATCTGGGCTACGGGTTTATGTTCAAAGGTAAGGATCTCGAAGAGTTTTCTTGTTTTTGATTCCATAAAACTCTTAGTTAGAATTAGACGAACTTGTGGGAATTGAAATCACTGAAATTGGATGAGGAATGGTTGAGAACCAGCTGGGTCGGTTCAGAGGTTCGACTGAACCGGTTTGAACCAGTGAACTCGGTTTACCAGAGGAAGACGACGACATTGTTCACTGCGCGTGGGCTTCACGTGCAGCCGGCGGGGCGTGGGGGGCCCGTGAAGGGTATTTTGGGGAAACTTCCAACATGAATTTTAATCTATTCGATGTAACGAACATTTTAGGACTGGTTTCGTGTCGATCGGACACCGTCTCGATATGTTTCGGGGTGTCTGAAGGTTTTGAATTGAGTTTAAAAATAGTTAAAAATTCGCGAAAACTACGGGTCCTTAATACGAGGTTAATGAAGAAGTTAGTGACCCTCTAGTGTTATTTGGACAGGTTTGGAATTCCCGGTGATCGTGGTGGGGCCGGGAAGGTGTAACAACCCGTCCCGAGAGCCGGGATTAAGATAGTGATTAAGGTGGGATTAGTGAGGTTTTTGGTGGTTAGGTGGTCCCGATAGGTCCGTAAGTTTAGAATGATGATTTTGCCCCTAACCTTGGCAAAAATGTTGACTTTAGTTCGGGTGGTCGGATGGACTTTGACCGGTGACCAGGACGTAGTTTAGGACGTCACGAATCCGTAGGCAGGTGGCACACCCGATTCCGACATCCGAGGAGGAAGTTGTGATGTTCGGAAGGTGGAGGGCATAACCGTAATTTGGGTAAATTAGGGGGAATAGTTGAATTTTTGTGTAATCGGGTTTTGGTATGTTGACCTAGGATGGTTAGATAGTTCTCGTCATCCTGAGTTCGATGACAGGCGGCACGTATTCATCGGACTTACGATGTGGGAGTTACGGGTCTAGAAAGTTAGTGGCAAAACCGTAATTTTGAGTGAAACAGAAGGGTAATTTGGTCTTTTTGCATCTGGGGATTTGTGCAGAGAGAAGAAAATGAAGGGCTGAGTTTGGGCCATGTGTGAGAGAAAGGGAGTGGATTGTGACAAGTGGCAAGGCTGTAGTGGCTTCTGGGGGGTTCCAGTACGCGCACGGGCCAAATAATTGGGGTGCAACCGTGTGTGATCGTGTGTGTGTGTTCTTCAACCAGAGTGAAATAGAGGGAGGAATTGAGAGAAATTGAGAAGGTAATCGTGTAGGTTGGTGAGTCTGGTGAGTTGTGAGGGTAAAAAGAAGAAAAAAGGAGGTTGATAATCGAGTTTGGGACCGAGATCGTGCACGGAGACACGGTGGTTGATGAGGCCGAGTTCTCTGGTAAAACAGAGAGACGGTGAGACAGAGACGGTGGTTGTGCCGTGGGGTGGCCCAATTCAAGTCAAGAGGAGGCTGGGACGAGTGCAGAGGACTTGTTGGACACAGTGGTACACGGCTGAGCTCACGACGGCGGCAGGAGGACAGGTAAATCCTCACCCCCGTTTCTTTGCTCTGTTTTGTCGTTTGGGTTTAGAAGCTGAGTCGTGGATCTAGGGCGAGAGTCGAGGGAATTGGAGGTTAGAGTGAGACTCATGGAGGTCCCAAGAGTCGACTGAGTGTGTAGCCGTGACGGAGGAGTACATGGCGAAGGTTAGCACGACGGGAGTACCTGTGTGCTCTGTTTTGGCCGTGAGTTTCAAACGGCGAGTCGTGACGTTTGGGAATTAGTCGACGGTTCTGGTTAGCTGGGTTAGGCTTAGAAGAGTCTTAGGAAGAGGTTGGTGTCACCACCAGGAAAGGGGAAGCCGTGGGTGGCCGGGAAGGAAAACAGGGGTTTTTGGGTTGTCTGGTTTCGGGCTTCAGTCGACGGGCTAGGGACAGTGTCGAGGTTAGAGGCGTTGGGGAATCGATAGGGTTGGACTGGATGATGAGAATGGTGAAGAAAGGGAGAGAAATCGTGCAGGTACGGCGGTGAACCGCTGACGCCGGTTCAGGTTGCAGACTACTGTGCTGAACCAGGTCTGCTCAAGGTTGAAGGGCACTGTAGCAGGCGCGTGAGGGCCACGCGTAGCCACTTTGGGCGGCGCGTGGGGGCGCGTGCGGCGGCAATGGGGAAAGTGGTCAACATGGTTTTTGGTCTAGGTGTTCTAACGAGTCTATTGGAAGCGGTTTCGAATTGTTCGGACGTCGTTTGAGGTTAGTTCCGCGAGGGTGACGGTTTAGGGTCTCGGTTTAGTACGTTTAGGTTTCGGGGATTTTTGAGGGAATTTAGGTGAACCTTCGTAGACGTGGTAGTGACTTGTTTTGGTGTTTGTTGACAGGATCGGGATTTCCCGAGGAAGCCGAGGAACGTGCAGGACGTTCGGGACGCGATTGAGGGCTTGGTACTGTGAGTGGACCCTTTCCTTAAACTCGAACATGCATAACTGTTTTCTATACTTGTTTTATATATGTGATTTCATGACTGTTGGATTTATGATGTGATTTTACATAATTGCACGTTTTTCGAGAAAATACGGTATTTGACACGTTTTACGATAAAAAGGTTAATTTCTGATTATAATGTTATAGTTTTGGGACTTCAAATGATAAATGATTTCTAATGATTATAAATGGATTTTGGAACATGATTTTGATAATCAAGGTTTTTGGTTTTAAAATCGGATTTCAGAAAACGAGATTTGGTTTTAAGTTGAAAAGTGGATTCCAGATTTGGGTTCGGAATGACGGTTCTGGATGCCGGAAGGGCATCAGACTAGTGATTTCGGATTCACGTTTGGATACGGATTAGAAATGGTTTTCAAATGGTTTTGGATGGGATTTGCTGGATCTGGTTATTGGGTTTAAAGACTCGGATATTGATTTGATGGGGGACGGGCCCGGATTGAGTTTAAAGACTCGGGAGTTTAAAGACTCGGATATATTGATTTCCCCAGTAAGCCTTTGAGTTTGAAGACTCGGGAGTTTAAAGACTCGGATAGGTCCAGCAGGTTTGATCGGAAAATGATGATTTCATGTTCATGGTTTATGACACGGTTTTATGATTTGTAGGTTGTGGTTTTTCTAACTGTTTTATAGTGTTTCTGTTTCTTATGATGTGGTTTATGGTAATTTGGTTTATAATTGTTTTGATAACTGGGTTATGCATGTGATTTCAAAACGGAGGGTTAAATTCGGTTTTCTGATAATTGATTTTAGAACTTTTCTTTTATTATGGTCCACTCACATCTTCTGTTTTAAATTGCCCTCCAGGTTGTGGAGATAGCGCGGGGTCTTGACGTCGAGGCAGTGTCTGAGGCATAGAAGTGACGAGCGGGATTCCCGAGTGTTTAAGTTTTCTTCCGCGTGCATGTAAAAATAATCGGTTTTTATTTGTTGTACTATGTGCTATGCTCTGTAAACGTTAACTTTGGGGTCTTATTGAGTGCTTTCTCCTGCGTCTGATTCTTTTTGTGACGGGGTGTCAGACGGGAGCAGGATTTACCTCGGGTTTCGGGGTGAAACCGGGGTGGGTCCTGACAATTGGTATCAGAGCATAGGTTTGTCGAGTTGTTGGGTCTGTTGGTTTGTGAGGTTGTGTTTTAGTTGTCTGACTACTTCTATGCCTCTTTCAGCGTGCGATTGACGATGCCTCCGAGACGTAGACCTTCTCCACGACCTGAAGAAGAAATGGCGAGAGGAACTGAGAGTACTATGATTGAGCGAGCCCAGCGGCTCGGGGCTACTACTTTTAGTGGTGGGGCTGATCCTGAGGAAGCCCAGAGGTGGAGTACCAGACTTGAGCGGATATTTGCGGTGATGCATTGCCCGCCAGAGGAGCGAGTGTTGTTGGCTACATTTTTATTGGATGGGGCGGCGTATGAGTGGTGGTATACCCTCGAATTGTCTGGTTGGGATGCCCATATGGTGAATTGGGAGACGTTTAGGGAACGGTTCCTGGAGCAGTATTATCCTCGTTCTTTTCGGGATGCCAAGGAGGCGGAGTTCTTGCATCTCCAACAAGGGAATATGACAGTGGCTGAGTATGAATGGAAATTCCAGATGTTGTCTCGGTTTGCTCCTGCTTTTGTGGCCACTGAAGCTGAGAAATGCTGTAGGTTTAAATTGGGCTTGCGAGGCGAGATTCGAGCCATAGTGACGGCTGGATCATTCGCTACCCTTCGAGACTTGTCGGACGCTGCAGTGCGGGTTGAGGCTAGTTTGCTGGTGCGACGCTGGGAGCCATATTTTTCTGGAGCTTCGAGCCAGCGGACGCCGAAAAGGGGTAACTTCGGTGGAGCATCGTCGTCGGGCGATGATCGTTTCGATAGACCTGGTAGTTTCCAGAGTTCAGGATTTCGGGGTTACCGAGCACAGCCGACTCCGCAAGCTAGTGCGACGTCTGTTGCGTCGACAGGGCGACCAGGTCCTTCTGGTCGAGATGTTTGTTTCTACTGCGGGGAGCGAGGTCATTTTCGACGTGAGTGTCCACTGTTGCCACAGGAAGGTGGTGTAGGCCAAGGAGCAGCGGAGCCTGGACACAGTACAGCGTCAGGGACAGTGGGCACTAGAGGAGGTGGCACTACCACTAGTAGTTCGAGGGGACGTGGTAGAGCGTCGGGATCTCAAGCCCGAGTATTTTCCATGGTTCAGCAGGAGGCCCAGTCGACACCAGATGCAGGGACAGGTACTGTTATTCTCTTGGTTGTGTTGTCCCTATTGTGTTGTTGGATCCCAGGGTAGAGTCTAGAAGGAGTTTCCCTAGGTGACCTGGGGCGTGTTATAGTGGAAGGATGACGGAAGGAATAGGAAATGAGTGACTATAACTGATTTATATGAGGTTATTGAAGGAGAGAACCCGCAAGCTAGAGTTTGCCTTTAGGACTTTGTAGATTTATTCCGATAGTGGCCGATGTAGTAGCCGAGTTGGTTTGGAAAGGTGGGGTCGTAAGTGAGGATGTGCTCTGTGAATTCTCTTGGGTACTCCACATGAGGTATTGTAAAATACCTTTGTTTTTGTGTTCATAGAGTTTCCCTTGCGTACAGCATGCAGTTGTTACATAGAGAGGGTTGGCTGTGGTAACAGTAGTTGGGGAGGGTGTGAAATACCCAAGGTAGAGATGATAGACAGGAAACCCAGGAGAGGTTGTTATTGACCAGGTAGGAGACCCTAGGTGTTGGGGACTAGCTGTGGAATTTCGGGGACGAAATTCTTTTTAGGTGGGTAGATTGTAACAACTCGTCCCGAGAGCCGGGATTAAGATAGTGATTAAAGTGGGATTAGTGAGGTTTTTGGTGGTTAAGTGGTCCCGATAGGTCCGTAAGTTTAGAATAAAGATTTTGCCCCTAACCTGGGCAAAAATGTTGATTTTAGTTCGAGTGGTCCGATGGACTTTGACCGGTGACCAGGTCGTAGTTTAGGACATCACGAATCCGTAGGCAGGTGGCACGCCCGATTCCGACATCCGAGGAGGAAGTTGTGATGTTCGGAAGGTGGAGGGCATAACCGTAATTTGGGTAAATTAGGGGGAATAGTTGACTTTTTGTGTAATCGGGTTTTGGTATGTTGACCTAGGATGGTTAGATAGTTCTCGTCATCTTGAGTTCGATGACAGGCGGCACGTATTCATCGGATTTACGATGTGGGAGTTACGGGTCTAGAAAGTTAGTGGTAAAACCGTAATTTTGAGTGAAACAGAAGGGTAATTTGGTCTTTTTGCATCTGGGGATTTGTGCAGAGAGAAGCAGATGAAGGGCTGAGTTTGGGCCATGTGTGAGAGAAAGGGAGTGGATTGTGACAAGTGGCAAGGCTGTAGTGGCTTCTGGGGGGTTCCAGTACGCACACGGGCCAAATAATTGGGGTGCAACCGTGTGTGATCATGTGTGTGTGTTCTTCAACCAGAGTGAAACAGAGGGAGGAATTGAGGGAAATTGAGAAGGTAATCGTGTAGGTTGGTGAGTCTGGTGAGTTGTGAGGGTAAAAAGAAGAAGAAAGGAGGTTGATAATCGAGTTTGGGACCGAGATCGTGCACGGAGACACGGTGGTTGATGAGGCTGAGTTCTCTGGTAAAACAGAGAGACGGTGAGACAGAGACGGTGGTTGTGCCGTGGGGTGGCCCAATTCAAGTCAAGAGGAGGCTGGGACGAGTGCAGAGGACTTGTTGGACACAGTGGTACACGGCTGAGCTCACGACGGCGGCAGGAGGACAGGTAAATCCTCACCCCCGTTTCTTTGCTCTATTTTGTCGTTTGGGTTTAGAAGCTGAGTCGTGGATCTAGGGCGAGAGTCGAGGGAATTGGAGGTTAGAGTGAGACTCATGGAGGTCCCAAGAGTCGACTGAGTGTGTAGCCGTGACGGAGGAGTACACGGCGAAGGTTAGCACGACGGGAGTACCTGTGTGCTCTGTTTTGGCCGTGAGTTTCAAACGGCGAGTCGTGACGTTTGGGAATTAGTCGACGGTTCTGGTTAGCTGGGTTAGGCTTAGAAGAGTCTTAGGAAGAGGTTGGTGTATGTAACGACCCGTCCCAAATTCCAGGATTAGATTAGTGACTAATCACTATTAGTGAGGCTAATCCGTGATTAGTTGGGCGAAGTCGGACGAACGATGCGAAATGACCGTTTTGCCCCTGGTGGTGGCAAAATGTTGACTTTTCAATTGGGCGGTCAAATGGACTTTGACCGATGACCGTGACGTAGTTCGTGACGTCACGAGTTCATAGACAGGTGGTACGTTCAATTCCGACGTTCGAGGAGGAAGTTATGACGTTCGGAAGTTTAGGGGCATTTTGGTAATTTTGGATAAAAGGGGTCAAAAGTTGACTTTTTGACCGGGAGGTCCGATGGCCGAGGGCCGAAGACCGTTACGTAGATAAGGACGATACGAATCCATAGACAGGCGGCACTCTGAAATCGGACTTCAAACGGGAGAGTTATTGGTCACGGATGTTCGATTTCACTATGCACGAACTTCGAGATAGGGGCGTTTCGACGAAATCTGATTGGGTGGATATTTTGGTGGGCCCCATGGATGAGTGACAAGTGTCACTCATCCCATTGATTTGATCCTCCAAAATGTGGATCTAAATAATTAAATATTATTATTTTAATTATTTTATAATTAAACCTAACAACCATTAATCCTAACCATCCATTACCAACTAACTATCAATCCTCACCATCAATCCTCTCATTTCTCATCTGATCACATCTCCTTCTCTCATCAGCCATCCCCCTTCTTCTTTGTTTCCTTACCACTCGAAACCCCATAACCCCATTTTCTCCATTTTCTTTCAAAAAACCGAAACACACACACCCATCACCATTCATTGCTTGGGTGTGACCGTGAGTGACGGGAGGGAAGGACAGAGAGGCTGGGACGACGAGTCACGGCGACGGACGACGGAGGACACGGCGGAGGAGCTCGACCCGTGAGGTGAAAATATTTAAAAATCCAAGTTTTTTTTTTGTTAGGTTTTAATTGAAACTAATGATTGGGTTGTGCTTCTGGGGGACCTAGGAGAGAAATGGGATTGTTTTTGAAGGTTAGAGCGGCCTGGAACAGCCGTGAACGGCGGAGGAATGCACGGCCGCCATGGTCAAGCTCGAAGGTATGGTTTTGGGTGTTTTCCTTCCATTTTTATGTCATAGAACCCTAGGTTAGGATTAGAGGATGAAAATGGGACAAACGGGAACGGTTTTGGTGGCCGGACGGCGGAGAACCGGCTGGGTCAAGCCGCGGGTCACGGCGACCCGGTTGCAGACAATCGGGTCGACTCGCGGGAGGGCAGGGATGACAGGTGACGTCATCCTGCTGACGTCATCATGTCAGGGATGACGTCAGCATTGTCAGATCTGACAATGTCAACTGACATGTTAGAAAATGGGCCAATAGGAGTGCGACACGTGTCACATGTCAGTGCACAGTCAGCACTGACATGTCAGTGACGTGGCCCAATCAGGGGCTGACACGTGGCACTGACAGCACAATGACATGGACCAATGGGAGCTTGACACGTGGCACCTGTCAGAGTCTGACATGTCAGACCTGACAGCTGTCAGATGACGTCAGCAGGTACTATAGCAGGCGCGTGAAGCCCACGCGCAGCCACTTCAGGCGGCGCGTGAGGGCGCGTGGCAGGGAATCTGGGGAAGGGTCCAACATACAAAATCTTCTATTCGATGTAACGAACATTTTGGGACTGGTTTCGTTTCGATCGGACACCGTCTCGATATGTTTCGGGGCATCGGAAGGTTTAGGTTCGGGATTAAAAATAGTTAAAAATACGGGAAAATTACGGGGCTTTAGTGGGAGGTTAATTAAGTAGTTAGTAACCCTCTATTACGATTTGGACAGGTTTGGGAGTCCCGGTGACGGTGATCAGCTCGGGGAGCCGTATGGCACGCAAATCGAGGCGGCAGCTCGGACGGTCTGTGAGTGGACCTTGTTTTCTAATTGGTGCATGCATAAATGTTTATTATATGTTTTATTACTTGTTTGATGATGCCATGGGTGCATTTGTATGTGGTTACGTATAAGCACGTAGTTCGAGGTTTCGGCCTTATACGGTGCTTATACGGGTCTGTATTTCTGTATTGATTTAATGAACTGGATTTGGATTTCAAAATGATAAACTCGGGTATGAGACCCATTTGGTTTTGTCTCGGGCATATGATCTCAGACATCGGGCACGGTGCCCAACTGATGTCCTATGTTCGGGTACGAGACCCAGTCACTTTACGGTTTTGATTTCAGGTCAGGGAACCTTAAATGGATTCCCAGGTTCATGACGGTTTATGGGAACCGGCATGAACCCTCGTTATGGTATCGTCGTTCATGACGGTTTATGGAACCGGCATGAACCCTTGTTGGTTATTACGGTACATGACGGTTTACGGGAACCGGCATGTTACCTCGGTTATGTTATTACGGTACATGACGGTTATGGGAACCGGCATGTTACCTGATTCTAGATATTATGGATCATGACGGTTCAGGGGAACCGGTCATGAATGTTTATGTTATGTATATATATGTTCATCTACCTTCCTTTACATGTTCTACTATCTCCTCCGGGGAGGGTCGTTGGCCTGGGGTGGACCCCGGAGTAGTCACGGAGCATCGACTGAGTGGAGTCACCCCCCAGTTGGGTTCCTTACTCTCAGGAAGGCTATGGTTACTATTACCTCGGTAGGGTCAGTGATCTGCGGACATTGACCTTGACTTTGAGATGACTCGGATTGAGACCCGGGGTAGCACGCGCGTAGCTTTGGATACCGTGACAGGATTGGTTGTGTGACTTATATATATGTATGTGATGGATATATGATATATGATATGTGGTGTGTACAGGTGTGCACAGGATTTGAGCAATGGCTCGTGTACTTGATTTCTTTATGGTTTGGGGCCGAGTCCCTTATGGATTTGGGCAGTGGTCCGTATGGTCGTTTTCATTGTGGTCCTTTCGACCTTGGTTTATATCTGCTTTGGGCTTCGTCCCACATATGGTTTGTTTTGGATAAATGGTTTTCGAATGCATGCATGCTTTTTAGTGAAGGGTACAAATGTCTTCTCGTTAAAATGTTTTTTTTTATAAATTCTTGTTTTGTCCACTCACAGTTTTTAAATGTTTTGACTGCCCTTCAGGTTGACATCGGATGTGGACTGTAGCAGAGACCGAGATATCACATACCTCCTCCGGATCCTGCCGTACTCTGATAGCCCGGGGGGATTGGGATGGGTCCTGTCAGTGTAACCACCAGGAAAGGGGAAGCCGTGGGTGGCTTGGAAGGAAAACAGGGGTTTTTGGGTTGTCTGGTTTCGGGCTTCAGTCGACGGGCTAGGGACAGTGTCGAGGTTAGAAGCGTTGGGGAATCGATAGGGTAGGACTGGACGATGAGAATGGTGAAGAAAGGGAGAGAAATCGTGCAGGTATGGCGATGAACCGCTGACGCCGGTTCAGGTTGCAGACTACTGTGCTGAACCGGGTCTGCTCAAGGTTGAAGGGCACTGTAGCAGGCGCGTGAGGGCCACGCGCAGCCACTTTGGGCGGCGCGTGGGGGCGCGTACGTCGGCAATGGGGAAAGTGGTCAACATGGTTTTTGGTCTAGGTGTTCTAACGAGTCTATTGGAAGCGGTTTCGAATTGTTCGGAACGTCATTTGAGGTTTGTTCCGCGAGGGTGACGGTTTAGGGTCTCGATTTAGTACGTTTAGGTTTCGGGGATTTTTGAGGGAATTTAGGTGAACCTTCGTAGACGTGGTAGTGACGTGTTTTGGTGATTGTTGACAGGATCGGGATTTCCCGAGGAAGCCGAGGAACGTGCAGGACGTTCGGGACGCGATTGAGGGCTTGGTACTGTGAGTGGACCCTTTCCTTAAACTCGAACATGCATAACTGTTTTCTATACTTGTTTTATATATGTGATTTCATGACTGTTGGATTTATGATGTGATTTTACTTAATTGCACGTTTTTCGAGAAAATACGGTATTTGACACGTTTTACGATAAAAAGGTTAATTTCTGATTATAATGTTATAGTTTTGGGACTTCAAATGATAAATGATTTCTAATGATTATAATGGATTTTGGAACATGATTTTGATAATAAGGTTTTTGGTTTTAAAATCGGATTTCGGGAGAAACGAGATTTGGTTTTTAGTTGAAAAGTGGATTCCGGATTTGGGTTCGGAATGACGGTTCTGGATGCCGGAAGGGCATCAGACTAGTGATTCGGATTCACGTTTGGATACGGATTAGAAATGGTTTTCAAATGGTTTTGGATTGGATTTGCTGGATCTGGTTATTGGTGTGTTAAAGACCCGGATATTGATTTGACGGGGGACGGGCCCGGATTGAGTTTAAAGACTCGGGAGTTTAAGACTCGGATATATTGATTTCCCCCGTAGGCCTTTGAGTTTAAAGACTCAGATATTATTGAGGCCTGGATTGAGTTTAAAGACTCGGGAGTTTAAAGACTCGGATAGGTCCAGCAGGTTTGATCGGAAAATGATGATTTCATGTCATGGTTTATGACACGGTTTTATGATTCCCAGGCTGTGATTTTTCTAACTGTTTTATAGTGTTTCTGTTTCTTATGATGTGGTTTATGGTAATTTGGTTTATAATTGTTTTGATAACTGGGTTATGCATGTGATTTCAAAACGGAGGGTTCAATTCGGTTTTCTGATAAATGATTTTAGCACTTTTCTTTTATTATGGTCCACTCATATCTTCTGTTTTAAATTACCCTCCAGGTTGTGGAGATAGCGCGGGGTCTTGACGTCGAGGCAGTGTCTGAGGCATAGAAGTGACGAGCGGGATTCCCGAGTGTTTAAGTTTTCTTCCGTGTGCATGTAAAAATAATCGGTTTTTATTTGTTGTACTATGTGCTATGCTCTGTAAACGTTAACTTTGGGGTCTTATTGAGTGCTTTCTCCTGCGTCTGATTCTTTTTGTGACGGGGTGTCAGACGGGAGCAGGATTTACCCTCGGGTTTCGGGGTGAAACCGGGGGTGGGTCCTGACAGAAGGCCTATGGCATACGTATCGAGGCGGCAGTGTAGGACAGTTTGTGAGTGGACTCTGGTTTTATAAATACTATGCATGCATAACTATTTTATATGTTTTATATACGTGATTTCTATGATGATGATTGTTGTCAGGACCCCACCCCGGTTTCACCCCGAAACCCGAGGTAAATCCCGCTCCCGTCTGACTCCCCGACACAACATCCAAGTAAAAACTCACTCAAACCCAGTCAGACGCAGGAGTACTTAAACAAAAGCTCCCAAAGTTATCATGTACAGAGCATAGTACTAAAATACAAGGAACTAAAAAACCGATAAATTACACGCACACGGAAGACTTTAAACTACTTCGGGACCCCTCGTGTGACTTCTATGCCTCGGTCACTGCCTCGACGCCAAGACCCCGCGCTCGCTCCACAACCTGGAGGGCAGTTTAAAACAGAAAATGTGAGTGGACCATAATGAAAGAAATGTTCTAAAACCATTTATCAGAAAACCGACTTTAACCCTCCGTTTTGAAAACCACATGCATAACCAACAGTTACTAAACAAAACCCCATAAGAAACAGAAACACTATAAACAGTTAGAAAAACCAGAGAATGTGAAATTCTCAAACTGTATCATCAAGCATGAACATGAAATCATCATTTTCTGATCAAACCTGCTGGACCTATCCGAGTCTTTAAACTCCCGAGTCTTTAAACTCAATCCAGGCCTTAATCATATCCGAGTCTTTAAACTCCCGAGTCTTTAAACTCAAGGCCTACGGGGGAAATCAATATATCCGAGTCTTTAAACTCCCGAGTCTTTAAACTCAATCCGGGTCTTTAAACCCAATCCGGCCGGTCCCCCGTCACATATATCCGGGTCTTTAAACCCAATATCCAGATCCAGCAAATCCAATCTCAAAATCATTTGAAAACCATTCACCAATCCACATCCAAACCCGAATCCGAAATCACTGGTCCGGTGTCCTTCCGGCATCCAGAACCGTCATTCCGAACCCAAATCCGGAATCACCTTTTCAACTTTAAAACCAAATTCCGTTTCCGAAATCCGATTCTAAAACCGAAAACTTTAATCACCAAATCATAGTTTGAAATCCCTTTATAAACATTTAAACCACTTATCCACTGAAATCCCAAATCCATAACCTCATATTCAGAAATCACACTTTTCTCTTAAAATGTGTTGAAAACCGAACTTTCTCAAAAACCGTGCAATTATGTAAAATCAACAAGGCATATCCGATAAACATAAAATCATAATTAAAACCATAAAACAATTATAGAAAACAGTTATGCATGCTCGAGTTTAGAGAAAGGGTCCACTCACAGTACTGAGCCCTACTCGCGTCCTGAACGTCCTGTACGTTCCTCGGCTTCCTCGGGAAATTCCGATCCTGTCAACAATCACCAAATCACATCACTAACACGTCTACGAACATTCACCTAAATTTCCTCAAAATTCCCCGAATCCTAAACGTAAGAACCCGGGACCCTAAACCTTCACCCTCGCGGAACTAAACTCAAACGACTTCCGATTGACTCGAAACCAACTCTGTTGAACTCACCGTAACTTCTAGACCAAAAACCATGTTGACCGTTTTCCCCATCGCCGCCGCACGCGCCCCCACGCGCCGCCCAAAGTGGCTGCGCGTGGCCCTCACGCGCCAGCTACAGTAGCATCATCAACCTCGACTCACTGTGTTGAACCGGCCGCTGCAGGATGAACCGGCGAGAACTGATCTCCGCCGTCCGGCCATCAATTTAACCTCTCTTTTCTCCCACAGCTGCGTCCAGACCTGCCCTATCTCTTCCCGTACTCCGTTCACCTCGACACGGCCTCTACACCGTCGACTGAAGCTCGAAATCAGACGGCCTACTTCCCCTGTTTTCCTTCCCGGCCACCCAGTTCTCCTCCCTTCACGGTGGCTACACCAAACTCTTCCCTGGACCTCTCTAGGCCTAACCCAGCTAACCAGAACCGTCGACTCACTCCCCAGCTTCACGACTCGCCGTTCGAATCTCACGGCTAAAACAGAGTACACAAGCGCACTCCGTCGTGCCGGCCGCCACTGTGCCCCACCCGTCACGGCATCACCACCAGGAGATACCCAAGTCTCCCCTGAGTCACCTAGACCACCCTAGACTCATCGATTCGACCTCTAGACTCACGACTCTCACTTTGAACTTCGACGGGAAAACAGAGTATCGAACACAGGACTTAGGAATTACCTGCAATTGGTCACCGCCGTACTCGCCGCCGCGTTCCCTGGAGTCCCCAGAGCTACCTCAGCCTCCTCTCGAGTTCCCTTGCACCGTACACGGCCACCGCACCACCGCAAGCCCTCAGCCTTCTCTGTTTTCTCTGAATTCCCCGTGGCTCCCAACCGCACCACCACACGACTTCCTCACCCCCCAAACTTCTCACCGTCTCTCTTCCACTCTCTGGACACTCACACACACTCACAACTCACCAGCACCCGTGATCAACCTTTCAAACCTCTCAATTCCTTCCCTATGTTTCTCTCTGTGTCGAGGAACACACACGAGCACACACGGTTGCACCCCAATAATGGAACCGCGTACACACCAGAGAACCCCCCAGAACCCACTACACACTTGCCACATGTCACCATCCCCCACTCTCTCTCACCAACTGGCTCCATCCCAGCCGTCCATTTCTTTCTTTCTGCACAAATCCCACTGTGCAGAAAGACCAAATTACCCTTCTTTTAATTCTTTTTTACGGTTTTGCCACTAACTTCCTAGACCCATATCTCTCGCCTCGTAAGTCCGATGAATACGTGTCGCCTGTCATCGAACTCAGGACGACGAAAGCTATCTAACCATGCTAGGTCAACCTACCAAAACTTATTCGTACAAAAAGTCAACTATTCCTCCTAATTTACCCAAATTACGGTTAAGCCCTCAACCTTCCGAACATCACAACTTCCTCCTCGGATGTCGGAATCGGACGTGCCACCTGCCTATAGATCCGTGGTGTCCTAAACTACGTCCTGGTCACTGGTCAACACCCAGTTGACCACCTGAACTAAAGGTCAACGTTTTTTCCCAAACCAGGGGCACCGATTAACCTCACTAATCACACCTTAATTAGTCTACTAATCCCGGCTTCCGGGACGGGTTGTTACAATTGTGGCACTGGTGGATTATATGATTGCACGTATTTCGAGGTAAACCCGTATTTACACGTATCTCAAGGTTTGCGAGTTTATGCTATTGCTATGTGGTTTAGAGTTTAATTATGATTCTATGCCATGGTTTTGGTTTTTGGAAAGATGAATTCAGGCACGAGACCCATTTGAATTATGTAATTGGACCAGGGGCCCAGTTGGTTTACGAAATCGGGCTGAGACCCTTTTGAGTCTTATGATCGGGCCGGGGGCCCAGTGGTTTTCAAAATTGGGCATGAGGCCTAGTTGAGTTTTATAAATATGATTTCGGGTCTGGGACCCTAAGTTTCATAAACGTGATTTCGGGTCGGGGACCTTGAATAGATTTGTGATGTTTTATGGAGATTTCGGGCAGGGCCCATTGAGATGTTTTGAAATGGCTTTATAAAACTGTTTTCCATATACCATCTTGATACGAGCATATGTGATGGTCTCCTCGAGGTGTCTGGGACACTGGGGAAGTCACGGTGCATTGCCTGCGAGGGGTCATTAAACGGAGCTACCGGACCGTATAGTGACTCAGGAGCAGAATTGCTATGATTAGACGTCTGGGATGTCAGACATCTGGGATGTCAGAGATATTGACCCGGAGAGACCCCGGGTAGCACGCGTTTCTTATTACCGTGAGATATGACGTCTGGGATGTCAAACGTCTGGGACGCTAGGCATCTGGGATGCCGGAGATGGTTATGTGGTAAATATGGACTATTGGATCTATGAAATGGTTTTCTTTTGGATTTGTGTTTATGGATTTGGGAAGTGTCCCACTTGGTTTTGGATTTACGGTTTTTGGGCTAAGGCCCTAATGGTTTCTCTTAGTAAATGGTTTGTTTACTGGTTTCGATGCATGCATACGTTTTAATGAAGGGCATAAATATCTTTGTGAAATGTGTTTTATGAATTTCTTTATTTTCGTTCACTCACAACCTTAGTTGTTTTTAATGCCCTTCAAGTTGATCACAGATGCAACTGCAGCAGAGATCGGGACATCGCATGCCTCCTCCATCGATCCTTGCGCACTCTGGAAGCCCCGAATGGGCAGTGGCATTAGGTTATCCCTTGTTTGACACTTCGTGTCAAACGGGAGCATGGCACATCCCACAGTAATCCCGGGGAGATTGGGATAGGTCGTGTCATATATAAGTCTTCTTTTTTCCTTCATTAAAGTGTTTCATTAACCAAATTCACCACAATTATCATTGTCATCAAAATCCACATATTCCAATGATTAATAGGTAAATATTTGTTTATACCCAAACTTTAAAATTAATTAAGAATACCTAATTAACCCATAAACTTTTGAACGAGTACAACTTCTTCATACAATGTCCAATTGACTTGATTCTTGAACCATTAGACTCAGAAAACAAGGAGAAACATTTCTTGTGTTGAAGGTTTTCTCATAAAATGCCTCGCGCGCCACCCAAAGTCACTGCGCGTGGGTTCACGCTAATGCTTCAATGATTCAGTGAAAATTGTTGTTAATTGCCTTTTTTCCCTCGGCCATGGCTTCTAGGAGCAGCTTTGCAGCTTCTCCAAACTCGTTTCTTTTGGCCTCAGGAAGGTTGTACAATCTCTAGAATTACACTAGCAAGTTTGTTAGCTCATTACTAACTCTGAACTAAACACCCCATATGGAACCTTACGGGTTCCCTTGCAGACCTTACTATTTTCTCCTTATTTCCTTCCCAAAACTTTATCAGTCTCCTGGGTTTTCTCCCTTCTCTAACTCACTCAGTCCTCACATTTTATTGTTTAGTGATGGCTGCCATCATTCGGCCCATGCTAGCTGAACTTCTACTTATAACATAATACCCCCACCTCCCCCAGGGAGCTGAATTCAAGGTTAATTTCACTCATCAACGTCGAACAAATTCGAATTCGACCCCTAGGTTCATCCATGGTTTTCGGGTTTCTGTGTTTAGGTTTTAGGAGGGTTCAAAGTTCATAACCCTTTATGCTGATCTATAATTACTCACGAATTCACCCTTAATGACATCCAATTCTCACGTTTTAGTTACTGGGAATAATCGATCAATTGAGATCAGCATCTCAGTTTTTATCCTTTTGCACAAACAACCTTTTAATTCAAAGTTTATCCTTCAATCTGCATCATCAACTTGACACTAATCTCTCACTTATGGTGACAAGTGTCACCAAATGACCAATCCTCATCTACATTAGCTGAATCACCTATGTAACCATCCTAATCACTTGCTGTGGTAAATTACTATTTTACCCTTACCATAAGAAATTACCAAAATGCCCCTCACCATTCTAGACCCATAACTTTCTCGTTCGAACTCCAATTGACGCATGCCGTTTGTCTACGGATTCAGCGTCCCGAGACCTATCCAACGGTCTCCCCGGAAAATCAAAATAAGGTCTCGAACAAAAAGTCAACTTTCGGCCCTTATAACTAAGGGCAAAATCGTCATTTTCTTCCAATCTTTCCAATTTTTCCTTTTTCGAATTTCCGGGTCGTCACATAACCTCTCATGCACCCTCAAATCTTCATTAGTAGTGCTTCGTGTGTGAGGGATGATGAGAGTATGATGTGAGACGAGAATAGTGGTGAGGGTGTGAAAGTGGAGTTCGGTGAGGGTGTGAAAGTGGAGTTCGGTGAGGGTCAACCGAAAGAGTGAAAATAGAGTGCAGTGTGTGATCGTGAAACCCAAGTCCCTTGATCCTCATCTATTGACTATGATGTGTGAAGGAAAGTTGAAGGGGAGGTTGAGCTGAGGCTAATGGTGGCCACGATGGTGGCCCACGACGGCAATGAGAGGTTAGAACTCGTGAGGCCTCTATTTGCATTCAAAATGCCAGATCGTGAATTATGTGTTGTTGATAAATTTGGTTTATCAAGTGAGCTTCTGGAGGTTTCCAGGAAGCTATTAGTCGTAGAACAGAGGCTAACGGTGGCCAGAGATGGAAGCAGTCGACGGAGGAGTTTGGACGCGAGTTCCTTGATCGGGAAGGTAAGTTAGAAGGTTATTTTTCTAATTTTGAAACCATAAATCGACTAGAATTAGGGCGACGAAGGAATTAGGGCGACGAAGCTGTAGGGATTAGATTGGACTGAAAAGAGCCGAAAATGGCATTGAACCGATCACGCCGGTTCAACTTGGACCGGGTCGGTTTGAACCGGGTCTACAAGAGGTTGACGATGCACTGTTCACCGCGCATGGCTTTCACGCGCAGTCGCTTGTGACGACACGTGGGGGTGCGTGGGATGAAATTTGGTGATGTTGTTATCTTGTAATTTCATCTATTCGATGTAACGAATATTTTGGGACTGGTTTCGTGTCAATCAGACATCGTTTGGATATAGTTCGGGGTGTCTGAAGGTTTAGGATCGAGTTTTAAAATGTTTAAAAATTTGGGAAAATTATGGGGTTTTAATGAGAGGTTAATGAGGTAGTTAGTAACCCTCTAGTATGATTTGGACAGGTTTGGGAGTTCCAGTGACAGTGATTAGCCTGGGAAGGCTTATGACATGCATATCGAGGTGGCAGCTAGGACGGTCTGTGAGTGGACCTTGATTTCTAAACTGTGATGCATGCATAATTTTTTATATGTTTTATACATATGATTTCTATCATGATGATTATGGTATTCGTGATTTACATGATTACATGTATTTTGAGACGATTTATGTATTGCACGTATATCGAAGTTTATGGTTTTACACTGATTATACGTGTTTGTGGTTTCGGTGATGGTTTGATAAAATGGTTTTGGATTTGAAAAGATAAACTCGGGCATGAGACCTATTTATTTTGGAAACCCTCAGACTTGAAGTCCATTTTAGTTACATTATCGGGCCAGAGGCCCAAATGGTTCGTGGATTGATGGATTGATTTCGGATTTGGAAATATGGAATCGGACATGAGACCCATTTGATTTATGAACTCTCGGACTTGGAGTCCATTTGATTTAATAAGACATCGGGCCGGAGGCCCATTTGGTTTACAGGATCGGGTCTGGGGCCCAGTTGGTTTACGAAATCGGGCATGAGGCCCAATTGTGTTTTATGAATGTGATTTCGGGTCGGGGACCCATAAATGGATCTGGATAAATGGATTTGGATTTGGAAAGAATGGATTTCTAGATTCATGACAGTTTTATGGGAAACCGGGCATGAACCCTTTGAAAGATTTGATAGGTTTTGAGAATCATTTCGAAATGGCTTTTCATATACAATCATTTTATTTATGGATTGTCTCCTCCAGGGAGGGTCGTTGACTTGGGTGGACCCCGGAGTAGTCACGGAGCACTAACTGAATGGAGTCGCCTACGTGTGGTACCTTACTCTCAAGAAGGCATTATGGATTATAACCCCCAGGGAGGGTCATTGATCTGTGGACATTGACCTGGGTTGACCTTGAGGAGACTTGGGATTTAAGACCTTGGGGAGCACGCACGTAGCTTTGGAAACCGTGATAGGATTGGTTATATGATATTTGGTAAACATAGTTTATTGGATTTATGAAATGGTAATTGGATTTCGAAAATGGTATTTCTGTGTTTTATGGATTTGGGCAGTGACCCATTTGGATATGGATTTACGGATTTTGGTATTCTATGGTTTTGGACTGAGTTCCCACATATGACTTGGATTTACGGAATTTGAGCTAAGATCCTAATAATGGTTATTTGAATAAATGGTTTAATAAATCGTTTTCGTATGCATGCATACTTTTTAGTGAAAGGACATAAATGTCTTTTTATGAAATGAGTTTTTATTAAACTATTTATTTTTGTTCATTCACAGCTTTTGTTGTTTTTAATGTCCTTCAAGTTGATCACGGATGTGAGCTCTAGCAGAGATTGAGACATCACACTCTTCCACCGGATCCTGGCGCACTTTAGAAGCCCCGTCGGACTGAGATTTCAAGTTATCCCTTGTCGTGTCAGACGGAAGCATGACATATCCCGTGTTAATCCTAAAGGGATTGGAATGGGTCGTGTCCCTAACGGTATCTGAATGCGAGCTTCATAAGATGTTGGGGAAGGAGGGTTTGGATTCTACTTTTGCCTTCAAGGGTTTTGAACCGTTTTATCCCAACGACGATAAAGACATCACACTCTAGCAGAGATTGAGACATCACGCTCTTCCACCGGATCCTGGTGCACTTTAGAAGCCCCGTCGGGCTGAGATTTCAAATTATCCCTTGTCGTGTCAGACGGAAGCATGACATATCCCGTGTTAATCCTAAAGGGATTGGAATGGGTCGTGTCCCTAGCGGTATCTGAATGCGAGCTTCATAAGATGTTGGGGAAGGAGGGTTTGGATTCTACTTTTGCCTTCAAGGGTTTTGAACCGTTTTATCCCAACGACGATAAAGACGATTGCGCGGACAATTTTGTCTCTTTTTTCGCGGAGGACGTCGACGTCTTTGGCGGCGGCGAGTCTGCTGTATTTGATGATGAACTTGCCATGTTTGATGCTGATGCTGTACTTGGAAGTATAATCAATGGAAGTGATTTGGGGTGCCGGCTGTCGTCGATTCTGGGCCAGAGAGATATACCGCCATCGAATTTAGCCCCAAGGGTTTTGAAGCCCTTTATCTCAAGAACCATAAAAGCGCTGCTATTTATGCTATCTATGACGATTGTTCAAAAATTTGGACTTTGCTTTGGTGGACGACGTCGTTGGCAGTAGAGGTTCTACCCCAGATACAACCACCACCATTGCAACTACTGATGAAACAATTAATGCTGCTCTTGTAATTGATGATGATTTTTCCATATATGATGTCGATGTTGCACTTGAAAGTATCATCAAAGACGGTGGTTTTGGGGCGGTGGCAGCCGTCGATTTTGGGCAGGAGAGAGGTACTGCCGCTGAGTTTGGGCCGGATGGAGCTATAGTTGTCGAGTTTGGGCTAGAGAGAGCTACCGCCGTCGAGTTTGGGCCGGATGAAGGCTCAAGAACAGCGAGGTGCCCATGCGCTGTCGAGAAAGAAAGAGGAAATCGATCTCATCGAAGCGGGAAGGAAGAGGAAAACCTAGAAAAAGAGGAGAAGGCGCTAGAAAGAACCAAGAATAATGCGCAAAACCGAAGGCAAAAGGAGGCAGCAGGAAGAGGGGCAAAATTGGAAATATACTGCTCATAAACAGTGCTGAAAACCAAGTTGTTTTAGTATATAGGCAACAAGTCGTTTTAGTATATAGGTAATATTGACGTTTACCTCCGTCCACTCATTCCGACTCGCTCAACGCAACTCAACCCAACTCAACACAACTCAACACAACCACAAACTCCTCCTCCTCCTCCTCCAAATGCTTCTTCTCTCTGCAAACACTCACCAACACCTATCAATTTCTACTTCTATCCTTCTCTTTCCACCTAATTTCCACAAACTCCCCACCTCCCTCAAAACCAACGCAACCTCCACTCACAGAGCCCATGACTTCCTGATCACCAACGCCTTCTCACCCTCCTCTCTCCAAAACCCTAACCCTAGCTCCTCCCAAACCATCCGCCACGTCACTCACTCTGCCTCCGATGGCGACCCCGAAGCCAATTCCATGGTCCCCTCTGCCTCCGCCGTCGCTTCCGCTATCCGCAGAGCATCCACCTCCCCCGTCGACTTCATGCAGAGGATCGAGAAAGACCAGAAGAACGGCATCGTACTCCCCAGCCCCGACTTCCAGAGACTCTGCATTCAACAGTTGGACCTCTTTCGCCGAATCGTCGACCCTGATGCTCTTCTCTCGGTTAGTGAACGGAAAACAAGATAATCTAATTACATTCTTAAATTAGCTAGTTTTGTTTCTGTATTATTAGTTTTGGTTTTGGATTATATATCTGTGTTCATATATTTGTACGTGTAGGTGTATGTAAGACCAGCCGGTAGTTATGTGATGGACCGATTAGAGCTTCGTAGAGTAACTTGCCATCCAAGAGTGAATGCATCAGAGATTGTGATATTAGTTGGCAGTTTCAGTGTCGCCACTGGTTTTCGCGCCACAGAAGCCGCCCTTTCCAATCACAAAGTAGATGACTGATTTTATATATTTTTCACTTAAACTTTGTTTAAGAGTTGGTTATTGTAAATACAGGGTTACTGAATATAGTCTGTTGAAAATTGAACTTGTAGGTGGAAGTTATAGCCGAGTGTAAAGCTGCAGTGTTTCCCATGGTGAAGCACCCCTTTGTGGTGGGCTTCTTGGTTGCTGAATTTCCCAGGATGGAAATGCCGTCACCTGAGGATGTTCAAAGTGAGGACTGTGATTTGGTTCGCCGCCCAACTCCGGAGGAAGCCTATGCTTTGCCTCCAAGCTTTAATATCAAATCTTGGGATACTCATGCTCTGGAGGAGCAACCAGAGCCATCCTTGACGATGTACAAGTTTAGTGCTGAGGAGATATCAAATGCTATCAACATTTCTCGGTCTATAGCTATGGCATATGTTATGGATCAGGTATCGTATTCAGCAGTTTTAGTGTGGTATTAACTTTGAAGTAATAATAATACTAATTTATGACTATTTAGGTGTGCCAAATTCCATTTCATCTTAATTTCTTTGAAAAGCTTACTTTTTCTGCAGAAAGCAATGCTTCTCCAGCAATCATCATGGCAGAATAATGTCAGGATGAGTAGTTTGGTTGAACAAGTAAGACAACTGTTCTGGGATTTGTGGTTTGAATTTTCTTATGGGGATGATCATAATTTTCCTGCTCATTATGCATTCTCCCAGATTCGTGGTCCTCTTTCTAGCCTTCGAACTTTAAGTAAAATGTTATCCATGCATATGAAGAGCAGTGAGGTTTGTCTTCTTATAATTATTTAAATTTATAGCTTACCTATATTCATTTTGTGTCCTATATTTATGTTGGAATGATATGCTTTTGTAGATTTCATATGACATTATTGAAGATATACTGGTGCAAGGCAATCGTATGAAAGACACTCTTCAGCAACTCCAGGATGCTGTTTACTTGACCAAGGCACTCAATCTCTCTCTCTCTCTCTCTCTCCGTGCAACATGTTTATACATATATGTTCTCATGCCACTAAGGCTGCTTATACAGTCATCAAGTAGTCATAATCTACCATAATGACATTTCAAGAATTCTTTTTCCATGTTTTTTGACATTGACCGTACTGTTGTATGCCTTTTCAACTTATCCTGAGATATGCCTGTTCAATATGTTTTTCCTCCCGTACTTGTACTGTAGTTGGAACTTAAAACGTTCTCTATGAGGCCTCTAATAACGTTAAACTTTTTAAGTTCCTTTTATATTATTTTGTCTATAGGTCAGACACACTGAATTTTTCATGTGATTATCAGGCTAATATCATGCGCTATGGTGAACATGATTCAACGTATTCCTATCCTGATGCGGCAAGGTCTCAATTATTGAATAACTTTTCAAGGGATAGTTCCAGCATTAAAATGCAAGTTGCAGGTGAGCCACTTTCTCTAAATGCTGCAGGCAAAGATATGGAGATGCCCATGCCACCTCTAGCGCTTGCTCCTTTACAGAAACATGGAATTAGGTAGGTTATAAATTATAAGATTCATAACTTCAGATTACAGAGAAAATAAGAAAGAAAAAAGAAAATTTGAGTTTATAACTATTGTTTTCACGAGCGGATACACTCCTCCTGAATGTTAGTCATGAGGGGCACCTTTACGTCAACTACTCTGTAGGTCTTTACAATATGGGAGTTTCATTTTGCTAACGCTTGGTAATTATGTCAGGAAGACCATGCAATGTTTCTGATATACTGGCAGATTTGGTTGAAGCTGTAAGACCTCTTGCTCAAAACCAGCAGCGCGTAGTAGAACTGAATGAACTTGGAAACTCTTTGGAAGTTGCTGTAGAAGAACCTGCTTTGCGACAGGCTTTGGGCAATCTAATTGAGAGTGCATTATTGAGGACGCATACTGGGGGAAAGGTAGATATTGTGTCTACTGGAGCACCAGCAGGTGGTGTTCTTGTGGTAATTGACGACGATGGACCCGATATGCACTATATGGTAACAGTAGCAAACTTTGAAGTCACTTTATCTTCTGTACTCAAATTAGGGGCTTAAATTTTGTTGTGTTCATGTTGCTCACTGAAAATTGTATTATTGGTTTATTTTCTTCAGACTCAGATGCATTCTCTGACACCTTTTGGAGCGGATCTCCTCTCAGAAAATAGGGTTGAAGACAACATGACATGGAACTTTGTTGCTGGGCTGACTGTTGCTCGTGAGATACTTGAAAGTTATGGCTGTGTTGTCCGTGTCATATCACCCCGGACCCCAGATGCTGCCCTTGGAGCAGGTGGAACTCGAGTAGAACTCTGGCTTCCTTCTCTCGTGGAATTTTCCAGTATTAATGGCCCTGCTGAGGAGGCATAGTAAGAATGGAAACTCTCCTCGGTAAGATTGTTCTATGAGAATCCTGCTTCTATCTGATGATTTTCGAGAATGACGTGGTACAAATTGGAAATTGTTTCCTTGATGATGCGTTTAATATTTGCCTTTGGAGGAAGTTGTGTATAGTTTTCCACCATTTCCACATCATGCATCGTCTTTGTACAGAAATGAGAAGAAATAGGTCTATTGGAAGCCGCATATATAGATGAACTGCTGTTTCATAATTTTTTACATTCCCGTAAAAGTTACTTGCAAAGTTTACAAACTTACCGGCTAAAATAACATAGGAAATTTGATTTCTTGAGAATGCTTTACTTTCATTCATATCGAAAGCATACTTTACGGTTTGCATAATGAATTTTAAGGATTGAGTAGTTTAAAGATTCATGTTTAAGGATTGAATGGTTTAAAGATTCATGCTTTAAGGATTGCCATGTGGCCCTTCCTTATGTTTAGGCCCTGCTTTGTTTCTGCTTTGTGCTTTGGCTTTTTAGCTTGTATGAAATTATTGTCTGACCAAAAAGACAACCTAGTTTGAATAGTTTAAGATCTTCATGAACTTAGTCATGGCAAAGGGCCCCTCATGGCCTCACCACATTGGTTCACGCATGCCCAACCACCTTAACACGTCAAAGCAAATTGCGATTCGTTTACTTTTATTTCTTATTTTGTTATATATTGATTTTAGTGAGTTGCCGATATAGAAGAGGGAAAAAATTGTGAACATGTGGTAGTACGAGTAGGGTCTCAGCTACATAGTATTTGGGGATCACGTGCAGGCACCAAAGTGGCTGGAGATGAAGTGCCCGTTTCGAAGTGGCTGCCCCACGACCTGAATTGCGGGTGGCCGTGGACATCAAGCTCCTCCTATTGGCTAAGTCAAACTTGAAAGTCAACAGAAGTATGGTGGCTTCGCTGATGGCTTCCTACGCCTCTTTGAAAGTTCGTACCGTCCGATGGACGCCTTAGGAATTAGATGGAGAATGGTCAATGATTCAGGCAGCTTCAGAAAATGGCATGTCGTGCGTATCTGTCAGAGAATGCTGATTCCTCATTATCAATTAGATCAAATATTAAGCAATTAATAATGGATTGTGGGTCTTAATTCAGGACTTCATTATAATAAAAAATTCTAATCGTGAAAGTCATTGGAGGCAAAGAAAAATGGTATAGTTTTGAAAATACGTCGGCAATATAATCCACTTATATTTGAAAATACGTCGGCAATATAATCCAAATTTCCTCTTCCCAAAAAATAGGAAAATGCTTATTATAATAAATAATAATAGCTGGGCTAAAATTATATTTGGTAGCTCTGGATATTTTGTTATGTACTTTTAATTTAAATATTTTCTGTTTTATTTTGGACTTGAAATTTAAAACCTCACTATGTTAATGAAAGTAGATTATTTAATTTTTTTTATTGGAATATACAATTAGAGACTTAACATCTCTCATTATACGTTACATAAAAATATTACTGAATTAATAATATTAATAACGACTTAGTGTTTTAAAATGTTCTTTTATAACCTAATTTCTTGAAAATTATCTTGAAACTTGAGCCACACTATTTATCCATACTTCTTGTTTTGTTTTTTATTTGCAATTATTTGAACAGATTTATTGTAATTAGTAATATCGAGAATTTTCTTGTTTTTTATCTGCTAGATAAAGTTGCTCCTAAAATTATGATATTTTATGATAAAATTTCTAAATTGGAAGAATTTTCTTCATTTGTTGACTACAAATATGTGAACTTCGAAAATTCTTCCAACAATTATCATACGCCCAATGTTTTTCCCCCGTCCACTGAGATTAAAATAATAAAATAATATCTCCTCCCCGTAACTGAGGTTAGATTATAGTAAATTATTAAAAAAAAAAAAACCAAATCCAACTTACGCGTTACAATTGGAAAAAAGAAAGAAAGGAGAAAAATGGAAAAGCAACAATTAAAAGTTAAACATTTTTGAATCATGAGTAGATGATCCAGTGGAAAATTCAAGCTCCCAGTTACGTTTCAAATCTGGCCGATTCTTGACATAAATTAATCCTTAGTTGAAATGCATGTGAGTTCTTGACCTGTCTATAATAAATAAAAGTAAAACATTTTTGTTAATGAATCTATACACATAAGTGGGTTACCTATTAAGTATTCGGGAGTCTGTTTAGGGTCAATATCCTAATCAATTCTATTTTGAAATAAGTTTGGTAGTAATTCAACTGTTTTTTCTTTTTAAGATTTTGAGATCTTCCCATAAAATATAAAAACCCCCATTCTCCTTGTGCTTCCCTCCCGAGTCCACCCAAGTCTCTCCCTTCGCCTCGAATCACACACAAAACACGCATCCAACCCTTACACAAATCATAGTTTTCTTGCTGCAAAACTGAAATTCTTACTCGAATTTTCTCCTTCATTTTTTCTAATTTTTTTATTTTTTTTCTCACGCCTTTTGTACTCCAAGATCACCGAGTTCTGCAGAAGCTTTGGATTCAAAGCAAGTCTTTTTTCGGGTGATTTTTCAGTTTCGAAACGCCTTCTCTTTCAAGCAGATCTTACTCGGGATATTTAGCTACATCAGGTCGGTTTTATTCTATTTCAATTTCTGGGATTCACTTGTTTTTGCTTCTGTTTGGTTAGTGAGATAGGGGAATAGGTAGAGTGTTGCTACTCAGCTGAGCTCGTTACAGCTTTTTTCTTTGTTCAGATATTTTTCTAATTTTATTTTCTACTTTTTTTTTTTTGGGTTTGAACCAAGATCAAATATTTTATTTTTGGTTATTTGCTTAGTTGTTTCACATTTACGAAATTTCTAGATCCTTAAACTTATTCGTTTGCGATTCTAGTCGTAGCGTTTAATTTTATTATGTAAGTTAATAAAGCTGTTTGATCGCGAAGAATTAGCGAGCACAAATATGCATATGTTTAATCGTCAGAGCTAACTTAATGTTTGGGTATATGTTTTTGGTCATTTTGTTCTTTCTTTGAATTTAAGCAAGCCCAGCTGTTTTTCTGTCTTAATTCAAAATGGTGAATGGGTCTCTGTTAATTAGATTGGGGTGTTAAGTCTGTATTCAAAGGAGCACGTGGGGGTACATAACCATGGAGGATTGAAATGGGCTCTTTATTTATGAGACTTTGCGTTGGCTACTGATTGTCAAATGGGAGCACATGGTTGCTTCTTTCTTAATGGGCTACTTGTAGAGGGTAATGAGGAACGAGCACATGAATTCTTGCTTGTTGTTTCTCTATACTGTGTTTGAAGAATGCCTAGTCGGTAGATTTAGGTATAAGTATGCAATTGCTGCTGTTAAATGGTCAGAGTACTCTGTAGAATCGGTTTGAAACATGGGGAAAAGTGGGATGTTGTTATTGAGACAGATACAGAGTTCCATCTTACAGGACTTCCTTAACCCTTCTATAGAGTATTCATTAATGTTTGGTTAGCAGGTCTGGGTTGTGAGTTGTGAGTTGTAAGTGGGTGCCCATATATTTATACCGTTTTGTCAACCCCCAGAATATATTTTATTTATACTAGGAAAAAAAAATGTTGGAGTCATCAAGTTGTATATACTTGTATTACTGAGTCATAGAACCTTGCTTAAATTCCTGTAGTGCATTCAGATTATGTTCCTGTTTAACTATAAACCAGGTATCATATTCCTCCATGAGGGTCAGCTTTCTTTTAAGAGGAATTCACAACTGAAACCTGTTAAATACTGCAGATCAGCTATTGCGTTCTACTTGAAGTTCCTTTTTCCGTGAATATATAGTCAGAAGCTTGTAAATAACATGGGAACCCTTTCACGCAGGTTAAATTTTGCGACAGTCTATTTCAATCGGAATGAGCCAACTTTTGTTGCTCTTTAAATTTATTATGGAGATCTGGTAAATTCTAATTATAACTGTATCTTTTTGGCTGCAGTACGGGTGGTAGAAAACCCAATGAGACCATGAGGCTTATTGTGACAACTTTTGTAGGAGTAGTTTTTGGATTCTTGATAGGTGTATCCTTTCCAACGTTGTCATTAACAAAGGTGCACTATCATTTTCTTTTGGTATCTGTTACACTTCTCTTTAATACTTACGTAGCTGATCGAATTAATTAATGTGTCTAAAATATGACAGCTGAATCTCTCATCCAGCCTTCTTCCAAATGTTGATCTGTCGAACAATGAGGGCAAGAAATCGGACATCTCCGGCCAATCACTTCTAAGTTCTTGGTCTTCGAGGAGTAATAAGAGCGCAACTAAAGCTCAGAGTTTGAATGGTACATCGAGGGTATACCTACTCTCCCTGACACTTGCATGACTATTAAAATTTTTCTGTTCCTCAGTGCATTGAATCATGGCTACTTTGCAATGCAAATGCAGAATCAGGTCTATAATGTGTTTTAGGTTCTTGAGGTGTTCTACTAAATTACCTAAGTTGGCTTCTGATTTTGGTCAAATGAAGGGAGTAGGGGTTATTTTGGACAAGTCCCAACTCGAGAGATCTGGTTGAAAGTAATGATTGGTTTATTACCATGCTGTGTAGCTTAATAAGGATTTCCTTAAAATAGAAGTAAATTTCTCCAATGAAATTGGATTTTAAATTAGGTTGATAGCATGATTTTTGAACTGGAACCTCTCATTGATTTCATTTTCAGAAGAGGCCAGAACCTGATGTTGGTCTTATTCTTCACTTGTTAGTTTTATATTTCCCTATTCTTGATTAGGTGACTTAATGTAGTCACCGACACCATATATATGTATTCTTGTGACTGCATGATGGAATTATTGTGTTTCGTTTTCATGTCCTTTAATATAAGAAGCCTAATAATTTATAAAAATATGAGTATCATTTCTTATATAGTTTCCAGATTTTTGTTCTGGAATACCTTTTTGTCGTATTACGGCCAAGGCATTACTCATCTGAACTTTAACACTTACCTTTTCTGCAGATTTGGGTGCCATCAAATCCTAGAGGTGCAGAAATGTTACCACCAGGAATTCTCGAATCTGAGTCAGACTTCTACTTGCGCAGATTGTGGGGCAAGCCTAGTGAGGTTTGTATGCCACTGCTACTTATACAAGCAACTTAGTTGCAATTTGGACCATCCACAAAGCTTGGAATGGTCCAATGCATATTGATGATAATGCAGAAATAAATGCTGTTAATGATTAAATTATCATTTGGTGTTCAGTGAACATTTTTCGTATGGAGTTCTATGTGAACCTGATTTGAATTACTCAGTAATGTACATGGGATCCAGAAAAATAAAATCAATTGTTGTGTGTATGAAACAATGGAATATGGCTGTTGCAAAGTAAACTGAAAACCGAGTCTTCCGTGTTGGACGCTTGTTTTATGGATGGGTTCAACATACAGTAGAAATTCATGTCAAAGACAATAGTCTAAGAGTGTATATATGAATGCATCGCCTTAACAGATCTACATGTTTGTCATCTCTACCATAATATAGTAAAGCTCTCTTTAAACAATAAAAGGAAAACAGTAACATGACAGCAATTTGATTTATTCTATGTTATTTTGAGGAAAAAAAAATCTCTACTCTGAGTGAGGATGTAAGGTATTCTGACTTTTCTGGATACTCTGTAATTTCTTTGATATAGTTTTGTTTTCGGAGGCAAAAAGATTGTAATTTTATTCAATTGCAGGACTTGACCTTCAAACCAAGGTACCTTGTAACATTCACTGTGGGTCTGAATCAGAAAAAGAATATTGATGCCTGTGTGAAAAAGGTTTACCTCTGTCCATCTCTCCATCTATCCATTTCTCTAAGGTGACATGTGTAACTGAATATATTTCTCTCCCAGTTTTCAGAGAACTTTACCATTCTTCTTTTTCATTATGATGGGCAAACAACTGAATGGGATGACTTGGAGTGGTCTAATCGGGCTATACATGTTAGTGTTCGTAAGCAGACTAAATGGTAAGAGCGATGGCTAACTTCTATCTGTACTTCAATATTAATAGTTTCTCTGGTTTATGACTTTAAATTTTCTGTTGAAGGTGGTATGCCAAGCGATTTTTGCATCCTGACATTGTGGCCCCATATGACTACATATTTATTTGGGATGAAGACCTGGGAGTTGAGCATTTTAATGCAGAAGAGTGGGTTTTTGTAATGAAGTAGTTCTTTAGGTTGTGTTTGTTAGCCTACTAAAAGACTTTGTTGTGCCTCACATTCCAATCCAATTTCAGATACATAAGATTAGTGAGGAAGCATGGTTTGGAGATTTCACAGCCTGGTTTGGAACCCAACAAAGGTTTAACATGGCAGATGACAAAGAGAAGAGGTGACCGTGAAGTGCACAAGTAAAATTTGGGGACTTATACTGAAATTTATTTATTTCCACTTTATATTTTGAATTGCGAAAGTAAACCTTGTCCCAAAATATTTCAGACTAACAGAGGAGAAACCGGGCTGGTGCAGTGACCCACATCTACCTCCATGTGCAGCGTAAGACATCAAGAACTTAAAGAGGACATTGACTTGCTGTTCTTTGTATACGCTTTGATTCTACGCTTCCCTTTTGTCTGCTATTCATATTGTTAAAATGTTTCTGGACTGTCCCTTTTGTTACTCCAGGTTTGTTGAAATCATGGCTCCAGTATTTTCACGCAGTGCCTGGCGCTGTGTGTGGCATATGATTCAGGTACGGAAGATCACAATATAATATTACCTGTTCTCTACCTCCGCTTGTTAGTCCCTAATTTGTTAAGCCATCTCATTACTTAAACTTTGCAATTGCAGAATGACTTGGTCCATGGGTGGGGTCTTGACTTTGCCCTGAGAAAATGTGTAGAGGTGGGTGACTCACGTTATATCCTTCTTGATCTTTCTATCTTATTCCTCTCTAACTCTGAAATTTTACTTGGTGGGGTTTCAATGCAACTCATAATCAAACACGTTTTCTTGAAAATAGCCTGCGCATGAGAAGATAGGAGTTGTAGATTCTCAATGGATTGTTCATCAAACTGTTCCCTCACTTGGGAGTCAGGTAAACATCAATTTTTGGCCGCTGTCATTTTCGTATTTCCTCAATTAATTAATTATTATTTTTTTTCGTTTCATATTGGAATGGCGTATAATTCTTGGGCTTTTGGGTTTAGGGTGAATCACAAGGCGGAAAAGCACCATGGCAGGGGGTATGTAAAGCCACTTGTTCTAATGATACACTGTTTTCTATCCGTCTTAAAACCGTAAAGTGCCTAGTTGCAATATGTTTAATCAAGTTTGCTAATATTACAATTGTATATTGTGGTGCCAGGTGAGGGAGAGATGCAGAAAGGAATGGACAATGTTTCAGATGAGAGTAGCAAATGCAGAGAGTGCGTATTTTAAGGCCATTGGGGTCGATCCTTCCAATTCAACGGCACATTAGGTGAACGAATGAACGATGACATCGGCAACGGTGACTACACAATCAACCACTCATGACCACGCTCTTGCTTAGAGTTTTACATATATTTGTAAAATCCATTATAATCGCGATATTCATTAATTCACAATCACAGTTTTAGGGCTTGAGTAAAAACACCACGTCCATGAAATCCTTTAGAATTTCAGTGCGTAGTGACCACTGCTTTGACTCGGGTGTAACATGTATTCTTATCCCATCGTTATCGCTACTCTTGTATGAGATATTGTGCGTATTAAACGTATACTTAATACTAATAAATCACAATTTACAACCCGCAAGGCATTTCGATTTCGCCGCCATTGAAGAAAAACATGGATCTCGATGCAGAGGCATGGAGCTACATAATCTTGGATTTTGCAGACAAGCTCATTTCACGTTGGATTTGTGTTCATGAGGAGCCATCTATTGTCGGGTAAATGCTATGAGTGGTCGCGTCATAGCTAAAACCTTTTACCAAGTGGTGGTCCTACTGAAGTCCAGAATTACTTTAAAAGATGCACAGAAAATTTGATGGTTTCCACGAAATCGAGTTACTGTTGGCCGTACCAAAAATGTCTCAGAAAAAAGTAAAGAGTATCGGTATGCCGAGATGCCGAGAATATGTCGGCATCCATACCACGAACATATTGCTAATAGACTAGTAACACTATCGAGATTTCACATAAATTATTGCAAAACAGTGTCGGATTTAGAAAATTATTCTAAAAAAGTTCCATGTATAAAGAGTTTCCATGTTAAACAAAAATAATATCTCTAATTTTGTTTTTTTGGAAAGAAATGCATAATTTTCATTTATGTAAAAATAGACACTACAAAATATATATATATATATAGTGGCCTTGTTAAAATTTTATCGAGGATTTCAACACAGCTAAAGAAAAATATATTAGGTACCAACAACAAAATAAAAATAGTGTCACATATTCATGTAAGAGATAATATTACAACCCTATAATTACCCGCAACAAGTTTTTATACCTTCAAAACAAAGTCTAAAAGAATTATTCATAACACACCTTCAACAAATTTCAAAAAAATTAATGAAAAGAATTAAGGATTTAAAAAGAATTTAAATTGAAATTTACTTGGAATTGTCAAATAGGTGATGAAAGAATTGCTAAATAATTAGGCAATTAAATTTGGAATTGGAATTTTATTTGGCCTATGTGATTGAGAGATGAGAATGAAAGTGGAACTCTAAAGCTCTTTCCAATTCTCTCTTGAATAACACCCGTGAGTTTCCTTCGAATTTGATAAAGGCAGAAATGTTTGTGTTGGTACCTCGGAAAAGGCAGAGTTGCTTTGAATTGCAACGGCTGCAAGTTTTTTTTTTGTAAATAAACTCAAAATGACGCCATTTTGGATAATGTTTTTATATATAAAAAAATTATTTAGTACTGACCTTCTTAAGGACGGGGGCTGCCTTGGGCTGGAAGGGCTATAGCCCTTCTCACCCAAGGTGCCTCTCTTGGAAATTATTGGATTAGCTCATCCAATAATAAATATTTAGCCAAATTAACTTAGATTTTAGAAAAAAAAACTTTTAAAAAAAAAACTAACAACACACAATTATGTCAGGACCCGTCCCAAATTCCCCGGGATTAACGTGGGACGTGCCCGCTCCCGTCTGACATCGCGTATCAAACCAGGAATAATTCCAGCCTCAGCCCAATCGGGGGCTTCTAGAGTGTGACAGGATCAGAGGAGGAGTGTGATATCTCGGTCTCCGCTACAGCGCGCATCCGCTACCAACCCGAAGAGCATTAAAACCATTGAAAACTGTGAGTGGACGAAACAAATAATTTAATTTATAAAACACATTTCACGAAAAGACATTTATACCCTTCACTAAAAAGCATGCATGCATTCAAAACCATTTCTCATTTATTTAAATCATTAAGGCCTTAGCCCAAAACCGTAAATTCGAAGCATAATGGGCCACTACCCAAATCCATGTGGGACTCAGCCCAAAACCAATATAAGTGGGTCTCAGCCCAAAACCAATCATAGAATACGGGATCTCAGTCCCAAACCGGTCTCCGTAAAACCTCATATATATATATATATATATAACCCATCCTCGATATCTCATATGCCTAATCAAGAACCTGTCACGATATATCTAAAGTATGCATACTACTCGGGTCTCATCTCCGAGTCCACTCTCAGGATCTACGACGTCTGGGAGGGCCTGTCATCGAACACTGTCCGAGACTATCTCATATCTCTAACTTTTGGGATGTGCCCCCTCTTGGATTCACTCATCCCAAGCAGTGGATTGTGACACTTCAGGATCACCGACATCTGGAGGAGACTATTCATACGAGAGAGTATATACATATTCAATTACTTTCTTTCAAATCACAAGTTCAACTGGGTCTCATACCCGAACATCTCAACAGGATTCCTCGAATTGGATTTAAATCTAAATCTCACAGGCCTTAGCCTAAATCAACATTTCAATAGGGTCTCAAACCCAAATTCTCATTTTATAAACCACAACTGGGACTCAAGCCCGATACTATAATCAACTAGGCCTCAAACCCGAATTCGTAAACCAACGGGGCCCCCAACCCAATCATATAACTCAAATGGGTCTCATGTCCGATTCCATATTTCCAAATCCGAAATCATTTCATCAAACCATCATAGAAATACCAGAACGTATAAACATAGTACAAAACCATAAACCTCGAAATACATGCAAATATGTACATACTAAATACCACAATCCAATGCACTCATGGCATCTCAAATCATCTTTATTAAACATATAAAACAGGTATGCATGCATCACAATTTAGAAAGCAAGGTCCACTCACGGATTGTCCTTGCTGCGCCTCGATACGCGAGCCATTAGCCTCCCTCGGGCCAATCACCATCTCCGGGGTTCCCAAACCTGTCCAAATCATACTAGAGAGTTACTAACTACTTTAATAACCTCTCATTAAATCCCCGTAATTTTTTCGAATTTTTAACTATTTTTAAACTCGATCCTAAACTTTCGGACATCTCGAACTATATCGAAACTATGTTTGATCGACTCGAAACCAGTTCCAAAATGTTCGTTACATCAAATAAATGAAAACACATGTTAGACACTTCCCCAAAAGACAGCCCACACGCCCCCACTCGCCGCCCAAAGGCGCTGCACCTGGGATTCACGCGCCCAGCACAAGGTTGTCTTCTACCTTCGGCAAACCCGGTCCGAATCGGGTCTCTGGTTTTCGGTCCTCCCCATTTTTTGACCGATTTTCACCCTTTTTCGATTCTAATCTCTTTGTCTTATCCTTAGCAACCTACTTGTGTGATTAGAACCAAGAAAAACCATCTAAAACTCATCTGTTCAATCCCCCTCTCACGACCCTGTTTTCCCAGGCCCTTCCCTAGGCTGCTCAGCCCTTCTCCACCATCCAAAACCCTTCTCACACACTCATATGAACCTAATAAACATCCCCTATCCTCAGACAACATTCATAACGTCCCAATCGAAAATTTGAATTCAAAACATAAACTGCGCTTCGGGTTTAACTTTCCTCCGTCGTCCACGGCAGTTCTGCCACTTCCTCGCCGTTCCCCGATTCCTTAGTCGTCATCTGTCACTCTCTCAGGCAGCCCAGCTGCTGTTTTCAATCACATGAAATTGGGGGGGCGGGGGGGGGGGGGGGGGGGGGGGGGGGGGAGGGTGGTTTCGGGTTGGTCGATCGAACGAAAAAGCAAAGGGATGGATATGCATGTATGAGAAATGGTGGGCAATACTTGTCATTCATCCATTGGGCTTACCCCAAAATATCTGATCCCCACTGAATGATAAAAAACCATCCCGTCTCGTGATTCATGCAATAGTGCCTTGGAACTTCCATGAACCGTAACTTTCCTGTCGAACGTCCGATTTTGATGTGCCGCCTGTCTACGGACTCGTATCGACCCGATCTACATAACAGTCCTCGATCCTCATGCATCGGACCTCCCGGGTCAAAAGTAAACGTTTTGCCCTCGTTTAGGGGCAAAATTGTAATTTCGCCATGAAAGTCTGATAATCCTCGATTAGCCTTGCTAATCTGTATTTAACTCTTAATTAATCCTTAAAATTAAGGACAGGTCGTAACAATTAAATAATATCATATCAACCTCAAAGGTTCAAAACCAAAGTGAAAAGTAGGTATCAGCAAACCATACACCTTATTTCAGCATTTTTTTTCCAAATTCATCTCACAATTTTGTCTCCTTTATTTTCTTCAAAATTATATTATGTTTATCTACTATCAAATCTTCGAAGTATAAAGTATTACTTTCTAATATTATTTTTAAATAGAAATTGAATGAAGAGTTTTGGCTTTCGAAATTTGAGTATTAGATGGGGGGGGGGGGGGGGGGGGTGGGTGGGTTTCAGTTATGATAATTTGAAATTTTGAAATTGAAATTGAGGTTTTCGTATGAGTAATTGAGACATAAGACTATGACTATTAGAGTTGCATTCGCATGCTAGTTTCTATTGTGTGAAGCAAGGTTAGTAAATGATTTGTTAATTGTTGATCTTAAATGTTTGATTTAATTGGGTAAAAATCTCCACTCCTCTTGAGTTATGTTAAATATTGATGAAAATAACTTCAATAGATAAGTGTTGTTTAATTTATAGGCTCATTTGATATGTATTGACTTTTCATGTTTCAATAGTAATGAACTTTTTCATCTATGTGAATTATAAAGAATCAATTTCAAAATAAAATAAGTGATGGATCTCTTGATTATATGACCCTCCACATTGAAAGAGATTTTACTTATACTAATAGTAAATATTAACGAAAAGATAATAGAGGATCTTGACACTCTTAAGCTTCAAAATGTACAATTTAAAATTAAAAAATAATAATTTGTATTTGCAAATTTAATTATGATTTTTTTGTTGTAATTTTTTTTTGCATTCAAATTTTTATTTATGTAAGTAGATGTATTTGAGGGGTACGACTCATTTCGTCCTTCTGACTAGACATATTTTTTTATATTTATTAATAAAATTCATTTGTACCGTTGAGTTTTTTCTACATCTAACGTGCAAGTTAGCCCATATGAAACTCAGGTTCAGGAACCGTATCTGGACCTTCTTCTTACTAGCTACTCCAAAACTGAATAAAAAATATTTACAGAACACCAACATTCTCTTGGTAGCTGCTGCAAAACTAAATCTTCAAACCCATAAAAAAAATTCCAAATTTCATAAGAATATAGAGGAAGAATTTAAGGCTTTAGGGCTTAAGACACATCTCTTAGTGCATGTCTAGTGAGGGTGTTTTGACCTGGGCAAGGTAGCGCCTAGCCTCTAGCCTTTGAGTTTTAGTTTCTAACGGAATGCATTATGGTCTGGGCAAGACTTGCCCTTGGGCTATTCTTACCTCCCCCCATACTCAGGCTGGGCAGCTGGCCCACAAAGCAAAAAACAACCCAACATCTACTTTACTCATCGTCCACAACTAGAATTCAACTAGAATGGATAACAAAGCAATTTAACCCAGAATTCAATCACGGATGAACATATTCAACAAAACCCAAAATTCAATCAAACCCAGAATTCATTCAAACCCAGAATTCAATCAAACCCAAGAAAATGCAGCCTTAAATAAATGAAAATCCAAACAGAGTCAATTGGGCAGCCAACAAAAACCCAGAATTCAATCAAACCCAAAAATCCAAACATGAACAGAAGTTAGATAAGAAATCACGGATGAAATTTAAATGAGACAAAAATCCAAACACAAGAATCATGGATGAACATAATTTAGAAAAAAAAAATTATTCAATCAAACACAACAATCCAAACATGCAATCCTTCACGGATGAACATAAAATGGAAAAAAAAAAAAACCAGAATTGGACAGCAAACACAGTATCTCAATTTGGAGTATTAGGCTACAATTTAGGGAAAAAACAAAAATCACTTAATCACACATTCACCTTTGCCTACAAATTACATCACTCCCTCACCTCTCGAAGGGCGATCTAACCTCTTGAACCTCTTGGACCAGTTGAAGGCCTCGTGATAGTCACTGGAACGCAATGAACCCCTCGAACCTATCGTCCCTGGAAGCGTTGGAACCTCTCGACATCCTCACCACCTGTCACGAACAGATCGGTTGAGCTTGAACCTCTCCATCTCTCGGTGCTCTCTGTTTCAGTCGAGAACGATTGAGAGAGTTCTAGACTCTCTTTTTCAAGAAACCACCAAAGCACGGTGGGGTGAAAACGGTGCGTTTTCGTTTTATTTATTATTATTTTTTTATGTTTTTTTTTCTTCTTATTTATTTGTTTATATTTATTTGTTTGTTTATGTTTATTTGTTGGTTATTATATTTTTTTTCAATTTAAATTGATAGTTGTAATATAATAATAATAATAATAATAATATCATTATTATTATTATTATTATTATTGGTTGTTGTTGTTGTTGTTATTGCTAATATGACAATTTAAATATCCACAGGAAATTAATATTTACTCCTATAAATATGGCGTCAAATCATAAATGGTCAAATGAGAAAGAAGTGATGTTATGTAAAGCTTGGGCAATCGTCACTTCAAATGCAATTGAAGGAGTGGATCAAACAAACAACGTATTTTGGGTTCTTGTTCGAAACCATTATATCCAAAATTGGGATGGTCATGTGGAAGGTATCTAAATTGTTCAGGGGTTTTCAAATAGGTGGAAAAAAAATACGACTGATTTATTATAAATTTATAAATGTAGTATCATTGTGCACAATCAGATGGATGAGGTGAGAAAAAATTACGATCGATTTATTCAAATAGGGGTTTTCAAAAATGAAAAATTTTATTGTAGCGGTGCCAATCAGATGGATGAAGTGAGAATTTATAAATTTATAAATTTATAAATGTAGTATCATTGTGCACAATTTATTATTTTTAATTAATCAATTGTTCATGACTACATGTTTAGATGATACAAGAAGAGGTCTATTATAAAGCAAAAATGAATTCATAATTTATGTTTCATCATTATTGGGAGATATGCAAATATTGCGAGTATTTCAAAGATCCACCTCATAGAGAATCTGAAGTAAGTCAAGTATCTCAATTTGGCTCATCATCACTTGAATCTTCAATTAATTTGGATGAAGATGGGGAAGAGGAGAATCCTGAAGCCAATATAGGTTCCTCTGTAAGACTTCCAGGAGGCCATTGCATTGCAAAATTTGGAAGAGACGACATTAAGGAAGAAACTAGATGAAGATGATGTGAAGGCATTACAATTTGAACAAGCATTATTGCGAAAAGAGAAAGAAAGACGAATAGAACGAGAAGATAGAACTATGGAGAGAGATACCGAAAAGATGAATCCAAACAAATAAAGATACTGGAGAAAAAGGCAATTGAAATCACTAATGGTCAAGAGAGTAATCTTAGTGGTAGCTATCAAGAAAATCATGAAGAATGTGATTATCAGCCTCAAAATTATCAATATTGGTTCACCCCTCCTCACTAGTTGATTTTAGTTTTCAATTTAAATTAATGATTATATATTTTATTAGACTTATTAATGATTTTGATGTAATTTAAATTTTAGTAAAATAAAGTTTCTTCATTATGACAATGTTTAATTTTTTAAAATATCCATATAATTTAAATAAAATAAAGTAGAATTAAATTGTATTTCAGATATATTATATAATATTTCTACGTATAATCCTTAAGAAAATAATTCACATAAAAATTTGAATTCTTATCCCTTGCCCTTTGCTCCTTGCCCCTCACCATTAGAGACATAAAAAATAGTCTTGGGTAAGTTGTCATAAATAGTAGATTTTGAGGGGCTAAATTTTGCTTTTAGCCCCTTGCTCTTATCTCTACCACTAAACATGCTCTTAATGAAAGATTTGAGAGATTGAAGGGGTCAATTGACCCCCTTGGCGCTCAATAAATCTGCTACTGATTATGGAAGGGAAATGGTTATCGATGCATTGTATGCTAGTGCATTCTACAATGCATCAGCACATTAATGGGCATTGCTACGTAAGTTTAGCATTTTTTGGCGGATGGATACGGCATATTATATCAACACAATATTTTATACGTGTGTTACACAATGCATCTAAACACTGATAGCTGTTGATGGGCATATTAAATGAAGTAAGTGCATGGGTTGGGAAGGTAACACGTAGCCAAGTTGATGTTTTGTGGTGTTTGGTTGATGTTTGTCAAATGTGGACACCATATTATATCAACAGACGATTAACATTTCACAGAGCATTCTAAAATGAATAATTATTATTAACAAGTTGATTTTCAATATTTGAATGACTAATAAAATATCAATCATATCATATGTTGATACCATATCGAACGACCTTGTTTGACTTGAAAGATAACTCAGACCAAGTCCAAAGCCTATGCCTAAAACCCATCAACAAGATCCATGCCTAAAACCCATCACTAAATCCATTATCTAAATCTAGATATTGTCTATAAATAGGGAGCCCTTCCCTCATTTGAGGAAATTCTCCCTCTTTAAAGACACTCTCTTTAAACATACACAAGCTCTCCCCTCTCTCTAAACTAGAGCTCTTATCTCTTTCTACATTCTACTCTTCCCCAAGATTACATTTCAGACTTCCTCTAGGGCTCAATGTCTAATGCATAATGTACAAACACTATTATTACTAATGAAAGAAGAATATCACCGTGGATGTAGCCCGATTTGGGTGAACCATGTATATCTCGTGTTCCTTGTGTGTGTGCAATTTTCACGGACCAGTTGCTCCATTTTTGGACTCAACAGTTGGTGTCGTTTGTGGGAAGATGACCAAAATCCATGTCAGCCTCCCTTTCTTCATTCTCCCACTGGAATACACATCAGTCAAGAGCATTGAGCATCCGTTGACGCCTCCTAGTCGGCATAATCATTCCTTGTTGTCCGGATCGTTCCTGGTTGGCCTGACCCTTCCTGCCAGCCTAACCCCTCCTGGTTGGTCGGTGTAACAACCAGAAAATTCGAGAAAGGTGAAATGACGATTTTTTCCCTATAAGGGTAAAGGTTGACTTTTTGACCTAGTCACTTTCTAGAAATTTTGTGATGACCATTTGATTTAGGTCAAAAGTAACTAAGGGACTTTTGGTAATTTTGGATATAAGGATGTTTTGGTAATTTTCTAGAGGAGTCTAGGGTTACCTAGAAGTTTCTTTATTTTCCCTCCTTATCCCTTTGTTTCCTCCGACCTTAGTGTGTATATATATGTGTTGTGAGTGTGTATATGGCAGCTCGATAGGTCGTAGTCGAAAAGAAAGAAAAAGAGAAATGAAGAGAGAAATGAGAGGGAGAATCGGAAGAAAGAAAAAACTGAGATGTATGGAAGAAGAAACAGAGAAAAATGAGAACAAAATGAGGGAAAAACTGGAGAGAAGAGGAACACCTCCATAACTTATGAAGCTCAAAGTTTGGTCATGGGTTGTCAAGGTGTTTGAAATCGCCTAGCATCCAAACCAAGGTTTTTGGGAGGTTATTCGAGTCCTTAGAGCCATCTTAAGCTAAAAAGAATGAAAGATGGGTGCAGGAAAGTCCCATAAATGGACCTGGCACAATGGTCGAAATATAAACAATTCGAACCATGATCTCGAGGTAAGTTTCCTTGATTTTGAGTTCATAGATATTTTTTTGGAATCCCTTAGATAAATTTGGACGTTCAAATCATAGGAAACAGTTGAGAAATAGTCAATTTGAGCCGGGTCGAGGTCATGGGTCGGGCGATCCAAAACCAAGACGCTTATAGAGCTTGAAGACAACCTTTGCGCAAACGTGTGAGACCCACGCGTAGAGACCAACCAACCTATTCACTATTTAGTCTAACATCTCAGTCAACCCCAAACGTCAACCAACTACATCTTCCAAGACATACCATCCCTGAACCTATCAATACTCCGACAACAATCCCCCGCTACTTCCAGCATCACATCCACCCTAACCGACCATCGGTCACCAAAATTCGAATAGTCACCGCCCTGGAATCCAATCCACCAGTAAACTCCACGGCTCCAAGACGTTGGACCCACTAGATAACCATCCTTATCCGGGGTCCAACTCCAATGAAACACGACATCCAATGCCTAACCAAACTGATCCATATAGTTTCTCTATCCAGCTTCTGTATCCTTATTCTCATTACCAAGTTGATGACAAGACTGTTGTTGTGGAGGCATCACGTTTGAAATGAATCTACCCTGCATGCCTAGAAGGCGACCCCACAGAAAGCAACCTAGTGCTTTGATACCAAATTGACAGGACCTTACCCATAATCCCCCTAATTCACGTGAAAGGATATGCTCCCGTCTGACACAAATACTATAAATTGAACAAAGTACCCTCAACCCTAAATAAACATACTTACCTAGTTTCATACAAGGGATAACTACCACAACCTACTCAGAATAACCAGAGTGCACTGACCCAAGTGATGCCTCAGCCTTCATACAGCTCGTGTCCTGAGATCAACCTAGAGGGTACCAAAAACCATCAAAACTGTGAGTGGACAAAAATAATGCCTTTAAAAACTATTTTTCGAAAACAACATTTAGCCCACCATTTTATAAAACATGCATGCAGAGTCAAATAAACTGTTGCTTTTAGAGTCCAATTCTATTAGCACGTGTCAAGTCCAACTCTCATCACGTCCGAGTGTGTCCCTAAGAATCTTCGGAGTCCAACTCCGGATATAGCGATCTAATCGTATGAGGTTGACCAATCTAGAAAATAGTATATCAAACCAATACAGTTATCACCCTGGGCACCAGCACAAAATAGATTCCATCCCTGGACACCAGCCCAAAACCCGATTCATCAAAAACTCCGATTAAACCTATGTCCAAAAAACCACAACTGCAAATACATTCCAAAACCAACCACTTATCCAAAAAACACAATCGTAACCATAACCATACCAAACCATGCCATAAAACCAGTAAAATCATATAACTATGCATGCATCACATTTATCAAAGAAAATTTCCCCTCATAGTACCGCTGATCGCCCGAATCCCAAGCAGAAAGCCAATCTGAAGCATCTGAGACGTCCTAGCCTACCAAAGTCACACTTGAGGGTCACTAACAATCCATACATCAACACCCCCTAAACCTCGGAAACATGTTATGAACATGCTTTTCAAGGAGAAAAACACCCAAAACTCATACTAAATGACCTATAATCGACCCAAAATCACCACCATTGGATCAGGACGTCGAAACCTTTTAAACAAGACTAATCCCACTTTGAAATTTGAGCCTATGCGCCCACACGTGCCGATAAAAGTTTCCACCCGCTTGTCAACGCACTTGACGTCAACTGCCGATGTTACCTGCTAACATCAGCCCTAGCTGACGTGTCACTAACAACCCTGACACAATCTGCCACATGGCACCCCTAGCACGTGCCACGTGACACCACTCATTCTCTACCACGTGTCAGATGATGTCATCATGACCGTCACCTAGGGGTGTCATCATGAAATCATGCTGACATCATCAGGCCACAGGAAAATACGGCTAGACCGCCGCTGGCGCCACTGTGGCCACCCGAAAACTTTGATTGAAGGCCCAATCTTTAAGCCTTCATATCTCCCTCCTTTATTTCTTAACCAAATTTTACAAATCCTATATCAAAATTCATCTACTCATCCCAAGGATTCCAAATCCAAGACCAGACTTAAGAAATCCTACCTGGATGCAAAGATATGAGCTCCCAAAGTTTCAGCCAAACTTCCTTCCCTCACCTTGTGCAATCCCGACGTCTTCCACCTTCAAACTTGAGCTTGCCTTGCTTGTGAGAATCCCTAGAGTCTGAATCTAACCTTGGTTTGGTCCAAAAGCTACCCAAAAACAAGGTGGAATGATTGTGTTGCTTATATGTGTGTGGGGTGTTTGCTTGCACGGAAAAGAAGAGAGAGAAAGGGTGAAAGTGATGACAATCCAACAATCCTTATCCAAAACTTTCCCAAAATATCTCCACATTTTTCATGTTCCCAAAATGCGCTTTCTCTTTATAGAAACCTAAGCATAAACTCAAGGGCAAAACGGTCTTATAGGCTAAATAATTACGATAAATTCCCATAAAATCCTAGAAAAATCCCCAATAATTCCCGTAAATCCCATAATTATAGGTCTGGTCATTGCACTGTCGACAACACGTGGCACCTTTTCTAGTTTTCCGTTCAACATGGTTTTTCTTGTGTTCGTTCCTCTGAATCTTTTGGTACAACTTTTGAGTTAATTGGACACTGTTTGAGTACAATTACGAACATTCAAAACAATTTGTTTATATTTGAACCACGAGTTTAATCCAAAAAAAATTGGGAAATTAAGTATAAGACTAATCTAGAATTTTGTGAACTTTAACGGTAAATTAAGATGATTGGAAACTTTCGGAAAGTAGGAAAAGATAATCAACGAGGGGTTTTGGCTACGTGTATAGCTTATAAGATGGACATTTTTTTTTTTCAAAATTGTTATGTCTATTTATTACATGATTTCTAATACAATAGCTAATTATAATCATTTTAATGAATATTTAATCATTTTCCAGAGTTTATAAGAATGAAGAATGTTAACTACTTTAGTGGAGGATTTGATTAAAACATGGAAAAGTGTCAAACTGCAAAATTCCATTACTTGACGGGGACAGTGGGTTGGACGTGGGCGGTAACTCCGCAAGAATGGGCTTTGTTTGGTTAACTTGCAAAGATGAGAATAAAGTTAAAAATCAGAAGTATCCATTGTCTGATAATAGCTATGGTAGTCTCCTTAATTGCGAAATTTTTGTCAGACGAGAGTAGAACTGGTTAAGATTTTCAAATTAAAGACGAATCCTAGTCGATGGGACCATTCCTAGTCGGTCTGACCCCTCTTGGTCAGTTGGACCCTTCAGGTCGATATGACCTTTCTTAGTCGGCAAAACCCTTCTTGATCAACCAGACCTTCCTTGACATGACCAGTCTCTAATTTCTTTGAAAAATCAAACTGATCCTACTCCCGTCTGACAACTCTTGTCAGACAAGGGATATTACCAATGTTAACCATGTCTATATTTTATTAGATTAACCAAATTAAACCCACCCTTGCGGGGTTATTTCCCACGTCCAGCTCACTTTACCCCGTCAAGTGGTGGAGTTTCTTATTTAACCATATTTAGGCTTTATTTTCATTATGAAAATTTCACTATCCATAATAACAATCAGATCATAAAATTATTACAGTAACAAATTTAGGATACATAACTACTCACAAAAATCCATATACTAACAACTTCACATTGCAAGATGTGATTCATGATCACATAGTAGTCAATATAAGAACTTTGGCATAATAAGTTATTAATCCATTAATACCTTGGCATAATAAGTTATTAATCCATTAATACCCTTACTAAATACCTTCTTTTTCATTTCCACAAATCCTTTTTATAATCCCTAATTTATCATGAAAGTCTATTTATTTATTTATAATTATCCCTCATAACAATCGTTCACTAATTCACGCAATACTTAAATCAACCTTTCTTCTTCTTCTTCTTCTTCTTCTTCTTCTCACTTTCATGAATTTACCACCTATCATACTTATCTTTAATTAATACCCAAATATAATCATAGACCTTTCATGGAGAATGTCCTAAATATATATATATATATATATATATATATATATATATCTCCTCAATATAATTATAACCAAATCCTTATCTTTCCCGAAATTTAATTTAGAAATTAAAGTATGAACATACAACTTTGGACCCGTAAAACTATACTCAAACGTTACCCAATTAACATGGAAGTTATACCATCAAACTCATAAATGAAAAATAAAGAATTTTCATGTTGGTCGCCACCTCGAACTCCGACGTACGTGCCACCACGCACCGGAGGAAGGTTTCTACGCGTGGTGGCTACGCGCCTATCATAGTCACCACCTTCCTCCAGTGGGTTGAGCCTGTTTCCTTAGTTTCGAGTTGCCCCGCTCGCGGACATGACCCCGGCCATATCTCGATCGTTTCACTTCCATATTGGACGTTCCAGTACTCCATCTACACCTACAAGATCTAAGGATAAGCTTTGTGACATTTAAACGAGGAAATAATTACCTGATATCCTACTCCGACCCCTGGAACATTCGGTCATGGTTTCTTAACTACCTTGTTGGTCTTACGTGATTTCCAACTCGTTTCTTCTGGTCTCAAGATGATCACAAAACCTTGAGGAAGATACCTGACTGCTTGTTCCCAAGCTTTCTAGCCTCGAGTTAGGAAACTCGAAATGAAAGCTTATGGTTTCTCCAATTCTTCATTATCGTACGCCCTTCCCATATCTTGATTTCCGATCCTCTCATCCCCTTCTAACTTCTCTCTTCTTCTTCTTCTATTTTCTCTCTTTCTTTTCTTCCCGATTCTCCTCCTTAGCTCTCGATTTCCACTATTTTCTCACCATTTGCATTTCCTTCAGTCAACCACCACCAAACACATTTTTTGCCCACACAACACACTTACATATAGTAGAGTAAGTCGGTGGGGAAATTGAGAGGGAAGAATTATGATAAACCTAGATTATTCTAGGTATTTCTCACAAAATTCCAAAATACCCCTTGGGTGCGAAATTACCAAAATGTCCTTAGTTATTTTTTACTTGTATCGAGCCCATCCAACCACCGATTCTAGCATACCGCCTGTCTATGGATTCAGGAATCCATGACCTTCACAACGGTCTTCCTAGAACCTTCAACAATTATCCAGGTTAAAAAGTATGCTCTTTGACCTTTAAGGGCAAAATGGTCATTTTTTTATTTTCTCAAATGTTGTAGTATACAGTATAAGATAAAGCAAGGATCATTCTAAGCTAGGGATTAGAGGGCTTGCTAACTAACATGAAGGAAAAAAAAATGATTAAATTTGGTGGAGTTGAGAGATTCATATTTAATTTAACAAAACTAATGCAAATTTAATGAAATTTAAGGTAAGGTTGAAATGTGAGAAACTGGCTAAAGATTCAATCTCCACACACCAAACATATGCACATAAATTAATTTTCTAGAATTTTTTTTACAAACTAGTGAAGTATAATGTCTAAATTTAGCCGTGAACCACACTAATTAATCCTATTATTTTCCCTGAGTTTATTGAATTATACTTCTTGTCGCTTTTAAACCATTCTCTTCACATCATCTAATCATGAATTACAAGTCAAATGAACATGTAGAGATCATTAAGCTCTATGAAAAATTTAGACCTTATCTAGGCAAATATAAGTATGAACTACATCTTAGTTAAACCCAAGTTTTGCTTAACATTACTAACATCCATTGATAGTAACTACTTATGAATATATGATCATGACTATTAGGTGAAGTTCCCTATGAAACAGTTAAGCAAAACACAATCACCAATAAGAAAAGATATTCTGAATTTAATTAATCCATTGAACATGTGTTTGAGGCTTTGAAATCACCCCTAGCTATGAGGAAAATTAGTTAGGCATATTCATTATGTTTGAAAGGTAATACATAATTAAATATGGAACTAAAATAAGAAAAGCAAAGATAGAGAGATGAGCGAGGGAGGTAATGCTGGCGATTGAGAATTCAGCTTGTAATGGATGTGATGTTGCAGAATTGAATGAGGGAGGTAATGCTGCTGTTTTTTTCTATTTCAGAGAAAAAGGCAGAGACGCTGCTCCTCCTTTCTTGTGTCCCAGATATAGACTGATGTTACAAGGATCGGGACCTTTTTTTCTTACCTCGGCTGCTGCTTTATTTCTTTTTGTGTCAAAGAGAGAGTTGAACCAACCCCAAAGAGATCTGCCGCCCTCTTTTCTACCCATTAGCTGCCCATTAACTTGGGTGTTAATGTGGGTGTTAATTCCCTTAACGAGGAAATGAGAGGTTACTTTTATTTATTTTTTCTGTTTTCCTTTGTTACCCAATTAGTTGTGGCAACTTCACTCCCTTAACTCTTAAAAAAAATGCATTTTTATTCGTCCAAACCCGATAAAGATTAGAAACCTGAAATAGAAGGAATGTTGAATTCCTGAGCAACTTGACCTTACTGTACTAAAACGTCCATAACTCATTCTAGAAAATTCCAATTCATGAACCGTAAAATTCTCCAAAAACTAGATTTACGTATCTTTCCAACGATATATGACTCATCAGCTAGTTATTTCCGAAAAGGTGCAGCTTATTTCGAGACATTGACACATATGTTGTAGTCTTTTCCAATGTCACTTTAAAGTTCCAAAATAGCAAGACATTAACTCTTTTTGTAACATTTCTTCCAAAAATCATACAAAACATAAAAACATGTTAAGTACTAAGAAAAAAATGGGAAGCATGCTAAGAAAATCAGAAGAAAATAAGATAAAATGTCGCATAAATATGTTCCTATCACTTAGTAGCCACATCGTTGCTTTCCACCATTTATGCTTCTCATCAACCTTTGTCACCAACATGAGCTCATCATCAGCATGACAAGACTCAACCAGATCAGTAACATTTTATAATCCATGAATCATATCATGGAACACCATGCATGATTAAAAAAAGATAGATGTAATGAAGGTTTGGGTTGTTATTTTTTCATATTTAAGATTGTAAAATTATTTACATAATTTTTATTATTATGTTCACATCATTGCCCATGGCACATGAGCACTGTGTATACAACATTGGCTTTTGGCACATCTACATCATCATGCAGCATCATTCCATGTGCTCAGGTGCTCATTCATGTACTCATACACTCAGTCACGTGCTCTGACATCCACATTTACTTCCTTAGGGAAGCATGCTCTGATTGGAAAACACTAAGAGTAGTTACCAATCGAAAAAAATTGCTCGACTTCCTTAGGGAAGTTTGCTCCGATCGGTAAACGCTATTAGTAAATAAGATGCATGAGTTTACTTCCTTAAGGAAGCATGCTCCGACTTGCAAACACTATCAATAGCTACCGATCAAACGCACGAGTTTACTTCCTCAGGGAAGCATGCTCCGATAAGAAAATGTTATCAATAGCTATCGATCTGACACATGAGTTTACTTTCTCACAAAGGCATGCTTCGATTGGAAAACGTTATCAGTCGCTACCGATCGGATGCATGAGTTTACATCCTCAAGGAAGCATGCTCTGATTGGCAAAAACTATCAGTTTCTACGGATCAGACGCACAAGTTTGATTTATCAAGGATGTATGCTCTAATAAGAAAATGCTATCACTAGCTACCGATCATACGCATTACTCGACTTCCTCAGGGATGCATGTTCAGGTCGATAAACGCCATCACTAGCTATCGATCAGACGCACGAGTTTATTTTCTTAGGGAAGTATGCTCCGTTCAGAAAATCTTATCAGTAGCTACCGATCAGACACACTAGTATACTTTCACAAGAAAGCATGCTCCTATTGGAAAATGCGATCAGTACCTACCAATTAGATGCACGAGTTCATTTCCCCAGGGAAGCATGCTCTGATCGGTAATTGCTATCATTAGCTACCGGTTGGATGCATTACTTGACTTCCTCAGGGAAGTTTTCCCCGATCGGAAAACGTTATCAGTAGCTGTCGATCAGACGCACGAGTTTACTTCCTTAGGGAAGCTTGCTCTAATCGGCAAACAGTATCAGTAGCTATAATCAGACGCACGATTTTACTTCCTTAAGGTAGAATGCATCGATCAGTAAACGTTATAAGTAGCTACCGATCGGACGCACGAGTTTACTTCCTCAGGGAAGCATGCTTCGATCAGCAAACAATATCAGTAACTATTGATCAGACACATTACTCAACTTCCTTAGAGAAGCATGCTCCGATCGACAAATGCTATCAGTTGCAACTAGTTGGACGCAAGAGTTTACTTCCTTAGGGAAGTATGCTCCAATCAACAAATGTTATCGGTAGCTACCATTAGACACACGAGCTTGCTTCTTTAGGGAAGTATGCTTCGATCGGAAAATAATATCAATAGTTACGGATCAGACGCATTACACGACTATCTGAAGGAAGTATGCTCCGGTTGGCAAACGCTATCAGTTGTGACCTATTGGATGCACGCGCTTACTTCCTCAAGCAAGCATGCTCCAATCGAAAAACGTTATCAGTAGCTATCGATCGAACACACGAGTTTACTTCCTCAGAGAAACATGCTCTGATTGGAAATTGTTATCAATGGCTACTGATCCGACGTATTACTCGACTTCCGCAGGAAAACATCCTCATATCGAAAAATGATATTAGTAGCTACCGATCAGATGCACGAGTTTACTTCCTCAGGGAAGTATGCTCAGATCGGCAATTACTAGTAGTAGCTGCTGATCAGACACATTACTTTACTTCCTTAGGTAAGCATGCTTCGATTGGACAATGCTATCAGTAGTAACCGATCAGATGCACGAGTTTACTTTCTTAGGGAAGTATGCTCCGATCGACAATTTCTTTTAGTAACTACTAGTCAGACGTATTACTTGACTTCCTCACGGAAGCATGCTCCGACCGGCAATTGATATCAATAGCTACTGTTCAGACGCATTACTCGACTTCCTCAGGGAAGCAGACTCTGATCGGCAAACTCTATCAGAGCTACCGAACACACGACGCTATGCTCAGATCGTCAATTGCTATCAGTTGCTACCAATCAGACGCATTACTTGACTTCTTCAAGGAAGCATACTCTGATTGGCACACGCTATCAGTAGCTACCAATCAGATGTACGAGCTTACTTTCTCAAAGAATCATGCTCCGATCGGCAAATGCTACCACTAGCTACTGATCGGATGCATTACTTTACTTCCTCAAGGAAGCATGCTCTGATCGGAAAACAGTATTAGTAGCTACCGTTCGAATGCTGACATGACATAACATTCACTCTTTTCCACTCCAATCAAGATGGCACTCACTCCAGTGACACACTAGACACTTGCAAGAACAACATGGAGCCGAGGTGCACTTCCTCAGTCAAGAACTTGGGGAACTAGGGGGTACCCCTCTGATCGGTCGACACATATCGGCAAATTGACAAGGCCAGACTCGGAAGATCACTTAGATCAGGGCCACGACCCATGCCTAAAGCCCATCAACAAGGCCTAGGCCTAAAGCCATCACTAGGCCTATCACCTAAATCTAGATATTACCTAGGAATAGGGAGTCCCCTCTCTCATTTGAGTTGATTCTCTCCCTCTCTCTCTAGAGGCACTCTTCTTCCAAACATACACAAGCGCTCTCCTCTCTCTAAACTAGAGCTCTTATATTTTTCTACATTCTACTTTTTTCCTAGACTGCATTTCATTCTTCCTCTAGGGCTCAATATATAAGGTATCATGTACAAATAGTATTATTACTAATAAGAAGAGCATACTACTGTTGAGTGACGCATGTACTTCTCGTGTTTCTTGCGTGTGTGCGATCTTTACGGACCTGTTGGTCTATGGTTGGATTCAACATCATATAAAACTATAGAAGTGATGTGAAAATTTCATGGAAAGAATCTAACGTAAGTGGAATTTTTAACATATCAATAGTTGATTATCGAGTGAGGACTGTGGAGCAAGTTTTTTAGGGGTTAGGATTTAGGCAGGGAACATGTAGGGTGGGTGATATTTTGTGGTGTTTGGCTCATGTGGCTGTGAAATTGTGGTAAGAATGCGATGGATCTCTGCACATCAATTTCAGTATGCACAGATAGAGGATTAGAAACACGTAACAAGTGTCCGTGTGAAAGCAAGCTATCAAACGTTAATCGAACAACCAATTCCAAGTTTTGTTTGGGTTTTCCGGTAGTGACGATGATTTTCGACTATGAAAACGTGGACCACTCACTGGCTTGGTTCCCAGAAAAAGAACAACACATAAAAAATCATGATTATGATAGCTATTTCAAATTCAGACCATTCAACGAGTCATGATTATATTTTAAAACAAAAATAAAAAATACTCGGATTTTTAATGAAAATTTTGATATATTTAGAATAAAAGCAGCTCAAAACCTACACCGCTACAAGTGTTTCTGATACAACGAGTCGTGGAATGACCAAAATTTCACAAAACCAATCAAACTAAACGGCCTTAAGAAGAGGAAACAAGGTAAAGTTGGAAAACAAAATCAAGAATGTCGTTTACTTATTGATGATATATTGAAAATGACGTGATCAGAAGTGATCCCTCAAAAAGCTTAAACAAAAATCATGGACGGGCTTACAATTACTCCAGGAATCAAGAACCTTCGTTCCACCCAATGGAAAGTCTGAAAGGTCCCAAAACCCGCCACAACACACCACCACCTCATTGGCCCTCCAGCGCCCACCACGGGCACGTGGCACCGTCAAATTTACCCTTTTTGTGCTTATTGGAAAATGTCAGTTTTATTATTTATATATATATCATTTCACTCTCCCTATAATTATTCCCACTCCAGTCTCCTTCCCTGCTCACATATCGGTCACACTGTCCTTCACAAAACCTTAGACGTGTTGCCACGTGTTGTCCCTACTAACCACGGTTAACTCCCCACAAACCCCGGTTCACATGTGGGTGGTTAGCATGAGCCTCAATGTATATATCACCCATAAGATAAGCCCAACTTGGGTTTTTAGCAGCTGCAGTCTTTGGGCTTTGTAGGTCTGTAGAAAAGCCAAAAACCTGCTTCTCAAAACTCTCATCTGTTTTTTTTATCTGCTTCTCAGAACTCTCATCTGTTTTCTTTTATCTGCTTCTCCAAAGAAGGCTCAATTTTTGTGCTTTCAGATTTTAGTTTTTTGTTTGCTTTTTTTCTTCAGAAGCAGCAGAATAAAAAATGGGGCTTTCGAATTTCCCGAGTGCAGCTGAAGGGGTGCTTCCAGTGTTGATAATGAACACAGTTTTATCAGTAGCTCTGTTAAAGAACATGGTGAGATCTGTGCTCCAAGTGATGGGTGCCAATATCAATTCTGAGGAGTTTGAGGAAAACCCAGATGGGTGCCCAATTGAAATGGCGAGCAGGGAGAGAAGCGTCTCAGTATCCCAATTCAAATCTCTATGCCGTAACAACAACAACAACAACAACAATTCGAGCTCCAAAAGTGCTTTTGCAAGAAGTGATTGTTGTGTGTGTCTGTGTGGGTTTGAGGCTGAGCAGGAGGTGAGTGAATTGTCCTGTAAGCACTTCTTCCATAAAAGCTGCTTGGAGGAGTGGTTTGCTAACAATCATGCTACTTGCCCTCTCTGCCGCTCTGTTGATTAAAGATTATACAAAAAGGGTGCTTTTGCCGAGATAGCCTTTTTTTTGGGCAGTAATAGTATGCTCCTCTCTGCATTTTAGTTGTACTTTTATCTTTTATTTTTACCGTTTCACTACTTGTCTGTTATTTTTTAGCACAAATTAGAAAAAGTTGATTGGCTTTGTTTTGTGTGTGCAACTGTGCAAGTACCAAGAGGATAAAAGAATATGGAACAATAAATTTGAAGGCTAATGTAGTTTTTGTTTGAGCGAATCGCGATATTCTAAATTGATATTTTTTGGGAGACCGGTAGAGGTCACAAAATTAGGGCACAGGATTACAACTCAGCGGTTTTTATTGGTTTTTATTTCTGCCTCCGTATCTTTCAGAAAATATTTTAAGAAAATATGTAATGTTAGTATACTATTCAGTTAGTAGTTAATATTAGTATTTTTTTTCGTCCTTCTATATTTTTTTCTTTTCTTTTTATCATTTTTTCATGCTGTTCATATTTCATTTTTTCATCCATCTTGGTTCCCATGTTCTCTTCCCTTACACCAGTCCATATTGCTCTCTTCTTCACCTTTGTGGCCCATTTTTCTCATCTCATCTTTTATCATCCCTGTTTTCTTTCATTATCTACCACTCGTATGATAGTACCAGTTTCAAAAATGCTTTAATAACCAGTTTCAAAAATGCTTTAATAACTGTGCTTGATATTACTTCCGTTTGATAAATAAACAGAAGTTTTGAAAATGCCTTTAACATATGTCAGACAAGGAAAAACGGTTCTAATATCCTAATCATCTCGTCGTCTCTAGATTAGCCCGATTTCTCTACAACGGCTTGGAGGGTTAACAAAAATCATGGAAAGTGAGTGAATAAAAATAAACATTTAAAAAACATAAACCTTTACTCTCCAGTTATAAAACATGCATGCACACATTTAAACACAAGAACCGAATTTTAGTTAAAACCACATCATAAATCGTGGAATCTATGAGTCATAAACTGCATCAAAATTTTTTTGGCCCACATTTCCCTGAAATACCCTTTCCATGATCACAAATAAACCTGGACATAACTATTAATAACCACATAAAACTAATCATTGATTAAATTAACATTAGTCATCAAAATAACCTGTACTTCCCGTAGTCAGTTTCTAAGTCACATTCCCGTGATCAGACACATCCGGGAAGGACCCCTGAAATCAGTCGCATTCGGGAAGATCTGAACATTCTCAGGATCAGACATATCTGAGTAGTACCCTCATGCTCAGTCGCATCCGAGAATACAATATACAATGACATCTCCAGGATCAGATGCATCTGGGTGGCATCTCCGGGTTCAGTTGCAATTGGAGATGACAACTACTATAGAAAACAACTTATAAAACTAAGCAACTTTGTTTTTACATGATTGTTTACTTAAAACCAAGTCAAAATATTTCTGAATCAAGTCGAGCCCAAAACATTTCCAAATTAAGTCGAGCCCAAAACATTTCCAAATTAAGTCGAGCCCAAAACATTGTTTCCACAAAACAACCATAAAATCCGTGTTGAGAAATCAATAAGTAGACATGCGGGTTTGCAATTACGACCCGACTCAGTGAGGTGACTTGGTTCCAACTCACCCATTTAACGTCCAAATTTTTCATTTTAACCATCAAATTTCATCTTCTCAAACCTAATATGTTTGATCTCAAAACTAAGTAACTCAACCAAGAGATCAAGATCATTCACCTACAAGTTTCGACCATGGTTTGATACTTCTGTTTTGACAGTTTCCTCTGCTTAAAACTGTGAAATTAGGCTAGTTATGGTCGTCTGTTGTCTGGGTCCCTGTAAGATGACAATGATCTTGATTTCAAGTATTAAGGTTTGAAACTAAAGGTACAATATAGGGACCACACTTTTTTTCCCCCATAACCTCTCTGTCTTTCATCCTCATTTTCCTCTTCTTTCTTTCTCCCCTCCTTCCTTCTTTATTTCTCTTTTGCTACCGGGTTCCCTAGTCGAGAAGGTTGGGTTAGTTTTGGGTGACAATCCAACACACATACACGACACACAAATGCACCACATGGGACCACATGCATAGCGTAAGATGCCACTAATCCTAACCCCAAGTGTCACGCAATAAGTGGAGTGTCACAATAGCTGCTGACTCATCATGACATAAAAAAGACCAAAATGCCCCTGCTTTAAATTACCAAAATACCCTTGAGTATTTTAGGCCCGTAACAATACTGGCCGAACTTCGATTCTGACGTGTTGCCTATCTACGAACTCAAGACTTTGAGACATACGTAACGGGCCTAAAAGATATGAAAAAAGTATATCAAGAAAAAGTCAACAGTTGACTCTAATATGAAAAAGGGTGAAAACATCAATTTACATTCAAAATGTTCATAATTACATTTTTCAAATTTCTGGGTCATTACAGTCTACCCCCTTAAGGAATTTTGTCCCCAAAATTTGAATCTATTCCTTCAACAACTATGAATACCAAGCTTGTATCAACACTAATATACAACATACGAAACATTTTACAAACTAACACAATCATTCTGAACCACCCTCTGGTGTCTTTTGTGTCTCCTACCGCGTGGTAAAAAAATACCAGGGCCTATGGACCTGAAGACCAATCACGCCATCGATGTCCACCTCTAACCCTGTTGGCTCTACTAGGAGGAGTTGACTCCCTTTTGTTGTACTAGAAGTCATTGCTGCCCTTTGATCCTAACCTACATCATTATAATCTGTCGCACTACTACTTGGTCAATAAGGACAATTTCCCTGGAAATTACCAGGTTCCCTGCAAAAATGACGGATGGCAGTATTGACTCATGTAGGTATACCACTCTTGTCAGGACCTGACTGTAACGACCCGTCCCGGAAATTAGGGCTAAGACGATGATTAGTGAAGGATTAGTGAGCTTAATCGGTGGTTAGTTGGTTACGATAGGTCCGTTAGCGTAGAATGACGATTTTGCCCCTAGTTTGGGCAAAAAGTTGAATTTTAATTCGGGTGGTCAATTGGACATTGACCGATGACCGTGACGTAGTTTGGGACGTCACGAATTCGTAGACAGGTGGCATGACCGATTTGGAGGAAAAAGTTATGATGTTCGGAAGATTGAGGGCGTTATCGTAATTTTGACTAAATAGAGGAAAATGTTGACTTTTTAGTGGACTCTTGATTTTCACGTAGACCGAGGACCGTTAGATAGCTCTCGACGTCCTGAGTACAACGACAGGCGGCACGCTGTCATTGGACGTCAGACGGGATAGTTATGAGTCTGGAAAGTTGAAGGGCAAAACGGTAATTTTAATTCTAGGGGCATTTTGGTCTTTTTCTTTTAGGACCAATCAGATAAGGGCAAGTGGCATTAGTGGGCTTGGATATTTGTTCTCTGGTCCATGAGAAATTGGACACGTGGAAGTGACCAGATGGTTCTAGGATTGTTTACAATATACACGGCCACATTTTGATCGATTTCAAACGTGCATTTTGGCTATGAAGAACAAAAAACAGAGAGGAGGGAAGTGAGAGACTTTGATCGATTCTGTAAGCGTGAGAGAGTTTTGTGGACTGGTGAGAGTGACAAAGAGAAGAAGGAGAACTGGTGAGTGTTTGGGGGAGTGAAATCGTGCAAGAAACACGGTGGTCGGAGGGTTTGATTTTCAGAGAAAACAGAGAGAGCTGTGGGACAGAGGTGGTGGTTGTGCCGTGTGTTGGCTTAATCCAAGCTAAGAGGAGGCTGAGACGACTACAAGGGACTCAGTAGACACCGTGGTACACGGCGGTGCAGACGGTGGAGGACGATTCGAAGGTGAGACCCAAATCCCTTTTTTTTCCCTTTTTGTTAATTTTGAAAGTCGTGGCTTTTGGGTTAGAGTCGAGGACTTTGGTGGGTAGTGTGAGACTCATGAAGGTCCCAGGAGTCGTCTGAGGTTAGTTCCGTGACGGGGGAAGGTCTGGGTGGCCGGAGACCAAAACAGGGCTTTCGGGCAAAATATTTCGAGGTTGTAGACGATGGGTTTCGGGCTTTGGTTTCTAGGTTTAAGACTGGAATGGATTGCTGGGAACTAGATGAAACTAATGGGATTGGATTGGGTGAAAATGATGGATGAATTGCAGAGAACCGGTCACGCCGGTTCAATACAGTCGAACCGGCTGACTCGAGGAAGACGATGACACTGTAGCAGCGCGTGAGGTCCACGGGCAGCCACTTTGGGCGGCGCGTGAGGGCGCATGGGGAGAATTCTGAGGAGCCTTCCAACATGGTTTTTGGTCTAAATGTTATAATGAATCCATTGGATTAGGTTTCGGGACTATCGGGCGTTGTTTCGGGTTAGTTTTGTGGGATCGAAGGTCTAGGGTCTCGTTTAAAGTATGTTTAGAAGTTCGCGAAATTATGGGATTTGAGTAGGACTTTTGGGATGTAGTTAGTAACCTCGTTATGGGATTTGGACAGGTTCGGGAAAGCCGAGGTAGCGAATGGCCGGGGACAGCGTAAGTGCGCGCGTATCGAGGCGACGTCGAAATGGTCTGTGAGTGGACTTTTGTAACGACCCGTCCCGAATTCTGAGATTAGATTAGTCACTAATCTTGATTAGTGAGGTTGAACGGTGGTTAGTAGGGCGGAATCGGACAAATTGTGCAAAATGACCGTTTTGCCCTTGGTCGTGGGTAAAATGTTGACTTTTTGATCGGGCGGTCAAACGGACTTTGACTGATGACCGTGACGTAGTTCGGGACGTCACGAGTTCATAGACAGGTGGCACGTTCGATTCCGATATTCGTAGAGAAAGTTATGGTGTTCGGAAGTTGAGGGGTATTTTGGTAATTTGGCATGTTTGGGGCCAAATGTTGACTTTTTGACCGGGAGGTCCGATGGACGAGGGCCAAGGACCGTTACGTAGGTATCGTCGATACGAATCCAACGACAGGTGGCATGCCGAAATCGGAGATTCGACGACGACGTTATGGTCAAGGAAACGAACTAACGAACCGAGGCTCAGATTAAAATAATAATATAATATTGAATAGTGACCGTTGACTGTGCACATCTGGATGAGTGAAAAGTGTCACCCATCCCCTGAATTCTGATCCATGTTTCCCTCCCAACACTATCATTACAACATCATCATTCCTCATCCATCATTCCCCTTCATTTTCTTTGATTTTTCTTCAAACCGTGCACAAATTGGGGGAGGATTGAACTGGGAGAATTGGCTCCCTTCCTCTGCCGTTCCTGAGAGAAAACTGAGAGACTAAGATGATCGAATTAACGGGGAAACACGAGGGGTTGTGAGAGTGCTGAATTTGGGATTTTGGATTTCGGGAAAATTGGGGGGAAAATTCGAATTGGAGGAATTAGGCCGTGAGGATCGCAATTGAGCTTACCTTCAGCTTTCTGGGAGTGCCACGATCATAATTGTCGAAGAAACGAGAAGAATTGGTGCCGTTTTGGCTTTGAACGAGCTTGGTGACAGAGGAGGAATTTCGAGGTTGAGTCGTGATCGTGGTGTGTTTAGACGACGGAATTGAGGTGGGGAAACTGCTTCTCATGATCCCACGATTCTTCTGGGTTCGTCAATTGAAAGAAAACGGTCGTGGTTGACGAAACTCCATGGTTGAACAGTGACGGTGTTCGAGCTTGAGTTCATTGGGTTAGAGGTGAGATTGTATGAAATTAATCTTGTAGAAATGATCCTTACACTCTCACGATACTCACTGTGTTAATTAATTTGAAAAACAGGGTCGAAATCTATGTACCCGAATCGGAGACCCGTCGAGGATCGATCGAGAGTCGTGAGGATTTAGACCACGATTCGAGAAATTGAACTTGCAGAACTTATTTAGAGTTGGATTGGAAGGGATCAGTTGAAAGAACGGATCGAATTGAGGTTAAATTGAATGAGATTGAATCGGGTCTGTTCGCGGGTTTTTCAACTCGTTTACCAGACAAACGGGCGAAGGGGATGACTGTGCTGGTACTGTAGCTGGCGCGTGGGGGTGCGTGAGTGGGAATCTTGAGGTGAGGTCAACATGACTTCTGTCCTATTTAATGTAACGAACATTTTGGGATTGGTTTCGTGTCGATCGGACACCGTCTCGATAGTGTTCGGGATGTCCGAAGGTTTTAAATTAAGTTTAAAAATAAGTAAAAATTCGGGAAAATTACGGGACTTTGATAGGATGTTAATGATGAGGTTAGTGACCCTCTAATGTGATTTGGACAGGATTGGGAGTCCCGGTGATAGTGGTGAGGCCCGGGAGGGCCGGTGGCACGCGTATCGAGGCATACCGTTAAAACGGTCTGTGAGTGGACTTTGGTTTTATAAATTCTATGCATGCTTAAATGTTTTACATGGATTATGGTTGTGATTGTATGATGTTGGTTTGGTTGTTGGTAAATTGTACGGTTTCACGTATTTCGAGGCGATTTACGTGCTTACACGTAAATCGAGGTTTTCCGGTTTTACATGGATTTTCCATATTTATGACTTGGATATAATATGATGAAATGGTTTTGAAATTGGAAATATGAACTCGGGCTTGAGGCCCACTTGTTTGGAAATTTCGGACTTGGAGTCCATTTGAGAATCGGGCCGGGGGCCCAGTTGGTTAATGAAATCGGGCCAGGGGCCCAGTTGATATGAAATCGGGCTGAGACCCATTTGAGTTATGTTATCGGGCCAGGGGCCCAGTTGATTCACGAATTCGGGCCATGGGCCCAGTTGGTTTATAAGTCGGGCTGCGGGCCCAGTTGGTTTATAAATCGGGCCGTGGGCCCAGTGGTTCATAAAATCGGGTATGAGGCCCAGTTGGATAATAAATGTGATTTCGGGTCAGGGACCCTATATTTAATAATTGTGATTTTGGGTCAAGGACCCTAAATGGAATTACATGGTTTTATGGAAATTTCGGGCAGGGCCCAATGGTAATGATGTGATAAAAGGATTTAATAAAACTGTTTTTCCATATACCATCTGGATACAAGGATATATGATGGTCTCCTCCAGATGTCTGGGACACTGGGGAAGTCACGGTGCATTGCCTGCGAGGGGTCATTATACGGAGCAGCCGGACCGTATGATGACTCAGGAGCAGGATTGCTATGATTGACGTCAGGGACGTCAGACATCAGGGATGTCAGATATATGGGCCCGGAGAGACCCCGGGCAGCACGCGTAGCTTATGAAACTGTGAGATATGACGTCAGGGACGTCTAGCGTCTGGGACGCTAAGCATCTGGGATGCTGGTGATGGTAATGGTAAAATATGGATTAATGGATCTATGAAATGACTTTTCGGTTGGATATGTGTTATGTTGTAAAAATGGATTATTGGTTATGAAATGGTATGTCGGGTCAGGGACCCTAAATGGTTTTGGATTTATGGATTGATGTTCATTTATGGTCGTGGGTGGTGACCCACATGGTTGTTTATGTGTAGTTGTGGTATTTCACAGTTTTGGGCTGTGTTCTCACACTTGGTTTTTGGTTAACGGTTTTTGGGCTAAGGCCCTAATGGCTCGGTTGAGCAAACGTTTTGGTTACCGGTTTTCGTGGCATGCATATGTTTTTATTGGAGGGCATAAATGTCTTATAAATGTATTTGGTAAACTTATTGGTTTTTGTCCACTCACAGCTTTTGGTTTTAATGCCCTTCAGGTTGATTACGGATGCGATTGCAGCAGAGACTGGGACATTGCACACCTCCTCCATCGATCCTTGCGCACTCTGGATGCCCCGTTGGGCAGTGGCTCTTGGTTATCCATTGTCTGACACCTCTTGTTGGACGGGAGCAGGGCACATTCCACGGTAATCCCGGGGGGATTGGGATGGGTCCTGTCAACTTGGTATCAGAGCATGGTTGCTCTATTTGTGCGCGCAGGTCGAGGGTGTGATGTCTCTTTGGGCTGCAATTCGTTATCAACCTGATAGATAGTTTTTGGGTTTGGATAGTGGATGGAGTGTGATTGGCCCGATACGCCGTGCGTTAATGTGATTCGACCCAAGTGGGGTTGATTGTGATGAACTGGTATTGTGGGACCGACGGTTCGGTCATGTAATATTAAATTGTTGTGCTACTAGGTGCAGCCAGGTTCGGGGAACCTCATGTGAGTAATGGTTTAAAAATGTGAACCCTTATGGTGGTTTCTAGTGTGAGGTATGTTGGTTCATCGGAGTTGGCCGATGACCTAGTGGTGGAACCCACGTTGATGGGATGGTAGGATTGGATTTGACGTCTATTCGATGTCAGGACCGCGGGGTCGGTCAGGTTGTGAATTTTATATTACGGGAAGTGGTTGGGTTCGGTTGAACCATAGGGTGTGATTGTGGAACCCTAGGTAAACCTAATAATGATTAGCGGGTGAGAACTTGTGCTGCGACGAGCGGCTGAGGTCATGGATGACCATGTGGATAACTCTGGTGAGTCTAGTCAGAACTATGGGATTCGATTTACGGATACGGTTCTGAGATAAATTATGGAATCCCGTGTTGGATCGGGTATTGGTGTGATGTGTGGATGCGGATCTCGATAGCAATGACAGTTAGTCGGAAGTCATATGGAGATGACTGGCTATCGAGGGTAATTGGTGTGGTTATAATACTTGGGGATCAGGGGACGTTCGGGGAACGTTCATTTTCCTGATGTGGATTGTCAGAATAGTGGTACCCATAGTCGTGAGGTACGAGATCGTCGTTCAGTATGAACGGAGATCCAGGGTTGTCGTATTTGCACACGGTGTGCAGTATGGATGTTTGCGGGTTGGTACTTTTGTGCTGATGCTAGTATGGATGCCTGTGTGCTGATACTAGTGTTGTTGATAGTATGTTGGTGCTGGTACTAGCGCTGGTGCTAGTGTTGGTGATGGTGTTGACGATGAGCCACAAGTTGGGGTGTGACTCCGTCATGAGGAACATATGTTCGATCTTTGAGATTCGGTAGTGGTTGAGTGATGGACTGGATGGGATCCAGTTAAGATTGTGATGTGTTGGGATAAGTCCCAATGGTGGTGAGATAACCAGTAAGGAGTGGATTAAAAAGGTATAATTGAGAACTTGGAAAACCGAGTGTTGAACCTGTAAAGGTTGGGATGTGCAAACGGAACAATAACAGATCGATTGTGGACACGTGGTTGTCCAAGTGAGTTGAGGAGGTAGGAAGTCTAGTGGTTAGACTTGACGTCTTGTTGGGAGCATGTCTGTTTCCAACATGGTTGGAACCTTAGTGTCGAGGAGAGTTGTGATTGGGGAACGAGAGTGGTGTTCGTTTTTGGTGATTGGTATTCCGAAGTCATTGGGGTTGACTTCTTTCTTTCTGCCCTGGCAGACATTGACTGTAGTTACCAGTACGTTGAGCGTGTATTGGTTGGTGGGCCCATGTGTGTTGTGGGGTCATCAGGGGGAGTTGGGTAATCAAAATTAGGTAAACGAGATTTCCCATTTTCTGCTTGGTGGCAGACAATGTTGTGGTACATGGCGTGGTGAGTGCAGTGAGTTTTGTTGCATCCACGTAGGATGAGTATTGGTGTCATCATTTTGGATCATCCTTGGTTTTCCTAGGTGGAATGACAAGGATCGATACGAACTTGGTTGTGTGAGTCGTAAATGACGGGATTGAACTTCTTTTCGAAGTGGGGCCCATATTGTATTCTACTCGGGTGAGTAGGTTTTCAAGGTAGTTGAATTTTGTCAACCTTAGACGTGTGGAGGTTGGATTGGCTTCCCTATGAAGTCAATCAAGTGTATTGAGCAGGTAACCGATAGGTTCGGTTTTGGTGTGTCTTGGTAAATGTGAACGAGATTTCGGGATTTGGAATCGAATTTCTGGGTGACGATTCAGGATTCGATTTTGGAACCTGAAAGTATATTTCCGGATTTGGGTACGGAACGATTATTCCAAATGCTAGCTTACGGAATAATGATTTCGGATTCGGATTTGGATATGAATTTAAATGTGATGTCTGGGTTTGGAACCGGGATTTCTTACGAAATTACGGATTCGGATTTGGAATTAGAAATAGATGATGGGTGGAGTTTCATTTTGTCTCATGCTGGATTGGGCAAATGGTGCTCCATCGTTGGAACGCGTTCGGCTATGACCTAGGTGGTTGTAGTCTGGTTATTAGGTAGATGTGTGTACTCCGTACATGGTTCGAGGTACAATACCTTGTAGACTTGTGATGTCTAGTTACGGTATACGGGATATACCCGAGGTGTGTCGGTGAACGTGTTGGTAGTCGGATTGGTTCCGATACCATGGGATTGGTTGTGGACCGGACATTACTATGCAATGGGTCATGGTAATTCCGATGTGTTTAATTACACACAGATCGTGTGAAAGGTCGGTAAATGTTTACTAAGTCAAGTACGTTGGTGGCATGTGTAGCCACGAGTGAGTCTAGTGTCAGTTTTCGACTGACAACAACTGTGTGGTGACAGATTGTCAGGATGTATCAACATAGATGGTTGAGTGGGGTCAGCTGACTCCTAGTGGGAGTGGGAAAGGAACTGTCGAGTTGTTGCGTCAACGAGAGGGTTGATTTGACAAGTGGTGTCAAATTCGAAACAAGTAGTTTCAGTCATTCGACGGGGTCGAATGTAGTCGTTGCGTTTTGAGTACTAGTGGTACGTTTGGGTGTAGACAAGTTTTGCCTAAGTAGTTGGTGTATGGGTGTACACGTGTTGCGTGGTCGATTCCACTTTCCACGGGGTGTTTGTGGAATCAGGGTAATCGAGTTTCGAGAGCGAAACTAATTAAGGAGGGAAGTACGTTGAGATGAGATCGGTTGGAATTTCGAGGACGAAATTTATTAAGCAGGGAAGATTGTAACGACCCGTCCCGAATTCCGAGATTAGATTAGTCACTAATCTTGATTAGTGAGGTTGAACGGTGGTTAGTAGGGCGGAATCGGACAAATTGTGCAAAATGACCGTTTTGCCCCTGGTCGTGGGCAAAATGTTGACTTTTTGATTGGGCGGTCAAACGGACTTTGACCGATGACCGTGACGTAGTTCGGGACGTCACGAGTTCATAGACAGGTGGCACGTTCGATTCCGATATTCGTAGAGAAAGTTATGGTGTTCGGAAGTTGAGGGGTATTTTGGTAATTTGGCATGTTTGGGGCCAAATGTTGACTTTTTGACCGGGAGGTCCGATGGACGAGGGCCAAGGACCGTTACGTAGGTATCGTCGATACGAATCCAACGACAGGTGGCATGCCGAAATCGGAGATTCGACGACGACGTTATGGTCAAGGAAACAAACTAACGAACCGAGGCTCGGATTAAAATAATAATATAATATTGAATAGTGACCGTCGACTGTGCACATCTGGATGAGTGACAAGTGTCACCCATCCCCTGAATTCTGATCCATGTTTCCCTCCCAACACTATCATTACAACATCATCATTCCTCATCCATCATTCCCCTTCATTTTCTTTGATTTTTCTTCAAACCGTGCACAAATTGGGGGAGGATTGAACCGGGAGAATTGGCTCCCTTCCTCTGCCGTTCCTGAGAGAAAACTGAGAGACTAAGATGATCGAATTAACGGGGAAACACGAGGGGTTGTGAGAGTGCTAAATTTGGGATTTTGGATTTCGGGAAAATTGGGGGGGGGGGGGGGGGGGAGGGAAATTCGAATTGGAGGAATTAGGCCGTGAGGATCGCAATTGAGCTTACCTTCAGCTTCCTGGGAGTGCCACGATCATAATTGTCGAAGAAACAAGAAGAATTGGTGCCGTTTTGGCTTTGAACGAGCTTGGTGACAGAGGAGGAATTTCGAGGTTGAGTCGTGATCGTGGTGTGTTTAGACGACGGAATTGAGGTGGGGAAACTGCTTCTCATGATCCCACGATTCTTCTGGGTTCGTCAATTGAAAGAAAACGGTCGTGGTTGACGAAACTCCATGGTTGAACAGTGACGGAGTTCGAGCTTGAGTTCATTGGGTTAGAGGTGAGATTGTATGAAATTAATCTTGTAGAAATGATCCTTACACTCTCACGATACTCACTGTGTTAATTAATTTGAAAAACAGGGTCGAAATCTATGAACCCGAATCGGAGACCCGTCGAGGATCGATCGAGAGTCGTGAGGATTTAGACCACGATTCGAGAAATTGAACTTGTAGAACTTATTTAGAGTTGGATTGGAAGGGATCAGTTGAAAGAACGGATCGAATTGAGGTTAAATTGAATGAGATTGAATCGGGTCTGTTCGCGGGTTTTTCAACCCGTTTACCAGACAAACGGGCGAAGGGGATGACTGTGCTGGTACTGTAGCTGGCGCGTGGGGGTGCGTGAGTGGGAATCTTGAGGTGAGGTCAACATGACTTCTGTCCTATTTAATGTAACGAACATTTTGGGATTGGTTTCATGTCGATCGGACACCGTCTCGATAGTGTTCGGGATGTCCGAAGGTTTTAAATTAAGTTTAAAAATAAGTAAAAATTCGGGAAAATTACGGGACTTTGATAGGATGTTAATGATGAGGTTAGTGACCCTCTAATGTGATTTGGACAGGATTGGGAGTCCCGGTGATAGTGGTGAGGCCCGGGAGGGCTGGTGGCACGCGTATCGAGGCATACCATTAAAACGGTCTGTGACTGGACTTTGGTTTTATAAATTCTATGCATGCTTAAATGTTTTATATGGATTATGGTTGTGATTGTATGATGTTGGTTTGGTTGTTGGTAAATTGTACGGTTTCACGTATTTCGAGGCGATTTACGTGCTTGCACGTAAATCGAGGTTTTCCGGTTTTACATGGATTTTCCATATTTATGACTTGGATATAATATGATGAAATGGTTTTGAAATTGGAAATATGAACTCGGGCTTGAGGCCCACTTGTTTGGAAATTTCGGACTTGGAGTCCATTTGAGAATCGGGCCGGGGGCCCAGTTGGTTAATGAAATCGGGCCAGGGGCCCAGTTGATATGAAATCGGGCTGAGACCCAATTGAGTTATGTTATCGGGCCAGGGGCCCAGTTGATTCACGAATTCGGGCCATGGGCCCAGTTGGTTTATAAGTCGGGCTGCGGGCCCAGTTGGTTTATAAATCGGGCCGTGGGCCTAGTGGTTCATAAAATCGGGTATGAGGCCTAGTTGGATAATAAATGTGATTTCGGGTCAGGGACCCTATATTTAATAATTGTGATTTTGGGTCAAGGACCCTAAATGGAATTACATGGTTTTATGGAAATTTCGGGCAGGGCCTAATGGTAATGATTTGATAAAAGGATTTAATAAAACTATTTTTCCATATACCATCTGGATACAAGGATATATGATGGTCTCCTCCAGATGTCTGGGACACTGGGGAAGTCACGGTGCATTGCCTGCGAGGGGTCATTATACGGAACAGCCGGACCGTATGATGACTCAGGAGCAGGATTGCTATGATTGACGTCAGGGACGTCAGACATCAGGGACGTCAGACATCAGGGATGTCAGATATATGGACCCGGAGAGACCCCGGGCAGCACGCGTAGCTTATGAAACCGTGAGATATGACGTCAGGGACGTCTAGCGTCTGGGACGCTAAGCATCTGGGATGCTAGTGATGGTAATGGTAAAATATGGATTAATGGATCTACGAAATGGCTTTTCGGTTGGATATATGTTATGTGGTAAAAATGAATTATTGGTTATGAAATGGTATGTCGGGTCAAGGACCCTAAATGGTTTTGGATTTATGGATTGATGTTCATTTATGGTCGTGGGTGGTGACCCACATGGTTGTTTATGTGTAGTTGTGGTATTTCACAGTTTTGGGCTGTGTTCCCACACTTGGTTTTTGGTTAACGGTTTTTGGGCTAAGGCCCTAATGGCTCGGTTGAGCAAACGTTTTGGTTACTGGTTTTCGTGGCATGCATATGTTTTTATTGGAGGGCATAAATGTCTTATAAATGTATTTGGTAAACTTATTGGTTTTTGTCCACTCATAGCTTTTGGTTTTAATGCCCTTCAGGTTGATTACGGATGCGATTGCAGCAGAGACTGGGACATTGCACACCTCCTCCATCGATCCTTGCGCACTCTGGATGCCCCGTTGGGCAGTGGCTCTTGGTTATCCCTTGTCTGACACCTCTTGTTGGACGGGAGCAGGGCACATTCCACGGTAATCCCGGGGGGATTGGGATGGGTCCTGTCTACTTTGCTTTCTAACTCTTAATGCATGCATATATGTTTTTTTATATGTTTTCTATACTTGATTCTATGATTTGAGTTATGATTGTGATGGTTTACGGTTTCGCACGTTTTTTGAGGAAATGACAGTTTTCACGTTTTACGAGGATTTGGAAACTATTTCGTGTTTCGAAATATGGTTTGATTTCAAAGAAAGTAAAAGGATTTTGGAAAGTGATTTCGGGCTTGAGCCCAGTTCAAAGTGGTTTTCAGAAAGGTGATTTCGGGTTTTGGAATCGGAATTCCGGGTGACGATTCGGGATTAGATTCGGGACTTGAAATGGATTTCAGGTTTGGGTTCGGAATGGTTATTCCGGATGCTAGCTTACGGAATGATGGTTGCGGACTCGGATCTGGAAAGGAATGGATATGAGTTCCGGATTTGGGTTCGGAATGACGGTTCTGGATGCCGGAAGGGCTTCGGACCAGTGATTACGGATTCGGGTTTGGATGTGGATTTCAAAATGGTTTTCAAATGGTTTTGATTGGATTTGCTGGATCTGGTTATTGGGTTTAAAGACCCGGATATTGATTTGACGGGGGACGGGCCCAGATTGAGTTTAAAGACTCGGATATATTGATATTTCCCTCGTAGGCCTGTTGAGTTTAAAGACTCGGGAGTTTAAAGACTCGGGAGTTTAAAGACTCAGATATTAGTGAGGCCTGGATTGAGTTTAAAGACTCGGGAGTTTAAAGACTCGGATAGATCCAGCAGGTTCGATGGATGAGAATGTGGTTTCAAATGTGCTTTGGATTTTCTGAAGTTTTGGGCAGTGGCCCGGATCGAATGGTTTTTTAGGGTTTTGGGCGGAGGCCCGGGATTTGAGAAAAAGGAAAAATGTGTTTGATTTTTCGTACATGGTTTTGGTGATATGAAATTGATATGCATGCATTGGTCTTTAAAACGGAGGGTATAACTGTATGTGTTTTCTGATAACTGTTTTTAAACTTAAACTTTATTTTTGTCCACTCACAGTCTTTTCGTGTTTTTGATACCCTCCAGGTTGTTGCGGCGCAGGCTGTTGGTCGAGAGAGCAGGAGACATCACACGTACGATCCACAGTAGACGTTGCGCACTCTGGGAAATTGTTCGAAGTTGTTGAGAGGGTCGGACTGGAACTCCCTTGTCCGACTTACATGTCACACGGAGGTTAGACGTATGTTTGGCCCTTGTGTCATACGTAAGTTAGATGGGAGCGGGGGTTTAGCCCTTAATCCCGGGGGATTAGGGGTGGGCCCTGACACTGACCCTTCTCGGTCAAGACCCGAGTTTAGCACGATATTGTCCACTTTGGGCTTCCATGTCTCACGGTTTTGTTTCCGGGAGCTCACGGTGCAACTTCCCAGGGGGTCATCCATCATGAAATTGTACCAGCCTCAACTCACTTAACTTTAGAGTTCCAACCAAATTCAAAACTAGTGAGCTCCCAAAAGGCCTAGTGCTAGATAGGTGTGTGTCTACACATATAAGGCACATCACCATTCCCCTCGCAAGAATATGGGATCTTTCACCGTTCCCTCCAGGACACGGGTCTTACAATCCACCCCCCTTAGGGTCCAGCGTACTCGCTGGCACACTTCCTGGTCGGGGTCTGGCTCTGATACCATTCTATCAGGATCTGACCCTCCTCGGTCAGGACTTGACTCTAGCACGATATTGTCCTCTTTGGGCTTCTTCGCCCTCACGGTTTTGTTTTCGGGAGCTCACGGTACAACTTTCCAGGGGGTCACCCATTATGGGATTGTATGACCCGTGTCCTGTAGGGAACGGTGATGTGCCTTATATTTGTAGGCACACACATATGTAGTACTAGGCCTTTCAGTTGGAACTCCAAAGTTAAGCGAGTTGAGGCTGGTGCAATCCCATGATGGGTGACCCACTGGGAAGTTGCACGTGAGCTCCCGAGAAAAAAATTGTGAGGGCTCGGCCCAAAGCGGAGGCAGAATGGTATTAGAGTTAGACCCCGACTGAGAAGTGTGCTAGCGAGGACGCTGGGCCCTAAGAGGGGTGGATTGTAAGACCCGTGTCTTGGAGGGAACGGTGAACGATCCCACATTTCTGCTAGGGGAATGGTGATGTGCCTTATATGTGTAGGCACACACCTATCTAGCACTAGGCCTTTTGGGAGCTCACTAGCTTTGAGTTTGGTTGGAACTCCAAAGTTAAGCGAGTTGAGGCTGGTGCAATCCCATGATGGGTGACCCACTGGGAAGCTGCACGTGAGATCCCGAGAAAACAATTGTGAGGGCGAGGCCCAAAGCGGAGGCAGAATGGTATTAGAGTTAGACCCTGACTGAGAAGTGTGCTAGCGAGGACGCTGGGCCCTAAGAGGGGTGGATTGTAAGACCCGTGTCTTGGAGGGAACGGTGAACGATCCCACATTTCTGCTAGGGGAATGGTGATGTGCCTTATGTGTAGGCACACACCTATCTAGCACTAGGCCTTTTGGGAGCTCACTAGCTTTCAGTTTGGTTGGAACTCCAAAGTTAAGCGAGTTGAGGCTGGTGCAATCCCATGATGGGTGACCTACTGGGAAGTTGCACGTGAGCTCCCGAGAACAAAACTGTGAGGGCGAGGCCCAAAGCGGAAAATATGACGCTAGATGGGATAGGTCCTAACAACTATGGGCACCAATCAACTAGAAATAGGTCCCACTAGGCTAGATTAATACATGAGATCTCGACACAACCACAAATACCTTCCTGTCCAGCTCCACCATTGTTTGAACCTGATTGAGACCCATTAGAAAATCCAAAGCTAAAACTAGCCCTCTTCGGTGTTCCCTAACTCATAAGTTCAAAATCCTGACGCTCTCAACGTCGTCCAAAGCCCATAAAGTGCTCTTGTATAGAAAATTTCGCCTCCACTCTGAAAGCAGCATCTGATAATTTCTGAAGGGTGGAATAAGATCATGTTGTCACAGTGGTCTTGATCTCATCCCATAATTCAAGTTCAAAATGACGACTCTTATCTACCTCAGTAGCCACAAACGCTGAGGCAAAATGGGACAAGTTAAGAAATCGTTTCTTATCCTCTTATTGCAACTGCAATTACTCCATCTCTCTAGCATCCTAGTAAGAGCGAGGATAGAACTGATCCAAGTATCTCTGTCAAAATTTCTCCAGGATAACATACGGGCATCCTAGCCCGTCATCTGCAATCCACGCCCACCAATATGCATAACCATCGAATAGAAAAGTGGCTAATAGTACCATATCTTCTGGTGGGCAACGTATAACCTAAAAAATCTGCCCCAAACGAATAATTCACTTATCGGCCTCATTCAGGCTAGTCTCAACTTTAAAAATAGTAGATCCCAACTGTTGAGATCTCTCAATATCTAGGCCTTCTCTAGCCCTATCCATCTCATCAACCCATGTGCGGGGCTCACGTCTTGGAGGCATAACGTTGGAAAACACAAATAAATACCACAATGCTCTATTACCAAATTTACAGGACCTGTTCTAAAAATATTTTGATAATCATGCCTGGTCCTACTACCGTTTGAAAAATAAACAAAAGTTTCGAAAATGTGCTTAACACATGTCAGATAAGGGAAAAGGATATTGATGTCCTGGTCATGACTCCGCCTCTAGATCAGTCCTGATCGCTCTATAACGGCCAAGAAGGTCAACAAAAATCATTGAAAATGTGAGTGGGAAAAAATAAACATTTCAAAATACATTAAAAAACATAAATCTTTACCCTCTAGTTATAAAACATGCACGCATATAGTTAAACACAATAACCAGATTTTAGTTAAAATCACATCGTAAACTGTGGGATCCACAAATCATAAAATGCATCCAAATTCTCGTGGCCCATGTTTCACTGAAATACCCTTTCCAAAATCACCAATAAACCTGGACACAACCATCAATAACCACAAAAAATCAATCCTTAAGTGCACTAACATTAGTCATTAAAACAACTTGAACTACACGTGACAGTTTCCAAGTCACATTCCCGAGATCAGACACATCTGGGGGGGATCCCCGGGAAATCAGTCGTATTTGAGAATATCTAAACATTCTCGAGATCAGATGCATCCGAGTAGTACCCTCGGTCTCAGTCGCATCTGAGAAGACTGTATACAGTGATATTTCCGGGATGAGAAGCATACATATGGCATCATTTGGCTTAGTCGCATCCGAAGAGGACACCTACTATGTAAAACTGACAGGACCCGCCCCGATCCCCCTGGAACCACAAGGGGACGTGCCCTGCTCCCGTCTGACACCCGAACAAACATACCAATTTTAACCTTTAAAGTTCAAATGCATAAATATCCAAAATAAAGTCATACATAAAATCCGAATTCAAAAGATGTCAGACAAGGGATAATGTCCAAAAATACAAGTTCTGAGCACGACTCTAAGCTATCTTGCGGGCTAAACTACCCAACAGGGGGTTCAGGTGCGCAGTGTAGATCTATGCCTCAGCCTCAGGATCCTCTTCTACCTCAGTAGCACGGCCTGGAGGGGTCAACAAAACATTAAGGGTGAGTGGCTCGAAACTCAAAGTTTATAAAACAGTTCAACAAATAAAAACATATACTTTTACCCTTCCGTTTTCCAAACATGCATGCATTAGTATTTAAAACCATAAAATCGTATAAGATACCTCAAGCCATATAATAAAACCATAAACATAACCTCAGCCACTGCACTATACATCCCACCCCTGACATCTCAGATATCCGACGTCCCATACGTCCAATAAGGTCACAGTCCTAAGGCTATGCGTGCCACTCGGGGTCTCAATCCCAAGTCCAATCCCGGAACCCAGTCCGGGTACGGTATCCTAGATGCCAGACGTCCCAGACGTCCAATCGTAGCAATCCTGCTCTTGAGTGGTCCTACGGCCCGGTCCCTCCGTAGAATGACCCCTCGCAAGCATTGCGCCGTGACCACTCCGAGGTACCCACATCCGGAGGAAACAGTATCACACGGGTAGATCTATACAGTGCAATACCAAAGATCGACATCCACATACATAAATATATATATATATATATAATCCAAAACAATACTTAAATTTCACCAGAAGGGTCTCAAGCCCAAACATCGTAAATCGTGCCATAGCCATAACTCATGATAATCGAAACCTTTGCTTGATTCACACACATATATATATATATATATATCAGTGAAAATAGTTATGCATGCAAGGGTTTAATGAAATCGGGGCCCACTCATAGTACAATCCTACTGCAAAACCGAGCGTATAACCTCGTATGGGTACTATTGTACGATTCCTGTCATGTCCAAAACACACTTAAAGGTCACTACAAGTCCCTAACATTCAACCATGAAATCCTAGATTGAAACCGACCTGGGAAAGCCGCCCGAACACGCTTCCTGAGGCAATCAACCCTATTTTGACCAACTTAACGATCTCCGATCGAGTCTAAATTTAAATCAAAATGTTCAATAAACTGAAAGGATGAAAACTCAAGTTGACCGTGACCGGAGATAAGGCCTCACACGCCCTCACGCGCTGCCCAAAGTGGCTGCGCGTGAAAGTCACGCGCCATGCACTGTAGCTACAGTGTCGTCTTCCTCGCCTGTAAGTCTACTAAACGGGTCCCAAGCCCGCGACTCAACCCGGTTTAAACTCCATCAATTCTCACTAGAATCCCTTCCTTTTTCCATCCAAAACCTTCCTTAACATTTTAATTTAAGTTCCCATTCAATAATTATCCTCAACAAGTCCTAAATCGTTCACTCGACCCGCGATCAAACAAACGGGTCAACCGTTGTACTTCACTCAACTCAACTCCATTTCCAAATTAACTTAAACAGAAGCTTTATAGGACCTAAACGAAAACGAAAACACAACCAATTTCATAAATCCTTACCTGGAAGTAGTCATCCTCAGGTCTGAAATTTCTTTAAAATTGGAACTTGGGTTTCTGGCCAAACGGAGAACGATTCTCTTCAAAATTGATACGGTTGAACTCTAAGTGGTCCGAGAAGGCTGTTTCAATCCTTGGTTTTGTTCCTCTCGACTCACAATTCAACTTTCGATTTTCCCTCCAATTTTCAGTTTTTCTTCCCGTCGATTTTCTCTCAAGCTCCCAGTCCTCTCTTCCTCAGAATGTCCCTCAAACTCTTCTATCTCTCTGTTAATCGAACCGTGCAGCCAGCAACTCGTGGGAATCTCTCAGTCCCACTGAAATTCTGTTTCCCGCAAAACAGACCTAAACAAGTTTTAAAAATCCTCCCATGCCTGGTTTCAGTTTCATGCCACACCACATTGTTTCCATTAACTCAAAATTGGTAAACAATTTATTGAACAGAGAACAGGTTTAAACAGTTCCTTGATCAGAGAACAGATTAAACAATTACAAAGCACTCACCACGGCTGTTCAAACTGTGCCTTGGCAAATTACCATTTTTCCCTTCTGCACAAAATTACCAAATTGCCCCTCTTCTTTCTAGACCCGTATCTTATCCGTCCGTTTTCAACGTGCCGCCTGTCTACGGACTCAGGGCATCGAGACCTACCTAACGGTCCTCAAATTGTGTGAAAATTAGTGTTCAATAAAAAAAAGTCAACATTTTCCCCCTTTTCGTCCGAATTACGAAAATGCCCATGAACTTCCAAACGTCATAACTTCTTCCCTGATCGTCGGAATTGGACGTGCCACCTGTCTATGGACTCATGACGACCTGAACTACGCCACGGTCATCGATCAACGTCTATTTGACCTACCAATCAAAAGGTCAACAATTTGACCATACTATTCACAAAGGTAAAAACATCATTTCATTTATTATTTTACAATTTTACATTCCTCGAATTCCCGGGGCGTTACAACCTCCCCCTTTTAATAAATTTCGACCTGAATTTTAATGAAATAAGTATGGAAACTGTTCTCGCATCTGTGTCTCGGGTTCCCATGTGGCTTCCTCCACATTCTGGTTTCTCTAGAGAACCTTTACTAGGGGAATGGTCTTCCGATGGAGCACCTTAGATTTTCTATCCAAAATCTGTACTGGCTGTTCTTCGGGATTGTACAATTGAGTACCATCCGGGTAAGGCAAATGTGGTGGCAGATGCACTCAGCAGGAAATCAGCGGGATCAGTTGCACACTTGAGGATGGTGTATCTCCCTTTGCTAGTGGAAATCCGAAGGGCTGGAGTTATACTGGGGACAGGCGAGCAGGGAGCTTTTCTTAGCTAGTTTCCATGTAAGACCCGTGTTAATCGATCGGATCATCAAGGCACAATTTCAGGATCCGACACTGTGTATCTACAGGATTGAGGTCGAAGCGGGTGAAAGGCAGGATTTTACCATCCGAGGTGATGGAGCACTAGTGAAGTTGGGCCGATTGTGCGTACTTGCAGTGGCAGAATTACGAGCCGAGATTCTGGAGGAAGCCCATAGTTCGGCTTATGCTATGTATCCGGGAGGTACAAAGATGTACCGAACCATCCAGAGCCATTATTGGTGGTCAAGAATGATAAAGGACATTGCAGAGTTTGTGAGCAGATGCTTGACCTACCAGCAGGTTAAGGCGGAGCGGTAGAGACCTTATGGGGCTATGCAGCCACTTCCGATCCCCGAGTGGAAGTGGGACCACATCACAATGCACTTCGTCTTTAAGTTGCCAAGGACCCGGAGTGGATTCGACGGAGTGTGGGTGATTGTAGACCGGTTAACCAAGTCAGCCCATTTTCTGCCGATACAGGAGACTTATAAACCCAATCGACTGGCTCAGCTGTTCGTGAAGGAAATCATTCGACTTCATGGTACGCTGGAGTCGATAGTATCTGATCGCGATCCGCGTTTCACTTCCAGGTTCTGGCGGAGTTTACAAACCACCTTGGGTACAAATCTACATTTCAGTACTGCTTTCCATCCACAGACCGATGGACAGTCAGAGAGGAGAATTCAGACCCTGGAGGACATGATGGGGTCTTGTGTGCTACAGTTTCAGGATTTGTGGGATACTCACTTGCCGTTAGTGGAATTCGCATACAACAACAGTTATCAGACAAGTATCGGGATGGCACCCTACGAGGCACTGTATCGTCGGCAGTGCAGAACACCTATCTGTTGGATGGAGAAAGGAGAGCGAGCGGCAGTAGGGCCGGATTTGATGGACATGACCCAGGAAACAGTCCGTATTATCATAGAAAGATTGAAAGCGGCGCACGATCGCCAAAAGAGCTATGCTGATCGACGGATTTGAGACTTGGATTTTGAGGTTGGTGATTTTGTTTTCCTGAAGCTATCTCCATGGAAAGGGATTATCCGTTTTGGTCGACAGGGGAAACTGAGTCCCCGTTATATCGGACCGTATGAGATTGTTGAGAGGATTGGCCAGGTTTCTTACAGATTAGCACTACTTCCAGAAATTTCTAAAGTCCACGATGTATTCCACGTGTCAATGCTACAGAGGTATGTGTATGATGCCTCTCATGTACTGGATGAGCAACCCATCGAACTCCGAGAAGACTTAAGTTTTGAAGAACAGCTGGTACAGATTTTGGATCGAAAAGATAAGGTGCTCTGTCGGAAGACCATTCCCCTAGTAAAGGTTCTCTGGAGAAACCAGAATGTGGAGGAAGCCACATGGGAACCCGAGACACAGATGTGAGAACAGTTTCCATACTTGTTTCATTAAAATTTCGGGACGAAATTTATTAAGGGGGGGAGGTTGTAATGCCCCGGGAATTCGAGGAATGTAAAATTGTAAAATAATTAATGAAATGAAGTTTTTACCCTTGTGAATAGTATGGTCAAATTGTTGACCTTTTGATTGGTAGGTCAAACGGACGTTGATCGATGATCGTAACGTAGTTCGGGACGTCATGAGTCCATAGACAAGTGGCACGTCCAATTCCGACTATCAGGGAAGAAGTTATGACGTTCGGAAGTTCAAGGGAATTTTCGTAATTTAGACTAAAAGGGGAAAAATGTTGACTTTTTTTGATTGACCACTAATTTTCACACAATTCGAGGACCGTTAGGTAGGTCTCGATGCCCTGAGTCCGTAGACAGGCGGCACGCTGAAAACGGACATCGGACGGATGAGATACAGGTCTAGAAAGATGAGGGGCAATTTGGTAATTTTGTGCAGAAGGGCAAAATGGTAATTTGCCAAGGCACAGTTTGAACAGCCATGGTGAGTTCTGTGTAATTGTTAATCTGTTCTCTGATCAAGGAATTGTTTAAACCTGTTCTCTGTTCAATAAATTGTTTAACAATTTTGAGTTAAATTTCGAGTCGATCGGAGATCGTTAAGTTAGTCAAAATAGGGTTTATTGCCTCGGGAAGCGTGTTCGGACGGCTTTCCCGGTCCGGTTTCAGTCTAGGATTTCATGGTTGAATGTTAGGGACTTGTAGTGACCTTTACGTGTGTTTTGGACATGACAGGAATCGTACAATAGTACCAGGACGAGGTTATACACTCGGTTTTGCAGCAGGATTGTACTGTGAGTGGGCCTCGATTTCATTAAACCCTTGCATGCATAACTATTTTCACTTATATATATATATGTGTGAATCAAGCAAAGGTTTCAATTATCTTGAGTTATGGATATTGCACGATTTACGATGTTTGGGCTTGAGACTCGTCCGGTGAAATTTAAGTATTGTTTTGGACTATAGATATATATATATATATATATATATATATTTATGTATGTGGATGTCGATCTTTGGTAATGCACTGTATAGATCTACCCGTGTGATACTATCTCTTCCGGATGTGGGTACCCCGGAGTGGTCACGGCGCAATGCCTGCGAGGGGTCATTCTACAGAGGGACCGGGCCGTAGGACGACTCAGGAGCAGGATTGCTACGATTGGATGTCTAGGACGTCAGGCATCTGGGATGCCGTACCTGGACTGGGTTCGGGGATTGGACTCGGGATTGAGACTCCGAGTGGCACGCGTGGCCTTGGGACTGTGACCTTATTGGACGTCTGGGACGTCGGACATCTGAGATGTTAGGGGCGGGATGTATAGTGCAGTGGCTGAGGTTATGTTTATGGTTTTATTATATGGCTTGAGGTATCTTATACGATTTTATGGTTTTAAATACTCATGCATGCATGGTTGGAAAACGGAGGGGTAAAAGTATATGTTTTTATTTGTTGAACTGTTTTATAAACTTTGAGTTTCGGCCCACTCACCCTTAATGTTTTGTTGACCCCTCCAGGTCATGCTACTGAGGTAGAAGAGGATCCTGAGGCAGAGGCATAGATCTACACTGCGCACCTGAACCCCCTGTTGGGTAGTTTAGCCCGCAGGATAGCTTAGAGTCGTGCTCAGAACTTGTATTTTTGGACATTATCCCTTGTCTGGCATCTTTTGAATTCGGATTTTATGTATGACTTTATTTTGGATATTTATGCATTTGAACTTTAAAGGTTAAAATTGGTATGTTTGTTCTGGTGTCAGACGAGAGCAGGGCACGTCCTCTTGTGGTTCCAGGGGATCGGGGCGGCCCAACTTCACTAGTGCTCCATCACCTCGGATGGTAAAATCCTGCCTTTCACCCGCTTCGACCTCAATCCTGTAGATACAAAGTGTCGGATCCTGAAATTGTGCTTCGATGATCCGATCGATTAACACCGGTCATACATGGAAACTGGCTAACAAAGCTCCCTGCTCGTCTGTCCCCAGTATAACTCCAGTCTTCCGGAGTTCCACTAGCAAAGGGAGATACACCATTCTCAAGTGTGCAACTGATCCCGCTGATTTCCTGCTGAGCGCATCTGCCACCACATTTGCCTTACCCGGATTGTGTGTACTTGTAGTGGCAGAATTACGGGCCGCGATCTTGGAGGAAGCCCATAGTTCGGCTTATGCTATGCATCTGGGAGGTACAAATATGTACCGTACCCTCTGAAGCCATTATTGGTGGTCAGGAATAAAAATGACATTGTAGAGCTAAGGCAGAGCGGTAGAGACCTTATGGGGCTATGCAGCCACTTCCGATCCCCGAGTGGAAGTGGGACCACATCACTATGGACTTCGTCTTTAAGTTGCCAAGGACCCGGAGTGGATTCGACGGAGTGTGGGTGATTGTAGACCGGTTAACCAAGTCAGGCCATTTTCTGCCGATACAGGAGACTTATAAACCCGACCTACTGGCTCAGCTATTCGTGAAGGAAATCATTCGACTTCATGGTACGCCGGAGTCGATAGTATCTGATCGCGATCCGCGTTTCACTTCCAGGTTCTGGCAGAGTTTACAAACCACCTTGGGTACAAATCTACATTTCAGTACTGCTTTCCATCCACAGACCGACAGTCAGAGGGGACCATTCAGACCCTGGAGGACATGATGAGGTCTTGTGTGCTACAGTTTCAGGATTCGTGGGATACTCAGTTTCCGTTAATGGAATTCGCACATAACAACAGTTATCAGACAAGTATCGGGATGGAACCCTACGAGGAACTGTATGGTCGGCAGTGCAGAACACCTATCTGTTGGATGGAGATAGGAGAGCGGGCGGTAGTAGGGCCGGATTTGATGGACATGACCTAGGAAACAGTCCGTATTATCATAGAAAGATTGAAAGCGGCGCACGATCGCCAAAAGAGCTATGCTGGTCGACGGATTCGAGACTTGGAATTTGAGGTTGGAGATTTTGTTTTCCTGAAGCTATCTCCATGGAAAGGGATTATTCGTTTTGGTCGACGGGCGAAACTGAGTCCCCGTTATATCGGACCATACGAGATTGTTGAGAGGATTGGCCAGGTTGCTTACAGATTAGCACTACCTCCAGAACTTTCTAATGTCCATGATGTATTCCTCGTGTCGATGCTACAGAAGTATGTGTATGATGCCTCTCATGTACTGGATAAGCAACCCATCGAACTCCGAGAAGACTTAAGTTTTGAAGAACAGCCGGTACAGATTTTGGATCGAAAAGATAAGGTGCTCCGTCGGAAGACCATTCCCCTAGTAAAGGTTCTCTGAAGAAACCAGAATGTGGAGGAAGTCACATGGGAACCCGAGACACAGATGCGAGAACAGTTTCCATACTTGTTTCATTAAAATTTCGGGATGAAATTTCTTAAGGGGGCGAGGTTGTAACGCCCCGGGAATGCGAGGAATGTAAAATTGTAAAATAATAAATGAAATAACGTTTTTACCCTTGTGAATAGTATGATCAAATTATTGACCTTTTGATTGGTAGGTCAAATGGACGTTGACCGATGACCGTGACGTAGTTCGGGACGTCACGAGTCCATAGACAAGTGGCACGTCTAATTCTGACGATTAAGAAAGAAGTTATGACATTCGGAAGTTCAAGGGCATTTTCGTAATTTAAACGAAAAGGGGAAAATGTTGACTTTTTTTTATTGACCATTAATTTTCACACAATTCGTGGACCATTAGGTAGGTATCGATGCCCTGAGTCCGTAGATAGGTGGCACACTGAAAACGGATATTGGACGGATGAGATACGGGTCTAGAAAGAGGAGTGGCAATTTGGTAATTTGGCGCAGAAAGGCAAAATGGTAATTTGCCAAGGCACAGTTTGAACAGCCGTGGTGAGTGCTGTGTAATTGTTTAATCTGTTCTCTGATCAAGGAATTGTTTAAACCTGTTCTCTGTTCAATAAATTTTTTAACAATTTTGAGTTAATGGAAACAGTGTGGTGTGGCATGAAACTGAAACCAGGCACGGGAGGATTTTTAAAACTGGTTTAGGTCTGTTTTGCGAAAAAACAGAATTTCAGTGGGACTGAGAGATTCCCACGAGTTGCTGGCTGCACGGTTCGATTAACAGAGAGATAGAAGTGTTTGAGGGACATTCTGAGGAAGAGAGGACTGAGAGCTTGAGAGAAAACCGACGGGAAGAAAAACTGAAAATTGGAGGGAAAAATCGAAAGTTGAAAGGTGAGTCGAGAGGAACAAAACCAAGGATTGAAATAGCCTTCTATGACCATTTAGAGTTCAACCGTATCACTCCTGAAGAGAATCGACCAAGGTTTGGCCAGGGACCCAAGTTCCAGTTTCGATGGAATTTCATACCTGAGGACGAAGACTTCCAGGTGAGGATTTGTGAAATTGGTTGTGTTTTCGTGTTCGTTTAGGTCCTATAAAACTTCTATTTAAGTTAATATGGAAATGGAGTTGAGTTGAGTGAAGTACAACGGTTGACCCGTTTGTTTGATCACGGGTCGAGTGAACGATTTAGGACTTGTTGAGGATAATTATTGAATGGGAACCTAAATTAAAGTGTAAAGGATGGTTTTGGGTGGAAAAAGGTTGGGATTCGAGTGAAAATTGATGGAGTTTAAACCGGGTTGAGTCGCGAGTTTGGGACCCGTTTAGCAGACTTACGGGCGAGGAAGACGACACCGTAGCTACAGTGCATGGCGCGTGACTTTCACGCGCCGCCCAAACACGTTTGTTTTATAAACCATTATGCATGCATAGTTAAAATGTTTTATATAATTGATTACATGATTTGATGTGCAATGATGTGCTGATGATGTGGCATGATTATCTTTGGTTTAATGATTATTTTAATCGGTCTTTCAGGCACGTTTTACAAGAAATGTGCAAATGATACTTTGGACTAGGCCTGGAGTCAAAATGGTTTCAAAATGGATATTTTGACTTGATTGATGAATCAAAGATGATTTCTGGATTATTTTAATGTTTTCAAATGAAACTTTACGGATTTACGTGTAAATGACATTTGGACTTGAGGCCCGGTTGCAAATGCTTTTGACTTGGTTTGAATTCACAGATTTGAGTGAGATTTTTTGGGATGTAATCTTGGGATGGTTTTGATTGTGATTGTGAATACCCAGACAGTCGGAGCTAGGGGATTACCTAGTCGACCGGAGCTTGGGGTATATGATGGTATGATTGTGAGTTGTTATGGTAAGCCAGCTTCTCGGATACGACTGGGCCTGGATGTACCACTCGAATGTGTCTGAGCCTGGGGATGTGTTCGTCCAGATGTGACTGAGCCCGAAGGTTGAGCCCAGAGGTGTCTGATCCCGAAAGTGTGGCTGGATATTGGCCTACGCGTAGTGCGGATGTGATTATGTGATTGTTGGTGCATTTGTGAACAGTGCAGATTGATTGATTGATTGATTGATTGTGCACATGTGGGTAGTGCTGTTTGATGTTGATTGTGATTACGTACTTGTATTGAGTACGGGTTTCTGGTCTGTGTGGCCAGGTGATTATGCTTTCATATGTGTTGGCTTGAGAGCCGGGATTTGATATGTTTCATGTGATTTGGCTGGAAAGCTAGTGATTGTCATTCATATGTTTTACACTATGCATGCATGGTTTGATAAACTGGAGGGTAAACAATGTATTTTGAAATGCGTTTTAAACGATATTATTTTTGTCCACTCACACCTTTGTTTTTTATGACCCTCCAGGCCGTGGCACGACGTTCGGGGCTGATCGAGAGACGGAGGCTTGAGCGGAAATCAGTGCAGTTATCCCTGGTCTGACAAGTGCTGAAGGGTAGTTTCGGGACTTCAGTTGACTTTTCATAAGGGAGCAGGACTGGGCACGGTTATCACAGTGCAGTTGGGACGGGTCCTGTCACCCGTGTCTTGGAGGGAACAATGAACAATCCCACATTCCTGCGAGGGGGAATGGTCTGGGAGACGATGGTGGTGTGCCTTAAAGGTGTAGGCACACACCTATCTAGCACTAGGCTTTTTGGGAGCTCAAGTGGATTTGGGGAGGATTGGAACCCTAAAGTTAAGCAAGTTGTGGCTGGTGCAATTCCATGATGGGTGACCCCCTGGGAAGTTGCACCATGAGCTCCCGAAAACAAAACCGTGAGGGCGAGGCCCAAAGCGGACAATATGGTGCTAGATGAGTCGGGTTCTGATTGAAAAGGGTCGGGTCCTGACAATTTGGTATCAGAGCCAGACCCCGACTGGGAAGTGTGCTAGCGAAGACGCTGGGCCCTAAAGGGGGTGGATTGTAAGACCCGTGTCTTGGAAGGAACAGTGAACAATCCCACATTCCTGCGATGGGGAATGGTCTAGGAGAGGATGGTGGTGTGCCTTAAAGGTGTAGGCACACACCTATTTAGCACTAGGCCTTTTGGGAGCTCAAGTGGCTTTGGGGGGGAGGGGGGGGGGGATTGGAACCCCAAAGTTAAGTGAGTTGAGACTGGCAATTCCAAGATGGGTGACCCCCTTGGAAGTTGCACCATGAGCTCTCGAAAACAAAACCGTGAGGGCGAGGCCCAAAGCGGACAATATGGTGCTAGATGAGTCGGGTTCTGACCGAGGAGGGTCGGGCCCTGACAAAAACAGCTCATAAAACCAAGTAACTTTGTTTTTACAAGATATTTGACTAAAAATAAGTCAAAACATTTCCAAATCGGGTTTGACCCCAAAACAATATTTTCACAAAACAATCGTAAAATCCATGTTTAGAAATCAATCAGTTAATCCAGAAAATCAACAAATAAAAATTTTAAATTATTTTCAAGCCATTGCAACTCAACTCATGCAATAAAATATTTTAAAATTTTAACTACGCATGCATCACAGTTTATAAAACAAATGTCCACTCACAGACTGTTCAAGCGGCTCAATTCCGAGCTGTACGCTCCTCTGAAGTTTCAGGAGCCATCTGGCCTACTAGAAACGATAACCTAAGGTCACTATTGTCTGTAATAGTCTCATATTAAAATCTTCTAATTTCCAGGATAAAATAAGTATTAAAAATATAAGTATAACACTTTGGACACACTAAACAACTCTGAGACGATGTTCAATCGACACGAAACCTGTGCTAAAATATCCATAGAAACGAAAACATCAAAACACACGTTCACCAGAAACTGAGATGACGTGGAATGCGCCTCATGTGCCACCTACTTTCTATGCGCGTGGGTCTCACGTACTTGCTACAGTCACCTTCAACCACCCGCGGGTTTGCAATTCCAGCCTGACCCTGTGAGATTACCCGGATCAAACTCACCCATTTCATGTCCAAATCCTACATTTTAACCATCAAATTTCATCTCCTCAAACTTAGAAACATGCATGTGACCTCAAAACTAAGTAACTCGACCAAGAAATCAAGAACACTCACCTTCAAGTTTCGACCATGGTTCGATCCTTCTGTTCTAATAGTTTTCCATGTTCAAAACTGTGAAACTTAGGCTAGTTATGGTCATCTGGGTCCAGGGAAGAACACAGTGATCTTGATTAGTATTAAGGTTCGAAACTAAAGGTACAATACATGGACCATGATTTTCCCTTTTTTTTTTTGCTTCAACCTCTTTGTCTTTCTTTCTTTCTCCTTTTCCTCATCTTTCTTTCTTCTTTCTTTCCTCCCTCCTCCCTTTTCTATTTCTCTTTTGCTCTAGGGTTCCCTGGTCAAGAGGGTTGGGTTGGTTTTAGGTGACAATCTGACACACACAAAGGAGACACAAGGCCACACGCACATCGTAAGGTGTCCCTAATCGCAACCGACAAGTGTCACTCAATAAGTAGAGTAAGTAACAACAACTGCCGACTCATTATGATAGCAAAAAGATCAAAATGCCCCTGCTTCAAATTACAAACATACCCTTGAGTAGTTTAGACATGTAACAATCCTTCCGAACTCCGATTCCTACATGCCGCATGTCTACGGACTCAGCATTCCGAGACCTGCGTATCGGTCCTTAAAAAAATATGCAAAAAGTATTCTAAGTAAAAGTGAACTGTTGACTCTAATATAAAAAAGCGTAAAAACATCAATTTACATTCAAAACGTTCAGGATTATTTTTCCATGTTTAGGGGTCGTTGCACATATTTCTTTTTCCTCCTCCTTTTCTCATCCCTTCCCTTTTCATCAATCCCGATGTAGGTTATAAAATTTCACGTAATGTTCACAAACCATCACTTTCTTCCATTTTTTTGATCTTTTTGTTCTAACGGACTAGTAATCGAATTTTAAAAAAAAAAATTTAGTGGCCTCTAAGTGAATAATAGAATTTGATGACCTTTAATTACCCAAGGATGGTTCAAAAGCTTGCATACCAAAGATTGGAAACTTGTAATGCCAAATTGATATCACTAAGCCATTGATACAAAAATTGATTTAACGCATTCTAGAAAAGTCAAAATCATCAGCCATAAAAATTCTCCAGAAACTAGACTTATAGAGCTCTTCAAGCAAATATGGCTCACTGCATGGTTCTTTCTGGTCATGTATAGTTCAATTCGTAAAATTGATACATTTTCCTTAATAGTTTTATTAATAATACTGAGTTATTAGTATTAAAACTTATGACATCTTCTAGAAACTCAAAGTTGTGAGTCGTAAAATTCTAATAACCTTTAATGGCAATCTCTTATAAGAATTGCTTTCTATGAAAATTAAACGTAAATGTTATTAGGCTTCAGTTTCAATTTATATTATTATTTTCAGTTAACTTAATAGTTAAAAAAATTAAAACAGAAAGAATTATAAAGTATTTACTCGATTAACTATGTATTAATAATATTCATTTAGCTAAATAAACGGTGAGTCATTTTGAAATTATTACTTTCAATTTGTGTAATAAAATTGTTTTTTTGAAATCCTCAATTTAAATCCTTACAATTAAAAGGTTTTCCAAATAATTGATTTTAAATGAAGAAATTTCAAATACACAAACAAATATTTATGTTGACCAATTTTTTTAAAGCCCTTCATTTGAAATCCATATCCATATTTTTGTTTCCAAACAGACCCTAATGTGTCGTAAGAATTGATCAAATATAATATATATATATATATATATATATCAACTTGAAAATTACATAGTAATGACATAATAATAATCAAATAGGTGTTCATTATAGGAATTTAATAACATAATTTTGAAATGATAATTTAAATACTAATTATTTTTAACTATCATTACATGGCTTCCCTCGAAAATCACTTTGATAATTGTGAAAGGTCCTACTCCCGTCTGAAAACTAAACTAAGGTTCCAAAAATACCATTAGGATCTTAACTTATAATAGAAATTTGTCAAATAAGGGATGAACACCGACCATCTTGAACATCGCGTCGCTATGAGAACCAAACATATTTCGCCCTTGTTCGACCATCTTGACCATCTTGAACATCGTCTCGGTTCTTCTTGAGTCCCAATTTGATATCTCAACCGTCTTGCATCTTTTTGAGACATAATCCTATATTCCGACTCTCCCGGTTTTTTTCAAGCTTTTTCGGCTCTTTCCGAGCATTAATTCGATATCTCGGCTCTTCCCAAGCCCAAATTAGACATCAAATTATATAAGAAATCTATATCCGAACTCCCAAAATCTGAAGCACATTCACTTTGTATATGGAGAACTACCCTAAAAGTTGTCTGATCGATTCGAAACCTGTGTTAATAGGTTTATATCATCGTGAAGATGAAAATTCATATTGAACGAGATCAGAGGAATTGATCCACACGCTGGTGGATGGCCGAGACCATTCTCTACGTGCTTGCGGTTGCAATTTCAAGTCATGATTGTCTATTACCTCTAGCTGTGTCGACCTGGTTGACTGTAAAATTGGAGACACAATCTTGATTGATTGGAAAAATGGATGTGAAATTCCTACTCTTCCACCGAGCCTCTCATGCCTTTGAATTGTGACTTCCAATTCCTAAAACCGGCATGAATTAGTTCTTCTATCTAATGGGGAATATTTTCTTGGCCTTGACTTCCATCAAATCGAACACTTCATGGTTAAACTCAGTTCGGTAGTCTCAGCCACTCTCTCTCATTGCGCCACCATCTACGACCACACCTCCAAAATGAGATTATCCCATTCGCAGTTTCAAGGTGGAAAAATCTCTGGTCCCCATTTCTCCTTGCTTAATCAACCCCCTTGATGATTTGTGATGGAGGTTCTGCCTTCCTTCCTATATATTTCAAATCTGTTGAATTCAATTCAGACCCACCGCCAAAGGGGTGACACATGTCACCAAGGTTCAAAACGGCGCTAGACGTTCCTAGGGTGGTCGATAGGGGCCTAGCGCCTAGGCGGTTTAAAAAAAAACAAAATTCAACAAATTAATAATATAATGAATACTATCAAATAATTCCATAACAAAAATTAATTATCTAGATAAATAAATTGAGTTGGCAATCATAAAGGTTAACAATGTAAGGTTTTTTTTAAAAAAAATTTTATTATATAACATTCAATATTTTTTTAATTTATTATCTTTATTTTAATTAATACTTATATTATTAACTAAGTATTTAATAAATAAAATAACTTATATAACTAAATATATATATATAAACTTATATAACTAAATACGTATAAGGATGTACATGCAAATCCACTAAATATGTATAAAGATGTACACGAAAATCCATCTAGGCGTTTAGTCATTAGGCGGGGCGGTTTCCCACCTTTGAGCGCCTAATCTTTATTTTAATTAATACTTATATTATTAACTAAGTATTTAATAAATAAAATAACTTATATAACTAAATATATATATAAACTTATATAACTAAATACGTATAAGGATGTACATGTAAATCCACTACATATGTATAAAGATGTACACGAAAATCCATCTAGGCGTTTAGTCATTAGGCGGGGAGGTTTCCCACATTTGAGCGCCTAGGGGCCACCTAGGCGGACTAGGCGGCCCCATTTTGAAGAATGCATGTCACTCCCTTTTCTTAAAACCAGTAGAAAGTGATGACTCATCACTCTACAAAAAATGACCAAAATGCCCTTATCTCGTTACGTACAAGAACATATCATTTTAGACCCACACTTTTTCCATGTGAACTCTGATTTCCACATGTTGCCTATCCATAAACTGGCAAGCTCGAGACCCACGCAACGATCAAGTCCGGACTTTCGTGATGTTTTCTAAGCTTAAATTGGTCGTACCTTTTTTTTTATACTTGAGGGAAAAATTGTTCTATTTTTGAATTAATTTTCCAAATTAGTCAATTTTGGGGACGGGTTGTTACAACTTCCCCTCCTTACAAAAATTTTGTCCTTGAAATTTACATTTCCAGTTGTGAGGTTACCCTTATTTACATTCTCCCGAACTAATACAACATATCAGAATCATAAATCTCATGCATCTTGCATGTCGCTCTATTCCCAGCTCAAAATATTATGGAGGGGGAGATAAAATTTGTAACAATGTGACAAGAAAAAATAAACATTTAGAAAAAGATTTCTTAGAAATATACCTTTTCCCTCCAATGATAAAAAAAAAACCATGAATGCATTCATAAATCATAAATGATAGGAATTCACTTTGAAAATGAAATAATATCCACTAGGAGCCACAAAAATTCATAAAATTTATATAAAATGCTCGTGACACTGATTCTGTGAAATCCTTGTTTATAAATCATGTGAAATACCCTAGACAAAAAATATCATAAATCAACCATAATCAATCCTTGAATCCCTCGAGCATCAGTCGTCTGAGAAATACCCCGAAAGTTGGCTGCATTGGAACTACCCCCAAGCTTCGCCGGCCTGGGAACTATCCTCGAGTTTTGGTTGCCTTGGAATCACCACAAGATGCAGTCGTTTGGGAAAACTATCCCCGAGCTTCGGCCGTCTAGGAAGAACCCCATGCTTCGACCATCTAGGAAACACCCATAAGCTCGGCTGTTTGGAAAACACCCCGAGCTTCAGCTGTCTGGCAAAATTTCCCCTAAGTTTCAGATACTTAGGAATCATCTTGGGTTGCAGCTATTTGGGAAACTGCTCCTGAGCTTCAATCGCTTGGGAAAAATCGTGAGCTTCAACCGTTTGGGAAATTACCCAAAGCTTCAGTTATCTGGAAACACCACGAGTTTCAGCCATCTGGAAAAATTGTCCCCCAGCTTTGGGTACCTTGGAATTACCCCGAGTTTTGGCTGTTGAGAACCACCTCGAACTGCAGCATTTTGGAAAATTGTGCTACGCGTAGATAGTGTAAATAATCACAATATCATATCTCTTGATGATGGTATACAGTGAAATACAACATGTGGAATTAGTTCAAAACTTTACATTTAGGAAATCCTTGACTCTTGACCCAAGTCAAAATATTTTCAAATCTAGCCCTAGTCCCAAATCACCATTCCACAAAACTGTAAAATCTGCGTCCATGAATCAATTTCTTGAATAAATATTCTAAAAACCGAAAAAGTCACCAAATGAACTTTTAGAATCGTTTATTCAGACCATTTCTGTAACACCCCGGAAATTCGAGGATTTTAATATTGTAAGTTAATGTATGAATTGACGCTTTTACCCTTGTGATGGGTATGGTCAATTGTTGACTTTTTGATTTATAAATTAAATGGACTTTGACCTATGACCGTGACGTAGTTCGGGACGCCACGAGTTCATAGACAGGTGGCACGTCCATTTCGGACGATCAGGGAAAAAGTTATGACTATCGGAAGTCCAGGGGCATTACCGTAATTTGGACGGTTAGGGTGAAAATGTTGACTTTTCTCTTGGAAACTAATTTTCACTTGACTCAAGGACCGTTGGGTAGGTCTCGACGTCCTGAGTCCGTAGACAGGCGGCACGCCGAAATCGGACTTCGTACGGGGAAGTTATGGTCACGGAAGTATTTCGCATTTAACCGAACCAACCGAGGACCGGATTAAAATAATATTTTATTAATGGAATCTGATTACTTTAATCAAATCAATCTGGACCCTTGGATGAGTGACAAGTGTCACTCATCCCCACACTCCCTAAAACAAGGATCTATGTTGGCCATTAGATTAATTAATTGATTTCCTCTCCTCAAATCCTCACCATTGAATCTTAAATCTGATGGAATCCTGGCCCTTGATTTAAATCCCTATTCTGTTTTATAAACCCAGGAGACATTACACACACATTGTTCATTCTCCCAAACCGTGAGCACGGCTACCCCTTCGAACAAACACTCCAGCACCTCACCTCTCAACCACACCCTCACGGCAACACTAGGTGGCCAACTGCCACCCCCAGACGCCGGCCACCACCCCACGGCCACCCTGCACGGCCGGTTTCCTCCCAGACCCGAGAAGGAAACCCGAACAGCCCAAGTCACCAAACCATCCAAACCTTCACTCTGGGACTCGAACCAACGTACGGTTAGGTTCGCCGTGACGACAGGACGACAAGGAACTGATCTGGACGGTGTGCGGCGGCGACACGGCGGCGATAGGACGGTAAACCCGTGAGTGCCCGTTTTCCTTCCCTGCTTCGAAACGTCTGTTTTTGACGTTGACATTGTTTGGTTATTGTTAGGATACATTCAGGGGACCTTGACGACCAGTTTGAACCCAGGACCGTGACTGGAAAGTCGTCGACTCACCGGAGAAGATAACCAGAACCGACAGCCAACCTTCCAGTCGATTTTCAGGTAATCTCTTCGACCTAAAATCCAGTTCTAATTGCACAGAACCGTTGAGGAGGTTGAGACGAGTCCATAGGAACAAATCCCATCAGAAATGGTGGTCGGGTTGATGAGAACTGATCGGGTCGAACCGTGGGTCTGCGGTGACCCGGTTCTCAGACCCGGTTACTGTAGCTGATGACGTCATCATGTCAGAAATCAGTCAGACCAGGGACCAATGGACTGCTGACACGTGTCCTCTGACACTGTCAGTGATGACGTCATGCTGACGTCAGCAGTGACGTCATGCTGACGTCAGCAGTGACGTCATGCTGACGTCAGCAGTGACGTCATGCTGACGTCAGCAGTACTGTAGCATGGTTGACCAGAGGGTTGACCAGGCGCGTGGGGGCGCGTGTGAACAGTGATTTTGGTGGGACCACCACCATTCTTTAGGTTTCGACGATCCGGATCCAATGGCGGTGGTTTCGGGTCGATCGGAGATCATTAAGTTGGTCAAAATGAGAGTTATTGCCTTGGAAAGCGCGTTCGGGCGGCTTTTCTGGACCGGTTTCGGTCTAGGGATTCATGGTTGAATTTTAGGGGTTTGTTTTGACCTTTGCGTATGCTTTGGATATGACAGGGATTGTATAATCGTACCAGGACGAGGGTATACGTTCGGTTTTCAGCAAGACTGTACTGTGAGTGGGCCCGTTTTCATTAAACCCTTGCATGCTTAAATGTTTTCCGATTTACTTATATGTTCACATGCTGGAATCTATAAACGGTTTTGATGAAATTGAGATTTTGGTTATGGCACGTTTCACGGTACTTGGGCTTGAGGCCCGTCTGATGAAACTTAAAGATTGATTGGATTTTATCTGTGTATACATATATGCTTTGCATGTGGATATCAATAAAATTTATTTGGTACTGCACTGTATAGATCCTTCCATATTATATTGTCTCCTCCGGATGAGGTACCCCGGAGAGGTCACGGACGTCTAGTACGTCCAGCGTCTATGACGCTAAGCATCAGGGATGCTGTACCCGAACGGGGTTCGGGGATTGAACTCGGAAATTGAGACCCGAGTGGCACGCGTAGCCTTGTGATTGTGACCTTATTGACGTCAGGGACGTCAGACATCAGGGATGTCGGGATTGGAGTGTATAGTGCAGCAACTAAAATTGTACTTATGGTTTTATTATATGCCCTATGGGTCATATTATATGATTGATGGTTTTAAATACGATTGCATGCATGTTTGGAAAACGGAGGGGTAAATTATATGTTTTACTTATCAAATGATTTTATAAACTTGAGTTTCGGTCCACTCACCCTTAGTGTTTTTGGTAACCCCTCCAGGTCGTGATACTGAGGTAGAGGAGGAACCTGAGGCTGAGGCATAGATCTACTTCTGCGTACCTGAACCCCTGCTGGGTTTTACCCGCAGGTTCATGTTAGAGTCGTGCTCGCAACTTGTACTTTTGAATTTCATCCCTTGTCTGACATTCGTTTAATTCGGATTTGATGTGTAACTTTAATTTGGTTATTTATGCATTTGATGTTTTGAGGTTAAAATTGGTAAGAATTATTGGGTGTCAGACGGGAGCAGGGCACGTCCCCTTGTGGTCCCCGTGGGATCGGGGCGGGTCCTGTCAGCTTGGTATCAGAGCACTAGGTTGTGGTCAGTACTAGGGTATGGTCAGCATGCTAGACTAGCGATTAGTACTAGTTACTTTTCGACTTTTAAGAATATCGTTATCTGATCTATGCCTCTTGACAGTTGGTTATGCCTCCTAGGAGAATTCCTCATACGCGAACGGACGAGGATCTAGAAAGAGAGATGGAATGCGCGAGCATTGAAAGGGCTCAACGTTTGGGAGTCACTCCTTTCTGCGGGGGAGCAAACCCCGAGGATGCTCATGATTGGATCACCAAGTGGAAGAGGATCTTCTCGGTGATGCACTGCCCTCCGGGCGAACGGGTAACTCTGGCGGCCTTCTTGTTGGAAGGAGGAGCCTACCAGTGGTGGCACGGACTCGAAATGTCTGGGTGGTCTGTCCATACCACTACTTGGGAAGTTTTCCGTTCCCGATTTCTGGACCAGTACTACCCGCGGTCGTTCCGCGCGGCACGGGAGACTGAGTTCCTGCGGCTGGAGCAGGGGGATATGTCCGTTGCGGACTACGTGCAAACTTTCGGGAAACTGTCCCGGTTCGCTGCATCATTCGTGAGCACGGAGGAGGACAAATGCCAAAGGTTCGAGCTTGGACTCCGAGGGGATATCCGGGCAAGTGTGACTGCTGCTACTCATACTTCACTGAGAGATATGGTCGACGCTGCGGTGCGTGTCGAGGCCAGTCTGGCGGCACACCAGACACGACAGCCTTCTGGCGAGGGGCGACGTCAGGATCGCCCACATCGTGGGCCATCAGGCCAGAAGAACAACAAGGGAGGGGGCTACAGGGGAGCACCCTCATCCTTCAAGGGTCGTGGCTGGTCAGGTCGACGTGGAGGCTCTCAGGGCAGAGGATCTGGATATAACTCTGGGCAGCGTTCATCAGGGAGCGGTGCTTCTGGTGGGCATTCGAACTGGCCGAGGTCTGTAACCTGTTTTGCTTGCGGAGAGGAGGGCCACTATGCCTGTGATTGCCCGCAGTTGTCCAAGAACAACGACGCTGGGGGCTCTAGTGTGGTGCAGAGCACGGCTTCCCACACTAATGGAGGTCGCGGTCAGGGAGGTGACCGTGGTGCTGGGCGTGGCGCGCGCGGGCGCGGACGGAACGGAGGGCCGAGGGCCCAAGTGTTTGCAATGACCCAGCAGCAGGCGAGGACTGCCTCAGGCGTGGTCACAGGTACACTACATATCTTTAACTTTCTTGTACGTGTATTGATGGATGCGGGGGCTACACATTCTTTTATTTCGAAAAGTTGTGCTGGTATGCTTGATTGTGAGGTATCAGCTTTAGATTACGAAATGGGTGTTGGCACCCCGATGGGTATCGTGTACCTTGTGAATCAGGTGATTCGGAGGTGCCCGGTAAGAATTGAGGATGTGGATTTACCAGCAGACTTAATTATTCTGGATATCCACGACTTCGATATAATCCTAGGGATGGATTGGCTATCGGAGCATGGATCGCTCATTGATTGCTGTAGCAAGCAAGTGATTCTGCGGAGCCCGGGTTTGCCGGAGGTTATCTTTCAGGGGGAACGTGATGGTTCGCCTCCTGAAGTGATTTCTTCACTTACTGCTACCAAACTTCTACGGAAGGGATGCCAGGGTTATCTGGCGCATGTCATGTCGGAGAAGGTTGGTACTCTGGGTATCGACGAGATACCGGTGGTATGTGAGTTTCCGGATGTATTCCCGGAAGACTTACCTGGATTGCCACCATCGCGGGAGATTGAGTTTACTATTGAACTACTCCCGGGTACCCGACCTATATCCCAGGCACCATACCGGATGGCGCCGGCCGAGTTACGAGAACTCAAGACTCAATTGCAGGAGTTGGTGGATTTGGGATATGTCCGATCGAGTACTTCACCGTGGGGAGCACCGGTGTTGTTCATGAAGAAGAAGGAGGGAAGTCTCCGTTTATGTATTGACTATCGACAACTCAACAAGGTGACGCTGAGGAACCAGTATCCTCTACCCAGGATCGATGACCTTTTTGACCAGTTGCGGGGAGCTCAGTGCTTCTCGAAAATTGATTTGCGGTCTGGGTATCACCAACTGAGGATTTCGGAGGAGGATATTCCGAAAACTGCTTTTCGAACCCGTTACGGACACTACGAGTTCCTTGTTATGCCATTTGGTTTGACGAATGCTCCAGCAGCATTCATGGATCTGATGAACCGGGTCTTCCGACCCTACCTGGATAAGTTCGTGATTGTGTTCATCGATGATATTTTGGTGTACTCGAGGAGTGCCCGTGCCCATGAGGAACATCTACGGTTGGTCTTGGAGAGGCTGAGACAAGAACAATTGTACGCCAAACTGAGCAAGTGTCAGTTTTGGCTGAGCAGTATTGGTTTTCTGGGACACGTGATATCGACGGATGGGATTTGCGTGGATCCCCAGAAAACAGAAGCGGTGAGCAACTGGGCTAGACCGACAACGGTGACCGAGGTGCGGAGTTTCTTCGGATTAGCAGGCTACTACCGGAGATTCGTGGAAGGTTTCTCCAAAATTACTGCACCATTGACTCGTTTGACTCGGAAGAGAGTAAAGTTTATCTGGGACGAGCAGTGCGATCGGAGCTTTCAAGAGTTGAAAGATCGATTGACCACTGCACCTGTCCTTGCATTGCCGGATGACAGTGGAGAGTTTGTGGTCTTCAGTGATGCATCGCTGCAAGGTCTGGGCTGCGTGTTGATGCAAACTGGCAAGGTTATCGCCTATGCATCCCGGCAGCTGAAGACTCACGAGTTGAACTACCCTACCCATGATTTGGAGTTGGCAGTGGTGGTTCATGCTCTCAAGATCTGGAGGCATTATCTATTCGGCGCAACGTGTCGGATATACACCGACCACCAGAGTCTTAAATACTTATTCACTCAGAAGGAGCTTAACATGAGACAACGGAGATGGTTGGAGCTGCTGAAGGACTATGACTGTACGATCGAGTACCATCCGGGTAAGGCCAATGTGGTGGCTGATGCACTCAGCAGGAAGTCAGCAGGATCCGTTGCACACCTAGGGATGGTGTATCTTCCTTTGCTAGTGGAACTCCGGAAGGCGGGAGTTATTTTGGGTACGGATGCGCATGGAGCTTTGTTGGCCAGCTTCCATGTACGACCAGTACTGATTGATCGGATCATCGAGGCACAACTTCAGGATCCGATACTCTGTATTTACAGGATTGAGGTCGATGCGGAGGGGAGGCAGGATTTTACCATCCGGGACGATGGAGCACTTGTGAAATTGGGCCGTTTGTGTGTACCTGCAGTGGCAGAGTTACAGGCCGAGATTCTTGAGGAGGCCCATAGTTCGGCTTATGCTATGCATCCAGGGGGTACAAAGATGTACCGTACCCTCCGGAACCATTACTGGTGGCCAGGAATGAAGAAGGATATTGCTGAATTCGTGAGCAAATGCTTAACCTGTCAGCAGGTGAAGGCGGAACGGCAGAGACCTTATGGGGCTATGCAGCCACTTCCGATTCCCGAGTGGAAGTGGGATCACATCACCATGGACTTCGTCTTTAAGTTACCGAGGACTCAGAGTGGAGTTGACGGAGTATGGGTGATCGTGGACCGGTTAACCAAGTCAGCCCATTTTCTGCCCGTTCAGGAGACTTATAAACCTAACCGACTGGCTCAGTTGTTTGTGAAGGAAATCATACGATTGCATGGTACGCCGGAATCGATCATGTCCGATCGTGATCCGCGTTTCACTTCCAGGTTCTGGCGGAGTTTGCAAGCTACTTTGGGAACAACCCTACGTTTTAGTACTGCGTTCCATCCACAGACCGATGGGCAGTCTGAAAGAACCATTCAGACCCTGGAGGACATGATGAGATCATGTGTACTACAATTTCAGGACTCTTGGGATACTCATTTGCCATTGATGGAATTCGCTTACAACAACAGCTATCAGGCAAGCATCGGGATGGCACCTTATGAGGCACTGTATGGCCGACAGTGCAGGACACCTATCTGCTGGACGGAGGTAGGAGAACGAGCGGCTGTAGGGCCGGAGATGATGGACTTAACCATGGAAACTGTTCGCGTGATCAAGGAGAGATTGAAGGCGGCACAGGATCGCCAGAAAAGTTATGCCGATCGACGGATTCGAGACTTGAAATTTGAAGTGGGAGATTTCGTCTTCCTGAAGTTATCACCATGGAAGGGGATTATCCGTTTTGGCCGACGGGGGAAACTGAGTCCACGTTTTATCGGACCGTACGAGATCGTGGAGAGGATTGGCAAGGTTGCTTACAGATTGGCGCTACCTCCAGAACTTTCTAGAGTTCACGATGTTTTCCATATATTGATGCTGTGGAAGTACGTACATGATGCTTCGCATGTACTTGGGGAACAACCTGTCGAACTACGGGAGGATTTGAGCTTCGAAGAACAACCAGTACAGATCTTGGATCGGAAGGACAAGGTACTACGACGGAAGACGATTCCTCTCGTGAAGATTCTCTGGAGAAACCAGAATGTGGAAGAAGCCACATGGGAGCCTGAGGCTCAGATGCGAGAACAATTTCCTTACTTGTTTCTTTGAAATTTCGGGACGAAATTTCTTAAGGGGGGAAGGTTGTAACACCCCGGAAATTCGAGGATTTTAATATTGTAAGTTAATGTATGAATTGACGCTTTTACCCTTGTGATGGGTATGGTCAATTGTTGACTTTTTGATTTATAAATTAAATGGACTTTGACCTATGACCGTGACGTAGTTCGGGATGCCACGAGTTCATAGACAGGTGGCACGTCCATTTCGGACGATCAGGGAAAAAGTTATGACTATCGGAAGTCCAGGGGCATTACCGTAATTTGGACGGTTAGGGTGAAAATGTTGACTTTTCTCTTGGAAACTAATTTTCACTTGACTCAAGGACCGTTGGGTAGGTCTCGACGTCCTGAGTCCGTAGACAGGCGGCACGCCGAAATCGGACTTCGTACGGGGAAGTTATGGTCACGGAAGTATTTCGCATTTAACCGAACCAACCGAGGACCGGATTAAAATAATATTTTATTAATGGAATCTGATTACTTTAATCAAATCAATCTGGACCCTTGGATGAGTGACAAGTGTCACTCATCCCCACACTCCCTAAAACAAGGATCTATGTTGGCCATTAGATTAATTAATTGATTTCCTCTCCTCAAATCCTCACCATTGAATCTTAAATCTGATGGAATCCTGGCCCTTGATTTAAATCCCTATTCTGTTTTATAAACCCAGGAGACATTACACCCACATTGTTCATTCTCCCAAACCGTGAGCACGGCTACCCCTTCGAACAAACACTCCAACACCTCACCTGTCAACCTCACCCTCACGGCAACACCAGGTGGCCAACTGCCACCCCCAGACGCCGGCCACCACCCCACGGCCACCCTGCACGGCCGGTTTCCTCCCAGACCCGAGAAGGAAACCCGAACAGCCCAAGTCACCAAACCATCCAAACCTTCACTCTGGGACTCGAACCAACGTACGGTTAGGTTCGCCGTGACGACAGGACGACAAGGAACTGATCTAGACGGTGTGCGGCGGCGACACGGCGGCGATAGGACGGTAAACCCGTGAGTGCCCGTTTTCCTTCCCTGCTTCGAAACGTCTGTTTTTGACGTTGACATTGTTTGGTTATTGTTAGGATACATTCAGGGGACCTTGACGACCAGTTTGAACCCAGGACCGTGACTGGAAAGTCGTCGACTCGCCGGAGAAGATAACCAGAACCGACAGCCAACCTTCCAGTCGATTTTCAGGTAATCTCTTCGACCTAAAATCCATTTCTAATTGCACAGAACCGTTGAGGAGGTTGAGACGAGTCCATAGGAACAAATCCCATCAGAAATGGTGGTCGGGTTGATGAGAACTGATCGGGTCGAACCGTGGGTCTGCGGTGACCCGGTTCTCAGACCCGGTTACTGTAGCTGATGACGTCATCATGCTGACGTCAGCAGTGACATCATGATGACGTCATCATGTCAGAAATCAGTCAGACCAGGGACCAATGGACTGCTGACACGTGTCCTCTGACACTGTCAGTGATGACGTCATGCTGACGTCAGCAGTGACGTCATGCTGACGTCAGCAGTACTGTAGCACGGTTGACCAGAGGGTTGACCAGGCGCGTGGGGGCGCGTGTGAACAGTGATTTTGGTGGGACCACCACCATTCTTTAGGTTTCGACGATCCGGATCCAATGGCGGTGGTTTCGGGTCGATCGGAGATCATTAAGTTGGTCAAAATGAGAGTTATTGCCTTGGAAAGCGCGTTCGGGCGGCTTTTCTGGACCGGTTTCGGTCTAGGGTTTCATGGTTGAATGTTAGGGGTTTGTTTTGACCTTTGCGTATGCTTTGGATATGACAGGGATTGTATAATCGTACCAGGACGAGGGTATACGTTCGGTTTTCAGCAAGACTGTACTGTGAGTGGGCCCGTTTTCATTAAACCCTTGCATGCTTAAATGTTTTCCGATTTACTTATATGTTCACATGCTGGAATCTATAAACGGTTTTGATGAAATTGAGATTTTGGTTATGGCACGTTTCACGGTACTTGGGCTTGAGGCCCGTCTGATGAAACTTAAAGATTGATTGGATTTTATCTGTGTATACATATATGCTTTGCATGTGGATATCAATAAAATTTATTTGGTACTGCACTGTATAGATCCTTCCATATTATATTGTCTCCTCCGGATGAGGTACCCCGGAGAGGTCACGGACGTCTAGTACGTCCAGCGTCTATGACGCTAAGCATCAGGGATGCTGTACCCGAACGGGGTTCGGGGATTGAACTCGGAAATTGAGACCCGAGTGGCACGCGTAGCCTTGTGATTGTGACCTTATTGACGTCAGGGACGTCAGACATCAGGGATGTCGGGATTGGAGTGTATAGTGCAGCAACTAAAATTGTACTTATGGTTTTATTATATGCCCTATGGGTCATATTATATGATTGATGGTTTTAAATACGATTGCATGCATGTTTGGAAAACGGAGGGGTAAATTATATGTTTTACTTATCAAATGATTTTATAAACTTGAGTTTCGGTCCACTCACCCTTAGTGTTTTTGGTAACCCCTCCAGGTCGTGATATTGAGGTAGAGGAGGAACCTGAGGCTGAGGCATAGATCTACTTCTGCGTACCTGAACCCCTGCTGGGTTTTACCCGCAGGTTCATGTTAGAGTCGTGCTCGCAACTTGTACTTTTGAATTTCATCCCTTGTCTGACATTCGTTTAATTCGGATTTGATGTGTAACTTTAATTTGGTTATTTATGCATTTGATGTTTTGAGGTTAAAATTGGTATGAATTATTGGGTGTCAGACGGGAGCAGGGCACGTCCCCTTGTGGTCCCTGTGGGATCGGGGCGAGTCCTGTCAATTTCAATCCATATCATTCAATAAAACATTTCAACATTGAATGATGCATGCATTATAGTCTATAAAACAAATGTTCACTTACTGTGCATCCAAACAATCTCAATCCTAAGCTACATGCTCCACTGGAATCCCAGGGCAATGTTACCTGGCTTGTTTTGATACAAAATTGACAGGACCCTTCCTAAAATCACTTTGACAACCTTGAAAAATTTTGCTCCCATATGACAACTAAAATAAAATTTCAAAAATACCCTTAGGACCTTAACATATAAATGAGAAATCTATCAAAAAAAAATGAACACCTACTATTTCATAAACATCGTCTCATTATGCGAACCAAACATATTTCATCCTCTTGGAGTCCTCACCCACACCAAACCAATGACCCCAATGAGTAGTGTAACCCAATACATCATTCCTTCTCGCGCTCTAATCCAATATATCGCTTCTCCCCGCTCATTTCGAGGCCAATTGACAGGACTCGCCCCTCAGTTTACTTTGAAAATAAAGCTGGTCCTGCTCTCGTCTCTTGTTATAAGAGGGATTTTCTATTTTTATTCTTATTCTCAAATTGATACGTTAACCAAACAGAATCTATCCTTTGTGGGGTACCGCCCACATTCAATTCACTAACTTTGTGAAGCATGGAAACTGCCATTTTAACTTCATTCAAGCATTATCTCACTAAAATCATAATTATATTAATACTTATTGAACTTTATTTTTAAACCATTTCAAAGAGATCACAACATAAATAAACATATATAATAATTTACACATATCGTACATTTAGAAAACTTCTTAATTCTACACCTTTAAACCGGGTCTCGGATGTCGAGAAATATATATTATACATTAAGTAGAAAATCTATGCATTACTTCATACTCACATAATTTTCTTTTAAATTTTCTTTGAAAATTATAATGAAATTGCCTAATAATCGTGCACTTATTCTTGTAAGGTTTTATCATCAAAATAATTTAAAGGTCCAAATTAACCTTAAGTTCATTTACTCAAATTCTTATAAAATTCTAATTTAAATATAAACCCATTATATTGTAAATTCGGAAATATATTCAAACATTGTCCAATTGACTCAAACCTTATACCACTGGATTCAGAATGAAAATACAAAGATTTTTCATGTTGATCTCAACCCAAGGAAGTGTCGGACACGCCCTCTCACGCCACCACGACCATCTATGTGTGGGCATCACGCGCCTGCACTGGGGGTCATCTTCAACCTCTCGCGGGGTGCTTGTTCCGGCTCACCTGATTGGAAATATCGACCCAGTTAGAAATCCATCATTTCTTGATCATTTTTTCGTGTTTCAACCATCCAAGTTCATCTAGAGGACTCCATCAGAGGATCTACGAGTGAAAAGTAAAGGAAACTTACCTCGAAAGCCTTATCTGAACTCCAATTTTTGAACCATGGTTTCTAGAACTATCCAACCTTATTCCTTATGTCCATGCAATCATTTTTTTTAGTTTAGGGTGACTATGGGAGTTCACACAGCCCCTTAAGATCGTCAGCTTTGAGTTAAAACTTCTCTAAATGATGTAAACCTTTATGGGCCTTTTATGAACCATCGTGTGTTTGATCATGGTTATAGGCCTGGGATACCTTACCTCCCTCAATTCCTTCGGATATTCATGACCTGCTCACTTTCTCTCCTTTCTTCGTGGCCACTTTTCCTTCACGATTTGGTGTTGGTGGTTCTTTCTTTTTCGGTCACCAACCATCAACTTCCCCACTTTACGTGCGCGCGCGCACACACACACACATACACACACACACACACACACACACACACACACACACACACACACACACACACACACACACACACACACACACATTTATAATGGACACACACACACACACACACATTTATAATGGACACACACACACACACACACACATTTATAATGGATTAAGTCGGTTAAAAAATTGAGGGAGGAAAAAATGAAGAGAGTTCTGGACTACTCTAGCTCTCCCTACCAAAATGACCAAAATACCTTTAAGGCCAAACATACTGAAATGCCCCTAGTTATTTTTTACCCATGGAAAACCTATTCAATCTTTGATTTTTACATACCATTTGTTTATGAATTCACGAACCTGGGACCTTTATAACGGTCCTCACTAAGTATCTAGAAAGTGACTAGGTCAAAAGTCAACATTTGACCTTTAGAGGCAATACCGTTATTTTTTACTTTTCTCAAAATTCCGGGTCGTTATACCAATTCTAATATCTTGTTTGTTTCGGCTCTTTTCGAACCCTAATTCGATATCCTGGCTCTCTCGGTTTTTTTCGAGCCCTAATTTGATATCCCAGCTCTCTTAGCTCGTTTCGAGCTCTATTCCGATATCCTGCCTCTCCCGGCACTTTCCAAGCCCTAATCCAATATCAAATCATATAATGAATCTATATTCAAACACTCAAAATCCCAAAACACATGTCTTAATTAGAAGCACTTTTACTTTGAATATATATAACTACCCTGAAATGATGTCTGATTGATTCAAAACTTGTTAATAGGTCCTTAACATTTTCATGTTAATGGGGATCGAAAAGAAAGTTCCATGCGCCAATGGACGGTTGGAACTGTCCTCCATAGGGTTACGACCCCGACTACAAGGCGTACTTGGCTGCTACCTTAAGATAGGTCAACCTGGTGGACTATAACGGGTATCATGTTACTTTTTTTTTTATTTCCTCCATTTCTCAACCATTCTCCATAATATACATTAAAATTTATCTAACAAATAACAGGAACTCAAAAATACATTTGAAATTGGAGACATAACCTGGATTGATCGAAAAACGACCGTGAAATTATGGCTCTGCCACTGTGCGTTGCATGCCTTTGAACTTTGACTTCTAATCCCTGAAAATGGTATGAATCAGCTTGTCTAGCTGAGGGGACCATTCCCCTTACCTTGACTTCCATCAAATCGAACACTCCATGGTTTAACTTGGTTCAATAGTGTCAGGACCCGTCCCCAATCCCCCCGGGATTAACGAGGAACGCTTCTGATCCCGTCTGACACGAAGTGTCAGACCAGGGAAAATTAAAACCTTTAGCCTTTCGGCTTCCAGAGTACGCCAGGATCCGGAGGAGGTATGTGATGTCTCGGTCTCTACTACAGTCTGCACCGTAATCAACCTGAAGGGCATTGAAAACAGAAAGACTGTTAGTGGACGAAAATAAAAGATTTTATAAAAAATATTTCATAAAAGACCTTTATACCCTTCACTAAAAAAGCATGTATGACAGGACCCGTCCAACCTGGACGTCAAAAACCGTACCCGGTCCTGCTCCCGTCTGACAAGTCAACTGAAAGTCCGAAATTACCCTTCAGTACCTGCCAGACAAGGGAATTTTGTGCATGTGCCCGCTCATACCTCCACCTCTGGAATAGCCTCGATCAACGCGCCACGACCTGAAGGGTTAATAAAACAGAAAAGGTGTGAGTGGACAAAAATGACCTCTTATAAAAACATTTATCAAAATACATTCTTACCCTCCAGTTTTCACAAACTTGCATGCATATCGTAAAACATGAGTGACCGATAAAATCAAAACATATTTTCCCATGGTCCATAAAACTCATGTTCACCAAATTAGTTCATGCTATAAAACATCAAATCCCGGCTCTCAGGCCAAAACATGTGAAAACATAATCACTGGCCATAAAGACCAAAAACTCGTACTCAATACTAGTACGTCATCACAATCATTACCAATAAGCACTAATCACCAGTGCACAAGAAATATATCAATCCAATCAATCCGCACTACTCACAAGTGCATAAAATATCACAAATCACACAACTCACAAGTGCTGCACTACGCGTAGGCCAATATCCAGTCACTCTCTCGGGAATAAACACCTCTGGGCTCAACCTCCTCGGGCTCAGTCACCTCTGGGCGAACACATCCCCAGGATCAGACACCTCCGAGTGGTACATCCAGGCTCAGTATCATCCGAGAAGCTGACTACCATAGGATCAACTCCCGATCCTACAATCACATCCCCCAAGCTCCGGTCGTCTGGGTAATCCCCCCAAGCACCGACCGTCTGGGAATATCACAATCACAATGAAAACCATCCCGGGAATTACATCCCAAAACATTTCAATCAAATCTTGACTTCATACCAAGTCAAGGTCATTCTCAACTGGGTCTCAAGCCCAAAATACCTTTTACACATAAACCGTTAAAATCACATTTAAATCAATAGAATAATCCGGAAATCATCATTGACTCACCAACCAAGTCAAAATATCATTTTAGAAATCATTTAGACTCCGGGCCTAGCCCAAAACATCATTTGCATGTACCTCGTAAAACGTGCCCAAAAGACTGATTAAAATAATCATAAAATCCCAATAAATCATTAATTTCACAATTTCACAAATGACTCCAAATCCGAGTCAAAATTACTATTCACTTGGGTTCTCATGCCCACAATATCATTATCACGCAAATCCATGCGTTGCAACCTCCGTTGCCATTTTCACGTAAATCCACGAAATTGACCCTCGGCTCATTCCCGAGTCACCACATCATTTTTCAATCCCGGACTCATAAACCAAGTCCAAACATTATTTTTACCAAATTTCGTAATTTCTCGAAAATCGCCCAAAATAATAATATAATAATCATAAAACCGAGAAATTACCGGATTGAAACACAAATCATGCCCAAGCATATAAAATCATATAATAAGGCATTTAAATCATATATGCATGCATCACTGTTAGAAAACAAAGTCCACTCACACACACCGTCCAAAACGGTCCGTTGCCGAGCTGCACGTTTTTCCGTAAAATCTGGAAATCACAACTCCTGTCCAAAATCATTATAGAGGGTTACTAACATCTCAAAATACATCATATAATTTTTCCGGAATTTAAATACGTATTTTAAACGTAAAACAAAACTTCGGATACGCGGAACATTATCGAAACAATATCCGATTTCCTCGAAATCAACGTCAAATTGTTCGTTACTCTGAGAGGACCAAAAGTCATGTTGACCTCACCTTGAGACTAGGACGGACGCGCCCTCACGCGCCGCCGTGAGTGGCTGCGCGTGAAACCCACGCGCCAGCTACAGTGCTGTCGTCTCAACCCGTTTGTCTGTAAAACGGGCCATTCAACCCGCGATCAGACCCGGTTCAATGTCCATCAATTCAGCCTTAAACCTTCCAATTGATCATTCAGTTAGCTTCGTTTTAACTTAAATTAAAGGTCTGTAAACTCAATTGCACGATCACTTACCTAAAACCCATCGATTCGATGATGAACACGAAGAACACCTGGGTACTGTGCAATCATGGAATTTCCACAATGGCCACTGAATTCTCCCAATTGATGAACCCAGAAGCATCAATGGACTAAGATAAACAGTTTCCCTCCATCAATTGAGTCGTTTGATCCCTCAATGATCACGACTCAACCTCGACTCAAGCTCTCTGTTACCAGGCCCGTTCAGAGCCAATTCGGCCTCGATTCCTCTCGTTTTTGATCTGGTTCCACTCGTCTCAACCTCAGGAAGCTAATTACAAGCTCAATTTCGATCCCCGTAGCTCATAGTTCAAAAATCCGATTTTCCCCCCAAAATTTCCAAACCTTCGATTCTCAGTTTCTAGCTTCCCGCAATCCCTCGTGTTTTCCCCATTCAACCCAGTTTCGAAAATCTCTCAGTTCCTCAGTCTCTGGTTCAAAAATGGGAGAGAAATGGAGGAAGGAAGAAAATTGGATTATGGTTGTACACGGGTTAAGAAAATAGGGAGGTTTAATGGAAATTAAGATTAATTAATTAATTTAATATAATAAAACATAATAATTAGGTCTCCCCCAAAATCATGGATCCATGTTTTGTGCCTGATTTTAAGGGATGAGTGACACTTGTCACTCATCCAAGTGTGTTCAGTCACCGGGTACTGTTCATATTAAAATATTATTTTATTTCCGGTTTGTTCGGTTAATCGAGCCTGATTCCGTGACCATAACTTCGTCGTCGAATCTCCGATTTCGGCATGCCGCCTGTCGTTGGATTCGTATCGACGAGACCTACGTAACGGTCCTTGGCCCTCGTCCATCGGACCTCCCGATCAAAAAGTCAACATTTGGCCCCTACTATGCCAAATTACCAAAATACCCCTCAACTTCCGATCATCATAACTTTCTCTACGAATGTCGGAATCGAACGTGCCACCTGTCTATGAACTCGTGACGTCCCGAACTACGTCACAGTCATCGGCCAAAGTCCATTTGACCGCCCGAACTAAAAGTCAACATTTTGCCCACGCTAGGGGCAAAACGGTCATTTTGCACGTTTCGTCCGATTTCACTCAACTAATCCCCGATTAGTCATTCTAAATCATAATTAATTAATATTCAATCCCGATATTCGGGACGGGTCATTACAATGTATGCGCAGTAAAACCATTTATCCAATCACATATGTTTAAACAACCACATCCATACGGGCTCCTGCCCAAAACCATTTACAGAAAACCATAACATAGTAAACATATGTGGGATCTCAGCCCAAATCCATTTATCATCATAAAAGATGATTTCGCAAACCAATTGAAATCATGTTTATCCATATATATTTCATATAACCAATCCTGTCACTGTATCTAGAGCTATACGCGTGCTACCCGAGGTCTCAAACCCATGTCTCTCAGGGTCCACCCAGGTCAATGTCCATAGATCACTGACCCTCCCTGAGGTTATAATCCATAGCCTTTCTGAGAGTAAGGAACCCAACGGGGGCAACTCCACTCAGTCAGTGCTCCGTAACCAGTTCGGGATCCACCTAGGCCAACCACCCTCCCCGGAGGAGACAATTCCTATATAAAGGATGGTATACGAAAAAACTTTCAAGGGTTTATGCCGGTCCCCATAAACCATCATGAACCATAAAAACCTTTCGAGGGTTCATGCCAGTCCTCATAAACCATCATGAATAAGAAATCCATTTGTGACGACCCGTCCTGGAATTCAGGATTAGATTACTAACTAATCACGATTAGTGGGGTTAATCGGTGATTAGTTGGGTGAAAACGGACGAACGATGCAAAATGACTGTTTTTCCCCTAGTCGTGGGTAAAACGTTGAATTTTAATTCGGACGGTCAAATGGACTTTGAGCAATGACCGTGACGTAGTTTGGGACGTCACGAGCTCATAAACAGGTGGCACGTTCGATTTCGACGTTCGTTGTGAAAGTTATGACATTCGGAAGCCCAAGGGGATTTTCGTAATTTGGACGAACTAAGGGAAAATGTTGACTTTTTGATCGGGAGGTCCGATGGCCGAGGGCTAAGGACCGTTAGGAAGGTCTCGATGCCCTGAGTCCGTAGACAGGCGGCACGCATCAATCGGAGTCCGAATGACCGAGTTATGGGCCTGGATGCGTGAGGGTCATTTTGGTAATTTTCTGCACAAGGGCAGAATTGTACTTTCACAGGGTACTGTTTGAACGGATTACTGTAGCAGCCGTGTTGGGAAACATGACCAGTGCACGGGTGGATTGTTTATGGGGAAAATGGATGGGCTAAACTATTGTTTGAGTGTTAATGGACTGTTTGGTCATGTAAGTGGGAAGCAATGGTGTGTGGGACGGTGAAGAGGTGCATTAAACAACGGCTGGTGTGTTTGATCATGGAAGACAAAACCGAGCATTGGAATTTCATTTCACATTGTGCAGGGCACTGGTCGGCATTGAGTTGGATTTGAATCTGTCCCTGGGACAGTTTGAGAGTGAGAGAGCTGAGAATGGAGTTCTGAGAGGGGTGGAGGATGCCCAGACCCGAAAACTCAAAATTCAAGCCCCATTTTCAAATTTCAATCTGGGCGGCCAATTGATGGAATTGGAGTTGAGTGTGAGCTTCCTGGAACCTTCACGAGTCGATCCAGACCAAATGTGGCCACCTTTGAAGCTCCTGGAGCCGTGGACGGACTGGTGGATGGCCAGAAAAACCCAAGCTTGAGTCGGGGTGTTTGAGGTAACTTCTTGTCCAATTAATCATGTGAATTATTTCATATAAATCCTAATAAGCTTACTGGGAAGTTAATTTGATAATGGTTGGGGATTTTTGGAGTTACGGTGATCGACCCGTTTGGGTGATCACGGGTTGATAGCACGATTAAGGGATGGTTAGAGTTAATTTTGGACATAGAACTTTAATTGGATAGTTAAGGAATGTCTTAGGATCAAAAATAGATGAAATGGAGTTGGAATTGAAGGCTATCTGATCGGGTTGAACTCACGGGTTGCAGACCCGTACTGCAGGGAAACGGGCGAGGGAGACGATGAACAGTGCTGGGCACTATAGCAGGCGCGTGGTGTCACGCGCAGCCACTCATGGCGGCGCGTGGGACGGTTTTTCAAGGTGAGTTCAAAACGACTTTTATCCTATACATTGTAATGAACATTTTAGCGTTGGTTCCGATACTGTTCGGGATGTCCGAAGGTTGTAAGTCGGGTTTAAAAATAATTAAAAATTCGAGAAAATTACGGGACTTGAATAGGATATTAATGAAGAGGTTAGTGACCCTCTAATGTGATATGAACAGGTTTGGGAGTCCCGGTGTTAGTGACGAGGCCCGGGAAGGCCGATGGCACGAGTATCGAGGCGCACAATTAAACGGTCTATGAGTGGACATTGGTTTTATAAATTCTATGCATGCATAACTGTTTCACGATTGTTATAATTGTTATTATATGATTTGATTTGGATATCGGTGAATTTATATGATTTCACGCATTTCGAGGCGATTGACGTGTTTGCACGTAAATCGAGGTTTTCCGATTTTGCACTGATTTCCATAATTGTGTTTGTATATGATTTCATGAAACGGTTACGGAATGGATAAAGTAAAATCGGGCCAGGGGCCTAGTTGATTTAAGAAATCGGGCCAGGAGCCCAGTTGACTTATGAAATCGGGCTAGGGGCCCAGTTGATTTCTATATGTGATTTCGGGTCGGGGACCCTAAAATGGAATTGAATAAATGATTTCGAATTTAATAATCAACTATTTGTACTTATGACGGTTTTATGGAAATTCGGGGCAGGGCCCTTCTGATATTTTGGAAATGAATGATAAAATGTTTTCCATAAAACCATCTCGATATGAGGTTATGTATGGTCTCCTCCAGGTGTCTAGGACACTGGGGAAGTCACGGTGCATTGCCTTCGAGGGGTCATTGTACGGAGCAGCCGGGCCGTATAGTGACTCAGGAGCAGGATTGCTATGATTAGACGTCTGGGACGTCAGACATCTGGGATGTCAGAGATATGGACCCGGTGAGACCCCGGGCAGCACGCGTCGCTTAATACCGTGAGATATGACGTCTGGGACGTCAAGCGTCTGGGACGCTAGGCATCTGGGATGCCGGAGATGGAAAAGTAATAAATGTGTATCACTGGATTTATGAAATAACTTTTGGATTGAAACTATGTTTATGGTTTCCGGGCTAAGGCCCTAATGGTTATTTCTAATAAATGTTTGATTATTGGTTTTTGATGCATGCATATGTTTTTACTAAGGGGCATAAATGTCTTATAAAATGTATTTTACGAACTTGTTTATTTTCGTCCACTCACAGCTTTTGGTTTTTAATGCCCTTCAGGTTGATCGCGGATGCGACTGCAGCGGAGACCGGGACATTGCATGCCTCCTCCATCGATCCTTGAGCACTCTGGAAGCTCGTAGGGGCAGTGGCTTGAGGTTATCCCTTGTCTGACACTTCGTGTCAGACGGGAGCACGTCACATCCCGCGGTAATCCCGGGGGGATTGGGATGGGTCGTGTCACCATTTATGGGTCCCTGACCCGAAATCATAATCTTAAAATATAACTGGGCCCTAAGCCTGAATCCACATACAAACTGGGCTTCTGGCTCGAATCGTAAACCAACTGGGCTTCATGCCTGATTTCGTAAACTAAATGGGCCTCGTGCCCGATTTCGTAAACCAAGTGGGCCTCGTGCCCGATATGTAAGTCAACTGGGCCCCGAGCCCGGTTCGTAAACCAATTGGGCCTCGAGCCCGATACGTAAATCAACTGGGCCTCCGACCCAATGCCTTGTTAAATCAAATAGACTTCAGGTTTGAGAGTTCGTAAATCAAATGGGTCTCATGCCCGGTCCATATTTCCAAATCCGAAATCGATTCAATAACCAATTGGGCCTCTGGCCCGAGAAGTTAACTAAAAGGGACTTCGAGTCCGAGGGTTTCCAAAAAAAAATAGGTCTCGAACCCGAGTTCACCTTTTCAAATCCAAGCCCATTTCATGAAATCATTTCCAAAACTATAAGCACGGAAAATCAGTGTAAAACCGAAAACCTCGATTTACATGCAAGCACGTAAATCACCTCGAAATGCGTGAAATCATGTAAATCACAACCATCCAAATCAACATCATAGAACCATATATATAAAGCATATAAAACATTTATGCATGCATCACAGTTTAGAAATCAAGGTCCACTCACAGACCGTCATAAGCTGCTGCCTCGGTTTGCGTGTCGCAAGCCTCACCGGGCTAATCGCTGTCACCGGGACTCCCAAACCTATCCAAATCAATCTAGAGGGTTACTAACTACCTTATTAACCTCTCATTGAAGCCCCGTAATTTTTCTGAATTTTTAACTATTTTTAATTGCGATCCTAAACCTTCAGATGTCCCGAACATTATCGAGACGGTGTCCGATCGACACGAAACCAGTCCCAAAATGTTCGTTACATCAAATAGAGTGTTTCACATGTTGAACACTTCCCCATAGGACCCACCACACGCCCTCACGCACCGCCCAAAGGGGCTGCGCGTGAGATCACGCGCCAATCACTATTCACCTTCTTCAACCCTCAGCGAACCGGTCCTCTGGTTTTGAACCAGGCCGGACCGATCTGGACCGGTCCAGGGCCCAAACTCGTCCATTTTCAGTCCATTCTTTTCCTTTTTCATTTCTAATGTTTCCCCTACCCATTTCCTATCTTTTTAACTATTAAAATCATAAGAAAACCCACGAAAACCGTACCTCTTTGATCGACCATGGCGGTGGCGACTTCCTCCGCCGTTCACCGTCATTCCCGGCCTTCCAAGATTCCCTTTTTAATCACAACAGGTTCCTACGACCTCTAGAAACCCATTTCTATTAGTGAAAACCACCTAGACCTTTTAGAGCCCAAAGTCCAAAATTTAAAACCATTACCTCACGATTTCTGGTTCCTCCGTCGTGAACCGCCGTCCTCAGTCCCTCAGGTCAACTCTCACGGTCAGCCGTTCACAAAGCAGATGAAGAAGAGATGGGGTGGTGATGGTGTGATGTGTGTTCGGTTTTTGAAAGAAAAGAAGAAGAAATGATTTTGGTGGTCGCAGGAGAGAAGAGAGATTAGTTAGATGATGATGGTGATAACCAGAAAAGAGAGAGAGATGGATGGTGAAGATTGAGGGAGGATAGGAATGGATGGCTGGGATTAAAAGATGAGATGAGTGGAAATTATAAAATAATATAATTAATATTATTTTAATCCAAATCTCACCAATCAATGTGAGATCCATAAATTGGGGGTTTGAGCCAATGGGATGAGTGACACTTGTCACTCATCCATGGGTCCCACCTAAAAAGTCAACCAATCAGATACTGCCACCTAATCACCGCCTCGTAATATATGCATAGTAAAATCGAACTTTCGTGACCCATAACTTTCCCGTTCGAAGTTCGATTTCGGTGTGCCGCCTGTCTACAGATTCGTAACGTCCCGATCTACGTAACGGTCCTCCGCCCTCGACCATCGGACCTCCCAGGTCAAAAGTCAACTATTTGCTCCTATTCAACCAAATTACCAAAATACCCCTTAACTTCTGAAAATCATAACATCTTCCTTGAATGTCAGAATCGGACGTGCCACTTGTCTATGAACTCGTGACGTCCCAAACTACGTCACAGTCATCGGCCAAAGTCCATTTGACCTCTTGAACGAAAAGTCAACGTTTTGCCCATGACTAGGGGCAAAACGATCATTTTGCATCGTTCGTCCGAAAGTACCCCACTAATCACCGATTAACCTACTAATCCTTGATTAGTAACTAATCTAATCCCGAAATTCGGGATGGGTCATTACAAGTAGTCTCGGTCACTCTCTCTTATTGCGCCACCATCTACACATCCAAACTTGCATTATCCCCATTCGCGGTTTCAAGGTGGATAAACCCTTGGCCTTCATTTCTCCTCACTCAATCACCCATTTGGTGATTGTGATGGAGGTTCTAACTTCTTTCCCATATATTACAACTCTATTTCTATTCAATTCAGACCCATCGCCAAAGAGGTGACACCACTCTACCAAATTTAGCTTTAGACAACACTACATAGACAACATAATTTACAAAACTATTGTCTATATTAGTTTAGACATCAGTTTGATAAATACTGTTGTCTAATGTATAATATAACAACAGTAATGAATTATACCGTTGTCTTTGCCCTTAATTTTATAAGAGTAAAAATTTTCTATTGCAAATAAATAGGATTTAGCATTAACAAAATAAGCCAACGGTTGTCTAAAATAAACACGCGAATTACTGTTCATAAAAAAGTACGCTCCCTAAGGTCCTGTGTTCGATCATCGCCCATCCAATTTAGCACTCTTTTATTTTCAGCCATATACCTATCTGTTTTTTTTTTCAGCTTTCTCACAGTCACAGTCATCTCAATCTTCATCTCAAGTTCTCAACCCTAACTTTCAATATAAAAATTTTCCCACCCAAAGACAAATCTCAAATTCGAAACTCATCTTCTTTCCATGTGTGATGTTGCCCTATCTTCTCTCCGAATGAAAACTCACTTGACAATGAAAAACATGCAGCCGCGCAATGGGATTTGAAGAAATCGTCGTCGATTGCTCGTCCACCGAAACTTCGACTTCCATGGACAAGCTTGGCAAACATCAGGTAATATAAGTTTAGTCGCACAATCTATTTCTAGTCTTTCGATTTCCCTGATTAAAATTGTATTAACATTTGGATCCAAATGGTGATTTCCTCGTCTACTTAGGTTTTGATGTGGGAAAGAAGCAACAAGCAAAAAATTAAGCGGGTTTTAGATTTTGTACCGGAGAACATTAGAGGGTGTGTTTTTGTTTTTGTTTCATTTTTTTTTTGAATGTTTTGGAATATTTTTCAGAGAGTATGGAGGGGTTACAGAGTGACAAAGAAGGTGGCTTTGGAGCTTCGACAAGAAGGAGGCCGAGGCCATTATTGGTTAAATAATTATCGATGTTCTGAATGATAGCTTAGAGAATGTGGCTCAGGCTTTTGTTTCCAAGCTAGTAATGCATAAGGTAAAACTACTCACCAACTATTGTTTGTTAGTTAGTTTGCTTTACTGGATTTTTATTTGCAGTGTTAGTTTTGAAGTTGCGTATAATGTGTTTGATCTATTCACTGCTCCTATTGTATCTAATTTGATGTATTTTCTCTATGTATAGCCTGAAATGCTTCAAGAATAAAACATGTCTAAGTTTAAGTCTTCACCGGTTCTCACAATATTATTGTGTATATATGTTTCATTATTTTTGTTCAAATCTACTTTTGGGGCTATTTGGAAAAAATAGTTGGGTTCCTCTCTCTCATTAGTTTTGAGTGAGTTTATTATCACCGAATCATCATAATTAGTATTTTGATATTGATTAGCTTGGGCATGTTTTTTGTTTTTTTATCACAAAAATTCCTTTGTCTTCTAAGTTTACACCATGTGTATTTGCTTTCTCAACTCTCAAGTGTATTTCCTATTGATTGATATAAAAAACTGAAGTCACATATACATTCACTGGATGTGGTTATCTAAATTTCCAACTTTAAGCAGAATAAATTTCTAATGTGTTTTTCTTGTTCCCCACCCACGCACGATTCTAAATATAATTTATTTCCTTCCCCTTGATGTTTACAAGTTTTCCACTATTCAACTGCTTTGCATTTGCTGCGTTCCATTCCCTTGCCTCCTGAACACGTCATTTGGACTCACTGCATCGACACACATACGATTGTAAATAATTTGCAGTTGCCCTAGGGAAGAAACGAAGATAGGAGTGCGCTGACATCTGGACAAGGAGAGGAAGATAGGAGGTGTCCTCCCCTCCATTTATATATATATATATATATATATATGCAGTGGAATGTTGCAGAAATCTCACATGTTGTGCTCAAAGACCCACGCAGGCAAGAGAGAGAAACAGAGAGTGAGAGGAACACCTAACGAACAGAAAAGAAGGAAACTTGTTCTTCGGGTGACGCTTCTCCAAGGAGACGACATCATCGCTGGGGAAGTGATTCTTCCTGCTCTCAAAAATCGATATTTTCAAAAGGGTACGTATCTGGTATTTCATTCTTTTTTTTTTCCTTCTAAAAATTGAGCTGAATGACTGGAAAATTTTGGTTAATGGGTTATTTGGTTATGATATTCTTAAACTCAAAATGAAAAGAAATTGAAAATGATATGGGTTTTTTGAAATTTTGAATCTAAATCGAATGAGGGTGAAGTGTACTTTTTTTTTTTCTATTGTAGTTATGAGAAGATAAGTTCATATTTTTGTTAAACTAATAAATTAATTTTTTTTTGGTCACTATCAAATCCAATTATTGAGTAGCGTCAGGCATGTTGTATGGTTTCCTTCTTAGGCATTTGAATTATGTTGAATTATTTGATTGGTGCTTTGGGGATGGCATTGTTTTTTCCATGATACATCTGAAAGATCCTGAACTCTGCATTGTGACTGGGAAAGATCTTATTAAGCTATTTGATCTATTTACATTGTGTTGCTTTTATTTTTTTAGTAAAAGATTGTGTGATTCTTATATGCCTATGATCGTGGTTTTAAAATTATTTTGTAATCTCAAACCCTTTGATCCGCCAGCACTCTTTCTTTCCTCCTTTGTATGTATCATTTTTCTTTGCCTTAGTTGTGCTTTAATTAAAGCTATCCATAAATTTTTCTTCTGTTATTTATCACCAATTGATTGTGCATTGCAATTAGCTTTATTAAACCTGCACTTATCATTGTTCAAACTCTTATGAACAGTGTGAGCTATTAGAATTAGGATCCATGTTTCTATTAATACTGGTGATGGGGACATTATCTATGCCCATGCTAACATTCAAGTAAGTTCATTAGTTCAACAATTATTAAAATTTGTTAATATAAGATATATTAAGTGCTATTCTATATATACAATTCTAGTCCTATTTGAGGGATATTTATTTTGGTTAGTGGTGTGGTACTTTGTATCTGTCATCAGTGCAGGTCTTACATTATATTAGTTGCCTTAAAGAAAAAGATAATATTTTCTTCAGTATCATTTCATGATTTATAGTTTGGTTGTCCAGGTGACTTGCTTATGCTTTTGAATGTGTCATCTGATGATAAAATATTGTCAATGACATACGGAGAGTTGAGGCCTCCACTTGGAAAGCATCATTTAAAGGTTGGTTTTGGCATAGTTGGAATATGTTAGTCAGGTTGTCCTCCATTTCTATCTCCATGGAGTTGCACTGGTATTTTGGGTGGTGTATGTTTTTGAATTCAGTATTCAGTTTTGGTGCTGTAAGAAATGATTTTTTGAGCTAAAAATCATATGTTTGAACTTTTCAACAATCTAACAGAGCAAAAATTGCTAATTTGGAATACTGGTACTGTGAGTTGCCTTTCGTAAAATTTTCATCCCTATATTTCAGATTGTAGAGTTCATTGATGTTCTATTGCGATCTAGTAATGAAGACGCAGAAAAGGAATTGGTTAGCTTGGGAACCATACAACAGATCATTGATCTTTTCTTTGAGTAAGCTGTTGCTTTCATTTTAATGTTGAAATCTTTTATTTATCCTGCAACGTATCATCCATATCATTTCACAAATATTGTATTGTGGTACAATATTTGAGGTATACAAAGAAGTTAGAAATTGACCCCTTTAATTTTTTGATATATTCTTGGATTTGTGAATATATTATTGGTTCTCTAATTGAGAATTGTTGTCATATGTTCTGGAAGTGGTAGCTTGGATTTCCATTGTCTAACTTTTGTTTATCTTGTGCTTGAAATTTATGCCTCTATTGTTTCTGTTAGTTGTTTACAGTGATGGCTATTGTTGGATTATTGTTTGGTTTTGTGCTGAAATTTGTGTGAATAAAATTTATATACATGTTTATGTGTGGAGGCATGGATTGGTTAGATTAATTGGAATTTTGATGAGTAACTATTCCATTAGACGATTTTTATGCTAGTGTCCTATACTTATGTTGTGGCATGGTGTTTTGCATTTGATGTTTAGTCGGGTTTTCTGTAACCATAATTTAGTACAGCTCACAAATTACTAAGCAGAATGTTTGCATTCTGATAGTGAGGCCCTGGTACATTGTTTAAATGAATCGAATCTACCTTCTAGTCCTTGCCAATTTCTAACTTCTCCGTATACCTCAAAAAATTAAAGGGGTTAGCTTTGGAAATCATGATTTTGTGTATTCCAGTATAATACAGGCTGAAAGTGTTGTCCACTGTCTGAGATAGTTCTGTGTAGTTTTTTATATGCATTTTATTCTGTAATTGATTGATTCTTCAACCATAGTAAAATGCCATAGTTTTAACTGGGGAAAATATAATTTTGTTTGCAGAGAGCAATTGAAAGACAACAAGATTTGTAATGTTTTTGGACAATTCTAGAGGCTCTAATTTGGAAGACAAAGGTGCAACACTTGCTATTTTAATTATGAAATATACATTTGTGATTTTGATCGGCTTTGATTGAGTTAGGATGCATAATTTACAACTCTTCATATTTTCATGTGAACTTGATTAATTAATTATGTATTTATACAATATTGTTCTTTTCTTTTTGGATTGAAGAAGTATTTTAATATGAATTAATTTGTTGTTATGATATAGGATTTTAATATGATTTTTGTTATTAATAATTTTCGTTATATGAATGGTTTTTGTTGTGTAAAGTACATTTTAGACAACGGTATTTTTGTATTAAGCGTTATGTAAAGCACTTTTAGACAACGATATTTAAACATCCCCTATTAGACATCATGGGCAGTTACAATGGTAGTGCACATGCCACTCCGTTATCTTAAAACCAACAAAAAATGGTAACTCGTCACTCTACAAAAAATGTTAAAAATGTGCTTACCTCGTTACGTGTATGAATGTACCATTTTATACGAACTCTGATTTATGTGTGTCGCCTGTCTATGAACTCAAAAACTCGAAACCCACACAACGGTTCAATCCGAACTTCTTTGACTTTTCCTGAGTTCAAATCGACCAAACCCTTTTTTAAATCCAAGGATAAAATCGTCATTTTCCGAATTATATTTCCAAATAAATATTTTTCTTTTGACAATTATGTATTTTAAAAATTTTGAAGAATTTGAGGTAATTTCGAATGGCTAAAAATATACGTGGAACACATGTCTGGAAGGATTTGAGAATGTTTTATTTATGCCATTTGAAAAGAGACATCATTCTAACACTATCTAACTTTTAAGGAAAAGCTAGTGCTTTTAAAAAAACGAAAGGAAAAAATAATTGATTCTCTTTTACTTTTTTCTCTTTTTGGTGACTGGTGAGTGATTTTCAAGAACAAAATAATTGTGTTCGAATTTTGAAGTAAATAAATGAGGTGGCTTGGTAATTGGTATGGTTTGTTTGGTTGGGTGGCAAATTGGGAATGCCATCTCACAACACTATCTAAATGGCCGAGTCAGGCAAACTCGGCCCAAATTTTTTGGGTTTGGGCCGAGCCGGATTTAACTTATTAAATAATTTTTTAATTTACGGACCGGGTCGGACGGGCTTACTTACATATATAAAAGCCCTTGGACTTTATCGGGCCAGACTTTTATCGGGCTTTTCGAGTCGGGCCTACTAAGCCCACTTGGACTGGGCTTACGTGGGCTTTTGTAATAAACTATTTATCAAATTTTAAAGTTACAAAAAAATATATGAATATGAAAAAAAAAAAATACACAAGGGTGCAAAAATGTGGCATTGTTAAAACCTTACCTTAAAAACCCTATCGGGCTGGGCTTGGGCCTATCGGGCCTATCGGGTTTGAACACCATAAGCCCAAACCTAGCCCGCTAACTCTCGGGCCGGGTCGGCCCAAGGCCCATAGCGGATCGGGCTGGGCTTTTGTCCACTGGGCCTATCTGGCCTCCATAAACCCATGGGCTTTTGTGTCAAATAGTGAGGGCTAATTTAAATTGTGTCCGCTAAGAATGCAATTCTATTTGTCACCAAATACACTTAAAAAATCAAATAGTACTTAACCAAAAAAATGGTGCAATTAGTAAATTATCATTTTCAAATGACTAATTTTTTATTAGTTAATTGACATGATGTTGAAACTCTCAATTAAGAACCTAACTACTAAGAAAAATGAGTACTACCAAATATATCGCATGCCTTAACTTCCGATATGATTTTACAAATAATCCTTTAAGTTTACTTTCATAATTTAAAACATATGAAATATTGTGAACCTAACAAATAATAAATACGACTCATCAAGAACTAGGGAGGGTGCACAAAAAGAAAGGTTAAAATCCTAAACCTTTCATATAGATTCAAAATCTTTTAGAGTAATGACATCACAAATATCCAATACCCGAATTCTTCATATGGCATCACAAATATCCCTAAAAACCTTGATTTCGCATTAAAAATGATTAAAAATATCATAAGCATGCTATAGATCGAAAACATCATGAATCCTAACTAGCAATGACATGAATATCATTATATGTGTCGGTGTTTCTATATATCAATTTTTGCAACACGAATGAGATTGTTACCGAGGACGGTTTAACTTCGAAGGTATGCGAGTTTAAGGTCACCTTTTGTTGTTCAATGACGGAAAAAAGTTGTTTCTTAATTTTGAAAAGGCTTTTTTAGTCGTGATGCACCATGAACTACCAATTTTGTCTTGAAATGCACCCTCAACTCGTTTATGTGCCAGAATGCATTAGAAACCCTCATTTTCGTTCCAATTCACAACTTCTCTGTTTATGGGTGTTAAATTGAGGGCTAAATTTTTTCTAATTGAACACCTTAGTCTTTGAAATTGGAATGAAGCTAAGGTGGCAGATGTGTTGGTGACACATCACACCTCACACTAATACATTGCTTGACTGCTCGCGCGAGAGAGAAGGTGAAGAAACGAAGACAACGTGATAGAGAAGCATAGAATACAACGACACTAAGAAGAGTTTTCATCGACAGCAAGGCAAGCTCATCAACGACAAGGGTTTTCATCATTAGGTGTCCCATTTTCTGTCATTATAGTCTCCTCAATTTCCTTCTCGTAATTTTCCCAAAACTTACCCTAATTTCCTAATTTTGGGCATGTTCATCTCTTCAACTCTTCATGGACTAAAAAATGGAGAAAGAAATGCTGAATCAACTCAATTGTTACTACTGTGGGAAGGCCAGCAAGATTCTCACTTCATGGACAGAAAAAAAATTCAGGGAGGCGGTTCCAAGTTTATCCAAATCCAAGGTGAGAAATTTGTGCATGTTTTCTAATGTCTTTCAAATATCTGTTTGTGTGTAAATTGGGTGAGAATTTATTCTTCTTCCTTAACTCATCATCTTTAATTTCTTCTTTCTCTTCATATTTTCTTTCAAATTCGTAATAGTTGGAGTCTTTCACTGTTTGATTATATTTGGGCTTTGTTAGTTTTGAATTGAAGCATTTGTTGAAGAAATTAAGAGGGCTTCAATTTTTTTTAATTATTTATGTTTTATGTTATTTTTGTCCTGGTAATTAAAAAGTATTGGCCCTTTTTAATAGTTCAAGAAGATCATTTTTTATAATTTCCATTTTTCAGTTTCTTCTACAGTTCTACTTCATAAATTTGGGTGGATTTTGCTTTACAGATTGTACTTTTATTTTTCTTTTTCGAGACTGAATTTCTCCCAAACTCTTTTAGTTATTTGAAATTCATTTAATCATTCTAAATTAGTTTCATTTACTTGCCACGAAGAATTGCAGCCATCCATTAGTTTGTGAAGAATTGATAGGTTTCAGTGTTTCAATTATGAAAATTGTAAAAATTTAATTAATTTCTTTTCATTTCTTGATCGATTTCAGTGCTTCAATTAAAAAAATGTAAAAACTAATTAATTTCTTGATCGATTCCAGTGTTTCAGTTAAAAAAAATTGAAAAATTAATTAATTTCTTCTCATTTCTTGATCGATTAATAATTTCTTGTAATGTGCTGCTTTGAAAATGAGATGAATAATATAAATTGGCCTGTGGCGTGATCTGCTATATCTCTGTCCTCAGAATTCTACTTGGTGCTTGGTGGGTGATTTCAATAAAATTTTGTCTCTTGATGAAAAGTTTGGTGGTATTAGAATTGTTAGTTTTTATATGCTGCAGCACTCAGATTTTGTGTTAAGAGCTGGCGTGGTCTTTTTAAATTCTTTTGGTCTTCCTTATACTTGGTCTAATTCACATAAGGATAATACTATTATTCGGGCCTTGGGCCTTGAACTTCACTTTCCTTGAAGATGTATGAAAAATGATGTTAATAGTTAGTGTTTGATACAAGACATTTCTCACAAAATTTTCTGTTGCTTTTATGTATTATTAGGTTCAATGTTTTATTTTTGTTAGATATATTTTAGGTATGTTACATGGGGACATAATTGCTATGTTATGCAGGATATGTCATCACCCAACCCATATACCACGATATTATTCTCTTTGAGTCCAGTCTTTATGGTTTTGTTTCTGGGAACTCACGTGCAACTTCTCAATAGGTCACCCATATTGGGATTGCACTAGTCTCAACTCGTTTAACTTTGGAGTTCCCGATCAAACCCAAAGCCAGTGAGCTCCCAAAAGACCTCATGCTAGGAAGATACGTGTCCACATATATAAGACACTTCACATTTCCCTCCCCGAGCGATGCGAGATTGTTCACCGTTCTTCCAAAGACATGGATCTTACAGGATGGTTGTGGGTTTTGGCAATGATTGGATCCCAAGATGTGTCCTAAAGCACTTACAATAATACCTGGATTATTAAGGAAGATTGACAAGTTGGAAAGGAAATTGGAAAACAGTCAAGCATCCTATAGGAAGGTGTGGATTAGATTGTTGGTTTCTTGCACATTGCTTATTGGCTTGATGTTTAAGAATTGAAGAAGATGTTGCATGTTGTAATAGTCTAAGAATGTAATATGTGGTATGAGTGTAATGAATGTTTAGTTATAAATCAAACTCTTTGAAAAATTGAGGCCTTTGTAATAAGTAGGCTGTTTGATGAGCATTCATATAAAATGGCCATTTACTTAAGTTGAGCATTAAACTTAAAAACTCGAATTCAACCGTTCAAACTCAAAGTCAACACTTTAAAACGGGAAAAATAGCACTTCAACATATCAAAATTAGCACTCCAAGCTTGAAAAATATAAAATTTTGCAATTCAAACTCGAAGTTGACACTTTAAACATGAAAAACAGCATTTGAACTTATCAAAATCAGCACTCCAAGCTTGAAAAACAGCAAATTTTGCAATTCAAACTCAAATTCAGCACTTTAAAACTGGAAAATTAGCACTCCAACATATCAAAATCAGCATTCCAAACCTGAAAAACAGCAAATTTGGAAATTCAAACTCAAATTCAACACTTTAAAACAGAAAAAAAAAACACTTCAACATATCAAAATCAGCACTTCAAGCCTGAAAATAACAAATTCTGCAATTCAAACTAAAAGTCAACACTTTAAAACATAAAAATCAGCACTCCAAGCCTAAAAACAGCAAATTCTGCAATTCAAACTCAAAGTCAGCACTTTAAAACATGAAAAACTCAAAGTCAGCACTTTAAAACATGAAAAACAGCACTTCAACATATCAAAATCAGCACTCCAAGCCTGAAAAACAGTAAATTCTGCAATTCGAACTCAAATTCAGCCCTTTAAAACATGAAAATCAGCAACTATTATATGAACCACAGCAAATAAAAGCAGGAAAAATAGCAACTTATTAGTTGCATTAATTTCCCTATCAAAAGATAGAAGCATCTAGTAACCAACATTTTTAATTCAAAAGCTTTCTAACAAAAAATGCCTGCTAATACCTTGTTGAAAGTATTTGCAACCTGTTAGATTCAAACCAACACTATCCAAGATGTCCAATTCACTATATATGCATATGTATTTTCAAAAACCATAATCAAGCATCACTTCATTGAAATCCTTCTTTTTGCTGGGGATTTGAACCTCATCCATTTTGAAGGAGATGCACCCTATGCAAAACCGAGTAGTGGTGGCTGAGACTAAGCGTGCTGGCTAACACCACATTGTGAGATGCCTTGCATAGGTGGATTTGGTTGTGAAAGGGGTTGCTCGGAAACACTTGGATGTGAAAGCTATTTCTTGAGATACTGCTTGCACAGGAACCTTCTTCATCTTTGATATAGTTCTCGTCACTATGGTATCAATAGATGCTTTTTCCTTAGTTTCCTTTCGTCTACGACATGCTTCTTGCCTTTTGGTGGCTTCAGCAGCTACCTTTGCTGTTATTAGTTCCTTGAATTTGACAAATCAAACAAGCAGAAAATTTAGCAACTATGAAAGATTCTGGTATGTAAAACAATAATAAGCATCCTCGAGACAATACATTGCATTTTTTCATCTTATGGCTAACTGAACCACAATTGTTGCATTTCATCTCTATGTGATATCTTGACTGTTTAGTACTTGGAGTCTTCTTGGGCTCATCAAGTGCTTTTTTCTGCTTTTCTTTGGCTTTCCAGGTTGCTTGTGGTACTTGGGTGGCTTCAAATGATTTCTTCCATCTGAACTCCATTAGTCTTCACTTGTCATTGGCATGATGATTCCTGAGTAATACCTATTATAGGACTCCAAATTGTAGCAATCATCCACATACTCCACTGCATGATGACAAAATCTGCTTATGGCACAACATGCATGAAAGGCCCGGATCTCGCGAAAAAGTACATTTGGGAAAATTTGGGTCAAAACACGATTTTGCCCCTGTATATCAAATAGTTGAATTTTTTTATTGGGGACCTCTTTTGGGAATTCCAAGAAGATTGTTACGAAGGCCTCAAAATTATGAGTTCGTAGATAGGTGGCACGACAAAATCGGAGATCGGGTGGATATGTTCCAGGTCTAAAACGATCGAGGGCATTTCGACAATTTGGTTATAGGGGTAAAATGGTTAATCAATTTGGTGTTAGGGGTAAAATGGTCATTTTACATTGTTATAAGGTTAGATGTTGACATGTGGCTAGATATTTTGTTTTCCCCCTTATCTCCTCGGTTATTGCCCACCAACCTGGGCTATATTCAAATTATACTATTATATATAGTTTGTGTTCATGGTTAGGCTTGGGGTGGTCTCTTGGCCGTGAGGGATCATATGGAAAAAAGGGAGAAAGTGAGAGAACGAGAGAGAAAGAAAGGAAAGAATAAGGGGATTGGCCAAGGAAAACAACCGAGTGTGAAAATTCAGAATTTAGAAATTAAACCTGCGGACCTTGTTTCGAGTTTTGTTGAATTTCGTTTGGATTACCAAAATTGAGGTTGTAAACCTCTTTCTTAGATCATTCCGAGCAGCTCCAACGGAAACCGAAGATAATTGCTCAAGAACGAGCTCGTGACAATGTTTGAAATTTTGAGCACGAAGCTTGAACAAATTCGAGGGACTTAGGCAAGGAATTTCATGGAATTGATTTCATAAACTTGTTTATAGGTTAATTTTGAGTAGTAGAATGGTTTGAATTGTGAAAATTGGTTGAGAATCGAATGAATTCAATTCGGGTATAGACGCGGGTCGAATAACTCGAATTACAGGAAAATGGGTTGGATAAAGAACACGGATGATGAATAGTGGTCGCATGTGAGGCCCATGCATAGCCACTTTGGGTGGCACGTGGGGGCGCGTGTTAGATCATCTCAAATTACATCCAAATGAAAGTTCATCTCTTCGATGTTACGAGTCTAACAATACTATTTTCGAGGTGATCAGATATTGTCTTGGAGCACTTTGGACTGTCCGAAGGTTTAGGTTTGGTTTTAAATGGATTTAAAAATCTCGAAAAATTATGGGATTAAAATAGAAGATATATGGGATGATTAATGACATTTAGATGTGATTTGTGACAAGTTCTGAGATTCCCGAAAATTATAAAAAAAAAAAGGTGCAAAGTGGGATTCGGTTATATGAACGGTGTGTGAGTGGACTTTCTTTTCTCTAAACTATTAGCATACATACTTAGATGATTTAATTGTGTTTCTATATGATTTCGTTGATAGTGGATTGATTGGGATTTTATATGGGTTTTCAGTGATTTTAATTTAATTATTATCTTATTGTGTGTTTTACGAGATTTCCGTAAATTACGGTTTTTGACTTCGTTTCAACTGTGGTTTTAGATTGAATATGATTTATGATAATATTGTGATATTGGATTCTTGGTGATTTCCATATGACTTCTGGACGATTTTTCGGAAGTATTTTGGTGGCACGTTTTACGAGGTTTTCTCGAGATTCCATTTTCGGATTTCATTTAAATTACGAATTTGGGTTAAATATGGTTTGTGACATGACATATTGCGATATTGAAATAATTATGAATTTTTTATGTTTTTTGGTGATTTTTACGGAGATTCTTTTATGCCACTTTTTACGATAGTTTAGTGATTTGATGATTGATATTGTGATGATGATGGGTTGATTGCACGTGATTGATATGTTAACCTTGTGTTGATGGTTGTGATCTCGTGTGATGGTTATATCGATTTACCGAAGTCTTACATGGTTTAATGTTACTTTTGATTTGAGAACTCTTTTCCACTATTTCGAGAATAATAAGCTGTGTTTCGTTTAAGTTGAAGTGAAATTGTGTATGCATGCATGGTTTTCGAAAACAGAGGGTAAATACTGGATGTTTTCAAACTATGTTTTAAACTGTTTATTTTCGTCCACTCACACATTTTCTTGGTTTTGTAACCCTCTAGGACCGCTGCACGAATATCGAGGCTTGAGAGGCTGAGGCATGAACTAGTGAGACTTACATGTATCCCTTGTTTGACAAGTTCAAGGGTAATATTGACACTTTGGGTTACTTATTAGACGGAAGCAGGGCCTGGTACGCCTTATGAGGTGTTTTCGGGGTTGGGTCCTGTCTTGCGTGTGGGAAGGGAAGTCGATTAAGATCCCACCTTCAATAAGAACATGACTTCGTACTCAAATTGACCCTAAACTGCCTTCACATGTGAGAACGTATAACAAAAATATAATTCCATGCATGCATTGATAGAAACTGTTGTCCTTGTTTCTTTTTTTCTTCCAACAGTTGCCAAATTCTTGGCCCAATTTGATGCCCATGCCATTGTTCAAGGGCCAACCTACATAGCAACATAAAGTGAACACTTAGGCTGTATAAATTAGGTTATCTATCTATACTACTATAATACTTATAGCATACTTACTAAATCATTTTCAAATGTACTAACCTTTTTGTTGAGTGGATCAACATGACATAAATCCTAATTTTCTCCCAAAAAATTAATACAGACTTATCTTTTGCTAGAATGATTTCATTGTTGAAAGCCTCATTGAGATTATTGGTTAAGATGCCACATTTGAAGGCCGGGTTAAAATATGCACGACACCATAGCTTAGTATCCCGCTAACTTAGTCAATAATATGCAAGCTTACTGAGTTCAAGCATCTTTTTCATTTCAGCTTCAAACCATGGTAAATCAGTTGACTGGCCAATTATTTCAAATTTCTCTTTCAAAGTGAGACCTTTGTGAGATGCCTTGAAGTTGTCATATAGGTGCTTAATACAATGTCTATGCTTTGCTTGTGGGAACAATTCAGCTACTGCTTCAAGAAGTCTTTTCTTCTTATCAGTCATAAACGAGTACCCACTACTATTCACTATATTTAAATCATCCCCTCAAATTTTTAGAAACCATTTCCAACTACTATAGTTCTCAACCTCAATATTGCCCCATGATATTGGATACATACCATTGTTTGCAACCATTCACACGGCAGCCAAAATCTGTCCAGCATGTGTGCATTTAACACGAGTTCCATTGAAGTCAATAAAAGGCCTGCAACCTTCAATCCAAATTTTTTTACAAGTCCCTAGTGAGATGTGCATCGTTTGGAATCAAGGCAGCCTATCACTATCAAGTTCCAACTTAATCACCACGATACTTTCACCATCCACGCTTTTCAGCTGCTCACAGTAATCCCATAAGATTTCATACTATCTAGTGTATTTAGCTTCAACCAACTCTATGGCCATAGACCTTGCCCTATATCAAGTGGACTTCCCTGGCCAATTGCCTGATTCTTGGGTCACAAGCTCTTGAAACTCTCCTAAGCCCCATTTATTGCTTGTTAGTTTTCTTGAATACTTTCTCATCAACCACTTAGTATTTGTATGACTATTGTAAACACCCTAGTTACAATCATGTTTATGATTGAAGTTTTTCACTTGGAAGTATTCTTTCTCATTCACCCTTGAAGCATAGACGTTGAGCTTGCAAATTTTCCCATCTCCACACACTGTTTTGATCTTATCATAATTATTCTTCTTAAACTTCAATTCCCTCCTAACTTTCACAAAGTACCTTCTAATTGTTTCTTTGAAGATTGCGGTGGAAGCAAATTTCAACTAAGTTCGAAAGCAAGATTTTCCATGCCGATATCTGGATGGAAGCCCTTATATGCACTACCATATTTTCTTTTTTGTCCCATACGTTGAGCCTGATCTTCCCCACTTTCGCTATCTTCTACTTCTGGATCAAAGCTATTTAGCCTAGGTAAACTTACTCCAATCTCCTCATCTACCACATTATAATCATCTTCAAGACCATTAGGATCAAATTCAGCAATTTCATGGTCTACATAATTCTAAAACAGAGTATGATCCATGTATGTCATTTGGATACCATGTTCTTCTATGCATTGTACAAACTAAGTGTCAACAAACTCTGGAGCAAGCTGATCCTCTTCTTCACTTTTTTATCTTCTAGAGCTTTTCCTTTTCCCTTATGTAACGACCCGGACCGCATTTTGAAAATAATTAAGGTAAAATGACCATTTTCCTTGTCTGTATTTAGTGTACGAACTCGGACTTTTAGTTCAGAAAACTTATTGCACGTCTACCTAGGATTGTTACATAGGCCTCAGAATTTTCTTTATGTAGACAGGTGGTACATCGATTTTGGATGTCGTATGGTGGACTTACGGGTCAGAAATGGATCTCGGTTTGTTTGATTTTACGAAATCGGTAGTACGGTTCTTTATGGATTTGTTTGTTGGTTTGTGAGCCCAAAATATCTACCCAAGTGTGTTGCATGGGTAACAAGTGTCACCATCCAAGTGTTGGATGGGTAACAAGTGTCTCCATCCAACTCTCCAAAAATGGAACATCATCCTTCTCATCTCCATATCTCTTTCTCCCCCGTGCACCCGAAGCAGCCCAAACAACCCATTAGTTTCAAGCCTTGATTTTGGACATTTTCAACTCAAGGTAAGCTTGGGATCGTGTTCCTTGGACCATCATGAGAAAAACCAACTAAGTATTTGAGGAAGGAATGTGTAGGACAAGCCATACTTGAGGAGGAAAGAAACCAGAAACATTCAAAACATTGAACTTATAATCCAGGTATTTTTCTCAATTTTAGGCTTGGATTTGAGTTCCTTGGGTCGAGTAGATAGATTTCAACTATTAGAATGTCCAATTTGGTTGAGTTTTGAGGGAGATATGAAGCTTTGAAATTTAGACCAACAATGAAGTTTCGACGAGTTATCCCAACGATTGCGACGACGGGTGGCACCGGAGCACGGTGACTTTAGTCACCATTTTCTAGTGATTTGGTTCAAGTCCAGTGATGACGTGGTACTAACATGTCCTGACACATGTCAAGCCACATGGCACTAATTTGGCATGGCGCATAAGGATACGCGTGCAGGGATTTGACTGTATGGGAAGGTTGTTGCATCCGGCTCAGCGTGGCAACATGTGAAGCTGTCTAATAGGCCATGCTAGTGCTTGTTTTCAAGCTCTCGATGATACAGATCTAATGGCGCCGGTCTCAAGTCAATGAGACATCATTTGGGGGTGTTGCTGGGTGTTCAAAGTGATGATGTTTAGGATTAGGATGCATTTGTTAACCTAGGATTTGGGGGGTTTGACTATGGGTCTATCTGTAATGTGAGTGACCTCCGGTTATTGCTTTTATAGGAGATACCATTTCATGGACCTTGGAGGAGCACACAAATCGAGATTGAGCTTCATCAGACATACTGTGAGTGGACATTTATTTTCATAACTATTATGTATGCATGTTGAACTGTTTTAAATGATTTATGATATTATCTGGATTTAATTGATTTGAATAATTATTTTGGATGTGTTTGCATATTTTATGCAGATTTATGATTTTAAAATAATTATTCAATTTATCATTCTAGACACATATTTTATGATTTTTTATGGAAACAGTGTTTTGAGCTCATGTCCTAGTTGAAATATTTTTTACTTGGATTTGTAGTAAAAAATATATTTTGAAACAATGTTTTGGAATTATTACTTTGACTGTGTCCACGGTTGGCCATCCTCGTGAGTTTGACCAGCTCTCAAAGGTTCGGAGCACGGCTCCGCAGATCATAGGTGGACCAATAGTATATTATTTGTCTTATAGTTTACACTATTCCTTGGGTGGAACTCGAGAGTTTATCCCTGGTCTGACAAGTGTGTAAGGGTATCTTGGAAATTTTGGTTTAATTTTTCTAGCGGGAGTAAGACCAGACATATTTATTTAGGAATTTTCAAATTGGATCTTGTCAATTTGGTATCAGAGCATTAGGTTAACATTCGTTGACTGCACACTACATGTGCCTCATATTTCGGTATTATTTGGGAAGAATGCCTTCGAGATGCGAGCCTCTTGGGCAACCTGTGAGTGAGGGCGAGATAACTACTAGTAGTATAGTAGAATCAGATTTGATTTAGGATTGAGATTAACCCTAGATGAGTTGGATCGAGCATCGAATACTGCGCTTTCAAGGAGAGGGACTCTTGAGGGTTCGGTTTACGAGTGAGCTTGGAGACTCGAAGCCATGGGTTTTACTGGCAAAGGGAACCCAAGTGAGACAGATTGGAAAATTTCTTGATTGGAGAGGGTAATTGATTAGGCCAAGAGAAACCCTTCACCAAGATTGGGCGCATTTAGCCACATCTTGTTGGGTTGTTCCATTGCACTGTTAGAGGGTGACAGGATGAGATATTCGCGCAGTTACCTGGGAGGTTTTTCGAGATTGTTTCTTGGGGAAACTTTATCCTTATTTCTATCGAAACCACCTCGAAACGTAGCTTCTACGATTTTAGCATGGAGACTTGACGATTTCTTAGTATAAGGAGAGATTCCAGAATCTGTTTTAGTTTGCACTAGTGTGGGTAGCCAATTAGATTAACAAGTATCGACGCTTCGAGCAGGGTCTAAGAGATGAGTTCAACTTTTCAGTGATAGTTCAGTCATATGCTTCTCTCATATACTTTTTGGGCGCTACCACTAGGGTTGAGCCGAGGTTTCCAGTTCGACAGTAGTCTTGAGCTTTTGGGTTGACGTCGGGAGTATTTATGTTTCAGATCTTATGATTAGAAACTCCCAAAGAAGGATATCCTTAGCTTGGGATTTGGGAATTTATTCGTGACAACGTTAGAGTTCGTCGAGGAGGTTTCCTGTAACGACCCGTCCCGAATTCAAGGATTAGATTAGTGACTACTGAAGGATTAGTGAGATTAAGCGGTGATTAATTGAGCGAAATCGGACGGATGATGTAAAATGACTGTTTTACCTCTAGTTTGGGCAAAATATTGACTTTTGACTCAGTGAGTCAAACACACGAGGACGGATGATCGTGACGTAGATCGGGACGTCACGAGTCCGTAGACAGGCGGCACGTCGAAATCAGAGGTTCGACGGAAAAATTAAGGTCACGGGAACGAAATTGGGGATTTAACGTTTCAGGAATCTGAATAAAATATTAATTAAAGCTAATTGGGTAGATATTTGTGTGGGGCCCTTGGGTGAGTGACAAGTGTCACTCATCCCACTTGTCACTCATCCCATGACTTGGAACCCCCAAAACGTGGATCTTGTCCATTGGTCCAATTAATTAAATGGTTTTAACATCACACCTCTCTCATCTCTCATCTTTCATCCCAGCCGTCCATCTCCTCTCAGCTCACTCATTTCCACCCTCTATTCCATTCCATCTGATCCTGCATCACCATCGAACTCTATCTCTCTCTCGACATCTCTGAAACTGCGAAGAACACAAAACCCATACCCAAACTCACTACCTATACAATCCACACAAACTCAACCCAAACCCTTACTAGACTGGACCCAGGAGAAGGCTAGGACATCAGAGGAGTGACAGGAGGACTACCGACGGTGACACAACGGCGGTAAGCAGGAAACCTGAAAACCCGATAAGCCATTTTTGTCCATTTCCGAAACTTCCCTTTATGACATGTATGGACCGATTTAATGTTTGAGGTTTGGTTCTAGGGTAAAAAATGAGTGCAATGGACGTGGTTTCGAGGAAGGAGACGGCTAGAATCGACGACAGAATGCATTTGCAGGTGGTGGTCACTGTTCCTTTTCGAACAGGTACGATCTCGACGTTGTTTCATGATTTTGAGGTTATAGAATGGTAGGGTAGGCTTAGACGAACATGTAGGTGGAAACCCCAAAGAAAATGGTGGCTGGAATTGGGAGAACTGGCCGGGTCGGTCCGTCGGTTCGGTTGAATAGAACCGAAGCAGTGAACCGGTTTAGACCGGATTCCCTAGAGGTTGACGATGAACAGTACTTGGGGCGCGTGGAGCACTTTTGGGTCAAGTGTTCAACATGACTTTTAATCTATTCTATGTAATGAACATTTTGGGACTGGTTTCGTGTCAATCGGATATCGTCTCGATATGTTTCGGGGTGTCTGAACGTTTAGGATCGAGTTTTAAAAATAGTAAAATTCAGGAAAATACGGGGATTTAATGGGAGGTTAACGAAGAGGTTAGTAACCCTCTAGTATGATTTGAACAGGTTTGGAAGTCCCAGTGATAGTAGTGTGGCCCGGGAAGGCTTATGGCACGCGTATCGAGGTGGCCGCATAGGATGGTCTATGAGTGGACTTCGTTTTCTAAACGGTGATGCATGCATAACTATTTTATATGATTTACATACGTGATTTCTATGATGATGGTTGTGGCACTAGTTGACAGGACCCGTCTCAAATCCCTCGGGGATTAACGTGGGACGTGCCTGCTCCTGTCTGACACAAAGTGTCAGACCAGGGATAATTCCTTCTCTAGCCCTCACCGGGGCTTCCAGAGTACGCCAGGATCCGGAGGAGGAGTGTGATGTCTGGATCTCTGCTACCACCCACATACACGATCAACCTGAAGGAAGGGCATTCAAAATATTAAAAATCGTGAGTGGACAAAAGAATCATTTTAATAAAACGTTTTCATAATAAGAAATTTATGCCCTTCACTAAAACATATGCATGCATTCAAAAATCATTTAACAAAATGTTCATAAAACCATTTGAAAACATTCTCAAAACCTTTCAAGGGTTCATGCCCGGTCCCCATAAACTGTCATGAACCATAAATCCATTTATGGGTCCCAGACCCGAAATCACAAAAAAAAAACAGTAAATCAATACATGGGAACTCAACCCAAATCAAACACAAGTGGGACTTTGTCCAAATCCAGTAACCGTGGGTCTCAACCCAAAACGCTTCTCAGTGAAATACTAAAACATCGAATAAGGGGTCTCCTCCCCAAACCATTTCCAAAATATCAAATACGGGGTCTCCGCCCCAAATCACTTTCTAAAACATGGAGCACGAGGTCTCCGCCCCCAATTCACTTTCCATAAACCTCATACGTACGCATACGTAAAACCTATCTGCGGGACTTCCAAGAAGATGCCAACTCGGGGCACACAGCCCCTACAGAACACATCCCTAATATATGTCACGATTCATCATATCTATACTAGTGTGCACACTACTCGGGGTCTCACTCCGAGTCTTCTCCTAGGAATTCTCCATCTGGGAGGCTCTACCTTCTGACCTAGTCCGATCATATCTCCGGAATCTGGTCCGGGACCACATCATAACTTCCACTCCTAGAACGGGATCCCTATGGGGATACTCATTCTGGTCTGTGGATCGTGACTCTCCAAGTCGACGTCTGGAGGAGACCAATCAAATCATATGGAGGGTATAATACATTTCAAATACTTTCTTTCTCAAAACACATTTCAATTGGGTCTCATACCCGATTTATCTCAACCGGATTCCTCGAATCCAATTCAAATCCATTTCACAGGCCTCGGCCTAAATCCACCGTTCAACAGGGTCTCATGCCCGAATTCTCAGTTCGTAAACCAAACTGGGACATAAGACCAATTTCACAATCAACTGGGCTTTTAGCCCGATATCACGAATAACTGGGCCCTAAACCCGAAACCATAACTCAACGGGGCCTCAAGCCCTATTTCATAATCAATTGGGCCTCAAGCTCGATACTACAGTCAAAGGGGCCTCCAACCCGAGATTACAACCAACTGGGCCACAAACCCGAATTCGTAAACCAACGGGGCCGTTAGCCAGATCGTATAACTCAAATGGGCCTCTAGTCTGTTTTCTCGTCAAATCAAATGAACTCTAAGTCCGAGAGTTTCCAAATTAAATGGGTCTCATGCCCGAGTTCATATCTCCAAATCCAAAACCCATTCATTAAATCGTCATTGAATACCTAGCACGTACAAGCATCGTATAAAACAGGAAATCTCAAAATACGTGCAAATACGTAAATCTTAGGCTACCACAAACAAATGCACTCATGCAATCACAAAACATGTTCTAAAACAATTATAAAATATTTATGCATGCATCAATTTCGAAAGAAAGGTCCACTCACAGACCGTCCGAAGCCGCGCCTCGATATGCGCGCCATAAGCCTCTCCCGGGCCAATAGCTGCCTCCTGGACTCCTGAACCTGTCGAAATTAATTTATAAGGTTACTAACTACTTAAATAACCCCTCAAACTATATCGAAACAATGTCCGATTAACATAAAACAGTCCCAAAATGTTTGTTACATCGAATAGATGAAATTACATGTTGGAAGTTTCCCCAAATTATGTCTCACGAGCCTTCACGTGTCGCCCAAAGGGCCCTACGCGTGGGCTCACACTCCCACTGTAGATCATCTTCAACCTTCGGCCAGGCCGGTCTGAATCGGTTGGTCTGGTCCATTCTGTGCGACGGTCTACCTGGACCGGTGTGACCGGTCCAAGGCTATTCATCCCCCTTTTTTCGTCCAATCTCACCCCTTTTAATCCTATTCTCTATATTTCAGTCCTAGGCACCTATCTAGTTGATCAAAACACGGAAAAACATGGAAAACCTGACCCGTTCACTTTGAATCTCACGGTTCAACGTTTCCCGATTGCACCTAGAGCCTCCTCAGTCGTGAACCACCACCATAATCATCTTAAAACCTCCCTAGCAACCCATTAAACCCGTTCTAATCCATTAAAACCTTCCCCAACATTTGAAATCAAAAATAGGGAGATTTTAATGTAACCGGGTTACCTTGCACAGGGGTCCACCGCCGTCCACGGCGGTGTTGCTCCTAGCTGGCCACCAACATCCTCATGTCATCCCATCACTCTCTGGTCCTCACAAACATGATCAGGTGGGGAAGGGTTGGATTGGTTTGGAATGGTCGATCGGTTTTGAATGAAGAAAACAAAGAAGGTGAACTGATATGCATGAACCAATTTGGGTGGGCGATGGATGGGTGCCACTTGTCACTCATCCTTTGGGCCTGCCCCAAAATATCTGGGCCCCACTTGTTGACAAATAACTTCCGTCTTTAACTTCGTGCAATAGTTCCTCAGAACTTAAGTGAACCGTAACTTTCTCGTCGAACGTCCGAATACGACGTGCCGCTTGTGTAACGACCCGTCCCGAATTCCAGGATTAGATTGGTAGCTAATCATGTTTAGTGGGGGTAATAGGTGATTAGTTGGACGAAATCAGACGAACGATGCAAAATGACCGTTTGCTCCTGGTCGTGGGTAAAACGTTGACTTTTCATTTGGGGGGTCAAATGGACTTTGACCGATGACCGTGATGTTCAGAAGTTTAAGGGCACGTTCGATTCTGACGTTCGAGGAAAAAGTTATGACTTTCGGAAGTTTAGGGGCATTTTGGTAATTTTGGTTAAAAAGGGGTGAAATGTTTACTTTTTGACCGGGATGTCCGATGGCCGAGGGCCGGGGACTGTTACGTAGATCGGGATGATACGAATCCATAGACAGGCGGCACGCTGAAATCGGACTTCGAACGAGAAAGTTATGGGTCATGGAAGTTCGATTTCACTATGCACGTACTTCGAGGCAATGATGAGGTAGCTTATTCTGATTGGGCAGATATTTTAAATGGAGCCTATGGATGAGTGACAAGTGTCAATCATCCCATTGGCCAATCCCCTAAAAAGTGGATCTAACATATTTAAATACTATTATAATTATTATTTTATAATTTCCATTTATAGCATCTTAAATCTTAGCCACCCATCCTATCACTTAGTCAATCCTCACCGTCCATTTCCTTACTTCTTTTCTAATCAGCCTCATCATCAGCCATCCCTCTATCTCCCTTATTTCTCCATCAACCGTGCACGACCACCATGACAATTTCTTCTTCCTTACTTTCAAAACCCAAAAACAAACACACTCCTCACCATCACAGGGACCCTCAGAGCTCGTGTGTGACTGTGGGGAAGTAATGAGAGGCTGAAGGACGACACTGGTGAGGGTGGCAGCCACGGCGGTGGCTACGGCGGGACAACCATATTCCGTTTGAACCCATATTCGAGCAACCATTGTAGTGACATTTTCGATCGAGGTGAGTGACCTTAAAGGGTTCCTAGGACTCAAATAAATGCTTAGGGATCGATTTCGAGGGGCTTGGTGGTCTGAGACAGCCGATGACCAAAACGGTGAGTTTCAGTGCAAATTTTGGAAATCGGGTTTTGTTGGTTTTCAACCGTGTCTGATGATTGGGACTTGTTTTTGGGAATTGTAGGAGTCGAATGGTGCTGGACTAGAGGTCTGTGGTGGCCAGGATCGAGGACTCGACTGAGTTGCAGGTGGCCGGTCCGAACTTTGATATCGAAGGTGAGGTGCCGATCTAGTTTCTTAGTTTTGAATCAATGGAACTCTTGAGAAGGATTAGAGGAACTCTTAGTTTCTTAGTTTCGTGTCGATCGGACACCGTCTCAATAATGTTCGGGGCATCAGAAGGTTTCAGATCGAGTTTAAAAATAGTTAAAAATTCGGAAAAATTACGGGACTTTAATAGGAGGTTAATGAAGAGGTTAGTGACCCTCTAGTGTGATTTGGACAAGTTTGGGAGTCCCGGTGATAGTGGCGAGGCCCGGGAAGGCCTATGGTACGCATATCGAGGCGCATCGTGGGACGGTCTGTGAGTGGACTTTGGTTTTATAAATCTTATGCATGCATGAATATTTTATATGGATTATGATTGTGATTATATGATGTTAATTTGGATATTGGTGAATTATATGGTTTCACGCATTTCGAGGCGATCGAGGTTTCGATTTTACTCTGATTTTCGGGACTTATGGTTTTGGAAATAGTTGAATGAAATGGTTTTGAAATTGGAAAGATGGACTCGGGCATGAGGCCCAACAGTTTTGGAAACCTCGGACTTGGAGTCCATTTGAGTTACGTAATCGGGCGGGGGGCCCAGTTGGTTTATGAAATCGGGCCAGAGGCCCAGTTGATTATGAAATCGGGTTGAGACCCATTTGAGTTATATAATCGGGCCAGGAGCCCAGTTGATTTACGAAATCTGGCTAGGGGCCCAGCTGATTTACGAAATCGGGACGTGGGCCCAGTTGGTTTACGAAATCAGGCATGAGGCCCAGTTGGTTTATAAATGTGATTTTGGGTCGGGGACCCCAAATGGATTTGAATAAATGGTTTTGGATTTGAGAAATCAGATGTTTGGACTTGTGATGGTTTTATGGAAATTCCGGGCAGGGCCCTTGAAATGTTTTGAAATGATTGACAAACTATTTTCCATAAACCATCTTGATACGGGGATATGTGGATGGTCTCCTCCAAGTGTCTGGGACACTGGAGAAGTCATGGTGCATTGCCTACGAGGGGTCATTATATGGAACTATCGGACCGTATGATGACTCAGGAGCAAGAATGCTATGATTGGACGTCTGGGACGTCAAACATCTGGGATGTCAGAGATATTGACCCGGTGAGACCCCAGGTAGCACGCGTTGCTTGATACCGTGAGATATGGCGTCTGGGACGCTAGGCATCTACGATGCCCATGATGGTTTAAACATGTTTTCTTGAATGATATTTATGGTTATGGTTTTGGGCAGTAGCCCACTTGGAATTGGAATTTGGTTTTACGGTTTTGGGCTGAGTTCCCACATTTGGTTTTGAGTCATGGTTTATGGGCTAAGGCCCTAACGGTTGTTTTTAGTAAATAGTTTACTTACTGGTTTCGATGCATGCATACGTTTTAATGAAGGGCATAAATATCTTTGTGAAATGTGTTTTATGAACTTATTTATTTTCGTCCACTCATAGCTTTTGGTTGTTTTTAATGCCCTTCAGGTTGATCACGGATGCGACTGCAGCAGAGACTGGGACATTGCATGCCTCCTCCATCGATCCTTGCGCACTCTAGAACCTCGTTGGGGGCAGTGGCTTTAGGTTATCCCTTGTCTGACACTTCATGTTAGACGGGAGCATGACACATCCCACGGTAATCTCGGGGGGATTGGGATGGGTCGTGTCAAGTGGTATCAGAGCAGGTTTACTCTTCGTGTGTGCACAGGTCGAGGATGTGATGTCTCATTGGGCTGCAGTTCGTTATCAACCTGATAGTTAGGGGGTCAAATGGATAGTTAGTGGGAATGAATCATAAATAATGGATAGAGTACGATTGGCTCAATACGTCGTGCGTTAGTGTGATTCGACCCAAGTGGGGTTGCATGTGATGAACTGGTGATAAGGGACCGTCGGTTCGGTCATGTGGTAGTAGATTGTTGTGCTGCTGGGTGCAGCTGGGTTCGTGGAATCCCATTTGAGTAGTGACCTGGAAATGTGAACCTCAGTTGGGTAATGGTCTAAATGTGAACCCTAGTAGTGATTACTAGTGTAAGGAATGTTGGTACATCGAAGTTGGTCGATGACCTTAGTGGTGGAACCCACATTGGGTTGATGGTAGGATTGGATTTGACGTCTATACGATGTCAGGACCGCGGGGTCGGTCAGGTTGTGGATTACACTGCAGGGGACAGTGAGGTTCAGAGGAACCCTAGGGTGTGATTGTGGAACCCTAGTTATGATGGTTTGGAAAGGTGAACCTTAGTTATGATAGATGAACTAGTATTGTGAGTCCTTGGTTACTGAGGATTGGATGACTTTCCGAAGTCGGGGTGGTCTGTCGAGTCGAACCCCAGATTATGACTAGTGGATTGGAACTTATGATGCGACGAGCGGCTGAGATTGTGGATGGCCTTGTGGATGACTCTAGTGAGTCTAGTCAAAACTATAGAGATTGGTTGACAGACATGAAGTGAATTGTTGGGATTCGACCCACGGGTACTTTTAAGAGATAAGATACGGAATCCTAAGTTGGACTGAATAATAGTGTGATGGGTGGATGCGGATCTCGATAGCGATGACTGTTGGTCGACAGTCGTGTAAAGATGGCTGGCAATCGAGGGTGATTGATGTAGTTGTGTTGATTGAGGATTGGGGAACGTTCAGGGAGCGTTCAGTACCTTGCTGTGGTTTGCCAGAGGAGTGGTACCAAGAGTGGTTAGGTACGCGAGAGACAGAGTTTGTCCAACTTGAGCAGAGGTACGGGATCGTCACTCGGTATGAGCGGAGATCCAGAGTTGTCTGATTTGCACACTTTGTGCTGATGCTGACAGGTGATAGTGATGGACTGGATAGGATCCAACGGTAGTTGAGACGTGAGGATCGAGTACTGTCATGAGGGATTAGTGACCAGTTGGTCAGTTATGGTGGTATGCAGAGATTTGACTGCAGATCACAACAGGGGTCTGTTGTGACTCTCCAGTCGAGCGGTACATCAAATTAGGATGAATTGACATCCTTTTGGATGTACGTATACGGTCGTAACCGGATAGATGAGTTGATTGTTTATTGACACGTGGATGATGTCAGGATGAACTAAGGACTTGAGAATCCATTCCGGATTGGTTATGGTTGACTGCGGTTGACCATATCTCCTGAGTTTAGGATAGACTTATTGTGGAGAAATCGGATTGTGAGAAATGAAATGGGTCATTATAGTAGTTATTGACAGTCGTTGTTAGACGGAAAGGTCGGAGACGGATTTCTAGCTCAGGAATAGAAACTATTAAGCGTGGTTTTTATATAGTTGGAACTTCGAAATCGAGAGATACTGTGATTGAGGTGACACGAGGAATGCGGGTTTTCCGCATTGGTAATGGGTATATCGAAGTCATCTTGGGTGACTTCTCAGGTTCTACTAGGGCAAATGACAAGTGTATCACCAGTACATTGATCGTGTATTGGTTAGTGGACCCGAGATTGTAGTCATTAGGCGAAGTTGAGTATATTGAAGTTAGGTGAACGAGATTTCTCATTTTCTGCTCGGCGGCAGACGTTGTTGGTTTACATGGCATGGTGAGTGGAGTGAGTTTTAGTTTACATTAACGTAGGATGAGTATTGGTGTCATCGCTTTGGATCATCCTTGGTTTTTCTAGGTGGAATGGCAAGGATCGATACGAGGTAATCAGTGGGAACCCACAGTCTAGACGTTTCTCGTCGTTGACTGATCTGTTTAGATATGGGATATAGTTTTGGAGCGATTTCACAGTATACAGATTCGTTGAGGGTGTAAGACCCTATGGTTTGGAATCTAGTAGTTAACTGTGTGGATCCTAGGTGGGTCAGGATGGTGGTGTTGAGGACTTGGGACGTCGTGACGTTTACGATCAGGTGACGTATTGATGGATCTGGATCGTGATCTTGATGGTCCAGATAGGTAGAGAGTTTCTCACTCTTACTTGGATGTTTGAGTTGAGGATGATGGGACTGAACTCTTTTCGAGGTAAATCCCGTATGGTATATTACTCGGGTGAGTAGGTTTTGCGACGTGGTCGGATTTTGTCAACCTTGGACGTGTGGATATTGGGATTGGCTTCCCTATGAAGTCAATCGGATGTATTGAGCAGGTAACCGGTAGGTTCAGTTTTGGTGCGTCTCAGTAGACGTGAACGAGATTTCGGGTTCTGGAATCGAATTTCTGGGTGACGATTCAGGATTCGAGTTTGGAACTTGAAAGTGGATTTCTGGATTTGGGTGCGGAATGATTATTCCAAATGCTAGCTACGAAATAACGATTTCGGATTCGGATTTGGAAATGGGTTAAGGATATGATGTCTGGGTTTGGATTCGGGATTTTTTGCAAAATTGCGGATTCGGATTTTGATTTGGAAATGGATGATGGGTGGAGTTTCGATTTTTCTAATGCTGGATTGGACAAATGGACCCCATTATTGGAACGTGTTTGGCTATGACCTAGGTGGTTGTAGTTTGGTCGATGGATAGATGTGTGTACCTTGTACATGGTTTGGGGTACGAAACTTTGCAGACTTGTGGTGCCTGGTGACGATATACGGGTTATACCAGAGGTATGTCGGTGAGTGTCTTGGTAGTCGGATTGGTTCCGATACCATTGGATTAGTCGAGGTCGTGGACTGAACATTGGATACTGTGCAATGGGTCATGGTATTTCTGATGGGTCTAGTTACACACAGGTTGGGTGAAATGTTGGTTAGTATATACTCAGGTTGAGTAAATTGGTGGTTAGTGTGACCGCAAGTTGTTATGGTGTCAATTTTCGACTGGCAACTGTCAAGTGGTGACAGATTGTCAGGGTGTGTCAACGTGAATTGTTGAGGGAGTTGGTGACTCCCAGTGGGAGTAGATATCAGGATAGATTGGCGATTGAGGAAGGAACCGTCGAGTTGTCGCGTCAACAAAATGGTAGATTTTACAAGTGGTGTAATGGACCCCATTATTGGAACGGGTTTGGCTATGACCTAGGTGGTTGTAGTTTGGTCGATGGATAGATGTGTGTACCTTGTACATGGTTCGGGGTACGATACTTTGCAGACTTGTGGTGCCTGGTGACGGTATACGGGTTATACCAGAGGTATGTCGGTGAGCGTGTTGGTAGTCGGATTGGTTCTGATACCATTGGATTAGTCGAGGTCGTGGACTGAACATTGGATACTGTGCAATGGGTCATGGTATTTCTGATGGGTCTAGTTACACACAGGTCGGGTGAAATGTTGGTTAGTATATACTCAGGTTGAGTAAATTGGTGGTTAGTGTGATCGCAAGTTGTTATGGTGTCAATTTTCGACTGGCAACTGTCAAGTGGTGACAGATTGTCGGGGTGTGTCAACGTGAATTGTTGAGGGAGTTGGTGACTCCCAGTAGGAGTAGATATAAAGATAGATTGGTGATTGAGGAAGGAACCGTCGAGTTGTCGCGTCAACGAAATGGTAGATTTTACAAGTGGTGTCAATTCGAAACGTGTGGTTTCAGTCATTCGACGGGGTCGAATTTAGTCGATACGACGTGAGTACTAGTGGTACGTCTAGGTGTAGACAAGCTTTCTCTTGATTAGTCGGTGTACGAGTGTACACGTGTTACGAGGTTAAATTATTTCCACGAGGAGGTGTGGAATCAGGATAGTTGGAATTTCGAGAACGAAACGAATTAAGGAGGGAAGAACGGTTGAAATTTCGAGGACAAAATTAATTAAGGAGGGAAGGTTGTAACCACCCGTCTCGAATTCTAGGATTAGATTGGTAACTAATCATGTTTAGTGAGGGTAATCGGTGATTAGTTGGGCGAAATCGGATGAACGATGCAAAATGACCGTTTTGCCCTTAGTCGTGGGTAAAATGTTGACTTTTCATTCGGGGGGTCAAATGGACTTTGACCGATGACCGTGACGTAGTTCAGGTCGTCACGAGTTCATAGATAGGTGGCACGTTCGATTCCGACGTTCGAGGAAAAAGTTATGATGTTCAGAAGTTTAGGGGCATTTTGGTAATTTTGGTTAAAAAGGGGCGAAATGTTGACTTTTTAACCGGGATGTCTGATGGCCGAGGGCCGAGGACCGTTACGTAGATCGGGATGATACGAATCCATAGACAGACGGCACGCTGAAATCGGAATTCGAACTGGAAAGTTATGGGTCATGGAAGTTCGATTTCACTATGCACATACTTCGAGGCAATGATGCGGTGGCTTATTCTGATTGGGCAGATATTTTAAATGGGACCTATGGATGAGTGACAAGTTGGCTAATCCCCTAAAAAGTGGATCTAACATATTTAAATACTATTATAATTATTATTTTATAATTTCCATTTATAACATCTTTAATCTTAGTCGCCCATCCTATCACTTAGTCAATCCTCACTGTCCATTTCCTTACTTCTTTTCTAATCAGCATCATCATCAGCCATCCCTCTATCTCCCTTATTTCTCCATCAATCGTGAACGACCACCATGACAATTTCTTCTTCCTTACTTTCAAAACCCAAAAACAAACACACTCCTCACCATCACAGGGACCCTCAGAGCTCGTGTGTGACCGTGGGGAAGTAATGAGAGGCTGAAGGACGACACTGGTGAGGGTGGCAGCCACGGCGGTGGCCACGGCGGGACAACCGTATGCCGTTTGAACCCATATTCGAGAAACCATTGTAGTGACATTTTCGATCGAGGTGAGTGACCTTAAAGGGTTCCTAGGACTCAAATAAATGCTTAGGGATCGATTTTGAGGGGCTTGGTGGTCTGAGATGGCCGATGACCAAAACGGTGAGTTTCAGTGAAAATTTTGGAAATCGGGTTTTGTTGGTTTTCAACCGTGTCTGATGATTGGGACTTGTTTCTGGGAATTGTAGGAGTCGAATGGTGCTGGACTAGAGGTCTGTGGTGGCCAGGATCGAGGACTCGATCGAGTTGCAGGTGGCCGGTCCGAACTTTGATATCGAAGGTGAGGTGCCGGTATAGTTTCTTAGTTTTGAATCAATGGAACTCTTGGGAAGGATTAGAGGATAACGTAGATGGAAAAACGATAAAAAAAAATGGCTGAGTATTGGTTGAGAACCGGCCAGACCGTTTCACCGGTTCGGTCAAACCGAAAAAACCAGAGGACCGGGTTCAGTGCGAGGTAGGGGATAAAACTGTTCACGCGCGTGGGCTTCACGTGAAGACACTTTTGGCGGCGCGTGGGGGTGCGTGATGGATCCAATGGGGAAGTGTTCAACATGTGAAACACTCTATTAGATGTAACGAACATTTTGGGACTGGTTTCGTGTCGATCGGACACCGTCTCAATAATGTTTGGGACATCAGAAGGTTTCAGATCGAGTTTAAAAATAGTTAAAAATTCAGAAAAATTACGGGACTTTAATAGGAGGTTAATGAAGAGGTTAGTGACCCTCTAGTGTGATTTGGACAGGTTTGGGAGTCCCGGTGATAGTGGCGAGGCCCGGGAAGGCCTATGGCACGCATATCGAGGCGCATCGTAGGATGGTATGTGAGTGGACTTTGGTTTTATAAATCTTATGCATGCATAACTGTTTTATATGGATTATGAATGTGATTATATGATGTTGATTTGGATATTGGTGAATTATATGGTTTCACGCATTTCGAGGCGATTTACGTACTTGTACGTAAATCGAAGTTTTCGATTTTACTCTGATTTTCCGTACTTATGGTTTTGGAAATAGTTGAATGAAATGGTTTTGAAATTGGAAAGATGAACTCGGGCATGAGGCCCAACTGTTTTGGAAACCTATGACTTGGAGTCCATTTGAGTTATGTAATTGGGCGGGGGGCCCAGTTGCTTTATGAAATCGGGCAGGGGCCCAGTTGATTTACGAAATCGGGCTAGGCGCCCAGGTTATTTACGAAATCGGGCCGTGGGCCCAGTTGGCTTACGAAATCAGGCATGAGGCCCAGTTGGTTTATAAATGTGATTTTGGGTCCGGGACCCTAAATGGATTTGAATAAATGGTTTTGGATTTGAGAAATCAGACGTTTGGACTTGTGATGGCTTTATGGAAATTCCGGGCAGGGCCCTTGAGATGTTTTGAAATGATTGATAAAATGTTTTCCATAAACCATCTTGATACGGGGATATGTGGATGGTCTCCTCCAAGTGTATGGGACACTGGGGAAGTCACGGTGCATTGCTTGCGAGGGGTCATTATACGGGGCTACCGGACCGTATGATGACTCATGAGCAGGAATGCTATGATTGGACGTCTGGGACGTCACACATCTGGGATGTCAGAGATATTGACCCGGTGAGACCCCGGGTAGCACGCGTTGCTTGATACCATGAGATATGGCGTCTGGGACGCTAGGCATCTGCGATGCCCATGATGGTTTAAACATGTTTTCTTAATTGATATTTATGGTTATGGTTTTGGGCGGTAGCCCACTTGGAATTGGAATTTGGTTTTACAGTTTTGGGCTGAGTTCCCACATTTGGTTTTGAGTCATGGTTTATGGGCTAAGGCCCTAACGGTTGTTTTTAGTAAATAGTTTACTTACTGGTTTCGATGCATGCATATATTTTAATGAAGGGCATAAATATCTTTGTGAAATGTGTTTTATGAACTTATTTATTTTCGTCCACTCACAGCTTTTGGTTGTTTTTAATGCCCTTCAGGTTGATCACGGATGCGACTGCAGTAGAGACTGGGACATTGCATGCCTCCTCCATCGATCCTTGCGCACTCTGGAAGATCGTTGGGGGCAGTGGCTTTAGGTTATCCCTTGCCTAACACTTCGTGTCAGACGGGAGCATGACACATCCCACGGTAATCCCGAGGGGATTGGGATGGGTCGTGTTAGCTTGTCTACGGATTTGTATCGACTCGATCTACGTAACGGTCCTTAGCCCTCACCATTGGACCTCCTGGGCCAAAAGTCAACTATTTGCCTTTTTTAGCCAAATTACCAAAATACCCTCGAACTTCCGAACGTCATAACTTCTTCCTCGAACATTGGAATCGGGCGTGCCACCTGTCTATGAACTCGTGACGTCCCAAACCACGTCACAGTCATTGGCCAAAGTCTATTTAACCGCCTGAACGAAGAGTCAACATTTCGCCCATTCTAGGGGCAAAATCATCACTTTGCACCAAACGTTCGTTAATCCTCGTCTAATCCCCGATTAGCCTTGCTAATTTGTCACTATTTCTTAATTGATCACGATAATTCAGGATGGGTTGTTACACTAGTGGTTTACGTGATTGAACGTATTTCGAGGTAATTACGTATTTACACATATTTCGAAATTTACGAGTTTATACTATGGCTATGTGATTGTGAGTTTAATAGTGGTTCTATGGCATGGTTTTGGGTTTTGGAAAGATGATCTCGGGCATGAGACCCATTTGAATTATGAGATCGGGCCAGGGGCCCAATTAGTTTACGAAATCGGGCTGAGACCCTTTTGAGTTATGTAATCGGGCCGAGGCCCAGTTGTTTATAAAATCGGGCATGAGGCCCTGTTGAGTTTTATAAATGTGATTTCGGGTCTGGCACCCTATGTTTCATAAAAGTGATTTCGGGTCTGGGACCCTAAAATGGATTTGTGATGTTTTTTGGAAATTTCAGGCCCCCTTTAAGATGTTTTGAAATGGCTTTGTAAAACTGTTTTCCATATACCATCTTGATATGAGGATATGTGATGGTCTCCTCCAGGTGTCTGGGACACTAGGGAAGTCACAATGCATTGCCTTCGAGGGGTCATTATACTGAGTTATCAGACCGTATAGTGACTTAGGAGCAGGAATGCTATGATTAGACGTCTGGGACGTTAGACATCTGGGATGTCAAAGATATTGACCCGGAGAGACCCTGGGTAGCACGCGTTGCTTATTACCGTGAGATATGACGTCTGGGATGTCGAGCGTCTGGGACGCTAGGCATCTGGGATGACGTGGATGGTTATATGGTAAATATGGATTATTGGATTCATGAAATAGTATTTCAGTATTTGTGGATTTGTGGTTATGGATTTGGGCAGTGGCCCGCTTGGTTTTGGATTTACGAATTTTGGTATTTTATAGTTTTGGGCTGAGTTCCCACACTTGGTTTTGAGTTATGGTTTTTGGGCTACGACCTTAATGGTTCATTTGAGTAAATGGTTTGATTACTGGTTTTCGATTGCATGCATACTTTTTAGTGAAGGGCATAAATATCGTTATGAAATGTGTTTTTATGAATTAATTGATTTTTGTCCACTCACAGTTCTGATTGGTTTTAATGCCCTTCAAGTTGATCACGGATGCGGGATGTAGTAAAGACCGAGACATCGCACTCCTCCACCAATCCTGGCGCGCTCTGGGAGCCCCGTATGGGATGAGGTATGTATTATCCCTTGTCTCGTGTCAGACGGGAGCATGACACATCCCACGTTAATCCCATGAGGATTGGGATGGCTCGTGTCATTTCTGACAATAGACATCAGCACAGTTTAGTAGGCTTTTGTTCAGTTGGCTGGTGGACTTGTTGATTTGCATGGTGTTGCTTGGCCACTTGTTTTTCTCTTAGGCACTTTTGAAGGGGCTACCCATGTCGACTACGGTGGTGGTATAATGCGGAATGCTACAGGTCAATGACTAAGGGAAGCCTCGGTACCTAGAGCGGCATGATAGAGTTAGACTTTTGCTAATTGGGCCAGTCGGGTTGAGGGTAGATAGTGAGGATCTAGCTGATCCTCATGCCTACATGCCTTTGTGTTATAGTAACTTAGTTGGAGGCTCGAGCTGCATCGTAGATAGTGACAGGCACACTTTCTACTTTGGGCTTTATACACGAGCTTTGATGTGATCCTAGGGATGGATCAGTTGACTACTGACTATGCCTTTATCGAGTGTTAGGGAAGAATTCTCTCTTCGTGTGTTTAAAAGTATCAGGAGGACGTGCTTTAGGACATCAGAAACACTTTTAGTAGGGGTTTTTCTACGATGGTAATTCCTTTGATTCGGTTGACCAAGAAGGGAGTTAGTTTGACTGGGGCGGTAGTTATGAGCGGAGCTCTCGGACATTGAATAAGAAGCTTATTGTTGCTCTAGTTGTGATCATTCCTGGTGGGGGTGGGGAGTTTGAGGCTTTAGGAATAGGTCCTTGCGGGATTTTAGGTAGATGTTGATACGGTAGGGCTAGGGTATAGCTTACGCATCTTGATTTTGGAAACCCCATGAGTTGAACTACATCACTTGTAACTTGGAGTTAGGTGCAATGGTTGTACCTTGAAAATTTGAGACTTTATCCCTACGGGGAGACTTATGGGATTTTCACTAGCCTCTAAACTGAATCGCTTCTTGGATTACAGATTGGGATCTAAGACTATTATAGTAGTGAGAGCTGGTTGAGTCTTATATTTGTACGTTTGAGTACCACGAGAAAGCTTTTGTGGCTTTGGATGCATGGAGTAGGAATTTTAATGGTTCTATGGGTCTTCTGCACACTATTCTTGTACTAGTACTGGTGGGACTTCAGAGCGTAGGAGTTGTGCTTGGAGTAGAAAACCATGGAGTTTTATTAACCCATTTTTCTGGTGGAGCCTATCCATCGCGATTGGTTTATTGTGATTGAACTCTGGGATCTGGCTTTGTGCTTTAAGGATGGAGTTGATTTCCAAGGAAAAGCAGGACCTTACGATTAGACTTGTTGTAGCCTTATTTTTGAAGGCCAGTTTAGTGTGTGAGATGTTATAGAGTAGGAAACAGGAATCTTTGAGATGGCTCCTCGTTTTGCTTATGCCATGCATCCTAGTGGGACCCAAAGGTACCTCATTTTCTGAGAAATTTTGGTGGGTTGGCTTGGAAAGAAGTTAGTCAAGTTGACTTTGGATATCTGGTATGTTAGCAGGTAAGGCTAAGTAACTAAGACCTTATGGAACATTACAGCCATTTCCTACCCCGGATTGGAAAAAAAAAAATCATATCATCTTGGGCTTTAGGTTCAAGTTCATATGACTTGGAGAGTTCTTGATGGGATCTGGGCTATTATGAAAGGACTCGCGGAACCAATACTTTCTTGCCAACATAATCGCATTTCAAATTGGGTCGATTTATCAGTTGTACTTGCGATCATCTGTTGTGTGCTCCAGATAGTTTTCAAGATTGTTGGGTTTGAGATCAAATCGTCCCCAATCTAGATTTGAGATCATATATTGTGTGCTCCTAACAATCATATGGGAATCTATGGGGTACTTCGCGATCTTGATGAAGTCTATTGAGATTTTGGGGAAGATTTGGAAATTTTAGCACAATTTTTCTTACTTTACGGACGTTCGTTGGGGGAGGATTGTGTGTGTTAGAGTCTAGCGACAATCGGGATTCGTACCTGGTATTGCTAGGATCCAGCTTGGCCAATTTTGGTCTAGTTTTAGGATGGTTTCATTTGAGGCACTATATTAAGCAGCAATGTGTGACACCTAGTTGTTGAACTGAAGTGGATGAAAGGAGGTTATTGACGCCTGAGATTGTGGACATGACAGGGAAAAAATCAAAATGACCGGATATGGGTAAGGTATCTCAGGATCGTCAAGAAAGTTTTCAAGATCGCTAGATTTGAGACCTTGTGTTTTGGATTAGGGATTGAGTTTTCTCGATCTTATTCCACTTGGGGGTACGTTGTCAGTTGAGGTACTGTATGTGCCCAAAATGTTGTCATAGTAGAATTCGGAGTCACTGTTCAGTGGCTCGCTTCCAGAGGGGCAGATACGCAAGTATTTGGGGTGATGGGGAACTCTTTGTTGTAACTCGATGTAGGGGTGTGGTATAAGTAGCTAGGGAAAATGGGGGTAAAGCTCGAAGCCGTGGGCCATGGTGTCGTAGCTCTACCCTGGGTGGAGACTGCTACTAGATGTAGGTGTTATATGCAAGTGTCTGTTTATATTCATGATGTCGTAGGCTATGCTGTAACTCGATGTAGGTGTGCCACTAGTAGAGACTGCTACTAGACAGGGTTAGAAGTTGGTTCTGAATTGCTGCCCATGAACTATTGTTCAAATCAAGTGAAACTGGAGAAAGTAAGCATCTTTTTTGCACTGTTCTTTAATATGCCTCTTTCGAGGACTTCAAATATTTTCTTTTGTGTCTAGTCCAAATTCAATATCGGCGTGTTCATATTAGTAATGTGCAATTTAGGGTTAAAGGCGGAGTTAGACAGATTGAACTCTACAAGTTAGGACATTCGAATACTGAACCAAAACATGAAGATGGTCTAATGGTTAAAGCAGATGTAGAACGATTGGTTGGTATTTTCTAGTTATCAAAAGAAAGACTTGAAGGACCCATATGTAAAGGGGAGTGGGAAAATGTAAACACTTCGAATATAAATTTAATATTCACGTTGTAGATTGAATTACAGGTGCGTGAAGTAAACTGTCTCTAGACTAAGCCATGAGCTGGCGTTCATGGTCGGGAGACGATCAACAGGTTGTACATCCGTTGGAAATCATACCAAGGGTGTTGGCAGAGTAGTAAAAATACATGATGATGTCAGGGAGTGAGGTTGTGATCGTCTCAAAGAATGGTTGGAGGCAGTCGAAATGAGAGTAATGATCTTCAAACGAGTTGTGAAAGCTAGTCAAAATAAAGTACGAAGGTCGGGAAGTCTCCAAAAATGAATTTGGGATGTAAGTCGAATTGGGGGGAAATCTTGGTGTTCATGAGAGAACTGAATCTTGATCCTGGATCGGAGATAGGTTTTACCAAGAAGGCTAGTTTTTGAGTAACAAAGAAAACTTTTGAGGGTTTTTCAGTTGTTGTAATTAATTGAGTTTGATCAATTTCTTGTTTGAGATGATTTTGTTGTCATTTGAGAAGAGGGCTTCTTCTCCTTTTTATAGGCAATATGAGGGTGTGGATTGTCGCCACATGTGCATCTTTGTTGTGACGACTTAGTCGCATGTCCCTATGCAGCTTTTGAGTACAATTTTGGCATCGTGTTACTGATATTTCGAAAATTATGTTTGTGCTGATCCTGTTGTTGATACTAGCTTAGCTTGGGCCATAAGTCGGATTGCGTCTTTAATTTCTCAAAGACTCTCTAGGCTTGTAGTGGTATTTTTCGGGTGTAAACATTGCCCCCTAAATTTGAAAGCTCTGGGCCTATAAGGGCTTTCGGATTCAAGTTGCCCCATTACTTGCGACTTTGATGGTCCTTTTATTTTCAGATCCATTGTTGATTTTGGACCTCTACAATAATATTTCTAAAATCCAAACCTTTATGCGCACAACATACCCTGACTAGGTTTCCACATGTCATTTTGATCTAGACATCCAAAGTTCGTATGCTGGTTTTTATATATTCTCACTTTCTTAATCAATCCCACTAACTGCTAAAACATACAAATAGAAAATTTCCTTCATCATTATTCCATGGCGTCCTCTTCATCTTCCTATGACGAAGGTCCCTACTATAGAGCCAATCCTTAACTCACTCGTTAAAGGTCGAGATCCCGCCGTCTCAACTGTGAGGAAAGTCTTGGCCTAGATTTGAAAAAATTATAGGAGAAACTTGATGAGGTAGACTTTGAAAATCATCTCCTGGAGCAAGAATTGCTGGAAGTTGTGACCCTCTAGGCAAAGTGTCGTGCGGGTGAAGAAGAGCAAGCCAAGGCTGACTAGTCGAGGCTTTTAGCCCTTCGTGAGGAGAAAGATAAGGTCCAGGCAAAGCTGACACACGTTGTGATTACAGATAAGACTTAGATCCAGTCCCATCATGAGGTCCTTCAGTATGTCCTGGGTCATGCCATGGATGAAGTTTCATTTTCCCTTGAATGAGATTTTCTATCTGTAATTCTCTTTGTATTCTATAATTTTCGAATGATGAATGAAATAGAATTTCCCAAAATAACCCTTGTGCCTCTTAGATTCTCATTCCTTCTAGGCATTGATCCATTTAATCGATGCCTCAGTAATGATTCCGCACTTAAAACCCACAACCCTTCGCATAGGTTGAGATTAACTCCTGACTCAGCCTTTTGGTTATAAATTTGAATGGCATTCATTTTCCAATTCCAAGTCTGTTTACTGCTTAAGACTTGCGATGTCGTCCTACTCTAGAGCCACATCCGCTTCTTTTGATGAAGTATCACCGTTTGAGAAAAGCAAGTAGGTCATTTGCGACCAAACAGCTGCAGATCTTGAGAAAGCTATTTCCTGGTTCTGATGGCTTGCTTAAGAGCCGTCAACGAGGAATAGGCAAGGTGTCACAAGTATGTCCTGCAGGAGGGTCAGAAGGGAGCAGTCGTGAAGAGCTGACTTCAAGAGAAAAAAAGGGCTATGTAGGACAAACTCTCATTCCTCTAAGAACAAGAGCAAGCAGTCTCCCCTGAGCAAGATGAAGGCGTTGATTCCAAAATTGGCCAGGGTTTCAACATAATGGTTCGTGCCCTCGATTGGGCGAGCTCTGGTTGATTTGTCTATCTTTTTTCTTTCTAAAGCAACCCCTTTTGTAATCTACCCATATGAAATGAAATGAAAAGAAATCTTTTTTGCAAGACTTTCACTTTGAATAGAGCATTTTGGAACCAAATCTTCAACAGCATCTCCTTGTCAAATAATTTTATGTTTGATTCGAAAATATTTTTAGATTATTTCGATGAGTCGTCCCTTTGTGAACAAATTTTCTTCCTGTTTCCTCATCCTCATGGCCCATATGTAGGTTTTCATCCAATCACTCCTCTTTCTCAATCCCAAAGTGTTGGGTATAATCTTTTGAGGTGGATGGTGTTGGCCGAACTTTTATCTACCACACTGTCATCACTTCTCAAGTAGTAGACCCTTTCTCGTTTACTTTGTGGATCATTATGGCCCCTTGCAGGTCAGACTCCACTTTCCCCTTCCAAGTATAGAGGACTATAATGGTAGGATGGTCTTCTAGACCAGATCATCATCTTTGAAGGATCTTCCTTTTACTCGTTTATTGTAGGTTCATGAAACCACAGCCTTGTTGGCCATGATCTTATCCAGAGAAGGCATTATTTTCTGGTCCAAATTCTCTAACTCATAACACATAACTTGTGTATACTCGTTAGTTTCTTGTCCATTTTTATGTCGTAGTCAGAATGAATTAATGTTCATCTCCATAGGCAACATAAGATCCAGATCATAGACTAGGTTAGACGGAGATGTTTCGATCACTCCCATTTTTTACGTGCAATACGACCAGAGGGTGTATATCTATTTCTTGTTCCAATATGTAGGGTAGTCACTTAACAACTTTTTCAAGATGGTAAGGATACGCTTATTGGTGACCTCTTCTTAGCCATTCCCTTGGGGGTAGTAAGAGCTAAGTTGTACGAACCTGATTAAGAACTAGGATGCAAACTCCTGTGGTTCTCAAGACATGAGTGAAGGCCCGTGATCACTAAAAAGAGTCTCAGGTACTCCAAACCGACTTAAGATGTTCTTTTTCAAGAATCTGATCAGTTTGGAGCTCATGATTTGCTTCAGTGTCTTATCTTTTACCCATTTTGTAAAGTAGTCAATAGCTATCATGATACAGCCATGCTTTTGTGATGATTCCGGTGATATTTTCCTATGAAGTCTATGGCCCATCTTTAGAAAGACCATGGTTTAACCACCGAATTCATTGGCATTACGGGGGCATGCTGAAATAGGGCATGTTTATGGCATGCATCGCACCCCTTGGCATATGCTTGATAATCTAATTGGATATTTGGTCAGTAATTACCATGTCTTCACACAAGACACTTCATTTTCGAACCTGCTTGATGAGCCCCACACACTCCTTCATGGATTTCTCTCCATTAGGATCATTGCTTCTTATGGACCAATAAACTGGGAAAGTATCCCATCATAGTTTTTTCTTACCAAGTCTAGTCCCCAGAGTGTGTAATGACATGCTTTATTTCTAAAGCTGCGGTCCTCATTGGATGGATACTTTAAATACTTAACAAAAAAGGTTCTCCAATCATCAGGCACTACTTCGATGTCTAGTATCTCCAATGCGACATCTCATCCCAAGATGGAAGGTAGGGATCAGTCTAGATTTTGATCCATTTTTTCGTCTGTCCTTCTTGTAAGAGAGCTCTTAATACAACTTGGGCCATTTTGTTGGCCACTAATTTTTCTTCTCTTAGGCATGTTCAATAGTTAGTGTAATAAATTTGGATGCCAATGCAACAACTTATGTGAAGTAGCTGGCTAGTTGAAGGTTCCTGCATGCAAACGTCCATGTTATTTTTTTAACTACCAACTCTAAATCCATGTAGATCTCTACTTGGGTAGCCTTCATTTTGATCAACATCTCCATCCATATGATCAACGCCTCATACTCAGCTTAGTTGTTAGTTATATTCTCCCAATCTAATTTGAAAGAGAACTGATGATGCACCTCTTCGAGGTCAACTAAACTAATCCCCACTCATGTCGATTCCTTGGTCTTAGATCCATCGAAGTGTAACTTCCATGGCATGTTGGATAGCATGCTCGTTGTTAGTGTCAACTCTTCTTCGACCTCTAATCTAGCGTATTCTGTTAGGAAATCAGCGATAGATTGACCTTTATCCGCCTTATGTGGTATGTATTGGAAATTAAACTTTGACAGAGCTAGGGTCCATTTTCTTACCCTCCCTCTTATAACAGGTCGAGATAACATGTATTTTAGCAAATCTATTTGGGCGATTATTCGGACTGTGAAAAGCAGCATGTAAGAGTCTTAGCTTGACAGCTGTGAAGTATAATGCCAAGCATAATTTCTCCACTGTTGTATACCTTTTCTCTACCTCTATCAAGGTCCTACTCAAGTAGTAGATTGCTTTCTCCTTTCCTAGCAAAACCCGAGTCCTAGAGGGAACGGTGAACGATCCCACATTCCTGCGAGGGGTAATGGTCTGGGAAGGCAATGGTGGTGTGCCTTAAAGGTGTAGGCACATACCTATCTAGCACGAGGCCTTTGGGGAGCTCATTGGCTTTGGGTTCGGTTGGAACCCCAAAGTTAAGCGAGTTGAGACTGGTGTAATTCCATGATGGGTGGCCCCTTAGGAAGTTGCACCGTGAGGTCCCAAAAACAAAATCGTGAGGGCAAGGGCAAGGAGGCCCAAAGCAGACAATATCGTGCTAGATGAGTCGAGTCCTGACCGAGGAGGGTCGGGTCCTGACATTCCTTCTTCATTATCTTGTGCTAGTAATATTCCAATAGTATTGAAGAATACTGAAATGTACAACTTTAACGGTATTCTCCTCCTTGGTGGCATCAAGACCGGTGGTTTGGATAAGTAACTCTTGAGTTTCTTAAAGGCCACTTGATGATTTTCTTCCAAGTTGAATCTCTCAGTGTCCTTGAGTTAAACAATGAAGACAAGAGCTGGACTTTTCCCGATAAGTTAGAAAAATCCAAACATCTCAGTGACAGATAGTGAGGTAGGAATTTATCAAACGAACCGTACTTATGAATCTTCTGAGGAAATTGACTTTCCCTAAAAGACTTTGAAGCGGTTTCTTGGATTTGGGTGGAGGTGAATCCATGATTGCTTTTTCCTTTTTCTTGTCCACCTCTATCCCTCTCTAATGAACCATAAATCTCAAAAAATTCCCTGCTTAGACTCCAAACACACACTTCTTGGGGTTCATCTTTACTTTGTGTTGTCTCATATTTAAGAAGGCTTGCCTCAAGTCTTCTATGTTCTTGACCTTGTGGTGATACTTCACTATGATGTCATCAATGTACACCTCCAGGTTCTTGCCAATCATTTCATGGAAGATGGCATTCATCGCCCGTTGGTATGTGGCCCTGACATTCTTTAATCCAAAAAGCATGACAACATATTCAAATGCCCCACAGTGTCCAAGGTATCTGAATGCTGGTTTGTGGATATCCTCCTTAGCTAAGAGGATTTGGTTATGTCCCGCGTTGCCATCCATGAAGGATGGGAACTAGTTTTGAAAGGGGCTAAAGATGAGCGTGTTTGCCATAGGCATGGGACAATCATCCATTGGTGTAGCCTCATTCAGATCTCGGTACTCCGCACAAATCCTAACATGTCCAGTTTTTACCTTGATGACAGAGACGATATTGGATACCCACTCCACATATTTCGTAGTTTTGATGAAACCGGTTTTAAGGAGCCTACTAATCTCCTCTTTCACCTTGAGATCAGTTTCCACGAACATCCTTCTCCATGCTTGACAGACAGGTTTTCGATCCTCTTTGATATGTAATCTGTGTTTTACAAGTTGTTGGTCCAAGCCTGGCATTTCTTTATAATTCCATGAGAAATAGTCTTTGAACTCTTTTAAGAGTGCGACCATTTATTCCCTCATTGGTCTTTCCAAGATCCCACTACTATAAGTTAGTCGAGGGTCATCATTATTTCCTAGATCAATTTCTTCCAAAGAGTCTTGGAATTCAAGAGGAGGTTTTTCTACCTCAGTAGACCAGAATCTGATTATTTCTAGCATAATGTCGTCTTTCTCATCCTCCTTGCCATTCTCCCTGATAAACTCTGCCATACTACTGGCTAATTCCTTCAGGGTATTTCCTAGGGGATCTCAAACCATTTATCTTCATGACTTGGCTAGGAAGATTGTACACTTTCCTACTCCTAATAGTGTACTAGTAATCGTTCTTTTATGGACCTGGTTGCCTTCGTTTGGTCTATTTCTCCATAGGGTGTACTATTCATCATAGAGTCCCCATGTCAGGATAGGTATTTCCCAATCAGAAACTTCTGAGAGCCCTGAATCTAGTAATTTGTGGGCCATCAACTTTGTAGGGCGGCTGTTCTTATCCTCCTAGTTAGCCTGATGCTTCCTAGATTAGAATCATAGAAGCTTGCTTCAACCACCTTGGGGTCAGCCATGAATGGTTTTTTGTCTGCTTGGATAACTTCTCAAAGGCCTTCTTCGAATGTAGTCTGTTTAGTGTTCCAAAGGGAAATCTGTTGGTAGCGAGTGGATGAGACACATATACTCTTGTGGATCCAGTCTCGTCCCAATCGCAGGCTATAACTAGCCATGCTATTGATCATGAAGAAAGCTAGCATAAACCTCTTGGAACCAACCGTGATCTCTAAAGGAAAACCCCAAGAGTTTTAGCAGCGGCACTAGTGAAGTTAGACATTATTGTCGTTGTTATAAAGTAGTCCTAGATAAGTAGATAGTCATTCCTAACCTTTCCAGCATTATGGATGGCAAGACATTAATAGAAGCTCTGCCATCGATCAGAACTTTGTCGATAAGGATACCTTCCAAGTAGGCAGAAATGAAGAAGGAACAAAGGTGATCTTTCATTTCCTGGGTAGGATTTGAAAAGATAATCTTTTCCTTAAAACCACTTGGTTCCGAAATGAAACCTTGGCTTTCCTCATAGCTAGTCTGGATCTCGATTGCTACTTGAGATGGTTCGTAGGCAACCACGTCACATTTCATTTGGTTTACCTAGTGATAGATAGCCATCAAGTGTTCTGGTAGTACCACTAACATCTCTCTGTTCCTCATTGAGCAAGTCTTTCTCCCCCATGGTTTCTAACAAATCCTTCTCGAACTCTTTGAGATCTTCTTCAGTCATATCATGACCATCAGCAAGTTGGGCATCGTGATTAGAATTATTTCCCATTCTCGGATATGGAGATTCTCGGACTAGACGTCTGAAAGCTCCTATTCAGTAGAGTTTTCAAACGTCACCATTCTTCTGTCTCCTACCAGAGTCTCAGATGCAGGGCTTGGGATGGGATATATTTCATTGAAGGCTAATTCCATCCTTCATCTTCCTCCATTTTTTAGCAGGAGAGCACATCAACTTCTTGTTGGTTGCTGGTGAGGTTGCTCCCAAGCTCGCATGAGCTAGTTTGTAGGTCTAGAATTTTCTCTAGATTCTGCGCCTAGTAGTCCATACTAATTCTTTTCTCGACTTGCCATTTTTACCAACCATATACCATTTGCCATTTTGGACAAGGGCTTTCCCTGGTTGGAAAATTTGTGGTCCCATAGAAGTGGCCTTTCGGCCATCAGGACTGTGCTGGTTGGTTAGAGATTTGTGGCTAGCTAGCTGTCCTTTTTTCTTGATATCCCTTAACCTTTGAAAAGCAGAACTTCTTGGGAGCTTTTCTCTTGAACTATGAAGCTCATAGTTGGTCTAAGGACAATTAAGGAGGTCCTCATCCCGTGCTTTTCTCGACCTCTTAAGTTCCAGGTCTGTGTTATCGTCTGAGGCAGGGATTTCCAGCATGCACTCCATCTTGCACTTATTGCACATGACCAAACCCCCAACAATGGTTGCTACTAATCCTTTAAGCCCTTGAGTTTCCATAGGGGCCCTTGGTTGATCTTCTGTGGTCACATTACCTTTTTCAGGCTGTGACCATTATAGGCCAACCATGTTAAGTGATGCCATAGGGAACATGTTAGTGTAAACTATCATTGGCATTTTTAGTATTGGGGTTAGGGCGATATGCTCTTGGTTGATCAAGCTTTGGATTATGACCCTGAACTGGACACAATTGGCAGTGGAATGGTGTGGTGATACATGCAATTTGCAGAATCTTTTCCTTGATCTCTTCTGGTCTAGGAATTTCTTGCTTGAGATCGGCCTTGATCACCTTTGCTTTGACCAGTTCATCATATATCTCTCCGATCTTGGCCAGGTCGAAAATATATGATGTGAAAATCAAGATTTTGTTGGCAAAGTATCCTCCAGACGGTTTAACGGGTTTCTAATCCCACAATGGTTTGACCAATGATTTGATAGTCACAGGTCCATTACCCAAATTCTAGACCTTGGCGGTAGTTATCTCTAGTTCCTGCCTCTTTCTGTTTTCTAAGGATTCTTCCTCAACATCTTCATGGTCTACTTGATGAGCAAGTACCTTGTTTTTGTAGAAGGGGGAGGGGGGATACTTTAAAGTTATGCTTCTGCCTTCTTTCAGCACTCTTTAAAACTTCAGCACATATACCACTATCTCCTGCAATTATGAGAAAGTGGTGTTGTTTAACTTCTTTCTTAGTGATAACCTTAATGCTCTTAACACAAATGGCCACCGTCTGACCGCTTTTCATGGGGAACCTGCACTTCATCCTTACGCTTTTGAACTTAGCGATGAAACTCTCAGTAGTTTTATGCTCTTCTTGTTTGATGGTAGTTAGGTCTCTAACCGTGACCTCGGGCTCAATCTAGTAAAATTATTCACGGAACTTGGCCTCCATTTGCCCCCAAGTGTGTATGAAGGCTTCTGGCAGCAAAGTGTACCAAGAAAAAGCATCCCTAGCTAAAGAGCTGTTAAACAGACATAGCTTGAGATAGGAATTATCTGCAAGAACTATACAATGGGCTAAGAACCTCACGATATGTTTCAGGGACGATGTACTACCATCTCCACTAATTAGTGAAAAATATTGAGGTTTGAAGTTCCGGGGAAAGGGTTGTCCTGGTCCACATAAGTGGGACAAGGCTTCCTCTATGTTAGGACATTGACTCTTTTGGAAGGCACTGGCTGTCCTTGAATTATACGCCTTAATTTGGTCATTTAAGTCATTATGGTTTAATGCTCAACTACACGGGGTGGTCTTTGGTTAGGCCTGAATTTCTCTTCTGATCCCTACCATTAGATCTTCTCTAATTATCATAGTCGCCTTTAATGTTAGTTAGGATACCGTTGACCATTTTATCCTTCGACTCTTTCCAAGAAGGTGGTCGATATTTGGACTAGATCTCGTTATCCTCTTTCGGCTGAACCTCACGGGTTTTACTCATTTCAGAAATTTCAGTAGGTGAAGCATTAGAGGACAAATCCCTCGTGACCACAGGTTCCAGTATAAGAACTTCGGAATCCATAGTTTGTTTCCATTTGTCCAAGCTGGCTGCTTCTGGAGGTAGGGTGGTGGTCCCTTTTGGATTCGTATTCCCTTGCTTGGAGGGCTCTTGAACTTTCTCGTTCAAAGCCTTCATCTTATCATAGATGGGAGTTAAGGCGTCCTTGATGAACCTCATCAATTCATCCTTGGCTAATTCCTGACTAGTGATATCCTCAAGATTTCCATCGCAAAGAGATAATTGGCTTCCATTAGTGGTGGCCCATGAATTTTTATTTGTGGCGTAGTCCTCACAAATCTACCTTTAGATTCACGTCTTCATTCTATATATCGGAATTTGGACATGCATTGCGAAAGAGTCCCACTGGGCGTACCAGATTATGTTTGTGCCCAAAATGTTGTCGTATCGGAATCTAGGGTTGCTGTTTGGTGGCTCACTTCCGAAGGAGTGAATACGCAAATGTATGGGGTGATAGGGATCTATTTGCTGTAACTTGATGCAGTGGGTGCGGTATAAGTAACTAGGACGAATGGGAGGGAGAATGGGAGCCTTGGGCCATGATGTCACGATCATGCCCTAAGTGGGCTGGTCTAGCTGACTTGGCCTTCTAGCTGCCTTCAAGTAAGCGTGCCACTAGTAAAGACTACTACTATAGAAGATTAGAAGTTGGTTCTAAATTGCGGCCCATGAAACATTATTCGAATCAAGTGAAAGTGAAGCAAGCAGACATCTTGTTTTCGCTGTTATTTTCTATGCCTATTGCTAGGATTTTAAGTATTTTCTTTTGTGCCTAGTCTAAATTTAATGTCAGCGTGTTCATGTTAGGAACGTGCAATTCAAGATTAGATGGGGGAGTTAAGTAAATCGACCTCTTTAAGTCAGACCATTTGAATACTGAACCATGACACGAAGATAGTCCTATGGTTTAAGCAGTTATAAAACCATGGTTGGTATTTTCCAATTATCGAAGTCAAGACTTGAAGGAGCCAAACGTAAAGGGGAGAAGGAAGATGCAAACAATTAGAACATAAATTAAATATTCGCGCTGTAGATTGAATTACACGCGCGTGAAAGAAACTATCTCCAGACTAAGCCATGAGCTGGCATTCTTAGTCGAGAGACCATCAACGGGATGAACATCCATTAGAAACCAAGGGTGTGGCAGAGCAGTAAAAAGACATGATCATGTCAAGGAGTGAGGTTGTGAGGGTCTCAAAGACTGGTTGGAGGCAGTCGAAATGAGAGTGATGATCTTCAAACGAGCTGCGGGAGCTAGTCAGAATGAAGTATGAAGGTCGGGAAGTCTCCATAAACAAACTTGAGATGCAAGTCGGATTGGGAGGAAAGCTTAGTTTTCGTGAGAACTGAGAAGGGTTGAGAGGAGAACTAAATCTTGATCTTGAATCGAAGAGACGGGTTTTGACAAGAAGGCTAGATTTTGAGTAACAAAGAAAACTTTTGAGGGTTTCGCAGTTATTGTAATTGATTGAGTTTTGATTAATTGTTTGTTTGAGTTGATTTGATTGTCTTTTGAGAAAAAAGGTTAATCTTCTTGTATAGGCGGCATAAGGGTGCGGATAGTCAACATGTGCATTCCCATGTCCATTTTCCCCTTCTGTCGATTTCGGCGTCGTGTTAGTGTAATTTCGGAAATTACGCTCGCGTTTACTCATGATTCAACTGTGGATACTAGCCAAACTTGGGTCATAAGTTAAATTGGGTTTTTAATTTCTCGAAGACTCTCTCAAGACCCGTAGTGATATTTTTCAAGTGTGAACATCTACAAATGAGGGAAGTAACCCTTTTTGTAGACAATTAGTTTTGTTGCACTTAATACACATTTTTTTTTACCTTATTAATAGTAAGTTTTGTTTTGCACGCATCGTTTTTTTTTCCATCACTTGGTCTACCTCGATTGCTGCGTCGATCTCGATGCCCACTTGGATTAGCCAAGTCAAGATGTATCAAATCGCCTATTAAAACTTATTTTCATAGTTCAAAATTAGTAAAATAACATGAGTTAACTGGCTAAGCATGAGTTAACGGGCTAGTAATAAACACAACTATTATCCCGCTATGTATTAACTATTCATTTGCGAAAATGGTATTTTCTTCTCCTTTTAATTTGATTGTTAGTGTTTTTTCTAATAAATATTCTTCATATACCAATTGATGACTCGTTACAAAGCGGAGCAAGGCTGTAAGTCAACGTTCCATAGTATGACTATGAAGAACTATTTACAATCTACCTAAAAGTTACACTTCGACATTAGAAATCATTTCAATCATCAGCAGGAATTAATCACATAAAACTAATCTCATCTAATCCTCTAGTTTATTAATTGGTGGATAAAATTATCTAGAGGACGGATTAAATCCTTTGATAACGAGCACTAGTTAGAATCATTGAGCATATTTAGTTTCTGGAAACTAACATGGGGCATTTTACAATTGGCACAGCGTTGATAGCAATGAAAGATCAGTATTGTGTGAATCCAAAAAAGAAATATATATATATATATATATATATATATATATATATATATATTATTACCCCTAATACCACACGTTATTGTAAAAGAGATGTTTCAAAGGCAGATAAAAATATGGTAGATTTGCAGAGCATGACATTGTGGTGGTGGCTAGGTTGACATTAAGGAAGAGGATGATGATTGTTTATGCAAAAATTGTACCAACAAAACTGTAAAGACACGCACGCACACCAAGACACAAGAACGTACGTGGTTCACTCAAATCAGGCTACGTCCACAGTGTTGCCTCACTCTCATTAATAATATGATACTTTTTACATATACATGAGACTATGAGCCTTTGAGAGATACTAGAGAGAAGGGAGATAGAGGTCCCCTTTAATGGGAGAGTGGCTCCCTATTTATAGAATTTGTCAAGGGTTTAGGTTAGGGGAATAGTAATGGGCTTTTGAGACATGGGTCTTGTGTGATCTTTGAGGTCTTCTAGTAGGCCTATCCCGTGGTCCAGTGTAGTATTTTAACAGGCTCGTTGTTTGGTCAGATGCCACGTCGATAAGTCCCCCAGTTCTTGACTGGGGCGGACTGCCTCGGTTGAGGACTTTCAAGTAAAGTGTATTGACCGAGCAACGGTGAACTTTTGCACTGCTGCGCTTGGTGTACCATGTAACGACCCGTCCCGCAAGTCGGGATTAGCTTAGTAGTTAATGACGGATTAACGAAGAGAATCGGTGATTAGTTGGATACTTTTGGAAGGTTGGTGCAGAATGACGATTTTGCCCCTAGAATGGGCAAAATGTTGACTTTTAGTTCGGACAGTCAAAAGGACTTTGACCGATGACCGTGACGTAGTTCGGGACGTCACGAGTCCGTAGACAGGTGGCATGCCCGATTCCGACATCCGAGGAGGAAGTTATGATGTTCGGAAGGTCGAGGGCATTATCGTAATTTGGTTAAAAAGAGGGAAATTGTTTACTTTTTGTTTGACCATTAGTTTTCATGCAAACTGAGGACCGTTAGAAAGGTCTCGACGTCCTAAGTACAACGACAGGCGGCACGTTGTCATCGAACGTCGGACGATTAAGTTGTGGTTCTAGAAAGGTGAAGGGTAAAATGATAATTTGAACTCTCAGGGGCATTTCAGTCTTTTTACACCTTGGGAAGTGTTCCAATCAGATAAGGACATGTGTGCAGTGATTATTGGATATTTTTAAGGGTTGGACCACAGGGTGTTGACACCTGTTTGTTTCCTAGAGGCTTCTAGCCTATACACGGTTACACGTTTAAAATAGTTGTGCTCGATCGGTTGAGAAAAACAGAGAGACTGAGCCGTGAGAAAATCGACCATTCCCCAAGTCTGATTCGTGCGTATGTTCTTTGTGGAGTGTTTAGAGCTAAGTTGAGAGGCTGGTGAGTGTTTCTGGGTGAGTGTTGAGTGAGGAAAAAGCTGGGAATGGTGGGAAAATAGTAAAAAAAACAGAGAGATTCTTGGTGCACGGCTGAGAGCCCAATCAATCAAACTCATCGAAGTTGAGTTGTGATGGTGTTCAGTGGATGGAGGAGACACTCTAGGACGCTAACGGACACGGCGGAGCTCACGGCGGTGCGCAGAACGGGTAAGTTTCTTCTGGTTCCCCTGTTTTTCCCGTTAGTTCAAATCCAAAGTCGTGAAGTTTGGGGACTGGATGAGTGATTGTGTTGCTGCTAGAAGCTTTAGGTGGTTTCTATCTAGCTCTGGGAATCGAAATAGTGGCTGGAAGGACAACGGGTGGCCGGAATTCGAAACTGGTTTTCTCTGTGTTTTGGTTCGAGTTTGGGAGGTAAGAATCAGAACTCCATTTCGTGTGCTAATTAGTTGAATCTGTTGCTTAGAGTGGGATGAAACTAATGGTAAAGAGAGGATTGAAAATGTACCGGAAGTGGGTGAAAATTGGCCTCGCCGGCTCGGTTCGACCGGACCGGTCTTGACCGGTTAAACCTGGTTGGCTGGAGGTAGGGGACGATGAACAGTGCAGGCGCGTGGCTCCCACGCGCAGCCCCTTTGGACGGCGCGTGGGGCTACTTTTGGGGAAATGTTCAACATGGTTTTCACTCTAATCGATGTAACGAACATTTTAGGACAAGTTTCGAGTCGATCGGACATCGTCTCGATAAGTTTTGGGATGAGGTTTTAGGCCTCGGTTAAAAATAGTTAAAAATACGGGAAAATTATGGGGCTTTAATATGAGTATTGTGAAGTAGTTAGTAACCTTAGTATGGGATTTGGACAGGTTCGGGAAAGCCGAGGATAACAGAATGACCAGGAACGGCGTAAGTGCGCGCGTGTCGAGGCGACGTCGGAATGGTCTGTGAGTGGACTTTGTTTTCTAACTCTTGAATGCATGCATATATGTTTTTAGATGTTTTCTATACGTTATTCTATGATTTGACTTATGATCTTGATGGTTTACGATTTTGCACGTTTTTTGAGGAAACTACAGAATTTTACGTTTTACGAGATTTCGATGGATATTGTGATTTGAACCTGGTTTTAATGATTTGATGTCGGGATTTGAAAAATGATTTAATATCAATGAAATTAAAGGGATTTTGGAAAATGTCTTCGGGCTTAGAGGCCCAGTTCAAAAAGTGGTTTTAAGAAACGTGATTTCGGGTTTTGGAATGGGATTTCTGGATGACGATTCGGGATTCGATTTGGGACTTGGAAGTGGATTCCAGGTTTGGGTTCAGAATGGTTATTCTGGATGCCGGCTTACGAGATGATGGTTTCGGACTCGGATCTGGAAATGGATGATGAATATGAGTTCTAGGTTTGGATCCGGGATCCTGATGAGATTACGGATTCGAATTCAGATATGAATAGTGGTTATAGATTGGATTTGCTGGATCTGGTTATTGGGTTTAAAGACCCGGATATGATATGACGGGGGCGGGCCCAGATTGGGTTTAAAGACCCGGATTGATTTTAAAGACTCGAGAGTTTAAAGACTCGAATATTGATAGTTCCCCTGTAGGCCTGTTGAGTTTAAAGACTCGGATTATATTGAGGCCTGGATTGAGTTTAAAGACTCGGGAGTTTAAAGACTCGGATAGATCCAACAGGTTCGATGGATGGATATGTGGTTTCAAATGTGTTTGGATTTCACTGAGTTTTGATGATGATGGTTTTGAATAAAAGTTTTTCGATGTTTTGGGCTCTGCCCAGATGATGTGGTTTTCGATGGTTTTGGGCTGAGGCCCAGGATTTGAGAAAAGGGAACTGTGTTCGGTTTTTCTTACATGAATTTAATATGCATGCATTGGTTTATAATTGGAGGGTATAAATGTACTTTTTTTATAAACTGTTTTAAACTTATACTTTATTTTTGTCCACTCACAGTCTTTTCATGTTTTCGATACTCTCCAGGTTGTTGCGGTGCGGGCTGTTGGTCGAGAGAGACGGAGACATCACACCCGTGATCCACAGTAGTTCGGTGCACTCTGGGAAGTCCGGTTACTTTTAGGGGTGGTTGGATCGAGAATCCCTTGTCCGACCTACGTGTCACATGAAGGTTGGACGTCAGTTTAGCCTTCGTGTCACGCGTAGGTTAGACGGGAGCAGGATTTAGCCCTTAGCCCCGGGGGATTAGGGGTGGGTCCTGACATACCATCAGTCCCCCAAGTCCTCGGTCGAGGTAGGACGCGAAAGATAAGAGCCCTTGTACGGTGTTGTACGTCTGAGTGGATTGACGATGATGCGATTGCACTCTGGTAGTCCCCCGGTGAGTATGACTCCATGTATGAATCTGACTGCCTGTGAGGGATGCGTGGCTGCATATGTGTGTCAGTCGACATGTGAGCTGAGTGTAGCATTGACAGTGGGCTCAGTAGTTGAGCGGCTCGGTACGCATTAAGCTAATGTGGGTGCTCGGTAGTGTGTCGAGCAACTCGGTATGTGTTGAGGCGATGTGGGTGTTCGATAATGTGTCGAGCAGCTCGGTGATGTGTCGAGCGTATGTGGGTGCTCGGTAGTGTGTCGAGCAGCTCGGTAATGTGTCGAGCGTATGTGGGTGCTCGGTAGTGTGTCGAGCAGCTCAGTAATGTGTCGAGCGTATGTATGAGTTCATGCATGCTTGACATGGATGAGTGTTATGTATGTCGGCATGCACGAGGGCACGTATGTGTGACATATATGCCAATATGCATGAGGGCATGTATGTAGGTCATGTATGAGTGGCATGTATATCGGTATGCGTGAGGGCATGTATGAGTGACATATATGTCAGTATGCATGAGGGCATGTATGTCAGTATGCACGAGGGCATGTATGTCAGTATGCACGAGGGCATGTATGTGTGACATGTATGTCAGTATGCACTAGGGTATGTATGTGTGACATGTATGCGTGAATGTAATGATGGTCAGAATGGGTTTCTGATTGGAAGTGTTACCTTGTTGTATTCAAGTGTGTTATGAGGTTTTCCTTGATGCATGCTAAGTTGTTTGCCTTGGGATTATGATGACCAACCGAGTAGGGAATCCGAGGGGACATCGGTGTGGACCGATGAAGAGGGGGCCTGAGGGGACATCGGGAGACCGACCGAGTAGGGAGTCCGAGGGGACATCGAAAAACCTACGGAGTAGTGAGTCCGGGGGACATCGAGAGATCGACCGAGCAGGGAGTCCGAGGGGACATTAGAAGACCGACCGAGCAGAGAGTCCGGGGGACATTGGGAGACCGATCGAGCAGGAAGTTCGAGGGGATATTGGGAGACCGACCGAGCATGGAGTCCGAGGGGACATCGGAAGACCGACCGAGCAGGGAGTCCGGGGGGACATCGGAAAACCGACCGAGCAGTGAGCCCGATGGGACATCGAGAGACAGACCGAGTAGGGAGCCCGAGGGGACATCGAAAAAATCGACCGAGCAGTGAGTCCGGAGGACATCGAGAGACCGACCGAGCAGGGAGTCCGAGGGGACATCAGAAGACCGACCGAGCAGAGAGTCCAGAGGAAATCGGGAGACCGACCGAGGGGACATCAGGAGACCGACCGAGCATAGAGTCCGAGGAGACATCGGTGGGGACCGATGAAGACATCTGGGTTGTTGTAATAAAGAGAGATAATATCTTGGTGGGGTCAAGTGGTAGAGGGCAGGTTACCAAGCATGATTATATATGTATTTTTTTGTGGTGGGTAGATGCCTACAGAAGGCTAAAAAGTAGCTGTTATTTGTTTGTGGTGGGCAGAGTTTGCAGGGGTTTAAAGTACCAAAATTTATGGTTTGTAGAGGCTACAATATATATATATTTATTTTGTGGTGGGAAAAAGACTTTGTGAGAGAAGAACAAGGGGCTTCGACCGACCGAGAAAGAAGAATTTCCCTGGGTTCTTCCTGCGTAATATTTTAGTAATGGACTTTTGAGGCATGGGCCTTGTGTGATCTTTGAGATCTTTTAGTAGGCCTATCCCGTGGTCCAGTGTAGTATTTTAACAGGTTCGTTGCTTGGTAAGATGCCACATCGAAAAGTCCCCCAGTTCTTGATTGAGGCGGACTGCCTCAGTTGAGAACTTTCAAGTAAAGTGTATTGACCGAGCAACGGTGAACTTTTGCACTGCTCCGCTTGGTGTACCATCAGTCCCCCAAGTCCTCGGTCGAGGTAGAAAGCGAAAGAGAAGAGCCTTTGTAGGGTGTTGTATGTCTGAGTGGATTGACGATGATACGATTGCACTCTGGTAGTTCCCCGGTGAGTATGACTCCATGTATGAATCTGACTGCATGTGAGGGATGTGTGGCTGCATATGTGTGTCAGTCGACATGTGAGCTGAGTGTAGCATTGACAGTGGGGTCGGTAGTGGCTCGGTACGCGTTAAGGTGATGTGGGTGCTCGGTAGTGTGTCGAGCAGCTCGGTAATGTGTTGAGCCAATGTGGGTGTTCGGGAATGTATCGAGCCAATGTGGGTGCTCGGTATGTGTCGAGCGTATGTATGAGTTTATGTATGCTTGACATGGATGAGTTTATGTATGTCGGCATGTAACGACCCGTCCCGAATTCCGGGATTTGTTTAGTGACTAATCTTGATTAGTGAGGCTAAACGGTGGTTAGTAGGGCGGAATCGGACAAATTGTGCAAAATGACCGTTTTGCCCCTGGTCGTGGGTAAAATGTTGACTTTTTGATCGGGCGGTCAAACGGACTTTGACCGATGACCGTGACGTAGTTCGGGACGTCACGAGTTCATAGACAGGTGGCACATTCGATTCCGACATTCGTAGAGAAAGTTATGGTGTTCGGAAGTTGAGGGGTATTTTGGTAATTTGGCATGTTTGGGGCCAAATGTTGACTTTTTGACCGGGAGGTCCGATGGGCGAGGGCCAAGGACCGTTACGTAGGTATCGTCGATACGAATCCAACGACAGGCGGCATGCCGAGATCGGAGATTCGACGACAACGTTATGGTCAAGGAAACGAACTAACGAACCGAGGCTCGGATTAAAATAATAATATAATAGTGAATAGTGACCGTTGACTGTGCACATCCGGATGAGTGACAAGTGTCACCCATCCCTTGTTTCCAGCTCCATGTTTCCCTCCCAACACTATCATTACAACATCATCATTCCTTATCCATCATTTTCCTTCCTTTTCCTTTATTTTCTTTCAAACCGTGCACGATTTGGGGAAAGGATGAACGGGGAGAATTGACTCCCTCTCTCTGCCGTTCCTGAGAGAAAACTGAGAGACTATGATGATCGAATTAACGGGGAAACACGAGGGGTTGTGAGAGGGCTGAATTTTGGATTTTTGGATTTCGGGAAAATTGGGGGGAAAATTCGAATTGGAGGAATTAGGCCGTGAGGATCGCAATTGAGCTTACCTTCAGCTTCCTGGGAGTGCCAGGATCATAATTGTCGAAGAAACGAGAAGAATTGGTGCCGTTTTGGCTCTGAACGGGCTTGGTGACAGAGGAGGAATTTCGAGGTTGAGTCGTGATCGTGGAGTGTTTAGACGACGGAATTGAGGTGGGGAAACTGCCTATCATGATCCCACGATGCTTCTGGGTTCGTCAATTGAAAGGAAACGGTCGTGGTTGACGAAACTCCATGCTTGAACAGTGACTGTGTTCGAGCTTGAGTTCATTGGGTTAGAGGTGAGATTGTATGAAATTCATCTTGTAGAAATGATCCTTACACTCTCACGATACTCACTGTGTTAATTAATTTGAAAAATAGGGTCGAAATCTATGAACCCGAATCGGAGACCCGTCGAGGATCGATCGATAGTCGTGAGGCTTTAGACCACGATTCGAGAAATTGAACTTGCAGAACTTAATTAGAGTTGGATTGGAAGGGATCAGTTGAAAGAACGGATCGAATTGAGGTTAAATTGAATGAGATTGAATCGGGTCTGTTCGCGGGTTTTTCAACCCGTTTACCAGACAAACGGGCGAAGGGGATGACTGTGCTGGTACTGTAGCTGGCGCGTGGCTTCCACGCGCAGCCGCTTGCGGCGGCGCGTGGTGGCGCGTGATTGGGAATCTTGAGGTGAGGTCAACATGACTTCTGTCCTATTTAATGTAACAGACATTTTGGAATTGGTTTCGTGTCGATCGGACACCGTCTCGATAGTGTTCGGGATGTCCGAAGGTTTTAAATTAAGTTTAAAAATAAGTAAAAATTCGGGAAAATTACGGGATTTTGATAGGATGTTAATGATGAGGTTAGTAACCCTCTAATGTGATTTGGACAGGATTGGGAGTCCCGTGATAGTGGTGTGGCCCGGGAGGGCCGGTGGCACGCGTATCGAGGCACACGGTTAAAACGGTCTGTGAGTGGACTTTGGTTTTATAAATTCTATGCATGCTTAAATGTTTTACATGGATTATGATTGTGATTGTATGATGTTGGTTTGGTTGTTGGTAAATTGTACGGTTTCACGTATTTCGAGGCGATTTACGTGCTTCCACGTAAATCGAGATTTTCCAGTTTTACATGGATTTTCCATATTTATGACTTGGATATAATATGATAAAATGGTTTTGAAATTGGAAATAGGAACTCGGGCTTGAGGCCCAATTATGTTGGAAATTTCGGACTTGGAGTCCATTTGAGAATCGGGCTGCGGGCCCAGTTGGTTTATCGGGCTGCGGGCCCAGTTGGTTTACAAATCGGGCCGTGGGCCCAGTGGTTTATAAAATCGGGCATGAGGCCCAGTTGGATAATAAATGTGATTTCGGGTCAGGGACCCTATATTTTATAATGGTGATTTTGGGTCAAGGACCCTAAATGGAATTACATGGTTTTATGGAAATTTCGGGCAGGGCCCAATTGTAATGATGTGATAAAGGATTTAATAAAACTGTTTTCCATATACCATCTGGATACAAGGATATATGATGGTCTCCTCCAGATGTCTGGGACACTGGGGAAGTCACGGTGCATTGCCTGCGAGGGGTCATTATACGGAGCAGCCGGACCGTATGATGACTCAGGAGCAGGATTGCTATGATTAACGTCAGGGACGTCAGACATCAGGGATGTCAGATATATGGACCCGGAGAGACCCCGGGCAGCACGAGTAGCTTATGAAACCGTGAGACATGACGTCAGGGACGTCTCGCATCAGGGATGCTGGTGATGGTAATGGTAAAATATGGATTAATGAATAAAATGTCTTATTGGTTGGATATGTGTTACGTGGTAAAAACGGATTATTGGTTATGAAATGGTATGTAGGGTCGGGGACCCTAAATGGTTTTGGATTTTTGAATTGATGTTCATCTATGGTTGTGGGTGGTGACCCACATGGTTTTAATATGTATGGTGGTGGTATTCCACAGTTTTGGGCTGAGTTCCCACACTTGGTTTTTGGTTAACGGTTTTTGGGCTAAGGCCCTAATGGCTCGGTTAAGCAAACGTTTGGGTTACTGGTTTTTCGTAGCATGCATACGTTTTTATTGGAGGGCATAAATGTCTTATAAATGTATTTGGTAACTTAATGGTTTTTGTCCACTCACATCTTTTGGTTTTAATGCCCTTCAGGTTGATCACGGATGCGTTTGCAGCAGGGACTGGGACATTGCACACCTCCTCCATCGATCCTTGCGCACTCTGGATGCCCTGTTTGGGCAGTGGCTCTTGGTCATCCCTTGTCTGACACCCCTGGTTGGACGGGAGCAGGGCACATTCCATGGTGATCCCGGGGGGATTGGGATGGGTCCTGTCACGGCATGCACGAGGGCACGTGGGCACGTATGTGTGACATGTATGTCAATATGCATGAGGGCATGTATGAGTGACATGTATGTCGGTATGCGTGAGGGCATGTATGTGTGACATGTATGTCAGTGTGCGCGAGGGCATGTATGTGTGACATGCATGCGTATATGCACGAGGGCATGTATGTATGTCATGTATGAGTGACATGTATGTCGATATGCACGAGGGCATGTATATGTGACATGCGTGTCAATATGCACGAGGGCATGTATGTATGTCATGTATGCGTACGTCAGTAATGATGGTTAAAAGGGATTTCTGATTGAAAGTGTTACCTGGTTGTATTCATGTGTGTTATGAGGTTTTCCTTGGTGCATGCTAAGTTTTTTGCCTTGAGAGTGTGATGATCTCCTGAGTAGAGAGTCCGAGGGGACATCGGTGGGGACCGACCTAGAAAGGAGTCTGGGGGCACATCGGTGGGGACCAACGGAGCGGGGAGTCCGAGGTGACATCAGGAGACCGACCGAGTAGGGAGTCCGAGGGGGGCATCGATTGACCGACCGAGTAGGGAGCCCGATGGGACATCAGTGGGGAGCTATGAAGAGGGGGTCTGAGGGGACATCGGGAGGTCGACCGAGCAAGGAGTCCGAGGGGACATCAGGAGACCGACCGAGCATGGAGTTCGAGGGGACATCGGGAGACCGACCGAGTTGGGTGTCCAAAGGGACATCGGGAAACCGACCGAGTGGGGTTCTGGAGACTGATCGAGCATGGAGTCCGAGGGGACATCGGGAGGTCGACCGAGTAGGGCATCGGGAGACCGACCGAGCATGGAGTACGAAGGGACATCGGGAGACCGACCGAGCATGGAGTCCGAGGGGACATCGGGAGACCGACCGAGTGGGTATCGGGAGACCGACCGAGTGGGTATCGGGAGACCGACCGAGTAGGCATCGAGAGACCGACCGAGCATGGAGTCTGAGGGGACATCGGGAGACCGACCAAGCGGGAAGACCAAACGACCGAATAGGCATCGGGAGACCGACCGAGCATGGAGTCCGAGAGGACATCAGGAGTCCGACCGAGCAGGGAGCCCGATGGGACATCGGTGGGGATCGATGAAGAGGTGGTCCGAGGGGACATCGAGAGGTTGACCGAGCAGGGAGTCTGAGGGGACATCGGGTGACGGACCGAGTGGACATCGGGAGACCGACCGAGTGGACATCGGGAGACCAACCGAGCATCGAGTCCAAGGGAACATCGGGAGACCGACCGAGCAGGAAGTCTGAGGGGACATTAGGAAACCGACCGAGCAGGGAGCCCGATGGGACATCAGTGGGGACCGACGAATAGGGGGTCCGAGGGGACATCAGGAGGCCGACCGAGTAGGGAGTCCAAGGGGACATCGGGAGACCGACCGAGTGGACATCAGGAGACCGACCGAGCATGGAGTCCGAGGAGACATCGGTGGGGACCGATGAAGTCGTCTGGGCTGTTGTAATAAAGAGAGATAATATCTTGGTGGGGTCAAGTGGCAGGGGGCAGATTACCAAGCATGATTATATATGTATTTTTTTGTGGTGGGTAGATGCCTACAGAAGGCTAAAAAGTAGCTGTTATTTGTTTGTGGTAGGCAGAGTTTACAGGGGTTTAAAGTACCAAAATTTGTGGTTTGCAGAGGCTACAATATATATATTTATTTTGTGGTGGGAAAGAGGCTTTGTGAGAGAAGCACAAGGGGCTTCGACTAACCGAGAAAGGAAAATTTCCCTGGGTTCTTCGTGCCTATTGGACATATTGTATTTTCTGGGTTTTCCTTGGTGTTCTTGGTGGCCATGGTGTTTTAGCAGGTGAGAAAAATTGAAGAGAACCGACATAACGTTTTGTATCGATTCCCACAAGCTGCGCCAAACTATTGTTGCAAAAATTGTACCAACGAGACTGTAAAGACACGCACGCCACCATGACACAAGAAAGTACGTGGTTCACCCAAATCGGGCTACGTCCACGGTATTGCTCTTCTCTCATTAATAACATGATGATATGGTTTGTACAAGTATGAGAGGTTTAGAACCTTTAGAGAGAGAAAGTAGATAGAAGAGAGAGATGCCCTTTTTAATGGGAGAGGGGCTCCCTATTTATAAAATTTGTCTAGGGTTTAGGTTAGCAGAATAATAATGCGTTTTTGAGGCATGGGCCTTGTGTGATCTTTGAGATCTTTTAGTAGGCCTATCCCGTTGTCCAGTGTAATATTTTAACAGACTCGTTACTTGGTCAGATGTCACATCGACAAGTCCCCTAGTTCTTGACTGAGGCGGACTTCCTCGGTTGAGGACTTTCAAATAAAGTGTATTAACCGAGCAAAGGTGAACTTTTGCACTGCTCCGCTTGGTGTACCATCAGTCCCCCAAGTCCTTAGTCGAGGTAGGACCAAACTGTTGATGCAAAAATTGTACCACCGAGACTGTAAAGACACGCACGCATACCAAGACACAAGAATGTACGTGGTTCACTCAAATCGGGCTACGTATACGGTGTTGCCTCACTCTCATTAATAATATGATACTTTGTACATATACATGAGACTATGAGCCTTTGAGAGATACGAGAGAGAAGGGAGAGAGATGTCCCCTTTAATGGGAGAGTGGCTCCCTATTTATAGAATTTTTCTAGGGTTTAGGTTAGGGGAATAGTAATGGGCTTTTGAGACATGGGCCTTGTGTGATCTTTGAGGTCTTCTAGTAGGCCTATCCCGTGGTCCAGTGTAATATTTTAACAGGCCCGTTGCTTAGTCAGATACCACGTCGATAAGTCCCCCAGTTCTTGACTGAGGCGGAGTACCTCGGTTGAGGACTTTCAAGTAAAGTGTATTGACCGAGCAACGGTGAACTTTTGCACTGCTCCGCTTGGTGTACCATCAATGATGAAAGGAACGAAATTATATCAAACTTGCAAACCAGAAAAATAAGTGGCTATCATATATAGGTGTAGCTTTGTATCCGTTAAATTTACTAGTTGCAATTTTGGAGATAAGCATACCCAAACTGCTAGCATCCGCCACCAAGTAAAATTATTTTTTACCTTCCATTCATCTTTCGGCAGGACTTCAATAACACAGCCAGTAAAACCGGTAATCTCACACATCTTTCTATTAGAAGTGGACGTGATCAAGGTAGCAAAATTGGAGGAGTCCATGGGAGAAGAAAGAAATCAACATCACCCAAGTTATATTCCAGAAAATACAGGTTTTTTATTTAATAGTTTTGGGGTCAATAAGTAGCAAAGAAAAGAGTAACTTAAGACATCAAACCAGGAGTAGCACAGCACTCTGCAATGACTGAATATTAAACACACTTTAATGACAAAAAAAACTCTCTTTTTTTAAGCTCCTTTTAATATCCACTCAGATCTCCGGCAGCCATTGCGCTTCCACTTGACATTGTCGTCGAATTCATGGAAGTACTGAAGGTCATGATCATCATGGTCACCTCCCCAAATGGCATGCTTGTAACCTATTTCCTGCACCCTCTTTGCTGCCGGAACATGCACTACCTCATGGAAGCCAATGTCATATTTAGCCTTCTCCATTGATGCATTGTCGAACATAGAAGCACCTTGAGCGAACTGCGACTCATTAATGACATTGACACCCATGAAAGGCATTAACTTTTTGCCTCCGGAGCCACACCATCCATGGCGGTTCAGGTTTTGGGCATGCCATTGGCCTCCACCAAACATTTAGTTGTGGTTCATGAGCTGAGACTGAGAGTCAAGGCACAAAGAAGGCACAATTTAAACACCTGCAAAATGGTTGTTGTGAACATAGTCATCATTCGAGTGCCAAGAGGACTCCTGGTGCACTGAGTAGCTCTGTTGTTGAGCCTCATAGCTCTGCTGCTGGAACCCAAAGCCACGGCGCATGTTCTTCGATGTATTTTGTTTAGACTTTTGATGTTAGTTGGCTTGACTCTTTATCTGTTGGGGTTGCCATTTATAGGGTTCGATTTGAAGGTAAGTTTTAACTAGCTAAGAATGCATCTCATATCCGTATAGATTGATCTGATAAAAAAAATACGTATAGATTGAGAAGGGGGGCCATTTATATGGGCCCCTGCAACTTTATTCTCCCAACTTTGAAAGGATACAAAGCTCAGAGATATTCTAGCAGCCAAATTGGATAAAGAAATAATTACCCAACATGGTTATGATTCCCATTTCACCTCGGTTTTCTTACTCACCAAACAGAATAACATTAGAGAACTAAGCCATGATTTATATGATGACAGGGATTCAATTTCTACTCAACTCAAGCACAAACCATACAAAGCGAAACTTGACAAGAAAACAAAAACGTAGAACTTTGAGGGAGTACAGAACACTAAGATGGAGAAAAGTAAGTTCCAATGAATATCTTGAAGGAAAAAGAAACATGACAGGAAAACAAACCCTACCTAAGTAAGCATTTTGATCAATAAAAGATCTAAAAGCAATTCAGATGCCACAAATGAAAGTCAGTTCACCGCATAAACGAAAAATTTGTCTCAAACAAAATTTCCCAACAGGGGGAATGAATGCAGGACCGTTGTTCTATCTTTCCAGTATATCCAGGGAATCACAGCGATACACCAGAGCTAAGAAAACAAAGCACCTTGTAACATCTTTCCAGTATCTCTTTCTCAGTAGATAGACATAGCTCCGCTTTATAATACTAAAGCCAACGCCAGCAAAAGTTATGTACAAACATTACCCCTAAAAGTAGCCATGAGTCTCAGCCCCCTACCATTTCCAAAGAATGATGCAACTCTCTCTACCCAAGCATGAGTGAGCCACAGCTATCTGGGTGACATGCCACAGTCATCGATTGGCGATTTCAGTCCAACCCTTCATGAGGAGTCAAAGAAGCTGCATGACCAACTATCTCTACAGAAATAAACAGTTGAAGCTCACTCACTCTTTCTCCTGCAATTCCCAGGTAACAGAAATTTATACTTCTCTGCATTCTCAAACAGATGGGTAGGAAGATGAACAGCTGAAAAGGAATGAGGAATCGGCCCCATTTTCCCGATGATTTCCTTGAAGGTATACTCCTCAGGAAGCATATCAAATAAATCAGACCCCTTGCAGATTACTTTCTGAACTCTTTCCGGGTTTAGATAGTTGGAAAACCTGACTCTGTCATAATGGCTGTATGCTTTCATCTTAAATATGAACTCACTGATTTTTCGAAAACAAAAGCTACAATGCCACCCTGCATCTGCTAAGATGTCGTCTGTCTGCCGATAGTGTGCATACCTTGTCACCCCTTCCCGGTACCTGTGGACTGAGGCTCTCCAACTGTTATTGTCCACAAGAAATTCAAAGGAATATAGGTAGTTCTTCAACCGAAGATGTAGGATTTGAGGAACCTCATCACACCACCTCAGGAGGTTGATAGTGTGCCTGCTTGGGATCTCATCAACATCAGACATTATCAACAAGTCATCCTCGGTAATACCGGCAATTTTGAGAAGCTGGTCCAATGCTACTCGCTGATATGCCTCCTCAACAAACGGATTTTCCCCTCTCTTGAATCTTCCTCCAATAGTCCCATAGGTCAACCGAGGCTCCACAAATTTGAACTGATCACGATAACGGGAGAAAAACAGCGGCTTTTGCAATCCAGTAAATGTTGAGTTTGACTCAAGGAGAACAAACTGTGTAACGTAGGGAAACAATTCTTTCCATCTTATGGTAAGTATGTCCATCTCATTGCTGAACAACACTGCATCGAAAACGCGCCTAGGGTACTCGCGGACCCTCCACCCATGAAGTCTGCAGAGGTTCTCCATTGACACATTCTCATGATAATAGTGAGGGATATCATGAAACGGTTTGGGAGGTTTTTCCCACAGTGGTCGCAAGAAGTATGAAATCTTCTGTCCATGCACGTAAATGCCAAAGATGCACATCGGGATAAGTGTAAAAAGAATGAGAAGTACTTTGATGTCAAATCCACGAAGGATGCAGCGAACTCTTGACATGCTCAGCATCCTGCCTGATTCCTGCACAATAATAAAGAGTACATTGTCAGCCACAACACACACTAAAGTCCAGCATTGCAATCAACAAATTTTTGGAGGTTTCAATGACTCAGATATAGATTAAGTGCATAATTATTTAGAAATTTTTTTTTAGTTAAATCAGCATTCCCATACATGGGGAAAAAGTTAGCAAAAACAATTGCAAATTCCAATTTCTTGCTTTATGCTTTAGAGTTATTTATGTACCCAATTCATCGTCATTTAGTAAATAACCAAAGGATGGCTCTAGGATTCAATTCGGGACAATACTTCCAAGGGTATTGGAACCAAAGCTGAATGATGTGACGGATACACTTATACAATGGTGTATCGGATCCAGAAAACCAACAGCCTTCTATATAAAAGAATGGGCTTTTTTTATTACAAAATTTCGTATTTCCAATAAAACAAAGGCAGGAAATCCATCTGATCTGATCTCCATACTTGGACCAACTGACCAGCATCGCAGAAACAGAGATTTAACTTTGGTTGCGTAGAAAACTCAGGGAAACAAGTCAAAATAGCAAATCACCTAACAAAAAGTTACACTCAAATTGCCCAAATAAATTGCTTTCGAAATAACGTAGAAAAGGTTGATGATTTCTGGATTTAACATTTCATAATTCCTTCTACATTACCCAGAAAACAAAAACCAATTAAACCCGCAAACCCGACATACACAGAAAGAGAAAAGCACCATACTTTTTTTTAAAATATTTTAATTCGAAAGGGAACCAAAAATATAAGAAAAGTAAAGTACCTGGCCGCAAACGTTGCCGCAAATATCATCACTCTTCTTAGAGCAGTAATGGCCTCCTCCTTCACCCATCATCCACCACATTCTGTATCTTCCTCACCGCCTACGCGTCTTGCGTTCACAGCTATATCTCAATAGCTCGACGGAGACCCAGTAGGGTTGAGAGCACACCAGATCGATCGACCACGAAAATTAAGAAAATGTCCCTCCGCAAGTCCCAGAATCCGCTAAAAATTGGAACTTTCCCAGATCTACTCCTCCGGAAGAACGAAGCAGAGATCGAGTGTAAATGGAGACTGTTGGGCTCGTCTGATTAAGGTGATTGAAGCCCCCTCTTTGTCTCTCTGTCTCTAAGGAGCTTACAGATCAGAGATGCCTAAGAATTTCCAAAAAGAATGAAGAGAGGAAAATAATATCCCAAGTTTGAGAGAGTTTGGGGATGGAGAAAAAGAATTATAATAATAAAGAAAACAAAAGAAGAAAAAAAAGGGAAGAGAACGTTAAGAAAGCAAAGGTAAAGGAATCAGTAGAAGCAAGGAAGGAAAGGGAGAGGGTTTTGTTGTGTGGGCTGTGACCTCTCTGGTTTTTTTTTTTTTTTTGATCTGGTCCTCTCTGGTATTGGGTGGCAGATGTCCTCACAACGCAACTCTACGCCTACGCAAAATCAAGCCGTTTCATTTGTCCTCTACCCTACCCCCCACACCCTCATTTTAAAAACGACTTTTTCCCATCTTCTCCTCAATTTACCAATCTGCCCATCTCTTTTAATTCTGCAGTGTGCGAGTTGAAGACTTTTTTATTATGTGTTTTCTTTTTTATCAATTCAAAAATCATTTAAATTTAATTGTTTATATTTGTCTATTAATAAATCAACCATTTTGTATGACGGAAAAGTTACTTCACAATAAAACCAATTACTTGCGCGGTACATATATTGATGATTAATCATTTTTATAGTTACTATTCAATTCTAACAAATAAAGAAAATAGTTATTATTCAATTAAAGAAACATGTGAAAATAGTAATGTGAGGGGAGGAGGGTATTGTTGTAATATGGGTTGGAAGAGGGAACATGGGGAAGGAAACGGCTTTGGCTGGGTCTGGGTTGTGGAGGTCGGTTTTAGGGGCCCACGCGGTCTGCGACCGGGACTGCCTCTCTCAACGGACAATAACGCCTAATGATGATGTGTCCTCTCTTTCTCTCTCTTGCTTCATTGAATCATTTTGCTGACAATTGGTGCATTGCTACTTCCAGCCAGGTCTCTCTTGGACACGTGCCTTCCTGTCTTGCCTTCATATCTTGCAGAGTGCCGTATATTTCAAGGTTGCAACCTTTTGGGCCCGTTTTAGATCTTGGGCTTGGATTTCTCATGATCTTTGTCTTTTTCTTAGTTAGTGGCTTAAATATATCGTTATTAAAACTTCAATTTATTTTAATGACAAATTCTTTACTCTAATTTCTTTCTCTTTTCAATTGAAAGAAAATGGATGAGCCCAGGTGAAGGTAGTATTTGCATGCATTCTTCTTTCTTGTTTTAATATAATGTGGAATCCAAAATTACCGAAAGAATGTGGAGTTATCCCGTGGCCCATAATTCTCGAAATGACCAAATTACCCCTAGCAATAATACTTAAAGCCCAAGCAGGACATGGCTCAAGCCCACAATGCTTACATAGCCCAAATATTGGGCCCAAACCGGGATGATACGTGGAAGCCTCTCACCCTCGATCTGCATAGCACGTGTTAGCGCACAAATCAATGAGTATTTGTCCCACATCGGAACTATGGAAATTGAGCATCCCACTCACCCCTATATAAAGGGAACACATTTCTCAATAAAGGTAATTTTGTTCAACGCTACTTAAACTCTTGAGATTTATCTTTCGAAGCTGACTTAAGCATTGGAGTGTTCTTGGTCGAACACCCCCCGGGTCTCGATCATTGAACGAACGATAGCTTATCGTTTGCTTGTTTGCAGGGATCCTTGAGTCTTTTGAGTTTAAAGGACGAATTGTGCTTCAACAATTGGTGCTTTCATTGAGAGCTTGAAGATATTCAAGAAGAAGCTCTCACGATTGTTCATCGTTCATCCTACTTCGTTCATCGTTCTTAACGTTGATTCGAAGATCTTGAACGTGTTCATCGTTCGACAAATTTCCATTCAAGATTCGCTGATCAAGCATGGCCAGGGTTCGACAATCCGTTCATTTAGCTGGAGAAGGTGTTTCTGCCTCAACTGCCCAGACGAGGAATGAAGCTCACATTGAGACTCCAGAGGAACGCCCAACTCGACCCCGTCGAGTGTCCATAGAAACGCACATGGAGACGTAAGGAAAGATGCCGACCTTCAGCTTCGGACCGTTTCCATCTCCAACAACCCAAGTACCCGCGTTAGGGGAAGGAACTTCAACCTTGAAGCAAGCAGGCGAGAGGTTGATGGGAGGAACATCAAGGCAAGGTCAGCCCACTACAAGCATGGATTTGCGGGACTTCTTGGATGGGCGCCACGACGTCTCAAGAAGGAGTCATTACCAACCTCCCCAAAACAACTTGGCGCAGCAAGTTGAAAGGTTGAGCAGCCAAGTTCAACTCCAGTCAGAGCTCTTGCAACGACTCCTAGCAGAAAGAACAGACCGAGAACCAGAGAGACATCCCACTTCGTGTGGAGGGCAAAAGAGTGTTCCAAGACGTCTGGGGAAGGAAAATGACCAATGCCAAAAAATGTCACGAGACACTTCACTAAGTGACTCTAATGAAGAAAGTCACACTCGCCGAGCAAAGAGTCCACAAAGCCCAAGGCCATCGGTACATGAGCGGCTCAGAGGTAGGATCAGGGCAACTTCACGGGGTGAGCGCTCACATGGGAGCATGGGGCAGCACCAGACTCCGCATAAAACTCTAAGACAATCTGCCCATGGCAGTGAGGGGGAGGATGAAGCTTACTCCCCTGCGCGACCCTAGAGGTCAAAGGGAGAGGCTCGAGGAAGTTCCCGACGATCGGCTTATAATGACACTCCACTTCAACGAGGCGCGTTGCAAGCTAACGATGTACAAAGGATGTTGGATCGGCACCTTTGTGCTCAACAAGACGACGATCTAGAGGACGATCTACGTCGCTAGATTCGGCTGTCCACGCCTTTCGTAAAGGATATTGAGGAGGATCTGTTCCCTCAAAGGTTCGCAACGCCGAACTTCACTCCATTCAAAGGTGTTTCCGACCCAATAAAGCACATCGATTACTACCGTGGAGTCATGGTCCCCCACAGACATAACGATGCACTCATGTGAAAAGTTTTTCAAGCTTCTCTTCATGGCCAAGCCATGACTTGGTTCAATCATCTCCCTCGGAGGTCGATTGCGTCTTTTGAAGAGTTGGCTCTGACATTTGTGAAGGAGTACGGACAACTACGGACAATCGAGGTGAAGGATGACCATCTTTTTTCTGTCCAAAAGAGAGCAAAAGATACTCTGCGACAATACATACGGAGATTTTGCAAGGAGAAGTCTTCAATTTTCAGCTACAGTGACCTTGTTGCGGCAATGGCGTTCAAACAAGGGCTTCCCCGGGACAGCCAGCTCTACGGAGACATTGTCATGGGCAATGCACGAAGTCTCACCAAGGTGCTCACTCTAGCAGAGCATCATGCATGCTGGGATGATGAAAAGAGTGCTACACATGTGCTAGATCATGCTGAGATGAGCGAGAAAGCCTTCAAACCGACATCACCACACAAAGAGGATGTAAGTGACAAACTTTCCTATGGGGGGGGTTCAAAAAACGCAAGGCAAACCAAACTCCCAACAACTCAACCATCGGAAAGTCTAATCTACAGTTCTCAATGCCAGTCCACCAGATTCATAACGAGATCAAGGACAAACCATGGTTCAAGAAGCCAGAGTCGGTCAAAGGCGATAAAGAGAATGCCGATAAGACGAAGTGGTGTACCTATCATGAGTGTTATGGGCATAACATCGGGAAATGCATATCCTTCGAGAGATACCTCCGAAATATCGTCAAGGAAGGACATTGCACTGAGTACGTCAAATGGAAGGCCACATATCGACCCGCTGACAAAGGACCAAAGGAACCTGCAGCAAAGGTGATCCGCATCAACTAGTTGCATACCAAAATTAGAGGGGCATAGAAGCCTATGAAACTTTCAATTTTGCTTTTTATGTTGTCTTCAAAATTCAAGTACCAGACATTTGAATTATCAATAAGATTGAAAAATTGTTCTAATACGTACAAACATACTTGTTCAACATATACAATTTTCAAAACTTATTCCCTCTAGCATTCAAGCCTTCGCCCTGCGAAGCATCCAAGCTTTCGCCATGCGAAGCACCTATGTCTTCGCTTGCGAAGCATCCAAGCCTTCGCCCTACGAAGCATCCAAGCCTTCGCCATACGAAGCACCTATGCCTTCGCCTGCGAAGTATCCAAGTCTTCGCCCTGCGAAGTATATAAGCCTTCGCCTTGCGAAGCATTCAAGTCTTCTTCTAGGAAGCACCCAAAGCCTTCTTCTGAGAAACACTCAAGCCTTCCTTGTAATGACCAGTCCCGAGTGTTGGGATTAAATATTAATTAATTATGGTTTAGAATGACTAATCTGGGATTAGTTGAGTGAAATCGAACGAATTGTGCAAAATGACCGTTTTCCCCTAGCGTGGGTGAAATGTTGACTTTTAGATCGGACGGTCAAACTGACTTTGATCGATGACTGTGACGTAGTTCGGGACGTCACGAGTTCATAGACAGGTGGCACGTTCGATTTCGACATTCGAGGAAGAAGTTATGGCGTTCGGAAGATGAAGGGTATTTTGGTCATTTGGCTAAAGAGGGGCCAAATGTTGAATTTTGACCCGAGAAGTCCAATGGACGAGGGCCAAAGACCGTTACGTAGGTCTCGTCGATACGAATCCAACGACAGGCGGCATGCCGAAATCGGAGATTCGACGACGAAGTTATGGTCACGGGAACAGACTCGATTAACCGAACGAACCGGGATTTCGATTAAAAGATTATTTTATTATGAATAGTACCCGATGATTGAACACACCTAGATGAGTGGATGAGTGAAAAGTGTCACTCATCCCTTAAATTGAGGCTTAAACACAGATCCATGTTTTGGGGTAAACATCATTATGATGTTTTATTATTTTTAATTAATTGTTAAATCCTTTTATTTTCCATTAATCTCTTCTGTTCTTAACCCGTGTACAACCAACAATCCAGTTTTCTTCCAACCTTAATTCCTCTTCCATTTCTGAGCCAGAGAGTGAGAAATTGTGGGTGTTTTGAGAGTGAATTGAACTGGGAAAACACGAAGGATTGAGAGAGTGAAGGGGGCTGGAATTCGAATTTCAGAAAATTAGGGGGGAAATTCGGATTTTAAACTGTGAGCCATGCATTTTAAACTGTTTATGTAAATTTAAAATTCTATCATACTTGTGCATAATTTAATTTTATTTGTACTTGTCATAAATGCATGTTGTACATATTCACTTTTCCTTACTTTTATTTTATTTTATTTTTTTCTTTACACTTTATTTCTTTACACTTTAATCCATTAACTTTACTTTTATTCCATTAACTTTAATTTTATTCCATAACTTTAAATTTATTCCATTACTTTAAATTGATTCCATTAACTTTTTCTTTATTCCATTAACTTTAACTTTATTCCATTAACTTTTTATTCCATTAACTTTTTATTTCATTAATTTTATTCCATTAAATTTTTATTCCATTAACTTTTTGATTATACTTATTTTATTCTTATATAATTATCTATTTGGTTATGTCTTGATAAAATTTAAATTTAAATTAAAAAAATTCGAAATAAATAAAAAAAATTTTAAAAAAATCTTATCTTAGCTTTATGTTAGTGGTAATTTATACTTGTAAATAAATGTTGTATATATGTTACTTGTTACCTTTTATACTTGTTCATAAGTTGTTCATAACTTTTATATTTTATAGTATACATACATATTTGTTCATAATAGACTTTCATTTATGTTTGTTTATAATTCTCTTACTTGTTATATTATTCTTGTTCATACTTGTACATAATGTTCATTCTTTTTAAATGTTCATAAATGCTTATGGTAATTATTCACTTTTTCTTATTTTTATATTGTTTGAGCATAAAATTCGTAAAAAAAAAAAAATTCTTCATTTATTTATTTTTTTAAATTCCGAAAAAAACATAAATTTTAAAAAATAATAAATTTAAATTTCTTATCTTCACTTTGTGTTAGTGTAAATCTCAATGGTTAAATAAATCTTATACATATATTAGTTTGTTAATGAGAATTTGTTTTGTAAATATCATTACTTGTGAATGAAACCATACTTGTAAATAAATTGTTCATACTTGTATAAATTGTTCATATGTAATTGTCATGTTATATTTGTAAATTGTGCATAAAAACATACTTGTAAATAGTTATTGTATTCATGCATCAGTCTCGGCTATATGTAGATCACTTGTGTTTCGAAATTTAGATTTTGATTTTTATCGGCGAAGACTCTTTTGTTAACTCTCACTCACGGTGATTGTTAACACTTGAGTCATCTTAATTCCTCTGGAGTAAGAAATTTTCGAGGGTGATGTCTAGGACAAGAGACGGTACTCATAACGGGTTTTGGGTCTAAGAAAGGGACATCAATGGAGTTTAAGCCTCGGGACGTCTTGAAATTAGCTCTGCCTCTTATGTGTATTCTTTCTAACCTAGTCACCTTTGAACTTGCCCAAACAGTTGAATTAATCCAAGATATTTACTTGGGCCGCACGAACGTATAAGTCTCCGTCTAAACTTTGAGGCTATGTGAACCATATATATCTTTGACTTCCCCCGACATGTAAATATTGTTTATATCTTAATTTACATTATTTGTCATGACAAAGTTAACTTGCATCTTTAGTTTAACTAACTTGCATCTTTCATTCTAACTTACATTTCATCTTTCATTCTAACTTGCATTTCATCTTTCATTTAACTTGCATATTTAGTTTAACTTGCATTGCACTATTCCTCTAATTTACATCTTTAACTCAAATTGCATCATTAACTTCGATTTGCATATCTAACTTGCATTCTTGACTAACGTACATCTTGACTAACTAACTTGCATCTATGTCTAAGCTGGATGGACGTTAAACTTCAAGCGCTTTTTGGGAGGCAACCCAATGTGTTCCCGGGATGTGAAGGAGTCATCAATACAGATTTGCTATCTTTCTACCCTTCACTCTCTTTTATTTTGTTTATTTAATGTTTTCCTATTATTTTCGTAAATCATCTTCCTTACTTTGATTCTATGTGTTAATTACTTCGTATTTTCCTACATTGAGGACAATGTAGAATTTAAGTGTGGGGGAATGGTTTACAATTTTAATTGTCGAAAAAAAAAATTTTAAATTTTGTTTAAAAAAAAATTCAAAAAAAAAATGTGAAAACAAATATTTAAAAAGAAAAATTTGTTTAAAAAAAAAATTGTTTATTGCTTTCTTGAATCTTTTTGTTTTAACTTGCTGTTTTTATGAGTCTTAAGTTGCTATTTAACTTGTCAATGATATAAATGAACAGAAATGAATATGTTATGGCCATAAAGATAATCACTACAACTTGAATTTGTTTGTTAATATTTTGTGATTAAGTGGTATAACCTGAAGATAATGCATGTAAATTGGCATATAAACGAGCATGATAAGACAAGTATGAATCATATGAACCTTATGTGAGCTTTAGAACTTTATATACATCTTTGATGAGTGATTCATAAGTTCTTTGTTTAAATTGATATACATATGCCTCATAACTGCTTGCCATAGTTTTTTATGAACTCTAGAGTACTAGAACTTATTCAATGTGATTTTCAAAGCTTTTAAGTCAATAAACTCTCTGATTTTGGATATGATTAAGGCATTAGGGTTAACACCACAAATTCAAACATCCATGTTCCCTATTTTGTGCGCACAAGTTGCGACCCCCTTAGTTTTAACCCTTTTGAGCCCACATTAAGCCTTTCTTTCATCACCATGATTATCTAAACACTTGAGCTTAGTATAGACATCATTTACCCTTGTTCCAAGAACTCGGTTGAAGATATAAAGATTGTGTAAGGAGAAAATAATGATGTTGAAAAAACTTTTATGTGAATTATTTGGATTTACCGACTCAAGCTTTGTTGTATTATTGACACATGTTATTACCTTGATATAAAAAAAATCAAAAAAAAAATCAAAAAAAAAGTTGAGTATCAATCAAGGTAATAAGGTTTGGTTTTATTGTTAATGTTTGAGTTAAGTCCTTTACATTTGTAAATCCGACACAAAGAATGATTATGAGGCCCAACATGATGAAATTAGGCCTATGTTCGAAGGGATGGATTACTGACATCATTGCACTAAGGTTGGGAAGCTATATTACGTTTTGGGAGTCTATTGAGTCTTGGAACGAATTGAGCACCACTTGTCCTATATTTTCCTTGCCTCTAATCTTAGCCCCGCTACAACCTTTTTAAAAGACCTTATGATCCTTAAGATGGTAAATTTTGATTAGTGGAGTCAATCACTTGAGTAAGCTTATGGTTTTGGTTCATTTGTGCAAGTATGTTTTGTTTTTATCTTGAGGTGTTTGTTTGAAATTTTGCAAAAGTACTTCATTTCGATTATGTGAGTATTTCTCACATACTTTGAGTGCAAACACAAACCCTTACAAAATTGAGTGAATTTATGAGTGCATATCCTTGTGAGTTGATTCATACTTGTTTTATTCATGCAGAGATCCATTTCACCATATTTACTCATTATCTTACTTGTTAAACATTTTATTACCATGTATTAACTCTCGAATTCCATTTGCTTAAAAGTTTTTAGTGAAAATCTTTTATGCTATGATTGTAATAATGAAATATTGAGACAAATGGTTAAAGGTTACTTGTTTTGAATTCGTAGTTTGATTTTAGTATTTGCTAGGGACTAGCAAAGTTTAAGTGTGGGGGTATTTGATAGGTCCTCAAATAAGCATTATTTTATATTATTTTATACCCTTTATACTTAGCTTTTAATATTAAAATATTAAATAAATAGATAAAATAATTTATTTTGTGTTATTTTTGTTTAAATAAATAAAGCTTGTTATTTGGAGCGTTTTGGCGAAAGAATCGTCTCGATCGGAATTTTAACGAAAATATTATGGACGAATTTTGGTGAAATAAATTCTAATTAATTGATTTTTCATTTGTTGCAGCCCAAACCCAATTTGAAGAAATAAATTCAGCCCAGCCCAACAGAAAAAAAGAAAAAGAAAAAGAAATCCAGCAAATCCGGCCTGCCATCTGCAGCCCAGCCTGCTGCCAAAGCCCAGCGGCCCAAATCTCCAGCCCAAAGCCGTTTCAGTCTGCCAGAGCATTCCGCGCGCGCTTGCCGATCGCCCAGGCTCATCTTCAGCGCCGCCCTGCCGAGCGCCTGTTCCTCCATTCAGCAGCTTTCAGCCGAAATTTCATTCCTCTTTTCAGCAGCTCTCTGCTGAATTCTTTTCCAGCAGCTTCCACCCAATTTCCACCCAACTTCCACCCAAATTCCTTCCACTTTCCAACCCAATTTTTCAACTTTACAACTCAAACCACTTCTAAACATCATCACAAATCTTTACTACTCATCATTCCATTATTCCACATTTTTTATTGTATTTTTATATTATTTTTGATAGCTTTTTCCACTTATAAATAGGGCTTCAATTCTTGTATTTTGAGAGTACCCCATTAGTTTCATTCTTCCATTTCTTTCATTTTTCTTAGTTCTTAGTTCTTGGTAGTTCTTTTGTTTCTCTCTTTTGAGAGACATTTTTGGGGACCATTTTAACTTCTTGTAGATTTTCTTATTAATTAGTTTCCTTTTAATTCTTATTCTTAATTTATGTTATTTTCATTTCTTCTTTACTATTGTTCTTGGTATTTTCTCTCTAACATTTGTAAGTAAGAATGCAATCTCCATGTGTTTTACTTTTTGAATTTCTTTTACTTCATATGTTTTAGTGCTTAAACTTCAATTTGATGTTAAGTGTTTTATCCGCTGTCGGTGCACTTAGAGTAGAATTGAAGAGATTAAATGTTGATCGCTGTCGGCGCATTTAATTATAAACTTAAGGTAAATCATGTTGTAAATGTTTGAAGCATATTGATGTTTGACGCACATTAATGGTTGATGCATTTATAAAATTGAAAGATATATGTAAGTATTTGAGATGATGAAGGTAAGATTTCGTGATTGGTTTATTATGAGCAAAATATTAGAAAGAAGTCTATTTTTAGGAATAGTTTAATTAATGTGATTGTTAATTCGAAATTATTTACGTAAAAGTGTGGGTTTTGTCTATAAAACTACTCTATGGTTTGTAAGTTCCAATTAGCATGAGCATTTGCATTTTAATTCTTAATTAGTGTTTTCTTTAATTTAGATTATAAATCTTTTCAAAACCCCTCTTCTTTATTCTTTTATTCTTTTATTCTTTTATTCTTTTATTCTTTTAATTCTTTTATTCTTTATTCTTTTATTTTTTTATTCTTTTTATTCTTTATTCTTGATTCTCTTATTTCTTTATTCTCTTATTCATCTATTCTTTAATTTATTAATTCTTTGATTATTTAATTCTTTAATTCATTATTCTTTTATTCATCTCTCACTAACACATTATTAATGTTCCCTAATTTCCCCAGTTAAGAACGATCCCTATTTATTCATCTCTCACTAACACATTATTAATGTTCCCTAATTTCCCCAGTTAAGAACGATCCCTATTTACCAATACTACATCTACACAAAAAGGGTTTAAATTGCATAACACTCGAATTACATGTTTAATTTAATGCGTAGTTTGTGCGTCAGGCGGATGCTCGGATTTTGAGCGGTCCTTGAGCCTATTGATTTGCACGCGTTGCAGGGATAAACGTGACTCTAAGTAACAGGGTATGGAAATAAGTCCCGTGGTTTTATGGAAAATGATTTTGAGGAAATCGTGTTTTTATGGAAAATGATTTAAGGAAAGCGTGAGTTTATTGAGATTTAAATTGATTTAATGAAAATGAGTCTTTAAGGAAATTGTGGACATGGAATTTAGAAACATGTTGTTTGTGATTACGTACCGGTTTTGAATACGGGTTTTTGGTCTTTGTGGCCAGGTGATGGTGTTCACATGTTTTGGCATGATAGCTGGGATTTGATGTTTTATAACTTGAACTGATTTAGTGAACATGAGTTTTACGGACCTTTAGAAAAATGTGTTGATTTTATCGGTCCACTGTTCATACTTGAATGATTTCATACTATTACTCATGTTTTATGATATGCATGCATGTTTGTGAAAACTGGAGGGTAAGAATGTATTTTGGCAAATATTTTTATAAGAGGTCATTTTTGTCCACTCACATCTTTTCTGTTTTGTGACCCTCCAGGCCGTGGTACGACGTTCGGGGCTCATCGTGAAGCAGAGGTAGCAACAGAAATCAGCGCAATTATCCCTTGTCTGACAAGCACTTAAGGGTAGTTTTGGGCTTTTAGTCGACTTGTCAGACGGGAGCAGGACCGGGCACGGTTTTTGACGTCCAGTTGGGACGGGGTCCTGTCATTCCTCCGGGAAGCATCCAAAGCCTTCTTCTGAGAAGCACTCAAGCCTTCCTCCGGGAAGCATCTAAAGCCTTCTTCCGAGAAGCACTCAAGCCTTCCTCCGGGAAGCACTTGAAGCCTTCTTCCAGGAAGCACACAAAGCCTTCCACCAGGAAGCACTTGAAGCCTACCACCAGGAAGCACTTGAAGCCTACCACCAGGAAGTGCCCAAAGCCTTCCACCAGGAAGCACACAAAGCCTTCCACCAGGAAGCACTTGAAGCCTTCCTTCAGGAAGCACCCCAAGCCTTCCTCTTGGAAGCACCCCAAGTCTTCCTCATGGAAGCACTTCAAGCCTTCACTTAAGAAGCATGAGCCCTTCCTTGAAGGCAACACCAATGCAAATGCTAACAAAGTTAGTTAAACCCCGACGTTGAACGCCCATGGCTACAACGGGGGGCATTTGATGAACAAATAAGTTTGGGATACATCAAATAGTTGGAAGAATTTTACAAAGAGCCGGGAGAACAAAATTATTCATAAATATTGTTTTCATTTATTCCTTTGAAGAATGGTTGGAAAATCACATCTCGATTTCTCAAACTAGTTATTCAATACAATAATGAAAATTCAATAGTCAACATACACATGTAAAGAAACTATGGATGCAAGTCTTCACAGCCCATGGTTCTTCCAAACTCTGCCAACTATTCTGCGGAAAGTATGGAAATGTCATCAAAAAGTGACTCGTTGGTTTCAGGAACATCTATTTTCTTAGCCTCGTCATCAGGCTCAAGTTCAACCTCGGGCTCCACTTCTAGTTCAAGCTCTTGCTCTTTGGTAGTGATCCCGCTCCGGCTCTTCGTACCCAACTTTTGCACTTCACTTTCCTTGAAGTACAAAGTTGTGGGGGCATGTGGTGGTAACGAGCAATCAGCTTTTAGATTTTCTATTTCAACTTCTAGGAGTTTGACTGACTCATACAAATGCCCACGCAGCAAAATAGACTCGTTAAGGACAGTGTCGCGTTCACTCTCCACCAACAAATTTTCTGCATGACTTGTTGTCAGGACCCACCCCGGTTTCACCCCGAAACCCGAGGTCAATCCCGCTCCCGTCTGACTCCCCGACACAACACCTAAGTAAAACTCACTCAAACCCAGTCGGACGCAGGAGTAATTAGACAACATATCCCAATATTATCGTTTACAGAGCATAGAACGAAAATACAAGGAACTAAAAAAAATGATAAATTACACGCACTCGGAAGTCTGTAAAACTATTCCGGGATCCCCCACGTCCCTTCTATGCCTCTGACACTGCCTCGACGTCAAGACCCCGCGCTCGCTCCACAACCTGGAGGACAAGTTAAAACAAAAGTGTGAGTGGACCATAATAAAAGAAAAGTTCTAAAACAGTTATCAGAAATCCTATTTTAACCCTCCGTTTGAAAACCACATGCACAACCAATAGTTATGAACACAGGTATAAATCAATGCTCATCAAACATCATAAGAAACAGAAACACTATAAAACAGTTAGAAAAACCACAGCATATGAATCATAAAACCGTATCAGAAACCATAAACAGCAAATCATCATTTTCCGATCAAACCTGCTGGACCTATCCGAGTCTTTAAACTCCCGAGTCTTTAAACTCAATCCAGGCCTTAATCATATCCGAGTCTTTAAACTCCCGAGTCTTTAAACTCAAGGCCTACGGGGGAAATCAATATATCCGAGTCTTTAAACTCCCGAGTCTTTAAACTCAATCCGGGTCTTTAAACCCAATCCGGCCGGTCCCCCGTCACATATATCCGGGTCTTTAAACCCAATATCCAGATCCAGCAAATCCAATCCCAAAACCATTTGAAAACCATTTACCAATCCACATCCAAACCCGAATCCGAAATCACTGGTCTGATACCCTTCCGGCATCTAGAACCGTCATTCCGAACCCAAATCCGGAAAACTATCCATTTTCATACCAAAACCACATGTAATCACAAATCATATTTCATAACCCATTTATCATCATCAGAAAACCTTTATAGGTGGAAATCCCCAAATGTGACATCAAAATCCGAAAACCAGCATTTTCTCAAAAAAACGTGCAAAATCCCGAAAACGTCTATAATCACGTAAAATCATCATAACATATGCAATAAACACAGTGTCTTAAGTAAAACCATCAAAAACGTATATAAAAACAGTTATGCATGATCGCGTTTAAGGAAAGGGTCCACTCACAGTACTGAGCCCTACTCGCGTCCAGAACGTCCAGCCCGTTCCTCAGCTTCCTCGGGAAATCCCGATCCTGTCAATCATCGTCAAAATACGTCACTAATACGTCTACAAACAATTACCTAAATTCCCTCAAAAATCCCCGAATCGAAAACCGAAAACCCGGGACCCTAAACATTCACCCTCGAGGAACCAAACTCATACGACTTCCGATTGACTCGAAACCAACTCCATTGAACTCACCATAACTTCTAGACTAAAATCCATGTTGATCGCTTCTCCATACGCCGCCGCACGTGCCCCCACGCGCTGCCCAAAGTGGCTGCGCGTGGCCCTCACGCGCCAGCTACAGTGTCACCCCCAACCTCGAGTGCACTGTGCTGAACCAGCCGCTGCAACTGGACCGGCGAGAGGCATTCTCTGCCGTCCGACCACCAATTCACTCCCTCTCTTCTCCTACAGCTTCGTCCAGACACCACGAATCCATCCCTCAACTCCTCTAACCTCGACACAGTCCCGTCATCGTCGATTCAAGCTCGAACCAGACGGCCATCACACCCCTGTTTCACGATCCATCTGCTCCGGTCACCTCCCGTCACGGTGGCGACATCAGACGATTCCTAAGGCTTTACTGAACCTAGACCTAACCTCCGTTACCCTCGACTCACCCCCAAACTCGTCGACTCACCATTTGAATTTCGCGGCCAAACAGAGCATCAAAGTGCTCATCATCGCCCGAGCTCCGCCGTGGACACCCCCGTCACGGCGACCATCCTAGTCGACACCTAGGACCTCTCTGAACACTATCCCGACCTCCAATCCTCTCGACTCTCAGCCCAGACCCACGATTTTCCAAATGAAAATCACGGGAAGAACAGAGCAGGAAGACTTACCCTTCGGTTGCAGCTCCGCCGTGCGCACCGCCGCCTACCACTGTGATCGTTGGACTCCTTGCAACCTCCTCAGCCTCCCCTTGCCTTGGTTTGCCTCACCTCACGGCGTAGCCACCACTTCGAACTCTCAGGCTCCCTGTTTCCCCCAAACTCCTCCGCACCTTCACCGTGCCGCCGTGCACGATCACAGCTCCAATTCACCACCACCAGCTCACACTGACCTCCCTGTCTCTCCCTCACTCACCCACGCTCAACACCAGCCAAGATCCTTCCTCAATTCTCCCTCACAAGCTCACTCTGTTTCTCTGTGCTTGTCGAAGAACCACACACGCACACACGGGTTCACCCAAGTAATTAGGACCGTGAACACACAGGATTGCACCAGAAGCCTCTACACACATGCCACATGTCACCATCCACTCAATCCTGATCCCACTTGGTTAAACCCCAGCCGTCCATCTTCTTTCTCTCTGCACAAATCCCCAGAAACCAAAAGACCAAAATACCCTCCTGTTTTACTCATTTTTACGATTTTACCAAAACTTCCTAGACCCGTAACTCTCGTCTCGTAAGTCCGATGAATACGTGCCGCCTGTCATCGAACTCAGGACGACGAAATCTATCTAACCACCCTAGGTCAACCTACCAAAACTCGATTATTCAAAAAGTCAACTATTCCCCCTACTTTACCAAAATTACGATAATGCCCTCGACCTTCCGAACATCACAACTTCCTCCCCGGATGTCGGAATCAGGCGTGCCACCTGCCTATGGCTTCGTGACGTCCTAAACTACGTCCTGGTCACTGGTCAAAGTCCATCGGACCTCCCAAACTAAAAGTCAACGTTTTGCCCGAATTAGGGGCAGAATCATCATTCTACACTTACGGACCTATCGGGACCACCTAACCGCCGATTAACCTCACTAATCACACCTTAACCATTCTACGTATCCTGGCTCTCGGGACGGGTTGTTACACTTGTCTCCAGCTCGAGCATTTTGTTCTCTAATGAACGAATTTTCCCCACCAAGGCATTTTTGTTTCGTCTGGAATGGTCGCGACCCTCTCGAAGGCGGATGCACTCTGATTTCATTCGTTTATTCTCCTCTTCCAGCCCGCTTATCCACGAAGTATGTCAAACAGCTTTTGGGCCCTCGCCTTTAGGATCTTGAGGTCTCTAGCAACTTTATCATACGCAGCCTTTGGCACAACCTTCGCCATTTCTACAATCTCAGGGGCAACCTCTATATCCACAGCCCTAGAAGTTGGTTGTGCTCTTTCCACTAGACGTTCTGAACCATCATCCCGAAGAGCTTTAATCATTTCAGGGGAAGTAGAGACAACCTTCAGCTTCTTGGAAGGATCTGCCGCTTGCTCTGAAGGACCACCTGAGGCTCTACATTTTCTGGATGATCCAGCTGGACTAGCTTGACAAGGTGTGGAGTCCGGGACATCTTGTGAATGAATTTCAGGACCTGATTTCCTTTTTGGGGGTGCATCAAGTCCTTCTCTATGGTTCTTCTTCTGGATGACAGCCCTCTTCAGACGTAGCGGATCACTTAACCACTCCTTGACTATGCTAGCAGGAGGTTTTCCATCATCAGCATCTTTGGATGGGCAAAGCAGCCAGCTTATCTCGCGAAACTCGGAAGGAACTTTCAGGGCTCTGTCAATCTTCGTAAGCACAAGATGGCTCTCGAAATCTAAGTACAGTTCATCACGAGTACGGAAGCGGGATGCAACCCTCACATTTCCACTGCAGTTGCGATCCCCTATGCCACCCACCTCAAAGCAGCTCTACCTGTATGCCCCGTCGGTGAATACAGTGTTCACGAACAACTCAACTTTGGGGACGACCTGCGTGAGACTTCCACCGGAGAGACCATCGTGCGCTATGGTGTAGCAGTGCCAGAATTCCTCGTCAGTAAGCTCCAGTTTGAAAAACTGGTTCAGCTTCTCAAAACACATGACGTGTCTGTAAGAGTCAACATCCAGCTGAGCAGGCGAGCAACCCATCTGACTAACAATCCCGGAGAAAAATTTCAAAAACGGAAATTTGAATCCCCAGTTGACGATCAAAGAGTGGAATTTGGTCCATCTGTTGGACTTCAGATTTCTTCCTCTGCTATTCTTGGGAGCTTTCTAGGAGGAACATCTGTCGTAAAGCTTTGCAAGTACTCCTTCTAGAAACACATGTTTGTAGCGGATCTTCCACGCATGTAAATCTTCGGGTCCTTCAAAGTCCTTGTCCTTCCCTCAGAATGGAATCTGACTACGCGAGCCACCGTGCTCCCACAATGCAAGCCTACTGGGTCTCACCATGCCTTGACGCATATTGAAATGACTGTCTCTGAAAATAGAGCTTAACACCACTTAAATTGCTACAATTGGACTCATACAACTCTCCGAATGTGCAAAAATGTAAAGCTCAACAATTAAAGAAATATTCAAAAGTCCCTCGAACAAGCGTGGAGCTTATTGCGACATCAGAGACTCTCAGATAGAGGTACAATGAAATTGAAGATCAAGCAGAGTCCTACTCCTATATATAATTTATCGGGACCACAATACAAATTACATCCCTTAGGATTCCCTAAATTCCTAAACGATGTGGGGGCATTTGTGGAACCCAAAATCACCGGAAGAATGTGGAGCTACCCCGTGGCCCATAATTCTCGAAATGACCAAATTGCCCTGGCAATAATACTTAAAGCCCAAGCACCGAACATGGCTCAAGCCCACAATGCTTACATAGCCCAAATATTGGGCCCAAACCGGGATGATACGTGGAAGCCTCTCACCCTCGATCTGCATAACACGTGTTAGCGCACAAATCAATGAGTATTTGTCCCACATCGGAACTATGGAAATTGAGCATCCCACTCACCCTTATATAAAGGGAACACATTTCTCAATAAAGGTAATTTTGTTCAACGCTACTTAAGCTCTTGAGATTTCTCTTTCGAAGCTGACTTAAGCATTGGAGTGTTCTTGGTCGAACACCCCCCGGGTCTCGATCATTGAACGAACGATAGCTTATTGTTTGCTTGTTTGCAAGGATCCTTGAGTCTTTTGAGTTTAAAGGACAGATTTTGCTTCAACATATAATAATAGGAGATTTGGATTCATTACATACAGTTTTAAATTGTTTATAGAAATATTTACCTAGTATTAAATAATAATATGTAAATTAATAACATCGTCGTTGTTATTTAGTAAAATACTACTGTACTGAAGGTGGTACTTTCATAGAAATTTATTTCTTGTTTTAATATAATAGTAAGTGATTTTTCAATTTCATAAATTTTGATTATACATATATATATATATATATATATATATATATATATCAAGGCCGACCTTGAGGGTAGCCAAGTAAGGCAGTCGTCGTCGTCTCGCAATTTTTGCTGGCCTACTCTCGCGATTCGTCTGGTGGTTCCGGGCTTTGGCTAACGTCCATGGCGTGTGGGCGGTCCCTCGGAAAGTCCCGCAGAAAGCTGCGGGAGCGTGTTGGTCGGAAACTCTCAGTTTGTTCTCCTGGATGTGGAACATTAAGCGGGCTCGGGGTCCTAGATCCCCCATTGTCGGATGCGTTCCCTCGTCGCCTAGGACCGGCCGCGAAATTTTTTTCCACATAGTTATTGTGTAAATTTCATATATTATTATGTAGCTTTAGTAAAATGCAAAACATGCTACATGGGCAAGTTGGTTGTGAAGTGCGCGCCTCAGACGGAGCTCACCTGTTTGAGACTGCGCGGGGGGGGGGGGGGGGGGGGGGGGGGGTTATTTTTTCTTGTCTTTTCGTTTTTGTTTCCTTGTGTTTCCTTTTTTGTTTTATTTTTTTCCTTCTTTTTTTTTCCTTCCATTCTCTTTAGATTTTCCTTTCTTTTTCCTATACACACTATTTTCTTTTCCTTTTCTTTTTTTTTTCCTTTGTGTTCACCTTTTTTAATTTTCTATTTTCCTAAATCAACCAAATATTTTTTCCTAACTCAAACCAAATAAAGTTTTCATGTTGCATTTTGTTAAATAATAACCTAACTTCCCCTATCATATTTAAGTTAATTTTTAAATCCTAAACACTATCTCTCCATTTCTCAAATTTTAAAGAAATAAATTTAATTTAATGGAATATTGCTTTTTTTGCCCTCTCAAAATGCAAGAAATGTGATATTTAAGTAAAGTTCTCTTATATTTATCAAGTATATATATATTTTTTTGAGAAATTATTAAATAAAGAACTTAAATACTTATTTGATTACATTGTTCGGTAATTGTTTATTGTCCTAGTTTTAATTTTATGAATTATGATATAAAAGATAGTTTTTAAAAGTGTTATATATATATATACGGACCACTTTATGGATTGAAAATGTGGGGGTGCTCAATTTGAAAGTTCGTCTTGGACTCCCAATATCTCAGCGTCAGTCCTGATATATATATATATATATACATATTTATATAATATTGTATTAAGTAACACATGAAATAGTAAATTAATTATAATTGGTTCTAATGTCAACTAGTAAACAATTGATTTTAAATTCAAATCCGATAATATATTGTATAAAAAAAATTCAAAATCCTCATACCCTATAATTTTTTTTTTAAAAAGGGTAACACATGAAATAATAAGATCGTGGTTATTACGTATTGAAGGACTAATGTGTCGAGGGAAGTAGTGGATCCTAGCCATGAGGGTTGGTTTTCTTGTGATTAGTCTTTGATTAAATAGAATAGGCGACCAGAAGGGAGGAGAAATGAGCCTGAGGTGGTGCCAAATGTTGTTGAGAGATAGAGATATTCCCCCAATGATGCCAGACGGGCACATGCCTTATAATCTTTGTATATTGTGTGTTATTATAAAATATATCATCAACAATACATTCATTATTTCCTAATTAATAATTTAATTACTCTAACTAATTAAGTCGTCTTCTTTATTACAATCCTCTACCCTCCTTAACTCTAATTTTTCTACTTCTTAATATTATTTATACACTTCTCAGGGAAAAAAAAGGCCATATTTTTCACTATTTGCAGGGATGGCGTCGATTATGGTGAAGTAGTTACCTAATGCTATTTTTGTTTGGGTCAAAATCCTTATATGGCTCATTCAATCACATGTAAATAAAATCATATGTAAATAGGCCCCAAAGTCATTGCCAAATTATTCCTCTTATGTTGTAGATAAGAATCGTTAAGGCTTAATTTCTAACTTACTTCATATCCAATTAATATTATATAAGAATCGAGAGATCCGTTTGATATTATTTGTATTCGAACATGATTTTTTTTTTTCTGAAATCACATATAAAGTAAATACGCACATCATTTGAATTTTTTTTTTAGATAATTGGAGATTTGAGAGTTAATTTTTTTTTTTGTGGTAACTACTTCCTAGTTAAGGTTTCCAACGTAAATACGATTAGATAAGATAAGCAGCTTCTGGTACAATATATTACCTCAGGTGTATGCTTTGATGCGAGTGTTAAAGGTATTATTCATGATATCCTAGCTATGCAACTCTTTTTCGAGACATGTACAGCTTAGATGTATCTCTCGCAAGCACAATAATGCGACTCATGAAATTGTAACTTTTTGTAAGCACTCTATACACTGTTTCAGGTGGGAAGGCTTAGAACTCCATAATTATTTAATTTTTCAACTCATGAGGTAAATATTCTGTTTCGATTGAATTATTTAATTTTTTGATAAGATAGCAGACAATTCAACCCACAATTTGAAGTCTCCATCCTCAGGTTGGAATAATTCAGACACGACGGGTCAACTCCAAAATTGGATACCAATCAAATTAGTAAATTACATCTCTAACTCCAAATCTCCACGTCTGCACTACCACTAAGCATAATGTCGATACAGATTCAAAATTAAATGCAAAATTCACTATTTAAAAAAAGGTGTAATGTTTACGGGATCCTCTAAAAAAAAGTTTTGTATGTATTTTATTTTAGTGTTATAATTTAATTGAATAATAATAATTATTGTTAAACTCGATTCATTTTCTTTTAAAAAATTTCATTAATATCTTACGACAGTGATATAGATGATTACTCGGAGCATGAAGGCCAAAACACTTTCACTTGACGCAATCAGAATCTGCCATATGTACGCGACGCATGAAGGCATGAAGAAGCAAGCAGCTGACAGATCATCACACAAGTCACAGTAATAACAAAATGAATCATTGTTAATTACTGGAAGTAACGTTTTAGTTTTTCTCATTACAAAAAAAAAAAAAATGAACGTTAGCGAAAAGCAATGGCAATTACGTAATGGCGAGGTAAAAAATTAATTAGATGGGGGCTGTGCTTAGCTTTAAGAGCGACGACTAGACCAAAACGCTCAACCAGACCATTAAGTACGGTCCTAATATGGAGGAGCGACGACTCACGTCAACAAGACTCGGATTTTTATTCCCAAAAAAAAAAATAAATAAATAAAAGACTCGGGTAATATTATGTCGACATAAGTATAGTTAAATTAGACAAAATATCTTCTCCAAAAAAAAAAATAGAACCTAAGAATCATGTATCAGCTTTCCAATAATGACATTATTAGTAGATAACAACAGGGATCTATATGTATATATTTGTATTTAAAATCTCGGGTATTAGTATTGTTACTAGAAATAGAAAAAATAGTCAAACAAGAAGGCTACCCATTCATGTTTCAATCGTACTCATAGTAAGAACAACACAAAGACAACGTCGGGTTTGAATTGTTTGCAGTGCTCCATACTGAGCAAGTCAGGTCTCCACGGTTATTAAATGGAGTCATACTCTCATGGCGTCATGGCCTCTGCTAGGGTTTTCCCTACCACCATTTTAATTCATTTTCTAATGTACGCCACTAGGGCAGAATAATCCTTATATTGATGAGGTGCTCTGCTCAGGTGCACCAAATCAAACTGCGCCCACTCCTAAAATTCAAACAACAACCAAGAGGACAATTCTTAACAATAAATCATCACTCAAGGCTCAATGCTCATGGTACAATTCCTAATAAAAGTTAGGCCTAACAAGAATTTAAACAGAAAAATAACTAGCTAAGTCCATCATGTTCAAGATCAGTCTGGAGAAGCGTCGCCCACTTATTTCATTTCTACACCACTGAAAACAAGCCCAATAATCTGACAAAAGAAACCAACCCAAGACAAGGCCGATAAAACTACAACTGCTTTTATGAAAAAAGAAAGAACGAGCGTTTAAGTGAAGGAGCCACCGTGGGCCCGGTCCCATGGGAAACAACGGCGAAGACAATGGTGGGGAAGGCCGCATGTGTGAGATGAAACTGACAAAAAGAAACCAACCCAAAGAAAGCCCAATAAAGCTTTAACTACAAGTGCTTTTATAAAACTAGCCTGCAGACCGGGTTTAGAGACCGATCCAGGAATTAATTTTTTTTTTATTCAACAGGAACTAAAAGTTGGGAGAGTCAAATTCATCAATTTTTGAAAAAAATTAAAGGGTGTGCTAAATTCATAATATTTTATTAAAAATTGAAGAAAAACAATAAAATAAGGACAAATTTTATTCAAATATTGGAAGAAAATAATAAAATAAAGCCAAATTTTATTCAAATATTGAAGAAAAATATAAAATAGGGATAATTCTTATTCAAAAATTGAAAGATACTGATAAAATAAGGTTAAATTTTATTTAAAAATGAAAGAAAATGATAAAATGAACTTAATTACATATAGGGAAACAAGGGGAATCGAACTTGCAATCCCAACGAAGGTAGCAAGGCACAAAGCCAACAGAGCTAGACTGAGTTTTATGCTAAAGTTAGGCTATGTTGTATATAAAATAGAAATATTGACCTGGGCTATAACCTAGGTTGTCCACTCTGCAGCTCCATCCCTGGGTCGGGTCTCATAGGACACAACAGAGAAGACAACGGTGGGTAAGGGCGCATGTGTGAGACGAAACTGACTGGGTGTGACGGTTTTGTTTGTATCCTCCTTACTAACTGGCTTGCTAGTTCACGATGTGAGGATTTCAATTAAGTTGAACACAAGAAAGAAGAAGCAAGAAAAGGCAAAGGAAATTTGGAAATTTGGAAATTTGGAAATTTGGAATTGGATGGTGTTCAAGCACAAAATGTTATAACTTAAGATTATGATTTATCCAATCAAAAAATGGCATGTTTCCTTCTTCGAACTTGTAGACTAAGAAGAGCAGTAGGTCGTCCGTTAGGGATAAGTATCGGTGTATGCCAGTCTAAGGTTCTCCGACGGTAAAGTTATTAAGTTTTGTTCGAAAGAAGTGACAGTAAGTGATAATTTTGACAGAATAATAATAAATAGTGAATATTAATTATCTCATTGAGAAATCTGTACCTCTTTTGTATGGGAGGTTGAGGTAATCTTGATGAATAGTTTTGATGTGTGATAAATGCACTTCTGTTTAAGTGTTAACACGTGACATGTAGATCGATGGTGGGATTTATCCACATGTGTCCTATATTTGACCCATTGCTAGGGTTGTTTAGGTTGTGTGGGGATCTTTCTTTTCTCCAGACTCGGTGGTAGATATACTTGTACTCCCTCAAGTCCCTTGGTTGAGAGATGTCGCCGAGTTATTCATGTGTTTTTTATACAGAGGCCCTTTGCGGTCGGTATTCTCGATATTGGCCAAGTGGTTAGTGATCCTCTCAGCTTACAAGGTGTTGATAATGTTATTGGTTTTACATCGGTCAGTGTTTGTGTAACGCCCAGACCGTTAATTTAATTTAAATTCAGAAAATTATATGTAAAATGACTATTTTGCCCCTAATTAGGGGAACATGTTAACTTTGACCTAAACATTATTTAGACTTTGATCAAGGCCTGTTACGTAGATCGAGACATCACGAGTTTGTAGACAAGCGGCACGTCAAAATCGGACGTCTGACGGAAAATTACGGGTCATGGAAATAAATAGACACTATTCACATTTTGCGAGGAATTGGGTAGGTGGCATTATTGGATTGGTTAGATTTTTCAGATGAGTGACACTTGTTTCTTCAAATATTTGGGTTCATGCACCTCACATCCTCCTTTGTTTCTTCATTCAAACTGTGTACCCATATCCCACAACTTTACAAACACTCTCACACCACCCCATATCTTAATCCTCTGCAAATCGTGTGAAAGGGAAGTGAGAGAGACCATCAAGGCGAGCACGATGGTGCTAACAGCGAGGACGGCGGATCACATTAGCTGGGAAACCGTGGGTATATGTTTTCGGGTTCAATTTCGAGTTTTAGTTTTAAGGGTCTGTTGGGACATTCTATTAATTGGAAAATGTTTTTGGGCCCAGTACGAACTCAAGCAAGCCATTGGTGAAGACAGAGGTGACTGGAGTTGGCCAGAAACCAAGCTTGAAGTTCAACCTTTACTGTTCAAAGATCAAAGGTAATTTCTAGCCATTTTTTAGGATTTTTGAAACCATAGATCCTCTTTAGAGACCCAGGCGATCGTGTAGGATCAAACGACATCGAAAATGGACTTGAAATGAGAAAATTAGAGATGGGTCAGGTCGCGGGTTTGGTTAACCCGTTGCAGAGGAACGGGTTGACCCGACTCGAGAAAGACGATGATGATTACCACATCATCACCTGGCAGGTAGTCAGGCCACGTGGCCTATAGGAGGTTGACACGTAGCAATCTGTTAGGCACAGTTAGCACTAACGTGTCAGCCACACGGACCAATCAGCGCATGACATGTGTCACGTGTCAGATCTGACAACTGTTAGGTCTGAAAAATGTCAGACTTGTCAGGTTGACATCATACTGACGTTAGTGATGATATCATACTGATGTCAGTGATGACGTCAGCGTTGACCGTTAACCGATGACGTCAGCGTTGACCGTGACAACCGTTGACTAGCATTGACCGAAACTTTAAATCCCGCGCATGGGCATAATTTTTTAGACAAGACTAGTCCCATCTAAAAGGTTTCGACGATCCGAATCCAATGGCGGTGGTTTCAGGTCGATCCGAGATTGTTTGATAGGTCATCTAGGGATTTAAAGCCTAGCGAAGCGTGTTCGAGACATGTTTCCGGTACCGGGCTTTGTAAGGGTTTAATGTATGAATATTTATAGTATATTAGTGACCCTTAGACATTATTTGGATAGGCCAGGAGATATTGGATTAGCTCAGTGATAGGTTAAACGCTGAGGTTTAGCGTACAACGTGGACCGAGTGTGAATGGGCCGTTTGATTTACAACTGAAATGCATGTGTAACTATTTTCCCATGTTTTATTAAATGATTTAAGTTCAATGATTTGATAGCGTGGTTTTTTTTTGGCAAACGTAAATCATCAGTCATGGACCATTTTACGGATTTGCTGGAAAACACGGTTTTAGGCTTGAGACCCATTGGGATGTCGTTAACCAGGTTTGGGGTCAGCGAGGTTTTAAAGGAAAGAAAGTTTTGTATGGATTTGAAAAGCGATCTGACATGATCAGGTTTGAGAAAGCAAGTTTTATAAAGGGCTTTGAACCTTATTAAACAAACCTGGGGCATGTTTCCACATATACCATCCTAGTTATTGTTGAGTCTTCTCCAAAAGTCGAGGATCCTGGAGTAGTCATGGTGCACTGCTTGGGATGAGTGACTCCAAGGAGAGGCTCAGGCTCAGAAGTGCGGTATTATGATATCGGCCCTGACGTGTTAGGTTCGAGGCAGGCACCCCATGTAGATATCACCCCGGACGTCGTTGAGTTGATCCTGAGGAGTACTCGGAGATGAGACCCCAAGTTGCACGCGAAGAGTTTTAGATCATGACAGGTGTTGGTTCTGGACATCTCAGATTTCTGAGGATAGGTTATATGGTGGGTTATTCATGTGTATGTTCAGGTGGTTATATTGTTATATGACTTTCGTTACTTCCATACGTTTTGAACTATAATACATGCATGTTTACCAAACGGAGGGTCTAAATATTATTTTCGTTGAAAAATGTGTTTAAAGCTTATTGATTTTTGGTCCACGCACATTTTGATGTTTTCTTGACCTCCCAGGCATAAACACTAAGGTTGGGACTGATTCCGAAGGAGAGACATAGTTTGTATGACTGCACAGCTGATCACCCTACGGGGTAGGTTATTGTGTATATGTAGACACTTTTATTTGTATCGACATTATTCTCATATCCTTGGTCTGACAATTGGGTATGTAAAACTCTTTATGTGTGTTATGGACCCTAAGAGGGTATTTATGGTATTTTGAGTTTGTTTTAGATGGGAGCAGGGCACGTCTCTAAGTAGTCCCCAGTGGGGATCGGGATGGGTCTTGTCAACGTGGTATCAGAGCTGAGCATTATGATAGCGGTATGTACGTTGTACATTGATGTGCATAAATTTTCGTACTAATCGTACTGATTTATGTCTCTTAATAGATATTATGCCTCCAAAATGGGAGCCACCTCCATAGCCTGAGGGCCATCTCGCTGGAGATGCGAGGTGTTCTAGTTCTGTCATTGAGCGGGCACACTGCCTGGGTGCCACAGTGTTTAGTGGTGAGGCCTCTTCTGAGGACGCTCACTAATGGATCCTGCAGATGGAAAAGATATTTCCCGTGATGCCATGTCCCCCGCAGGATCGTGTTCTACTGACTACCTTTCTGTTGGATGGAGATACCCACGAATGGTGGTATACATTGAAGTTTTATAGTTGGGACGCTGCGACGGTGGCTTGGGAGAATTTCAGGGAACGGTTCCTAGAGAAGTATTACCCCCGTTCTTTCAGGGACGCCAGAGAAGCATAGTTCCTGCAGCTCCAACAGGGGAGCATGACAGTCGCTGAGTATGAACAGCAGTTCCAGAGATTATCTAGGTTTGCAGCGGCATTTGTGGGGACCGAGGCAGACAAGTGTCGCCGATTCGAGTTAGGCATGCTTGGTGAGATTAGGGCCATGGTCACATCTGGCTCCTTTGCTACTTTGAGGGAGCTGATTGATGCTGCAGTCAGAGTTGAGGAGTGCCGGAGAGCCTGAAAGAAGGTAGCTTGGGATGGGCGACGCAGAGATCGGTCTTGTACTGGACATTCGAGCCAGATGGCTCCGAATGGAGGGCAGTACAGTGGTGGATCGTCATCTTCAGGTAGTGGCAAGTTGGGCAGGTACGAGAGTGCCAGGCAGTATAGTTCCAGAGCATCTTCTCAGACCAGTGGCACCTCAGCGAGATCTACTGGTTAGCCAAGGCCTTTTACATGCTACACTTGTAGGGAACCGGGTCATATTAGTAGGGAGTGCCCACAGCGGACGGGTTGCAGTGCAGCGGTGCAGACTCCTAACACCACCTCAGATGCATCTGGTGGCCGCGGGGCCAGAGGAGGAGCCAGAAGAGCCCGAGGGTGGGGCCGAGCAGCTGGACCACAGACCCGAGTATTCACCGTGACACGATAGGAGGCTAGGGTGACCTCGGGAGTAGTAACAGGTACACTTACTATTTCAGATCTTGTTGTACGAGTTTTGATGGACCCTGGAGACACACACTTCTTCATTTCATGGAGCTTTGCTGGTTTTTTGGGTAGAGAGATTTTTGCACTTGAGAGTGATATGGGTCTCAGTACACCGACTGGAGATTTCCTATGTAGTGAACCAAGTGTTGAGGGACTACCCTGTGGGAATAAAGGAGCTAGATTTGGTGGCAAACTTAATACTTTTGGTCTTATAACGATTTCGACGTCATATTGTGCATGGATTTGCTATCAAAGCATTATTCCATGGTTGACTACGGTAATACGAGGGTGATCATTCAAAGCCCAGGCCTACCTGAGGTAATTTTCCAGAGAGATCTAGGAGCTTCGCCACCCGAGGTGATTTCAGCAATCACAGCTAACAAACTGCTGAGGAAGGGCTGTTAGGGTTATTTGGCTCATGTCATGGATAGTCAGATCATGCCAGAGAAAGCTGAGGATATACTAGTAGCATGCGAGTTTCTAGATCTATTTCTAGAAGAATTACTGGGACTTGCCACCTCATAGAGAGATTGAGTTCATCATTGAGCTTCTGCCAGGTACGAGACCTATCTCACAAATAGTGTATCGTATGGCACCAGCGGAGTTAAGAGAATTAAAGGCTTAGTTGCAAGAGTTGGTGAATATGGGATTCATCCAGCCTAGTACTTCTCCGTGGGGGAGCTCTGGTATTGTTTGTGAGGAAGAAAGATGGTAGTCTTCGATTATGCGTAGACTACCAGCAGCTTCATAAAGTGACAGTAAGAAACAAGTATCCATTGCCCAGGATCGAGGATTTGTTCGATCAGCTGAGAGGGGCTAGGTACTTTTCGAAGATTGATCTTCGATCAGGTTATCACCAATTGAGGACCGCTGAGGAAGATGTTCCGAAGACGACTTTTCGGACGAGATATGGCCACTATAAGTTTCTTGTGATGCCATTTGGGCCAGCTGCATTCATGGATTTAATGAACCGGGTGTTTCGATCATATCTGGACAAGTTTGTGATTGTTTTTATTGATGCCATCCTGGTTTACTCGAGGAGTGTCAAGGCGCACGAGAAACACCTGAGGTTGGTATTGAACAGGCTGAGGAGAAACCAATTATTTGCTAGTTGAGCAAGTGTCAGTTCTGGTTAAATAGTATTGGCTTTTTGGGCCATATAATCTCAGCATAGGGGATTAGTGTGGACCCTCAAAATACGGAAGCGGTAACAAACTGGGAAAGACCGAGGACAATTACCGAGGTGAGGAGCTTCGTGGGATTAGTTGGATACTACCGACGTTTTGCCAAGGGTTTTTTTTTCAGATTGCTGCTCCATTAACCCGATTAACCAGGAAAGGGGTTCAGTTTGTTTGGGAAGAGCAGTGTGAGCAGAGTTTCCAGGAATTAAAAAGATGACTGACTTCTTCGCCGATGTTGGCTCTGCCTGATGACAGTGGGGAATTCAAAGTCTATATCGACGCATCATTCCAAGGCTTGGGTTGCGTATTGATGCAGCACAAGAGGGTTATTGCTTATGCCTCCCGACAGTTGAAGTCGCATGAGGCGAACTACCCCACCCATGACTTAGAGTTAGCAGCAGTGGTTCATGCCCTAAAAATATGGAGACATTACTTGTACGGGGAGACATACGGGATTTTTACCGACCATCAAAGTTTGAAGCACATTTTCACTTTGAGGGAATTAAACCTGAGGCAGAGACGATGGTTGGAGCTTATTAAAGATTATGACTGCACGATCAAGTATCACCCCGGGAAGGAAAACGTGGTAGCAGACACGTTGAGCAGGAAATTTGCTGGTTCAATAGCTTATCTGAGGGTCGTATATCTGACGCTATTAGTGGAACTCCGACGGGCCGGAGTAATGCTTGGGGTGGATAATGAGGGAACTCTGTTGGTTGGCTCCCATGTAAGATCCCTTCTGATAGATCGGATTGTCGAGGCTCAACTCCAAGATCATACTTTATGTATTTTCAGGATGGAAGTTGAAGCTGGAGATCGACAAGATTTCTCAATCAATGACAATGGAGCTTTATTGAAGAATGGTCGGTTGTGCGTGCTAGCAGATACAGGATTAAGGGTAGAGATTCTCGAGGACGCCCACAGTTCGGCTTATGCCATGCATTCTTGGTGGGACCAAGATGTATCGAACCCATAGAAAACATTATTGGTGGGCAGGTATGAAACGAGAAATCGCAGAGCATGTTAGCCAATGCTTGATATGTCAACAGGTCAAAGCTGAGAGACAGAGACCTTATGGAGCGATGCAGCCACTTCCTATCCTTGAGTGGAAATAGGATCATATCACTATGGACTTCGTGTTCAAACTTCCCAGGACATGGAGCGGGTTTGATGGGATTTGGGTGATAGTGGACATGCTTACGAAGTCTGTACATTTCTTACCAGTACTTGAAACTTTCAACCTAAATCGGTTAGCTCAGTTGTTTGTTGATGAGATTATCAGGCTTCATGGGACACTAGAATCAATTGTGTTGAATTGGGATCCGAGATTCACTTCAATATTTTGGCAGAGCTTGCAGGGGGCCTTAGGTATGAGGCTACATTTCAATACGGCTTTTCATCCTCAGACGGATGGACAGTCTGAGAGGACCATTGAAACCTTGGAGGATATGTTGAGAGCATGCGTGCTACAATTTCAAGATACTTGGGAAACACTCCTACCCTTTATGGAATTCTCCTACAATAACAACTACCAGGCCAGTATCGGGATGACACCATTCGAGGCACTGTATAGGCGATAGTGCAATGCACCATTGTGTTGGACCGAGGTAGGTGAAAGGGCAGTTTTGACGCCATATCTTATGGACATGACCCAGGAAAAGGTCAAAAACATCAAGGAAAAATTGAAGACAGCTCAGGATCATCAAAAGAGTTATGCGGATTGACGAATTAGAGATCTTGAGTTCGAGGTAGGAGATTGGGTGTTCTTGAATCTATCACCATGGAAGGGCATCATTCGATTTGGGAGACATGGAAAGCTAAGTCCATGATACATTGGGCCGTATGAGATTACAGAGAGGATTGGAACGGTTGCATACAGATTGGCCCTACCTCCAGAGCTTGCACAAGTGCACGAGGTGTTCCATGTGTCGATGCTTCGTAAATATGTGCGCGAGGAATCACATGTTCTGAAAAACCAACCGCCGGAACTCAGGACAGATTTGAGTTTCGAGGAGCAACTAGTGTAGATACTGGATTAGAAACAGAAAGTCTTGCGGAACAAGGCTATTCCCCTAGTAAAAGTTTTGTGGAGAAACCATAATGTCGAGTAAGCCACTTGGGAACCCGAAGCCCTGATGTGAGAACAATACCCATATTTGTTTGTGTAATTTCGAGGACGAAATTTTGTAAGGTGGGTAGGTTGTAACGCCCCAGACTGTTTATTTAATTTAAATTCAAAAAATTATATGTAAAATGACTATTTCCCCTAATTAGGTGAAAATGTTGACTTTTGACCCGAGGCATTATTTTGACTTTGATCAAGGCCTATTACGTAGATCGGGACGTCACGAGTCCGTAGATAGGTGGCACGTCAAAATCAGATGTTCGAGAGAAAGTTACAGGTCACGGAAATAAATCGACACTATTCATGTTTTACGAGGAATTGGGTAGGTGACATTATTGGATCGGTTAGATTTTTCAGATGAGTGAAATGTGTCACACTGTCACTCATCTAACTGGCCCAGGACCCCAGATATTTGGGTTGATGCATCTCACATCCTCCTTTGTTTCTTCATTCAAATCGTGTACCCATATCCCACAACCTCACAAACACTTTCACACCACCCCATATCTTCATCCTCTGCAAATCGGGTGAAATGGAGAGTGAGAGAGAACATCGAGGTGAGCACGATAGTGCTAATAGCGAGGACAGCTGAGCACGGTAGCTCGGAAACCGTGGGTAAGTGATTTCGGGTTCAATTTCGAGTTTTGGTTTTAAGGGTCTATTGGGACATTCTATTAATTGGAAAATGATTTTGGGTCTAGTACGAACTCAGAGAAGTCATTGGTGATGACAGAGGTGGCTGGAGTTGGCCGAAAACCAAGCTTGAAGTTTAAGCTTTACTGTTAAACGATCAAAGGTAATTTCTGGCCAGTTTTTAGGGTTTTTGAAACCATAGATCCTCTCTATAGACCCAGACGATCGTGTAGGATCAAACGACATCGAAAATGGACTTGAAATAAGAAGGTTAGAGTTGGGTCGAGTCGTGGGTCTGGTTGACCCATTGCAGGGAAACGGGTTAACCCGACTCGAGGAAGACGATGATGACGTGGACTGCCATGTCATCACCTGTCAAGAAGTCAGGCCATGTGGCTTATAAGAGACTGACACGTGGCAATCTGTCAGGCACAGTCAACACTGACGTGTCAACCACGTGGACCAGTCAGCACATGTCACGCGTCACGTGTCAGATCTGACAACTGTCAGGTTGGACAGGTGTCAGACTTGTCAAGCTGACGTTAGTCATGACGTCAGCGTTGACCGATGACTTTACTGATGTTAGCGTTGACCGCTGACCAACATTAACTAGACTTTTAACCAATTCATGGAGGTGCGTGGGCATAATTTTCGAGACAAGATCAGTCCCATCTGAAAGTTTTGATGATCCGAATCCAATGGCGGTGGTTTCGGGTCAATCAGAGATCGTTTGATAGGTCATCTAGGGGTTTAATGCCTAAGGAAGCATGTTCGGGACACATTTTTGGTACCGAGATTTGTAAGGGTTTCATGTATGAATATGTATAGTATATTAGTGACCCTTAGACGTGATTTGGATAGACCAGGAGATATTGGACTAGCTCAATGATAGGTTAAACGTTGAGGTTTAGCGTGCAGCGTGGACCAAGTGTGAGTGGGTCGTTTGATTTACAACTGAAATGCATGCATAACTGTTTTCCCATGTTTTATTAAATGATTTAAGTTAAATGATTTTCTATCATGGTATTTTTTGTTGGTAAACTTAAATCATCGGTCATGGACCATTTTACGAATTTGCAGGAAAACACGGTTTTGGGCTTGAGACCTATTGGGATGCCGTTAACCGGGTTTGGGGTTAGCAGGGTTTTAAAGGAAAGAAAGTTTTGTATGGCTTTGAAAAGCGATCTGACATGATCAGGTTTGAGAAAGCAAGTTTTATAAAGGGCTTTGAATGTTATTAAATGAACCTGAGGCATGTTTCCATATATACTATCCTAGTTATTGTTGAGTCTCCTCTAAACGTTGAGGATCCTGGAGTAGTCACGGTGCACTGCCTGGGATGAGTGATTCCGAGGAAAGGCTTAGGCGTATGAGTGCGGTATTATGGTATCGACCATGACGTGGTAGGTTCGGGGCCGGCACCCCGTGTAGATATCGCGCGGGACGTCGTTGAGTTGATCCTGGGGAGTATTGGGAGATGAGACCCCAACTATAATGCATTGGTTCTGGACATCTCGGATGTCTGAGGATAGGTTATATGGTAGGTTATTCATGTGTATGTTCAGGTGGTTATATTGTTATATGATTTGTGTTACTTCCATACGTTTTTTACTATAATGCATGCATGTTTATCAAACGAACGGTCTAAATATTATTGTCGTTGAAAAATGTGTTTAAAGCTTATTAATTTTTGGTCCACTCACATTTTGATGTTTTCTTGACCCTCCAGGCATAGATACTAAGTTTGGGACTGATTCCAGAAGAGAGAGATAGTCTATACGTCTGCGCACCTGATCACCCTACGGGGTAGGTTATTGTGTATATGTAGACACTTTTATTTGTATCAACATTATGCTCATATCCCTGGTCTGAAAATTGGGTATGTAAAACTCTTTATGTGTGTTATGTACCCTAGGAGGGTATTTATGGTATTTTGAGTTGTTGTAAGACGGGAGCAGGGCATGTCCCACGGTGGTCTCCAAGAGGGATCAGGATGGGTCTTGTCAGTTTGTTTATGAGTCGAGAAGAGGATCAGTTGTAGTTATGTTCGCCTATGTAGCAAATGTGGCATGGTACTCGATTTTTGAAAGGTGGACTAAGCGGTCTTTGATGGTGGCCGCGCTGTTTTCCCCTTGGCCTTCTTATTGTACCCTTTTGGCACGTCTTGAGAGTGATCGGCCTGTAGTGAGTCGGTCTTCATAGATGTGATATGGCATTCTACATGCAGGACACGTGATAGTGGTTGAGAAAGTCGGTGAGTTGTGGCCTTCTGCACATTGGACACATGCCGATCTGTGTGAAGCGATCGATCTGCTTAGATGTGGCGTGGCTTTCTGAGTGCAGTACACATGTCAGGCGCTAAGGTTGCACGCTGGGAAGCACTTCGAAGTTCGCGCTGTCCATTGTAAATAGTGGGATATGCCTTGGCTATTTCTCACTTTTTCTTTTGTAATTTTTTCATGAAGTGCTTCCCAATTTGTAAGGCGATTTCCGACAAGGGTTTTAAGGTAGTCTTCACGGTGGTGCAATTTCCGTCGAGGTTCGCCATGAACAAACAAAGGGTAAGTTGATTTTTATTGTGTTTTTCTATTGAAACTAGGACAAGGGAAGATTTGGGCATGAACTTGGTGGAAGAGTGTGTTTAGGTTACCCATAATGGGGGTTGTATCTTCCATAAGAATCCCATAATATAGACTCCAAGCAAAAAATCCTCACCAATGGGAATGAATTTGGGCTGGAACAACCCAAGCCTCATTGGAGTTTGCCTTCTAGAGCTGTCAAAATACAACTCTGAATATAGCTTAGCTGGCCTTAGTAAATGGCCCACTATTATTGCTTTATTGATTAAACAATTGATAAATTATATGTGGGCTCAACTTTTTATTACCTTTTGCTTCATTGTTTTTTGCTTTCTGCTCTTCTTTCTTTATGTTGCATGCCAACAACTAAATATATTGCATACAAACGATATATATATATAACCCACAAATTTCAATTTTTTTTTCTTTAAATATCATAAATTTTGACTCTAAATTTCACAATTATTCTCAATATTTTCCTTATTTTTCTCAAACTTGTGCTTACAAATTTTTTTAACTACACACTTCTTCCACTAATTGTCAAAAATGTTGATTTTTTACACATTTATTACAGATCTTATCTTTTCGGAATTTTGATTTTTTTAGGTCAATGTTTAGAAAAAAAATTTTAAAATTACAAAAATAAACATTAAATTAAAAACTACTAGAGAAAATTTTATTTTAATACTATATTTAAAATTTTATACAAAATAAGAATGTAGCCCCGTATCTAACTCCAATAAATATAGACCCCCTCATTGTGAGCAATATGCTATCTAACCCAGAATATTCTTTTTTAAGGCTATATTTGGAGGTACATCCACCATAAATACAACCTCAAATGTAGCCTCCCATTGTGGGTGGCCTTAGATCTTCCAGGTTGTAGGTTTGGTTTCTTAGTTTTGTTTTTTGTTTTTTTTTTTTGCGCAGATGTTTGAGTCTAGTGACTCGATTGAGGGGCGAGGTTACGAATCAGAGGTTGAAGAGGTGTCCTCATTCGAGAGCCTGGTCATCTTACAACCCTCTTGGTTAGGAGTCGAGGACGAGTCGAGTGCTAGTGAAGGTAGTGGATAAAACTCAGCTAAAGACAGAGATGGACGAGAGGTCAATCCAGAAAGAGCCAATGCCCAAAGTTGATGTGGCCGAGCGCATATGGGATGGAAATATTAGAGAAAACACTGAGCAGCTGCTGGAAGGGGGGTCGTCTCGGTGAAGGCGTTGATGTGACCCATTATCGCCAATGTAGTGAAGTGAGGGTCCCTGCCATTAGGTCATCTAGTGGAGATCGAGTGCCAAAAGTTGTGCCCCTCATTAAAACTGAGTCCACGGTTGACAAGCAGGTATATTAATAGACCGAGGCTCGGTTGAAGAAACCCTGAGTTGAATATGGCATTCCCGACTCGGTGATTACATGTCTACTAGAGGAAGGGGAAGTTTCGAGTAATGAGCCGATCGATATGGCTTTATTTTACCTCGAGTTGCTGTCCCATGGTGCCTGACTGCCACTGCACCCCGTGGCTGAGGAAGATTGTGAAGAGGATGGGTGTTGCGCTCAGTCACCTCAACCCTCAGCATCTAGAACGTCCTCTGCTCCATAAATACAACCCCAAATGTAGTCTCCCATTGTGGGTGGCCTTAAATCTTCCAAGTTGTAGGTTTGGTTTCTTATTTTTTTTTTGTTTTTTGTTTTTGGTTTTTTTTTGTTTGCGTAGATGTCTGAGTTTAGTGACTCGGTTGAGGCGCAAGGTTACGAATCAGAAGTTGAAGATGTGTTCTCATTTAGAGCCTGGTCATCTTAAGCCCCTCTTGGTTAGGAGTCGAGGGCGATTCGAGTGCTACTGAAGGTAGTGGATAGAACTTAGCCAAAGACAGAGATGGCCGAGAGGTCCATCCAGAAAGAGCCGACGCCCAACATTGATGTGGCTGAGCGCGTAGGGGATGGAAATATCAGAGAAAACACCGAGCGGCTGCTGGAAGGGGGTTTGTCTCGATGAAGGCGTTGAAGTGGCCTATTACTGCCAAAGTAGAGAAGTGAGGGTCCCTTCCATTGGGTTTTCAAGTGTAGATCGAGTGCCAAAAGTTGTGCCCCTCATTAAAACTGAGTCCACGGTTGACAAGTAGGTAAATTGAGAGACTGAGGCTCGATTGAAGAAACTCTGAGGCAAGTATGGCATTCCCAACTCGGTGATTACGTGTCTAGCAGAGGAAGGGGAAGTCTCGAGTGTGCCAGTCAATATGGCTTTATTTTACCCCGAGTTGCTGTCCCACGTTGTCCGATTACCACTGCACACGTGGCTGAGAAAAATTGTGAAGAGGATGGTGTTGCACTCGGGTCAGCTCAAGCCTAACGTTTGGAACATCCTCTACTCCATAAATACAACCCCAAATGTAGCCTCCCATTTTGGGTGGCCTTAGATCTTCCAAGTTGTAGGTTTGGTTTCTTAGTTCTTTAGCTTCAGTTCAACAAAGAAGAAATGAAGATGCATACTTGAAAGTGCAGTGGGGTTTAAATGGTTGATCAATTGATGTGTGACACATGTCACACATAAGAAATTTAAGGAAAAATGACATGCTATCACCCCCAAGAAAAAGGACCAAAATGCTCATACCATAAAACACACACGGACGTATCGTTCAAGACCCATAAGTTTTTCGTGCGAGCTCTGATTTTCACGTATTACCTATCTATGAACTTGTAAGTTCGAGACTCACGCGATGGTTCAAGAAAAACTCACAAAAGTATCCCCGAATAAAAATTAACTTTTAGGCATCTTATAAAGACAAGGTAAATGCGTCATTTTCTAATATAATTTCCAAAATTGCACTAATTTAATTTACAGGTCCTAACATGAAAGAGAGAGAGAGAGAGAGAGAGAGAGAGAGAGAATCCCTCTTTAATTATTAGGTGGGAAAAGAGTTGAGATGAGCCTTAGGTGGTGTGTGGTGCTAAATGTTGTCTTAGGGTTAGAGATACTCCCCCATTAACTTTTTCCTTACCTAAATGCTCCTACATTAACTTTTTCCTTACCTAATTTATATAAAAAAATCTAATATAATGGCAGGCTTACTATGCTTCTAAGTGAATGACACGACCCACCCCCAATCCCCAAGGATTAAGGGCTACTAAGTCATGCTCCTGTCTAACTTACATGTGCCACGAAGGCTAAACCGACGTCCAACCTCCATGTAACACGTAAGCCAGATAAGGGATGACAGGACCCACCCCGATTATCGCCTCGATAATCGGGAAGCATCCTGCTCCCGTCTGACAATCGAATCCAAAAGACCGGAAAACTAAATAATATTACATCACACTCATTGTCAGACCAGAGAGATTAAACAAATACATCCGACTGGACGTCAAGTCCACAGTTTCACAGAGCATAATATTACAAAACAGGTTAAAGTACAAATCCTACTCTGTGAACTAACTACTCCGCAACGGAAAACTTTATGCCTCCGCCTCTGCCTCGGCGCTTGCCCCCGCACTTGTACCACGACCTGGAGGGAATTTAAAACAACAAAGTGTGAGTGGACCGAAACATAAGTTTTACAGGAAAACAGTTTTCGAAATCGGGTTCGCCCTCCAGTTTTGTAACACGCATGCATAACCGAATATTCAAAGATCGCGTATTAAACCTTTGAAAACTCTTTTTTCCGAAACACATGAAAAACGTTACAGAGATTCGTCATAACTCATGTAAAACAACTTAACATTACCAGAATCCAGAAACCGTCATTTTGAAACATCAATTGCACAAGTCAAGTAAAAAGTGAATCAATAATCACAATTATGCCGTTGGATCCATCCGAGTCTTTAAACTCAATATCAGGCCTTCCCGGGATATCAACGAGTCGTTAAACTCAAAACATGATCAATAGGCCTCGGGGGTATCACAATAACCGAGTCTTTAAACTCACGAGTCTTTAAACTCAATCTGGGTCTTTAAACCCAATTTTCGGGCCCGCCCCCGTCATCAATAAACCGGGTCTTTAAACCCAAAACCGTTTTTTAAACACATTAAACCAGGATTTATCATAAACCGTTTCCCAACATCATTCCGAAATCATATCACGTCGTAGTAGGACTTATGTTCGAATTCACATGCAATTTCCAAAACATGCAATTTCCGAAATCACTTCACAATTATAATCAAAACATCATAAATCCTTAACATGCATAATCATATCCAGATACTTCATCAAAACATCATTCATGCATAAGCAAAAACCGTAACCTCGAATTGCGTGAAATACGATGAATATCTCGAAAAGCGTGAAAATACGTAAAACCGAATTATCATATCACCATCATAAAATCATATGCAAAACCATAAGATAAACCAGTAAAATAGTCATGCATGCCCAGTTTAGAAATCAAAAAGTCCACTCACAGTTTTAGGACGCGTCAATCGCGTCCCGCGCGCTCCTCCGTAGCTTCGGAAGTGTCCGGGCCTGTAAAAATGCATAAGGAGGGTTACAAACATCCCAAAACAACTCGTAGGATTTTTCCTAATTTTTCCGGATTTTTCGGCGGAATTAAACTTAGAGACTTAACTTTCCGGACTCCCGAAATTATCCCGAACGACTCCCGATCGATTCGAACTCTAAAGATAAAATGTTAATTAAACTGAAAGGATTAAATCTCATGTTGACCGTGATCGGAGTTAACCTCACACGCGCCGTCACGCGCCGCCCAAAGTGGCTGCGCGTGAAGGCCACGCGCCAAGCTACAGTACCTTCGTCCTTACCCGAATAGACTGATAAACGGGTCTATTACCCGCGACTCAACCCGACCAGTTCGAGCTCAATTCTCAATCAATTCTTCCCGTTTTCAATCCTATTATCTTCTCTAATCCATTAATTTTAGGTCTGTACTAACGATCAATCTCGACTAACATTAAATCGACCCAACTCAAGCTCAAACAGTCGAACAAGTCGACTTCTGGAACTCACCCAAACTAACTCCATTCTCAAATTAATTTCACCAGTAGCTTAAGGGAACTTAGACGAACACAATGGTACAATCAATTGGACTCGCCGTTACCTGGAAGTCGTCGTCCTCAACACTGGTTTTCCTCTGAAACTGAGACTCAGGTTCCCGGCCAACCAGTCCTCCTCCTCCTTCGATTTTTGTACGGTTGTGCTCGTAGTGACCCCAGAAGTCTAACACGACCTTTGGTTTCGTTCAACATGCCTCAGGAATTGAATTCGATTTTTCCCTCCAACTGGTTCTTCCCTGAACAGCAACTCAGGTTCTTGGGCCAACAGCGATCATCCTCCCTCAAATCTTGCACCGTCGTGATTCATTCACTCCCAGAAGTCCCTCAGTGTGTCTAGTTTGGTCCCAAAACCCGTAGGAATTGAACCCTGAAATTTCCCCCCAAAAACCCGAAAATGGTTCTTCACGGTTTCTCCCAGTCTCAGCCCTCTCAACTGATGCACAATGACCCCCAAATGAATCCTTCTCCATTCCCATACTCAGTTAATCGTTCAGTGTGGCCAACAGCCCGTGGGAGACCAACTGAGGTCTCTGAAAATGGTTTCCCACAAGCACAGAGACCACAGCCATTTTCTAATCTCTCCCGTGCACTGAACCCTGCCCAAACCGTGCACCAAGGCCACTCAGTCCAGCATCCACTACCTCAATCAACTTAAACAAACCCTCAGATCAGTCCACTAAGCTATAAACAATTGCACGCACAAACACCACGGCCGCACTCTGTTTTTCACGGTGGTGAACAGTAACCGCCGTGAAATGACCAAAATGCCCCTCTGTGTAATAATTACCAAATTGCCCTCCAACTTCCATGACCCGTAACTCGGTCATCCGATGTCCGTTTCGCGCGTGCCGCCTGATGTTGTACTCGGGACCTCGAGACGAACCTAACGGTCTTCAAATCATGTGAAAACCAATTGTCCAACAAAAAGTCAACTTTTTCCCATATAACGTCCAAATTACGATAATGCCCCTGGACTTCTGAACATTATAACTTTCACCCTATTTGTCCGAATCGGACATGCCACCTATCTATGAACTCGTGACGTCCCGAACTACGTCACGGTCATCACTCAACGCACGTTCGACCCTCCAATCAAAAAGTCAACAAATTGACCATATGAATCACAAGGGTAAAAACGTCATTTATTTATTATTTTATAGTATTACATTTTTCGAATTTTCCGGGGCGTTACAATCTCCCCCCCTTAAGAAATTTCGTCCCGAAATTTCAAGGAAACAAGTAGGGGAACTGTTCTCGCATCTGCGCCTCGGGTTCCTATGTGGCTTCCTCCACATTCTGGTTCCTCCAGAGAACCTTTACTAGAGGAACGGTCTTCCGACGTAGTACTTTATCCTTTCGGTCCAAAATCCGCACCGGCTGTTCTTCAAAACTCAGATCCTCTCGGAGTTCAATGGGCTGTTCCTCCAGTACATGAGATGCGTCGAACACGTACTTCCGCAACATCGACACGTGGAAAACAACGTGGAACTTCGAAAGCTTTGGCGGTAGTGCCAACCTGTAGGCCACCGGGCCAATCCTCTCAGTGATCTCATAAGGTCCGATGTAACGAGGGCTCAACTTCCCTCGCCTGCCAAATCTCACTACACCCTTCCAAGGGGACAGTTTCAGAAATACCCGATCTCCGACCGCAAACTCAAGATCTCGAATCCGATGGTCCACATAGCTCTTTTGTCTGTCTTGGGCTGGCTTGAGCCGATCTCTGATGAGTTTGACCTTCTCGGCTGTCAGTTCCACCAATTTGGATTTAGTCAGCTTCCTTTCACCCACATCCGTCCAACACAACGGAGTTCTGCACTGCCGTCCGTATAAGGCTTCGTACGGAGCCATCCCAATGCTCGCCAGATAGATGTTATTGTAGGTAAATTCCATCAAGGCTAGATGTGACTCCCAAGTGTCCTGAAATTGTAAAACGCAGGCTCGCATCATGTCCTCCAAAGTCTGGATGGTCCGCTCAGACTGGCCGTCAGTCTGAGGATGAAATACCGTACTGAAACGAAGTTTCGTCCCAAAGGCTTCCTGTAGACTCTGCCAAAACCGAGAAGTAAACCTCGGGTCCCTGTCAGAAACTATTGATTCTGGAGTACCGTGCAAACGGATGATCTTATCGATAAACAACTGAGCCAACTGTGTCATTCTGAAGTTCTCTCGCACCGGGAAGAAATGAGCTGATTTCGTAAGCCTGTCCACAATCACCCAAACTCCATCGTGACCTCTGGGTGTCCTAGGAAGTCCAAACACAAAATCCATCGTTAGGTGATCCCATTTCCATTCCGGGATAGGTAGTGGTTGCAAGGCTCCATAAGGTCGTTGTCTCTCAGCCTTCACTTGCTGGCAAATCAGACACCTGCTGACAAACTCGGCAATCTCCCGTTTCATACCCGGCCACCAGTAGTGCTCTCGCAAGGTACGATACATCTTGGTCCCACCAGGATGCATCGCGTAGGCCGAACTATGAGCCTCGTCCAAGATCTCCTTCTTCAGTGCCTCAACGTCGGGCACACACAACCCTCCTTCTTTTAGCAAAGCTCCATCCTCCCTGACTGTGAAATCTAGCCGCTCACCGGCTTCCACTTCAATTCGAAGTACACATGAGACAGGATCTTGAGATTGAGCCTCAACGATCCGATCGATCAAAAGTGGTCTCACATGAAAATTAGCCAGCAAGACACCTTGGCCATCCAAACCCAAATCAATGCTAGTCTTACGGAGTTCAACCAAAAGTGGTAAATGAACCGTCCGTAGATGTGCTACAGAATGCGTTGACTTCCGGCTTAGAGCATCAGCCACCACGTTGGCTTTTCCCGGGTGGTACTCAATTGTGCAATCATAGTCCTTAATTAGCTCTAGCCACCGTCGCTGCCTCACATTTAACTCCTTCTGAGTGAACAAGTACTTCAGGCTCTTGTGATCCGTGAACATTCTGTAAGTCGCACCATACAGGTGATGTCTCCAAATTTTCAATGCATGCACAACAGCAGCTAACTCCAAGTCGTGCGTAGGATAATTGCGCTCATGCGGTTTCAACTGGCGCGAAGCATAGGCAATCACTTTCCCATGCTGCATTAGCACACATCCCAAACCCTGTAAGGATGCATCACTGTACACCTCGAATTCCCCACTGTCGTCTGGAAGGGTCAGTATAGGAGCAGATGTCAACCTTTCCTTTAGCTCCCGAAAACTACGCTCACAATCGTCATCCCAGTCAAACTTGACTCCCTTCCGCGTTAGTCGCGTTAACAGGGCAGCAATGGTAGAGAAACCCTCTACAAACCTCCTGTAGTAACCAGCCAAGCCCAAGAAACTTCTGACTTCAGTGACGGTCCTTGGTTGTTCCCACTTCGCCACTGCCTCAATTTTCTGAGAATCCACACTGATCCCGTCAGTTGAGATTACATGCCCCAAGAAACTCACGCTCGTCAACCAAAACTGACACTTGTTGAGCTTCGCATACAACTGGTTTTCCCTCAAGGTACCCAGCACCATCCTTAAGTGCTCCTCGTACGCTTCCACACTCCTCGAGTAGACTAGGATATCGTCAATGAACACGATGACAAAGCGATCCAAGTAAGGCTGCAACACTCGGTTCATCAAATCCATAAACGTTGCGGGTGCGTTGGTCAAATCAAACGGCATAACAAGGAACTCATAATGACCATACCGGGTCCTAAAGGCTGTCTTGGGTACATCCTCATCCTTAACCCGCAACTGATAATACCCAGAACGAAGATCAATTTTGGAGAAGTACTGCACTCCTCGCAGCTGATAGAACAAATCGTCGATCCGAGGCAACGGGTATTTGTTCCTGACTGTTACTTTATTCAGTTGACTGTAAGCGATGCAGAGTCTCAAACTCCCATCCTTTTTCTTCACAAACAACACCGGGGCTCCCCAGGGGGATACACTCGGTCAAATAAATCCCATCTCAAGTAATTCTTGTAACTGCGCCTTCAGTTCTTTCAACTCAGCTGGCGCCATACGATACGGTGTCTGAGAGATAGGTTGCGTACCTGGAACCAGATCAATAGTGAACTCGACATCTCGATGCGGTGGCAATCCCGGTAGATCCTCCGGAAAGACATCCGGGAACTCCCGTACTATCGGTATATCCTCCACCCTCAATGGTGCAGCTCGTGAGTCCAACACTTGAGCTAAGTATCCCTGGCACCCTTTCCTCAACAACTTACTTGCCTTCAGGGCTGAAATCACTCCGACAGGAGTTGCTCGTTGTATTCCCTAAAAGGTGGTTTCCGGTAACCCCGGGCTCCGAAAAGTAACCTTCTTATCGACACATTCGATAGAAGCATGATGGAGCGTCAACCAATCCATTCCCAAAATGACATCAAAGTCGTGCAAGTCCAAGAGTATCAGATCTGCCACCAGAACAACATCACCTACCATTACGGGACACTCCCGCAACACTTGATTCACCACAAATACATCTCCTGTGGGCGTACTCACTCCCATGTCACGGTCCAGTGCGGACACCTCTCTACCCGCCAATAACTCACAATCCCGCGATATAAACGAATGAGTAGCTCCGGGATCAATTAAAGCACAAACATCATGTCCAAAGATCGTGAGTGTACCTGTCACAACACCAGGCGCTGCCCTGGCCTCCTGCTGCGTAACAGCAAAAACTCGGGCATGTGGTCCAGCTGCTCGCCCATGGCCCCGGCCCCTCTGTCCATTAGCCGCTCCAGTACCACCTCCTCGAGTACTCCCAGTCTCAGAAACTGCAGCTGTGCTCCGTCCCTGCTCTGCTCCACCCCGACCTGCGCCACCACCCTGTGGCAAAGATGGACACTCCCTCCGATAGTGGCCCCGCTCGCCACAGAAGAAACAGATAACACTGGAAGCATCACGAGCAAAACCACCACCCTGCCGTCCTATGGAAGCAACCGAAGTCGCGCTCGCCTGCGGAGCAGTCTGCACCCTAGGCGCCCGGAATCCGGAACTCTGATAGTTACCAGGCCTGCCATAACGATCATTGCCTGCAGATGAGGCTCCACCATAACGTCCCTTCTTCGGGGCTCTCTGACCATACGATCCAGGATAGGAACGCTCTCCACGTTGTCCACCACCAGAGTACTGTGGACGTGTCGGGAGACTGGCCTCAACCCGCACTGCGGCATCAGACAACTCTCTGAGAGTAGCAAAAGCTCCGGCCGTCACAATGGCCCGTATCTCACCCCGTAGGCCAAGCTCAAACCTACGACATTTCTCAGCCTCAGTAGATACAAAAGTAGGAGCAAAACGGGCTAGCATCAGAAATATCTGCTCATACTCAGCTACAGACATGCTCCCCTGTTGGAGCTGCAGAAACTCGGTCTCCCTAGCATCACGGAATGAACGGGGATAATACTGATCCAGAAACCGTTCACGAAAGGTCTCCCAAGTCACTGTATGGGCATCCCAACCCGACAACTCCAGAGTGTACCACCACTCATAAGCAGATCCATCAAGCAAAAAGGTAGCCAATACAACTCGCTCCTCAGGAGGGCAGTGCATCACAGCAAAAATCCGCTCGAACCGAGAAATCCAACGGTGAGCATCCTCGGGATCCGCTCCACCACTAAACACCGTAGCCCCAAGACGCTGGGCTCGCTCGATTGAAGTACTCTCGGCATCGCCATCAGGTCGTGGAGGGGGTTCGCGTCGCGGAGGCATGGCCGATGTCCTTCTCTGAAAGAGGCATAAGTTAGTACAATAATCAAGGCACACCCGAGTGCCAGACACGAATCGTAAACCTAGGCTCTGATACCAATTGACACGACCCACCCCGATTATCGCCTCGATAATCGGGAAGCATCCTACTCCCGTCTGACAATCGAATCCAAAAGACCGGAAAACTAAATAATATTACATCACACCCATTGTCAGACCGGGGAGATTAAACAAATACATCCGACTGGACGTCAAGTCCATAGTTTCACAGAGCATAATATTACAAAACAGGTTAAAGAACAAATCCTACTCTGTGAACTAACTACTCCGCAACGGAAAACTTTATGCCTCCGCCTCTGCCTCGGCGCTTGCCCCCGCACTTGTACCACGATCTGGAGGGAATTTAAAACAACAAAGTGTGAGTGGACCGAAACATAAGTTTTACAGGAAAACAGTTTTCGAAATCGGGTTCGCCCTCCAGTTTTGTAACACGCATGCATAACCGAATATTCAAAGATCGCGTATTAAATCTTTTAAAACTCTTTTTTCCGAAACACATGAAAAACGTTACAGAGATTCATCATAACTCATGTAAAACAACTTTAACATTGCCAGAATCCAGAAACCGTCATTTTGAAACATCAATTGCACAAGTCAAGTGAAAAGTGAATCAATAATCACAATTATGCCGTTGGATCCATCCGAGTCTTTAAACTCAATATCAGGCCTTCCCGGGATATCAACGAGTCGTTAAACTCAAAATATGATCAATAGGTCTCGGGGGTATCACAATAACCGAGTCTTTAAACTCATGAGTCTTTAAACTCAATCTGGGTCTTTAAACCGAATTTTCGGGCCCGCCCCCGTCATCAATAAACCGGGTCTTTAAACCCAAAACCAGATCCAACAATCAACCGGGTCTTTAAACCCAAAACCGTTTTTTAAACACATTAAACCAGGATTTATTATAAACCGTTTCCCAACATCATTCCGAAATCATATCACGTCATAGTAGGACTTATGTCCGAATTCACATGCAATTTCCAAAACATGCAATTTCCAAAATCACTTCACAATTATAATCAAAACATCATAAATCTGTAACATGCATAATCATATCCAGATACTTCATCAAAACATCATTCATGCATAAGCAAAAACCGTAACCTCGAATTGCGTGAAATACGATGAATATCTCGAAAAGCGTGAAAATACGTAAAACCGAATTATCATATCACCATCATAATCATATGCAAAACCATAAGATAAACCAGTAAAATAGTCATGCATGCCCAGTTTAGAAATCAAAAAGTCCACTCACAGTTTTAGGACGCGTCAATCGCGTCCCGCGCGCTCCTCCGTAGCTTCGGAAGTGTCCGGGCCTGTAAAAATGCATAAGGAGGGTTACAAACATCCCAAAACAACTCGTAGGATTTTTCCTAATTTTTCCGGATTTTTCGGCGGAATTAAACTTAGAGACTTAACCTTCCGGACTCCCGAAATTATCCCGAACGACTCCCGATCGATTCGAACTCTAAAGATAAAATGTTAATTAAAATGAAAGGATTAAATCTCATGTTGACCGTGATCGGAGTTAACCTCACACGCGCCGTCATGCGCCGCCCAAAGTGGCTGCGCGTGAAGGCCACGCGCCAAGCTACAGTACCTTCGTCCTTACCCGAATAGACTGATAAACGGGTCTATTACCCGCGACTCAACCCGACCAGTTCGAGCTCAATTCTCAATCAATTCTTCCCGTTTTCAATCCTATTATCTTTTCTAATCCATTAATTTTAGGTCTGTACTAACGATCAATCTCGACTAACATTAAATCGACCCAACTCAAGCTCAAACAGTCGAACAAGTCGACTTCTGAAACTCACCCAAACTAACTCCATTCTCAAATTAATTTCACCAGTAGCTTAAGGGAACTTAGACGAACACAATGGTACAATCAATTGGACTCGCCGTTACCTGGAAGTCGTCGTCCTCAACACTGGTTTTCCTCTGAAACTGAGACTCAGGTTCCCGGCCAACCAGTCCTCCTCCTCCTTCGATTTTTGCACGGTTGTGCTCGTAGTGACCCCAGAAGTCTAACACGGCCCTTGGTTTCGTTCAACACGCATCAGGAATTGAATTCGATTTTTCCCTCCAACTGGTTCTTCCTGAACAGCAACTCAGGTTCTTGGGCCAACATCGATCATCCTCCCTCAAATCTTGCACCGTCGTGATTCATTCACTCCCAAAAGTCCCTCAGTGTGTCTAGTTTGGTCCCAAAACCCGTAGGAATTGAACCCTGAAATTTCCCCCCAAAAACCCAAAAGTGGTTCTTCACGGTTTCTCCCAGTCTCAGCCCTCTCAACTGATGCACAATGACCCCCAAATTAATCCTTCTCCATTCCCATACTCAGTTAATTGTTCAGTGTGGCCAACAGCCCGTTGGAGACCAACTGAGGTCTCTGAAAATGGTTTCCCGCAAGCACAGAGACCACAGCCATTTTCTAATCTCTCCCTTGCACTGAACCCTGCCCAAACCGTGCACCAAGGCCACTCAGTCCAGCATCCACTACCTCAATCAACTTAAACAAACCCTCAGATCAGTCCACTAAGCTATAAACAATTGCACGCACAAACACCACGGCCGCACTCTGTTTTTCACGGTGGTGAACAGTAACCGCCGTGAAATGACCAAAATGCCCCTTTGTGTAATAATTACCAAATTGCCCTCCAACTTCCGTGACCCGTAACTCGGTCATCCGATGTCCGTTTCGCGCGTGCCGCCTGATGTTGTACTCGGGACCTCGAGACGAACCTAACGGTCTTCGAATCATGTGAAAACCAATTGTCCAACAAAAAGTCAACTTTTTCCCATATAACATCCAAATTACGATAATGTCCCTGGACTTCCGAACATCATAACTTTCACCCTGTTCGTCCGAATCGGACGTGCCACCTGTCTATGAACTCGTGACGTCCCGAACTACGTCACGGTCATCACTCAATGTCCGTTCGACCCTCCAATCAAAAAGTCAACAAATTGACCATACGAATCACAAGGGTAAAAATGTCATTTATTTATTATTTTATAGTATTACATTTTTCGAATTTTCCGGGCGTTATAAGGGATCCCCAAACGAACCGTCCAAAACCTCCGGACTTCCCAGAGCGCGCAGAATTTACCGTGGATCGCGTCTGTGATGTCTCCGTCTCTCTCTACCAACAACCTGCACCGTGAAAACCTGGAGGGTATTGTGGAACCCAAAATCATCCGAAAATTATGAAGCCGCCACGTGTCCCATAATTCATAAAAATGTCCAAATTGCCCTTGGCAATAACGCTGATCATTTGAAAAACACCCGCACATTAAATAATCTATTTACCAGTTAAATACGATATTTGATCGGGTTAAAATCTCCGCAATATTGATATCCTCTCCGAGAGTTAATTATCGTTATTCTTAATAATGGATAATTAATATTAATATTATAATACAATAAATATCATTACTATCATGATGAGTCATCATTACAATTATTAAATAATATATTTAATAATAATATATTATTTACTAATTAAATATTCAACCGACCAATCAGAACGCTCCAAGGCTCCCAGGATTTTCCTATAAATAGCAAGGCACATTTCATTTCCAAGGTACGTTGATTCTTCGCTTCGAAGTATATCCTTTTCCTCTCTCAAAGCTAACTTAAGCATCGGAGTGTTCTTGGTCGAACAACCTCCCGGGTAAATCGATCGAGGCAACGATAGCTAATTGTTTGCTATTTGCAGGAATTGTGAGGACTTTTCGCGGCGGGTTCAATCTTTGATTCAACAATTGGTGCTTTCATTGAGAGCTATTGAGATATACTCAGAAGAAGCTCTCTCATTTGTTCATCGTTCATCTTTCTTCGTTCGTCGTTCATCGACATTTGTTCGAAGATTTTGAACGTTGTTCATCACTCATCAGGATTTTGAACGTTGTTCATCACTCATCAAGAATTCGTTCATCGTTCATCTTTCTTCGTTCGTCGTTCATCGACATTGTTCGAAGATTTTGAACGTTTGTTCATCGTTCATCTCCCTTCGTTCGTCGTTCATCGACATTGTTCGAAGATTCTGAACGTTGTTCAAATTATCCATCAACAGCTTTCCAACTCAACATTCTTCGAATCAGCATGGTTAAGGTTCGTCGATCCGTTTAGTCAGCCGGAGAAGGTGTTTCTGCCTCAACAGCTCAGACGAGGAATGAAGCTCACATAGAAACTCTGGAGAAACGCCCAGCTCAACTCAGGCGTGTGTCCATAGAAGCGCCAATTGAGACACTCGAAGGGAGGCCAACCTTCAGTTTTGGAGCATTCCCCTCTCCAGCTAACCAAGTACCCGCGCTAGGGGAAGGAACTTCGATTTTACAACAAGCAAACGAGAGGTTGATAGGAAATGCATCACGACATGATCAACTCACAACAAACATGGTCCTAAAGGACTTTCTGGACGGGTGTCATGACATCTCAGGGAGAAGTCGTCACCAACCTCCACAGGACAACTTGGCGCAGCAAGTTGAAGGGTTAAGCAAACAAGTTCAACTTCAGTCAGAGCTCTTGCAGCAACTCCTAGCAGGGAGACCAATCCAGGAGCAGGACAGACAATCCACGTCACGTGGAAGACAAGAGAATGCCCAAAGACGTCCTGGGAAAGAGCAGGTCTGCTGCCAAACAATGTCACGAGATACTTCGCTAGGCGACTCTGGAGAAGAAAGTCACGCTCATCGAGCGAAAAGCCCACAACACCTAAAGCCGTTAGTACGTGAACGGCTAGGAGGTAGGACTGGGGTGACTTCACGGGCAGAGCGCTCACAACACTCACATGGGAGCAGGCGGCAACTTTGAGCTCTATACAAAAACCCAAAACGATCTGCCCACGGTAGTAAAGGGGAAGATGAAGCCTACTCCCCTGCACGATCCTAGAGATCAGGGGGAGAAGCTCGAAGAGGTTCTCAACGATTAGCAAAAAGGGACTCATCGCCTCAGCAAGGAGCGTTGCAGGCTAATGATGTTCAAAAAATGCTGGACATGCACCTTCGTGCTCAACAAGGTGGCGATCTAGAGGACGATCTACATCGCCAGATACGGCTCTCTACGCCCTTTATAAGGGATGTTGAGGAGGAACCATTCCCCCAGAGGTTCGCAACGCCAAACTTCACTACATTCAAAGGAGCCTCCGACCCGGTAAAACACTTAAATTATTATCGAGGAGTCATGATCCCCCACAGGTCTAACGATGTGCTCATGTGCAAATTTTTTCAAGCTTCCCTTCAAGGCCAAGCCATGACTTGGTTCAATCATCTCCCCTCGAGGTCGATTGAGTCCTTCGAAGAGTTGGCTTTGACATTTGTAAAGGAATATGCACAACTTCGGACAATCGAGGTGAAAGATGACCATCTTTTCTCTGTCCGAAAGACAGCAAAAGACACTCTGTGACAATACATACGGAGATTTTGTGAGGAGAAATCTCGCATTATCGGCTGTAATGACCTTGTTGCGGTAATGGCATTCAAGCAAGGACTCCCTCGAGACAGCCAGCTTTACGGGGACATCGTCATGAGCAATGCGCGAAGTCTTTCCAAAATACTTTCGCTAGCAGAGCGACATGCAAGTTGGGAGGACGAGAAGAGCCCCGCTCATACTCATGACCATGCCGGGACTAGCGAAAAGGCCTCCAATGAGGATGAACCCCATGGAAAGTCTGCGACTGGAAAGCTCAACAAGCGAAAGGCGGGGCAACACTCCCAAACGCCAGTTATGGGGAAGCCTAACTTGCAGCTATCTTTACCAGCCCATCAGATCCACAATGAAATTAAGAACAAGCCATGGTTTAAGAAGTCGGAGCCAGTCAAAGGCAATCAAGAGAATGCTGATAAAACCAAATGGTGCGCCTATCATGAATGTTATGGGCACAATATCAGCACATGTATATCTTTCGAAAGATATCTCCGAAATCTCCTGAGGGAGGGGCATTGTACAGACTACATCAAAATGAATACTGTAAATCACATGGAGAACAAAGAGCCAAACGAACCAGCTTCAAAGGTGATCCGCATCAACTAGACGCAAGTCAACATTAGAGAGACATAAAATTCTATGGAGCTTTTCAATTTTGCTTTTCAAGTTGTCTTCTAAATTCAAGTATCAATGAAATGAGATCGACAAATTGATTTGTTCACTGTGTACAATTTTCAAAGCTTATTCTCTCTAGTGTAAAAAGCCTTCGTCATCGAAGCATCCAAGCCTTCGTCATCGAAGCATCCGAGTTTTTCGCCTTGCGAAGCATCTAAGCCTTCTCCACGCGAAGCACCTAAGCCTTCGTCATCGAAGCATCTAAAGCATTCGCCACGCGAAGCACCTAAGCCTTTGTCATCAAAGCATCCAAAGCCTTCGTCATCGAAGCATCTAAGCCTTCGTCATCGAAGCATCTAAGCCTTCGTCATCGAAGCATCCGAGTTTTTCGCCTTGCGAAGCATCTAAGCCTTCGTCATCGAAGCATCCGAGTTTTTCGCCTTGCGAAGCATCTAAGCCTTCGCCACGCGAAGCACCTAAGCCTTCGTCAACGAAGCATCTAAGCCTTCGCCACGCGAAGCACCTAAGCCTTTGTCATCAAAGCATCCAACGCCTTCGTCATCAAAACATTCGAGCCTTCGCCCTGCGAACCATCTAAGCCTTCGCCATGCGAAGCACCTAAAAGCCTTCGTCATCGAAGCATCCAAGCCTTCGTCATCGAAGCATCCAAGCCTTCGCCCTGCAAAGCATCCAAGCCTTCGTCATCGAAGCATCAAAGCCTTCTGAGTCCTGCAAAATTTCTGCGCAGCAGGGAGAGCTCATCTCGAGCAGTATCTCGCTCATTTTCTATCAGCATCCTCTCTGCACGGCTCATCTCCAACTCGCCCATTTTGGCTTCCGATGTGAAATTAGGACCTCAAGTTTTCTTAAGTTATCGCAATCTCACATCAACAACATAACTTTCCATTTCTGCAGGCCCTTCGCGTCAAGATGGCACATTCGTGGGACCAGAGCAGATAGGTTAGGAAAGAAGTTGCTCGGTATGCTTATAGGTTAGGAAAGAAGTTGCTCGGCATGCTTTTTTCTCCCAAGAACCAATAGGTCCTTGTTTATCATTCTTCTTCTGAACAACGGATCCTTTCAAGCACAGTAGAGCGCTCAACCACTCCTTGATCGGGATGTCTGAAAGCCTCCCGCCATTCATGGAGAGAGTAGCCGGCTCATGTCCCGGAACTCTGGAAGAACATCTATCGCCAAGCTCCACGAGAACGTCGCTTGGAAAGGCAATTTGATTGCGAGCCTTCCACTCCATGAAGTCTTCAGGCTTCTCAGAACCCATATCTTTCCATAGGAATGGATTTAGGTCACGAGAACCGCCACGCTCCCACAGAGCAAGTTTGCTGGGTCTCTCGGCACCTTGACGCATAGCGAGCATATTTGTGGTACTAGCAAGAGTCACAGTGAATGTGATCCTGCCTATCGATGCTCACTAGTCACGTCTGCAAGAGCACTCAGTCACCGCCAAATCCCCGTCTTCTGTTTTTCCCCAATTCGACACGATTCCTCTTCGTTTTTGTTGCAGGGAGTTTCGTTTTGATCCCAGGAGCTTAATTCAATCCTCAATTTCCCTTCTCCTAGCTCACAAATTCGAATTCGAATTTCCCTTGATTTTCTGAATTTTCGAACTCCGAATACACCCAGTTCTCTCAGTCCCTCGAGTTCCTCTCTCTCAATTCAGTTCCTTAAGCTTTTAAATTGCACAATGACGGTGAGACAGTGGGATATCACGGATCAATTTGGACAAAATGATTACAATTACCCTTAATTAAAGGTGAGTATCATTTGCCCCAAAACCGGATTCCATGTTATCTGGGGCAAGAAGAAGACAAAGGACAGGTGTCATTGTCTGATCAAGGTTAAAAGACCATTTTGCCCCTGGTTCGACAAATTACCATTTTACCCCTAGCCTTCCGTGACCCGTAACGTTCGCATCCGAACTCCGTTTTCGACGTGACGAGTGGAAGTGTGAGGCAATCCTCAGGTCCGAGAAAGCCGACCGCCGACAGGGTTTTTTCCTCTCTCATGCTTAAGAGCCTTCATGGAAGAACATCTGTCGCCAAGCTCCACAAAAACATCGTCTAGAAAAGCAATTTGATTACGAGCCTTCCACTCCTTGAAGTCTTCGGGTTTGTCAAACTCCATATCTTTCCCTCGGAATGGACTAAGGCAACAAGAACCGCCACGCTTCCACAAAGCAAGTTTGTTGGATCTCTCGGCACCTTGACGCATAGCGAGCATATTTGTGGTACTAACAAGAGTCACAGTGAATGTGATCCAGCCTACCAATGCTCACTAGTCACGCCCGCTAGTGCACTCAGTCGCCGCCAAATCCCCGTCGACTGTTCAGCCAAACTCCGTTCACCACGTAGCAAGCATATTTGTGGTACTAGCAAGAGTCACATTGAACGTGATCTAGCCTACCGATGCAAGCGCGCACCGTCCAAAACTGCTCGTTTTCCAAACTGCACGCGATTCTGTAATTTCTGACACTTTTCAGGAATTTCGAATCCTGCCCAAAAAACATCATAAATGGTCAATAATGACACTATGGATATCATATCAATTTCCCACAATTTTCTGAAAATTAAATTTTAATTTAAAACATAACCTAAACCTTCAATGAACAGTGTTTTGCTACAGTCGCGGTGAACAATGTTTTGTTACAATCGCGGGTGAACAGTGTTTTGCTACAATCGCGATGAATAGTGTTTTGCTGTGAACAGTGTTTTGCTACAGTGCGTCTTCTCTGCCTATTTCTCTGCAACTGGGTCGATCAGACCCGCGATCCGACCTGGTCACCAATCCCTCAATTCCCAACCATTTTAGCTCTAGTTTGTTCCTGTGTGACTGTCTCAAACCCAGAAAGGGTTCTAACTAAACAAAATCATTAAACAAGGGCTGGATCGAAGGCTTACCTTGATGATCAGAAACCGGTTTTCCCCGTCGCCGCTTACTCTCCGTTCAGGTCTCCTCAGATCACGAAACACGTCCTAAAGGTTCCTATCAGTCCATATAATCTAATAGAATCAACAGGAATCAAAAATACACGTTGGAAACCAAGTTTCAAATTCTGAGTTTTCAAACCGTTTTGGGTTTTAGAACTGCCTACCTCGCCGCCGTCCGCCGCTGTGTCCACACCGTCCCTCAGCCTCACCAGCTCAGTCCAGCAACACACAATGCAAGGGTCAGGGTGCTACGCAGGTGTGATGGTTGAATGAGCAGTATGTGTGCATTTCGGGTAGGAAAATATATAAGAATGGAGGGAAAGGAAATGGACGGTCCAGATTCAATCTAGAGGAATAAGATCAAGGGTTCAGATTAAGTCTGGGGTACTTTAGATGGATGGCAAAAATTAAAAGTTGGTTTTAATCCTAATTAATCACTTAGTGGAGCTTGATCCAATCTAACCAATGGGTGAGTGACACTTGTCACTCATCCAGGTGTCCTCCAATCACAATATCATAATAAAATAATCGACACGAATACCAAGACGCAAACCTCCCGATTTCATGTTTCTGACCATAACTTCCTCGTACGAAGCCCGATTTGGACGTGCCACCTGTCTATGGACTCGTGACGTCTCGAACTACGCCACGGTCATTGGTCAAAGTCCATTTGACCGTCCGAAATAAAAATCAATATTTTGCCCACGCTCGGGGGCAAAATGGTCATTTTGCACATTATGTCCGATTCACACCACTAATCCCAGATTAGTCATTCTAAAACTAAAAATGGACTTTTAACCCTTATAATCAGGGGCAAAATCGTTAAGTAAACGCTGACTCATTTCTTGAACCCAACAGTAACCGGTAACCCGGTAATATGAGATTCCAAAGTACATCCCTCCGGATTCCCTGAATACTGAATCGATGTGGGGGCATTTGTGGAACCCAAAATCATCCGAAAATTATGAAGCCGCCACGTGTCCCGTAATTCCCAAAAATGTCCAAATTGCCCTTGGCAATAACGCTGATCATTTGAAAAACACCCGCACATTAAATAATCTATTTACCAGTTAAATACGATATTTGATCGGGTTAAAATCTCCGCAATATTGATATCCTCTCCGAGAGTTAATTATCGTTATTCTTAATAATGGATAATTAATATTAATATTATAATACAATAAATATCATTACTATCATGATGAGCCATCATTACAATTATTAAATAATATATTTAATAATAATATATTATTTACTAATTAAATATTCAACCGACCAATCAGAACGCTCCAAGGATCCCAGGATTTTCCTATAAATAGCAAGGCACATTTCATTTCCAAGGTACGTTGATTCTTCGCTTCGAAGTATATCATTTTCCTCTCTCAAAGCTAACTTAAGCATCGGAGTGTTCTTGGTCGAACAACCCCCCGGGTAAATCGATCGAGGCAACGATAGCTAATTGTTTGCTGTTTGCAGGAATTGTGAGGACTTTTCGCAGCGGGTTCAATCTTTGATTCAACAGGTATCAACAACATAGAAGACTGTGAGTGAAAAAAAATAAACAATACGTTCAAAAAAAAAGTTTATAAGAAATTATATTTATACCCACGGATCCTGCGGCGGGAACGAAACTGATTCATCTTCTACCTTCGGCGGTGACGGAGCCGCTCCTCGTCCCTCCCTCAGAGTCACCGCGTATGGCTGTGATCTCAAGGAACAATAGCCTCATGCCATCGTCGAAATCCTCCCTGCGTGGGAGATCGAAGACGCCAAGAACGCAGGCTGCCTGCCCCCATGAGGTTTTCCCAGCAACCTTCTATATAGTTTCGGACGAGAGGTTTTCTCCAATGGGTTTGGTGTCGTCATAATCACGGACGGTGGACCAGAGTGGCGGCGTGTTGGATCACCAACGTACGGCACAGTCAGATTCATCACTGAGCTGGGACAATGAAAAAAACTGGAGGGGCTAATCTTGAAGACAAGAAAAACGACATGTCGTTCGATTCCTTCACCAAAAAAAACTACATGTCGTTTTTTGGACATTTTCCACTCAAGATGACTTTGGTTGTGGCGCTCCGAAATTCCAGATTTTGACCCAGAAGGTCTCCCCGCCACATAGATAAGTTCATCTACCTTTTTTTTAATTTCATTTAATGATATTATAATGCTATGATAATGGTGATAATATGATGACATGAAGATTAGATGCTATATGATATAACATATGATGATAATATATGATGATATTGATATGATATGACATGATGGCATGATATGTTGATGACATGATATGATAATAATGGTACTTGATGATTTGTTATGGTGATGTAACTATTAGAAAATGGAAATTGGATGTTGTCGATGATGATGATGATCATATGATCATGGGCATGACAATATGGTAATGTGATGACAATATGATGATATATATGATAATACATGATAATATGCTATTATATATGATAATAATGACGATGATATATATATTTATGATGAGGATATGATATATAATGATGCCATGATGATGTTATATGATTTGGTATATATGAATATGAATATATGATATAATATGGATGATGATGTATATAATATATATACACATGATAATTTGATGATATGATGCCATGTTATGATGTATATATCACGATGATATGTGATGGTGTGATGATGTAATGGATATGATGATATATGATGATGAATGTATAATGTGATGATGATGAACGTATGGTGATGATGGGCTAATGATAATTATTTGCTCATATTCAACATTGGATTGATGTTTAAATTGCTACAATAATTTGACAATGATGTTGGTTGTTCACGAGATTAATTGAAAATCTGAAAAATTGATCACCATACAAGCATCACCAAATCCTAGCCCAGCAGGCTACAAACAGCCCATTTGTAGGGTTCGTAAAAGGCCAAATAAATAAATGACCCGAAAAATAAAAAGAAACCAACCTAGGAGGTTATCGTATAAAATAGGCCCAGAAGGCCCAAGCTCAAAGGAAGATTTCAAGCCCGGTTTGGCAGCGTATAGCCTAGTTGGTTTTAAGCAAGCTTAGGTCCAGCAGACTTCAAGCCCAATAATATATAGATGGACTTACTAACACCCAATGGGTTGCACATCAGCCCAAAAGACATGACATATGACAAACTCAGAAAAGAGAATCCACCATATGATCCAGAAGACCGAGGTCCTAAATATGGCCCGACGCATTATATAAATCTATTTAAATCTTATGTCAGAAGTATTTGTTTATTGTATACATTCTTTTATGCCTGAAGAATTTATTCAAATAATTAAATTTTATTTAGTGTTTATTTATATTAATTCATTGCTTAAATCCGATTATCTTATCACGTCATAGAACATGCAGTCCTTATTAGTTACATATGGAAATATCAGAATAATCATCATCATAACAACTTGTCGGAAGCAAGAAATAAATTACACATAATCTATCCTTACAATTTTAAATCCACATTTATGAATATAATTCGGTGATAATGCTGAATTCGATCCATATTGCAAGTTACATATGAGTATCACGCCAGTTGCGGATCTCGAGAAACAAACTTAATAGAATGATAAGTCATTATATATGGAATAAACTGGTAGTTTTTGTTTCTCGAAATTGAAAATGTGATTTTTCTCTCGAATATAATTTAATTCAATTCAAATACTTATTTTCATGCATGTGACCCATTGAATTAAATCTATCAATATGTATGTTTTGTGAGCACGTTTATTGTTTCGCTGACATTGTTATTATACACATTATACTCTGAGAGATATGACAAAAGAATATCATTGAATGGTACTGCATTACCATCAATGATATCTTTTACTCTCCCAAGTTCCAGAAGAACATTGTTAAGATTTACGAATATTCGAGCCAACAGTTATCATATTGAAACCACTAATGCCAAGAAAGTGGACATACATTTGCATAACCTCCAATCAGTATAGCCAGAAGCATACACTGGAGAAACTAGCCAGAAGCTAGCCAAGAGTTAGTTAGAAGCTAACTAGTACGAGTAATTGCTCATTATGATATTACCGGTTGGGACACCTAGGTTAGGGTAATGATACGTTGTATCCTCAATATATTGCACGAGCATCATCTTACTTGTAAACACCTTTGTGTTTAATGAAACACTATGCCAAGTTTACTCATTAGCAGAAATCGAATATTAGACCATTATATGCAAAGATGAGTTAAGACTCAACTCTTTCTTGTACAAAATACAAGGGAAATTTTGTGGACTTTCCAACCACCATGCAGACCGTTTTGAAAAAAATTCATGGTTCTGGTTGAGATACCAACAAAGTGGTCACATGCTACATTTTTGTCCACACGCATACTGCGTTTGCTAAACTCTTAGCCCAAATCATTACATTGAGGGCCACACTACCCGGATTCTCTTATACAGTCTATAAGACTCGATAATACCGGAGAGTTTACATCGAAATCATTCGATAACTAATGCATGCCCCTTGGGATTGATGCTGAACACCTCTAATGATCTCTCATAAACACTAATTCACTTTGGTAATGCACATCAAGCTTCTAGTTTCTCGTGGGGGCAATTCAACTTTTCATGCAGTAATGTTGGTCCGGTTGAGGTCAATGCCACCTAACGATGTTACATGTTACAGCTGGTGACTGGGTACGAACCAATTACTTCTTACTTACGCATTTATGGGTGTGCAGTTACGTGCCAATTGTGCCGCCACAACGTACACATATGAGACCTTAACAAAGGAGGGGTACATGTCGGTTATGAATCCCTCTTCATTCTATGCTATTTAGAGCCCTTGACAGGCAATCTCTTTCCCACAATATTGCAGATAGTCACTTTGATGAGATAGTCTTCCCGTCGTTAGGGGGAGATAAGAACGTCAAATGTTCCTGAAGAACGACGTGAATTGACGTGGAATGTCCCCACTATGTCTCATCTTGATCCCCGAGTGCACAAAATAAGAATAAAGTGACGAGATCACATATACATGCTGCAAACTTGCCTGCAAGGATAGACGTCGCAGTAGGGCGCATCGTCCCAGACGGACGAGGTACGGCCATGGTGGCTAACCAGTCATCTGTCCCTGCCCAGAAGCGAGGTAGACTAATAGGTTCGAAGGATTCTTATCCCTGGAAGAGGATATTTGGCACAATTGAATCCCTTCACAATATCATCTGATCCATCTCATAAGATAATTCTGGATTATGGGTCTGTCTTAGAAGAGACGACGTTGGGGGATGCCTCAACGTCTGAACCCACTCCCGAGAATAAAGAGATCTCGGTAAATCATGCATACTTATGTGAGATAGGGAATCAGAATGATATTATCATCGATGATATATATGTATTCATGGTAGCTACCAAAATAATAACTAGAAATGAAATCGAACCTTACTCCGTTGATGAATTAATTCCAACGTAGAGAAGACTAGCCAAAATAGAAAGAACCATTCCAGGTCAAATTAGATTCCTTGAAAAAAAGGAAAGTGCTTGGACCTGTAGTTCCCACACCTCCCCATGTTAAACCTGCATGATTTAAATGGATAGTGATAAGGAAGCGTAATGAGAAAGATAAAGTTGTTAGATGTACAACTCATTTAATGGCACACATTTTTCTCAATGCTCTGAGATTAATTACGAGGAGACGTATTCTCCCGTAACGAACGTCATAATGTTCTTCTACCTTATCAGTTTGGTAGTTTCCAGAAAAATTGAATATGCAACTTATAACGGTAGTTAATGTTTATCTCTATAGGGGATCTAAATAGAGATATGTTTGAAAGTTCCCGAAGGACTTAACATATCTGATACAAATAGTTCCAGACCACGGAACATGCTCTCTATTCGTTTAAGGCATTCACTTTATGGATTGAAACAATCCGGACGGATGTGGTATAACTGTCTAAGTGAATATTTGATCAGATTGGGATATGTTAATAATGAACCGTGCCCATGTGTGTTTATTAAGAAAACAAGTTTTGGGTTCGCTATAGTGGTATTTTATGTTGATGACTTGAATCTGATTGGTACTCCTGAAGAGATCCAAGAAACAGCTAAGCACCTGAAGTTAGAATTTGAAATGAAGGATTTTGGGAGAACACACTTCTGTCTCGGCTTGGAGCTCGAGCACCATGCATATGAAATTTTAATCCATCAATCAAATTACATGCAGAAGATGTTGAGATGCTTTCATGAAGATAAAGCGAAACCTTTAAGCACGCTCATGATCTCCGAAGTCTAAATCCTAAGAAGGACTCGTTTCGTCCAGCAGATGATAACAAAGAGATATTGATACCAGAAGTGTCATATCTAAGTGCAATAGGCGCATTATTTTACTTGGCTCAATGCACTAGACCAGACGTTCCATTCAATGTGAACTTGCTAGGTAGATTTAGCTTTGCGCCAACACGACGCCACTGGAATGGCATAAAAGACATCTTCTGATACCTTAGAGGTACAATGGATATAGGCTTATTCTATCCCTATGCATTGAGAAGTGAATCAAACCCCTTTGGTCCTCGGAATGATGTATGCCTCGCTGGGTATGCTGATGCAGGTTACCTATCAGACCCATACAAGGCACGTTTCCAATCCAGTTATATCTTTACTATTTGGAACACAGTAATATCTTGGAGATCTACGAAACAGACCCTTATTGCTATGTCTTCAAATCATGCATAGATTTTAGCCCTACACGAAGCAGTTCGTGAATACATATGGCTAAGAGCCATTACTGGTCATATTTGAAGTACTTGTGGACTGTATTCCACCAATAATGAACCTAAGATTATTTACTAAGATAATGATATCTCCGTCCAGCAGATGAGAATCAGTTTCATTATAAGTGTAACAACCCGTACCTTCAGGAAGGGTATAAATGTAATTTTGTAAAAAGAATTGTATAAAAGGACGATTTTGCCTTGTGAATAGTGGGTCAAAAGTTGACTTTTTGATTTACTGTTTGGATGAATGTTGACCATTGACCGTGACGTAGTTTAGGACGTCACGAGTCCGTAGACAGGTGGCATGTCCGATTCGGACAATCGGAGGAAAAGTTATGACGTTCGGAAGATTGAGGGCGTTACCGTAAGTTTGACTAATCGAGGAAAATGTTGACTTTTTAGTGGACTTGTGATTTTCACGTAGACTGAGGACCGTTAGATAGGTCTCGACGTCCTGAGTACAACGACAGGCGGCACGCTGTCATCGGACGACGGACGGAATAGTTGTGGGTTTGGAATGTTCGAGGGTAAAATGGTAATTTCTAAACCTAGGGGCAATTTGGTCTTTTTCTCTTAGGCCCAATCAGATTAGAACATGTGGCTGAGTGGGCTGGGATATTTTGTACTAATGACCATAGGAAGTGGACACGTGGTTGTGAGCTAGAGGGTTCTAGGCTTGTGTATAATGTGCACGGCCACAAACCGTTCAATTTGAACCATGCATTGGGCTTTGACACAGAGAAACAGAGAGTGAAGAATTGAGAGACGGTGATCGATTCTGTGCGTGGGTGAAGGTTCTGTGAGTTGTGAGAGTGACAGAGAGAAGAGAGGAAGCTGGTGATCAGAAGTTGGGGGTGAAATCGTGCACGGAGACACGACGGTGGAAGGCTGAGTTTTCAGAGAAACAGAGGAGGCCGTGAGAGTTTGACGGTGGTTGTGCCGTGTTGTGGTTCAATCCAATCTAATAGGAGGCTAGGATGACGGCAGAGGACCCACTGGGCACCGTGGCACACGGCAGTGGACGGTTCGAAGGTATGGTTTGAATCCCCTGTTTTCCCGTTTTCTTATTTTCAAAAGTCGTAGACCTAGGGCTAGAGTCGAGGGATTTGGAGGTTAGGGTGAGACTCCTGAAGGTCCCAGGAGTCGTTTGAGTGTGGTGCCGTGACGGGGGAGGACCTGGGTGGCCGGCGGCCAAAACAGGGCAAACGGGCCGTTTGTTTCAGGGATGAAGATGATGGGTTTTAGGCCGTGATTCTTCGATTTTAGGACTGGGTTTAGTTGCAAGGAACTGGACGAAACTTATGGGATTGGATTGGATGGGAATGGTGGAAGATTGGAGGAGAATCGGTCACGCCGGTTCAACTGTTGAACCGGGTGACTCGAGGTTGAAGATGCACTGTAGCAGGCGCGTAAGGCCCACGCGCAGCCATTTTGGGCGGCACGTGGGGGCGCGTGGGGAGGATTCCGACCAAACTTCCAACATGGTTTTGGTTCTAAATGTTCTAAGGAATCCATTGGTGCAATTTTCGGGTTAATCAGACGATGTTACGAGATAGTTCGGGAATTCGGACGGTTTAAGGTCTAAGTTTTAATTACGAATAAATTCCCGAAAAATGGGGAAAATTAGGGTTAGTATCCTTGATGTATTTGTGACCCTATTTGGTGCCTATTGACAGGACGGGAGACACCTGAGACGGTCGAGGAGTGCACGGAGCGCGATTGACAATTTCCAATTCGTGAGTGGACTCTTTCTTTTCTTACGAGCATGCCTAGCTATTTTTATCTATGTTTTATGATTTTAAGTATGTTTTATGCTTGTTAATGATGATTATATGTGATTGATATGCTTGCACATTTTTCGAGACATTTTCGGGTTTTCGTACGTTTTTCGAGGAAAAGCTAGATTTCTGATTTTAATGTTAAATTTTCATGTTTTCAATCTATAATTGTTTTCCGATGGTTATAAATGGATTATGAAATATGATTTTTGGAAATCACGATTTTCGGTGTAAAAAGTGGAATTCCGGATTTGGGTTCGGAATGACGGTTCTGAACGCCGGAAGGGCTTCGAACCGGGGATTTCAGATTCGGGTTTGGAGATGGATTTAGAATTGATTTTAAATTAGTTTAGATCTGGATATTGGGTTAAAGACCTGGATTCTGCTTTGACGGGGGACGGGCCCGGATTGAGTTTAAAGACTCGGGAGTTTAAAGACTCGGATATTTACGATATTACCCCCGTAGGCCTATTGAGTTTAAAGACTCGGATTACATTTGAGGCCTGGTTGAGTTTAAAGACTCGGATAGACCCAGCAGGTTTGATCGGACTTTGATATTTGCAGATTTGGTTTTATGATATGATCTTGGCATATTTATCATACTGTTATATATCGTGGTTTTCTAATACTGAGTTAGGCATGCATATTTTTAAAACGGAGGGAAAAACTTTATTCTTTTCTGTCCACTGTTTTATTTGTAAATCACGTTTTAAACTGTTTACTGCTTTAGTCCACTCACACCTTTCGGTTTTAAATTTTCCCTCCAGGTCGTGGTGATAGCGCTGGGGTGAACGTTGAGGCAGGAACCGAGGCATAGAGCTTACAACGTTCTTCCATTGCGAGATTAGCCTAGTAGGATTTTGTGCCTGTTTTGTATAAACTATGCTCTGACTTACGGTTGTATTTTATTTACTCCCTTGTCTGATAGTTATGCTTATGGTTTTGTTGAGGTTATTTTGGTACTTTAAGTGTGATTGTCAGACGGGAGCAGGGTTCGTCTCGGGTATCGAGGTGATATTTGGGACGGGTCTTGACAATAAGAGACATCAATAAGCCATCATCCAATGCAATATTCCAGAAGCATGTTCATGGTATTGGCTTGTGTAGATTGACAGATCTAGTTCTTAATTTTCAGGGGGAGTATCCCGAAGCATACCGATCACCCCGAAGTATATTGAGTATCCCAAAGTATACTCACAAGACCATCGTGTACTCTTTTATCCTATGACCAGGGTTATTTTTTCCCATTGGGTTTTATTACCTGGCTAGGTTTTAACAAGGCACAAATTTTGTTATGGTCATCTCATTAATAAGGCATCCTGAAGATGCCATGATTCGACTCATATGCATTTTCTCATCTTTTCCCTTCGACCACAAGTTTTTCCCACTGGGTTTACTGGGCAAGGTTTGATGTGGCAACTGTAATGCATTCTTATTTCAAGGACGTTCTATCTACCTACATTCTAGAAGAGACGGTTTCAACTACCTCCAGAGATCCCGCTGCGATTACGATCCTCTCGTGTCACACTCTTTTTCCTTCGACCATGATTATTTTTGTCCCACAGGGTTTTTGTTAACTGGCAAGGTTTTAACGATGAAACATATAGGCGCATAGTCAAACAGCACTATTACATGAAATATCCAAGGGGGAGTGTTGTAAATGTATTAAAGTGTATGGCTATTTATGTAAGACCCGTGTCTTGGAGGGAACGGTGAACAATCCCACATTCCTGCGAGGGGGAATGGTCTGGGAGAGGATGGTGGTGTGCCTTAAAGGTGTAGGCACACACCTATCTAGCACTAGGCCTTTTGGGAGCTCAAGTGGCTTTGGGGGGGATTGGAACCCCAAAGTTAAGCGAGTTGAGGCTGGTGCAATTCCATGATGGGTGACCCCCTAGGAAGTTGCACCATGAGCTCCCGAAAACAAAACCATGAGGGCGAGTCCCAAACCGAACAATATGATGCTAGATGAGTCGGGTTCTGACCGAGGAAGGTCGGGTCCTGACAATTTGGTATCAGAGCCAGACACCGACCGGGAAGTGTGCTAGCGAGGACGCTGGGTCCTAAGGGGGGTGGATTGTAAGACCCATGTCTTGGAGGGAACGGTGAACAATCCCACATTTTTGCGAGGGGGAATGGTCTGGGAGAGGATGGTGGTGTGCCTTAAAGGTGTAGGCACACACCTATCTAGCACTAGGCCTTTTGGGAGCTCAAGTGGCTTTGGGGGGGATTGGAACCCCAAAGGTAAGCGAGTTGAGGCTGGTGCAATTCCATGATAGGTGACCCCCTGGGAAGTTGCACCATGAGCTCCCGAAAACAAAACCGCGAGGGCGAGTCCCAAAGCGAACAATATGGTGCTAGATGAGTCAAGTTCTGACCGAGGAGGGTCGGGTCCTGACAATTTATGTAATATTATGAAGGGTAGTTTAGTCATATGTAAATGGGGTAGATATGTAATCTTATACTTTATACAAAACCCTAACCCTACTTCTATATAAGGGTTAGTTAGCTAATGAAATTAATAGACTGTGTTTCAAGCCTCCATCTCATTTTGGTTTTATACATTTCACAAGACATATTTGGTTTTTTTTTAATCAAGAAAACATTGGAGTTTTGGGAAAAAAAAATATATCATATTTTAATCTAATCTAAATTATAGATGAGATTTAATCAACTAAGTTGGAATTAGTTCTTGACTCATTTTGTGTCCAACTAACGTAGACAAAGTTTGAGATTCGTTTGACACTACTCATGATCAAATATGGAGTCAAAATACACACACTCGGATTCAAACATTTTTTTAAATCAGTAGCCAGTTGGAGAGGTCATTAGAGATTTCAAATTTAAGATTTTTTTTTTCGTGATAAGTACTTCCTGTTTGTAGTTTACAACGTGGGTATGATTAAACAAGATTATTTTTTTTTATCAGGAATGATTAAACAAGATAGGTAGACAATTCTACACACAATTTGAACTTTGAAGTCTCTATCCTCAAGTTGGAAGAATTCCTACACAATGAGCCAACTCTCAGGTTGTAACGACCCATCCCTGATTTTAAGGGTTAATTAAGACCTAATGATGGATTAACGTGACTAATCCCCGATTAACCGAGGATTAACGGACGTTCAGGGCGAAATTACGATTTTGCCCTTGAACGAGGGCAAAAATTTGACTTTTGACCCGGGAGGTCCGATGGTTGAGGACCGAGGACCGTTACATAGATCGGATGGATACAAGTCCGTAGATAGGCGGCACGTCGAAATCGGATATTCGACGAAAAAGTTACGGTTCACGGAAGTTTCGGAGTACTATTCACAATGGTACGTTTTAAGAGGCAAAAGCAGACTTTCGTCCTGAGTGGGGCCCAGATCTTTTCCCCAGGCCCAATGGATGAGTGACAAGTGTCACCCATCCATTTCTCCCCTTACACAGACACATGCAACCACTCCTCCCCTTCTGCTTCATTCGATCGACCAATCCAAACCCAGTTAACCCCAAACACCAACCCTTTCCCATTTTTGAATCTGAGGCCAAGAGAGTGGCTAAGAGTGCAAGGATGAATGGAAGGATGAGTTGACGGTGGCAGGACGGCCAGCCGTCGTGGAGGGCGGAGGAAACCGCGGGAAACAGGTAAACCCGAACCCCCTGTATATTTTCGAATTTGGATTTTTGGATTGGGACGTTTAAGAGGTTAGATGTTGATTAGGATGTGTTTAGGAGGTTGGTAGGAGGTCTAGGAGAAGGTTTTTGGGGCTGAGGACTGTTGAGCAAGCCCGGAACGCCGGCCGGGAAGTTTTCGGTGGCTGTCCACCGAATTCAAATTTCGTTCAAGTTAACCCAAATCGAACCCCCAAACCTCTTTCTAGTGATCCTAGGAACCTATTGTAACCTTTAGGATGAAGTTTGGACCCCTAGAAGTGCCTAGACCGTGGATGGGAAGTTTTGGTTCGAAATGGTTTTCAAAACCAATGGGTTTTAGGCTTGGTTTCTTAGATTTAAGGACATGGTTAGGTTGGAAATGATGTTAGGAAACTATAGGAATTGGAATGGGTGAAAACGGATGAAAAACGAAGGGGCTAGAGGGTTGGACCAGTCACGCCGATCCAGGCGGACCAATTGTGCAGGACTGAACCGAACCAGCCAGCTCGCCGAAGGAAGAAGAAAACTGTAGCCCGGCACGTGAGGCCCATGTGCAAGGACTTCAGGCGGCGCGTGCTGGCGCGTGGCCTACTTTTTGGGAAAGGTTCCAATATGTGAAATCATCTATTCGATATAACAAACATTTTGAGACTGGTTTCGTGTCGATCGGATATCGTTTCGATATAGTTCAGGGTATTCGAAGGTTTAGGATCAGGTTTAAAAATAGTTAAAAATTCCGAAAAATTACGGGGCTTTAGTGAAGGGTTATTTAAGTAGTTAGTAACCCTCTATTATGATTTGGACAGGTTTGGAAGTCCCGGTGACAGCGATTGGCCCGGGAGAGGCGTATGGTATGAGTATCGAGGCAGCAGCTCAGATGATCTGTGAATGGACCTTGTTTTCTAAATTGATGCATGCATAAATGTTTATTATGTCTTTTAATATATGTTTTGTGATGCCATGAGTGCATTTGTGTGTGTTTGCGTATTTGCAAGTATTTCGAGGTTTCGGTTTTATACGGTGCTTATATGTATTTGTGGTTTTGATTTAAGTAAATGGTTTTGGATTTAGAAACGTAAAATCGGGCATGAGACCCATTTGGTTTTGCCTCGGGCATATGGTCCTTTTGATGACCTACGGGTCTGAGTCGTGGTCGCGACGAGTGCTATGTGCACGACGACGGACGATACGACGCTCGCCTCCGGACTGGGATGTGTTGCTTCTGTAGAGGTCATGATGCACGTTCCGTTGTCGAGCAGCCACTGCAAGCTCAACTTCAGAGTGCTGACGGTTCAAGATATCGATCGGTGATGAGTGCACCATGATCTAGAGGTGGTCGCGTCGGTTGATATGTTCACGGCGACATACCAGGATTGAGAGCGGTACTGGACTGATGGTTGCACACATTACTACGATTGGAATCGTGACTGACCCTGAGATATCGAGCTCGATGTCCAATTGAGTCATGAGTTCGGGCTTGAGGCCCAGTTGGTTTACGTTTGTGATTTCGGGTCGGGGACCTTAAATGGATTTCTGGGTTCATGACGGTTTATAGGGACCGGGCATGAATCCTTTGAAAATTTTTAATAATGTTTTTCGAAATAGAATTTCATATACCATCCTTATTTATGGATTGTCTCCTCCGGCGAGGGTCGTTGGCCTGGGTGGACTTCGGAGTAGTCATGGAGCACTAACTGAGTGGAGTCGCCCCCGTTGGGTAACTTACTCTCAGGAAGGCTTATGGATTATAACCCCCAAGGAGGGTCATTGATCTGCGGACAATGACCTAGGTGGACCTTAGGGAGACTTGGGATTTGAGACCCCGGGTAGCACGCGCTTAGTTTTAGAAACCGTGACAAGATTGGTTATATGTTATATGTTATGTGATATATATTATATGATATATGATATACTGGTTTTGGACTGAGTCCCACATGGATTTGGGCAGTGGCCCGTATGATTGGCTTCATTTACGTTTTTGGGCCAAGACCCTAATGATTTGATAACTGGTTTTCAAATGCATGCATACTTTTTAGTGAAAGGTATAAATATCTGTCTTTTCGTGAAATTGTTTTATAAATTCTTTGTTTTGTCCACTCACAGCTTTTAATGTTTTGAATGCCCTTCAGGTTGACAGCGGATGCGGGCTGTAGGAGAGACTGAGACATCACACTCCTTCGGATCCTGGCGCTCTCTGAAGCCCCGAGTAGGCTAAAGTCGGAATTTTCCCTTGTCTGACACTCCGTGTCAGATGGGATCAAGCGCGTCCCCCGTTAATCCCGGAGGGGGGGATTGGGACGAGTCCTGACACAGATGGACGTATTTTCTAAAGTGAACGTATTTTCCAAAGCCTTAGATCTTTTACTAAATGAATCATATGTACAAATGCAATATATCCATGCATGCATATTATACATGTTTAGAAGTATGAGGACTGGTCTGGGATAATTCCCATCTGCATTAGTACCAAAGCTGTTTTTTTCTTAAGTTGATCGTCATGGAGGAGTTGGATAAGGATCATCTCAAACTTCCGCCTTAACGAATCCTCGATCGTTATATGCAAAAGGATCTTCTGCAAGAGATCTAAGGCTTTGGTTTTGGCAGATAAAGATCCCTTCTCCAGGACTTGTAGAATGGCCACAACACCCTGGTTGTCCACAATGGCAGCTGCTGCATGAGACAGTGTGTTGTGGTCTATAAGCAATGTTTCAAGTGCTGAGAGGGCAGCCTCGGCCACACCAGACTCCGTCTCACTCAAACTCCGCACAAGTGGCTTCACCGCGTCTGTCTTCACCAGGCAGAAGGTGTCTCTTGGTGAACAACCAGCCCCATGGACAGAACATAGGTTTGCATCGTCTGCTAATGCTGAAAAGCAAAGAATGTTTGAAACATGCTTCATCAATTCAATAAGGGGCATAGGGTGCTTGTTTGTATGCTTCATGCTTTCTTCAGACACTGACTGGATGGTAGACCGGGATAATTGAGCAAGTGCAATGGCTGTTCTCTGCTTAGCCAGCGAGCTGCCTCTGGTTAGGACTCGAACTAGTGAAGGGTAGAGCTCAAGTTTGCCCAATTGCCTCTGAAGTTTTGGCTTGGTGGGTTCTGTGTAGCGCAACAGGGCAGCTAGCGCGTTCTCCAGTAGAGATGTGTCTTGGTTGGAAGGTAAAATGTTTATGTTCCCCCAATTCTCCTCATCCATGTTGCAAATGATCTCGTGAATGGCTTTTAGTACTTCTGATTTTCGGAGTATATCATCAATGTTACTATCATCTCGCGGAAGCTGACTAATAATTCCTATAGCAGCAGACCTTTCTTCACAATCTGGTGAATTGATAAGGCTGGTTGCCAAGTTGTTAATGGCAGTTTCCATTGCGAGTGAGGGTGGTAGGGGAACCCCGTCAGGATGACCTTCAGATATGCAATATATAAGCTTCATTGTCCATCTTCTCACGGTGGAGTGACTGCTATAAAGGGAAGAGAATAGGTGAGAAATTACATCACGTTCAGATCGTATTATATCCCGAGCTATCTCTGACTTGTGGCCTAGCTCGACCAATAGGTGTAAGAACTGAATCTTGGTCTCGTCTTCAGCACTGACTACAAGCTGCAAAAGTAGACAGACATTGTGCTTTGATTGCAGCTCTTGTAAACCCTGATATTTTTGTTGCTCAAATTGTTGACTCCCTCCGATCATGTTAGCAAGAATCTCAGCAGCTTCTTGTTTCAAGTGAGGATCAGACTTGTTGAATGAGATGAGACCAAGCAAATGTGGTATAGTTGCAGGGTCTTTCAGAAGCCGCTTTACAATCTTAGGGAATGCCACAAGTTTTTTGATGGATTTTAGGCAAGCTGATTTGCATGCTGGGGAGCTCGAAGAGAGCATCTGCACCAAATTCTGTATAAATTGTTGATTCCTTAAGTCTTCAATGCTATTCTCCTTGAGTTGCATCTTTATCAAGGCTGCAGCCATCAATGTTCTGGTCTCCTGCGGTGCTGTAAAAAGAAGAGTTGAAAGAAAATATAATGTTGCGTTGCAACAGCAGAAATGTACATATATAATTTACCTTTCTTTATCATTTTACCTTCACTGAAGCGAGCAACGAAAGGCTGAAAGTGTCCCGATTCAGCCATCTTGACGACAAAATGAGTGTTAGTAGAAAGGTTGTGCAACACCTTATGAGCTTTCTGTGATACTTGAGTGTTATTTTTATCAAGTAAAGAAACAAGAAGAGGAATACAATCTTTTGCCTCTCCTATTTTCTCTCCAAGGGTTTCCATTTCCGACAACTCCAACAAGACAGAAATGGCCTCATGTTTACTTTCGCCTTTATAGATATGCTTCAAAATTCTTCGAATGGCCCCTGCTTTGACAATGGCATCCTGAAACCAAGCAAGAACAGCAAGATTTATTGACACGGAAATGAGATCACATACAAGAGTACAAGAGACCCGTTTTTTATTTTACCTTTTGATCATCATTGTGTTTAGCTAGATAGTAGAGGCATTTCAATGCTGCGGCAGAATTGATCCTATCTTCTTTAAATATGAATACCAGCTTTGTTGCAAGTCCTTCTTCTGCAGCTTTGGTTGCATATCTAGGCATTTCCAAAAGATATTGTAAATCCTCTACGGCCTTGTCCTGTCTAGAGCTGTCATTGGATTTGATTCCAAACACGGCATCTTTGAACTTCAGGTCCTTCTCTCTTTGATTCCATTCTTGTATAGAATTTCGGAGCAAATGGTTAGGCGTGAGATCTAGAGATTCAAGCTCTTGACTGCAAGTGGGGCAATTTTTCTCTCCTCGCGCAAAGTGTTTCTGTATTGCCTCCCTCTCAAAGCTATGGCCGCAGGTAATTGCCACTGGATCTGTCATCATCTTGTTGCAGAGTTGGCATATGAATGAAGTGATGGGGTATTGCCGGTGGTACTTAGTAGAGGCATTATCCTCATCATTTGGTCTACTAACAATTTCTGTACTGTAAAGGAAGTCAATGAGTTGAGTTAACTGAAGAGCCTCTGCCTGCTTCTTTTGATCTTCCATCTCTTCCTTCTCTTGCTTCAAAAGTGCCAACTCATTTTGCACCAAGGATGCATTTGCTCTAGCACCAACTGCGCCTGCAATCTTCTCCAGGAGCTTCTGAGCCTTGTCTCTATTCCTCACATTTTGTGACATGGAATTTTCCATCTCAGAAGCAATTAACTCTGTTGCAGATGCTGATTTGAACTCCATTGACCCCAGATTGTTGATGATCTGTTTCGTCATAGTATTCAAGCTCAGCGCGATATCAAGATTCACAAGCTGAAATGAGGAGATGGTTTTGGAAATATCTTTGGCTACATCCTCCATCTGCAAGAGAATTGTGTGTGAATTTAACAAAAGACGAAGGCGGCTTCCACATTTGTAATCTTTGATGATCTTGCTTGCTTTCTTCAGCTGAAGGTTCAATTTGAGCAATGCAGCCTCTGTGGACTCTGAACCAAGTGCATTTTCAACCTTTTGGGCATTCAAACTACTGAAAAGGATATTTAGCTCAGAAATGCTCCTAGAGAATTCCGCAAAGCTTTCCTTTTCAAACAACAGATCCTTGGTTTCGCCAACGAGCCCTGCTGCCTGCAGTCCGACCTTATTCCATAATTCTTGTAGCACTGCAACTCCTACACCCTCAATTCCCACATTGAAGTTCATTCTGTTTATCTCTACTTGTTGATAAACTTCAAATTTATGTTCCAAGTTTCACTAGCATCCTATAAGTCTATAACAACCCCGTTCAATTACGTTGTCATTCAGTAGTCTACACACCTGTAATTCTCCAAACATGAAACAATTTGATACAAATAATTCTGGGAATTTGATACTAAGAATTATGGGAATGGGTGAACCTATTAAGAATGCGGGCGTCCAACCTAAAGTCAATTGGCAGTAAAAAGGAGAAGCCCCAATAATTATTTAGACCAGGCAAAGCTTCATTGTTCGATATGGGACAAGTTTCAACAAGAGATATATTCATGATCATGGCTTGCAAAATCATGTACTGCATATATATCAGAATTGAGAAACTATTTGATTCATAATTGGAAAATAAAGAAAGAAAATTACAAGAGAGAGAGTTTGAACTGAATTTCTGACCTCATTGGTTGTCCAAATTCATGAAGATCTTGAAGTCTCTGCTTGAGTCATTGAAACTCTGGAAATGAAGGCGTAAGATAACTGTTCTGAGCTGTTTAATTGTAGCATCCATGGAGGAATTGTGTACACAAAAAAAGGTAAGGATTTTCTAAGAAACTTAAAAGAAACGTAGAGAGAATGAAGAAGAGATAGAAAGTGTAGGTGGAAAGGTCAAGCTGAAAGACAGAGGAAGTCTGAAAGTTCACATACTCACTGACGTTAAAACTGTAGGTCCCAAGTCGAACTTTTCAACAATACTCACTGACTCTGAAAGTTGACATACTCACAGACGTTGTTTACGGGAAAATCTCAAATCTTGCTTGCTTAACCCTACATAATGACTAGAAAATATCCATTCACCATGTTTCATCACACAAATTGTCGGACCTTTCTTATGTAAGTAAACATATCTTTATTTGCATCATGCGGTCAGAATATTCATGATGGAATTTATAATTAGGGTCAGCAAGTAAATTAAAGAATGCTGATAATAACAACGTGAAAGCGTGTGGATATAAAGTAAATGGGTTAGCATTTCGTTAATTTACTGGGAACTTCCATTGCCGTAGACCAGTTCCCAGCGTTCATGTGATGTGTAGAAACCAAGAAATTGACGGTTGGAAGGTTGAACCGTTGAAGGATAAATATTAATTTGTGAGTATTGACTAGCAAGTAGCAAAGCCGTGTTTTCGTCTTTCAAGTGGCAAATGCCAACAATGACTGTGACTCTGCGTCACCGTCGTCTTCCTTCTAACTTTTGAACTTACTTTCTTGCATTTTCCTTTCTATGAACAAATGACCGGCCTTATGGAGGCTAGTTAAAGAAAAATATGTTTAGTTCGAAAATTACCAAATCGAACCTCGTCGTCTCCTGCTGCGATTCCTGGGTTTGTCATTGCTGCTTCTTTTCGTTCTTAGAGGAAGAAGATGGTGATGAGGAGCTGGTGGATTTTGATGATGAGCAGGTGAAGAAGTCCACCCCATTCAAAGCGATTTTAACTAACGTGTTTGTTTAAAGGGCAATTAATACTAACATATAAATTTATTTAAAAATTTGTATATAGTAAAATTAAATGTTAAAGTATTATATAATTTAAAATAAACTATAATTTTTATATAAATAACAACTAATGTCATTAAATTACAAATTAGTCAAACAATAATCTAAAAAATATTTACCAAAATCTATTATGATTTTAACATTATTTTTTTATTTTTTTATTATAAGATTCTATTGAGGATTATAAAAATATTACTCTTATTTATATTTTTTTTTTCACTTGATCATTTTAAAAGTACTATCAGTATCTAATCTAATTTAAAGTAAGATAATTAAAAGCAATAATGCTTCAAAAAAAATTAATTTTAAATTTAAAAATTCTTTATCTTCTGATATTAAATAATTTGATTAATTTTGTATAGTTTAGGATTTAAGAATTAAACCATACGTCGTATAATTTTCCACCATCATCTCACCCCTTCTCCCCTCCCCCCCCCCCCCCCCCCCCCCCCAAAAATAAATAAATTATATACCCTACCGTTGAACCCCAAATAATACGGAATTTATTTTTAATTTTTAGAAAAAATTTAATTGTAACTATATATAATATACATATATAATATTTATTATATGCATAATATATTAAAGGGCTCAAGAGGGTAAAAAAATCAAACACTAAAGGGCACATGGGGTAAAGAAGACAAAAAAAGATAATATTATTTTTAATTGTTTAAAGGAATTCTCAATAACTCATCATTATTTTTATTGAGATATAAAATAGTAAATGTAGAATTTATTACTTACAAACTCTGTTTAGATATTTTTGAATAAAAAAAATTTGAAATAAGGTTTTATTTTGTTTAATATACAAGTGTTCATACCATATCGGCCCAAACCGAGCATGAAGCTCAGACTGACTGCAGGCCCAGTCCATTACCAGAATGGCGATCAATCCAGCCCAATCTTGGAGGCCCAGCCCTCTGCCGGCTCGGCATGTCAGCCCAGACCGACCCAGAGGCCCAGCCCTCTTCCGACACCATGCCACCGACCGACACTGGAGGTCCAGCCTATATCGGTTGGTGCATCGGCCCAAACCAATCCGACGGCCCAACACCTCCGCCCAACGCAAACCCTAATAAGACCTGGCTAGTACCGACATGTGGACAACTCCTACACGTGTTGGCCCCACAACAACTGACATTTGTCCCACACCGAGAGAATGTATTTATTATACTCACCACACCCATACAAAAAGGGTCCATTTGGCATATAAAGGTAACTAAGAATTTACTGTCCACAACTACTTTTACAATACACACTTTACCACTCACCCTATACCTTAGACCGACCACTGACTTGGGCGTCAGAGTACCGTTGGGCCGGTACCACACCGGTGTCTATACTCTGACCGACCGACCAGTTTCATTCCCTTTCAAGTACACACAGGACACGTGGTAGGACAGCAACTCACAGCACACAGGTCTACAGCGACTCGCAGCTCGTCGTCAATCAGGTCGACGACGAGTTTGAGGCCAAAGACACCTCCATGGTTCAGTACCGAACGATGGCTCAGTCCCTCCTCGGTAGTTTTCATGCCCATACCATCACACGGATCCCTCGGTCCGAGTACGCAATTGTCGCATCCAACTATTTCACCAAGTAGGTTGAAGCCAAGGCCCTCGCCTCCATCACCACTGCCCATATTGAAACATTCATCTTCTAGAACATCATCTGTAGGTTCAGCCTCCCGCACACAATCATCACCGACAATGGAAAATAGTTTGACAACGACCGCTTTAGAGCTTTTTGCGCTCGGTATGGAATCAACATGTGCTTCTCTTCCCCCGCTCACCCTCAGTCCAACGGACAGGTCGAAGTCATAAATAAGATCATCAAACACACTTTGAAGGCCCAGCTCGGGGTTGCCAAGGGAAAGTGGGCCTACATCCTACCAAGAACACTCTGATCATACCAGACCTCATACTGAACGGCTACCAACGAGACCCTTTTCTCCTTAGCATTCAGAACCGAGGCCGTTGTTCCTGCCGAGGTCGATGGGGAATCTTACCGAGTCACGTCGTATAATGTCGACCAGAACGATGAACAGATGATGCTAAGCCTTGATCTGATCGAGGAACACCGCACAAAGGCCCACCTTCGAAATGTTGCCCACAAACAGTGACTCTGCCAATATCACGACGCCAAGGTCCGACCACGCACTTTCCAGGTGGGGGAGTGGGTACTCCGAAAGATCAGCCTCGCCACCCGAGATCGATCGGCAGGCACTCTCGGTCCCAATTGGGAGGGCCCCTACCGCATCACCCGCATATGTCAGCCCAGAACGTATGAGCTCTTTGACCCCCACCGTCGCATCCTCGGACACCCATGGAATGTCAACCACCTAAAGCAGTACTACATTTAATTTTACACTGTCCATCGGTCTTCATTGTATTGGTCATCATTCGACCCACAAATTATCAATGACAAACTTCTCTTCTTTTTGCTCTACACATTATTGAGCACTTACTAAAAGTTCAACACATTATCGAACTCCCCCTTACATATTTGCATCAATGATGCTCACACTAACCATCTACATGGACAAGGGGAATGACCGCATTCCACAATGCACACCGCTCGGTCAAAACACGCTCACCCCATTGGACGCGCCCCGCCCTTGCGGTCCCTTGACCTCACCCTACTAACCGGCACATTTGACCAATGGTCAGTTAGTTCACAGACGGCAGGCCACGCCGACACATACCTCGCGGCCCCTCGCCACTCCGATCTGTCGCGAAGTCGTTCCACGCTTCTACCAATCGAACACTTCCCCTCTGCTCCCCCTTTGGCGACCTACCTCCACCGAGCACTTGGGGGACTAAGGGACACACCGAGTTCCAGCACTCAGGAGGTCTGTACAAGTCCTCAACCTAGGCAGACGCCTACACATGGGAAACCCTCTTCTTAAGGCTTAAGCTCAAACATATAGAGCTGAGACCACCTTGCCGACAGGCGTACACGAACGCCGACCGAACACACACATGGTCTGTCTACAAGGGCGTACAATACACATACCAAACATCATTCGACCGGTTTGCAGTCGGAGCAATTAGCACTTCACAACAATTTGAAAAAGCAAATGTCTATTAATGAAAGGCTCGACCAATCGGTCGGCCGAGAGATTACAAAAAGCAAAACTACCCTACTCTATTCCGACGCGCAGGTCAAACAAAAAAACAACAACAAAAAGACTCAGGCTACTGGCGGGTTTGTTAGGGGCTGGTCTGCAGGAACTTCCGTTGTCGAAGGCTGGTCGGCGGTTACGGGCACCTCTTATTTTTCTTCCTCTTCACTCTCCCCAGGCTGCTCGGCAGCATTTATTTGCTCCAAAGTCAACTTGAAGCTGAGCCAGGGTGTCGTGTCGAAGTCGAAGTCCGGGTAGGAACAAAATATGTTCTTGTAAATCTCCCTCTCGGCCCCCGCTGCGTACTCATCCTGCCGATTACTGAAATCTAGAGAGCGGAGGAAGTCCGAGATAGCATTCGACCGAGCGAAGGTGAGTCAGTCTTGCAGCATATGTTTTTCCACCTCCCGAATCACCACTTCCGCCTCAAGCATCTTGGCCGCCTCTTTGCACTGCTCTGCCCGAGCCCACTGACGCTCGGTCTTCGCCTTTTGCCTAACCAGCACCACGTGAGACTGCCCAATCTCGGCTATCCAGCGCTCCACCTCCGACTTGAAGCGGTCCCTCTCCTCGCTGACCTGCTCCAACTCAGCCCTGAGTCGATCGGCCTCTTCAGCCGCCAGCTGCCCAGCACTAACCTCTTGAGCATACATGCCGAGTCGGGCCTCTTGCTCTGTCAGCTTCTGCTCCTGAGCCTGTAGACTCCGCTCCATCTTAATCATCGTATCCCGAGCTGACTCAGCTTCCACCTTCAGCAGCTGCTCGGTCTCCAGTGACTCCCGAGCAGCAGTAGCAGCTTACTCATTCAGCTGCTTCTTTTCTTCCTCCGCGGAAGCCGCTCGGTCCAGAGCATCGGAGTAGCTGACAAACAACCGACCGAGAGACTGCACCAACAAATACACGAGTTAATGCAAGCACAGAAAAATAGAACTCAAGTAAAAGCAAGGTTACACCGAACAGTCGACACGGACGGGGGACTACTCAGCTGGCTCTTCCTTATTTTCTTCCCCTCGTCCACACCGAACAGTCGACCAAGTCTTTCGGCCGCCCGTGGATTGAAATTGGGCGACCTCTGGGCTCTAGAACTAGCGTCAGGGGCCTGTTTCCTTTTATGGGTGGAGCTGGCCGACTCGACTACTTTCCTTTGCTCCTCCGACCTAGACATTTTCTGCTCTGCCTTTTCCTTCTCAGTCACTCCATCAATCCGCTTCTTGACGTCTTTGGGAACGACTTGCACCGAACACCAAGTGTTAGCACAAATGCAAAAAAAAACAAAAAATAAAAAAACAAAAAAAAACACAACGACAGGGTCATTTACCAAGATTGGGGATCAGACCGACCTCGTGCAACAATCGGGGTACCCGAAGCATGTCTCGGTGACGCCACGGAGTAGTGCACACCTTCCTAACCCGTTCACGTGCCTTCCTTTCCTCTTCGGTGGGGATTACCTCGGGAAGAGTACCTGCACAATATACACGTCGTTCAGCCACTTTAACACCGACCTACAAACAAAATCACATTTAATTACAACATAGAGAAGACCGACCCTCGGCGCCCAAATCCTGGAAAGACGACCAGATGCCTCGTCCTCCCCAGTTCCCCCAGACGTAAATAAACTTATTCTTGTACGTCTTCTGGGAGGACGGTATACCATAGATGAACTCCCCCCCAAGTCATCCTATCCTTGCACGGAGCATGCACCCAGCCCGTGCTCTGCTAATGTTGCGCAAACTCATATAGGTGGACGACTTGGGCGTAGGTCGGTGGTTTTTCCCCAGCTCTGGCGAAGTCACCATACAAGCTGACTAGAATGATCCAGACATTCGGGTTCAGCTGACTGAGGGCCACGCCCAGCTCTCAGACCATCCTCCTCAGCCACGGATGCAGGGGCAGTCAAACGCCATGGATGTACAGCTCGGTGTAGAACAACGCCCATCCTTCTGGCGCCTCGCTTGGCAGATCGATGGGACCATCCACTCGCAGCTCCACGTCCGCTGGCGCTCCCCACGCGGACCAGAATTTCTTCATCGACGCTTCCGTCTCCCGGCTCTCGTATGCGTCTATCGACCACACCACTGTGTCGATAGCCTCCTCGGTCGGCACCTCAGCAGTATGCGTTGTACTCGCACTGGCAGACCCTTTCGTAATGGTCGGAGTCTTCTCAACCCTAGACTGACCAAACGCCGACACTCCGGTCTGGTCACTTATGGCGGGTTTCTTGGCCTCTCGCCTCGTCGGTATGTCCTCCACCGAAGTGCCCACATCTACCGAAGAGCTCTGTTGCTCCCCCTCGTCGTAGTCCCGTATTTCGTTGGATTGGCTATCTCTGTAAAACATCGTAACACTGCGAACAGGGAATAAAAAAACAAACACCTATTGGACACCGACCACTATTTTACCAAGATTGAACCCGTGTCCGAACCCTAGTTCATCCACAGTTCATCCACCAGAAACGAGGAAAATATGAAAACCAAGTCAAAAGAAAGGAGGGCCGAAGGTCATACCTGATGGTTCACAGACGAATTATCCTCGCCGGAGTTCGTACCATCATGAATGTTATCGGGATTGCTCGCGGGAAATCGCCTCAACACAGACAAAGAACACACCAGCAAAAATGCGAGAAAGTAAAAGGGGTTAAAAATGCTTTTTAACTCACTATTTATAGGCCTATGTCGGCAGTTAAAGCGTCGCCTCATTCCGCGTGACAATTATTACCACTGGCAGCTGTCCCCCACGGGCCACGCTTGCCCACACGTTACCCGCTGACAACCAATGGTCGTGAATTCCAACCTTCCACCGACTGACCCTCGACACAGACGACTTCTCGATTCCTCCAACGGTCATGTCCACTGACCCATGGCGTAGGTGGCTCCTTGACTTCCACACTTGCTGACGTCGACTTTTCCCGCCCACGCCGACAGACTCACATCCTCTCGGTCTACCCTCCACCTATCACCACCGACTCCTCCGTTCGGTTCAATCCCTCGCCTGGCAAACTTGGGGGACTGGAGGCATGTACATCCAGTCTGGGGCACTCTTTTTATAAGTCCCCAACCGAGAAATTCCACCTCGGTCATGAACTTGGGGGACTTCTGTTCATACCATATCAGCCCAGACCGAGCATGAAGCCGAGACTGACTACAGGCCTAGCCTATTACCAGAATGGCGATCAATCCAACCCAATCTTGGAGGTCCAGCCCTCTGCTAGCTCGGCATGTCGGCCCAGACCGGCCTAGAGGCCCAGCCCTCTTCCGACACCATGCCACCGACCGACTCTGGAGGTCCAACCTGTATCCGTCGGTGCATCCTCCCAGACCAATCCAACGGCCCAACACCTTCGCCCAACGCAGGCCCTAATAGGACCTGGCCAGCACCGACATGTGGACGACTCCTACACGTGTTGGCCCCACAACAATTGAAATATGTCACACATTGGGAGAATATATTTATTATACTCACCACACCCATACAAAAGGGGTCCATTTGGCGTATAAAGGTAACTACGCATTTACTGTCCACAACTACTTTTACAATACACACTTTACCACTCACCCTATACCTTAGACCGACCACTGACTTGGGCATCGGAGTACCGTTGGGCCGGTACCACACCAGTGCCTATACTCTGACCGACCAACCAGTTTCATTCCCTTTCAGGTATACACAGGACACGTGGCAGGACAGCATTAGCTCCCTAAGTTGTCACATTTCGTGCATCAACAACAAGCATTAAAGTTTTAAATAAAATAAAATATTAATAGTGTAATAATAATTTACTCTTGTTTAAATACGAGAGCGAGAAAAAAATTTCAATGGTTTGGGCTTTGGATAGAGATTGTCAATGACTACTAGATTTTTGGGGAGAAGGGAATGATTGTAAGTGTCTTGGGCTTTCGTCCTTGCATGTTGGGGGGCTTACTACATAAGGGAGATTACTGTGTATTTAGTTATTAATTAATACAAAACGTTAACACTAATATACCTTATTGCCTTTCAAATACGTGACTACTGTTTATTTACACTTTGAAAAGTTTTTTTTTTACTAATTTTCTTCTTGAACTATGAATAGTGGCCAATCGGCTTATTTCATCGTTAGAATTTTAGCAAATTCTAAATAGTTAAATTAAGTAACATATTTAATTTAACTGCTATATGATATGGCTGATGATTTTTTTTTTTTGTAACTTCTAATATTTTCAGTCAATAGTTAGATTAGAATGTGATACAACAGTATATACAACATTGTATAATGGGACACATGTGGATTCAACATTTTTAACTCAATAAAAGATCTTGGGTCACATCGGTTGATAAGATAAGTAAATGGGTTGTGCGAGCCCAAGTACCACTCGACTCAATTTTGTAGTCCACATAAACATGTAAAAATGAAAGTAGCATTTAAGATAAAGCCTTATTACTCAATATACTACTAAATCTGATATTGAATTTACTCTGCTTCTACAGCCAAATTTTGTTGCAATATACTTCCAGAACATGTTTTTTATTACCTCTATTGCTCAATTTCGTTAACCATGTTAGTAACAGCGTTAATATTATTTACGTGTCAGTATTTAATTGGTTATTTAATTATTTATAAAAAAAATTACTAAAATTAACATACAAAATTAAGGAATAATATGATGAATAGTGAATATGGGTTTCTCCACCATCATCTTCTTCCTTCTTCATCTAATAAAATTCAATCTCAAATCCTAATCTCAATCTAGGTTTGATGGAAATTTGGGTTTCTCAAATACTCAATCTACAAACCAATCCCAAATCTTAATTTCATACAACATCTTTTTCTTCTGCATCCATTAATTACCATTAAATTGACTCCAATAAATTATCCCTCAAATCCACCCAAAATTGAAGATGATGATAAGGCCTCATCTCTTCCATCTCCCTTAACCCGCAACCCTCATCTTCATTGTCATGTTTCTATCTTTGCTGAATGGCGAGAGCTCTGTTATCATGAATTTACGATCAATACCCAACAACCCATCAACCCAAATCGCCATCTCATTTCGGTGTTGATGGATTTGATCTCCCATTAAAAAAGGTTGAAGAACATTGAATAAGTTAACAAAAAAAATTGGATTTTTTATGTCAGGGGCAAAGCCGCTCACAGAGCATGTTGGCTTTCCCACCGTGGATGCGAACAAGTCCAGTGCCCACGGTTGTTGTAACCCAGTGAAGAAAACCAGTCCCATTTCCATGGACCACGTTCTTATAGCCTTATTGAGGACTAAAGAGGAGATGGAGCTCCGAATTCGAAGCCTTTTCAATTTCTTCGATTCTGCGAATCATGGGTATTTAGATTATGCTCAGATCGAGACCAGGTTATCGACTCTTTAGATTCTACCGGAGTACAAGTACGCCAAGAATCTTCTCAAAGTTTGTGATGCCAGTAGAGATGGAAATGTAGATTATCCTGAGTTCCGAAGGTGCATGGATGACAAGGAGCTCGAGCTTTACCTCATTTTTCAGGCCATTGATGTTGAGCATAGAAGCAGATACTTTATTGCATGGGCTTTAAATATGTTGTTTGAGATTAGGATTTGGGATTAGTTTGAAGATTGGGGATTTGAGAACCCTAGATTACCCTCAAATATAGATTGGGATTTGGATTCTAGATTGGATTTTATTAGATGATGAAGGAAGAAGTTGATGGTGGAGAAACTCATACTCACTATTCATCACCTTCTTCCTTAATTTTGTGTGAGTGTATGTTAAATTTAATAATTTTTTATAAATAATTAAACAACTAATCACATACTGACACGTAAGCAATGTTAATATTGTTATTAACATAGCTAACGAAATGGAGCAATAGGGGTAACAAAAGGCATATTCTGACAGTACATTGCAACTAAATTCGGCTGTGGGAGTAAAGTGAGTTTCAATATCTGGTTCAGGGAACATTTTGAGTAATAAGCCTAAAATAAAAGATGATGCAGAGATATTAGTACAAAAATTTCCAACAAATACCATATCTAATACGAATAAAATTTCATGAGTTTGTGGGTACCCGTTAGACCCGTTGATCAAAATTCCGACTTGATCCGCTATGGATCGTGGCTCGGCCCAGCCCAAAAGTTAGCGGGTCATACTTGAGTTTAGGGTATTCAAACCCAATAGGCCTGAGCTCGATAGGCCCTGCTCAAACCACCTATATAAACCCGGCCCATAAGAGGCAGTGTGGTAATGAGGGAAGAGGCAAGGGCTTGTTTGGACCTCATTGGAGAGAGGTACAAGATCTCGACCAAAGTTGAAATCAGCACCTTGGTGCATTAATTCACAAAAACCAAGTATAAGGGATAAGGATGTGTTGAAGAACATATTCTGAATTTTGTCAACATTGGCACTAGGTTGAGTGTTTTGAAAGTTCCTATAGATGATTCAATTTTGGTTCACTTTGCCTTAAACTCTCTACCCATAGAGTTTAAACAACTTAAGAGCTCATACAATGTTTCAAGGGAATTTTGGGACCTGAATCAGCTATTAGCATATGTGTGCACGAGGAAGATTACATGAAGCAGAAAAAGAAGACAAATCATGTGAATCTAGTACACGCTAACAAAACACCACCTAAAGCAAGCTCTCCAAAATTTCATGAAAAGCTGAAGGTCAAAACAAATGGCAGCTCGGGTATTAAGTGTTTCTTTTGCAAGAAAGGAGGATACATTAAGAAAAATTGCAGAAAGTATAAGAAATGGGCAGAAAAGAAAACAAAAGGTAAAACTGATCATATTTTAGTTTGTTTTGAATCTAATTTAGCGGTTGTCTCAAGAGATACATGGCGGTTAGGCACGAGAACTTCAATTCATGTGACTAACTCCTGACATGATTTTACAAGGAAGAGGCGACCAAGCAAGGATTAGGTGTCAGTGTTCATAGGAATTGGAGTAAAAGTTCAAGTGGAGTTCATATGAGAAGTGAAAATCGAATTGGAGTCTGGTTTTGTTTTAATTCTAGAAGACGTAGTTTATGTACCTTTTATAAGAAGGAATTTGATTTCAGCAAGTAGACCAGTTAAATCCAAATTTCAATTCCTAGTCAATGAGTCTGATTTTTCATTGTATCAACATTTAAGAATAATTGGAAGTGGAATTTTATCAGATGGTTTATTCAAGTTAAATTGCAAAGCTTCAACTCATTTTGCCTTTAATACCATCAATGAAGTTTAGACCCTGAAAAATCACACCTCATCCAAACTATGACATAGACATTTGGGACACGACTCAAAAGACAGAATGAAAATTCTGACCAAGGATGGCATCTTACCATCACTGAACTATAAAGAGTTAACCAAAATTTACATCGAATGCACTAAAGGAAAATTCAGTGATAAAATCAAGAAAGAAGAAACTAGGAGTCAGAACCCCATAGAACTCATACCTATTGACATTTGTGGACCTTTCCCCACTCCAACACATGATAATTTCAAATACTTCATCACCTTCACGGACGAGTTCACACGTTTTGGACATATATACCTATTAGCAGAAAAGGCTTCTGCCTTAATTGTTTAGGATCTATAAGGTTGAAATTGAAAAAGAATTGGAATTGAAGATAAAAGGGGTAAGATCAGATAGAAGGGGAGAGTACTAACCCAGGGTCTTTTGCAAAATTTCTCCAAGAGCATGGCATCATAGCGTAGTATACTAACCCTCAGAATCCACAACAAAACGGGGTATTAGAAAGGAGAAATAGGACGCTCATTGAAATGGTGAGAAGCATGACGTGCACAACAAACCTACCAGATTTCTTGAGGGGAAAAGCCTTGAAAACTACAGACTACGTATTGGACCATGTACCTAAAAAGAGTGTGTCAAAAACACCTTTCGAACTATGGAAAGGAATGAGTCCTAGTCTGAACCATTTGAAAGTCTCGGGATACAAAGCTGAAGCAAAGGTCTACAACCCCACATAAAGGAAACTAGCACCAAAGATAACAAGTTGTTATTTTGTTGGCTATCTAGAAAGAACAAAAAGATATAGGTTTTATAGTCCACACCACGTCACTCATTTTGTTGAAACTGGGAGAGCCAAGTTCATTGAAGAAGCTATTAATGTACCAGGGAAAACATCGAATTTTGATGAAATAGAAGAAGTAGAAACCGCGATTTCACACCAAATGCAAGTGGATGAACTTGGAGTTGACACCCTACTGCCTAATCCAATAATGTCTATTACAAGAAACCAGCAAACCCTTGTTCTTGTTGAAGAAACTTTGAGTGTTTCAGCTGGATTAGCCTTGAAACACACTCAACCCACTCTCAATGATCAGAATCAAGAAGGAATTGAGGCTGACAGTGTAGAAAACACCATTACAAGACGATCATAAAGAAGTAAAAAACATGCCTTGCCAAACGACTATGTAGTCTACCTACAAGAAGCAAAAACTTATATTAAACTTAATGATGATCCAGAGACCTTTAAAGCAACCATTCTTAGTTAACAGAATAAGCATTGGTTAGCTGCTATGAAATATGAGTTAGGATTAATGTCACAAAATCAAGTCTGGGATTTGGTCAAACTACCTAAGGGATGCAAAGCTATAGGTTGCAAATGGGTTTATAAAACCAAAAGGGATGTAACGTGCAACATTAAGAGGGAAAAGCTAGACTAGTAGCAAAAGACTTTACTCAACATGAAGGAATTGATTACAATGAAACCTTTTCACCAGTATCGTGTAAGGACTCGTTCAGAATTATCATGGCCATAGTTGCTCACTTTGATTTATTTTTGCATTAAATGGATGTCAAGACCGCATTCTTGTATGGTGATCTATTTGAGGACACTTACATGAAACAACCTATGGGTTTCATTTAAAAAGGGAGAGAAGATCTTGTATGCAAGTTGTAAAAATAAAACTATGGCTTGAATCAAGCATCAAGACAATTGTTCCTGAACTTTGATGAGATCGTTCAATAACATGGCTTTACTGAAAATCCAGTGGATGAATGCATATATCTAAAGGTCAGTGGGAGCAATTTTGTTATGCTGATTACATATGTGGAAGACGTATTGCTTGCCACTAACAATCCCACCATGTTGCATAATACCAAAACATTTATGTCTAATAATTTAGAAGTGAAGGATATGGGAGAGGCATCTTATGTTCTAGGTATAGAGATCAACAGAGATAGGAATAGTGGCCTATTGGGATTATCCCAAAGAGGGTACATTGAAAAGGTGCTGAAATGTTTTAACATGAAAAACTTCTCTCAAGTGCTGATGCACCAATAACAAAGGGAGACAAAATCAGCAAGGAACAATGTCCTAAGACTGAATAGGAAAGAAAGAAAACGAACACTAAACCCTATGCATCCTTCGTAGGTAGTTTAATGTATGCTCAGGTGACATTGCTTTCTTTGTGGGAGTACTAGGAAGATTTTAATTCAATCCAGGTCTTGTACATTGGAATGCTACAAAGAAAGTTATGTGATATTTGCAGAGAACAAAGGACTTCAAATTGGTTTATAGAAAAGCCAGCAAGCTAGAATTGGAAAGGCACTCAGATGTTGATCGTGCAGGTTGTCCAAATTCACTGAAATCCGCAACGAGTATGTGTTCCGATTTCTTGGAAAAGTGTCAAACAGACCACTATGGTAACATCAACAATGAATGCAGAGTTCATTATAGGCTATGAAGCCACTATACAAGCCGTTGGGTAGAGAGATTTCATTTCCAACATGAAACTTGTAAAATCCATTGAGACCTATCATGCTATGGTGTGGCAATATGTAACAACCCGTCCCGTAAACTGGGATTAGATTAGTGGTTAATGACAGATTAGTGAAGTTAATCGGTGATTAGTTGGATATTTTCGGACGGACGGTGCAAAATGACAGTTTTTCCTTTGGAATTGGGCAAACGGTTGACTTTTCGTTCGGGCGGCCAAATGGACTTTGACCAATGACTTTGACCAATGACTTTGACGTAGTTCGGGACATCATGAGTTCATAGACAGGTGGCACGTCCGATTCTGACATCCGAGGAAGAAGTTATGATGTTCGAGGGTATTTTGGTACTTTGGGCGAAAAAGAGCAAATGGTTGACTTTTCATATGACATGTTTCGAGAACCGTTAGGTAGATCTCGATCCCCTGAGTACAACGACAGGCAGCATGCTGTCATTGGATGACAGACGGTTCGAATTTTGGTCAAAAAGCCTTAGGGGTAAAACGGTAATTACGTGACAGCCGGGGGTAAAATGGTCTTTTACCTGCTTTTGTTTAAATGCTGATCATTAGGATGAGGACACTTGTACTTAGGAGAGTGGATATTTTCAGCTTAGACCAGAGACATGGGGACATCTATCCCTTTTCTAGTTGGTTCCAGCCTCTTCCCTCCCATTTAGATCGATTAAAAACAAGGGAGGCCGTGTAGTCGTGTTGTGTGTCTTTGGGTTTAGTCGACAGTGAAGGGGGGGAACTTAGAGAGTGTGTGTGTGTGTGTCTAAGTGAAACCAGAGGTGAAAGGTGTGTGAGAGTGAAGAAAACAGAGAGGAAGTAGAGTTTGATGCAAAGGAGAAACAGAGACAAAGAAGTGTTTGTGATAACCAATTTCTTGGAATCCCTCGAACGTGCTTATGGCTCCTAATTCTTGGATGAGAAAGTGAAAAGGAGGTTGGGTACTGACGGCAGTGACCACGACGGGCTAGACAGCGCAGGTAATGCTAAAAACCATCACTGTCGTGCGTTGGGTTAAAAATGGTAAATCGGGTTTTCGTGGCTGTCGAGTGAGTTTGTTGATCAAATGATCCTTCTGAGGTTGCTAGGGACCTAAAGAACTTAACTTTGTAGCTAAAGGATGGCCGGAGACAAGGGAACCGTCGAGGTGGTGGTCGGCCGGTCCAACAATGGATTGAAGGTATGATGTTTTCACTTGGTTTTCTCCTTTTGAGGTTATGGATCATTTGGAAACGCTTAAAGGAAAGGATAGGATTAAAAAGGGGTTGAAATCGAGCTGGAAAAAGGCTGGAATGGCCGTGAACCGTGACCTCCGGTTCGACTAGACCGGCCTAAACAGAACTGGTCTGGACCCGATTCGGCGAGAGGACATGGATGAGGCCGCGTGCTACCTTCGATGGGGAAGTTTTCAACATGTGAAATGATGTAATCGATGTAACGAACATTTTGGGACTGGTTTCGAGTCGATCGGACATCGTCTCGATATGTTTCAGGATGTCCGAAGGTTTTAGGGCTCGGTTAAAAATAGTTAAAATATCGAGAAAATTACGGTGTTTAGTATAAGCTTTATGAAGTAGTTAGTGGCCTTATTATGGGATTTGGACAGGTTCGGAAAAGCAGGTGATAGTGGATTGACTGGGAACGGCGTAAGTGCACGCGTATCGAGGCGACAATGTGAATGGTCTGTGAGTGGGCTTTGCTTTCAAACTTATGATGCATGCATAAATGTTTTATATACTTTCTATACTTTATTTCTATGTTTATGATTATGAACTTGATGATTTACAGTTTTGCACGTATTTCGAGATAATTACGTAATTGCACGTTTTACGAGCTTATGGTTTATGCCGTGATTTAATAATGGTTTCAATACTACGATTTTGGGCATTTAAATATGATTTGATTTCAAAAGTTTAGAAATGGATTTTTAAAGTGATTTCGGGCTTGAAGCCCAGTTCATAAAAGTGGTTTTTATGAACGTGATTTCGGGTTTTAGAATCGGATTTCAGGATGACGATTCGGGATTTGGTTTTGGAACTTGAAAGTGGATTTCCGGATTTGTGTCCAGAATGATTATTTCGGATGCCGGCTTATGGAATGATGGTTTCTGATTCGGATTTGGAATGGATGATGGATATGATTTTGGATTTGGATTCGGGATGATGATTTCAGATTCGGCTTGGAATTCGAAATGGTGATTTCGAATTCGGATTTGGACATGGATTTGGAAATGGTTTTTAAAATGGTTTTGGATTGGATTTTCTGGATCTGGTTATTGGGTTTAAAGACCCGGATATGATTGTGACGGGGGCGGGCCCGGATTGGGTTTGAAGACCCGGATTGAGTTTAAAGACTCGGGAGTTTAAAGACTCGGATATTGTGATTTCCCCCGTAGGCCTATTGAGTTTAAAGACTAAGGAGTTTAAAGACTCAGATTATATTGAGGCATGGATTGAGTTTAAAGACTCGAAAGTTTAAAGACTCGGATAGATCCAGCAGGTTCGATTGGTTGAAATGAAATTCAAATGCGTTTTGGATTTCGATGATATTTATGGTTTTCAGTAATGGTTTTTCCGCTTTTTTGGGGCTAGGACCCGGATGATACAGATTTTGATGGTTTTGGGTTGAGGCCCGGGATTTGCGAAAAGGAAAATGAGTTCGGTTTTTCCTAAACAGTTTGAATAACTTGAATATAGAACGGTTTTATGTCATGGATTTTGATATGCATGCATTGGTTTTTAAATGGAGGGTATAAATGTACTTTTCTATAACCTGTTTTCAAGACGTATTATTTATTTTTCTCCACTCACATTCTTTTGTGTTTTCGATACCCTCCAGGTTGATGCGGTACGGGCTGTGGTTAGGGAGATGGAGACATCACACACGTGGTCCACAGTAGATTCTGCGCATTCTGGGAAGTCCGCACGATTTTGAACGGTTAGTTTGGAAATCCCTTGTCCAGCTTACGTGTTACATGAAGGTTGGATGTCGGTTTAGCCTTCGTGTCACGCGTAAGTTAGATGGGAGCATGACCTCGCCCTTAATCCCGGGGGATTGGGGGTGGGTCTTGTCAAATTGGTATTAGAACAGGATTTGTGCGCTCTGCACGAGGTTTGGTTCCCAGAGTTGTTGGTTCGTCGACTTGGGTGTTGTAATGCTACTGTGGATGTGATGTCTCAACGCGAAACAACCCGTCATCAACCTGGACACGGTAGTGACAGTTTGTTCGTTAGTGGTTAGTTAGCGGCGATTGTTAGTGCCAGGGTGATATTCGCTCGATACGCAGTGCAAGGTATGACGTATGTAGGCTTAGGGCCGGATTAGTTAGCGTGTTTGGCGCTAGATATGCTCGATGGTTGGACCATAGGATCGGATGTATACCAGAATGGTTAACCGGGATGGTATCTAGTAACCTACGATTACGAGTAGGCTGGTCGGCCTGTGGAGCCCGATAGCAGCCTATAGAGCTGGGTGGCACACGTAGGCCGAGGAGGTTGGTTGACGGCGGTTTGTTAGACCGGATGACCTTTTGGTGACCTTTTGGTCAGTTGGGTTGAGATCGGATTTGGGCAACTACGAGTAGACGGATGCCTCGAGTGACAGGGTATAGGAAATTACTTTGAGGATTAGAGGGATGGACTTAGTCGGGTGTGACAACCCGAGTAGTAAGGTTGTTGTGAACTAGCGGCTGTCGCGGGTTTGGATAACTCGTAGGACGAGGATGATTTGAGGAACCCTGTGGAATGACCGGTCTGGAAACTGTGAGTTTGGGGTTTGTGGTTAGATAGTTGTTGTGATTGGGCCGATTTACGGCCGGATTGGAGATGGTGTTGCTAGGTGCAGCCGAGGTAGTGGATGATTGGTGGACGACTCTGGACGAGTCCAGTGAGACTGCGACGTTGGTTGAGCATTGAGTTTCTCAGAGCTGTGGATTACGAGGGATGTTAATTCCCCCGACTCGAGCTTAGATTGAGGGTTTTGGCTAGGTAGGAGCAAAAATTCGGGACTGGTGTATTGTGAGCCCAAGATAGGAGACGATGTGCCACGAGCCGGGATGCATGTAGTAGTACAATGGGCACATCGTGAGTTGAGGGTGTGACTTGGTGTTTGGTACCGGTGTCTGGTATGAACCACGAATAAAGCTGGGAGATGTGATGAGCATGGGAAGGTCATGTTTAGGACGAACGGTCAGGATACAGTTAGTTTGATGAGTGTAGCGCAGAGGAAGCGCGGAGGACCTATGCTTTGTGTTGGATCAGGCTAGGTTTGTATGGCCGGGTTTGTTCGTTTGTGAGGTTGGTTTTAATAGATTCCTCCTGATGTGTTGGCATATGTCAGCAGATGCCGGGGTTGGCACTTGGTGATTGGCGACTTCGAGGGTGGTAACTGGGGAGTCCGAGGTGAGTGATTGTTGATTGAGGATGCCGAGAGTTGGTGACTCGTATTTTAGCAAGTGCTCGGAGTTCAACCTCGGAAAGGTTGGGTTGCGATCATCTAGAAGGAGTGATGATTGACACCCTTTTGGATGTGCATAAACAGTGATAACCAACAGGCGAGTATGTAACGACCCGTCCCAGAAATTAGGGTTCAGATGGTGATTAGTGAGGGATTTGTGAGCTTAATCGGGGGTTAGTTGATTCCGATAAGGTCGTTAACCTAGAATGACGATTTTGCCCCTAGTACGGGCAAAAAGTTGACTTTTAGTTCAGGTGGTCAAATGAACTTTGACCGGTGACCAGGACGTAGTTCGGGACGTCACGAACCCGTAGGCAGGTGGCACGCCTGATTCCGACATCCGAGGAGGAAGTTATGATGTTCGGAAGGTTGAGGGCATAACCGTAATTTGGCTAAACTAAGGGGAAAAGTTGACTTTTCGTATAAACGGGTTTTGGTATGTTGACCTAGGACCGTTAGATAGATCTCATCGTCCTGAGTTCGATGACAGGCGGCACGTATTCATCGGACTTACGATGTGGGAGTTACGAGCCTAAAAAGTTAGTGGAAAAGTTGTAATTTTGGCCTAAAAGGAAGGGCATTTTGGTCTTTCTGCACATTGGGATTTGTGCAACAGAGAGGGGAAAGTGGATGGCTGAGATTGAGCCAGTTGTGAGGGAGAAGGGAGGATGGTGACACGTGTAGGGGTTCTGGTTGGTTCTGGGGAACACGGTCCCAATTATTTGGGGTACCTGTGTATGTGTGTTCGTTCTTCGAACCAGACAGAAACAGAGGGAGAGAGTTGAGAGAAATTGAGAGACGATGGTGGGTGTTGGTGTGTTTTGGTAAGTGAGGAGGGATCAGAGGGTGGAAGAGTGAATTGGTGAGTGTTTGGGGAAGAGAGATCGTGCAAGAACACGGTGGTCAGGGTAGTCGGTTTTCAGAGAAACCAGAGAAGAAGTGGAAGGTTGTGATGGTGGTGCGGCCGTGTGTTGGTGCAATTGGACTCGTGGAAGTGTCCAGAGGCTGGAGGTGGACGGGAGGAGCTACTAACTGGCGGCTGAGCTCACGACGGCGATCGGAGGACAGGTAATATCTCATCTTCTTCTAATTGCTCTGTTTAGCCGTGGAAGTTCAAAGTGGAAGTCGTGGCTTTAGGGATAGAATCGAGGAGTCCTGTGAGGTCTAGGGAGTTCAGCGGAGTCATAGGAGTCTTCTGGTTGTGCTGCCGTGACGGAGGAGTGCACGGTGGAGGCCAGACGACGGAGAGTACCTTGTGTGCTCTATTCTGCCGTCGATGTTCAGATCGAAAGTCGTGAAGGTTGGGGTAGAGTCCATGGTTTTGGTGAGTTGGGTGAGGTTTAGGATGGCCCTAGGAAGGGTTTAAGCTAGCCACCGTGATGGGGGGTGACCTGGGTGGCCGGAGAAGGAAACAGGGCAGTGTTCGGGTTTTGTTTCGAGTTCGAGTCGATGAGTATTAGGCCGTGTCGAGGTGGTTGGATTATGGGAATGGGTAGCCTAGGTCTGGACGATGCTGTTGGTGAAGAAAGGAGTTGATTTGGTGGACGGAAGGCGGTGAACCGCTGACGCCGGTTCAAGTTGCAGACACTGTACTGAACCGGGTCTGCTTGAGGAAGACGGTGACACTGTAGCAGGCACTTGAGGGCCACGCGCAGCCACTTTGGGCGGCGCGTGGGGGTGCGTGCGGCGGTCTTTGGGGAAGGAGTCAACTAGGTTTTTGGTCTAGGCGTTGTGACGAGTCTTTTAGCGTTGGTTTCGGGTTAATCGGACGTCAAGTCGAAGTAGTTCCGCGAGGGTGAAGGCTTAGGGTTCCGATTCGTTACGCTTAGGACCCGGGGATTTTGGAGGGAATTTAGGTGGATCTTCGTAGACGTGTTAGTGATGTACTTTGGTGGTTGTTGACAGGATCGGGAGTTCCCGAGGAAGCGGAGGAACGTACGAGACGTTCGGGACACGATTGAGGGCTCGGTACTGTGAGTGGACCCCTTCTATATAACTGAGCATGCATAACTGCTTTTAATTACTTGTTTTATGGTTTTATATGTGATTTCATGGTCATTTGAATATGCTATAACTGTTTTACTTAATTGCACATTTTTCGAGAAATAACGTATTTGACACGTTTTACGAGAAAGGCTTGATTTCTGATTATGATGCCATGATTTTGGGATTTCAAACAATAAATGGTTTTCAATGATTATAAATGGATTTTGGAACACGATTTCGATGATCAAGGATTTTCGGTTTTAGAATCGGATTTTGGAAACGGAATTTGGTTTTAAAGTTAGAAAGTGGATTTCGGGATTCGGGTTTGGATGTGAATTCGGAAATGGTTTTCAAACGGTTTTGATTGGATTTGCTGGATCTGGATATTGGGTTTAAAGACCCGGATATTGATTGACGGGGGACGGGCCCGGATTGGGTTTAAAGACCCGGATTGAGTTTAAAGACTCGGGAGTTTAAAGACTCAGATATATTGATATTTCCCCCGTAGGCCTATTGAGTTTAAAGACTCGGGAGTTTAATGACTCGGAGATTATTGAGGCCTGGATTGAGTTAAAGACTCGGATAGGTCCAGCAGGTTTGATCGGAAAATGATGATTTGATATCCATGATTTATGATACGGTTTTATGATGCTGATGATATGATTTCTATAACTGTTTTATAGTGTTTCTGTTTCTTATGATGTTTTATGGCGATTGATTGAGAACTGTTTTCATAACTGGGTTGTGCATGTGGTTTCAAAACGGAGGGCTAAAACCCTGGTTTTATTATGAAATAGTTTTGGCAACTTTTCTTTTATTTCTGGTTCACTCACACCTTCCGTTTTTAACTGCTCTCCAGGTTGTGGAGCTAGCGCGGGGTTCCGGCGTCGAGGCAGCGTCTGAGGCATAGAAGTTACGAGAGGGATCCCGGAGTATTTTGTTTTAATTTCCGTGTGCGTGTATGTAGTTTAATAGTTTTCTTTCTTTTGTATTGAGTACTATGCTCTGTAAACTGTTGACTTCGGGATATGTTGTATAATTTCTCCTGCGTCTGACTGTATTTGTGTCAAGGTGTCAGACGGGAACAGGATTTACCTCGGTTTTTGGGGTGAAACCGGAGTGGGTCCTGGCAGAGTAGGTCTGTGAGTTGGTTTGGCTACGGACATGTGGTTGTGATCTGTAGGAGTTCTGGATTTTCAAGTGTAGTAGCAGAGTTGATGTGTGGTTGGTTGTTGCGATTTAGACGATGACATGTGGAGTTGCTTCTGAGTGTCGGATGCTCTGGAGTCGATTCGGGTGATGCAGTGATGGCACTTTAGGACTTGTGACCCCCCTTAACCGTGGACACGCGTGGATGTGTTCAAAAGTATAAGAGTACTTGGTGACGTCGGGAGTGGCCTGTAAGGCGAGTGTCATGGGAATGTATTAAGTTAGATTAAGGAAGGATGACTTGTGTTGACATGGTTGAGGACCATTGTGTGTTCTGTTGAAGGATGACGGAAAAAAGCGGAGAAGGAATGACTATAACTGATCGATATGGGTTTCTTGAAGAGAACCCACAATCTAGACGTGCCTTTAGACGTGTGGTCTTCTTGATCGATTTGATACAATGCGGCGGTTTGATACACAGTACGTGGGATCCACTTAGGAGTGAGTAGATCAGGATTGGACCGTTTCTGGCTCCAAATGGAGTTGTTGTGGATCAGGAGGATCGTATGTGAGACACAAGCTGGATAGCTTGACCACCTTGGAGTTGTGCAGAACGCGTGTGGTCCGTCTCGCATACATATGGTATGGGACTTGGAACTGGTACTAGGTCTGCTAGGTATTCGTAGTTGAGATGTGATGGGCTTTCATATTGGTCGAGAGACCTAGGAGACCGGGAGATTCAGAAGGGATTTGAGTTGGACTTTCTCGGAAGACGTGTAATTCAGTCTAGAGGTAGGATTGACCGACGGACTGCAAAAGTGAAGCGTGATTGGCTCGTCGACATGTGGTAATCAGTATGGTTATGATGATATTTGTGTGCCTGGAGATACACTATGAGGGTGACGGGTACACTATGGTATTGTTGGAAGGACTTTGGGTATAGTAGAGCTCGGCTGATGCCGATGTGGTTGAATGGTGGATTTACCGTAGGATGTCGTTGGAAGTACCTGAAGATGTACTCTACGAGCTGTGTTTGAGGTATTCTAAAATATCTTTGTTTTATTCAAAGTTGGTAGGGTTGTCTTTGCGTGTGTTTGGTGGTATGCACCGTGATTCTAGTTGGTTGTGATTAGTGTATGTACTTGAGATGTGTTTCGATGCGATTAGACGTGCATCGTGATGTTCTGGTAAGAAGTTGGTGATCGGCCTAGTGCCGTGGTATGTTGTGATTATTTTGATGAATCAGCGTAAGTCTGAGATGCTTGTTGTACTGAGCATGTGGACTGGCTCAGAGTGTTCTGACTGGTTGGTATGAATCAGTACTGTTGTGAGCTGGAAGCTCAGAGCCATGAGTGGTGGGTGGGACCCTGGCATTGAGATGATTGCCTGAATTAGGGGTATAGACGAGTACGTTTTGACTCCGGTGAGGTCAGCGCGGATCGCTGACGGAAGTAGTATGGAACGTTGCACGAATCTTGATGCATAGGAGTATCGAGATCGGTAGATACCGTCTTGTGAATGGGTGTACTTGAGATTTGTGTTTAACGGCGGACTCACATGATGTACAGGGACATTGGTACGAGGTACGCTCGACTTGAAAAAGAGTCGAAAAATTGAAATTGGTAGCAGTGGTGATGTGGCGTACCTAGGGTTAGTCGAGCCGTGAGTGTCGGATAACGTGACGTTAGAGGTACCTTGGGTACGAGTTGGAAATGTGTTGGCCCCGATGAGGATGGGATAATTCGCCAGATGGACTAAAACATGGTAAATGGTTCGCTTGACCAAGTTGGGGTGACAGTTTGGGAACTGTCCAGCTAATTTGGATTGGCAGATGATGGACACTGGGTAGGAGACCCAAGCGTGGAATCAGTTGGATTTTCCCCGATAAGTTGAGATCGTACGAGATTTGGAATTTCGGGGACGAAATTCTTTAAGGGGGGAGGTTGTAACAACCTGTCCCGTAAACCAAGATTAGATTAGTGGTTAATGACAAATTAGTGAAGTTAATCGGTGATTAGTTGGATGCTTTCGAACGGAAGGTGTAAAATGACGGTTTTGCCCCTGAAATTGGGCAAACGGTTGACTTTTTGTTCGGGCGGCCAAATGGACTTTGAATAATGACTGTGATGTAGTTCAGGACGTCACGAATTCATAGACAGGTGGCACATCCGATTCCGACATCCGAGGAGGAAGTTATGATGTTCGAAGGTATTTTGGTACTTTGGGCGAAAACGAGCAAATGGTTGACTTTTCATATGACATGGAATTGTCACGCATTTCGAGGACCGTTAGGTAGATAGCGATCCCCTGAGTACAACAACAGGTGGCATTCTGCCATTGGACGTCGGACGATTCGGATTTTGGTCTAAAAGCCTTAGGGGCAAAACGGTAATTACGTGACAACTAGGGGTAAAATGTCTTTTACCTGCTTTTGTTTAAATGCTGATCATTGGGATGAGGACACTTGTACTGAGGGGAGTGGATATTTTCAGCTTAGACCAGAGAGATGGGGACATCTGTCCCTTTTCTGGTTGGTTCTAGCCTCTTCCCTCCCATTTAGATCGATTAAAAACAGGGGAGGCCGTGTAGTCGTGCTGTGTGTCTTTGGTTTTAGTTGACAGTGAGGGGGGGGAGAGAGAGAGAGAGAGAGAGAGAGAGAGAGAGAGAGAGAGAGAGAGAGAGAGAGAGAGAGAGAGAGAGAGAGAGAGTGTGTGTGTGTGTGTGTGTGTGTGTGTGTCAAAGTGAAACCAGAGGTGAAAGGTGTGTGAGAGTGAAGAAAACATAGAGGAAGTAGAGTTTGATGCAAAGGAGAAACAGAGACAGAGAAGTGTTTGTGAGAACCAATTTCTTGGAATCCCTCGAACGTGCTTATGGCTCCTGATTCTTGAATGAGAAAGTGAAAAGGAGGTTGGGTACTGACGGCAGTGACCACGACGGGCTCGACAGCGCAGGTAAATGCTAAAAACCATCACTGTCGTGTTTTGGGTTAAAAATGGCAAATCGGGTTTTGGTGACTGTCGAGTGAGTTTTTTGATCAAATTATCCTTTTGAGGTTGCTAGGGAGCTAAATAACGTAACTTGGTAGCTAAAGGATGGCCGGAGACAAAGGAACCGTCGAGGTGGTGATCGGCTGGTCCAAAAATGGATTGAAGGTATGATGTTTTCACTTGGTTTTCTCCTTTTGAGGTTATGGATCATTTGGAAAGGCTTAAAGGGAAGGATAGGATTAAAAAGGGGTTGAAATCGGGCTGGAAAAAGGCTGGAATGGCCGTGAACCGTGACCGCCGGTTCGACTAGATCGGCTTGAACCGAACTGGTCTGGACCCAATTCGGCGAGAGGACAGGGATGAACAGTGTCAGCGCGTGGCTCACACGCGCAGCCCCTTTGGGCGGCGCGTGAGGCCGCGTGCTACCTTCGATGGGGAAGTTTTCAACATGTGAAATGATGTAATCGATGTAACGAAAATTTTGGGACTGGTTTCGAGTCGATCGGACATCGTCTCGGTATGTTTTAGGATGTCCGAAGGTTTTAGGGCTCGGTTAAAAATAGTTAAAATATCGAAAAAATTACGGTGTTTAGTATAAGCTTTATGAAGTAGTTAGTGGCCTTATTATGGGATTTGGATAGGTTCGGGAAAGCCGGTGATAGTGGATTGGCCGGGAACGGCGTAAGTGCACGTGTATCGAGGCGACAATGCGAATGGTCTGTGAGTGGACTTTGCTTTCAAACTTATGATGCATGCATAAATGTTTTATATGCTTTCTATACATGATTTCTATGTTTAAGATTATGAACTTGATGACTTACGGTTTTGCACGTATTTCGAGATAATTACGTAAATGCACTTTTTACGTGCTTATGGTTTATGCCGTGATTTAATAATGGTTTCAATACTATGATTTTGGGAATTTAAATATGATTTAATTTCAAAAGTTTAGAAATGGATTTTTAAAGTGATTTCGGGCTTGAAGCCCAGTTCATAAAAGTGGTTTTGATGAACGTGATTTCGGGTTTTAGAATCGGATTTCAAGATAACGATTTGGGATTCGGTTTTGGAACTTGAAAGTGGATTTCCGGATTTGGGTCCATAATGATTATTCCGGATTCCGACTTACGGAATGATGGTTTCGGATTCGGATTTGGAAATGAATGATGGATATGATTCTGGATTTGGATTCGGGATGATGATTTCGGATTCGGCTTGGAATTCGAAATGGTGATTTCGAATTCGAATTTGAATATGGATTTGGAAATGGTTTTAAAAATAGTTTTGGATTGGATTTTCTGGATCTGGTTATTGGGTTTAAAGACCCGGATATGATTGTGACGTGGGCGGGCCCGGATTGGGTTTAAAGACCCGGATTGAGTTTAAAGACTCGGGAGTTTAAAGACTCAGATATTGTGATTTCCCCCGTAAGCCTATTGAGTTTAAAGACTTGGATTATATTGAGGCATGGATTGAGTTTAAAGACTCGAAAGTTTAAAGACTCGGATAGATCCAGCAGGTTCGATTGGTTGAAATGAAATTCAAATGCGTTTTGGATTTCGATGATATTTATGGTTTTCTGTAATGGTTTTTCCGCTGTTTAGGGGCTAGGACCCGGATGATATAGATTTTGATGGTTTTGGACTGAGGCCCGGGATTTGCAAAAAGGAAAATGAGTTCGGTTTTTCCTAAACAGTTTGAATAACTTGAATATAGAACGGTTTTATGGCATGGATTTTGATATGCATGCATTGTTTTTTAAATGGAGGGTATAAATGTACTTTTCTATAACCTGTTTTCAAGACGTATTATTTATTTTTGTCCACTCACAGTCTTTTGTGTTTTCGATACCCTCCAGGTTGATGCAGTACGGGTTGTGGTTAGAGAGACGGAGACATCACACACGTGGTGCACAGTAGATTCTGCGCGCTCTAGGAAGTCCAGAAGATTTTGAACGGTTAGTTTGGAAATCCCTTGTCCAGCTTACGTGTTATATGGAGGTTGGACGTCGGTTTAGCCTTCGTGTCACTCGTAAGTTAGACGGGAGCATGACTTCGCCCTTAATCCCGGAGGATTGGGGGTGGGTCGTGTCATAATAGCTCAACAGTGTTTTCACCAAAAATAACAAGAGGTCTTCAGGAACTAAGCATCTGGAGCTCAAGTACTTGCTGGTTAAAGAAAATGTCAAACAAGGGTGCATAAATTTTCAGCACATTGGAATTGAGCAGATGATTGCAGACCGACTAAACAAGGAACTTCCAAACACAGCCTTCAAGAGACATATTGCTTACATGGGTTTAATAGAAAGCCTTGAAACGCTACGTTAGCGGGAGGCATACCTTGAAGTTTAAGAAGAGACTTTTCTCTATGTTTATTTTCTCTTAATTTTCATGATTGTGTTATTTTATAGCTATGAATTGTGACAAGTTCAACACTTAGCATGTTGGTTAAAGTAAAGTCACTATTTTCGAATGAAATAAAGTTTCTATTATTTTTCTAGCTAGCAATTTTGGTTACAATAGTTTTGCTCGTTTTAAGTACCTTGATGATGCAAGATGTAACACCCCGGATGCTCGAGAAATAGAAAATGACGATTATGCACCTGAAAAAGGTCAAAATATTGACTTTTGGTCAGGATATCTTTTGAGAATTCCAAAAAGACTGTTACGAATATCGTGACCTGCTGAATACGTATACAAGTGGCAAGCCAAAATATGAGGTTGGAATTACAATGGGTCTAAAATATGTAAGGGTATTTTGGTAAATATATAGTAAAGGGTAAAATGGTAATTTGACTTTTGGCATGTGATTCACATGTTGTAATCTAGAACATTCTTCCATTTCCCCTCTCCCCTCCCCCCACTTCCTTCACCAACCTACTCAAATTATATGTGTTTGTAACCGAAAAGGGAAGAATCAAGAACATCTGCCACCATGGAGAGGAAAAGCTAAGAAGAATAAAAGAGGAAGAGAGGGATGATAAGAGGTTGAAAATGAAGGAAAAATGATGAGGGCCTCTAGGAAAAGAAGGGTACAAGGGTTGATGACCCGTGAAGCTATGCTTCAGGTCTTAGTTTTGGGACCAAGAAACTACGAAGTTAATATCCTAGCAGCTTCTTGGAGTTCATGTGATCCGTTTGGGACAAAAATGACTAACAGAGACCATAAGAAACTGCCCAGTCGCCTCTGGACTCTATGGCCGAAGGGCCATGAAGCTCGGATAGGACTTTATAGGTATGTTTCCCTCTTTTACTTGTTACATATCCCCTTATACGTGTGAGTAGAACATATTAGACGAAGGAGGACAAAAAAGACCCAGAATTGAGGAAGGATTAGTTGGGTCGAGGTGCTAGTTTAAGAAACCCAGAAACATAGACCCGTGAGAAGTTGAAGAAAACCACTGCGCAGACGCGTGAGGCCTATGCGTAGAGGCTGCCATCAGCCTCTAGCGGTGCGTGACTGCGCGTGAGCCGTAGTTGGAATTTAAGGCCACCATAAAAAATGTTTTGGTCGTTCTTCTGAGTCTAATGGTCCAAGTTTCGCATTAATCGGATGTCATATGAAATAGTTATGGTTGTTCAAAGGTTAAGTATTAATTATATTATAAACTAAATATCTAAAAACGATTAGGATAGCTTAATACAGTCCTTGGGAATCATATGGAATAAGAATGGGTATCTAGAGATCAAATATGTCGTATATGGTGGATTACTTTTATGTTACAAGTGAATATGGACTAGTAATGTGAAATTGGGGCTTATATGAGGAAGTTATGTTCATTTAAAGTTAATGGGAGTTATATAATTTTTTTAAAATCATCTTAATAATTAAAAATAATTAAGGATTAGTTGTTAATGAATTTCAGTTATAATTGAAGTGTTTTAATATGAACTTGGTGAAGTATTATGAGTAGAAGAATAAATAGAATTATGGTTATGTTATTAGTAAAGTAATATTATACATATGCCCTTATTTACAACTAAAGTTTAAGGATGTGTGGGTGGATTAGTAAGTAATGATCTGGTTTGATACTTCATAAGAATTCACTAGAAGAAAGTATAAAGTGTGCGTTAAAATAATGAATCCTTCTCCTTGTCGGGAAGTGGGTCGAAAGTGGGCGGTACCCGTAAGGGAGGAACTTTTATTTTGATTAAATAATTAGTTCAAAGTACGTAAATGAATTTGGTAAATCCCTGTCAGACCGGTCCGATTATCTTGGAAATTAGGGACCGGTCCTGTCACAAGATGACATGTTTGTTGGAACTGTAAGAAGGGGTTTGACCTCATAAGGTAGGACCAATGAATGACGTCGTGTTACGTAAAGCACAAGTCAAGTGAATGCACGATGTCGTTCTATTATATCTATCTTGACGGGGTTTCATGTGTTTTCAAACGATCACATAAGTAATTATGAAGGCTCTAAACGCAAATAGTTTAGGGTGCCTTGGTAGCCCTATGTGAAAGTTTGATCATGATAGAAACTTGAATAAGAACTGAGCTCTCATGAGAATCCACAAGGCCAATTAAGTGATCTTAACAAAGCCAACATGATTATTCGATCAAGTGGGAGAATGTTGGAAGTGATTCCAATCTAAATTGAACTCCTAATCAATAAAGATGTTGTAAGTTGATTTTGATTAGGATCCAACTTGAAAGCTCAACAGGGAGTCCTAGTTTCCTTATGCAGTAATGAGTGATATAGGGTTGCTAGATTCTTATAGTTTTTTGTGGATAGATTACTAATCCTTTAGGCATAAAGGAACCTAGTAGAGTTACTTGATGGTTAAGATCCTTTAGAGATTGAAGCCTATATAAGTTGGGGTCCCCTCTCACTCGGATCAATCAATCACAGAGCAAAACTCACTACCCCAATGAGAAGTGTGTAAGGGATTTATGCTGGGAGGAAGACGCCCGATTCCACAAGCGTGCTGTCTTTTTCTTGCTTGATGTAATTGATGGCTTCAAGAGGTATCACTTTGTAACCATGCTTATGTGTATACGTTTAGACTTGTGTTCTTGTTTATTTAGACTATGCAGCTAACATGGCATTCCAATAACATCTCATATGCTTGATTTATTTTCCTTTGTTTTCTTTTTTATAACTTGATTGATATTCCACCGACGTATATATTTGGTGCCAACAAACAAAAAAAGAAGGCCAATTTGAAGTATTGTAATAATAATAGTAAATAGGGTTTTAAGTATATAATTTGGAGATAATGCTTTTTGATAAGCAGAAGAAGGCAAATTAGATATTAGATACCCATCGGAAAATGGAAATGTCAAGTACCTTATGATCGGATCCATGGTTACCATCAAGGAGAGAAGAGCAAAGCACGAAGAAACAAATGGAGACTAGAAGCAAGAGAGGTTGTGAGATTGAGAGAGAGAATTCAAGCTGAGAATACTTTCTGATTTCTATTTCATATTCATTTTCTCATTTGTACACAATTGGTAACCTTTATACAATAGCTTAACAACTCTAACCTCCTAACCCCTTTACAGCTAGCATGTAACTAACTTAACAGCTGTCAACAACTTGCATAACAATCCTAACTATTTAGCTGACGCAGCTAGCTACCTCTATCATTACCAGCCCCCCGCAAGCTGATATGAGGATGTCGGAGTAGTAGATTGTCTCGAAAAAACTCAAACTGAGGAGTATGGAGACCATGGATCATCATGTCAGCAAGTTGATCCTTGGAGCGAACATGGGCAAGCTGAATGACACGCCGTTGAACTTATTCATGAATGAAGTGGACATCAACTTCAACGTGTTTGGTGCGGCCGTGGAACACAAGGTTATGAGCAAGCTGAATGGCAGCACTGCTATCACACCAAAGGAGAGGAAGCTGAGGCAAATGCAAGTGAAGATCCGAGAGGAGATAGGAGAGCCATAATAGTTCACACGCAGTATTGGCTAAGGACCTATACTCAGCTTCAGCAGAAGAACGAGACACGGTCGATTGCTTTTTAGCACCCCAGGAAATGGGATTCAAACCAAGGAAAACAAGGTGACCAGACGTGGAGCGACGAGTATTGGGATCCCCAGCCCAATCAGCGTCACAAAATGCTAGTAAACGTAGAGGTCCAGAGACATAGTGAAGACCAAGATGTTGAGTGCCATGGACATACCGCAAGATACGTTTGACGGCCACCATATGCATATATGTAGGGCAATGCATGAACTGGCACACAGTGTTCACAGCAAAAGCAATGTCGGGGCGTGTAAACATCAAGTACTGAAGAGCACCCACCATTCGACGATAAAGAGTGGGATCAGATAGAGGCGAACCATCAGTCCCAAGTAGTTTGCAATTAGGAACCAATGGAGTCGATACAGAAGCACACTTGGACATGCCAACCTTGGCTAGGAGATCAGTCACATACTTAGACTGGTGAACAAAGATACCAGTACCTGTGTACTTAACCTGGAGACCAAGAAAATAGGATAGTTGGCCGAGATCTTTCATGTCAAATTCAAGACCTAATAAGCGGATGAGGGATGAGATGGCAGTAGAATCAGTACCAGTGACAATGATGTCATCAACATAGACAAGCACAATAAGAAGAACTGAACCCTTGAGAGAAGTGAACAAGGCAGAATTAGAGGAGGATTGAAGAAATCCTAGCCGGAGCATATGCGCCGTGAAACGAGCATTCCATGCACGGGGTGCCTGCTTCAAACCATAGAGATATTTATCCAATTTGCAAACATAGTGAGGATGAACTGAATCAATGAAGCCAACAGGCTGTTCCATGAAGACATCTTCATCAAGATGACCGTGAAGGAAGGCATTCTTCACATCGAGTTGATGCAAGGTGTAACGACCCGTCCCGAATTCCTAGATTAGATTAGTGCCTAATCACAATTAGTGAGGCTAATCGGTGATTAGTTGGGCGAAATCGGACAAACGATGTGAAATGACCGTTTTGCCCATGGTGGTGGCAAAACGTTGACTTTTCAATCGAGCGGTCAAATGGACTTTGACCGATGACCGTGACGTAGTTCGTGATGTCACGGGTTCATAGACAGGTGGCACGTTCAATTCCGACGTTCGAGGAAGAAGTTATGACGTTCGGAAGTTTAGGGGCATTTTGGTAATTTGGGTGAATAGGAGGTCAAAAGTTGACTTTTTGACCGGGAGGTCCGATGGCCGAGAGCCGAAGACCGTTACGTAGATAAGGACGATACGAATCCATAGGCAGGCGGCACACTGAAATCGAACTTCAAACGGGAGAGTTATGGGTCACGGAAGTTCGATTTCACTATGCACGAACTTCGAGACGGGGACGTTTCGGCGAAATCTGATTGGGTGGATATTTTGGTGGGCCCCATGGATGAGTGACAAGTGTCACTCATCCCATTACTTTGATCCCCCAAAATGTGGATCTAAATAATTAAATATTATTATTTTAATTATTTTATAATTAAACCTAACAACCATTAATCCTAACCATCCATTTCAATTCTAACTTTAAATCCACACCCTTCATCCCTCATTCTCTCATCTGATTTCATCCCCTTCATTCTTCTTCACACACACCCGAAACCCCATAACCCAAAATCCTCCATTTTCTTCATTTTCTTCAAAAACCAAAACACACAATCACACTTCACCATTCATCACTTGTATGAGCTGGGAATGACCGTGGGGGGAGTGTGAAGGGCTGAGGACGGAAAGGGTGGACGGTGGCCCACGGTGGAGGACACGGCGGAGGAGAACCCGTGAAGTAAGAAAATTTCAAAAATTCGAAATTGGGTTTTAATGGGTTTTACTCGATTCCATTAATTGGGTGAGGTTCCTAGGACTCCCAGGAGATGAATGGGATTGATTTCGAGGCATTAGACAGCCTGGAACAGCCGTGAACGGCGGGAGAAGTCACGGCCGCCATGGCCAAGCTCGAAGGTATGGTTTTTGATGTTTTCCTTCCATTTTGATGTCATAGGACTGTAGGTTAGGATTAGAGGATGAAAATAGGACAAACGAGAAGCATTTTGGTGGTCGGACGGCGGAGAACCGGCCGGGTCAAGTCGCGGGTCACGGCGACCCGGTTGCAGACATTCGGGTCGACCCGCGAGGAGGCAGGGATGACTGATGACATCATCATGATGACGTCATCATGTCAGGGATGACGTCATCATGTCATATCTGACAATGTCAGACAGTGGCCAATGGGAGCGTGACACGTGTCACTGTCAGGGGCTGTCAGTGATGACGTCAGCGATGACGTCAGCAGGTACTGTAGCGGCGCGTGAAGCCCACGCGCAGCCACTTCAGGCGGCGCGTGAGGGCGCGTGGCAGGGAATCTGGGGAAGGTTCCAACATACGAAATCATCTATTCGATGTAACGAACATTTTGGGACTAGTTTCGTGTCAATCGGACACCGTCTCGATATGTTTCGGGGCATCGGAAGGTTTAGGTTCGGTTTTAAAAATAGTTAAAAATACAGGAAAATTACGGGGCTTTGGTAGGAGGTTAATTAAGTAGTTAGTAACCTTCTATTAAGATTTGGACAGGTTTGGGAGTCCCGGTGATGGTGATCGGTTCGGGGAGCCGTATGTCACGTAAATCGAGGCGGCAGCTCGGACGGTCTGTGAGTGGACCTTGTTTTCTAAATTGGTGCATGCATAAGTGTTTATTATATGTTTTAAATACTTGTTTGTAATGCCATGGGTGCATTTGTATGTGGTTACGTATAAGCACGTATTTCGAGGTTTCAGCCTTATACGGCGCTTATACGGTCTGTATTTCTTATTTGGTTTAAATGAACTGGCTTTGGATTTCTAAAAGGATAAACTCGGGTATGAGACCCATTTGGTTTTGTCTCGGGCATATGACCTCAGATTTCGGGCACGGTGCCCAGTTGATGTCCTATGTTCGGGTTCGAGACCCAGTCACTTTACGGTTTTGATTTCAGGTCAGGGAACCTTAAATGGATTCCCAGGTTCATGACGGTTTATGGGAACCGGCATGAACCCTTGTTATGTTATTACGGTACATGACGGTTTATGGGAACCGGCATATTACCTCTGTTATGTTATTACGGTACATGACGGTTTATGGGAACTGGCATGTTACCTGATTATGGATATTATGGATCATGACGGTTCAGGGGAACCGGTCATGAATGTTTACGTTATGTATATATATGTTCATCTACCTTCCTTTACTTCCATTATCTCCTCCGGGGAGGGTTGTTGGCCTGGGTGGACCCCGGAGTAGTCACGGAGCACCGACTGAGTGGAGTCACCCCCCAGTTGGGTTCCTTACTCTCAGGAAGGCTATGGTTACTATTACCTCGGGTAGGGTCAGTGGTCTGCGGATATTGACCTTGGCTTTGAGATGACTCGGATTGAGACCCGGGTAGCACGCGCGTAGCTTTGGATACCGTGACAGGATTGGTTGTGACTTATATATATGTATGTGATGGATATATGATATATGATATGTGGTGTGTACAGGTGTGCACAGGATTTGAGCAGTAGCTCGTGTACTTGGTTTCTTTATGGTTTGGGGCCGAGTCCCTTATGGATTTGGGCAGTGGCCCGTATGGTCGTTTTCATTGTGGTCCCTTCGACCTTGGTTTACATCTGCTTTGGGCTTAGTCCCACATATGGTTTGTTTTGAATAAATGGTTTTTGAATGCATGTATGCTTTTTAGTGGAGGGTACAAATGTCTTATGAAATGTTTTTTATAAACTTTTGTTTTGTCCACTCACGGCTTTTAATGTTTTGACTACCCTTCAGGTTGACATCGGATGTGGACTGTAGCAGAGACCGAGATATCACATGCCTCCTCCGGATCCTAGCGTACTCTGATAGCCCGGGAGGGCAAAGGTCGAAATTATCCCTTGTCTAACACTCCGTGTCAGACGGGAGCAGGGTCATCCCGCCCTAATTCGGGGGGGGGGGGGGGGGGGGGGGGGATTGGGATGGGTCCTGTCAACGTGGTATCAGAGCGGGGTTGTCTCTATTCGAGCAACCGTGTAGCTCTTGGAGTATGTACACAGGTTGAGGATGTGATATCTCAATGGGCTGCAGTTCGTGGTCAACCTGATGTTGAGATGCCGGTACGATAGTTAGTGGGATTGGCATGCCTTGGTTCGGCATTTGAGGCCGGGGTTGCCATAGTTCTGTCAAGGTTGACAGTGTGAGACCCTACGGAAGGGATGACGTACCTGTACGTTAACATTTTGATCGTGAGACGGTTAGTTGGGATCGTCTTTCACGATGTCGTAGGATTGGTTCCGACGACTAGTTGGGAATTGTGATCATCGGATGGTCGAATATTATCGAGTTGGATTGACGGTAGGATTGGATTGACGTCTTCATGATGTCCAGACCGCGGGGTCGGTCAGATCGTGGATTTTACTGCCTTATGCAGTTGGGTTCAGAGTGACCCTAGGGCTTGATTGTGGAACCCTACCGTATGTGTATGGTTCGAAAATGGGAGTTGACGAGTGGTTTGACTGGGACGACTATTCGGATTTGGATTCGTTAGTCGGTCTAGTCATGTCAGCTTGTGTTGGGACTGCACTTCGCAGTCAGGGTTGTACGTATCGGTTAGACCGAGTTGGTTGTCGTGCTACTTCAGTTGTGGCTTGGTGCAACTAAGGTCGTGGGCGACCTGGTAGACGACATTTGGGCTTAGTCGAGTTACGACTGGTTAGTGTTTGGTTGGGCAAGTTATCAGGGTTGGTACTTGTCGATGGAATCCCTGAGTGGGATACAGAGTAGTTGGTACGATCGGTTGATTCCGTTGGATGCGGAGTTTGTATATCGTGATTCCTGGTAGTTAGGTCTGCACGAGGTTGGGGCAGACGCTACTATCGATGGACGTAGTCGAGTCTTATCAGGTCGAGTAGACTCAGGTTACCGTGACGATTGTGACGATGGGATTGTCAGTCGTGACGATGATACGGGGTGCGTGAGTAACCCATATGTACGAGCAGTGATTCTGGATTCGACTCGGTTACGGCTGAGTGCGATCGCAGAATGAGTTGGGGACGTTCGGGGAGCGTTTCCTTTTCTCGTATGAGTTGTCAGGGTGACCGTACCCAGAGATGTTGGGTACGAAGGAGGCAGAGTTTCTCCTATTCGAGCAGAGGTACGGGATCATCGCTCGGTATGAGCGGAGATCCAGAGTTGTCTGATTGGCACACTTTGTGCTGATGCTGACAGGTGGTGTACTGGTACTAGTGCTGGTGCTGGTGCCGGTGATTTTGATGACGGTGAGTCACGAGTCGGGATGTGACCCCATCGAGATACGTATATGTTCGGTATCTGTGGTTCGGGCGTGGATCACGGATAGTGATGGACTGGATAGGATCCAGCGGTAGTTGAGGAGTGAGGATCGAGTATTATCATGACGGATTAGCGACCAGTTGGTTAGAATTGGTCAGGATTGGTCAGGTATGGTGGTATGTAGAGATTTGTCTGAAGAGTCTGTTGTGACTTTTCAGTCGAGTGGTACATCAAATTAAGATGAATTGACATCCTTTTTGGATGTACATATACGGTCGTAAATGGGCATGTGTCCATAACCAGTCTAACGGGGACACGTGGTTAACGTCCGAGTATGTTGTTTCCAATCTGGTTGGAACTTCGAAATCGCGAGAGGTTGCGATTGAGGTGACGAATGGAATGCGGGTTTTCCGCATTGGTATTAGGTATGTCGAAGTTGTTTGGGTGACTTCTCAGGTTCTACCATAATTGATGGTGGTAGATGATGTAGATGTTATTGATGTTGTTGGTTGCCACTAGTACACTGATCGTGTATTGGTTGGTGGACCTGTGATTTATCTTGGGTCATCAGGTGGAGTGAGTATATCGAAGTTAGGTGACTGCGATTTCTCATTTTCTACTTGGTGACAGACGATGTTGGATTACGTGGCGTGGTGAGTGCAGCAAGTTTTGGTTGCATTCACGTAGGATGAGTTTTGATGTCATCGTGTTGTATCATTCTTGGTTTTTCCTAGGTGGAATGACAAGGATCAATACGAGGTAATCAGTGAGAACCCACAGTCTCGGCGTGTCTCGTCGTTGACTAATCTGTTTAGATGTGAGAATTGGCTTAGGACTTTGGGTATCGTTATGGATCTGGATCGTGGTCTTGATGATCCAGATAGGTGGAGAGTTTATCGCTCATATTTGGATGTTGAGTGGAGCATGATGGGACTGAACTTATTTTCGAGGTAAATCCCATATGACTTATTACTCACCTGAGTAGTTGTCCGATGAGTGGTTTTCCGACGTGGTCGGATATGGTCAGCCTTAGAGCTGTGTGGATGTTGGGATTGATTTCTCTACGAAGCCAATCTAATGTATGGTGTGTAATCGGTTGATCAGGTAATCGATAGGTTCGGTTTTGATCCGTCTCGGTAGACGTGAACGATATTTCGAGTTTTGGAATCAGATTTCTGGATGACGATTCAGGATTTGATTTTGGAACTTGAAAGAGGATTTCTAGATTTGGGTTTTGGAATCGGATTCTGGGTGACGATTCAGGATTTGATTCTAGAGCTTGACTGTAGATTTTCTTTTTATGGATTTGGGTTCGGAATGGTTATTCCAAATGCTAGCTTACGGAATAATGATTTCGGATTCGAATTTGGACATAGTTATGTATATGAGTTCTGGGTTTGGATTTGGGATTTCTTACGAAATTGCGGATTCGGATTCGGATTTGGAAATAAATAATGGGTCGGAGCTTCGATTTGTCTAATACTGGATTGGATAAATGGACTCCATCGTAGAAACGTGATTGTCTATGACCTAGGTGGTTGTAGGCTGATTGATGGGTAGATGTACGTACCTTGTACGTTGTTCAAGGTACGATACTAGGCAGACTTGTCGTACCTGGTGACGGTATATAGGTGATACCGGTGGTACGTTGGAGAGCGTGTTGGTAGTCGGCTTGGTTCCGATACCATTGGATTAGTAGGGGTCGTGGACTGGACATTGGATACTGTGCATTGGGTCATAGTGGTTCTGATGAGTCTAGTTACACACAGGTCGAGTGAAATGCTTGTGGTTAGTGTAACCACGAGTGTGTGTCATATCAGTTTGCGACTGACGACTGTCAAGTGGTGACAGTTTGTCGGAGGTGTCAGCGTGGATCGTTGAGTGATTGGTAACTCCCAGTGGGAGTATATGTCTGGATAGTTAGTGTTTGAGAAAGGAACCGTCGAGTTGCTGTGTCAACGAAAACGGTAGATCTAACCAGTAGTGTCAATTCAGAACGTATGACTACTGTCTTTCGACGTGGTCGAATGTAGACGATGTGACGTGAACGTTAGTGGTATATCTAGTTGCAGACGAGTAAGGATTGTTCTGGTTAGTTGGTGTACTAGTGTACACGTATTTTGCGGTCGATTCTACTTTCCACGAGGTGGTTGTGGAATCAGGATAGTTGAAGTTTCAAGTATGAAACTAAATTAAGGAGGGAAGAACGGGTAGAATTAGGTCGGTTGGAATTTCGAGGACGAAATTAATTAAGGAGGGAAGGTTGTAACGACCCGTCCCGAATTCCTAGATTAGATTAGTGGCTAATCACAATTAGTGAGGCTAATCGGTGATTAGTTGGGCGAAATCGGACGAACGATGCGAAATGACCGTTTTGCCCCTGGTGGTGGCAAAATGTTGACTTTTCAATCGGGCGGTCAAATGGACTTTGACCGATGACCGTGACGTAGTTCGTGACGTCACGAGTTCATAGACAGGTGGCACGTTCAATTCCGACGTTCGAGGAAGAAGTTATGACGTTCGGAAGTTTAGGGGCATTTTGGTAATTTGGGTGAATAGGAGGTCAAAAGTTGACTTTTTGACCGGGAGGTCCGATGTCCGAGAGCCGAAGACCGTTACGTAGATAAGGACGATACGAATCCATAGGCAGGCGGCACACTGAAATCGGACTTCAAACGGGAGAGTTATGGGTCACGGAAGTTCGATTTCACTATGCACGAACTTCGAGATGGGGACGTTTCGGCGAAATCTGATTGGGTGGATATTTTGGTGGGCCCCATGGATGAGTGACAAGTGTCACTCATCCCATTGCTTTGATCCCCCAAAATGTGGATCTAAATAATTAAATATTATTGTTTTAATTATTTTATAATTAAACCTAACAACCATTAATCCTAACCATCCATTTCAATTCTAACTTTAAATCCACACCCTTCATCCCTCATTCTCTCATCTGATTTCATCCCCTTCATTCTTCTTCACACACACCTGAAACCCCATAACCCAAAATCCTCCATTTTCTTCATTTTCTTCAAAAACCAAAACACACAATCACACTTCACCATTCATCACTTGTATGAGCTGGGAATGACCGTGGGGGGAGTGTGAAGGGCTGAGGACGGAAAGGGTGGACGGTGGCCCACGGTGGAGGACACGGCAGAGGAGAACCCGTGAGGTAAGAAAATTTCAAAAATTCGAAATTGGGTTTTAATGGGTTTTACTCGATTCCATTAATTGGGTGAGGTTCCTAGGACTCCCAGGAGATGAATGGGATTGATTTCGAGGCATTAGACGGCCTGGAACAGCCGTGAACGGCGGGAGAAGTCACGGCCGCCATGGCCAAGCTCGAAGGTATGGTTTTTGATGTTTTCCTTCCATTTTGATGTCATAGGACTGTAGGTTAGGATTAGAGGATGAAAATGGGACAAACGGGAAGCATTTTGGTGGTCGGACGGCGGAGAACCGGCCGGGTCAAGCCGCGGGTCACGGCGACCCGGTTGCAGACATTCGGGTCGACCCGCGAGGAGGCAGGGATGACTGATGACGTCATCCTGATGACGTCATCATGTCAGGGATGACGTCATCATGTCAGATCTGACAATGTCAGACTGACATGTCAGACAGTGGGCTAATGGGAGCGTGACACGTGTCACTGTCAGGGGCTGTCAGTGATGACGTCATGCTGACGTCAGCGATGACGTCAGCAGGTACTGTAGCGGCGCGTGAAGCCCACGCGCAGCCACTTCAGGCGGCGCGTGAGGGCGCGTGGCAGGGAATCTGGGGAAGGTTCCAACATACGAAATCATCTATTCGATGTAACGAATATTTTGGGACTGGTTTCGTGTCAATCGGACACCGTCTCGATATGTTTCGGGGCATCGGAAGGTTTAGGTTCGGTTTTAAAAATAGTTAAAAATACGGGAAAATTACGGGGCTTGGGTAGGAGGTTAATTAAGTAGTTAGTAACCTTCTATTAAGATTTGGACAGGTTTGGGAGTCCCGGTGATGGTGATCAGCTCGGGGAGCCGTATAGCATGCAAATCGAGGCGGCAGCTCGGACGGTCTGTGAGTGGACCTTGTTTTCTAAATTGGTGCATGCATAAATGTTTATTATATGTTTTAAATACTTGTTTGTAATGCCATGGGTACATTTGTATGTGGTTACGTATAAGCACGTATTTCGAGGTTTCGGCCTTATACGGCGCTTATACGGTCTGTATTTCTTATTTGGTTTAAATGAACTGGCTTTGGATTTCTAAAAGGATAAACTCGGGTATGAGACCCATTTGGTTTTGTCTCGGGCATATGACCTCAGATTTCAGGCACGGTGCCCAGTTGATGTCCTATGTTCGGGTACGAGACCCAGTCACTTTACGGTTTTGATTTCAGGTCAGGGAACCTTAAATGGATTCCCAGGTTCATGACGGTTTATGGGAACCGGCATGAACCCTTGTTATGTTATTACGGTACATGACGGTTTATGGGAACCGGCATATTACCTCGGTTATGTTATTACGGTACATGACGGTTTATGGGAACCGGCATGTTACCTGATTATGGATATTATGGATCATGACGGTTCAGGGGAACCGGTCATGAATGTTTACATTATGTATATATATGTTCATCTACCTTCCTTTACTTCCATTATCTCTTCCGGGGAGGGTCGTTGGCCTGGGTGGACCCCGGAGTAGTCACGGAGCACCGACTGAGTGGAGTCACCCCCCAGTTGGGTTCCTTACTCTCAGGAAGGCTATGGTTACTATTACCTCGGGTAGGGTCAGTGGTCTGCGGACATTGACCTTGACTTTGAGATGACTCGGATTGAGACCCGGGTAGCACGCGCGTAGCTTTGGATACCGTGACAGGATTGGTTGTGTGACTTATATATATGTATGTGATGGATATATGATATATGATATGTGGTGTGTACATGTGTGCATAGGATTTGAGCAATAGCTCGTGTACTTGGTTTCTTTATGGTTTGGGGCCGAGTCCCTTATGGATTTGGACAGTGGCCCGTATGGTCGTTTTCATTGTGGTCCCTTCGACCTTGGTTTACATCTGCTTTGGGCTTAGTCCCACATATGGTTTGTTTTGGATAAATGGTTTTCGAATGCATGTATGCTTTTTAGTGGAGGGTACAAATGTCTTATGAAATGTTTTTATAAACTTTTGTTTTGTCCACTCACAGCTTTTAATGTTTTGACTACCCTTCAGGTTGACATCGGATGTGGACTGTAGCAGAGACCGAGATATCACATGCCTCCTCCGGATCCTGGCGTACTCTGATAGCCCGGGAGGGCAAAGGTCGAAATTATCCCTTGTCTGACACTCCGTGTCAGACGGGAGCAGGGTCATCCCGCACTAATCCGGGGGGGATTGGGATGGGTCCTGTCACAAGGACCACTTGAACTGAGAAGCAAGAGCTAGAACGACTCGAACAGTCATGTGTTTCACAACAGGACTAAAATTTTCGTCATAGTCCACACCAGCCTCTTGAAGGTATCCCTTAGCCATCAAACGGGCTTTGTGACGAGCCATAGTACCATCTGCATTGTGTTTAAGTCAAAAAACCCACTTGCATCCGATAACAGCACGCTGAGATGGGGGAGGCACAAGATGCCAAGTGTTTTGACGATGCAGTTTATCGAATTCTTCCTGCATAGCTTTGTGCCACTCGGGAATGCCCAAAGCTTGTTTGTAAGTTGCCGGTTCAAGCACAGAACTAGGAAGGAAGGTAGCGTGCAAGGCAAGGAAGCCTCTCCGACTAGGTTTACTGATGCCATTCTTAGACCGAGTGATCATAGGATGACTAGAAGGAGTTGTAGATGGAGGTGGAGACTGAGAGAGATCAGCCACAGGGGGAAGTGAGGGATCACTGTCGGATGGAGATGAAACGACAACAGGAGCAGGAGCCGATGTGCTAGCTGATGAGGACGAGGAAGCCTGTGAAGCAGTCTCAATATGTGGCATTGGTGAGACATCTGATGAACCAGCTGAAGTGCAAGGAGAAGTCTGTGGAACCGACTCAATATGTGACATTGGTGAGACATCTGATGAAGCAGATACTGAGACCCTGGGAAAAAGGTTAGTCACAGATAATGGAGTGCAACTAGGGATTGTTACATTGCCAGTATTAGAGTTTAACACAGACAAACAAAAGAAAGGAAAATGAGACTCTTCAAAGATAACATGACGAGAAATATAGGTTCGTTTGGAAGGAATATGATAGCACAGAAACCCCTTATAGTCAAGGGTGTAACCAACAAAAAACGGATTGAGCCGATCGAGCTTCAAGCTTGTGTTTAGAATAGGGTCTTAAGTAGGGATAACAGGCACAACCAAAGACTCGAAGGGAAGTCAGAGAGGGTACAAAACCAAATAAAGCTGAAAAAGGTGATTGCATGTTAAGGATAGGTGTAGGAATTCGATTAATGAGATAGTTGGCTGTGGATGTGGTATGAAACTAGAAATAAGATGGCATGGATGCAGCTTGTAATAAGGTGACAGTGGTTTCAATCAAATGTATATGCTTTCGTTCAGCTAAACCATTCTGCTGAGGAGTATATGGACAGGATTTGAAGTGTTGAATGCCATTAGATGCAAGAAAGTCAGTCATAGCTCTACTGGTAAACTCTCTTCCTCCATCATTTTGAAAGATTTTAATAGGTTTCTCAAAGAAAGTAGTAACATAAGCATGAAACTTCACAAAAGTTGAGTAAACATCAGATTTATTGATCAAGGGATAGATCCACGTATATCATGTACAATCATCGATGAACACAACATATAATCGATATCCTAGTGAAGAGGGAATAGAGCTAGGTCCCCACACATCAGAGTGTATTTTATGAAATGGCACAGATGCCTTATGATCAAACAAACAAAATGGAAGTTCGGATATCTTTCCTTGAATACAAGATTTACATATGTGTGAAGGAGAGTAAAAAAGAGAAGAGAGTTGAGCTTGTTTAAGCATAGCAGCAAGAATAACATTGGAAGGATGCCCGAGCCTTTGATGCCAAAGGGATGAGGAAACTTTTTGGCCTAAGCATCCAGAACCAAAGTGAGATGACATGGAATGCAGGTGCATTGGAATTGGATACAATCCAGCCACACTAGGAGTTTTGTACAGCACTCTCCCCAATATGTCCTGAATGCGAAGTGAAGATGCATCAAACAGCATTTGACAGTCATTTTGAAGACAGAACTTTTGCACAGATAGGAGATTATGTGTGAGTTTAGGCACATGACATACATTAGACAGAGAGAAAGTATGACTAGAAACAGGAAATGTAACGGATCCAATTCTAGTTATAGGTAGCACAGCACCATTACCTACAACAATACCTGAGTTTGATGGACCAGGTTTGGATTGCTGGAGTTGAGATGAGTCTGAGGTCATGTGGTGAGTTGCTCCTGTGTCAGCCAACCAAAAGGAGGGATCTGAGAACTCAAAGCCAGATGTAGCGGCATAAGCTTGTGGCTGATTGTTTGACACTCGTTGAGGACATCCAGGTGCCTCATGACCAGACAATTTTCATAGTTGACACAAGGGGGATTGAGGCTGTGCAGCTGGTGCAGTACCAAGCACACCAGGAGAAGGAGCACCATATTGCTGCTGTGAATTGTAGCCTGGACCATAGTTAGGACTATAACCACCATAGCCTTGATTAACACCTGGATTAAAGTTCACATTGTAGCCTCCATAGCCTTGATTAGGTCTTGAGTTCAAGTTTGGATTATAACCACCAAAGCCTTGATTCTGGTAACCATTGTAGTAACTATTGTAGTTGTTCCACCGACCTTGATTATTTCTTCCACGATTGTTGTAATTGTTCCAGTGTCCTCTACCACGATTGTTTCTTCCATACCAGTGGTTGCCGTGATAATTGTTGCCTTGATAGTTGTTGTTCCCTTGCCATCCAGAGTGCTGTATTGCATTGGAATCTTACCACTGATCAGGCTGAGAGGACTGTATGTTGGATGATTGAGATTGAGACTCAGACGTGGTTTTGTAGCACAGCTGATGCATTGCAGCCATTGCTGTAAGTATCGAGGACTGGTTTTGTAGCACAGTTGATGCTTTGGACAAGTCTGCTTCCTCAACAAGTAAAAGAGTGCGAAGTTCAGATAGAGTGACCGAAACAGGTCTGGTTCTAATGTGAGACTTGAAGGCCTGATACTCCATAGGAAGTCCATTCAAAGTGATTAGAATCACATCCTTGTCTGAAACAACCAGGCCAGCACTAGCTAGTTGTTGCCTAGCTGACCTAATCTTGGTGAGATATCCTTCAATAGTGTCAGCCCCTTTCTGTATGGTTTGAAGGTTGGTCTTCAGTTGCATCAAGTTGGCCTCAGACATGGAAGATAATCTTTCTTGCAGAGTGATCCATGCTTCACGAGAGGTTTCACACGTCATTATTTCAGCAAAAGCTTCTTAAGAAACTGTGGTGATCAGCATGTTCAGAACCGCAGCATCATTATCGATCCATTTTTGAGCAGCTGCATCACCTGAGGTAGGGCATGGACACGAACCATCGACATGACCAAACAAATGAAAACCTTTCAACAACCTTTGAATCTTTACACTCCATGAAATGTAATTCGTATCATCTAACTTTGCAGACACAAAATCCGTAGCATGTTTAAGCAAATCCATTGCAGAACTCATGATTAACAATGCTAATTTCTACACACAATTCTTTACAGATCAAGAATCTACTTAATCACTTCCAATTCACAATTCACGATCACCGTCGTTCAAGATCACCAAATACACGAAGGATTTAGTAACACTTATCTCAAATGAAGCAGAAAGAGAGGATTGAGAATCAAGAACGGAGGTTGAAGAACACCAGAAACTTCAAGTATTACAGTGATCGGCATCAGCTATCATCTTTCACAGCAGATTCTGAGTATAACGTGAGCCAGGACATCAGCAGTGAGCTTCACCTCTCTGATACCATGATCGGATCCATGGTTACCATCAGGAGAGAAGAGCAAAGCACGAAGAAACAAATGGAGACGAGAAGCAAGAGAGGTTGTGAGATTGAGAGACAGAATTCAGGCTGAGAATACTTTCTGATTTCTATTTCATATTCATTTTCTCATTTGTACACAATCGGTAACCTTTATACAATAGCTTAATAACTCTAACCTCCTAACCCCTTTACAGCTAGCATGTAACTAACTTAACAGCTGTCAACAGCTTGCATAACAATCCTAACTATTTAGCTGACGCAGCTAGCTACTTCTATCATTATCACCTTACGATCTCCGTAGCGGCCTCATGTCGTTGAGTTGCCAACATCTTCTAGAATCATGAACCAAGAATCAAACTAAAAGAAACGAGGCTTATTACTCACTTTACTTCCCTAATTGGATATTAAATATCACTTTATTTTCAATGTACTGCCACAGCTGCACTTCTGATACCACCGTTACTCTATTCCGTTAGCAAAATTAGTAACACTGTTAATAATGTTTATGTGTCAAGCAGAGATTGGTAGTTTAATTATTTAATTATTTTGTAAAAAATTATTAAAATTAAAAATGTTAAAAACTAAAATTGAAGAAGGAAGAAGATGAAGAACAGTGAATATGAGTTTCATTTCCTTCCTTCTTCACCTAATTGAATGTGAGTTTCATTTCCTTCCTTCTTCACTTAATTGAAATGGCAGTGAATGGTGGATTGAGCCCTTTCATCTTCATGAAAAGAGAATGATTACTCAATTTGGGACGAAACAATTCCTGAGTCCAATTTTTGGGTTTAGCGAGGATGAAATACTGGTCTGTGAAGGAAACCCAGGGACCCTTTCATCAATCTCACCAACTTAAAAACCTTGGTCTGTGAAGGATATCAAGATACTGAAAAGTTGTTTCTTTGCTAGCTATACTGTATCTTATTGTATATACATTTTTATTTTACTTTTTTTTTTACTGAAAATTTATAACGTAACAAAAGAAAATTAGTCTGCATCACCAATATTTTATTGTATTCAAGTGATATTTCGATTGTCATTAGTTTTAATACATAAGAATCTAAAGTCTCTGGTTCACAATTCACACTTAATCAACCGCATTAACACTCATTTCAAAACATAATAGAGTATAGTTCACTCTTGACCTCATAACCACAAAATCATAAAACTCGACAGAAACTGCTTTCCATCTGTATGTGGCACATTTCCTGCAGGTTCGTCTTGAGCAAGTACAAACTATTGGCGGGTTCTGCATATGCCAAATTTATATACATATATGAAATAAACAAAAGAGTTAGATTGCGAGGGACGGTGTGGCTTGGTATTGTTGTTGTGTTGGTTTAATACGCCATTCTGACGCAGAAAAATTTCTTTGATGTTTCCAATAGCCAATCCCACGTTGTGTCAATCAATATTATGTCAATTCAACATTATGTATCAACATTTTCTTTTATTTATCCGATCTCATGTATTTATACAAATATATATATATATTTATATTTGTATTTAAAATTTCGGATATTAGTACATTATTGTTACTATAAATAGAAAAATTGTCAAACAATTCAGCATGGAGCACTGCAAGACAATAAATCATCACTAAGCCTCAAGGCTCATGATACAACAATTCGTATTAAAAGTTAGGCCCAATAAGAAATTTAGCAGAGAAAATCAACTAAGCCCATAATGTTCAAAGATCAGTCAGGCCAGGCGCAGCCCAATTATTTCGTTTCTTCACCAATCAAAAGGAGCCCAATAATCTGACAAAAGAAACCAACCCAAGGAAAGCCCAATAAGTGTTTTACTACAAGTGTTTTTATAAAACCAGCCTGTGGGCCGGGTCCCATGGGACACAGCAGAGAAGACAAGGGTGGGGAAGGGCGCACGTGTGAGATGAAACTGAGTTGGTGTGAGGGTTTTGTCAATGTCCCCTTACCAACTGGCCTGCTGGTTCTGAACAGAAGACACAAGAAGCGAGAAAAGGCAAAGGGTGACAAATGATAATATTGGATATTCGGAATTTTGGAATTGGATGGTGAGCCGGTACTGATGAGTGTGCAGATGACATTCGTCGGATGTGTCATTCTCAGTTTTGTCCATGGTTGTACAAATATGCATGGCAAATAGGCATTCATCGATTCACTCGTATTACAATCCCACTCACTCACGTACTATCTTCTTCTTCCTCCTCCTCCTCCTCTTGTAGTCTTGTGGGCTGTGTCAAGATTCAAGAGATTGAGTGAGTTTTGTTTTGTTTTTAAAAAATTATCGAGTGAGTTTTGTTGCCACCTAGATACTCTTTGCACATAAATCATATCATGTTTGATTTCTACTCGACAAACTGCTTTTTGCATTAATGAATTAGGGCTCGCTTTCTTACCGCGTTTTAATTGTGTGGACCGTTCAAATCAAATCATATAAATATAACCAAATTAAAATGTTTATTAAATCGACTGTTTTGGTTATGATCAATTTTATTTAGTTATAATGGCTTATTTGAGATTAAAATCTAACTAAAATTAACTATAGTGTTACATTTTGTTTAGCGTCCGATTTGATATTTGAAATAAATTAAATGGCAAGAGTTTGAAATTAAAGTACTTTGTGTCATGGATCAAGCTACACCCCTAGCCAAGATCAGGCCCGCTCTTTAGATGTGGTGATACTTCGTTATATTTATTTTATATGATAATTAACGTTTAATTTTAATATTACATTTGTTGAATATAAAATTTGAAATCTAAAGTGACTGTAAACCTAGCTACCTCTTTGTGCAATTTGTTAGTCTCTAAATGTGGCTCTTCAGCTCTTCTAACAAAAAACAAATATGCTTGTAAGCTTTGGCTTAGCCCAATTAGAGTGGGTAATTAGAATTTATGGAATGATAATTTGATATTCAAACTTTTTTTCATATGGTGGTGAGTGTGGAGGAAGAGTGCTTGACACTTATTAGGAACACCTGCCCGTACAAATATGGTGGTCCAATAGAATTCATCAACCAATTTCCTATTTGGGGTGACCTAATCACACTACTCCTTGTGCATTTTCGGCTACAAAGGTCCACTCTCACATACTCAATAATCACATCAATATATCAAATAACATAATATATAATATGTAAAAGTTGCTCAAAAGGCTAAACCTTAAATCAAAGAAACCAAGAAAAAGAAACTACTCATATCATCGTCAACAGATACCATACCATACCCTAAACAACTCCAAATCCTATCATTAATAGTTAATGATGCTTTCTTTCTTTCTTGTCTCTCTTCCTTTTAACTCGAAGTCGACCAACACCATCGCTATTTGGTCTTCATTGCTATGGATGGATGGGGTCTCAATCATCATTAATCATTACCATTATCTTTTTTTATTCTATGTGTCGGATATTGGTCAGAATCAAAATTAATCTTCTCTTTTATAAGCCCGGATTATATTGTTTTTATGAATATATGGATCAAAACATAAATATTATCTTTAGTTTATATATTTGATTTGATTTCGGATCCTTTGTTTTTTTGGAAGATCGAGATGTACATATCCCCTTTGAAGTTTAAGTTGGCCATTAATTAATTGGGCATGAATATATATGATATCGGCAATGACTGAAAAAGTTTTCAAAGGCAAAAGCGGGTAAGGAGACTTGAACGACACGTATGCTTGATCTCATCATCATCGATCAAGATTGAAGACTTTATCTTAATCAACCCCTAAACAAAGAAACAAATTATTAGTTTTTATTGGGATTATGTTAATCTAATAACTTTAATAAAGTTCATATTAATCCATACCAACTTGGTCTGCCTTTCTTTTGCTTTCAGCCATTTGGTGGAAGTCACTGCGAGAACGTACTATATATGCCGATTAGGGCTGCAGGAATCCAATTTGAACATGAAGTCTAATTGAAAAGGGAAGGGAATCAATCCTTTGTACGTAGAAGAACCTCAAATGACGACAGAGATGTAAATTAAGTATCCAAACCAAATACTAAACTATAATCATAAAATGCATTTGGGCTTCTATATTATTGGGTTTATGTAGAATATATTTGTGGTTGTAGATTAAAGTGCATAAACTCAAGATATGTATAGAAGGTTCATGAAGGAAGTTGGTGGAAGATTCAATAAATGAAGTAGGTATGTAGATGGAGCATTAATGAAAACATCTAGATGGTTCTTCCTTGGCGTATATAAAAAGGAGATCTTGACCACATTTGACAATCAAGAAGAACACATCACAAGTGAGTGAGTGAGAGCAACTTTAAAGGTCTTCGGGTATAGAAGTAAGGTGAGTTGTAAGTGTTTCAAGAGTGTCCATAGCTCTTGGGGTAGAGTGATCTTATAGGTTGAGAGAGAGTGTATAATGGATATCCTACTGGATACAAAAGCTCAGGTTTGGTATAAACTTGAGTGGTGTAATCTTGTACTTTGTATTCTCTTATAGTAAAGGTGAAAACTCTCCGAGAACGTATGCAAATTATTTGGTTGAATCTCGTTAAATCTGTTGTGTTCTTGACTTCTTTATTTTTTTTTTCTATCTTTATTTTTAATACTTACGTAACAGATGATTAATTTCCTAACAAGAGAGAGTAATAAATGAATTACATTATGTATTGAAATTTAAAATGTGTTTCAATTCTAGCTACAAACATCGGGAAAAGGTCGACTAAGGTATGAAGGAGCAAAGATCGATTAGAGCAATGATAATGCACCTATTCTTCTTTAAAAAAAAATGATGCATACCTACGAGGCAAAAAGAATTTATATGTTTTAAACTTCAATTTCTAGTCGTAGCTGGATCTTTGTAGTCCTTTAATTATATACAGGACAATAAATTATTGGTCAAATGGGGAGACAATATTTATTCTATCTCTAATCTATTCAACAAGTAAAAAGTTAAAACTATTTTCGAAAGTAATTGTTTTTCCTTTTCCATTGGGTTTTGAGCAATAAGCGCTGGACGAGTGTGAATTTCAAGCCACCAAAGGTGAAAGAAATAAAAATGGTATGATGAAGTGTGGATCTTCGTGTCAATTGTCAAAGCAAGCCTTGAGAAAAAGCATGCTTATGATCATTGGATTACTACAACTATAATGATTCATGCATATAAACAGAAACTTATTGACACCTTTCTTTTTTACTCCACAATTATGAATACATTCAAATGTTAGGATTTATGCCTAGGAAAAATATTGTTGTATCAATTATTTTTTAGTAGATATTGAGATCAATGGTGATGGCTAGTTCTAGTTTACATTTTAAGTTCGATTTTTTGCCTTTAAAAACCAAATTAAAATTTAAGTGAGAGACAATTACAACTAATCTTTCCCATAAAAATAAATCCATAATATTAAGCTTATCTCATAAAAATGAATCTATGCAATAATATTACTCTTTGATGGAACATAAAAGAAAATGGAGATAGAGTAAAGGTAGCAACACATTTAATTGTGATGTCCTACTCATCCTACCATTGACATGCTTTGCACGCGAATCTTTGACAATGCAAGAGGTTTAGAGGAGAGATGGAATGCTCAATTAAGAGGCAAATTGGGCAAAGAGAGAGAGAGAGAGAGGGAGAGAGAAGAGAGAGAGAGAGAGAGAGAGAGAGAGAGAGAGAGAGAGAGAGAGAGAGAGAGAGGTGGGTCGTGGGTCGTGGGTGGGTATCTACTATCTTATTCTTAGGGAATTGCGACATGTTCCTCATCATTTACCCACTACAATCTACAATTGTGATTTTCAAGCTTTTAAGCTCTTCATTTTGACTAATTGCAATTTGCATGCCCCTCCATTCTCATTTCTCCACCATTCATTTCTCTCTCTCTCTCTCTCTCTCTCTCTCTCTCTCTCTCTCTCTCGCTCTCTCTCTCTCTACGTAAACTCTAATCCATTTATATATTAACCCACCTAATACTCAATATCTCTTTTCACTTTTTAATTAAGAGAAGAGAAGAAGAAAAAAGATACTTATAGTAGTGTATTAAGAATCAAAAGTAGCTACTAGTAATATGTGTAGGACATAATGTGGTTTAGAAACTAAAAAAGAAGATGAAAAAGCATCATCGTTGTATAAGGTAGGAAAAATGTCATTATCAAATTATGATGCAATTTCGGTTTCGAGATCGATCGAGCTCATCTCTTCCACATTGTCCCTCCATTTTAGTTGATCATCCAGATTCTCTGACAGATGGTGGAAAGCAGATCAAATATATAAAGAAAACCATTTTTGGCAATTGACATTTGTAATATATGCGCAAATCCAACAACACAGAAAACTGTTTAAAAAACCACTTTATCACTCTGCCCGGCCCTACGATCAATCACGACCTTTCGTTTTTTAAACAAATCTCTGCAAAACCATTGGAATTGAGGGAACACTGGATAGAGCCCATCAAATTCTCGTGGCTTTGTCTTTCAAGTTTATAAGTATATGCTTTACTCAAACCGAACATTTCGTTATGATCAAAATTATGAAATTAACAATAAACTTATATAGTGCTACTCATATTGTCATACATCCGCTTATACATGTGTACGTTAATTGTTTCTGTTATAAATTTATTATTTATAATTATAAGGAAAAATGAAAATAAATTCAAATAATAAAATAAATTCAAAAGAATGTGTTGGAGTAATACTCACACCTTCACTAAAATGTTTATTTTTTTTAATTTAAATATTTTATTTTAATGTATTAAATGTAAAGGTAACTAATTAATAGGTATTTTTGTCCGAAATATTTAGTGAAGCATTTAAACTCTCTTGACTTTATAATAATACAGATAAAACTTTTTATTCAAGATACTCCATAAATTCGATTTTGATTGGCTATGATGCCTCTTGAAACCTAATTTCTATCTTAAGGTGCCTCTTTTCTGTAAAATATGTTAACTTTCAGTCGAATATAAGGCTAAATTATCACTTTGAAACTTTTCTTCAAGTTGGAATTAAAGGCGGTTTTGTGTAGTTGAGAGAGGTTTGAGAAAAAAAAGATTGAGAGATGGTCAATTATTAACATTTAGGAAAGGCGAGAATTGAGAAAAACTTCAAAGTGATAATTTTATCCATATATTTAACGAAAAGGTAATAGATTTGACAGAAATGGGGCATCTTCAGACGAAAATGGCGTTTCATGAGTCGGCTTGGGTCAAAATTGAGTTCATGAGGTATCTTGAGACGAAAATGGATTTTTATGGGACATCTTCGGTCAAAATCGAATCCAACAAACATTTTGAGACTAAACTTCACGATCATGGGATATCTTGCCAGCCCTAGCAAGATACATATTTCTTTTAATAGATCAAGCACATACTTTCTTTGAGATAGGAAGATACCTTGTGCGGAGCGACTAACTTCAATGCCCAAAAAATATTGTCAATCCACCAAGGTCTTTCATATCAAACTCAAAAGCTATATACCCTTTTAGTCTGGTCATCTCGGCAGTCAATACTATATCATCCACATATATAATCAAGGTTGTTAACTTTCCACCTTATTTCTTAAGAAATAATGTATGATCTGCATTACTCTGCTCATACCATATTTCCTCATAGTCACACGAAATTTACCAAACCAGGCTCTCAGAGGCCATTTCAGGCCATACAATGCCTTTTTCAGTCTACAAACAACATTAGACTGACTTAGAGTACCATAGCTTAGTGGTAAGGGCATATAGACCTCCTTCTACAGATCCCCATGTAGGAAGGCATTCTTAACATCATACTGTTGCAAAGGCCAATCAAAGTTTACAGTTAGGGATAGTAAAACCCGAATGGTAAAGAGTTTAGCTACATGTGCAAAATTCTCTTGATGGTTAATACCGTAAGACATAAAACTTGAATGGTATTAAGTTTAGCAAGAGGAGAGTTGAAGACGGGTACTGAAGGAGTAGTAGAAGATAGGGCATCAGGCTGTGTAGGGGCATTAAGTGTGTCACTCAGTTCACTGGTTGATCCTGCTGAAATCGATACAGCTAATTCAGTAGCTGTTGTATTTGGTACAAGAACGTGCAATTCAATACTATCAGAAAATAACTCAATCCAATTCACCATCTTCAATAACACTCACCTCTAGAATAGGAGAAGTGGATACCAGGGGATTAAAACATTTCATGTTTAGAAAAGGTAATGTCCATGGTAACATAAAAGCGACAAGTAGGAAGATGATAACATCAGTAACCTCATTAAAATGGATGAAAAAAAAAATACGCATTTCAGAGCACAGTAGTCAAGCTCAGTACGCATATGTTTGTGCAAGTGTACAAAGGCAACACATCCAAAAACACTAGGCATCAAAGTGAGTTGAGATAAGCTGGAGACATAAGACGCCAATTTATCCAATGGTGTCTTAAATTTTAGGGCACTAATTGGGACACGATTGAGTAGATAAATAGCAGCAGTGATTGCCTCCTCCCAAAAAACTGGTTTCATATGTGCTCCAATTAGGCTTGCTTTTGTAATATCAAGAATGTGCCTATTTTTCCGTTTAGACACGCCATTCTACTGAGGAGTATATGGACATGTGGTTTCATAAAGGTTGCTATGATCCTGAAAGTATTCTTTAAGTATTTGAATAGCATACTCGCCCTAATTATCCGACCAAAAAACTTTAAGAGTAGCTGAAAATTGGGTTTAAATCATTTTTTGAAAAGTTTGAAAACAATTAGCGACATCACTCTTGTGTTTCATCAAGAACAATCAAGTCATTTGAGTGCAGTCATCAACAAATAAAACAAACCAATGAAAACTAGACTTAGTAATAACCGATGAGGGACCCCAAACATCAAAATAAACCAAAGCAAATGAAACATATCTTTTATTCAAACTATCTAGGTAAGTTGTATGGTGATTCTTTGCCAAAAATGCAAATGTCACATGTAAAATTTGAAGGTTTACAACTGGAAAGAAATGCGAAAATACATGCTTGAGATAACCAAAGGAAATATGACCTAAACGACGATGCCAAAGCTACACTTGATCGTCAGACACCCGACCTGATCCTTTAACGTAATGAGATCACCTTACACACATGTCATCCACATAGTACAAGCCCACTCTCTTAGTACCACGCCCAATAATCACGATGCTGTTGAGGTCCTAAAAAGACAGAATCGACGATAGAATAATAGCAAACAATTTAATTGTGCAGTGATTTGGGGAATAGAGAGAAAGTTATTAGATAACGTAGGGAACTAATAAAGTATGATGAGGGATAAGGAATGTGTCAAATCAACCCGTCCAACATTGATTGACAGGACCCATCCCTAATCCCTCTGGATTATCGTAGGATGTGCCTTACTCCCGTCTGACACCACTTGTCAGACCAGGGATAAAATCGTAACCTGCTCGGGGTTTCAAGAGTAGGCAGCGGTTTCCAGAGTACGCTGCAGTATGTGATGTCTCGGTCTCTACTACAGTCCGCATCCGCGATCAAACTGAAGGGTATCAAAAACATTAAAAATGTGAGTGGACAAAAATAAACATTTGAAAAACAATTTCCAAAATAAACATTTATACCCTTCAATTAAAAACATGTATGCATTAGAAAACAGTATCTCAAATAATTTCTTAAAAGTAAAACACATTGCTTTTTAAATCGCTAAACAGTGAAACATTTATCAAAACAAATCAAGTTTCTCAATAGAGTCTTAGCCCAAAACCAAATCTCATAAATCATCTCAATAGGGTCTCAGCTCGAAACATTGACTCACATCCGGAGTTGTATGAAAACATGATCAACCAATCCTTATCATCCAATATTCAAAAAATCATCTCAATAGTCATGATATCATCGCAATGCGTGCGACTTGGGATTACACATCCGAGCATACACCTAGGATCTACGACGTCCGAGCGATCGGAGCCCTTGGCTCGACGTTTGAGTAATGTCCATCTCTGACACTCCAGAGCTCGAGCCTCCCCTCAGAGCTACTCACCTCTAGTAGTGTAATCGTGACCTCATCAGGATCTACGACGTTTGGAGGCTAGAATCACATCATAGAGGATGGTTGTGTGAAAAACAGTTCACAAACATTTGTATCTCAAATCATCTCAAAATATCTCAAATAGGACCTACGCTCGATATATAGTTTCATCAAATCACTTTTCACAAAACCATCATAAAAACAGTGTCCAGAAACATTTCACACATCTAGGATTCATCGATACCTACCAAATCAAATCTCGTAAATCCACAACAGGGTCACAAACCCCAAATCTCATATCATAAATCCAAACTGGGTCACAAGCCCGATATATCCTTTCTAAATCAAAACATTGTTCACTTTCACATTTGACTATACTCTAAGTTAAACCATAAATCAACTCGGACACAAACCCGAATATTATTTCCAAATTCAATAATAATTTCACTATTCAATTCATTTTTCCAAATCACCTTTGAGTGTAACCCAAGTCAAAGTCAATAATCAACTGGGTCTCAAGCCTGAAATGTCGATTTCACGCATCTCTGTGAAATCATTCAAAATTGATAGTCAAATCCTCAATTTCACGCATCTCCGTTAAAACATTGAAATCATATAAATCACAAGCAAGTAGAAAAATTGGCCTAAGCCAGATTATCACATAAAACACAAATCTCGAAATACGTGCAATATAACATGTTATACGAAAATGCACAGATCAAACACAAATCATATGCAACCAAAGCATCTAAAAGAAAGTTCATAAAACATATAAAACAGTTATGCATGCATCATTTTATAAAGTAAGTTTCTACTCACATACTGTCCAAGTCGCGCACTTACAATCAGCGTCGTAAGTCACTCCGAGGCTAATCCAACGTCTCCGGGACGTTCGGATCTGTCCAAATCATACCCCAAATGTCACTAACTATCTATACAAGTCCAAACCATAAACCTCCAAAACGCCCGAAACAGGAAACGTGTCCCGAACACACTTTTCGAGGCTAAAAACCTCCAAATTACCTATCAAACGATCTCCGATCGATCTGAAATCACCGTCATTGGATTCACATCGTCAAAACGTTTTGAAAAAAATCAGTTTGACCTCGATATTTTTGCCCACGCGCCCTCACGTGTAACACCCCGGAAATTCGAGGATTATAATAATGTAATTTAATGTATGAATTGATGTTTTTACGCTTGTGATTGGTATGGCCAAATTGTTGACTTTTTGATTTGAGGGTCAAATGGACTTTGACCAATGACCGTGACGTAGTTTGGGACGTCACGAGTCCATAGACAGGTGGCACGTCCAATTCGGACGATCAGGGTAAAAGTTATGACTATCGGAAGTTCAGGGACGTTACCGTAATTTGGACGTTAGGGGCGAAAATGTTGACTTTTCGTTTGACAACTAATTTTCACATGACTCGAGGACCGTTAGGTAGGTCTCGACGCCCTGAATCCGTAGACAGGCGGCACGCCGAAATCGGACTTCGTATGGCTGAGTTACGGGTCTAGAAAGTGAGGGGCAGTTTGGTAATTATTGAACCAGGGGCATTTTGGTCATTTCGCCCTGGTTACTGTAGAAAACCGCGAGGAACATGGGCGGCATCACCATGTGCAGTGGTTATGTGTCCCAATTGATTAATCAGTGTGTGAGTTGGAAAGCTGGGATTGTTTAAAGCCCTATAGACATCAGAACGTGGCTGATCATGGACACCATTTGTTAATTCAAGATTCGAACTTTTGCGGGAAACATTTCTTAGTGGACAGTGAGGCTTCCACGAGCTGTTGGCTGGTAAGGATTGTTTAAACTGAATGGGATTTAAGTGTGCTTCACTCTACTGCAGTGAGGACTGAGAATTGGAGAGGAAAACCAGAGAAAACCATTTCTGGAAAATTGGAGGGAAAATCGGGTTTTGATTTCTGGTGATTGTTGGACCAAACCAAGGCCTGGTTTAGTCTTCTGGGAGTATTTGGAACTCAACCACATCGAAATCGAGGGGAACCAGCCACGGTTGAGCTGGGACGGTGGCTGCCGTTTTCAGAGAAATTGCAGAGCTTGGGACGACAACCTTCAGGTACTTTCAGGCACAATTGATCATTCATTTTAGTTCGTTTTGATCCTATTATGCTTCTTGTGAAGTTAATTGGATAATGGGTTTGAAACCAGGGAGTTCTGATGATTGACCCGTTTGGTTGATCACGGGTCGAGGGTCCATTTAAGGGACCAGTGAGGTTAATTTTTGACTCATAACCTAAATTGGATAGTTAATGAACATGTTAGGATCAAATGCGAGTGAAATCGAGTGGAAATTGAGGGTCAATTAACCGGGTCAAGCCGCGGGTGGCAGGCCCGTATTACAGACAAACGGGTGAAAGTGGTGACACTGTAGCTACAGTGTCAGGCGCGTGACTTTCACGCGCAGCCACTTTGGGAGGCGCGTGAGGGCGCGTTGAGCCTCATCTCTGATCACGATCAACATGACTTTTATTCCCCTCATCATTCTGAACATTTTTGGTGATTTAACCATGTTGATCTGAGATAGTTTTGATGGGTCAGTTTAGGGCCGGTTGTCTCGGGAAACGAGTTGGACGGGTTCCCCGAGCCGGTTTCTATTTCGGAATTTTTGGTTAAATGGTTAAGACTTGTAGTGACCCTTACGTGTGATTTGGACTGACAGGAATTGTACGATAATCCCGGTACAGGTCCGTACGCGCAGATTCACTGCGGGATCGTACTGTGAGTGGGCCCGATTTCATTAAACCCTTGCATGCTTAAATGTTTTCCGATTTACTTATATGTTCACATGTTGGAATCAAGAAACGGTTTGATGATATTGAAATTATGATTATGGCACGTTTCACGGTATTTGGGTTTGAGACCCGTTTTGGTGAAACTTAAAGATTGGTTTGGATTTTATCTATGTATATATGTTTTGCATGTGGATATCAATAAAATGTATTTGGTACTGCACTGTATAGATCCATTCTTGTGATACTGTCTCCTCCGGATGTGGTACCCCGGAGTGGTCACGGCGCATTGCCTGCGAGGGGTCATTCTACGGAGGAACCGGACCGTAAAATGACTCAGGAGCAGGATTGCTTATTTGACGTCAGGGACGTCGAGCGTCTGGGACGCTAGGCATTTGAGATGCCGTACCCGGACAGGGTTCGGGGATTGGATTCGGGATTGAGACCCCGAGTGGCACGCATAGCCTTGAGACTGTGACCTTATCGGACGTCAGGGACGTCAGACATCGGGGATGTCAGGATCGGAACGTATAGTGCAGTAGCTAAAATTTATCTTATGATTTTATTACATGCCTTATGGTTCATATTATATGATTTATGGTTTTAAATGCTGATGCATGCATGTTTGGAAAAAGGAGGGGTAAATTATATCTTTTACTTACTAAACGATTTTATAAACTTGAGTTTCGGCCCACTCACCCTTATTGTTTTTGGTAACCCCTCCAGGTCGTGCTACTGAGGTTGAGGAGGAACCTGAGGCTGAGGCATAGATCTACTTCTGCGTACCTGAATCCCTGTTGGGTGATTTTACCCGCAGGTTTATGTTAGAGTCGTGCTCGCAACTTGTAGTTTTGGATTTCATCCCTTGTCTGACATCTGTTTATTTCGGATTTGATGTAAAACTTTAATTTGGTTTTTATGTATTTGAACGTTTAAGGTTAAAATTGGAACATTATTTTGGGTGTCAGACGGGAGCAGGGCACGTCCCCATGTGGTCCCAAAGAGGATCGGGGCGGGTCCTGTCATCACGTGTCGGTCAAAGTCCGGTCAATGAAAGTCAACACTGACGTCATCTGTTGACGTCATGCTGACTGTAACAGGTCGTTTTGACGCGCGACTAGATCCGACCATATCTTCACCGTCCGACCACCATTTTCCTTCATTTTTCTTCCAAAATGATCCTTACCTACGAAAGAGACGATCTACGATGCTAAAGTGAGAAAACAGACCTGAAAACCCTGAGACAAGAACAGAAACTCATAGGTCACCTACAATCGTCCTTCTAGGGCTGTTCATGCATCTTTCCCATCTATTTTTTGGCCAAGAACACTCGAAAAAACCAACAGAAGACAACCCTAGCCTTAGTTTCGATCCAAATTATCCAAAAACCTACTTTCAAAATTCAACCAAAATGGGTTTACCTTGTTTCTAGGTGTCTCAAGCCACCATCGTGGCACAGCCGTCCACCACCGTTCTTCTCAGCCTCTCATGACCTCTTTCTCACTCTCTGTTTCCCTCAACCATGAACAAGGAATATGAAGATAATGAAGAAGGGAATGAGGTGGATTTTAGGTGGATGTACAAAGGAAAAAGGGAGAAATGGTAGATGCAAGTATGTAAGATGTGGACCAAGGGATGGGTGACACTTTTCACTCATCCATTGGTCTGTAGAAGATATTTTGGGTCCCATTTAAAAACAGCCAAAGTCAACTGTCTCGATTTTCGTGAAATTTTGAATAGTTCGAAAAACTGTCCTTGACCCGTAACTTCCTTGTACGATGTCCGATCTCGACGTGTCGCCTTTCTATGAACTCTTAAAGTCTCGATCTACGTAATGCACCTTGGTCCACGTTCAGTTGATCTCTCGGGTCAAAATTCAACATTTTACCCGCCTAGGGGCAAAATCGTAATTTCACCCCATTCGTCTGATAATCCTCGATTAATTCCTGATTAATCCTTGATAAACCCTTAATTAATTCTCGTTAATCTCGTAAATTCAGGACGGGTGTTACATGGATAACTGGAGATGGTACACCATTAATATTAGAAATAGTAAACAATTAAAGAGCGATGATCGCGGAGAAGTGATGCATCAAGGGCACATGGTCACTCGCGCTTGAATCTAGAATCTAACAATGATCTTTTTCAAAGGTAGATAAGGGTAGGTCAATGTTACCTAATTGTTGGATAATGGCTAAAGCTACCGTGGACTGAGAGTTGTTCGCCGCTTGGGTTGGTTCTAAGATGATAGGACTAGCACTGTTCATAGGGGGTTCGGTTATGCACACAACTGCCTTACCCTCCTTTCGACCATTCTTGTTTTCTCTCCGCTCTCAGCTTTTCTTCTCTTTGAGAGCATCCCACCAATCCGGATACCTAATCTTTTGGAAGCAATTTTTCACCATATGTTTCATACTTCCACAATGAGTATACTTGCCAACATTAGAGCCTATAGGGAGATGCAGGGTTAGGGATGTGCGACCATTGCGTTGCACTGTCATAGCAACATTAGACGCATTGCCCTAATTTAGCATAGTGTGTCAGTGTTGCTCCTCACGCGTTATAGTCGCAAAGGCAGTCTCTGGTTAGGAAAAGGTTCGGTTCGTAGAATATCTCCTCGAATTGAATCAAAAGCATCATCCAAGCCCGTCAAGAAAAATAGACTCTCTCTTCATCAATTTTCAAGTCTACAAACTTTCACCACATCCTCTTGAGTAAAAGAGATTAGTTTACGGTAATCTAGCTCCTACGAAATAGTCTTCAAATTTGAGAAATACATAACAATGAGTCGATCAGCTTACCTCGTTTCCATGGCCTTGCGGGATAAATCATACATGACTGATTTATCCGCTTCCTCATAATATGTTTGAGATACAACATCCCAAACACCTTTGGCAGTGGGCAAATGAATGAACAAGGTCATCAAATGCTGTTCCATGGCCCCAATCAGCCAGCTCGTCACAACCGCATTCTCTATAACCCATTTGTCATAAGTTGGTCTACCTTGAGTCAGTTGTAAATTCGTGCCAGTGAGGTATCACATTTCCCCTCGTCTAACAATAAACATGGTCACCACTTGTGACCACAGAGTGTAATTGACACCATTTAACTTGACGTCATAGGGTAAAGACGTAGGCTCAGGCGCATGGATTGACATCACTGAGTTGGAAGTAGGCACAACTTGGTTGACAAGAGTTGGGTCCTATTCAAACAAATCTCGAAGACTACTCTCGTCAGTATACATGGATGCGAGAAGACCACGGTGGTTAGGGTTTTTCTTGGGATATTTTGGGGTAGGTTTTAGGGGTCTTGGTAGGTGCAGCGGTAGTTATGGTACAACAGTAGGTGCACGGGGTTTTTAGGTATTTTCTGGTTTTTGTTTTTCTTCGAGAAGCAGAAAGAGTAGGTTTTGGGAATTAGCGAAAGGGGTAGGTTTCAACCGAGCTCTGATACCAAATTGAATTAAGATTTATTAAGCATGATATTATTCTTCCCTCAAGGAGCTAAATATATACATATACATTGTGATCCTAACTAGAAAAGTAAATAATTACATGTATATTGTAATCCTAACTAGGAAAAGAACTAATTACATTCCTAGTCAATTGGGAAATCTCAATTACCATAGGATTCACGCCAGCAATTACATCACAATTCCCACACATTGCCATCAACTATCACATAAAAATGAAAATAATGAAGCATGAATAATGCATGCAATAGCAATACTGCAATATATACTACCTATATATAATTTGTTTTCTCTGTTGTTTCACATGCAAGTTTATAAGGAGAAAACAAAGTAATGTAGAACAATTATTTGTAAAGTAATCTTTTTTTTATTAATGAATTCTTATTCTATTTAAAAGTTGGAAACTAGAAAGGGATATAAGTTTCCTTCGTAATAGAACCTGCTAATGTATCTTTTACCTTCAACTAAATAGGATATAAGACATCAATACCTGGCTCTTTGATCGTGTCACAACACATAAAATTATTTTTTGTTCAATATCATTGGTATTGTTGCAATTATAATTGAAGTTTTTTTTTAATGAAAGTTAAATGCGGCCAAAATCTATCATTACTTAATGCACAACTGCAGGGGTTGCCTTCGCTTAATTTCATGTTTCAAGCCAAACCAAACTAAAATAAAACATGAAAATGAATTGAGATGACATGAAAGATCGATGTCAGGCCAGCAAATATAGCCAATGGTGCTCCTGTTGCATGCTGACTGCAGCTAAAGCCTAAAGCAAGCTCGTTAAGCAAAAGAAAGATCAAATGTCACACATACGTACGTACCTACAACTTTCTCTGTCTCTCATCACAAGCGTATTATGATTTTGATTTTGCAGCAATTCCAAGTCTTGTAAGTATCCAAGTGAGTGAGACTCTGTGATCGAGATTCGAGAGGTTTACATTGCAGTGGTACAATCTTGCTACCTATGAATTGTATCGATCATGAATCACAATTACAACAGGGACCGTTTCCCCCTAGTGCATTATGCACTGATTGACCACACTCTCTTTCACCTTTTTTCCAATGTGGGATTGTGGTGCCCCCATGCCTTCCTTCCTCTAGCTAGTAGCTACACTCTCATACAATACAATTCACTAGATTTTGTGAGCATATATACCATCTGTAGGGTCCTTGTGTTTCTTCTGAATCTACCTCAAAATATACCCTCACCATCACTAGATATTCTCGGGGAATCCATATCCACCAAGTATATAAAATTCATCATATAATTAATTAGCTCTCTTATATATTGACAACGCCCAAACTACACATTAAATTAAACACGCAATTCGAGTATTATGCAATTTAAACCCTTTTTGTGTAGATGTAGTATTAGTAAATATGAATCGTTCTTAACCGGAGAAATTAAGGAACATTAATGATATGTTAGTGAGAAGAATAATGAATAAAAGAATAATAAATAAGTTAATTAATTAAAGAATAAAATAATCAAAGAATTAATAAATTAAAGAATAAACGAATAAGAGAATAAAGAATTAATGAATTAAAGAATTCATGAATTAAAGAATTAATGAATAAAAGAATAAAAGAATAAAGAATTAAAGAGGGAGGGGGGGGGGGGGGTTTTGAAAAGATTTGTAATCTAAACTAAAGAAAACACTAACTAAGAATTAAATTAAACTTAACAATAACATTATTTAAAACTACTCCTAAAATAAACTTTCTTTAAATACAGTTTTTACTAACACTCTAACATCATGCTTTATTGAATCAATCACGAAATCCTACCTTCATCATCTCCATTATATGCATACGTTTTTCATATTATAAATGTACCGACAGCGGCCGACACTTATAATATGATTTACCTTTTATTTGTGATTAAATGCACCGACAGCAGCCGACACTTAGCATCAAATTGAAGTATAAATCACTAAAACATATGAAGTAAAAGAAATTCAGAAAGTAAAACACATGGAGATTGTATTCATATTTACAAATGTTAGAAAGAAAATACCAACACAAATATTGTATTATAAGTAAAACCGAAACAATAACAAGAGTTTAAGTAGAAAAACATGATTTTTCACAAGGAACCCTGACAGCAGGTAAAACCGTGTGAAGATGGAGGAAGAAATACGAAGAATTTGGTCTTAAAAACTCTTGAATTGCCTTAAAATTACCTAGCTTTAGTTTTTCTTACGGAAAATATAAAAATGTAATTAAAGATAAAGTTTAAAGAAATTCTAAGAACAAAATAAAAAAAATGAAATTAAGATAATTAATTAAGAAAAAAATTACAAGAAGTTACAAATGGTCCCCAAAAATAATGAACAAAATAGAAAGAAGATGAACTAAATGAAGAGCGAAGAAAGAGAGAAAAACTTAGAACTAAAACTAAAAAGGGAACAAAATGTGGACAATTTGGGGGCCTCCAAATACATGAAATGACCTCCCTATTTATAGAGGGAGTGCCACAATTGTTCAAATAAAAATAAAAAATAAAAAATATAAAAATAATAATAAAATAGTACATGAAGAAGTGATGAAATTGGTTAATTTTGGGGAAAAAAATGCTGATTTTGGGAAAAAGATGCTGATTTTGAGGAAAAATGTTGATTTTGAGGAAAAGATGCTTATTTTGAGGAAAAGATGCTGATTTGGGGGAAAAGATGTTTGAAAAATCAGCCAAAATGGTTGAAAATGAGGAAATAGGGCTGCTGGTTTTTGGATTGGGCTTCTGGATTTCAGCAGCTTCCTAGGTGGCCTCCCTTCTTTTAGTCATATGTTTTTCGTTAAAATTCCGATTGGGATGATTCTTTCGCTGAAATACTCAGAATTTCATGCTTTATTTATTTCTGCAAAAATCCCACAAAATATATTATTTTCTCCAAATTTTTATTAATTTAATAATAAAAGTCAAGTATAAAGGGTATAAAATAATATAAAATAATGTTTAATTGAAGACCTATCATATATTCCGCTGTTTCTATCGCACAAATTTTGCATCTAAACTATTCATTTTGATATCTCTACTATTATAAAGTCAAGAAAATAAATTTGGTGTTCCAAAACTTCACCACAATATTTCAACGAAAATACCCTTAATTAATATTAAAAAGGTTTAATAAATAAAATGTAAAAAATAGAAATAGAATAATTAGTAAAATCACACTATAAGGATGTGGTGCAATTAGAAAACTACCACATCCAAGGAACAAATTTTCTAAACTCGTACGGAGCACGTTGGTACTATTGGAGATCGATCAATGCAGAGGTGGTCGTCTTCGACTCTGTGTGCAAACCAACAAGCTCGCAGGGAAGCAACTCAAGGTACCTTCTTATTCCCAATCTTCAAGCTACAAGGAAACGAGATTAGCTCATATGGTGTAGCTTAGGATCTTCTTCCTGTTTGCTTTTCTTAATTCCGGTTTAGATTGGATTAGCAATTCTGATGAGAATCTCAGAATTGCAATGTGCACTCTAGTTGCTTGATGAAATGCCGATTTGAATGTTTATGCTTAGTTCTTGAATCTCTGAGGTCAGATATCTCTCTGATCCTTCGATGTATATTTTTCTCTTCCCATTAAATTAAATGAAAGCATTACATTGATATATCAAGTCACACTCCTCACACACACACACACACACACACACACACACACACACACACACACACACACACACACACACACACACACACACACACACACACACACACACACACACACACACACACATACACACACACACACACACACACACACACACACACACACTCAACACATGATTTGGTTAGAGTTGATAGTGACATTTCCAGCGCCTTGTCCCTCACACTTACACGTCACACACTCATTCTAACAGAATTCCTACGCGCACTTACTTATTCTTTCTATTTTTCACAAGTATGACCACGAGTTGGCAGCTAGCACACTACCGAGTCAGCTGAAGTGAGCAGCTTACCTTTCAACAACCCCTCCTAAGGTGTTCACTGGAACCACCCCTAGGAGATCCCTTAGGAAGTAGAACTTTTCCTTAGCAAGAGCTTTAGTGAAGATGTTAGCAGCCTGGTCTTCAGTCCTGCAATACTGAATGGTTATTTCCCCATTCTGAATTGCATCTCTGATGTAGTGCCATCTTCTGTTGATGTGCTTGGTCTTTTGATGGAAGATTGGATTCTTAGCCATGGCAATGGATGACATGTTGTTACACAGTAGAGGTGTAGCCCCAGCTTATTCTTCTCCTAGATCACCAAGCACAAACCTCAACCATACTGCTTATGTAGTTGCCTTTGAGGCACTCACATATTCAGCTTCTGCTGTAGATAGGGCAACATTATTCTGTTTTACTGATGCCCAGGAGAAAACCTCACTGCCAAGTGTAAAGTCATATCCAGATGTACTCTTCATGTCATTTGTGAAACCTCCCCAATCACTATCACAGTATCTAACAAGAGTGGTTGCATTCCCTCTCTTGTATGCTATCCCATCGTGTAACGACTCGTCCCGAATTCTGGGATTAGATTAGTGACTAATGAAGGATTAGTGAGGTTAATCGGTGATTAGTTGAGCGAAATTGGATGAACGGCGTAAAATGACCATTTTACCCCTGGTTGTGGGAAACATGTTGACTTTTGACCCGGGAGGTCCGATGGCTGAGGGCCGAGGACCGTTACGTAGATCGAGTCGATACGAATTCATAGATAGGCGACACATCGAAATCGGACATCGAACGGGAAAGTTATGGGTCACAGAAGTTCGATTGTACTATGCATGTATTACGAGGCAATGATGAGGTGGCAATATCTGATTGGGCAGATATTTAGGTGGGACCTATGGATGAGTGACAAGTGTCACTCATCCTATTAGCCCAAAACCCCATTTGGTGGAGCTCAAGTGTGATTGGTCCACTTGTATTTTAATACATATATTTTTCACCCACCTTCCATCCTAGCCCTTCATCTCATCTAATCCCTCCATTGTGACCGTCCAAACCTTCTTCCCTCTCACCTGATCACTAGCCATCCTCTCTGTTCCCTTTCACAAACCCGAGCCCCCTCCATTCTCCATTTCCTTTGAACAAACAAACACACCACATTACACCATCACCATACTACACCCATACGTCCGTGTGAGGAATGATGAGAGACTGAGAATGACAAGGACGACGGGCCACGACGGTGGCCACGATGGAGGGAACTCAAAACCGTGAGGTAAATGTTTAAATTTTGGAAACTGAGTTTAAGGGGTTTTAGTCGATTCTCTTTAATGGAAATGGCTTTCTGGTGGCCTAAGGGGAAGGTTTGAATTGGAAATGACGGTCGAGGAAGGTGCAGCCACCCAGGACGACCACTGGTTTTGGCGTCGTGAAGATCAAATCGGGAAGGTTTGGGAGTCCCGGTGAGGGGGATTAGTCCGGTGAGGCTTACGACACGCAAATCGAGGCGGCAACTTAGGACGGTCTGTGAGTGGAACTTGATTTATAAACTGTGATGCATGCATAAATGTTTTATATGGTTTATAAATGTACTTCTATGATGATGATTTGGATGATTGTGATTTACATGGTTTCACGCATTTTGAGGTGATTTACATGCTTGCACGTAAATCGAGGTTTACAATTTTGCACTGATTATCCGTGCTTATAGTTTTGGAAATGATTTCATGAAATGGTTTTGGATTTGAAAAGGTAAACTCGAGTTCGAGACCCATTTGTTTTGGATACCCTCGGACTCGAAGTCCATTTAGTTACGTTTTAGGGACAGAGACCCAATTGGTTTGCGCATCGTGCTCGAGGCCCAGTTGATTTACGTATCGGGCACGATGCCCAGCTGGTTTGTGAATTCCAGCTTAGGGCCCAATTATGGTTTGTGATTGTGATTTCGGGTCGGGGACCCATAAATGGATTTATGGTTCATGACGGTTTATGGGGACCATCATGAACCCTTGAAAGGTTTTTATGGTTCATGACGGTTTATGGGGACCGGGCATGAACCCTTGAAAGGTTTTAAGAATGATTTCAAATGCTTTTTCGTATACCATCCTTTATATATGGATTGTCTCCTCCGGGGAGGGTCATTGGCCTAGGTGGACCCCGGAGTAGTCACAGAGCACTGACTGAGTGGAGTCGCCCCCGTTGGGTTCCTTACTCTAAAAAAGGCTATGAATTATAACCCCCAGGGAGGGTCATTGATCCACGGACATTGACCTGGTGGACCCTGGGGAGACTTGAGATTTGAGACCCCGGGTAGCACGCGCGTAGCTCTAGATACCGTGACAAGATTTGTTATATGATATTGATGAACATGATTTTTTGGTTTTGTGAAATTGTGTTTTATGGATAATAAATGGATTTGGGCTGAGTTCCCGCATATGTTTACTATGTTATGGATTTCTGTAAATGGTTTTGGGCAGGGGCCCGTGTGACTTGAATTTACGGAACTTGGGGCTGAGACCCTTATAAATGGTTGTTTTAAACATATGTGGTTTGATAAATGGTTTTCTTATGCATGCATGCTTTTTAATGAAGGGCATAAAGGTCTTTTATAAAATGTGTTTTATGAACTATTTCTTTTCGTGCACTCACAATCTTTCTGGTTTTCAATGCCCTTTAGGTTGATTACGGATGTGGACTGTAGAAGAGACCAAGACATCACATACCTCATCCGGATCCTGGTGTACTCTGGAAGCCAGTCGGGTTAAAGGTTCAAATTTTCCTTAGTCTGATAATCCGTATCAGACGGGATCAGAAGCGTCCCTCGTTAATCCCGGGGGGATTGGGACGGGTCCTGACACATAGTCCAGAGTTCCTTGGACATATTTTAGGACCCTATTGGCAATTCCATAATGAGTCTTGGTAGGATTGTGCATGAATCTTGATAGTAGACTTGAGGCATACATCAAGTCTGGTCTTGTGGTAGTTAGGTAGAGTAGACTACCCATAATCTGCCTGTATTTTTACTCATCAACAGGTTCACGGCCATCATTTCTTTGTAGTTTCTCACCTATGGCAAGAGGAATGCTCACAGGTTTGTAGTCTTTAAGGCCAAATTTTTCCAGTAAATTCAGTGCATACTTTCTCTGGTGAATAAAGATCCCTTCTGTAGATTATATCACCCCCATACCTAGAAAGTGATGTAGCAATCCTAAATCAGTCATCTCATACTCCCCCATCATGTCTTGCTTGAATTTTTCCATCATGATTGTGCTATCTTTTGTGTACACAATGTCATCCACATATATAGACACGATTAGAGTACCTTCATTCTTCTTGACCCTTAGGTATAAAGTAGCTTCACTGGTGCTCTTCTCAAATCCACAACTCAATAGGTAGGTATCAATTTCTCCATACTAAGCCTTTGGTGCTTGTTTCAGTCCATAGAGTGCCTTGTTCAGTTGTAGACACTGGTTTCTGATAGGTCCTCAAATAAGCATTATTTTATATTATTTTATACCCTTTATACTTGACTTTTAATATTAAAACAATAAATAATTACATAAAATAATTTATTTTGTGATATTTTTGTTTAAATAAATAAAGGTTGTAATTTGGAGCATTTTGGCGAAAGAATCGTCCCAAACGGAATTATAACGAATACATTATGGACGAAATTCGGTGAAAATATTAATTAAATTATAAATTAATTAATTTTTATTTTGCAAGCCCAAAAAATCTTTTTCTGCAGCCCAAATTCCAGTCACTCGGCCCAGCAGGAAACAACCCATACATTGCAGCTGCAAATCCGGCCCAGAAAAGATTTTGCCCAGCCCAAAACCCATTTCAGACCAGAAGGCCCAGGCCTAGCCTTTCCAAGCCGCCATGCCCAAACAGAAACCCAGAACTGACGCCAGCAGACGCCTGCCGATCCCCCTCTCCTCACTCGGCGCGCGAGTACCGAACGAGGCATCCCACCTTCAGCGCGCTTGCGCTGAATGCCAGCTCTTCTTTTCAGCTGCTCCTCACCAACCCACCTGCCTCCTGTCAGTGCGCTCATGCCGAATTCAGAGTGCATTTTTCAGCAGCAGCTCACCAAACCTTCAACTGCTCCATTTGCAGCAGTTTTCAGTTCTTTTTCTGCCATTTTCCAGCACCAAACCAGCCCAAAATCATCATTTTCCATCATTGATCATCATTTTATTTATTTTATTTTATTTTGTATTTTTATTTTGAATATTTTAGGCCTCCCTCTATAAATAGGGAGGTCATTCCACTTGTAAAATGGTCCCCATAGTCCCCATAGTCCCCATTTTGTCCCATTTCATTTCTCTTGTTGTAGTTTAGGTTCTAATATTTCTCTTAGTTATTCTCTTCTTTTAGTTAATCTTCTTTCTTTTTGTTCTTTATTTTTGGGGACCATTTTAACTTCTTGTAGATTTTTTTATTTAATTAGCTTTCTTTTAATTTTTATTCTTAATTTATGTTATTTCTTAATTTCATTTCTTCTTTACTTTGTTTTTGTGATTTTTCTTTGAGATCTCTTAAACACATTTTTATGCTTTCCTTAAGAAATAACTAGGCCAAGTATTTTCGAAATAATTCTAGAATTTAAGTCCACATTCTTATGTTTTATCCTCCATTTTCATAAGGTTCTAGCCGCTGTTCGATGTTCCTTATGAATAACATTCCATTGTTTCCATCCACTTTCGGAATCACAAGCTGTTCTTGGGTTCCGAAAGTGTAACTTTATTCCCTTACTTAAATTCTTGTTATTGTTTTGGTTTTACTTATAATTCAATATCCGTGTTGGTATTTTCTTTCTAACATTTGTAAATAAGAATGCAATCTCCATGTGTTTTACTTTTTGAATTTCTTTTACTTTATATATTTTAGTGCTTAAACTTCAATTCTACGCTAAGTGTTTATGACCGTTGTTCGGTGCACTTAGTAGAAAATTGAAGAGATTTAAATGTTTGACACACATTGAAATCAATAACGTAAGGTGAATCGTATTATAAGTGTTTATGGCCGCTGTTCAGTGCATTTATAATATTGAAAAATGTATGCATGTATTTGAGATTATTAAGGTAGGATTTCGTGATTGGTTCAATATGAGCATGATGTTAGAGTGTTGGTAAAAATATGTGTTTGAAGAAAGTTCACTTGCACAAAAGTTAAAGTAGAAGTAGAATTAAGTTCTTAATTATTTTTACTTGTTTTCTTTATTATATGATTACAATCTTTCAAACCCCTATTTAATTCTTTATTCTTTTATTCTTTATTTCATTAATTCATTTGTTCTTAAATTCATTTATTCTTTAATTCTTTATTATTTAATTATTTAATTATTTAATTATTTAATTCTTTAATTCATTATTCTTTGATTATTCATTATTCTTTTTAACTAACATATTATTAATGTTCCCTAATTTCCCCGGTTAAGAACGATCCCTATTTACCAATACTATATCTACACAAAAAAAGTTTAAATTGCATAACACCCGAATTACGTGTTTAATTTAATGCGTAGTTTGGGCCTTATCAGTTTCATTAACCTAGATCACAAAACCTTCAGGCTGATCCACATAGACCTCTTCCTCTAGGATTTCATTTAGGAAGAATGATTTTACATCAAGTTGGAACAAGTTCCACTCTCTTTGTGCTGCTAAGGCAACTAGGATCCTAATTGTATCTAGCCTTGCAACTGGTGAAAATATCTCATTGAAATCGACCCCTGGCTTCTGAGCATACCCTTTAGCAACCAATCTGGCTTTATGCTTCTGTACAGAACCTTCCAAGTTCAGCTTTGTCTTATACACCCATTTGACTCCAATCACTGGTTTAGTGATAGGTCTTTCAATTAGATTCCAGGTCTTATTCTTCTCAATCATTTGTATCTCAGCCTCTATAGCTTCCTTCCAGGCTGAGTCTTTGATTTCTTCTCTGAAATTTTCAAGCTCAATCATGCTCATATAACATCTAGCATAGATATCACTGAAACTTCTTAGTTTCACAGGAGTGGTACTTCCATGTTGTCATAAGGAACTGCTTGAGCTAGTGCTAGATGATGAGCTTGAGTTGGATATGGAAATGTATCCTGCATTTGAACTAGAACTTGGTATCTCAGGTACCTATGGTGCAGGTTCGGGTTCAGGATGAGTGTTTTCTTGAGTGAAGCTCAATGGAACAAAACTTGAAGACTCCTCAAGTTTCTCCCAATTCTAGTGACTTTCCTCATTGAAAATCACACTTCTAGACACCACTATCTTCTTGCTTTCTAGGTTGTACACCCTATATCCTTTCTCACAACTCCCATAGCCAACAAAGATTCCTTTGCTACTGGAATCATCCAGTTTCTATCTGGTTTGTTTGGAACATGCATATAACATAATGAACCAAATACTCTTAGATGAGACACCCCTGGTGCCTTCCTGAAAACTCTTAAATGAAGTCTTGTCCTGTATAGCCTTGATAGGACATCTGTTTAGCAGATACACAACAGTGTTCATTGCTTCTCCCTAGAACTCATAGGGAATATGCTTGCTGTGAAGCATTGATTTGGCCATTTCAACAATGGTCATGTTCTTCTTCTCAGCTACCCCATTCTATTGAGGAAAATAGGAAAGTGTCAATTTCCTTTCAATTCCACTTTCATCAAGGACTCTCTGAAACTCAGATGATAAGTACTCTCCTCCTTTGTCACTTCTCAGCCTTTTTATCTGAAAACCACTTTGTAGTTCAATCATTGCTTTGAACTTCTTGAACACATTCAACACTCTAGAATTATGTCTTAGGAAGTATAACCAGCACATCCTGGAGTAATCATCAGTGAATGTGAGGAAATACAAGTTTCCTTCCATTGTTTATGTCTGCATTAGGCCACACACATCTTTGTGTATGAGCTCTAGTGGTGAGGATGCTCTCCAAGCTCATTCAGTGTCAAAAGAGCTCACATGGTGTTTCTCGACAATGCCTCATTCATAGACCTCCTTGTCCCCTTGTAAACTAGGCAAGCCTATCACCATCTCTGTTTGTTTGGGCATTTTAAGACTTGAGTAGTTTAAGTGTCCAAACCTCCCATGCCATAGGTCTGAAGTCTCCTTAATCTCAGCTTTTTCAAGTTTCAACATTCTCTGGTTCCCTGGTCATGGAATTCACATAGTCTAGAGACAGTTTAAAGCACCTACGGCCTGTCTTAGGAACTTTAGAAACTCTTTGCTTCAAGGTTCCATCTTCATAGATTTATGCAGACTTGTTTCCAAACACCAGACTGTAACCATGTTCCACCATTTGTCCTACACTAAGTAGGTTTTCATCCAGTCTAGGTACAAACATCACTTCTTTGATGTACTTGTCCCCTTGATCAGTATATACCAACAAGGAACCTTTCCTTGCTACCTGAACAAGATCCCTAGTACCCATCTTTACTTTCACATTGAGATTTCGATCAATGTTGGTTAATAGGGACTCATGGCATGTCATGTGGTTACTGCAACCACTCTCCAAATACCAGATACTTTCATCTTTGTCAATTGAAGCTGAATGGCTAGCATAAAACATATTCCCTTCCACTTCTTCCACTTTCTGAGCTAGGATTGCAGGTTGTTTTCTACGGTATTCCTTTGCCATGTGTCCAAGCTTTGAACACTTAAAACACTTGACCTTCCCTCCATTGAGCCATCATTCTCCCCAGTGGTACCTGTTACAAGGCTTGTAGAACACTCTTGTGACATCTCCCTTCTGTGTTTCAGAGGGTTTCTCCTATTTGGCATTTTCTTTGGCCTTGAACCTGTCATTGTTCGAGGTCTTATACCCTGATTTGCTTTGTGACTTCTTAGGCTTCCAAGAAGTAGTGTAACACCCCGGAAATTCGAGGATTCCCATATTGTAATTTAATGTGTGATTTACCCTTGTGAATGGTATGGTCAATTGATGACTTTTTGATTGATGAACTAAATGAACTTTGACCTATGACCGTGACGTAGTTCGGGACGTCACGAGTTCATAGACAGGTGGCACGTCCAATTCGGACGATCAGGGTAAAAGTTATGACTATCGGAAGTTCAGGGGCATTACCGTAATTTGGACTCTCGGGGGAAAATGTTGACTTTTCTTTTGACAACTAATTTTCAGTTGACTCAAGGACCGTTGGGTAGGCCTCGACGTCCTGAGTCCGTAGACAGGCGGCACGCCGAAATCGGACTTCGTACGAGGAAGTTATGGTCAGAAACGTGAATTCGGGAAGTTCGTGTCTCGGTTTTCGTGTCGAATATTATATTCAAGAAATCTGATTGGAGGACACCTGGTGAGTGACAAGTGTCACTCACCCATTGGCTAGATTGGATCAGATCCACTATTGGATAAAATAGCAATTAAATCAGCTTTAAGTTCCAGCCCTTGGATTGAAAACCCCTGATCTAATCTGAGCCATTGATCTAATCATGGAGATCAAATCTGGACCGTCCGTTTCCTTCCCTCCATTTCTTTATATTTCATACCCGCAGAGCACATTCTGCCCATTTCGATCAAACATCCCAGCAAATCATCCACTCTCTGTGTCTGCGTATTGGGGACTCACTGGCGAGGCTGAGCGACGGCAGTGACCACGGCGGAGGACGGCGGCGAGGAAGGAATCAGAGAACCCGTGGCGGTTTTCAAACCCAGATTTTGGTAAATCCATTTCCCACGTTTAGTTTAGTTTTTGATGGATCCTAATCGACTCTAGGGACTGCCAGGAACCTTCTGCGATTGAACTCGTGACCGGAGGAGCTCAGGGCGGTGACTAAACGGCGACGGAAACCGGTTCTGTTCTTCGAGGTAGGCCCTCGATCCTATCGGTTTTTCTCCATTCTATTTACACTGAAACAATCTAGGGACTCAGACGAGTAGTTAGGAATTGAAAGGAACGAAAATGATCCAGAAATGAAGTTATGGCAACCGGGTCATGATCGCGGGTCTGATCGACCCGAGTTGCAGGTATTCGGGTCAACCCGTCTGAGGACAGCGGTGATGACGTGGCACCCTGTCAGTCTGTCAGATGACGTGGACCAACCGTGAGCCGACACGTGTCACATGTCAGTGCACAGTCAGCACTGACATGTTAGTGACGTGGACCAGTCAGGGACTGCCACGTGTCACTGACATGTCAGTGACGTGGACCAGTGCCGTGCTGACACGTGGCACATGTCAGATCTGACACGTGGTCTGACAGATCAGTGAGGTGGACCAATCGGATGTTGACACGTGGCACCTGTCAGAGTCTGACACGTCAGACCTGACAGCTGTCAGATGACGTCAGCATGACGTCAGCAGGAACTGTTCCTACGTTGACCGACGCGTTGACCGGCGCGTGGGGGCGCGTGTGAACAGTGTTTCTGGTGGGACCACCACCATTCTTTAGGTTTCGACGATCCGGATCCAACGGCGGTGGTTTCGGGTCGATCGGAGATCATTAAGTTGGTCAAATTAAGGTTTATTACCTTGGGAAGCGCGTTCGGGTGGCTTTCCCGGGCCGGTTTCGGCCTCGGCTATTATGGTTGAATGTTAGGGGTTTGTATTGACCTTTACGAATACTTTGGACTTGACAGGGATTGTACATTTGTACCAGGACGAGGGTATACGTTCGGTTTCTAGCAGGATTGTACCGTGAGTGGGCCATTTTCTTAAACCCTTGTGTGCATAAATGTTTTCTGGTTTTATTATACTTGTTCACATGCTAAAACAATAATGGTTTTGAGGATATGGAAAATATGGTTATGGCACGTTTCACGGTATCTGGGCTTGAGACCGTCCGATGAAACTGAATGATTGGTTCGGATTCTCTCTATGTATATATATGTTTGCATGTGGATATCAATGAAAATGTATTTGTTACTGCACTGTATAGATCCTTCCATATTATATTGTCTCCTCCGGATGAGGTACCCCGGAGAGGTCACGGACGTCTAGAATGTCCAGCGTCTATGACGCTAAGCATCGGGGATGCTGTACCCGAACGGGGTTCGGGGGTTGAACTCGGAATTGAGACCCGAGTGGCACGCGTACCTGGTGATTGTGACCTTATTGGACGTCAGGGACGTCAGACATCAGGGATGTCGGGATTGGAGTGTATAGTGCAGTGGCTAAAATTATGGTTATGGTTTTATTATATGCCTTATGGTTCATATTATATGGTTTATGATTTTGAATTATGATGCACGCATGTTTGGAAAACGGAGGGGTAAATTATATGTTTTACTTATCAAACGATTTCATAAACTTGAGTTTCGGTCCACTCACCCTTAATGTTTTGATAACCCCTCCAGGTCGGGAAACTGAGGTAGAGGAGGAACCAGAGGCTGAGGCATAGATCTACTTCTGCGTACCTGAACCCCTGCTGGGCGGTGTACCCGCAGGTTTACTTAGAGTCGTGCTCGCAAATTTGTAATTTTGGATTTCATCCCTTGTCTGACATTCGTTTAATTCGGATTTGATGTATGACTTTAATTTGGTTATTTATGCATTTAAATGTTTTGAGGTTAAAATTGGTATGAATTATTGGGTGTCAGACGGGAGCAGGGCACGTCCCCTCGTGGTCCCTGTGGGATCGGGGCGGGTCCTGTCAGCTTGGTATCAGAGCACTAGGTTGTGGTTAGTACTAGGGTATTGGTCAGCATGCTAGACTAGCGATTAGTACTAGTTACTTTTCGACTTTTAAGAATATTGTTTTCTGATCTATGCCTCTTAACAGTTGGTTATGCCTCCTAGGAGAATTCCTCATACTCGAACGGACGAGGATCTAGAAAGAGAGATGGAATGCGCGAGCATCGAAAGGGCTCAACGGTTGGGAGCCACTCCTTTCTGCGGGGGATCAAACCCCGAGGATGCTCACGACTGGATCACCAAGTGGGAGAGGATCTTCTCGGTGATGCACTGCCCTCCGGGCGAACGAGTGACTCTGGCGGCCTTCTTGCTGGAAGGAGGAGCCTACCAGTGGTGGCACGGACTCGAAATGTCTGGGTGGTCTGTCCATACCACTACCTGGGAAGCTTTCCGTTCCAGATTTCTGGACCAGTACTACCCGCGATCCTTTCGCGCGGCGCGGGAGGCGGAATTCCTGCGGCTGGAGCAGGGTGATATGTCCGTTGCGGACTACGAGTAAACTTTCGGGAAACATTCCTGGTTCGCTGCCTCATTTGTAAGCACGGAGGAGGACAAATGCCAGCGGTTTGAGCTTGGACTCCGAGGGGAGATCCGGGCCAGTGTGACTGCTACCACTCATGCTTCTCTGAGAGATATGGTCGACGCAGCGGTGCGTGTCGAGGCCAGTCTGGCGGCACACCAATCATGACAACCTTCGGGGGAGGGGCGACGTCAGGATCGCCCACATCATGGGCCATCGGGCCGTAAGAACAACAGGGGAGGGAGCTACAGGGGAGCACCCTCATCCTTCAAGGGTCGTGGCTGGTCGGGTCGACGTGGAGGCTCTCAGGGCAGAGGATCTGGACACCACTCTGGGCAGCGCTCATCTTGGAGCGGTGCATCTGGTGGGCATTCGGACAGGCCAAGGCCAGTAACTTGTTTTGCTTGCGGAGAGGAGGGCCACTATGCCTGTGATTGTCCGCAGTTGTCCAAGAACAACGACGCTGGGGGCTCGAGTGTGGTGCAGAGCACGGCTTCCCACACTAATGGAGGTCGCGGTCAGGGAGGTGACCGTGGTGCTGGGCGTGGCGCGCGCGGGCGCGGACGGAACAGAGGGCCGAGGGCCCAAGTGTTTGCAATGACCCAGCAGCAGGCGAGGACTGCTCCAGGCGTGGTCACAGGTACACTACATATCTTTAACCTTCTTGTATGTGTATTGATGGATGCGGGGGCTACACATTCTTTTATTTCGAGGAGTTGTGCTGTTATGCTTGATTGTGTGGTATCAGCCTTAGATTGCGAAATGGGTGTTGGCACCCCGATGGGTACCGTGTACCTTGTGAATCAGGTGATTCGGAGGTGCCCGGTAAGAATTGAGGATGTGGATTTACCAGCAGACTTAATTATTCTGGATATCCACGACTTCGATATAATCCTAGGGATGGATTGGCTGTCGGAGCACGGATCGCTCATCAACTGCTGTAGCAAACAAGTGATTTTGCGGAGCCCGGGTTTGCCGGAAGTTATCTTTCAGGGAGAACGTGATGGTTCGCCCCCTGAAGTGATTTCGTCACTTACTGCTACCAAACTTCTACGGAAGGGATGCCAGGGTTATCTGGCGCATGTCGTGTCGGAACGGGTCGATACTCCGGTTATCGACGAAATACCGGTGGTATGTGAGTTTCCGGATGTATTCCCGTAAGACTTACCTGGATTGCCACCATCGCGGGAGATTGAGTTTACTATTGAACTACTCCCGGGTACCCGACCCATATCCCAGGCACCATACCGGATGGCGCCGGCCGAGTTACGAGAACTCAAGACTCAATTGCAGGAGTTGGTAGATTTGGGATATGTCCGACCGAGTACTTCACCGTGGGGAGCACCGGTGTTGTTCGTAAAGAAGAAGGAAGGAAGTCTCCGTTTATGTATTGATTATCGACAACTCAACAGGGTGACGCTGAGGAATCAGTATCCTCTACCCAGGATCGATGACCTTTTTGACCAGTTGCGGGGAGCTCAGTGCTTCTCGAAAATTGATTTGCGGTCTGGGTATCACCAACTGAGGATTTCGGAGGAGGATATTCCGAAAACTGCTTTTCGAACCCGTTACGGACACTACGAGTTCCTTGTTATGCCATTTGGTTTGACGAATGCTCCAGCAGCATTCATGGATCTGATGAACCGGGTCTTCCGACCCTACCTGGATAAGTTCGTGATTGTGTTCATCGATGATATTTTGGTATACTCGAGGAGTGCCCGTGCACATGAAGAACATCTACGGTTGGTCTTGGAGAGGCTGAGACAAGAACAATTGTACGCCAAACTGAGCAAGTGTCAGTTTTGGCTGAGCAGTATTGGTTTTCTGGGACACGTGATATCGACAGATGGGATTCGCGTGGATCCCCAGAAAACAGAAGCGGTGACCAACTGGGCTAAACCGACAACAGTGACCGAGGTGCGGAGTTTCGTCGGGTTAGCAGGCTACTACCGGAGATTCGTGGAAGGTTTCTCCAAAATTGCTGCACCATTGACTCGTTTGACTCGGAAGGGAGTAAAGTTTATCTGGGACGAGCAGTGCGATCGGAGCTTTCAAGAGTTGAAAGATCGATTGACCACTGCACCTGTCCTTGCATTGCCGGATGACAGTGGAGAGTTTGTGGTTTTCAGTGACGCTTCACTGCAAGGGTTGGGCTGCGTGTTGATGCAAACTGGCAAGGTTATCGCCTATGCATCCCGGCAGCTGAAGACTCATGAGTTGAACTACCCTACCCATGATTTGGAGTTGGCGGCGGTGGTTCATGCTCTCAAAATCTGGAGACATTATCTATTCGGCGCAACGTGTCGGATATACACCGACCACCAGAGTCTTAAATACTTATTCACTCAGAAGGAGCTTAACATGAGACAACGGAGATGGTTGGAGCTGCTGAAGGACTATGACTGTACGATCGAGTACCATCCGGGTAAGGCCAATGTGGTGGCGGATGCACTCAGCAGGAAATCAGCGGGAACTATTGCACACCTGGGGATGGTGTATCTTCCCTTACTGGTGGAACTCCGGAAGGCGGGAGTTATTTTGGGTACGGACGAGCATGGAGCTTTGTTGGCCAGCTTCCATGTGCGACCAGTACTGATTGATCGGATCATTGAAGCACAACTTCAGGATCCGATACTCTGTATTTACAGAATTGAGGTCGATGCGGATGGGAGACAGGATTTTACCATCCGGGACGATGGAGCACTGGTGAAATTGGGCCGTTTGTGCGTACCTGCAGTGGCAGAGTTACGGGCCGAGATACTTGAGGAGGCCCACAGTTCGGCCTATGCCATGCATCCGGGAGGTACAAAGATGTACCGTACCCTCCGGAACCATTATTGGTGGCCAGGGATGAAGAAGGATATCGCTGAGTTCGTGAGCAAATGCTTAACCTGTCAGCAGGTTAAGGCGGAACGGCAGAGACCGTATGGGGCTATGCAGCCACTTCCGATTTCTGAGTGGAAGTGGGATCACATCACCATGGACTTCGTCTTTAAGTTACCGAGGACTCAGAGTGGAGTGGACGGAGTATGGGTGATCGTGGATCGGTTAACCAAATCAGCCCATTTTCTGCCAGTTCAGGAAACCTATAAACCTAACCGACTGGCTCAGTTGTTTGTGAAGGAAATCATACGACTTCATGGTACGCCGGAATCGATCGTGTCCGATCGTGATCCGCGTTTCACTTCCAGGTTCTGGCGAAGTTTGCAAGCTACTTTGGGAACAACCTTACGTTTCAGTACTGCTTTCCATCCACAGACCGATGGACAGTCTGAAAGAACCATTCAAACCCTGGAGGACATGATGAGGTCATGTGTACTACAGTTTCAAGACTCTTGGGATACTCATTTACCATTAATGGAATTCGCTTACAACAACAGCTATCAGGCGAGCATTGGGATGACACCATATGAGGCACTGTATGGCCGACAGTTCAGGACACCTATCTGCTGGACGGAGATAGGAGAGCGAGCGGCTGTAGGGCCGGAGATGATGGACTTAACCATGGAAACTGTTCGCGTGATCAAGGAGAGATTGAAGGTGGCACAGGATCGCCAGAAGAGTTATGCCGACCGACGGATTCGAGACTTGGAGTTTGAAGTGGGAGATTTTGTCTTCCTGAAGTTGTCTCCGTGGAAAGGGATTATCCGTTTTGGCCGACGGGGGAAATTGAGTCCGCGTTTTATCGGACCTTATGAAATCGTGGAGAGAATTGGCAGAGTTGCATACAGATTGGCACTACCTCCAGAACTATCGAGAGTTCACGATGTTTTCCACGTATCGATGTTGCGGATGTACGTACGTGATGCTTCTCATGTACTTGGAGAACAACCTGTTGAACTACGGGAGGATTTGAGCTTTGAAGAACAACCAGTACAGATCTTGGATCGGAAGGACAAGGTACTACGACGAAAGACGATCCCTCTCGTGAAGATTCTCTGGAGAAACCAGAATGTGGAAGGAGCAACATGGGAGCCTGAGGCTCAGATGCGAGAACAATTTCCTCATTTGTTTCTTTGAAATTTCGGGACGAAATTTCTTAAGGGGGGAAGGTTGTAACACCCCGGAAATTCGAGGATTCCCATATTGTAATTTAATGTGTGATTTACCCTTGTGAATGGTATGGTCAATTGATGACTTTTTGATTGATGAACTAAATGAACTTTGACCTATGACCGTGACGTAGTTCGGGACGTCACGAGTTCATAGACAGGTGGCACGTCCAATTCGGACGATCAGGGTAAAAGTTATGACTATCGGAAGTTCAGGGGCATTACCGTAATTTGGACTCTCGGGGGAAAATGTTGACTTTTCTTTTGACAACTAATTTTCAGTTGACTCAAGGACCGTTGGGTAGGCCTCGACGTCCTGAGTCCGTAGACAGGCGGCACGCCGAAATCGGACTTCGTACGAGGAAGTTATGGTCAGAAACGTGAATTCGGGAAGTTCGTGTCTCGGTTTTCGTGTCGAATATTATATTCAAGAAATCTGATTGGAGGACACCTGGTGAGTGACAAGTGTCACTCACCCATTGGCTAGATTGGATCAGATCCACTATTGGATAAAATAGCAATTAAATCAGCTTTAAATTCCAGCCCTTGGATTGAAAACCCCTGATCTAATCTGAGCCATTGATCTAATCATGGAGATCAAATCTGGACCGTCCGTTTCCTTCCCTCCATTTCTTTATATTTCATACCCGCAGAGCACATTCTGCCCATTTCGATCAAACATCCCAGCAAATCATCCACTCTCTGTGTCTGCGTATTGGGGACTCACTGGCGAGGCTGAGCGACGGCAGTGACCACGGCGGAGGACGGCGGCGAGGAAGGAATCAGAGAACCCGTGGCAGTTTTCAAACCCAGATTTTGGTAAATCCATTTCCCACGTTTAGTTTTGTTTTTGATGGATCCTAATCGACTCTAGGGACTGCCAGGAACCTTCTGCGATTGAACTCGTGACCGGAGGAGCTCAGGGCGGTGACTAAACGGCGACGGAAACCGGTTCTGTTCTTCGAGGTAGGCCCTCGATCCTATCGGTTTTTCTCCATTCTATTTACACTGAAACAATCTAGGGACTCAGACGAGTAGTTAGGAATTGAAAGGAACGAAAATGATCCAGAAATGAAGTTATGGCAACCGGGTCATGATCGCGGGTCTGATCGACCCGAGTTGCAGGTATTCGGGTCAACCCGTCTGAGGACAGCGGTGATGACGTGGCACCCTGTCAGTCTATCAGATGACGTGGACCAACCGTGAGCCAACACGTGTCACATGTCAGTGCACAGTCAGCACTGACATGTTAGTGACGTGGACCAGTCAAGGACTGCCACGTGTCACTGACATGTCAGTGACGTGGACCAGTGCCGTGCTGACACGTGGCACATGTCAGATCTGACACGTGGTCTGACAGATCAGTGAGGTGGACCAATCGGATGTTAACACGTGGCACCTGTCAGAGTCTAACACGTCAGACCTGACAGCTGTCAGAGTCTGACACGTCAGACCTGACAGCTGTCAGATGACGTCAGCAGGAACTGTTCCTACGTTGACCGACGCGTTGACCGGCGCGTGGGGGCGCGTGTGAACAGTGTTTCTGGTGGGACCACCACCATTCTTTAGGTTTCGACGATCCGAATCCAACGGCGGTGGTTTCGGGTCGATCGGAGATCATTAAGTTGGTCAAATTAAGGTTTATTGCCTTGGGAAGCGCGTTCAGGCGGCTTTCCTGGGCCGGTTTCGGCCTAGGCTATTATGGTTGAATGTTAGGGGTTTGTATTGACCTTTACGAATACTTTGGACTTGACAGGGATTGTACATTTGTACCAGGACGAGGGTATACGTTCGGTTTCTAGCAGGATTGTACCGTGAGTGGGCCATTTTCTTAAACCCTTGTGTGCATAAATGTTTTCTGGTTTTATTATACTTGTTCACATGCTAAAACAATAATGGTTTTGAGGATATGGAAAATATGGTTATGGCACGTTTCACGGTATCTGGGCTTGAGACCGTCCGATGAAACTGAATGATTGGTTCGGATTCTCTCTATGTATATATATGTTTGCATGTGGATATCAATGAAAATGTATTTGTTACTGCACTGTATAGATCCTTCCATATTATATTGTCTCCTCCGGATGAGGTACCCCGGAGAGGTCACGGACGTCTAGAATGTCCAGCGTCTATGACGCTAAGCATCGGGGATGCTGTACCCGAACGGGGTTCGGGGGTTGAACTCGGAATTGAGACCCGAGTGGCACGCGTACCTGGTGATTGTGACCTTATTGGACGTCAGGGACGTCAGACATCAGGGATGTCGGGATTGGAGTGTATAGTGCAGTGGCTAAAATTATGGTTATGGTTTTATTATATGCCTTATGGTTCATATTATATGGTTTATGATTTTGAATTATGATGCACGCATGTTTGGAAAACGGAGGGGTAAATTATATGTTTTACTTATCAAACGATTTCATAAACTTGAGTTTCGGTCCACTCACCCTTAATGTTTTGATAACCCCTCCAGGTCGGGAAACTGAGGTAGAGGAGGAACCAGAGGCTGAGGCATAGATCTACTTCTGCGTACCTGAACCCCTGCTGGGCGGTGTACCCGCAGGTTTACTTAGAGTCGTGCTCGCAAATTTGTAATTTTGGATTTCATCCCTTGTCTGACATTCGTTTAATTCGGATTTGATGTATGACTTTAATTTGGTTATTTATGCATTTAAATGTTTTGAGGTTAAAATTGGTATGAATTATTGGGTGTCAGACGGGAGCAGGGCACGTCCCCTCGTGGTCCCTGTGGGATCGGGGCGGGTCCTGTCAAGTTGAGCTTATCTACCCTTGTGACTTGTTTGACACACTCATACTTGAGAAAGCCTTCTCAACCTCATTTTCTATGTGCATTTCCAACCTTTGGTTAAATGCCCTGATTGAGGCAGTGATACTTTCAACACTGATCTGATCGAGGTATCTTGTTTCTTCAAGAATTGAAATAATGGAATCATAGTTTTTAGTTAGGCTAATTAGGATTTTCTGAGAAAGTCTCTTCTCAGTAATCTCCTCCTCATAGGACTTCATCTGATTCACAATTACTAACAACCTAGATATGTAGGCAGAAAATGATTCATCCTGATTCATGAGTGTATTCAAAATATCTTCGTAGAGATTGTAGTTTAACAACTCTCACCTTAGGATCTACTATGAATTCTCTCTTTAGAACCTCCCAGGCCTACTTAGAAACCTCCACATTTGAGATCATGGGAAAGATCTCATGAGATACTGCATTCTGAATCAAGTTGAATGCCTTGGCATTCTTGATCAGATCAATATGGCTCACATCAGGCTCAATCTCTTCGTCCTCACTGGCATATTCAGTTTCTGGTAGGCCTTGAGTCACAATAGGCCATATATCACATGCATTTAATGATGTTCTCATTTTAATGCTCCAGAAATCGTAATTGACTCCAGTAAACACAGGAATTTTGGGATCACCTGTTCTTCCCATGGATGCCTTGCTCGTGAAGCAACCCACGCCTTCGAGTTGGATGCTTCGATACTAGTAACAAAACACGATAAGACGCCCCAGATGAGCAAATCAACTTTCTCTGATACCATATTGGAGATCGATCAATGCAGAGGAAGCAACTCAAGGTACCTTCTTATTCCCAATCTTCAAGCTACAAGGAAACGAGACTAGCTCATATGGTGTAGCTTAGGATCTTCTTCCTGTTTGCTTTTCTTAGTTCTGGTTTAGATTGGATTAGCAATTCTGATGAGAATCTCATAATTGCAGTGTGCACTTTAGGTGTTTGATGAAATGCCGATTTGAATGTTTATGCTTAGTTCTTGAATCTCTAAGGTCACAAATCTTTTTGATCCCTCAGTGTATATTTTTCTCTTCTCATTAAATTGAATGAATGCATTACATTGATATATCAAGCCACACACAAGCACACCCACGCACACTCACACGCACACACACACACAAGCGCGCACACACACACACACACACACACACACACACACACACACACACACACACACACACACACACACACACACACACACACACACACACACACACACACACACACACACACACACACACACTCACACACAAGTTAGAGATGATAGTGACATCTCCAGCGCCTTATGCCTCACACTTACACGTCGCATACTCATTCTAACAGAATTCCTACACGCACTCACTCATTCTTTTCCTTTTCCACGTGTATGACCACGAGTTGGCAACTGGCACACTTCCAATTCAGCTACAGTGAGCAGCTTACCTTCCAATAGGTACTTGGTATGGAAATACCTTTTGGTATTTAACAAAAAAAGTAAGTAAAATCTTATAATTTTAATGGAGTAAGTGGGTAGTTACTCCCCTCTTATTTATTTTTATTATTTTTATTTCCCTTTTTTATATATTTAAAATAAAGAAAAAATTAACACGCGTAAACGGATAAAGATTAGTTCCTTATATCTGTATGTAGTCTGACGAGAAATCTTTTTTCCTCTAATCCGCCATCCGTCTGAAAAATGAACAACCCTAATTGTGGCATGTGCAAGAGTTTGTGGAGGTCATTTATTTTTCCTTAATTTTTAAATATTAAAAATTAATGAAAAAATTAATACACATAAGCCTATTCCTATATATAGAGAGGGGTGGTCACGGTGCAGTTCGATATAGATATTGAAAATATCCAAATCCAAACCATTAAAATCTTAACGGTTCGATATAGTTTGGATTTTATAAAATTAGAAATGAAACCGTTTTGATCCAAATTGTTACTAGCTGTTCGGTTTTGATTGAAACGGTTTGAAATCGTTTCGACATAAAAAAACAGCATGTATATTAAAACAGTAATGATATTAAAAAAACATCAATTATATTAAAAAAACAGTAATGATATTAAAAAAACAGCAAGTATATTTAAAAAAATAGCAAGGATATTAAAAAAACAGCAAGTATATTAAAAAAACATCAATGATATTAAAAAAAACAAGTATATTAAAAAAACAACATGTATATTAAAAAAAGACTAAGGATATTAAAAAAAATAAGGATATTTAAAAAAAAAAGTAAGGATACAAAAAAGAATAATCAATACTTAATATTTTGTATATTAGTTTTGCAGAGAATTAGATTACAAACATTACCACTATATTAAGATTTAGCAAATAAACATTACCACTTAATAATATTTTATTATACTTTTTCTAAGTATATATATATATATATATATATTTATCTGGGTATATTTGAGTATCTTTTTTTTTAATTTTTTAATTTTTTATTAATAATAAATTTAAAAATTAATATATTTCTTAACGGTCTGATTTGGATTTCACGGATTTTCAAAATGAAAATCTAAATCCAAACCGTCACTAATATAGCGGTTTGGATTCTTAAACTATTTGAATTTATCTGGTCAAAATTAAACCGTTGGATAAATAACGGTTTAAAACGGATCGATTAGTGGTTTTAAAGGATTTGTACCTACCCCTATATAGAGTATTGGAGGAGGTTAGTTTAGTTCCTTATATGTGTAATCCGAAGATAAACAAATGTATGGTGAGACATATATCCATTGATGAAAATATCGACTTTATCGTCGATATATCAGTTTTTTTTTTTTGCCAGCGGAAGTAAGAGAGGGAGAGGGGAAGAAATTGAGCAAAATTTCAACATTTTTCCTTATTTTAAGCCCATATATCTCCTTATTTCATTAAAACGATCGAGATAGGGCCAAATTGCATAAAAATCGGACGTAAAATCATTGATTTCCAGTCGGGTCATGCCGCCGGGTCAAAAAACCCGAATTGCAGACCTGGGGGCAGGAAGAAGATGACTGTTAGATGACAGGACCTGTCCCAACTGGACCTCGATAACTGTGCCCGGTCCTGCTCCCGTCTGACAAGTCAACTGAAATCCCGAAAGTACCCTTCAGCACCTGTCAGACCAGGGATAACTGCACTGATTTCTGCTCATGCCTCCGCCTCGCAATCCACCTCGAATGTTGTGCCACGGCCTAGAGGGTCATCAAAAACAGAAAAGTGTGAGTGGACAAAAATATATTCATTAAAAACACATTTTAAAAGACATCATTTACCCTCCAGTTTATCAAACCTACATGCATAGGGAAAACATATGAAACACAATCACTGGCTTTCAGCCAAACCATCTAACAAGTCAAATTCTCGGCTCTCAGGCCAAACACATGAAAACATAGTCACCTGGCCACACAGACCAGAACTCATACTCAATACCAGTACGCAATCATAATCAACATCAAACAGTACCATGCACAAGGTCACGATCCATTACTCAATCACACACTGTCACGTCTGCACTACGCGTAGGCCATAACCCCGAGCATTAGCCATCTGGGAACACCCCAAGCCTCGGCTATCTGGGAAGATATCTCACCCCGAGTACCAGCCGTGTGGGAACACCCCGAGCTCCGGCTGCCTGGGAACAATCATAATCATATCCCCGAGATCCGGTCGTCTGGGAACACCCCTAGCTTCGACCGTCTGGGTATTCACAATCACAATCACAATGAAAATCATCCCGGGAGCATATCCCAAAACATCTCAATCAAATCCTTGACTTCAAACCAAGTCAAAATCGTTACCAACCGGGACTCAAGCCCAAATAGCATTTATACGTAAATCCGCACATAGAAAACATTATAATAACCCAAAAATCATCCTTGACTCACCAATTAAGTCAAAATACTCTTTTGGAAACCTTTTTAACTCTGGGCCTAGCCCAAAATACCATTTGCACATTTCCTCGAAAAACGTGTCCGAAAGACCGATTAAAATATTCATTAAATCACACATAATCATGCTACATCATCAGGACATCATTGAAAGTCAATTTATGCAATCAATCATGGAAAAACATTTAACTATGCATGCATCATGGTTTATAAAACAAACGTCCACTCACACATCGTCTGATTGCTCGTTCCCCGCGCTACACGCGTTTCCGTAATTTCTGATACTTGTCAGGAATCTCGAATCCTGTCCAAAATCATTATGTGGGGTTACTAACAAGCTAATTTACATCATATCAATTTCCCATAATTTTCCGGGATTTAAATAATACGTTAACATAGAACATAAACCGTCGGACCCGCGAAACATTATCAAAACGGTATCCGATCGATTCGAAACCAAAACCAAAATGTTCGTTACACTGTATAGAGTAAAACACATGTTGACCACTTTCCCAGAAAACAGCCCACGCGGCTGCGCGTGAAAGCCATGCGCCGGGAACAGTAACCTGCACAGTGTCGTCTGCTTAACCCGTTTCTCTGGTATTCGGGTCTGCGACCCGCGTCGCAACCTGATTCGTTCTCCTTCAATTCAAGCTCAATTGTATCCGTTCTTTCAGTCATTCTCATCTATTCTTCATGTATTTTGGATCTAAGACCTTAATTTAATGAAATCATACTCTGAAACTCACGACTCAACATGGATACCCGACGGGTCTCTAATTGGGTTTCACCCAAAATCAACCCGTATCGTTCAATTAAACACACAGGAAGCATCGTATGTCCATTCTAAGCATAATTATGGAATCAATTTCAACGTTTCATACCTCTATGTAGTCGAACACAAGCTCCACATTTCCAAAAGGTCACAGTTTCAGTTCTTCATCAATTCCCAATCAATTGGCTTCCCAATTGATTTGGTTTGAGTCGTCCAGCTCCCAGGAAGCTAAAGATCACATCCATTTTAATCGAAACCGTCTAGAACATCAAATTCGATATTAATTGCTTAAGGACTGTTTTCGGGTTTCACAGTAGGGTTTTATCCGGGTTTGCTTTGTTCCTCATTCGATTTCTCTCTCCAATTCAAGCTAAATAATCACTCTAGTCACTGATTTTCCTTTTGTTCTGCTGCCATTCGATCACAAGGTTTTTGAGGAGGTTTTTTGGGTGTTCTCTGTTTTCGGTTTTGAAAGAATACACACCTGCACACTTTTTTTTTTCTCTTTCATTTCAGTTTAAATCCTCACAGCCCCTTTAATCATGCAGTATCATCACTTAGCCACTAATCAACCTTAATCAAATGACAAATGTCATAAAATGCCACATACTCACCCACAATGACAATTACATGTGTCATTCATTTAGTCTCGTTTATCCTCTAACATGGATGAATCAGCCAAATTAAGATATGGTTTATCAGTTAAAAACAATTTACTGGTTTACCCTTATCGTAACAAATTACCGAAATGCCCCTCCTTGTTCTAGACCCATAACTTTTTCATTCGGATTCCGATTGACGCATGCCGCCTGTCTACGGATTCAGCATCCCGAGACCTACGCAACGGTCTTCCCGGAAAGTCCAAATAATTTCCCGATCAAAAAGTCAACTTTCGGCCCCCTTTGACCAATTTACCAAACTGCCCTTAAACTTCCGAACATCATAACCTTCTCCTCGAATGTCGGAATTGGGCGTGCCACCTGTCTATGAACTCGTGACGTCCCGAGCTACGTCACGGTCATTGGTCAAAGTCCGTTTGACCGCTCAAATTAAAAGTCAACTTTTCGCCTAATTCCAGGGGCAAAATCGTCATTTTCCTCAAATTTTCCAAATTTTCCATTTTCGACTTTCGGGGGCGTTACAACCTTCCCCCCTTTAAGGAATTTCGTCCCCGAAATTCGGTCACAATATTTAGTCAACCAACGCAACAGTACAACAAACATACAATGCACATATTGTAACGACCCATCCCGAATATCGGGATTTAATAATATTTAATTGTGATTTACTAACCTGGGATTAGTTGGGCGATTTCGGACGAGTTGTGCATAATGACCGTTTTGCCCCTAGGCGTGGGCAAAATGTTGACTTTTAATTCGGATGGTCAAACGGACTTTGACCGATGACCGTGACGTAGTTCGGGACGTCACGAGTTCATAGACAGGTGGCACGTTTGATTCCGACATTTGTGGTGAAAGTTATGATGTACGGAAGTGCAAGGGCATTTTCGTAATTTGGACGATATAAGGGGTAAATGTTGACTTTTTGATCGGGAGGTCCGATGGCCAGGGGCCAAGGACCGTTACGTAGGTATCGTCGATACGAATCCAATGACAGGCGGCACGCATCAATCGGAGTCCGTATGACCGAGTTACGGGTCAGGATGCGTGATGGGCATTTTGGTAATTGTCTACACAAGGGCAGAATGGTAATTTGGACTGTGATTTTGAACAGCCGTGAGTTGGAGCCATGATTGAGCTTGGTGGATGGCTAGTGCGATCTATCCCTGAATTGTTTAGTATAATTGTAACATGGGGGAACATTATGATTGTGTTATTTGATTAATTAATTGAATTATTCCTCCATTAATCTCTTCAAACTTCTTCAACCGTGAACAACCAAACTTCAATTTTCTTCTACCCTTAATCTCCTCTCTATCCACTGAATTTGTGAACGAAATTGGCGAGAATTGAGACTGGAATGAATTGGGAAAACACGAGGGACTAATTGAGAGCTCGGGGCTGGAATTTCGAAAATTCCGAAATTCGGGGGGAAAATCGAATTGGAAGATTTGGGCCTTGACGATCAAATTGGAGATTAGTTTGAGTCTTCTGGGATTGCCACGATCATTTTCGTTGAAGGAACGAAGCGATTTGAGGCCCGTTTGAGGAAGAACAGAACTACTGTAGCTTCAGAAATTTCGAGCTTGAGTCGTGGGATTTGAAGCTTGGAGTGATGCAATTGGACTGGGGATTGAGTTCATTATGACCTCACGATGCTAATGGATGCATCAATTGAAAGAATCGATTGACATGGGAGGATTTCAGATGATGAACAGCGATCGGATTGTTCTTCGTGTGATCATCCTTGATCTTAAGGTTTGAGGTACGATTGTGTGTAATTTAGTCCACAGATCCCTAATTGAATCTAATTCGATGCTAATGGACTTTTGAATTGATGGAATCGGTGTCGAATTGCTAGGATTTGGACCGGGTCTTATCGCGGGGTTTTCAACCCGTTTACCAGTCATTCGGGTGAAGGAGATCACTGTGCAGTCACTGTAGCAGGCGCGTGGCTTTCACGCGCAGCCACTCACAGCGGCGCGTGAAGGCGCGTGAGCACGAATTTCGAGGTGAGGTCAACATGAATTTTATCCTATTCAATGTAACGAATATTTTAGCGTTGGTTTCGTGTCGATCGGATCCCGTTTCAATATTGATCGGGATGTCCGAAAGTTTTAAATCGAGTTTAAAAATACTTTAAAATTCGGGAAAATTACGGGACTTGAATAGGATGTTAATGATGAGGTTAGTGATCCTCTAATGTGATTTGGACAGGATTGGGAGTCCCGGTGATAGTGGTGTGGCCCGGGAAGGCCTATGGCATGCATATCGAGGCGCTCGGTTAAACGGTCTGTGAGTGGACATTGGTTTCATAAATTCGATGCATGCATAACTGTTTTATGATTGTTACAATTATGATTAAATGATTTACTTTGGATATCGGTGAATTTAAAATGATTTCACGTATTTCGAGGTGAATTACGTATTTACACGTAAACCGAGGTTTTCTGGATTTGCACCGATTTCCATAAATGTGCTTGGATATGATTTCATGAAACGGTTACGAACTTGAATAATGTAAAATCGGGCCAGGGGCCCAGTTGAACTATGAAATCGGGCCAGGGGCCCAGTTAACATGTGGATCGGGCCAGGGGCCCAGTTAACTTGTGAAATCGGGCCAGGGGTCCAGTTGATTTCTACATGTGATTGCGGGTCGGGGACCCTAAAATGGAATTGAATAAATGTTTCCTAGTTTACATTTTATATATGTTCACATGCTGGAATCTATAAATGGTTTTGATGATGTTTCGGTCATGGCACGTTTCACGGTATTTGGGCATGAGACCCGTTTGATGAAACGTAACGATCGGTTCGGATTTTACCTATGTATACCTATATGTTTTGCATGTGGATATCAATAAAATGTATTTAGTACTGCACTGTATAAATCCATCCATATTATATTGTCTCCTCCGGATGAGGTACCCCGGAGAGGTCACGGACGTCTAGTACGTCCAGCGTCTATGACGCTAAGCATCGGGGATGCTGTACCCGAACGGGGTTCGGGGATTGAACTCGGAAATTGAGACCCGAGTGGCACGCGTAGCCTTGTGATTGTGACCTTATTGACGTCAGGGACGTCAGACATCAGGGATGTCGGATTGGAGTGTATAGTGCAGTGGCTAAAATTATGGTTGGTTTATATTATATGCCTTATGGTTCATATTACTGGATTTATGAAATAACTCTTGGATTGACTTTTGGAAATTGAAACTATGCTTTGGTTTCCGGGCTAAGGCCCTAATGGTTATTTCTAAATAAATGTGTGATCATTGGTTTTTGGCGCATGCATATGATTTTACTGAGGGGCATAAATGTCTTATAAATGTTTTAACAGACTTGTTTATTTTCGTCCACTCACAGCTTTTGTTTTCAATGCCCTTCAGGTTGATTCCGGATACGACTGCAGCAGAGACTTGAGCATCGCACACCTCCTCCATCGATCCTTACGCACTCTGGAAGCCCGTTTGGGCAATGGCAAACGGTTATCCCTTGTCTGACGCCTCTTGTCAAACGGGAGCACGTCACATTCCATGGAAATCCCGGGGGGATTGGGATGGGTCGTGTCAAGTGGTATCAGAGCAGGTTTTGCTCTTTTGTGCGCGAAGGACGAGGGTGTGATGTCTCTTTGGGCTGCAGTTCCGTTGTCAACCTGATAGATAGTTTTGGTAGATTGGGTGTGTTTGGCCCGATACGCCGTGCATTGATGCGATTCAACCCAAGTGGGGTTGTATACGATTAACTGGTAATGTGGGACCGTCGGTTCGGTCATGTGATGATGGATTGTTGTGCCACTGGGCACAGCCGGGTTCAGGGAACCCCATTGGAATAATGTTATGGAAATGTGAAACTCAGTTGAGTTTTGGTCTAAGTTGTGGACCCTGGTAGTGTTGGCTAGTGTACGGGGTGTTGGTGCATCGGAGTTAGCCGATGACCTTCGTGGTGGAACCCACGATGGAACCCACGTTGAGTTGACAATTGGATTGGATTGGACGTCTATACGATGTCAGGACCGCGGGGTCGGTCAGTTATGGATTTTACTGCAGAAGGCAGTTGGGTTCGGTGGAACCCTAGGGTGTGATTTTGGAACCCTAACTTGTAATTGATGGGCTGGAAAAGTGAGTTTTAAATGGGAACTTGTGCTGCAACGAGCGGCTGAGGTCGTGGATGACCATGTGGATGACCATGTGGATGACTCTAGTGAGTCTTATGGGTTTCGATCCACGGATGCGGTTATGAGGAAATATGGAACCCCGTGTTGGATCGAATATTAGTGTGAGGTGTGGTTACGGATCTTGACAACGATGACTGTTGGTCGACAGTTGTGTCGAGATGACCGGCTATCGAGGGTATTTAGTGTGGCTTTCATACTTGGGGATCAGGGTATGTTCAGGGAACGTCCATTATCCTGATGTGCCGATGGCAAAAATTGTAGGTACCCATAGTCGTGGGGTACGAGTGGTGTTACGGGATCGTCGTTCGGAATGAACGGAGATCCAGGGTAACAACTTTGCACACAGTGTGCTAGTGTGGATGTTCGTGTGCTATGTATGGATGTTGGTATGGTGATACCTTTATGCCAATACTGGTATGGATGCCTGTGTGCTGATACTAGTGTTGATGATGGTGCGTTGGTGCTGGTACTAGCGCTGGTGCTGGTGATAGTAGTTGTGATGACGATGAGCCACCAGTTGGGGTGTGACTCTGTCATGATGAACAGATGATTGGTATCTGCGACTCAGTGGTGGTTGAGTCATGGACTGGATGGGATCCAGTGGAGGTTGTGTCGTGATGGGATGAGTCCTAACAGATATATGATGACAAGTGATGAATGGATATTAAGTTATGATTGGAACTTGAGGAATCTAGGGACGATGTTCCCTATGTCATGAGAATCAGTGGATTTGGGGAGTTTTTGTCAACTCTGAGATTGGTAAGATTGTTTACTTCTTATATCCCCAGGAAGTACAAGGAAATTATTGGAATTGGAAAAGTCGGGGAAAACCATTCGTGGTACTGATGTGAGATTTTGTGATTGTGAATCACTTGGAACCTGAGGATTGAACCTGTAGAGGTTGAGATGTGAGACGAAGGCTGTATGGTATGCACATCCAGGCAGAGTTGAGGAAATTTCCGTTCGGAATCGGGGTGTGTGCATACATGATTATTTGCGAACGTGAGGTCCGAGTAATGAATTGATTTTGGACACGTGGTGGTCCAAGTGAGGTATGGACATGGGCAGTCCAGTAGTTGGACTTGACATCTCATTGGGAGCATATCTGTTCCCAACATGGTTGGAACTCCCGTTTCGGGGAGAGTTGTGATTGGGAGACGAGAGGAGTGCTCGTTTCCTCATCGGTGATTGGTATTCCGAAGTCATTGGGGTTGACTTCTTATTTCCTGCCGTGGCAAATGATGATTGTTGCTACCAGTACGTTGAGCGTGTATTGGTTGGTGGAACCATGTTTGGCTTGGGGTCATTGGACACAAGCAGTTGTGTATGATTTTGGATTTGGTGGTGAAATGCGAGGTCGTCTTTCCACCAAGGGAAATTTGGCGAATGATTCACTGAGGGTGTAAGACCCTATGATCAGCTTTCAGATGGATTGTTAGCTATGTGGGCATGTGTGGATCCTAGGTGGATCTGATTTGTGATGTTGTCGACTTTGGACGATGTGACGATCTAGGATCGTGATGTTACTTGTCGGGTGACGTAGTGATGGATATGGATTGTGATCTTGATGATCCAGATGGGTGGAGAGTTTATCACTCTTACCTTGGTATATGAGTCATAAACGACGGGGCTGAACTTCGTTTCGAAGTGGAGTCCTTATGGTTTGTGACTTGGTTGAGTAGGTCTCCGATGTGGTCGGATTTCGTCAACCTTTGACGTGTGGATATTGGGATTGGCTTCCCTATGAAGTCAATCGAGTGTTTTGGGCAGGTAACCGATAGGATCGGTTATGTTACGTCTTGATGGACGTAAACGAGATTTTGGGTTTTGGAATCGAATTTCTGGGTGACGATTTAGGATTCGATTGCGAAGCTCGAAAGTGGATTAACTGGATTTGGGTGCGGAATGATTATTCCAATGCTAGCTTACGGAATAATGATTTCGGATTCGGATTTGGAAATGGAATAAAATATGATGTTTGGGTTGGATTCGGAATTTCATACGAAATTGCGAATTCGGATTCGGAACTAGAACTGGATGATGGGTGGAGTTCGCTTTGTCTCATGTTGGTTTGGGCAAAGGTACTTCATTACTAGAACGTGTCTGGCTATGACCTGGGTGGTTGTAGGCGGATTGTTGGATTGATGTACATACAGGGTATGTTATACGAGGATTGTTACTGGTTAGGCTGAGTGGTGCCTAATGGCGGTACATGGGATGTACCCGTGGTGTGTGGTCAAACGTGATTGGTAATCAGCTTGGTTCCGATATCATTTGTTTGGTTGTGATTGTGGACTGGACATTGGATATTGTGCGCCGTGCAGAGTGATTTTGTCGGGTTCAGTGATTGTACGAGCAGGTGCTCTTAGCCATGGTTGGCTAGTGGAACCCTAGTTTCGAGATGTGTGATCACTGCTGGGCTGGTATTCAATGTGTTCCAGTTACACCACTTGATTGTGTGAGTTGACGGTATACGTACACTCAGGATGAGTGAGTTGGTGGTCTGAGTAACCACGAGTAGCCTGGTGTGACTTGATCACACCGTGATTTCCCAGCGTTTTGGTTCGCTGAGGGAGTCGGCGATTATGGGCATTGAGATTATGTTGTGTCGCAGGATTGGGCTTGCCCTGCTGCGAATTGAAATCATGTGGTTGATCTTGCGCTACATCGGGAGTGATGTAGTACGTGGTGTTGTCACCGACGGACGGATGGTTGGAGCCTTACCAGGGTGGTAAAGTTTTGTGGTGACAGTTTGATTGATGGTGTCAGCCTGGACTGACAAATGAGATTTGGTGACTCCCAATGGGAGCAAATGTAAGGACTATTGGAAATGGAAGGGAACGGTTTGGCTGAATGAGTAAGCTAAATGGTTAAGCGATCTTATCGCGGATCAGGTGCTTATGTCCACTCGAGGTGGTCGAGTGTTGTTGTTGTGACGTATGACTGTGATGGGATGTCTGGGTATAGACGAGACTGGTGTTGTCCCAGTAAGTGGGTGTACAGGTGTACATATGATATGAGGTCGAAATGTTTTCCACAAGGTGGTTGTGGAATAAGATTGTTGGTAATTTCGAGGACGAAATTCTTTAAGGAGGGAAGGTTGTAACGACCCGTCCCGAATATCGGGATTTAATAATATTTAATTGTGATTTACTAATCTGGGATTAGTTGGGCGATTTCGGACGAATTGTGCAAAATGACCGTTTTGCCCCCTGGGTGTGGGCAAAATGTTGACTTTTAATTTGGATGGTCAAACGGACTTTGACCGATGACCGTGACGTAGTTCGGGACGTTACGAGTTCATAGACAGGTGGCACGTTCGATTCCGACATTCGTGGTGAAAGTTATGATGTACGGAAGTGCAAGGGCATTTTCGTAATTTGGACGATATAAGGGGTAAATGTTGACTTTTTGATCGGGAGGTCCGATGGCCAGGGGCCAAGGACCGTTACGTAGGTATCGTCGATACGAATCCAATGACAGGCGGCACGCATCAATCGGAGTCCGTATGACCGAGTTACGGGTCAGGATGCGTGAGGGGCATTTTGGTAATTTTCTGCACAAGGGCAGAATGGTAATTTGGACTGTGATTTTGAACAGCCGTGAGTTGGAGCCATGATTGAGCTTGGTGGATGGCTAGTGCGATCTATCCCTGAATTGTTTAGTATAATTGTAACATGGGGGAACATTATGATTGTGTTATTTGATTAATTAATTGAATTATTCCTCCATTAATCTCTTCAAACTTCTTCAACCGTGAACAACCAAACTTCAATTTTCTTCTACCCTTAATCTCCTCTCTATCCACTGAATTTGTGAACGAAATTGGCGAGAATTGAGACTGGAATGAATTGGGAAAACACGAGGGACTAATTGAGAGCTCGGGGCTGGAATTTCGAAAATTCCGAAATTCGGGGGGAAAATCGAATTGGAAGATTTGGGCCTTGACGATCAAATTGGAGATTAGTTTGAGTCTTCTGGGATTGCCACGATCATTTTCGTCGAAGGAACGAAGCGATTTGAGGCCCGTTTGAGGAAGAACAGAACTACTGTAGCTTCAGAAATTTCGAGCTTGAGTCGTGGGATTTGAAGCTTGGAGTGATGCAATTGGACTGGGGATTGAGTTCATTATGACCTCACGATGCTAATGGATGCATCAATTGAAAGAATCGATTGAGATGGAAGGATTTCGGATGATGAACAGCGATCGGATTGTTCTTCGTGTGATCATCCTTGATCTTAAAGTTTGAGGTACGATTGTGTGTAATTTAGTCCACAGATCCCTAATTGAATCTAATTCGATGCTAATGGACTTTTGAATTGATGGAATCGGTGTCGAATTGCTAGAATTTGGACAGGGTCTTATCGCGGGTTTTTCAACCCGTTTACCAGTCTTTCGGGTGAAGGAGATCACTGTGCAGTCACTGTAGCAGGCGCGTGGCTTTCACGCGCAGCCACTCACGGCGGCGCGTGAAGGCGCGTGGGCACGAATTTCGAGGTGAGGTCAACATGACTTTTATCCTATTCAATGTAACGAACATTTTAGCGTTGGTTTCGGGTCGATCGGATCCCGTTTCAATATTGATCGGGATGTCCGAAGGTTTTAAATCGAGTTTAAAAATACTTTAAAATTCGGGAAAATTACGGGACTTGAATTGGATGTTAATGATGAGGTTAGTGATCCTCTAATGTGATTTGGACAGGATTGGGAGTCCCGGTGATAGTGGTGTGGCACGGGAAGGCCTATGGCACGCATATCGAGGCGCTCGGTTAAACGGTCTGTGAGTGGACATTGGTTTCATAAATTCGATGCATGCATAACTGTTTTATGATTGTTACAATTATGATTAAATGATTTACTTTGGATATCGGTGAATTTAAAATGATTTCACGTATTTCGAGGTGAATTACGCATTTGCACGTAAACCGAGGTTTTCTGGATTTGCACCGATTTCCATAAATGTGGTTGGATATGATTTCATGAAACGGTTACGAACTTGAATAATGTAAAATCGGGCCAGGGGCCCAGCTGAACTATGAAATCGGGCCAGGGGCCCAGTTAACATGTGGATCGGGCCAAGGGCCCAGTTAACTTGTGAAATCGGGCCAGGGGCCCAGTTGATTTCTACATGTGATTGCGGGTCGGGGACCCTAAAATGGAATTGAATAAATGTTTCCTAGTTTACATTTTATATATGTTTACATGCTGGAATCTATAAATGGTTTTGATGATGTTTCGGTTATGGCACGTTTCACGGTATTTGGGCATGAGACCCGTTTGATGAAACGTAACGATCGGTTCGGATTTTACCTATGTATACCTATATGTTTTGCATGTGGATATCAATAAAATGTATTTAGTACTGCACTGTATAAATCCTTCCATATTATATTGTCTCCTCCGGATGAGGTACCCCGGAGAGGTCACGGACGTCTAGTATGTCCAGCGTCTATGACGCTAAGCATCGGGGATGCTGTACCCGAACGGGGTTCGGGGATTGAACTCGGAAATTGAGACCCGAGTGGCACGCGTAGCCTTGTGATTGTGACCTTATTGACGTCAGGGACGTCAGACATCAGGGATGTCGGATTGGAGTGTATAGTGCAGTGACTAAAATTATGGTTGGTTTATATTATATGCCTTATGGTTCATATTACTGGATTTATGAAATAACTCTTGGATTGACTTTTGGAAATTGAAACTATGCTTTGGTTTCCGGGCTAAGGCCCTAATGGTTATTTTTAAATAAATGTGTGATCATTGGTTTTTGGCGCATGCATATGATTTTACTGAGGGGCATAAATGTCTTATAAATATTTTAAACAGACTTGTTTATTTTCGTCCACTCACAGCTTTTGTTTTCAATGCCCTTCAGGTTGATTCCGGATACGACTGCAGCAGAGACTTGAGCATCGCACACCTCCTCCATCGATCCTTACGCACTCTGGAAGCCCGTTTGGGCAATGGCAAACGGTTATCCCTTGTCTGACGCCTCTTGTCTGACGGGAGCACGCCACATTCCATGGAAATCCCGGGGGGATTGGGATGGGTCGTGTCACATATAACAGTACAAACACATAACTGTACATAACAGTACAATAGTACAAAACTTTACAACACAACCACAACATAACAACATACAATAGTTCAACTGTACAGCAATATGTACAAACATACAAAAATACAAAACATTAATCCCCGGGGTATCACCATTAACTCCTCTCGGATGATGCATTAGTAGCAAGTGGGCCTGAAGGCCGACCACATCCTCGTGGTGCGCCCCTAGTGCTAGCAGCTCCTCTTCCACATGCGGTTCGCGAAGTTGAGGCCGTCTCCGAGCCCTGCTCTGAGGTGCCACCCGTGGGTCGATATGGACAAAATCGCTTAATATGCCCAGCTTTCCCACAGAAATAACAACCCTCTGTGCTAAGTCGTCCAGGTCGACCGCCCCTATATTGCTGATCTGAAACATTCTGATTATTCCCTCGCTCATTCCCATCATCATTCGAACTGAAGCGAGAGCCCCCAAAAGGATCAAGGCCATCACCACTTCTTTTTGGTGGTCCCTGAGACGTCACTCCAGTATCCTGACGCTCTCGGCGTTGTCCAGAACGTTCTCGGGGAGGCAAAGTCGCTTCTACACGAGCAGCAGCATCTGATAGCTCTCGAAGTGTGGCATAGTACCCGACTGTCACAGCGGATCGAATCTCATTCTTCAGTCCATACTCAAATCTGCGACACTTATCCTCTTCATTAGCCACATATAAAGGAGCGAAATTGGATAGATTTAAGATTTTTTGCTCATATTCCACCACTGACAGAGTCCCCTGCCGCAGTTCCAAAAACTCAACTTCTTTCGCATTACGAAACGAGCGGGGGTAAAACTGATCCAGGAAGCGCTCCCGAAAAGTCTCCCAAGTCAAGGTGTGGGCATTCAAACCAGTCATCTGCAACCCACGCAACCACCTGTAAGCGTTGCCACTCAACATAAAGGTGGCTAACAAAACCATGTCTCCTGGTGGACATCGCATGACTTCGAAGATCCGCTCACAACAAATAAGCCACTCATAGGCTTCCTCCGGATCAGACTGGCCGGTAAATCTCGTAACTCCCAGACGTTGGGCTCTCTCAACATCTGGACCGTTAAACTCATCATCAGGCCGTGCACAGGGCTCACGTCTCGGAGGCATAACAATTCAGTAACCAAATGCTCTCATACCACTTTGACAGGACCTGTCCCAACTGGACCTCGATAACTGTGCCCGGTCCTGCTCCCGTCTGATAAGTCAACTGAAATCCCGAAAGTACCCTTCAGCACCTGTCAGACCAGGGATAACTGCACTGATTTCTGCTCATGCCTCCGCCTCGCAATCAGCCTCGAATGTTGTGCCACGGCCTGGAGGGTCATCAAAAACAGAAAAGTGTGAGTGGACAAAAATATATTCGTTAAAACCACATTTTAAAAGACATCATTTACCCTCCAGTTTATCAAACCTGCATGCATAGGGAAAACATATGAAACACAATCACTGGCTTTCAGCCAAACCATCTAACAAGTCAAATTCTCGACTCTCAGGCCAAACACATGAAAACATAGTCACCTGGACACACAGACCAGAACTCGTACTCAATACTAGTACGCAATCATAATCAACATCAAACAGTACCATGCACAAGGTCACGATCCATTACTCAATTAATCAATCAATCCGCACTATTCACAATTGCACAAACCATCACACTGTCACGTCTGCACTACGCGTAGGCCATAACCCCGAGCATTAGCCATCTGGGAACACCACAAGCCTCGGCTATCTGGGAAGATATCTCACCCCGAGTACCAGCCGTGTGGGAACACCCAGAGCTCCGGCTGCCTGGGAACAATCATAATCATATCCCCGAGCTCCGGTCGTCTGGGAACATCCCTAGCTTCGACCGTCTGGGTATTCACAATCACAATCACAATGAAAATCATCCCCGGAGCATATCCCAAAACATCTCAATCAAATCCTTGACTTCAAACCAAGTCAAAATCGTTACCAACCGGGACTCAAGCCCAAATAGCATTTATACGTAAATCCGCACATAGAAAACATTATAATAACCCCAAAATCATCCTTGACTCACCAATTAAGTCAAAATACTCTTTTGGAAACCTTTTTAACTCTGGGCCTAGCCCAAAATACAATTTGCACATTTCCTCGAAAAAAGTGTCCGAAAGACCGATTAAAATATTCATTAAATCACACATAATCATGCTACATCATCAGGACATCATTGCAAGTCAATTTATTCAATCAATCATGGAAAAACATTTAACTATGCATGCATCATGGTTTATAAAACAAACGTCCACTCACACACCGTCTGATTGCTCGTTCCCCGCGCTACACGCGTTTCCGTAATTTTCGATACTTGTCAGGAATCTCGAATCCTGTCCAAAATCATTATGTGGGGTTACTAACAAGCTAATTTACATCATATCAATTTCCCATAATTTTCCGGGATTTAAATATTACGTTAACATAGAGCATAAACCGTCGGACCCGCGAAACATTATCGAAACGGTGTCCGATCGATTCGAAACCAAAACCAAAATGTTCGTTACACTGTATAGAGTAAAACTGTAACGACCCGTCCCGAATATCGGGATTCAATAATATTTAATTGTGATTTACTAATCTGGGATTAGTTGTGTGATTTCGGACGAATTGTGCAAAATGACCGTTTTGCCCCTAGGCGTGGGCAAAACATTGACTTTTAATTCGGATGGTCAACTGGACTTTGACCGATGATCGTGACGTAGTTTGGGACGTCAAGAGTTCATAGACAGGTGGCACGTTCGATTCCGACGTTCGTGGTGAAAGTTATGATGTACGGAAGCCCAAGGGCATTTTCGTAATTTGACTTAAATGGGGCCAAATGTTGACTTTCGACCCGGGAAGTCCAATGGACGAGGGCCAAGGACCGTTACGTAGGTTTCGTCGATACGAATCCAACGACAGGCGGCATGCCGAAATCGGAGATTCGACGACGAAGTTATGGTCACGGAATCGGGCTCGGTTAACCGAACGAACCGGGATTAAAATAATATTTTAATATGAACAGTACCTAGTGACTGGACACACTCGGATGAGTGACAAGTGTCACTCATCCCTTAATTTCAGGCATAAAACCAGATCCCATGTTTTGGGGAAACATAATTATTATGTTTTATTAATTAATTAAATTAAATTAATCTTTTAATTTCCATTATTCCTCTCTAATTTCCTAACCGTGTACAACCCAAAAACACAATTCATTCCACCCTTAATCTCCTCTCCATCAGCTGATCTTGAGTGTGCAAATTGGAGACAATTCAGAGACGGATTTAGTGAGGGAAACACGAGGGATTGAGGGGGGCCGTAGAACTGGAATTCGGAAATTTGGTTTTTGGGAGGGAAATTCGAATAATGAGATTTGAGCCGTGAGGATCGAATTGGAGCTTGGAAGTAGCTTCCTGAGGTTGAGACGAGTTGTTTCAAATAAAAAACGAGATGAATTCATGCCCAATTGGCTCTGAACGGGTTTGGTAACAGTGAGGAACTTCGAGCTTGAGTCGTGGCGTTTGAGGCTTTGTTTGATGCAATTGTTGTGGGGAAAAAATTCCTCAAGGTCCATTGATGCTTCTGGGTTCATCAATTGGAAGAAACTGGCCGAGATTGACGGAATTCCATGGTTGCACAGTGACGGGTGTTCTTCGTGGTCATCATCGAAGTCTACGGGTTTTAGGTATGTGATCACGTAATTGAGTTTACAGAACTTAAATTGAACTTAAAACGAAACTAACTGAATAATAAATTGGAAGATTTAGGGTTGAATTGATGGACATTGAACCGGGTCGTCTCGCGGGCTAATTGGACCCGTTTACCAGACATACGGGTTAGGCTGGTGACACTGTAGCAAGCGCGTGGGTTTCACCCGCAGCCACTCACGGCGGCGCGTGGGCACGAATCTCGAGGTGAGGTCAACATGACTTCTGTCCTATTTAATGTAACGAACATTTTGGGATTGGTTTCGTGTCGATCGGATCCCGTTTCGATATGGTTCGGGATGTCCGAAGGTTTTAAATCCAGTCTAAAAATACTTAAAAATTCGGGAAAATTATGGGACTTGAATAGGATGTTAATGATGAGGTTAGTAATCCTCTAATGTGATTTGGACAGGATTGGGAGTCCCGGTGATAGTGGTGTGGCCCGGGAAGGCCTATGACACGCGTATCGAGGCGCTCGGTTAAACGGTCTATGAGTGGACATTGTTTTATAAATTCGATGCATGCATAACTGTTTCATGATTTTTATAATTATGATTAAATGATTTACTTTGGATTTCGGTGAATTTAAATGATTTCACGCATTTCGAGGTGATTTACGTATTTGCACGTAAACCGAGGTTTTCTGGATTTGCACCGATTTCCATAAATATGGTTGGACATGATTTCATGAAACGGTTACGGACTTGATAAAGTAAAATCGGGCCAGGGGCCCAGTTAACTTGTGAATCGGGCCAGGGCCCCAGTTAACTTGTGAATTCGGGCCGGGGGCCCAGTGGACTTATGAATTCAGGCTAGGGGCCAGTTAGCTTATGAAATCGGGCCAGGGGCCCAGTTGATTTATACATGTGATTCGGGTCGGGACTCTAAAATGGAATCGAATAAATGATTTTGGATTTAAATCAACTATTTGGACTTATAATGGTTTTGATGATATTGAAATTATGGTTATGGCACGTTTCACAGTATTTGGGCTTGAGACCCGTCTGATGAAACTTAAAGATTGGTTTGGATTTTATCTATGTATATATATATATATGCTTTGCATTTGGATATCAATAAAATGTATTTGGTACTGCACTGTATAGATCCTTCCATATTATATTGTCTCCTCCGGATGAGGTACCCCGGAGAGGTCACGGACGTCTAGTACGTCCAGCGTCTATGACGCTAAGCATCGGGGATGCTGTACCCGAACGGGGTTCGGGGATTGAACTCGGAAATTGAGACCCTAGTGGCACGCGTAGCCTTGTGATTGTGACCTTATTGACGTCAGGGACGTCAGACATCAGGGATGTCGGATTGGAATGTATGGTGCAGTGGCTAAAATTATGTTTATGGTTCATATTATATGATATATGATTTTAAATGATGGTGCATGCATATGCTTTTACTGGGGGGCATAAAGGTCTTATAAATGTTTTAAACAGACTCGTTTATTTTCGTCCACTCACAGCTTTTGTTTTTAATGCCCTTCAGGTTGATTTCGGATGCGACTACAGCAGAGACTGGGACATCATACACCTCCTTCATCGATCCTTACGCACTCTGGAAGCCCGGTTGGGCAATGGCAACAGGTTATCCCTTGTCTGACACCTCTTGTCAGACGGGAGCATGACACATTCCATGGTAATCCCGGGGGGATTGGGATGGGTCGTGTCAAAAACACCTGTTGACCACTTTCCCAGAAAATAGCCCACGCGCCGGGAACATTAACCTGCACAGTGTCGTCTGCTTGACCCGTTTCTCTGGTATTCGGGTCTGCGACCCGCGTCGCAACCCGATTCGTTCTCCTTCAATTCAAGCTCAATTGTATCCGTTCTTTCACTCATTCTCATCTATTCTACATGTATTTTGGATCTAAGACCTTAATTTAATGAAATCATACTCTGAAACTCACGACTCAACATGGATACCCGACGGGTCTCTAATCGGGTTTCACCCAAAATCAACCCGTATCGTTCAATTAAACACACAGGAAGCATCGTATGTCCATTCTAAGCATAATTATGGAATCAATTTCAACGTTTCATACCTCTATGTAGTCGAACACAAGCTCCACATTTCCAAAAGGTCACAGTTTCAGTTCTTCATCAATTCCCAATCAATTGGCTTCCCAATTGATTTGGTTTGAGTCGTCCAGCTCCCAGAAAGCTAAAGATCACATCCATTTTAATCGAAACCATCTTGAACATCAAATTCGATATTAATTGCTTAAGGACTGTTTTCGGGTTTCACAGTAGGGTTTTATCCGGGTTTGCTTTGTTCCTCATTCGATTTCTCTCTCCAATTCAAGCTAAATAATCACTCTAGTCACTGATTTTCCTTTTGTTCTGCTGCCATTCGATCACAAGGTTTTTGAGGAGGTTTTTTGGGTGTTCTCTGTTTTCGGTTTTGAAAGAATACACACCTGCACACTTTTGTTTTCTCTTTCATTTCAGTTTAAATCCTCACAGCCCCTTTAATCATGCAGTATCATCACTTAGCCACTAATCAATCTTAATCAAATGACAAATGTCATAAAATGCCACATACTCACCCACAATGACAATTACATGTGTCATTCATTTAGTCTCATTTATCCTCTAACATGGCTGAATCAGCCAAATTAAGATATGGTTTATCAGTTAAAAACAATTTACTGTTTTACCCTTATCGTAACAAATTACCGAAATGCCCCTCCTTGTTCTAGACCCATAACTTTTTCATTCGGACTCCGATTGACGCATGCCGCCTGTCTACGGATTCAGCGTCCCGAGACCTACCCATCGGTCTTCCCGGAAAGTCCAAATAATGTCCCGATCAAAAAGTCAACTTTCGGCCCCCTTTGACCAATTTATCAAACTGCCCTTAAACTTCCGAACGTCATAACCTTTTCCTCGAATGTCGGAATTGGGCGTGCCACCTGTCTATGAACTCGTGACGTCCCGAGTTACGTCACGGTCATTGGTTAAAGTCCGTTTGACCGCTCAAATTAAAAGTCAACTTTTCGCCTAATTCCATGGGCAAAATCGTCCTTTTCCTCAAATTTTCCAAATTTTCCGTTTTCGACTTTCCGGGGCGTTACATTAGATGTTAGTATGTTTACTTTATATATTATTTGGTTGCTTATATTTTCAATTAGGCTTGCTTAGCCGAGTTGATTGTGTCTTTGCCTCAAAACCTGAGGGTCCTGTGTTCGTCCCTAGGATGCACATTGATGAGTTTTTTTTTCTTCGTGTTTTTTCAAATTTTCAAAAATATTTTTCCTTCTTTCCAATTTTAAATATATCAATTTTTTCCAATTTTTGAATAAAGATTGACTCTATTTTTTCATCGTGTTTTTTTTTTTCAATTTTAAATATATTTACTCATTTTATAATTTTTTTCCATTGATTTTTTTTTATGCTTATTGTTATATTTTTAATTATATTAACATTTAATTATAATAATTCACTTCAATTTATTTTTATTTTTAATTTATATTATTAGTCATTGGCGAACCCTATTGTATCATATTATTCATCATATATTTATTATATCAAAGTTATTTTATAGTTTTTATTAGTCATATATAATCATCATTGGGTACTTAAATTTTTCCCAAAGGTTTATTCCAAATTTCTAACTTTTGGACCGAATTTCCCTCATTTTTGTTGACGGTAAATGATATCAATATCGATATCGATCTTTGAGGTGAGATATTCATAAATTTAACTAACTATATTCATCGATATCCATATTTTCATCCTTGTATATTTCTCGAAAATTCAACTCTCATAACAAATTAAATCAAAACTATACATATAATATAAAAATGAGAACACAATCGTGGGGAATGGCATTGGCAAGTGCAGTCGTCTTCTACATGCAGACTGCAAATCGCCCCCAGGTCATATTATACAAGGAGGGTCCCAGCTGCAAGAAAGAAGCAGCACATATAGAAAATGTAGGGCCAGTATTGGGGTCCCATGTTGTCGGTTGGCCACCCCGTTGGGCGGCACGAAGAGGACCATTACGGCATCTGTGGTGCACACTCTTTCTCACGTAGGGTGGACATCAACTTATGCCCACATTGACCTTTACCTGTATATCAACCACTCATATTCCACATTTTTACCTTCCATTTATTGATAATATATCAAATTTGTCAATTGCCTGTAATGAATTCATTTGGAGCAATGTCCCCAGAAAAAAACAATAAGGAATTGAAACAATTGAAAGAGCAGCCATTACAAATATTGAAGCAGCTGGGTTGTGTTATCGATCTGGAGACTGGAGGCCAGGACATTGGCAAAACATAGTCTGGGTCTAATTTAATTTTCAATGAATAAAATTACCAAAAGCTACTTTGAATGGAAATTAGTTCAACTTTCAAAGTTCAAAGGGGCCTTAATTGCTGTCAGTGCTCATTGTTATCATCATGGAAGTTTTTTTTTTTTTTTTTTTCGTCATTCAAAGTAAACATTTTCAAATGGGAAATATTTACTTTTGTCTTAAAATATATGTACACACTTTTCACATAATTGATTATCAAATTTTTTCTTTGTAAGATTTATATTTTAAATTTTATTATTATAATGTTGTATACAAATTATTTCTTCTTCTTCTTCTTCAAAAAAAAACTAAATTAGAAATCAATTGGTAAGAGTTAAATAACATTTCTTATGATCGACTAATTAACAATTCTTGTGTTTAAATTGTGAAAATAATTTTTACGTAATATTTTAATAAATCATCAATTCTAATTATTATTGCATAGAAAAGTTGGAGAATTAAAATAGGGGGAACATGCACAACTACTCTAAGCTAGATTTAAGTATTGCTCCAATAAATTACGGGCGGATTCATTCTATATTGTCAAATCTAAAGTTTAGTAATTAAGAGTAGTACGTACTCTTGAATTAACAGATGGATTTAACCCAACTTCACATCATGCATTAAAACCAATATATCTATATATGAACAAAGAAAATATCCGAAGGCCATACTAATCCGAATCCGATGTGAAATATGTGTAAGAAGATCAACTTCAACTGGCAGAATAATCCATTTTCTTCTTGCATTAATGGAAGCTTAGGACCAAAAAAGCTTTCACTGGCTTCATTCCCACATCATCCATATCATATGTAGGTATTTTCTTCATGTCACCACCAATTATATTCAAAGTTTCACACTCATGGGGACATACACCATCAATGCACAAATGGAAGGGTAGTTTCGATATTATCACCAAAAGCAAGGGCTGTTATGACATTAGACTTTTAATACGATATGGAATTGGACTAATGGAGAATGCTGGCTGTAGGTGGAGAATGCTGGCTGTAGGTGGAGAATGGTTAAAAGGCTTCCAAATTCTCAAAAGCCTATCTTCGATAGCGATACACATTTCACATATCCTATTCTCTTCCTTTTGCATCCCTTTTACTACTTTATTGCAATATTCTTTGTTTCTTTTCTTTTTCAAAAAGTATCAATTTGCGAATAATCGGAGAATGGTTAACTCCAAAATCATCAATTTAATATTATTTATAAAAAAAAAAATAATATTGAACATTTTTACTGTTTTATACTTATCAAGTAAGTAAATAAAATCTTGTAAATTTTAATTGTTACTAATACAGTTGATTTGTTTGGTATATAAAATATTATTAAATTTTAATCTATTTGATATTTTTGAAGAAATGATACAAAGCATGATGAGTAATTTCGATTATGATATATGTATAATTATATATAGATTGTTGGTATAAAAATCAACTAAGAATATTCCAAGCGCATTTAGTAGAAATCAGAATTACGAATTTTCACTTCTTGACTTATTAATCTGAATACGGAGAGATTTGACGAGTGAACTAAATTTGAGTATTCCTTTTGGAATTTCAGTACTATACTATGCGGCCCTAATACAATACAATAGTGTTCCATTATTTTCCAACTTGAACTTTTCAATTATTGTAAATTCTGTTTCCCATTCCCTTTTGGAAATGAGTGAAGGGGACATACGATATAGCGTATAAAATAGTGTTTGACAATAGTAATCAGAGGGGGACTTACTGCTTACAAATGTACAATTAAAAATGGTGTGGCAATGATGAGAGGGAAGGCCACACAAGTGGGCTTACGCAAGCACGTGCGACGTGCCTTTTCATTTGCACGCTGGCACCATGTTTTCACTCAACCCACAAAAAACCCCAAGCTACCTCACAATTTTTCATTTTCTTCCCATCAATTATTTGCAGCAGCAGCAGCAGCAGCACCTTCTGTTTCTGCAATCTTAAACACCATCCCTTTGTTGATTTTTGCCTCGAAATTATTTGGATTTGTCTACTTTGTTTTTATAATTTTAGATTAGCTCTAGTTTTGTTTTTTGTTTTTTGTTTTTTGTTTTTAATTATTTATTTTTAATTCGATCTTGTTGGGATTGCAGTGACTTTGGTTCTTCTTTGTTTGCATGTCCAAGTCACATGGGGTATAGAATTTGACTGATTGGACCTGGACTTTGCTGTGCTTGATCCTCTCAGTTTTTTGTCACTTTGACAAACTTGTAATTTATAAATATATATATATAGCGGATGAACGAGAGTGTATATATTTATATATATCCTCGTTTAGCAACACACACCAGAAGAATATCTCTTGGTTTTCCTTTCTCCTGGGATATTATCTCTCTCTCATCCAAGAAATTTCTTTCATTTTTCCATTTCTGTTTCTGTTTTTTTCTTTTCTTTTTGGGGTTGAGCTCTGTTTGGACTAATCTCTAATTGAAAAGGGGGAAAAACTAATATATATATATATATAGGGAGAGGGAATGAGTGGTCTTTAATTAATGTGTTCCAGTCTGGTGAACCCGTGGTTAGCTGTTGGAAGAAGAAGAAAGGGCCTTTTTCAAATATGTTAAGAAGGTTTTGATGTGCCTATAATAAGAAAGAAACCAAACAACAAATCAGCCATGAAGTTTATGAAACTTGGCTCAAAACCAGATACTTTCTACACTACTGAGGCTGTCAGGTAATACTAAAACTCATTTGTCTTTTCTTCTTTTTTTCCTAAAATAAAATTGAAGTTTGAATTTGTGGTGAATTCAGGTCAGTCTCATCTGAAGTTTCAAGTGATCTCATAATTCAAGTAAAGGGCAACAGATATTTACTCCACAAGGTACAATTTATGAATTTTCTTTGATTTTATAGTACATTAATAAGTTAAATTTGAAATTTGATACAATTTAGATTCATTGATTGATTGACTGATGTCACATGGGACACAGTTTCCTCTTTTGTCCAAGTGTTTGAGGCTACAGAGGATGTGCTCTGAGGTCCAAGAGTGCTCAAACCACCAAATAATCCAACTCCATGATTTTCCAAGTGGAGTTGAGGCATTTGAGGTGTGTGCCAAATTCTGCTATGGCATCACCATCACCCTGAGTGCCTACAACATTGTGGCCTCCCGGTGTGCAGCGGAGTATCTCCAAATGACTGAGGATGTTGAAAAGGGTAACTTGATTTACAAGCTTGAGGTGTTCCTCAACTCATGCATCCTCCATGGCTGGAGGGACTCAATTGCCACATTGCAAAGCACAAAGGCAAATCCTTTGTGGTCAGAGGAGCTTGGGATCACTGCTAGATGCATTGAAGCCATTGCTTCTAAAGTTTTGACAAATCCTTCAAAAGTGAGCTTGTCACATAGCTACTCTAGGAGGGGTAGGGATGACATTTCATGCAATGGGGCAGAGAGCTTGAGGCATATCAAACATGGAGGAGGAGGTGGAGGAGGAGGAGGCGGAGGTGGAGGTGGAGGTGGAGGAGGAGGAAGCAGAGGTTGGTGGGCTGAGGACATTGCTGAATTGGGGATTGACCTTTACTGGAGGACCATGATTGCTATCAAATCTGGTGGGAATAAAATTCCATCTCATCTCATTGGTGATGCATTGAAAATATATGCTTCTAGGTGGTTGCCTAATGTATCGAAAAACGGGTGTGACATGAAACAGAAAGGGTCGTCTGACTCGGATTTGGATTCGTATTCCTCGAATGATATAACCTCCAAACATAGGTTGATTTTGGAGACAATTGTGAGCTTAATTCCAGGGGAGAAAAGTTCCGCTTCCACTAGCTTTTTACTTAAACTTTTAAAGGCAGCAAATATTCTCAGTGCCTCATCTTCTTCCAAAATGGAGTTGGCTAGGAGAGTTGGGCTTCAATTGGAGGATGCAACAGTCACCGACCTTTTGATCCCTTCTGTGTCACATGAGCCAGGGGGAACTCGATACGATGTGGACATTGTTATGGCCATTTTGGAGCAGTTCTTGCTGCAGGGGCAAAGCCCTCCAACTAGCCCTCCAAGGTCCAAGCATGGCTTTGAAAGGAGGAGGTCTAGGTCAGCTGAGAACATTGATTTTGAGTTTCAGGAGAGTCGAAGATCGTCGTCGGCATCTCACAGCTCTAAACTCAAGGTTGCAAAGATAATGGATGTGTATCTCCAGGAGATTGCCAGAGATGTCAATTTGTCTCTCCCAAAGTTCATCGCAATCGCTGAGGCAATTCCAGAGTTTGCAAGGCTTGACCATGATGACCTCTACAGGGGAATTGACATTTACCTCAAGGTAAATAACAAGTTACTGCTATACGTACATATTTACAATCTATCACCTGGATTTGGACTTCTGGTATATTTCATTGTCATTGTTTAGAATGGGGGTCACCATCATCAGTAGATAACCAACTCCATTGACCTTAAAATTTTTTCTTCAACTTCCTTTTTTTGGGAATTAGAAATTCTTTGGAACACTGTTTTGCTAATTTTTCCATGTATTTTTATTTTAGTCAATTTTCTTCGCGAATGTTTACATGCGATCACATTCACCTTTAAATTTACATTTTATTTAATTTTTACTTGAAATAAAAGTACAGAGAAAAGATTGACAAATTACTTTTGTATCAGTAACATTTTTGTTGCCGACAATGATATACAGGAGATTAACTAACTAAAGTTGTTGATTTTGAGCGAATTAGGGTTAATTAAAGTTGTTAATGATATCAGGCGCATCCAGACCTGAACAAGAGTGAAAGGAAGAGGCTATGTAGAATCCTAGACTGCAAAAAACTGTCCATGGAGGCATGCATGCATGCTGCACAAAATGAGCTGCTCCCACTAAGAGTGGTGGTCCAAGTTCTTTTCTTCGAGCAAGCCCGGGCCGCCATGGCCGGCGGCAAAGTGGCGGAGCTACCTAGCAACATAAGAGCACTTCTGGCCTCACATGACATTGACCCATCAAGGCCTCCACCGTCTTTAAGCAACACTAGCATTATCCCAGCGGAGGATCAATGGAGTGTCTCAGGGATGAAATCACCAAAATCGAAGATGTCAACATTGAGAATGAAGCTGGCGGAGAACGAAGATTTGGATGAAAATGACATGAACAACCCAGATGGAATTGGGAGGAACTCAAAACTCAAGGCTCTTTGCTTGCTTCCTGCAAGACCCAAAAAAATGTTCAGCAAGTTGTGGTCCATCAACAGAAGTAGCAGTGAGAAAAATTGAGTGATTTTTGTTCAAGAGTAGTAACATATATTAATTTTAATTATACTATGTTTTATTTTTTTTTTGTCAATCCTTGTAACTTACTAGGAACCCAAAATTAAGAAAAATCCCAATGTGCATTAATGTTGATGTAATCTTTTCTTCTTCTTTTTTTTTTTGTCAATAATAAGAAAGAAGATTTTCAGGCATGATATGAAGATCGAGCAAATGAAATATGAAACCTGTGTATTCGTTGAAGATGAGAATTTGTGGGACCAACTTTGTTGTGTTTGTCCATAAATCTAAAAACACCTGTCCTTGTCTCCTTCCTTGGATCCTCACCTGCTAATCCAGATTTTACTCTTGTAAGGGCCGGGGGGTTCATGTACCTCACTTCATGCAGTACTTACTGCTCTGGTATTGGATCTTCTGGTTTTCATTTTTTATAGCCAATTATTCAGCTTGCAAATCATATATTCTAGTTATAATTGACATGCTTATACTCGAATTTTTGAGTTATTGTTCTGAAGTTAAAATCTACAGTTGTATTTAATATTACAGAAACAAACAACACGAGACACTTGTTACTTGGATTAAAGTTTTGGACAAACTTACCATATCAGTTACTTTGCTTCTACAATTTTCTAATCGAAGCCGACACTAAACCACCTGGAACTGTGGGCATCACACTAGAGAAAATCCGTGATGTTAAGCTCAAAACCGAAAGATGTTTGGGCCCTAGCTAGTAAAATGTAAAAAGTATTTTGCAAATTTATTGCATTTTCTTATCTGCAATTTAACTGAGAAATAAACCCTAAACATATTTACTGCTCATTTCCTTAACGCAGGTAGATTTTATTTTTCTCGTCTTGTCGGTACAAACATCATTCATTGGGTTTCAATTGCATAAACAAATTAAGTGGAATGTGGGTCACTTCCATTCTTCTCTGTTGAAATTGTAAAATTACAAGTTTGCCACACAAAAATGATTAGCTCCAATATGAATATTGAATAATAATGAATGGAAATGATAGGCATCAAAGTCTCTGCATGCTGAAACCGAGAAACGAGTCCAGAGAGCTAGACTCAGAATTTTTTCTTCATGGCTCGTGTAAAAGCAATGATTTGGAGGCTTTGGTGCTCTTCATTCATAACTGCAGTGCCACAAATTGGCAATCGAATGGTTGCACCTTCGAATCATTGTCCACAATTGAATCAGCAGCAGCCTGCCATTTCACTTCCATTCTCTCAAAGTTCAAGCTTCAATTGAAGATACAGGCTACCTACATATATGTTTGCAATATTCATCACTAACTCTAGTATGGTTTATATCGACACAAAACACCGACCCATGATCCATATTCATCACTAACTCTAGTATGGTTTATATCGACACAAAACACCGACCCATGATCCATATTCATAACATATATCATCAATCAAACTATTGGCAAATATCATATATCATCGATATCAATCAAACTAATGGCATATAAGTACATATATATACTTCACTTTGATGTCAATACAAAATGATGGTTTACAAATGACCATAAAGGTGCACACAGAGAAAATTACACATAAAATTCAATATATACACTACAGTACACCTAGCTACAATTAATAACACAAGCACTTATTTTGTTTTAGAAATATTTGTGATCAGCGTTACTTGGTAGCTAGATATATATATATACTATACAGGTTTGGAGGTTGGGTCTGAATGTGATGAATAATTGAGGCTTTTGGTACGTTGGAGTGTCTGCGAACGGTGAAACCTGCACCGGAAAGAACCAGCATGGGTGGTCGGAGAACAAAGGCAATTGGTGTTCTTGGACTTGCTCAGCTGCCTTGTAAGCCCAATGCACACGGTTTCGTTCTGATCCGCTATCGGAATCTTCACCTTCATATCCTCCGCCGTATTGCGTACTGCTTGTGCTTGTCCATCTCCCTCCATTACAAAATTATTCAATCTATAGCTAGGTACCTAATTTCAGCGCAACCGTAATAATATCCAAATAAAACCAAGAAAATAGAAAAAAAAGAGAAAATGAAAGCGCAAGAGAAGAAGAAGGGCTTACTATTTTGGCCTCCTAATTAAAACTTGGTGATCCGAAAAACTAGGAAAGATTGGTTGAAGAGAGAAGAGAGGGACAAGATATAAAGAGGATAAAGAAAAGGTCATCCCAAAGGCGCAATTTCCTTTTCTTTTTTTTCTTTTAACAAAAAATTTATTTATTAATTTTCTCACGGGTGTGATTATTATTTCCATTAACGTCGCCCACCTACATCTCCATCACTTTTATCATAATGCTCCAACCACTTACAAAACACAACCCCATCATCTTCAAGAATCAAAATCATCGATAAAATATGGTACTCCAATGTTAAGACTGACATTTTTGTAGGGCTACCCGCTACGTACCCCACAAGTTTATCATATTATTTTTCCTTTGATATGAGCTGATAAAAAGAAATGTTAGAAATTAATAACAAGATAAGAAATTGCAGCCACGCAATATTCATCTATATGATCAAACCAGAAGAAAATGGGATTGAAGAAGAATTTATGAATGCTTCTTATCAACTTGTCGCATTTGGTTGTATTTTCACATGAAAATCAAGCTAGTTTTGTGATGAGAAAAAGAGTAGAGGGTTCACAAAAATACTATGATCCTACAAGTTGGGACTACAGAAAGTCCTCTATTCCATATGCTATAAATTAAAACACGATCTTTATTTTATTTACTATGAATATTAATATACCCTCAAAGTTCGTAAATCATAAATACTACGTAGTGATATGACTTAATAGAATACTAGATATAATTAATGATAGAATATTCAATGACTCCATTGGACACAATTGGGCATATTCACAATATTCGATAACTCATTTGGAGTCACCTTCCTCTTGGACACTATTGATACCATATCAGCCCAGACCAACTTATGGCCTAACATGACAGGACCCATCTTAATCTCCTATGGATTATCGTGGGAGGTGCTTGCTCCCGTCTGACACCGCGTGTTAGACAAGGGATAAACCCGTCGCACGCTCGGGGTTATCTAGAGTGCGCCAAGATCTGTGGCGGCATGTGATGTGTTAGGACCCGTCCCGAATCCCCCGGGATTAACGTGGGACGTGCATGATCCTGTCTGACACCGCGTGTCAGACCAGGGAAATTTCCGACTCTAGCCCTCACCGGAGCTTCTAGAGTACGCCAGGATCGTAAGAGGAGGAGTGTGATGTCTCGGTCTCTACTACAGCCCACATCTGCGATCAACCTGAAGGGCATTAAAAACAGTAAAAGCTGTGAGTGGACGAAAATCAATCATTTAATAAAAATACTTTCATATAAAAACATTTATGCCCTTCACTAAAAAGCATGAATGCATTCAAAAACCGTTTATCAAAACATTCACAAAACCATTAGGGTCTTAGCCCAACACCTTTTCTCAAACCATTTGAAGCACTGGGGCCTTAGCCTAAAACCGTAAACCATAGGGACCCTGCCCAAATCAAATCAAATCAAGTGGGTCTCAGCCCAACACTAGTCACATGGGAACTGAGCCCAAAACTCATTTCTGAAATCATAAAACACGGGGTCTCAGCCCCACAACTATCTCAGTGAAATACCAATCATAAACACGGGGTCTTAGCCACCAATCAATCCCCGTAAAACCTCATGCATATATATATATATATACATATATATAACCCATCCTCGGCATCTCATATGCCCAATCTACAACCCGTCACGATATATCTAAGTATGCATACTACTCGAGTCTCGTCTCCGAGTCCTCTCCCAGGATCTACGATGTCTGGGAGGATTTGTCCAAAATCCAGGATCTACGACGTCTGGAGGACTGTCCCCGGACCCAGTCCTTGACTATAACATATCTCACACTCCTGGGCATGTGCTCCCTCTTGGAGTCATTCATCCCAGGCAGTGGATTGTGACACTCCAGGATCTACGAGGTCTGGAGGAGACTAATCACATAGGAGGGTATACACATATCAAATACTTTCTTTCTCAAAACATTTTTCAACTGGGTCTCATACCCGATTCATCTCACCAAGTCAACTGGGTCTCATACCCGGTTCATCTCAACAGGATTCCTCGAATCCGATTCAAATCCAAATCTCTCCGGGACTCAAGCCCAAATTCACATTTCAATAGGGTCTTGAACCCGAGTTTCTATTTCATTAACCATAACTGGAACTCAAGCCCGATTTCACGATTCAACGGGGCCTCAAGCCCGATTTCACAATCTTAGGCCTCAAGCCCGATATCAGAACCAAAAGGGCCTCAAGCCCGGCACCATAAATCAACGGGGCCTCAAGCCCGATATCACAACAACTGGGCCTCAAGCTTGAATCGTAAACCAACAGGGCCCTTAGCCCGATCATATAACACAAATGGGCCTCCAGCCCGATTTCTCGTGAAATCAAATAGACTCCAAGTACGAGGTTTTCCAATCAAATGGGTGGGTCTCATGCTCGATTTCATGTTTTCCAATCCAAAACCCATTCACCAAACCCTCACAGAAGATATAGCACGTATAAGCATGGTATAAAACCGAAAATCTCGAAATACATGCAAATACGTAAATACTAGCTACCGCAAAAAAATGCACTCATGGCATCACAAAAAATGTATTAAAAATCATATAAAACATTTATGCATGCATCAATTTAGAAAACAAGGTCCACTCATAGACCGTCCGAAGCCACGCCTCGATACACGCGCCATAAGCCTCTCCCGGGCTGATCACCGTCACCGGGGCTCCCAAACCTGTCCAAATCGTAATAGAGGGTTACTAACTATTTAAATAACCCCTCACTAAAGCCCCGTAATTTTTCGAAATTTTTAACTATTTTTAAAGTCGATCCTAAACCTTCGGACGTCCCGAACTATATCGAAATTGTGTCCGATCGACTCGAAACCAGTCTCAAAATGTTTGTTATATCGAATAGATGATTTCACATGTTGGAACCACCTCCAGAAAATGCTTCACGTGCCCCCACGCGCCGTCCAAAGGGGCTGCGCGTGTGGTCACGCGCCCTGCACAGTGCCTATCCCTGTCTTTCGACATACCGGGTCCGACCGGTCCACCTGTAATTCCGGTCCGACCGGACCGGCAGAACCGGTCCAGTCCATTCCTCCCTCATTTTCGGTCTGTTTCTTCCCCTTTCAATTCCTATATCTATGTTTCTTCAATTCCTACCAATTTATGGATTCAAAATTATTAAAACAAGCCTAGAAGATCACCTTTCAATTTGATTTTCATGGCTCTGTTTTTCCCGTCTCTGTCTAGGCCGCACCACCGTTCTCCTTCATTCAAAATCGGTCTCACAGGTTCGTATGAACCTCCCAAACATCATAACATCATCAAAGTCCTTCCTAAATGTCCAAAATGAGGAATTTGAAATTTGAAAAACAAAGGGGTTCGGGTCTTACTGTTCCTCCGCCGTCCACGGCGGCTCACCACCCTTGCCGTCGTCGTCCAACCTCCCTAGCACTCTCAGCCACTCTCAGTTCCTCTCTCAAATTCAAATGGGGGAAAAGGGTTGGATTTTGGGTTGAACGGGTTTGGTGAGATGATCGAATGAAAAGAAAAGGAAGGGAATGGAGATGCATGTATGTGATCATACTAGGCAATGGATGAGTGACACTTGTCACTCATCCATTGGGCCAGAAACAAAATATCTGGGCCCCCATTAATGACAATGTCCCTCGTCTCGTCAATCGTGCAATAGTGCCACGGAACATCCGTGAACTGTAACTTTTCTGTCAAACATTCGATTTCGATGTGCCGCCTGTCTACGGACTCGTGACGTCCCGATCTACCTCACGGTCATCGACCCTCGTGCATCAGACCTCCCGAGTCAAAAGTCAACTTTTCGCCTCGTTCAGGGGTAAAATGGTAATTTCACCTTGAACGTCCGTTAATCCTCGGCTAATTTCCGATTAGCCTCACTAATCCATAGTTAGTCTTAATTAATCGTTAAAATCAGGGACGGGTTATTACATGATGTCTCCGTTTCTGCTACGGCCTGCGTCCGAGATCAACCTGAAAAGTATTAAAAACATAAAAATTGTGAGTGGATAAAAATAAGCAGTTTATAAAAACAATTAATTGAAATACACTTATACCCTTCACGTAAAAGCATGCATGCATGCATCATAAAATAGTATTTCAAATACTTTTCTGAAAAGTAAGACGTATTGCTTTTCAAATCAAATTTGAGAAAAACATGGCACAACCAAAGCCCTTTCCTCAATAGGGACCCAGCCCAAAACCAAATCATACAGGGTATCAGCCCAAATAGAAAACAAGTACAGGGCCTCAGCCCAAATCAAATCACTTAGGGGACGTCGGCCCCACTAGAAAACCATGTGGGAAGTTGATAACGCCCAAACTACGCATTAAATTAAATACGTAATTCGGGTATTATGCAATTTAAACCCTTTTTGTGTAGTTGTAGTATTGGTAAATATGGATCGTTCTTAACCGGGGAAATTAGGGAACATTAATAATATGTTAGTTAAAAAGAATAATGAATAATCAAAGAATAATGAATTAAAGAATTAAAGAATTAAATAATTAAAGAATTAAAGAATTAAATAATAAAGAATTAATAAATGAATTAAAGAATAAAGGAATTAATGAAATAAAGAATAAAAGAATAAAAGAATAAAAGAATAAAAAAATAAAAAAATAAAGAATTAAATGAGAGGTTTAAAAGATTGTAATCATAGTGTCGATGTGGCATCTAACCAAGCAACGGACATGTTAAAATACTACACTGGACCACGGGATAGGCCTACTAGAAGACCTCAAAGATCACACAAGGTCCATTACTATTCCCCTAACCTAAACCCTTGACAAATTCTATAAATAGGGAGCCCCTCACCCATTAAAAGGGACAACTCTCTCCATTCTCTCTAGTATCTCTCAAAGGCTCATAGCCTCATATATATGTACAAAATATCATATTATTAATGAGAGTGAGGCAACACCGTGGACGTAGCCCAATTTGGGTGAACCACGTACTTTCTTGTGTCTTGATGTGCGTGTGTGTCTTTACAGTCTCGTTGGTACAATTTTTGCATCAATAGTTTGGCGCCGTCTGTGGGAATCGATACAAAAGGTTATGTCGGTTCTTTTCAATTTTTCTCACCTGCTAAAACACCATGGCCACCAAGAACACCAAGAAAAACCCAGAAAATACAATATGTCCAATACGCAGGAAGAACCCAAGGAAATTCTTCTTTCTCGGTTGGTCGAAGCCCCTTGTGCTTCTCTCACAAAGCCTATTTCCCACCACAATATATATATATATATATTATAGCCTCTGCAAACCACAAATATTTGTACTTTAAACCCCTACAAACTCTGCCCACCACAAAAAAATAACAGGTACTTTTTAGCCTTTTGTAGGCATCTACCCACCACAAAAAGTACATATATAACCATGCTCGGTCGGTCTCCCGATGCCCACTCGGTCGGTCTCTCGATGTCCTCTCGGACTCCCTACTTGGTCGGCCTCCCGATGTCCCTTCGGACCCCCTCTTCATCAGTCTCCACCGATGTCCCCTCGGACTCCCTCTTCATTGGTCCCCACCAATGTCCCCTAGGACTCCCTGCTCGGTCGGTCTCCCGATGTCCCCTCGGACTCCTCGCTCGGTCGGCCTCCCGATGTCCCCTCGGACCCCCTCTTCATCGATCCCAACTGATGTCCCCTCGGACTCCCTCTTCATCGGTCCCCACTAATGTCCCCTCAGACTCCCTCTTCATCGGTCCCCACCAATGTCCCCTCGGACTCCCTGCTCGGTCGTCCTCCCGATGTCCCCTCGGACTCTATGCTCGGTTGGTCTCCCGATGCCCATTCGGTCAGTCGGTCTCCCGATGTCCCCTCGGACTCCATACTCGGTCGGTCTCCCGATGCCCACTCGGCTGGTCTCCCAATGTCCACTTGGACTCCCTGCCCGGTCGACCTCCCGATGTCCCCTCAGACCTCCTCTTCATCGGTCCCCACTGATGTCCCCTCAGACTCTCTCTTCATCGGTCTCCACCGATGTCCCCTCGGACTCCCTACTCGGTCGGTCTCCCAATGTCCCCTCGGACTCCCTGCTCGGTCGGCCTCCCGATGTTCCCTCGGACTCCATGGTTGGTTGGTCTCCCGATGCCCATTCAGTCGGTCTCCCGATATCCCCTCAGACTCCATGCTCGGTCGGTCTCCCCATGCCCACTCGGTCGGTCTCCCAATGTCCTCTCGGACTCCCTGCTCGGTCGACCTCCCGATGTCCCCTCAGACCTCATCTTCATCGGTCCCCACTGATGTCCCCTTGGACTCCCTCTTCATCGGTCTCCACCGATGTCCCCTCGGACTCCCTGCTCGGTCGGTCTCCCAATGTCCCCTCAGACTCCCTGCTTGGTCGGCCTCCCGATGTCCCATCGGACCCTCTCTTCATCGGTCCCCACCGATGTCGCATTGGGCTCCCTGCTGAGTCGGCCTCCCGATGTCCCCTCGGACTCCATGCTCGGTCGGTCTCCCGATGCCTATTCGGTCGGTTGATCTCCCCGCTCGGTCGGTCTCCCGATGTTCCCTAGGACTCCATGCTCGGTTGATCTCCCGATGCCCTGCTCGGTCGGCCTCCCGATGTCCCTTCGGACTCCATGCTCGGTCGGTCTCCCGATGCCTACTCGGTCGGTCTCTAGATGTCCCCTCGGACTCCCTGCTCGGTCGACCTCCCGATATCCCCTCGGACCCCCTCTCTATTGGTCCCCACCGATGTCCCATCGGGCTCCCTGCTTAGTCGGTCTCCCAATGCCCCCTCGGACTCCTTACTCGATCGGTCTCCTGATTACCCCTCGGACACCCTGCTCCGTTGGTTCCCACTGATGTGCCCTCGGAATCCTTGCTAGGTCGGTGTCCACCGATGTCCCCTCAGACTCTCTACTCGGGCGATCATCACACTCTCATGGCAAACAACTCAGTATGTACCAAGGAAAACCTCATAACACGCCTGAATACAACCAGGTAACACTTTCAATCAGAAATCCCTTTTAACCATCATTACTGACATACGCATACATGTCACACATACATGCCCTTACGCATACTGACATACATGTCACACATACACGCCCTAGCGCATACCGATATACATGTCACTCATACATGACATACATACATGCCCTCGTGCATATACGCATACATGTCACACATACATGCCCTCGCGCATATCGACATACATGTCACTCATACATGACATACACACATGCCCTCGTGCATATTGACATACATGTCACTCATACATGGCATACATACATGCCCTCGTGCATATTGACATACATGTCACACATATGTGCCATCGTGCATGCCGACATACATAACACTCATCCATGTCAAGCATACATAAACTCATACATACGCTCGACACATTACCGAGCTGCTCGACACACTACCAAGCACCCACATCAACTTAACGCATACCGAGCTACTCAACTACCGAGCCCACTGTCAATGCTACACTCAGCTCACATGTCGACAGACACATATATGCAGCCACGCATCCCTCACAGGCAGTCAGATTCATACATGGAGTCATACTCACGGGGGACTACCAGAGTGCAATCGCATCATCGTCAATCCACTCAGACATAAAACACCCTATGAGGGCTCCTCTCTTTCGCGTCCTACCTCGACTGAGGACTTGGGGGACTGATGGTACACCGAGCAGAGCAGTGCAAAAGTTCACCGTTGCTCGGTCAATACACTTTACTTGAAATTACTCAACCGAGGCAGTCCGCCTCGGTCAAGAACTGGGGGACTTGTTGACGTGGCATCTGACCAAGCAACGGACCTGTTAAAATAGTACACTGGACCACGGGATACTAGAAGACCTCAAAGATCCCATTTCTATTCCCCTAACCTAAACCCTAAACAAATTCTATAAATAGGGAGCCCATCTCCCATTAAAAGGGACCTCTCTCTCCTTTCTCTGTAGTATCTCTCAAAGGCTCATAACCTCATATATATGTACAAAATATCATATTATTAACGAGAGTGAGGCAACACCGTGGACGTAGCTCGATTTGGGTGAACCAAGTACTTTCTTGTGTCTTGGTATGCGTGTGTTTTTATAGTCTCGTTGGTACAATTTTTGAATCAACACATAGAATAAAGAAAACAAGTAAAAATAATTAAGAAATTAATTCTACTTCTACTTTAACTTTTGTGCAAGTGAACTTTCTTCAAACACATATTTTTACCAACAGTCTAACATCATGCTCATATTGAACCAATCACGAAATCCTACCTTAATCATCTCAAATACATGCATACATTTTTCAATATTATAAATGCACCGAACAGTGGTCATAAACACTTATAATACGATTCACCTTATGTTATTGATTTCAATGTGCATCAAACATTTAAATCTCTTCAATTTTCTACTAAGTGCACCGAACAGCGGTCATAAACACTTAGCGTTAAATTGAAGGTTAAGCTCTAAAACATATGATGTAAATGAAATTCAAAAATTAAAACACATGGAGATTGTATTCACATTTACAAATGTTAGAAAGAAAATACCAACACATATATTGAAATATAAGTAAACCGAGACAATAACGAGAATTTAAGTAAGGGAAATAAAGTTACACTTTCGGAACCCAAGAACAGCTTGTGATTCCGAAAGTGGATGGAAACAATGGAATGTTATTCATAAGGAACACGGAACAGCGGCTGGAACCTTGTGAAGATGGAGGATAAAACATAACAATTCGGATTTAAATTCTAGAATTATTTCGGAAATACTCGGCCTAGGTATTTCTTAAGAAAAGCATAAAAATGTGTTTAAGAGATCTCAAAGAAAATCACAAGAACAAAGTAAAGAAGAAATGAAATTAAGAAATAACATAAATTAAAAACAAGAATTAAAAGAAAGCTAATTAAATAAAAAATCTACAAGAAGTTAAAATGGTCCCCAAAAATGTCTCTCAAAAGAGAGAAAAATAAAAAGAACTAAACTAAGAACTAAAATGAACTAAGAGAATAGAAGAAATAGGAAAAATGGGGACCCCTAAACAAGTAAAATGCACCCCTATTTATAGGGAGAAAAATCTACTTAAAAAAAACTAATAAAGTAAATAAAAATTACAATAAAAAATAAATAAAAATGAAATGATGAAATTAGGCATGGGTGGAGTAGTTGTGTGCAGGAAAATGGGTTGCATGAAGTGATTGGGCTGCAAATTGATGAGACTGGACCCTAGGCAGCATGTTAGGCGCAGTGCAGGTGGGCTCTGGGTGATAAACTTGACTGGGTAGGTGGGCTGTGTTCAGGTGCATGCGCGGGTTAGGAGCTAGTGGGTCAGGAGCTGGGCGCACATGGGCTTCAGAATTTTGAAGGCCGAGCAAGTGGCTGTAAGGGCTAGACGTGGAGGGCTGCAGGCGCGTGAACTGGGCTTCCATTTTGGGTTGGTTTCTTTAGGCGGCAGCTAGGTTGCGTCAAATGGATGGGGCTACTGGGTGCGAGCTGGTTGTGGGTTGCAGGGGCACTCCTCTGGGCTGCACAAAGGAAAAAAATGGCCTGGACTTAAAATATGAATTTGGGCTGTGCAAAATCAAAATTAATTAATTAATATAATTCAATCGAATTTCGTTCATAATTTCTTCGTTATAATTCCGATCGGGACGATTCTATCGCCAAAACGCTCCAAATTACAAGCTTTGTTTATTTTAAAAAAAATATCACAAAAAAAATTATTTTATCTAACTATTTATTATTTTAATATTAAAAGTCAAGTATAAAGGGTATAAAATAATATAAGATAATGCTTAATTAACGATCTATCAGAAGTCAGCCTATCATTATCTCAGTATCAGTCACGATTCTAATCTTAGCACGTGTGCAAGTAGGCTCAGGACCGCTCAGAATCCTAGCATGTCACTGTGAACAAATCACCCGCCGTGACCGTCTCTAGATTATCGTGAAAACATCACCAATCGATCTTAGAGAACAACAGCACACTTGAGACGAGCCTCCCTGGGTCGTCGTCTCTAACGGCTACTCGACAACAGGCAGTGAACCGTGACCTCTCCGGAAGGAACATATCCGCACTCTGAAGGCGAGCGTCATACCACCCGAGACTCTAACTGGAAAATCATTGTCAACAAGACTCTAACCCGATCGACCAGGACTCTAATCAGAAAATCATTAATAGGGCCACAAGCCCGAAATATCACCAAATGGGTCACAGCCCGAAAACCAGTTTCTAACGACACTTCACATTCTAGGATTTCTCGAATCCTATCAAATCCACAACTAGGTCTCATGCCCGAAATATCTTTCATAAATCTCATAACTGGGTCACAGTCCGATACGTTTCACGTTTGACTATAATCTAGGTCAAACAATAATTCAATTGGATCATATGCCCGAAAGTTATTTTCAAATCTAAAAACCATTTCACTTTGCAAAATCCCATTTGACTAACACCCGAATCAAAGACTAAATCAACTGGGACTCATCCGTGAAATCCTCTAAAACTGTAAATCAAGTACTCAGTTTCACGCCTCTCCGTGAAACAATCACAATCACATAAAACACATGCACGTAGTATACTCGGTCGAAGCCCAAACATCATATAAAACAAAAATTTCGAACTACGTGCAATATTGCATTTTCTACGAAAATGCCAAATCAACAGTATGATCGCATGCCCTCAAGGCATCTCAAATCATGTATATAGAACATATAAAACATGTATGCATGCATCATAATTTATAAACCAAAGTCCACTTATAGACCGTCCAAGCTGCGCCTCAAAATTCGCGTCGTAAGCCACTATGGGGCTAATCCATACTCTCTGAGACGTCCGGATATGTCCAAAACATGTCCAATTGTCACTAACAACTTCTATAAGTTCATAACATAGACCCTCACAAATCCCGGTATGGTCAACGTGTCCTGGACACACTTTATGAGGCTTAAAATCTCTATTTGACCAACCAAATGATGATCGACCTGAAACTACCACCATTGGATTCAGATCGTCGAAACCTTTCGAACAAAATTGAACTGGCCTCGAATTTTATTCCCACGCGCCCCCACTCGTGAATCAAAGTCAAGGTCAACTCTAGCCAATAGTCAACGTTGATGTCAGCAAAGTCAACGCTGACGTCAGCATTACGTCATCCTAACAACTGTCAGGTTTGTCATGTCAGTGACACATGGCATCATCTAATTGGTCCATTTCACTGACATATCAAGCTGACTGGGCACTGACAAGCAACATGTGTTGACCCACGACTAGGCCACCTGGCCTAACCTTTGACATGATCACATCACTGATGATATCATCATCTCCTTCCTCGCGACGGGTCAGACCTGAATGTCTGTACTGGGTCGCGCAGACCCGTGACCTTGACCCGGCTCTCATTTCCTCATTTCAAGTCCATTTTTATCCTAGTTTCTTCCGAAATGATCATCATCAACCCAGTAACATCCCTAACTAATAAAAAACAAGAAAAACAGACTAGAAATTCACCTTCAATTGATGAATAGTAAGCTCAACCTTCTAGCTCTGTTTTTCATCAACTCTGGTCATCACTGCCCTCGAAATCAACCCATAGAAGGTCATACAAACCAAGAAATAGTTTAGGATCAATAGAATCCTTCAACAAACGTTAAAAATTGATTTTCCAATGTTTGGGTAAAAAACAGTTTCGGGTTTGCCTGTGCTTTCTAGACTCCTCCGCCGTCCATGGCGGTCCTGCTGCCTCCCACAACTTCCCTCAGTCCATCACTCACCCCTAGTCACTCTCTTGGCCTCAACCGAATTGCAAATGGGGTAGGGGAAGGATTTTTGGGGGTTTTGGGTTTAGTTGAATGAAAGAGAGAAAAGGGAGAGATACGCATGAATGAAAAAGCAAGGGGTAATGGATGAGTGACACTTGTCACTCATCCATTGGGCCTGACCAAAATATTTGGGCCCATAAAGGACAAATGTTCACTTGCCTCATAATTCATGCAATAGTACCTAGAACCTTCTGTGACCCGTAGCTTTTTCGTACGATGTCTGATTTTGACATGCCTCCTATCTACGAACTCGTATCGTCTCAATCTACATAACAGTCCTCGATCCACGTGCATTGGACCTTCCGGGTCAAAAGTTAACTTTTTACCCACGTTTAGGACCATAATCGTCTTTTTACCCTGAATGTCTGACAATCCTCAACTAATTCCCGATTAGTCTCAGTAATCCTTAATAAGTTCGTAATTAATCCCGTAAATTCAGGACAGGTCGTTACAATTTTCCCTCCTTAAATAATTTCGTCCTCAAAATTCAAACTAACCCAATTCCACAACCAGACGGTGGAAATCCAATCATGCCTCCAACTCAGGGCACTCCCATGTAAACGTAAACGCCCGACAACTAACCACAGTACTCGTCGGTACTCAATGTCACCCGACGTGTACCCCAATCCAAGGGTCAATGCTGAAACTTAGCTCATCCTCTGCGATCGTATCCCACAACCTCGTGACCAACCGTTACCAGAAGCTTTCAAAGCATCAAAACTCTAATCTCACCATCCAAGTCTTGATTCCCAAATCCCGAGAATCCACACGTCAGCTCGTAAGTCTCACTCGAGACACCAACACTCGTCGATCTCACCTATTACTCTGACAAGTCTTCTATACTAAGTTGACATCCTATTCAGCTTTTCAGTCTGACAATTCTTCTCAGATAACAATCCATACTAACATCTCGTGTAGTATGAAATCTGCCGACTCTACTCAACCACTGCTCAAGTTGTACATTACACGTCCTATCTCATAAGACGTTTTCCCAACATCCAACACACTCACGACGTTCTGTCGTATCTAGCTGGCAACTCACAGCTCCATTGTGCTTCTGTTGTGCAACTCTGATATCGACTCGCTATAGAGTCCCATCAGAATACCTTGTCTCACTAAGAGACCAACTCTGTGTTTCTCGACTCACCCTCGCGTCCCAAAAACGTACCTCGTGTCACTCAGCGACCTATGCTGTAATCCCGATTCATATCAAGTCTCAAACTGACACCTTACTAATCCTGTCGGCACGCCAATCGACATCTCACCCATCTTGGGTGTATCTGGATCCCATCGACTACTTGCTAGCAGAGATTTTCACAACATAAGCACGAGGGTTCCCCTAGACCTTCTTGGCCCTGAGCTCCAAGCTTACAGAATAACCGAACCCTCGCAATCCACTCAGTAGTGCACAGTAATCAATGCCCGGTCGTCGTACTGAATGTACAATCAACATCGGACTCCGTCCGATTACCATATCATTTCATGTCCCTCTGGGGCACAACCTGATGATCGTATCTCATCGATCAAATTGCTCGATCCTCAACAATCATGACATCAATCATACACCGCTCACTGGTGCGTCCATAACACACGATCACCCAGGCACTACTTATATGCCTGATCAGGGACTACACTCAACCACATACCAATCAACACTCCAAACATCGCTTGGATCTGATCCGTCCCTCATATGGATAACATGCCAATCATGTTCCAACATTGGAACCCGTCCGCCTGAGCTCTGCAATGGACGTACCATATTATAGTCGATGTCTTCTCTGAGCTCTCGTTGTCCCCCGACTAACTCCAGAGATAGCCCAGCCAGTTCACTAACCAACCTCATCCCTTGGTTCATTCCAAAGGTCAACTGGATCATGTCACCCAGACATACCAATCTCGAACCTGTCAGTTATCTACCACCGTCCAATAACACTACATAGTCATCCACCACCAATACAGTCTCCCCAACATGAGCGATAACGAACTTGCTAATAGCCTACTCAAGGCATCAGCTATTCATCTCGATCCTCTCAACCTATTGAGGGTCCACACTAGATATCTCGGTGAGTATCACATAACCCATGACACATGGTAGGAATACTTATTTCGTACCAGCTCAATATCAGTTATCTTGTCGACAATAACTCCCGAAGTTTCATCAAATTGCCATAGATAACACGAGGGCTCTCATAAATGATATACCAACCCGAGTGATCCCCACATCCACTAAATTCAGTTACAAGATTCTCAACTCTTAACTCTGTCGGTATCTCCTGACAAGCTGGCTGCAACGTACGTTACGTACCCGGAAAAACTCCTCTAGACGTGACAACCACAACACTATCCGATAACACATCGGGAACTCGAGCACAACCTAAAACTCACTCCAAGCTCATTGGGATAACTAGGGACATCACAACATATCCCACGTCTTTCACGACCATACGACAAGGTGGTCTTGGCCTCTAAGTCGTCACTCACGCTGACATCAACTACGTGTCTTGAAACCCAATTTGTGTTAGCTCAAGGCTTTACTTGCCTTTTATCGTACCGTTTATGCACATCCAATAGGTGATTTCATCACTATACCCGTCGGCATACTAGCTCGCATGTCCCAACTGTATGGGATCAACTCCTACACGTAACACTCGTGCAATCCGTTCAAGGATAACTAAGGTGCCTGCCACCCGTCCAGGCATACGTCGTGCCTTCCGTAAACCAACTGAACTCCATCTCACTGATCTACTCGGGATCCTCTCTATGTCACTCAGCGATCACTACCACCGTGAGTCGCATGTTGATCACTCAAGGCTCGGAGCTCGAAGAAACCCTTTTCCAAGCTCCCTAAGTACATGAACCCTATGACGCTTCTGCATCGTCCATATCCAGTTGGTCGTTGTAGAATTCCATTAAACTTATCTCCATTCGAGATGCCACATCCTCACTCGAGTCTTACTCTCAAGACTCGACCCAAACCGATAAAGGCTCATTGCCTCAATCGTCATCGCAGTCATCGCACTCAGGATGAACCGAATCTAACCGGAGATCTCTGCTCGTACCTCGACAAGACTAGGGCAGATATAATGTAAGAACGTTCCTCAAACGTCGCTCAACTCTCAATAGTCTCCTCCACGTCCGTCGATGACAATGTCTGTCACAACCTTTGTGCATACCAATCCAAGAAACGCTCTGCTATCGTGACTCCATACTCATGCAGGCAACTAACCCAATGTACCTACTGCTCAACGCGTATAATCCATTGATCGGTCCGCCCCAAAATTGGGTCCACAAGTACTACTATCCTGGTAACTTGTCCAATCACTCTCAATCTAAGGTCATCCATGACCTTGGCTGCTCACTACAGCACATCCCTCCTGACCGATCCATCTATTTCGACTCTGAAAAGTCGTCATACAGGGGTAGTTGGTACTCAACTAACCAGTAACCACGATCTGAGGATCCCATCCACTCGTAACTCTACGGCCTCTAGCCGTTGGGCCCATAATAAACTTGGCCCTACGCTGGGTCTAACACTGCTCAACCAGGGTCTAACACAGCTCAACCACGGCATGAGATGCCATTCCAACACCCATTCTGGATCTAATACACTAAAACATGGCATACCCTGCCAATCAAAACCCATGGCATACCATGCCAATAGAATCTATGCCAGATAAAACCCTCATATAGATTCATTTCCACCTAACTTTCTTAGTCCAACCCTCACTACTAGGTTGATGACGAGCTGTTCTTATCGTAGAGACATCACATCTGGCACATACGCAGCACACTGAGAGAAAAAATATGGTTTGATATCAACTTGACAGGACCCATCCCAATCCCCCTTGAATTATCGTGGCATATGCCTGCTCCCGTCTAACACTGAGTGTCAGCCAAGGGATAAACTCGTCACCCGCTCGGGGTTATCCAGAGTACGCCAGGATCTGTGGCGGCATGTGATGTCTCTGTCTCTGCTACAACTGATAAGTCACAAATTAAGCATCATTTCAACGGTATTTCTTATCCCTTTTACTTATCTTTTGATTATAATAATTCAAACAATAGAAGAAAATTATCTCTTTTGTGAAGTTTGTGCAGATTGCTTAGTTGAGGTTTAAATCATGTTTTGCAATGAAATGTGATCTTTCCAAGGCTAAATATTTAAGGACTCATCAAGGACTCATCAAGGGCCTCATATTTCCCATTTACATGACTAAGATCCACCAAGACCCTAAAAGTCACGGCCTAGCCCCTAGAAGCCCACAAAATGCGGTTAAGGGTGTTTTAGGGGGTTTACTTGTGCATCAAGCAACTTTGGACTAATTTTCCTACCTTTCTCAATGAGGAATGACATGAATTGACTTGGATAAGAAGACTTAAATATATTCCTAAACAGATCTTGAAGTTAAAGAGGCAAGAAACAAGGAAAAAGAAGTTTCTCGGAAATTAAGAAACCATCTTGTACATGGTTAGGGTTAATTAACTTCCCTAGCCGCAATTTATCATGTTCCCTTTATTTTAGGGCAATGTAATCTGATTTAGGATAGCATTAAATGAATTCCTAGTCAAAGACGAAGTCAAGTAGTGAAAAGAAGGAAGGAAAGGGACTCCTTGTACAAGAAGGACACAAAAAAAGGGCTAACTATGGTTTTTAACGGAAATAAGGAGTTTTCCTCCTTGTTTTGGGGATGTTTTCCCTTTTCTTTGAGGGATATGTTAGGTTAGGTGTTTGGGGTTATAAATAGATGTTTTCACATTGTTTTTGGACGTCCAATTTACCTCCTAAGGTCCCAAAACTCTGCAAAAATTTCTACTCAAAGTTTATACACAAAGTAGCCGCAATATACCCTTTTGTTCATGCTTTTGGATTGAAGTCTTGCATCTTCTTTGTGGCGTGAAGCTTGGGGGAAGAAGAAGTGTTTGTGACACTTCTCTCACACATTATTCATCTTAGTATTTGTGTTTCTTAATCCCTAATCTCTTTATGTTTATATGCATTCAATTATGATGTTTGTTAACTTAGTTATGCGTGAGTAGTTTCCTATCTCTTATTTGTAATCTAAACTCATGACTTCCTAGGATTGCACATCACTTTACTAGGGATAGTGTACTGTCATTAAATCTTCTTCATGTTTCATGCATTATCATGCACCATCGGTAATAGTTGTTTAAGGGCGGGTACATCAGTCTTAAACATGCAATTCTAAGAGAAGATAAATGTGTGGGGTGAGCCTTAGCCAGACCCTTGCATGGGCACTTAATTCAGATACATGCATAATTATTTTAATCAACGAAATCTAAGGAGAACTATAATTGGTAAAGGTGGATAACATGTCCTAATTCGTCCTAATCATCCAATAAACTTTCAAATCAAGTTTTTCATCATTTTGCACTTGTTTTCATCATTTAATTTCGTTCTAATCATCACTCAAAACCCCCCAACATTTTTGTACTTTTTCTCAAGTTGTTTCATTCCAAACTAAGTGGATTCACGTTGAACAAGTCCTCGAGGGATCGACCTTTGCAAACCTACTATACTCGTCATACGATTTTGTGACGTTGTTCTTCTATCAAGTTTTTGGAGCCGTTGTCGAGGACTTGTCCCTCAATGGTGTCCATATAGGTTGGAATTATTTAACTTGGTTGGTTTATTTGTTTTTAGGTACTAATTCATGTCACGCAGGTCCTCAGTGGAGGGAACAACTCACGACCATACTTGTTCCTCCCGGAACTCTTCAATTCACGGCAGCCCCCCACCTAGCCCTCATGCCATGGACAACCCACAAGATCGTACTATGGTGAATTCCCTATCTCAAGGTATCTTCGATGGCATGGAAATCGAGGCCCAAATTGCATTTGAGAAGATAGCTCAAAGGGAGAAACATTTTAGTTACCGAGGCCACTCAAAGTGGAAATTCGGGACAAGAAGGGGAGTGAGAATAGAGTTGTTGATCATATGAGTCGTCTAATCCATGGCTCGAATGAAAAAGATGATCACTTGTCCTTGCACGAGACATTCGCCGATGAACAACTTTTCAGCATTGAAGCAATCAATCCATGGTACGCTGATTTGATTAACTTTATTGTAACGAAGAAATTCCCTTCTTTTTTGAACAGGTACCAAAGGAATAAGCTTGCTAAGCAAGCTAGGAATTACATTTGGGACGAGCCCTACCTATGGAAACATTGCCCGGATAAAATCATTCGACGATGCATTCCCGATTGTGAGGTACGTTCTATACTTGAAAAGAAGGGTACAAGCAATTATCAACCTAAGAAATAAGATTTAGCCCTATCCTTAAGTGAAAAGTTAAACAACCTCAACCTAATTTCATTCTCAGTCATCCCATTGATACGAAGAGTAGAACAAACCTGGAGAAAGTCCTGAATATGAAGGTGAGGGTTTGCTCCAAAGAGTCTATAAAACGTACGCAACATGTGAATGGTCCCAGACTTAAGCTCAAAGTTCTCAACGGTGCTTGCAGGAAAGATAATGGGGAAGTGATCTTCGGGCACATGAGGGGCTGCAAACTCCCGAAGGAGCCTAAGGGCAGGAGGAGGGACAAGAGCACGATCTTGTGGGTTGTCCATGGCACGAGGGCTTGGTGGGGGACTGCCGTGAATTGAAGAGTTCCGGGAGGAACAAGTAGGGCCGTGAGTTATTCCCTCCACTGAGGAGCTGCGTGACATAAACTAGTACCTGAAAAACAAATAAACCAACCAAGTTAAATAATTCCAAACTATATGGACACCGTTGAGGGGCAAGTCCCCGGCAACGGTGCCAAAAACATGATAGAAGATTTATCAACCAAGAAATTATGAATGCTAACTCCTAATGTAAAACTTTCCAAGTGTACAAAATCATATGACGAGTATAGTAGGTTTGCAAAGCTCGATCCCTCGAGGGCTTGTTCAACGTGAATCCACTTAGTTTGGAATGAAACAACTTGAGAAAAAGTACAAAAACGTTGGGGGTTTTGAGTGATGATTAGAACGAAATTAAATGATGAAAACAAGTGCAAATGATGAAAAACTTGATTTGAAAGTTGATTGGATGATTAGGACGAATTAGGAGATGTTATCAACCTTTACCAATTATAGGTCTCCTTAGATTTCGTTGATTAGATTAATTATGCATGTATCTGAATTAAATGCCCATGCAAGGGTCCGACTAAGACTCACCCCACACATTTATCTTCTCTTAGATTACATGTTTAAGCGTGATGTACCCGCACTTAAACAACTGTTACCGATGGTGCATGATAATACATGAAACATGAAGAAGATTTAATGACACTACACTATCCCTAGTAAAGTGATGTGCAATCCTACGAAGTCATGAGTTTAGATTACGAATAAGATTCCCCCTTTTAAACGTGATGCTACAAATTGCAGGGTGAACACAAACATCACGGTGATCTGTCAAGCAATCACATCGACAATTATACTTAAATGAGGTGATCAAACTTACAAGCATAAATTGAGTTCATGAAGCATAGTAATCCAAGAAATCCAGGCATACATAACAACCATAATCAACAGCCAGAAATCTAATTATAAACTAACATGGCTAGGGCTTCAAACAGCCCTAATCCTAAAGGAAACTACTCACGCATAACTAAGTTAAAAAACATCATAATTGAATGCATAAAAATTTAAAGAGATTAGGGATTAAGAAACACGAATACTAAGATGAATGATGTGTGAAAGAAGTGGCACAAACACTTCTTCTTCTCCCAAGCTTCACGTCACAAAGAAAATGCAAGACTTGAATCCAAAAGCATGAACAAATGGGTAAATTGCGACTACTTGTGTATAAAATTTGAGCAGAAATTTTTGCAAAGTTTTGGGACCTTAGGAGGTAAATTGGACGTCCAAAAACAATGAGAAAACATCTATTTATTACCCCAAACACCTTCCCTAACATCTCCCTCAAAGAAAATGGAAAATAGCCCCAAAACAAGGAGGAAAACTCCTTGTTTTTTTTTTTTTGTGAAAAACCATAGTTAGCCGTTTTTTGTGTTCTTCTTGTACAAGGAGTCCCTTTCCTTCCTTCTTTCCACTTCTTGACTTTATCTTTGACTTGGAATTCATTTAATGCTATCCTAAATCAGATTACACTTCCCTAAGATAAAGGAAACAAGATAAATTTCGGCTAGGGAAGTTAATTAACCCTAGCCATATACAAGATGGTTTCTTAATTTCCAAGAAACTTCCTTTTCCTTGTTTCTTGCCTCTTTAACTTCAAGATCTGATTAAGAATATAATTAAGTCTTCTTATCCAAGCCAATCCATGTCATTCCTCATTGAGAAAGGTAGGAAAATTCGTCCAAAGTTGCTTGATGCACAAGTAAACCCCCTAAAACACCCTTAACCGCATTTTGTGGGCTTCTAGGGGCTAGGTCGTGACTTTTAGGGTCTTGGTGGATCTTGGTCATGTAAATGGGAGATCATGAGGCCCTTTATGAGTCCTTGATGAGTCCTTAAAGATTTAGCCATGGAAAGATCAAATTTCATTGCAAAACATGATTTAAACCTCAACTAAGCAATCTGCACAAACTTCACAAAAGAGATCATTTTCTCCTATTGTTTGAATGATTATAATCAAAAGATAAGTAAAAGGGATAAGAAATAACGTTGAAATGATGCTTAATTTGTGACTTATCAACCTAAGTGAATTTGAATTCTTTGCTGTTTTTTGTTTTGTGATGCTAGTTTTTATGCCTAAACATGTTAATATGAATGTATAGAACATAAGAATTGCTTGTACTTACTAAGAATCATTGCCATTTCCATTGAACTCACACTTGCACTTCACGATACCATAATCAAGTGATTAAGGAACCAAAACAATTGAATTTGAGCATAATTAGAAAATTAGTGGAGACTATTATTGTGGGATTTTTGAGCTTGATTTCCTTTAAATCTGTGTGATCTACATGTTTCTACTCTCAAACACTCATCACTTTGTTCATAATTGCATGATCTCTTTCTATTTGCATTGATGTTTAAGGAACCATATCTATTGGATGCTCTTGATTTGATGTATGATTGTTTATGAGATGTGATATAGGCTATGTATTTTTTAGCTCCTAAAGGCCCTTCTTTTCTCTGTCCAAATTATTTTCTCCCTAACACTTAGCCGTTTTGTTCTTCACCTACAATATGACTTAACCAAGTTTTAAACCGTTGTAACGACCCGAAAATTCAAAAAAATGAAAATTTGGAAAATTTGAAGGAAATGACGATTTTGCCCCTGGTTATAAGGGCCAAAAGTTGACTTTTTGACCGGGACCTTGTTTAGACTTTCCGTAAGGACTGTTGGATAGGTTTCGAGACGGTAAATCCGTAGACAGGCGGCATGTGTCAATCGGAGTTCGGATGACAAAGTTATGGGTCTCGATACATGAAGGACATTTTGGTAATTATGTGATGTAGGGGCAAAATGGTAATTTGGGGCAGCAAGGTGGATTAGACGAGTAATTGGCTGATTCATCCCTGAGTGATGACTCACCTAGCCCAAGCAGTGGCATCTATCACTCTAATAGCCCAATTAGTGGCTTAAGTGATCGTGCATGTGTGAATGGGCGGTGTGGAGGTTTAAAACTGAGAAACAAAGTCGTGTGTGTGGGTGTTTGAAAAAAAGAGCATGATCTCAGATGACAATCAAACCCTAAGGTTGGGACTGTGAGAAACTACATGAAATCCAGAGAGAAAAACGAAAGGACATTGAAGGATGAATGATAGGCTTCGAACCCAGCTAGACCCACACTCAAAACCGCCCGTCGTTCATGTTTTTCCAAAATTCGAAATTGGAGTTTTGGGCGGTAAGGAAGGAAACTGAGCATCAATTGAGTCTTCTGAGATTGATGTAGGTGTAATAATCTGAAATTTGAAGAGCATTGACACAGAAATGGGCAAGAACACACCTGGCGACTGTTCTGAAATCCCATGGTTGAGTTCGAATAATTACGGGTAAGATGGAATCAAATTGAACTGGAATTCTTGATTAGAATGAAGATATGATACTTCCTATGTGATTAATTTAAGGAAATGGCTTGAAATTGGGTGAAACATGATTAAGAACCCATCGGGTATGCACTTTGAGTCTAGTGATTTGGGGCCTAATTTCATGAAATCAATGATACAGATCTTGAATTAAGCTTACTTCAATGTATATTAACGTTTGAATTGTCGAAATTGAAGTCGAATTGACTGAGAACTAACCGGGTCAACACGCGGGCTAAAGGACCCGTTTTGCAGGTATTCGGGCGAGGATGGTAACTGTAGCAGTTACTTTAGTACGCGTGTGGGTTTCACGCTCATCCACTCACAGCGGAACGTGAGGGGACGTAGGCTCGATTCCCAAGGTGAGGTCAACATGAATTTTGTTCCATTTAATGTAACGAACATTTTGGCATTGGTTTCGAGTCGATCGGACACCATTTCGATAAGTTTCGAGGGTCCGAAGTGTTATGTTTTGTTTTAATTCGTATTTAATTCCCAGAAAATTTATGGGAAGTTCATATGATCTTAAATAAGTCATTAGTGACCCTTAAGTATTATTTTGGACAGGACTTGGGATCCCTGGAAAGTGTCGGAAAATACAGAAAGGAGTGCAGCTCGGAAAGCGAGCGATATGGACGGTGTGTGAGTGTACTTTTTTTTCTACCTAGAATGCATGCATTTATGTTTTAAATTCTTTATTATATGAATTGAAATGATTTGGAATGATTAATGTTTCGATATGATGATTTCCGGATTTTGGGAATATTATATTGTTTTATAATGTTTTGGGCACGATTTTCGAGAAAATTGTGAAACTGCTATTTTGGGCGAAGGCCTGGGCATTGAGATTGGTTTTGAATCGGATTATGAGTCGGGAAATTGATTTGATGGATTTGTAATGCTGGTGGATATATTTTATGGATTTATGTGAAAATGGCAACTGAGGTTGCGATTGCACGGATTTGCGTGAAAATGATACTTTGGGCTTGAGAGCCAATGGAAATGTGATTTTGATTGGATTGGTATTTCCATGTGATTACATGATGATATTGATGGTTTTCGGATTCATGAAATATTCGGGACTCTAGTTTCATGGATTTTGAGGAAACTATGTTTTGGGCCGAGTCCCTGTGCTGAAAATGGTTTTGATTTCAAATACAACTATTTTTCACTAGTTTTCATGGTGATGATATGTTGCGGATATTTAGGGCTTTCGTCTGAGAATATGTTTCCCCCAGAGTGCACCATGTGTTGTGGATATTAGGGCTTCCGGTTGGGAATGTGTTTCCCCGGAATGAACCCTAGAGATAACGCTCGCCTCCAGGATGGGATGTGTTCGCCCGAAGAGGTCACGTAGCACAGTCTGTTGTCGTGCGACCGAGGGAGGCTCGACTCAGATCAGATGTGCTGGATTCTATGGAGATTGGTAGGTGATGTGTTCACGACGATCTGGATTGTCGGCTGGTGATGTGTTCACAGCGACATGGTCGGATTTTGAGCTGTCCTTGAGCCTATCGATTTGCACGCGTTGCAGGGATAACATGACTATATGAGATTGGATATGGAAAAGAGTCCCGTGGTTTTATTGAGATTTGTGATATATAAACATTTGTGCCTAGATATATTTTACTCATGATTTACAATATGCATGCATGTTTGTGAAACTGGAGGGTAAGAATGTATTTTGATAAATGTATTTCTAAAAGTTTGTTTTGTCCACTCACACCTTTTTTGTTTTATTGACCCTCCAAGTCGTGGCGCGATGATCGAGGCTGATCGGGAGGTGGAGGATGAGTGGGCACAGGTGATGTTATCCCTTGTTTGGCAAGTGCTGAGGGTAATTTTGGAACTTCAGTTGACTTATCAGATGGAAGCAGGACCGGGGATTCTTGAGTGAAAGCCTTAGGATTCTTGAGCGTATTGAGTGATGCCTAGTGAGGATTAGTGTCGAGGCGAAATCTTTCTAGGGTGTTTAGATGGCGTTGTTTTCTAGTTTGATCATTTGAGATATTGGTATAAACACTTGACACCTTGAGTTCACGATTATGGCATGTTTCTTGGTTCGTGTGAGTTTGTTTTCTATTCTTGATTCTTATTAATTTGTTGATGCATAATTTCTAGCGTCTTTTGTGTTAAGTAAAATGTTTGTGGGTATCGTGCTGCTATAACCCTCAGGAGACAAAACTCCTCCTACTAGGTTAACCTAGAGGTTTAAATGCTTATCTTAACTAGATCGAGTCTTTTGTTTTGTGTTTTGCTCGAGGACTAACAAAAGATAGGTTTGGGGGTATTTGATAGGTTATAATTTATGCATGTTTTATCCATGATTTAATATCCTTTTACGTATGTTTTGATAATATTTCGTTCCATGCAATTGGAGAAAATAATATATTTTGTGAGAAATGTGTAGATCAAATAGAGCTTGAAATTATGAGAATTTGAGCGAAAGAATAACCTAAATCGAAGTTGAAACGAAGAAGTTATGAAGGAAAGTAGATTGCATAGGAAGGTTCCAGCATCTTTAATTCCGGATTTCCTTCTATTTTTAGGTTATTTTCAAGTTCCTTCCACATTTATTCTCTATATTGTATAGGGATTTTAGTCCTACTTCCTTTTATATTCTTATTTTGAATTCCTTTACTTGTAGGAAAGGTTTTAATTAGATTTCTTAATTAATTAGGAAGCTTTTTCCTTATAGAATTTAATTAAAAACTTCTATTTTTAAGAGGATTACATATTCTCTTATAAATAGGGGCATTAGGGTTTATTGTAAGGGGGGCCGAATTTACCTATTGATGGTCCCCGAAACTCTGTCAAAATTCGTACTTCAATCCATGTTCTTAGTTTAGAGTTTTGTAATTTAATTCAAGCACTCTTTATAATTCACGCATCTTCAAATTCAGCACGTTTACCTTGAGGGAGTTTTCCTTCATCTCTTTTATTCATTGTCCTTTTATTATTTCTTGCTTTATTTATATTTGTGCACCTTTTAATTATGTGCTTGTTTTATTCAATAATGTTTGAGTAGTGTAATTAGGGCTAGGGTTACTTGAAGCCCTAGCCATGTTAGTTTATAATTAGATTTCTGGCTGTTTATTATGGTTGTTATGTATGCTTGGATTTGTTGGATTACTATGCTTCATAAACTCAATTTATGCTTGTAAGTTTGATCACCTTATTTGCGTATAATTGTTGATGTAATTGCTTGACGGATCACCTCGATGTTTGTGTTCACCCTGCAATTTATAGCACCATGTTTAAGAGGAGGAATCTTATTCGTAATCTAAACTCATGACTTCCTAGGTCTGCACATCACTTTTCTAGGGATAGTGTAATGTCATTAAATCTTCTTCATGTTTCATGCATTATCACGCACCATCGGTAATAGTTGTTTAAGGGCGGGCACATCACGCTTAAACATGCAATCTAAGAGAAGATAATATGTGTGTAGTGAGCCTTAGCCGGACCCCTACACGGGCACTTAATTCAGATACATGCATAGTAATCTAATCAAGGAAATCTAACGGAACTATAATTGGTAAAGGTGGATCGAAACCCTAGCTCGACCTAATTAGTTATTATTAGTTAATTTACTTCATTCATAAAACGTAACAAACCCCCTATTGCATTTTAATTACTCCACTTAAGTCAATTGAGTTAAACGAAATTGGATATCATTGAGCAAGTCTTTGTGGGATCGACTTTTGCTTGCATCTATACTATCTACACGTCTTGTGCGCTTGCAAAGTTTATTACACGTAGAGGTTTTTCCTAGTACATCTTTTGTGCTTGGTAAAATCTCTATCAAGTTTTTGGCGCCATTGCCGGGGACTTGTTCCTAAACGGTGTCCATTTTATTTGATTCCTTTGACTTAGTGGTTTTTCTTTTTTATTTTGTATATAACTTTTTGGTTTTATTTTTGTTATGTGTCTAGGTACCATGGAATCATGGAATAGCTATTATTCTTCTCAAGTTTGGGCCTATGAGCCCTATGCAAATGTTCCTTCGGTTCCAAGTCATCAAGGGGGATGGGCATACCCCCAAGATTGCATGTACATGCATGAGCCTTACAATCAGCCCTATATGGAGCCATACCACAACGAATGGAGTGAACCATCACCCTGCACTTGGACTCCTCCTCCTTTGGATCCTGGCCCTGCCCGACCTCAAAAAACACTTCAGGATGCACTAAACGAGGCCCAACCTCAAAGAACACTACGGGAAGCCCTCTTAGAGGACAAGGAACTAGAGCACCTTCGACTTAAACTTATTTGGGAGCCCGATTGGGATGATGAGGATAATGATGTGTATGTCCCCTTAACACCCACAGACAGTACCAATGAATGTACCTCGGGTTATGCTCTTGATGTTCATGAAATAGAACCAAACCTGCAAGCATTGTATCAAGTTTTGGCCGAGGTCCCTGAAATTCCAGCACCTATCCTTGAGGTCCCTGAAATTCCAGCACCTATCCTTGCTGCCTCAAGTCCTCAAACACCTCTTATCCTTACTTTTCCAGGGCCTTCCTTATCCTTATCTTCACCATTTAAGTTCCTTACTCAATTTAGTTGTTTTGGTGAGAAATTTGATGTTGTGCCTAATGGTTTGTGCAGGTTTAATGATACTTGTAGGAGGCAAGATGAAGAAAGTATCAAGATGGTGGTATGCACCTTTGAGACATTCAGCTCCACCCAAGGCTCATGGCCACGGCCCAAGCAACCCAAAGACCCTCCATGGCCCCCATATTTCGAACATTATGCTTACTTGTCTATTGGGATCAAGCAGTTTTTACTTACATTCAAATCTTTATTGTACTTGTTCCCTGAAATGTTAAAGTCTAGGAAGTGGATTTCTACTTGTAGAACTAATCAATTCATTTATGTTGCAGGCAAGATACCACTAAAGGAGGGCCAGATTTGGAGCCCCTCAAGTGCTTCTAGAACCGCAAGCATCCTAGGTGCTCAACTTTGCCCTGGTTTGTTCCCTCTTTCATATGGACGTTTTTTACCTTCTAACATGATTTTGTCTTCCTTTTATGCTCAAAACATTGAGGACAATGTTTCATTTAGGTTTGGGGGTATTGGACTTAAGTTTAGGGGCACGCAACTCAGTTTCGGTTTTGAAATGCTTGCTGTTTTTTTTTCCTGCTCTTAATTCCTTACTGTTTTTTGTTTTTTGTTTTGTTTTCTTTGCTGTTTTTTGTTTTGTGATGCTAGTTTTTATGCCTAAACAAGTTAATATGAATGTATAGAACATGATAATTTCTTGTACTTACTAAGAATCGTTGTCATTGCCATTGAATTCACACTTGCACTTCACAATACCATAATCAAGTGACTAAGCAACCAAAACAATTGAATTTGAGCATACTTAGAAAATTAGTAGAGACTACCATTGTGAGATTTTTGAGCTTGATTTCCTTTCTTTCTGAGTGATCTATTTGTTTCTACTCTCAAACACTCATCACTTTGTTCATAATTGCATGATCTCTTTCTATTTGCCATGATGTTTAAAGAACCATATCTATTGGATGCTCTTGATTTAATGTGTAATTTTTTATGAGATGTGATATAGGCTATGTGTGTTTTAGCTCCTAAAGGCCCTTCTTTTCCCCGTACACATTGCATGCTCCCTAAGCCCCTTTGAAGCCAAACACGTAGCCGTTTTGTTCTTCACCAACAATATGACTTAACCAAGTTTTGAACCGTTCATAATGGCTACACCCTATAATCTAAACTTGTGTCAAGGTTGCATCAAATGAGATTCATGGTGAGGAGGATATATGTTAATGTTTTTTGCTACTTATACTCATGTGATGGATGTATGTTTGAATGGAAAATATCGTTCGTTTATTTGTAAAGTGAGGAAGTTATTGCATGATCTTGGCTCAGTTCATCTAAAAAAATATATGTATCAAGTTCATTAGTGAAAAGAAAATTAAAAAAAAAAGAAAAATAAAGGGAAAAAAAGGAAAATTTGTGATTAGAAAAAAAAAGTAATGAACTTTGAGTTGAGTCAAGTGAGCCATGCACCTCAATTAGAGCATTTTTGTGAGCTTAAGCACGGTTTCATCTAGACTCAAGGTCCGAGTCATGACTTCTCATGCCTTGATGCGGTTTAGGTTCTTTGAATTCCAACTTTTCTTTCTTAAACCAAGAACCTAGCCCCATTACAACCCTTGAATGAAGACCTATTGATCTTTTGAATGGTTATGCAAAGGATTAAGGTACGTATCTCTATTCTTAAACTTCAATTCCTTTGTGCGATCATATTTTCAAATAAAGTGTTGTTCTTCATTGAAATCCATATGTGATTAACTTGATTTTCTTTACATAAACTCTTCACATATACTCGCTGAGTGAAAACCTTAGGATTCTTGAGCGTATTAAGTGATGCCTAGTGAGGATTAGAGTCGAGGCGAAATCTTTCTAGGGTGTTTAGATGACGTTGTTTTCTAGTTTGATCATTTGAGTTGTTGGTATAAACACTTAACACTTGAGTTTACGATTATGGCATGTTTCTTGGTTTGTGTGAATTTATTTTCTATTCTTGATTCCTATTAACTTGTTGATACATGACTCCTAGCATCCGTTGTGTTAAATAAAACGTTTGTGGGTATCGTGCTGCTATAACCCTCAGAAGACAAAACTCCTCCTACTAGATGAACCTGGAGGTTTAAATGCTTATCATAACTAGATCGAGTGTTTTATTTTGTTGTTTTGCTAAGGGATTAGAAAAAGATAGGTTTGGGGGTATTTGATAAGTCACAAATTAAGCATCATTCTAACATTATTTCTTATCCCTCTTACTTATCTTTTGATTATAATCATTCAAACAATAGGAGAAAATGATCTCTTTTGTAAAATTTGTGCAGATTGCTTAGTTAAGGTTTAAATCATGTTTTGCAATGAAATGTGATTTTCCAAGGCTAAATCTTTAAGGACTCATCAAGTACTCATAAAGTGCCTCATCATCTCCCATTTACATGACCAAGATCCACCAAGACCCTAAAAGTCACGGCCTAGCCCCTAGAAGCCCACAAAATGTGGTTAAGGGTGTTTTAGGGGGTTTAACTTTGGACTAATTTTCCTACCTTTCTCAATGAGGAATGACATGAATTGACTTGGATAAGAAGACTTAATTATATTCCTAATCAGATCTTGAAGTTAAAGAGGCAAGAAACAAGGAAAATGAAGTTTCTTGGAAATTAAGAAACCATCTTGTACATGGCTAGGGTTAATTAACTTCCCTAGCCGCAATTTATCATGTTTCCTTTATTTTAGGGCAATGTAATCTGATTTAAGATAGCATTAAATGAATTCCTAGTCAAAGATGAAGTCAAGAAGTGGAAAGAAGGAAGGAAAGGGACTCCTTGTACAAGAAGGACACAAAAAAATGGCTAACTATGGTTTTTCACGGAAATAAGGAGTATTCCTCCTTGTTTTTGGACTGTTTTCCCTTTTCTTTGAGGGAGATGTTAGGGTAGGTGTTTGGGGTTATAAATAGATGTTTTCTCATTTTTTTGGACGTCCAATTTACCTCCTAAGGTCCCAAAACTCTGCAAAAATTTCTGCTCAAAGTTTTTACACAAAGTAGCCGCAATTTACCCTTTTGTTCATGCTTTTGGATTGAAGTCTTGCATCTTATTTGTGAAGAGAAGCTTGGGGGAAGAAGAAGTGTTTGTGACACTTCTCTCACACATTATTCATCTTAGTATTTGTGTTTCTTAATCCCTAATCTCTTTAAGTTTATATGCATTCAATTATGTTGTTTATTAATTTAGTTATGCGTGAGTAGTTTCCTTTAGGATTAGGGCTGTTTGAAGCCCTAGCCTTGTTAGTTTATAATTAGATTTCTGGCTGTTGATTATGGTTGTTATATGTGCTTGGATTTTTTGGATTACTATGCTTCATGAACTCAATTTATGCTTGTAAGTTTGATCACCTTATTTGCGTATAATTGTCGATGTAATTGCTTGACGGATCACCTTGATGTTTGTGTTCACCCTGAAATTTGTAGCATCACGTTTAAGAGGGGGAATCTTATTTGTAATCTAAACTCATGACTTCCTAGATTGCACATCACTTTACTAGGGATAGTGTAGTGTCATTAAATCTTCTTCATGTTTCATGCGTTATCATGCACCATCTGTAATAGTTGTTTAAGGACGGGTACATCACGCTTAAATATGCAATCTAAGAGAAGATAAATGGGCGGGGTGAGCCTTAGCCAGACCCTTGCATGGGCATTTAATTCAGATACATGCATAATTAATCTAATCGACGAAATCTAAGGAGAACTATAATTGGTAAAGGTGGATAACATGTCCTAATTCATCCTAATCATCCAATTAACTTTCAAATCAAGTTTTTCATCATTTTGCACTTGTTTTCATCATTTAATTTCGTTCTAATCATCGCTCAAAACCCCCCAACGTTTTTGTACTTTTTCTAAAGTTTTTTCATTCCAAACTAAGTGGATTCACGTTGAACAAGTCGTCGAGGGATCGACCTTTGGAAACCTACTATACTCGTCATACGATTTTGTTCACTTGCAAAGTATTACATTAGGAGTTATCATTCATAATTTCTTGGTTGATAAATCTTCTATCAACAGCCTGCATCCGTGATCAACCTGAAAGGTATTAAAAATATAAAAGCTTTGAATGGACAAAAAGAAGTAGTTTATAAAAACATTTAATCGAAATACACTTATACCCTTCACGTAAAAGCATCTAATACTTTTCGGAAAAGCAAGACGTATTGCTTTTCAAATCAAATCCGATAAAAACAGGTTCAACCAAAGCCCTTTCCTCAGTAGGGATCTAGCCCAAAACTAAATCATACAAGGTCTCAGCCCAAATAGAAAACAAGTAAAGGGCCTCAACCCAAATAGAATCACCTAGGGGACGTCAACCCCATAAGAAAACCTTGTGGGAACTCAGCCGATCATCATCTCAGTGTCAGTCATGATTTTAATCCCAGCACGCATGCAAATAAGCCCAGGACCGCTCAGAATCCTAGCATGTCGCTGTGATCAAATTACCCGCTGCTACCGTCTCTAAATCATCGTGAACACATCACCGATCGATCTCAGAGAACAAAATCACTCCTGAGTTGAGCCTTCCTGGGTCGTCGCCTCTAGCGGTTGCTCGACAGCAGGAAATGCACTATGACCTCTCCTGAAGGAACACATCCGCACTCCGAAGGTGAGCGTCATACCACCTGGGACTCTAACCCAAAAATCATCGTCTATTGAGACTCTGACCCGATCAAACGGGACTCTAACCAGAAAATCATTAGAAGGGCCACAAGCCCAAAATATCACCAAATGGGTAACAGCCCAAAAAAACATTGTCTAACAACACTTCACATCCTAGGATTCCTCGAATCTTATCAAATCCACAACTGGGTCTCATGTCTGAAATATCTTTCATAAATCTTATAACTGGGTCACAGCCCGATACGTCTCACGTTTGACTATAATCTAAGTTAAACAATAATTCAACTGGGTCATACGCCCGAAACATATTTCCAAATCTGAAAACCATTTCACATTAAAAAATTCCATTCGACTAACATTCGAGTCAAAGACTAAATTAACTCGGACTCATGCCTGAATACCAATTTCACGCATCTCCGTGAAATCCTCTAAAATTGTAAATCTGGTCCTCGATTTCACGCCTCTCGGTGAAACAATCAAAATCACATAAAACACATGCACATAGTATACTCGGCTGAAGCCCAAACATCATATAAAACAGAAATCTCAAACTACGTGTAATATTGCACTTTCTACGAAAATGCCAAATCAACAATAGAATTGCATGCCATCAAGGCATCTCAAATCATGTATATAAAACATATAAAACATTTATGCATGCATCATAATTCATAGAACAAAGTCCACTCACAGACCGTCTAAGCTGCGCCTCGAAATCCACACCGTAGTCACTCAGGGGCTAATCCATACACTCTGGGACGTCCATACCTTTCCAAAACACGTCCGAAGATCACTAACAACTTCTATAAGTTCATAACATTGACCCTCAAAAATCCTGCTACGATCAACGTGTTTCAGACACACTTCTCGAGGCTTTCAACCTCTATTTGACCAACCAAATGATCTCAGATTGACCCGAAACAACCACCATTGGATTCAGATCGTCGAAAACTTTCGAACAAGACTGGTCCCACCTTGAAATTCATGCTCACGCTCCCCCGTGCACGGGTCAAACTCAAGGCCAACACTGGTCAAAAGTCAATGCTGACGTCAATAAAGTCAATGCTGACGTCATGTGGTCAATGGTCAGGTCAACGCTGACGTTAGCATTACGTCATCTTGATAGGCACCATGTGTCAGCAGTCCGTTGGTCCACGTGTCTGATATGTCAGGGACACGTGGCACTATTGGATTGGGCCACGTCACTGACATGTTAGGCTGGCTAGGCACTAACAAGGAACACATGTCGACCCGGGACAGGGGCCACCTGGCCTAACATCTAACATGATGACATCACTGATGACAACATCTTCTCCTTCCTCGTGACGGGTCAGATCCGAATGTCTCAATAGGGTCATCTAGACCTGCGACCCTGACCCGGCTCCCATTTCCTCATTTCAAGTCCATTTTTATCCTAGTTTCTTCCTAAATGATCTTCATTAACCCAGTAACATCCCTAACTAATCAAAAACAAGAAAAACGAACTAGAAATTCACCTATAATAAATTAACAGTAAGCTCAACCTTCCAGCTCTATTTTCTGTTGACTCCGGCCGCCACTACCCTTGAAATCAAACTCTACAAGGTCGTACAAACCCTAGAAAAAGTTTAGGATCAAGAGAATCCTTCAACAAGCGTTAAAAATCGATTTTCCAATTTTTAAGTAAGAAATGGTTTCAGGTTTACCTGGGTTTTCTGGGCTCCTCCGTTGTTCACGACGGTCCTACTGCCTCCCACAACGTCCCTCAGTCCATCACTCACCCCAGTCACTCTCTTGGCCTCAACCGAATTGCAAATGGGGAAGAGGAAGGGTTTTTGGGGTTTTCAGGTTTGGTTGAACGAAAGAGAGAAAAAGGGAGAGATATGCATGAATGAAAAAGGAAGGGGCAATGGATGAGTGAGACTTGTCACTCATCCATTGGGCCTGACCAAAATATCTGGGCCCACAAAGGACAAAGGTTCACATGCCTCGTAATTCGACATGCCACCTATCTACGAACTCGTATCATCTCAATCTACGTAATAGTTCTCGATCCACGTGCATTGGACCTCCTGAGTCAAAAGTCAACTTTATACCCTCGTTTAGGGGCAAAATAGTCTTTTTACCCTGAACGTCTGACAATCCTCGACTAATTCTCGTTTAGTCTCACTAATTTTTAATTAGTTCGTAATTAATCCCGTAAATTCGGGACGGGTCGTTACATAACATCTCTAGCCCAGCACGCCTCTACAAGCCCTAAGGCCCAAGGCCACTCGGACAGACAACCCATAGCAAGATCTAAACAAACACTACACGTGAACAGACCCCAGCCTTCCACGTGTTAGTCTCGCAATGAATGGTCATTTTGCCACATTAGAAGAATAGCTTTATTGCACACACCACACCCATACAAAAGGGATTCATTTTTCCCCATAAAGGTAACTAAACATTTACCATTCACGCCTATTTTACGAATTACCATTCACCACTCACTCCTTACATACAAACCGACCACTAACTTGGGCATCGTAGTACCCATAGGCTGGTACCACCCTGGTGCCTTCCTCTGACCAACCGACTAGTTTCCCTATTTTGCAGGTCTGTCTAAGGACACGTGGCTGAACAACATTCGTCCTCCAAGTTAGCACATTTTGTGCATCAATAGTTTGGCACCGCCTGTGGGAATTCTGACTAGGTTTTCCCACTACTCTACCAAGTCGAACCCCGTATTTTCCTCACCATCAGTCAACATGCAAGATAACACGGATGATTAAGTCACACCCGCACCTAGTCGGGCACCGACGTATACTTCTCCCAACGTGGTCCGAGCGATGGAAAGACTACAACGTGATATAGCCGAAATCAAGGCCAACGATACTCAGGCTGAGGTACGATATACAAAACTTAGCTAGCAGTACACCGACGCAGTGACCAAGCTATAGGCGGCACATACCGAGCTAAACACTCAATGTGCTCTAAACGAGGCTTGAGGAGCCGAGACAGTTGTCGCCGAGTGCACCGAGCGGGTACGTCATGCGGTTGGGAAGTAGAAGATCATCACCATGGCTGCGTCAACAAGCATAACCTCTAAACTTCTAGTCATACCAGAGACAGAAGCTTAAGGAATCAGGATCTTCCACGATGCTAACGAGTCCCTGAGAGGAACCTTCAAATTGGAACGCGGCAGATCAGTCCAATCCGATACACATTCCCTTAGAAGAAGGTTCTGCCACCTTTGGCGCATATATACTGCAGCCGCTTCACACCGACAACCAGACTCACATTTCGGTTACGGAGGGTGCCGACTAGTCTTAGGAGGTGCTCAGTGCACGTTGGTCCTACCAGCCTTCGCGAAGCAACTAGTCCATGGGAAATAAGGGAGCCTCGTCCTGACGGGACACTTACCGACATGTCCACCACAATGACTACCAGGGTCAAAGCAAGGGTCCCAGTACACACCTGCTGGTTCAGCAGCTGCTCGACTGAGTAAAAAGCTTTGAGGCTGAGAAAAGATCACCCTAGACACCGAATTGGGGTAGAACCAGCTTGGGTCTTTTCACCGATCGGATCAACTGCTACCAGCATGATCACGAAATCAAACTGCTTAAGATCCCCTCTACAAGGGAAAGTCTGACCTGATCAGCTACCTTAACAACTACCGATTGGTTGTCGCCTTCATAAGCCTAACCGATGAGGCTCGGCGTTTCGTGTTCAGTTCCAACCTCACCGAGCCTGCCATCAACTGGTTCTATCGACTGAAGCCTGATACCATCGACTCTTTACAACAACTCACTAATATCTTCTTGAACCAATTTATGATACAAACAGATCGACTTATCTCAGTCGAGGACATGTTCCTTTTAAAATAAGGGGAGACCAAGACATTGCAGAAGTATATTGTTAGGTTCATTCTGGAGTACTCTCGATGTCCCGAGTCCGATGACAAGGCTGCCTTCACCGCCTTCAAGGGCGGTCTGCGCGAATCATAATTCAAGTGCACCGCACATACCACAGGTTTGTCAACTTACAATGAGTTGATGACACATGCAGTGATTCACGCTAAGGCCGAGTTATTAACCACCAAGGGCAACACTACACCAACCAACACTTACCGGCCCAACTCGGGGGACTCGGTCAACATATACCAACCGAGTCATTCTAGCCCTTAGCCTTCCCCTCAGCAGCCAAGCCCCAGCTAGAATTACAATCAAAACTCCCCAAGCAGGAAAAGGAAGGACTACTCCAATTCTTACAGCCTGAGGGAATAAGGGAAAGAGTCTTGGCCACTACAAAAACCAGCAGGGTTAGAATCGGCAGGATCACAGGCAGAATTAAAATCATGGTGAGCGACCACCTCTTCGGTCCATGTATGAGACCTACAGCATCGTGAACACTTCTTACGAGAATGTTCTAATTAATGTGGAGGACATGATCCCAAAACCAACCTTGGCCCTTGCCACAGGTCGACTGGCCAAAAATAATGGCGTCTTCTGTCAATACCACAAATACAACGGTCATAGCATTGACCAATGTATGGCCGTCAGGGATCTGGTGAAGCCGCTAGTTCGAGACGGCAAGATCAACAGGTTCTTGTAGAATGCCCCACAGTAGCCCCATCATCCCCAGGCACCTCCATCTCTTCACCTTTGGCTACCAACCGAGCCAAGAAAAACTTCATCTACATTGTGGAACATAACCAACAGGTTTTCCACGTAGAATAGGGTAGGGATAGAAAGATCGTGAAGACCAGCTGGGGGCTATATCCTTCTTGGAGGAGGAGGAGCGTGGATTAATCTACTTGCACGACAACCCTCTCATTATCCAAGCCCTCATCTTCAACTTTGATGTCGGTCGGATCATGATAGACACTAGCAGCTCGGTCAGTTTCATTTTCATGAATGCCTATAAGCAGCTCAACGTCAACGAGACCTACCTAGACCGATCACTAACCTCACTGTTTGGCTTTACAAGGGACTCGGTCATCTCGTCGGCACTATTAACCTTCCTATCGCGATCAAGGAAAATCCAAAGCGTGCCACTGTCCTGGCCCATTTCTTGGTGGTCGACTGCCCGAACTCTTAAAACATCATCTTGGGAAGTGAACTGATCAACCAGCTACGAGCGGTCGTTTCCACCCATCTGCTACTGATGAAGTTTTCGACCCCATACGCATCAGATAAGTTTGAGGGGATCAGATAGCAGCTCAAACTTGAAACTCTACCACCTTCACAGGAAAGGCCATCACCTAACTAACAGAGACAATGACCGTCACCGAGTCCACCTACGAAGCCGACCCCATCAACCCCCAGGTCGCTCAGCACTTGTGGAACATACCGATCGAGGACCCACGCGGTCACTTAGCTACACCACATCCTCTGCCAATTGAGGGTGTTTAGGAAATTTTCCTATCACATAACTTCACCGACTAGCTCAGATGTCGTGATGGTCGGCTTGGAGGGACGTGCTATCAATTTCGACCCTTTTCTTGAATGGCTTGGGTGCACCAGCGGTCAGATGGGAGGAAGACTTGACCACCATACTTTTTGCCCTTGAGGGTACCCTCTTCGACTTAGCCTTCTTCCCAAGGCCCACCATCTAGCTCAACCTCTTAGATTCCCATAGATCGAAAGTAGGGGTCCCCTAGGAAGCTGAGTCGGCGCTCGGTGCCTCCTTCCTTTTCTTCTTGACCTACACTAGAGGAGGCGTCTCGGTCCACATCCGTTGTCAACCTGAAGGGCAGTCAAAACATTAAAAGCTGTGAGTGGACAAAACAAAAGTTTGTAAAAACAGTTTATCAAAAGGCATTTGTACCTTTCACTAAAAAGTATGCATGCATTCGAAAACCATTTATCCGAAAGGAACCATATGTGGGAACTAAGCCCAAAACCATAATGAAAGCAAGTATACGGGGCACTGCCCAAATCAATAAGAACCAATAAGAGACTCAGCCCAAAAACCATAACCATACTAAAACCAAATATATGAGCCACTGCTCAAATCCATAAGGAACCAATAAGGGACTCAGCCCAAAACCATAATCAAATGAATAAGCGGGCCACTGCCCAAAACCTGTGTAACCACACATCACATCTCATATATAATATCATATATCATACATACATATCATTCACACAACCAATCCTGTCACGGTTTCCAAAGCTACGCGCGTGCTACCCGGGGTCTCAATCTGAGTCTTCTCAAAGTCAAGGTCAGTGTTCGCAGACCACTGATCCTACCTGAGGTTATAGTAACCATAGCCTTCCTGAGAGTAAGGAACCCAACTGGGGGGTGACTCCACTCAGTTGGTGCTCCGTGACTACTCCGGGGTCCACCCAGGCCAACGACCCTCCTCGGAGGAGATAATAGAAGTAAAGGAAGGTATATGAACATATATATACATAACATAGCATTCATTCCATTCATATACATATAGATAACCTCCATGTACGGTTCCTATAAACCGTCAGGAACCATAATAACCTTTCCAGGGTTCATGCCGGTTCCCATAAACCGTCATGAACTTGGAAATCCATCTAGGGAACCTGACCCGAAATCATCAATACAAGTAAACTGGGTCTCGTGCCCAAACATATGACATCAGCTGGGCATCCTGCCCGACATCTCAGGGTCAGTTACGACTTCAATCGTAGTGATGCGTGCAACCATCCATCCAGGACGGCCCTCAATCCTGGTATGTCGCCGTGAACGAATCAACCTACACGACCACCACAAGATCATGGTGCACTCATCGCCGATCGATATCCTGAACCGTCTGCACTTCGAATTCTAGCCTCCCCAGGCTGCCCGACCACGAATCGTGCATCGTGACATCTCCGGAAGGAACACATCCCAATCCGGAGGCGAGCGTCGTATCGTCGATCGCCGTGCACATAGCACCCGTAGCGACCACGATTCAGACCCGTATGTCATCAATAGCGTCATATGCCCAAGACCAAACCAAATGGGTCTCATACCCGAGTTTATCCTTTTGGCAATCCAAAGCCTTTTCATTTAAACCAATAAAGAAATACCGACCCGTATAAGCACCGTATAAGAACGAACCCTCGAAATACGAGTTTATACGTAACCACATACAAATGTACCCATGGAATCATCAAACATGTAATAAAACATATAATAAACATTTATGCATGCACCAATTTAGAAAACCAAGGTCCACTCACAGACCGTCCGAGCTACCGCATCGATTTGCGTGCCATAAGGCTCTCCCGAGCCAATCACCGTCACCAGGACTCCCGAACCTGTCCAAATCGTAATAAAAGGTTACTAACTACCTTATTAACCTCCCACTAAAGCCTCGTAATTTTCTGGTATTTTTAACTATTTTTAAACTTGATTCGAAACCTTCTGATGCCCCGAACATTATCGAGACGATGTCCGATTGACACGAAATCAGTCCCCAAATGTTCGTTACATCGAATAGATGATTTCACGTGTTGAAAACATTCTCGAAATGTGGGCCATACGCCCTCATGCACCCCAAGAAGCCACTGCGCGCTGCATAGTGTCTTCTTCCTCCTCTAGCCGACCGGTCCGACTGGCCGGTTCGGTCTTTTTCTGCAACTGGACCGGCGTGACCAGTCCAGGCCCATACAACCCTTATTTTTCATCCGTTTTTTCCCTAATCAATCCCTAAATTCCTATTTTCATGTTTCCTATCCAACCTAATTAACTAAAGCCTTTAAAACCTCCTAAACTGAACCGATCCAATATTTCTTCCTTGGTCCAGTTTTCTTCTTTTCTCCCAGGGCTTCACAGCTGTCCAACCTCCCTCAAGATCATCATAAAAACTTCCTAATGTCCTAACAAACTCATCATAATCGTTCAAAAGCAACCATAATGAGGAAATCAAATTAAAAATGGAAAAATGGGTAACCGGGTTACCTATCGGGTTTTTGGCTTCAGCCGTGCACGGCGGCATCACCTGGCCGTCCAGCAACCTCCTCAGTCCTCTCATCACTCCCTGGCCTCTCTGACATGATCATAGGGTCAAGGGTTTGGGTAGCACAGAGGATATGAAAATGGTGAGATCGGGGAAATGTTTTGGGTTTGAAATGAAGAAATGAAGATGCACGGGGAAGATGCATGAATGAATAAGGTTGGCCAGTGGATGGGTGACACTTGTCACTCATCCATTGGGCCTCCTTAAAATATCTGGGCCCACTAGCTACCAAATGACATTCGTCTCGTAATTCCCGCAATAGTTCCCCGAAACTTCCTTGAACCGTAACTTCGTCGTCGAACGTCCGAATTCGACGTGTCGCCTGTCTAGGGATTCGTGTCATCCCGATCTACGTATCGATCCTTGGCTCTCGGAAATCGGACTTCCCGATCAAAAAGTCAACATTTGCCTCCTTTTAACCATAATTACCAAAATGACCCTTATCTTCTGAACGTCATAACTTCCTCCTCGAACGTCGGAATTGAACGTGCCACCGTCTATGAACTCGTGACGTCACTAACTACGTCACGGTCATCGGCCAAAGTCCATTTGACCGTCCGATCTAAAAGTCAACATTTTGCCATGGCTAGGGGCAAAACGGTCATTTTGCATTGTTCGTCCGATTTCGTCTAACTAATCACCAATTAACCTCACTAATCGTGATTAGTCACTAATATAATCTAGGAATTTGGGACGGGTCATTACATGTATGTAGGTCGCAAGCCAGTCCTCCAGGTGATCCTTCATCCACACTTCTCGTTATACTAGTTAAAAAGAGCCAGTACTGTCCTCGAGCTCTAGGGGACTTAAGGTAACCGAGCATTGTGCCTAGTCCTTCACATGGTTGAGGTACGCGAGCAAGACACCCAGTTATGAACCGCGACTCAAGAGCAATTGTTTAGTGGGTTGACATGGTGACATATTCATGATTTGGCATGTCTTATTAAGTATTATGAGATTTGATTATTTTATTATTATTTCTCTGATTATGTGCAAGTTTAGTTTTGACTAATTTCAAGATTTTGAATCAAACGAAGGGTTAAAGGTTATTTGCTGAAAAAGGTTTATACTGAAATAAAAACTAGGTCCACTCACCCTTGTGTTTTTAAACCCCTCGGGGCGCACGTATATCAAGGAAACCCTGGTGCTACTCTAATACTAACTCCCGGGCTTGGAGTGAAGTTGATGGAATAATTGGGTAGTGGCAGGTAAAGTTGTAGTGTGTGATCATCTAATTGCGCCCATGCTCTAAGCTTCCACTATTGGGTGGAATGTGATCAGATTTCACCGATTTGACTTCACCCAACCTCCCCAAATGCAACGTTTTAAAACTAAATGGCTTTCTAAATCTAGATGTTATCGTTCAGATGTCGGCCAGCACGCCTCGATCCTCGTACTTTTACGGAACACTCGGGTCGGGGTGTGTAAATCTAATTGCAGTAAAATTAGGACAAAAATCGAAGTGCTACCTCTGCCTTCCCTTTCTTGGTTTACAATAATGCTACAAGTAACACTTGAATTTTTGCGAGAAACAAATGGAAAGTGAACAACGACTAGAAGAGATTGTGAGAGGGGAAGGGGAAGATAGGATGAGTGAGACGAACAATCAAATAGATACTTACCCGTCAATTTGGCACCTATAGGAGATCTTCACCATAACTCTGGTAACGATAGAGATAGAAGAATGATGATCTGTTTCTGGCAACAACTGGCGTCGCCATAGTCCAAGGCATCCAGAAATGCAAACTAGTTGAGGGAATAATGAACAGAACCAAAATCTAGAGCACTTACACATATCACAACAGATGAGAATGCATCGTAGCCACGACCAAAGCCGACCTAAAGCATAGTCGCAGCTGTAGTAGAACGGCGTCACGCCTCACGGCAGTCATAGCATCACCATCCCGAAGGCTATGTCGCAGCTGCTGCGATCTCCTCGCACCGCTGCCATCGCAGATTGGACCCGTCTCAGGGCAGTGAAGCCACCAACACCATCGTGAGAATAGGGACCCGAGGGCAACCAACTAGCGTTGAAGTGAGAGCTCACCGACCTTAGAGTCCAAAGGATAATCTAGGCTTCCACTTCCACCTATAAGATAGGAACAGACGGCACACATCCTAGATTGGAAAAGCAAGTTGAGCCGCGACAGAGGCTGACCAGAATCCTCCCACTGTCGCTTCATCTCCCAGGTGAGAGATTAGCGAATCCAGAGATAAAACGCGGGGGAAGAATGAATTGGAAGAGCTAAAAAATGGAGGAAAATGAGGGGAAATAGGAGAAGACGAAAAAGAGGACCAGCTGCCACTGTCCCTAGAAGGGGGATGGTTGCTAGGGTTTGTTCTCGGAAAGTTTTTGAAGAGAGAAGGTAGAAAGATTTAAAACTTTCGAGCGAATTAAGAAGACAGTGGAAGCTTTTCCAGATAAGAGACTCAGATTGAGTTTAAAGACTCGAATTGATTAACGGGGGGAGGGCCCTTGATTGATGTTTTGAGTTTAAAGACTCGGTATGGTTTTGAGTTTAAAGACTCAGATATGATACCCCCCGAGGCATGTGATTGTGTTTTTAGTTTAAAGACTCGTTGATATCCCGGGAAGGCCTGGCTATTTGCGCATTGTGTTTTGAGTTTAAAGACTCGGGCGCACTTGAGATCCAGTACCTTGTATGATTGATATTTTCACTGGTTTTTCACTGGTTTTCTGAATGTTTTGGGCAGTGGCCCGGATGAAGTGGATTTGATAATTTTTGGGAAATATTCCAACACGACTTTTAAAGTAATTAATGTAACGAATATTTTGGCACTGGTTTCGAGACGATCGAATATCGTCTCGATATGTTTCGGGATATCCGAAGGTTTTAGGGCTCGGTTAAAAATAGTTAAAAATACGGGAAAATTATGGGGCTTTAGTATGAGTATCGTGAAGTAGTTAGTGACCTTATATTGGGATTTGGACAGGTTCGGGAAAGCCGAGGATAGCGGAATGGCCGGGAACGGCATAAGTGCGCGCTTATCGAGGCGACGTCGGAATGGTCTGTGAGTGGACTTTGCTTTCTAACTCTTGATGCATGCATATATGTTTTTATATGTTTTCTATATTTGATTCTATGATTTGATTTGTGATGGTGATGGTTTATGGTTTTTGTACGTTTTTTGAGGAAATGACGGAAATTCACGTTTTACGATAAGTTGTTGGATATTGTGATTTGACGATGGTTTTAATGTTTTGTTTTCGGGATTTGAAAGATGATTTGATTTCAAGGTTTTAAAATGGATTTCGGAAAGTGATTTTGGGCTGGGAGCCCTGTTCTTGTGATTTCGAAAAGGATGTTTTGGATTTGGTTTTCGAGGTTTGGAAAGGGAATTTGGATTTGGGTTCGAGAGAGTGGTTCCGGATGCCGGCTTACGGAATCATTGTTGCGAATTCGATTGTGGATTTATTTGTGGTTTTCACTGATTGAATGGAAAATGGTTTTGGGTTTAAAGACCCGGAAAGAAAAGAGAAAACCCACTGGATCTGGTTTTGAGTTTAAATACTCGGATTGATTGACCGGGGGGGGGGGGCCCAAGATTGATGTTTTGAGTTTAAAGACTTGGTATGGTTTTGAGTTTAAAGACTCGGATATGATACCCCCCGAGGCCTGTGATTTTGTTTTGAGTTTAAAGACTCGTTGATATCCCGGGAAGGCCTGGCTATTTGCGCATTGTGTTTTGAGTTTAAAGACTCGGGCGCACTTGAGATCCAGTACCTTGTATGATTGATATTTTCACTGGGTTTTCACTGGTTTTCTGAATGTTTTGGGCAGTGGCCCAGATGAAGTGGATTTGACGATTTTTGGGACTGAGTTCCCGGAATTGATATTAATTTGAGGCTAAGGCCTGGATTTGAACAACGGGTTTGACACGATTTGACAAACAATGTTTTTGTTAATGGTTTTTGATGTGAATGGTTTCATAACTTGAATGGTTTTATGACATGAATTTGATATGCATGCATTAGTTTTGAAACGGAGGGTATAAATGTACTTGTGTTTTCTGTTAACTGTTTTTAAATTTAAACTTTATTTTTTCCACTCACAGTCTTTTCGTGTTTCAATACCCTCCAGGTTGTTGCGGCACGGGCTGTTGATCGAGAGTGACGGAGACATCACACGTACGATCCACAGTAGACTTTGCGCACTCTGGGAAGTTCGGAAACTCTTGGACGGTCGGATCGAGAATCCCTTGTCCGACTTACGTGTCACATGAAGGTTAGACGTCAGTTTAGCCTTCGTGTTATGCGTAAGTTAGACGGGATCGGGATTTAGCCCTTAATCCCGGAAGATTAGGGGTGGGTCCTGACATTTAGCCCCTAGGCTACAAAATAATCTCCCTCTGTATTTTTTTTAATGAATAATGAGTACTGTGAGTTTTTATCGACCCATGTTTGTAAACCCTAGATTGCTAGTTAGATGTTTTAATTACTCTACACTTATTTCAAAATTTTAATGCTGCATGTGAAATGTTAAATGGTGAAAGTACTAATTTTTTTGGATCAAATGGCGAAAAAGTACTGCGTGATTATGAAAATAGTGGAAATCATTAATTTGAAGAATGTGAGAGATGAATTAAAACGTGTGGAAATAGAATTGTAAGTGGATCCATAGGTGTGGGTGCACTTAATAACTAGTATTCTGACTTGGCTTGGTATGCATGCAAGAACATTTGACATGCAACATGATTTCGCCTGCACCAACGATTATTGGAGGCCAAATTAAAAAGGTTGGTGGGGGGGGGGGGGGGGGGGGGGGGCTGGGTCTCGAAATAGAGAAAGAAAAAAAAAAGTGTTAGGGTTATTAGTTTTCCACTTCTAAAGAAAGGGAATGAGGGGAGAAAAGGGGGGTTATTAGTTTTCCACTTCTAAAGAAAGGGAATGAGGGGAGAAAAGGGGATTTGGGGGAGAAACTAAGAGGACTAGAGAGGCAGATAATTTCCACGAGTTTTTTAAAATGTTGATGAAAAATGAAATGGTAGGTGATATACCCCGATTCAAAAAATTCATTAGAACGTCAAGATCGAGACATGCTAACCGATATCTGGATCCAAAAATCAAAAAGATAAAATGTTACATTTTAGGAAGTCGTGCAAAACTTAGTTAGTAAGAACACCAATTGGCATTCCACCTCGACAACGAAAGCACAGAGCATAAAATATTAATGATGATCGCACAGTCAATTACTACCTAATTTATCCAATTTTCATTGCGTCAATCCAACCCGTGGTGTGAATGCCAGGGGAAACTACTGAAAAATCCTTGAAGCACGTGAATTACCACCGGGACTTAAGGGGTGCAAAAATAGAAGGGTAAGAAACCCAGTAATTATTTCAGTGTAAAACCAATTATCATAAAACAGGTCTTAATCCCTCCGTTTTATTTAAAACTAAATCAAGAACTTTTGACTTGTACCTTCTATGAGAAATAATAATAAAATATTAAACAATCGCATAAGTCAAGCCAAACATAAGTATAACATTTAACAACCCACTAAAAACATCCTCTTGAGTCGCACGAGTTATATGCATATGACAGACTGAGTATCTATAATGCTCGCGTACTACAAACATGTGAAAACTGAGTGCTAAGCATAAGCACCACAAGTCCCCTAGAGTTGGGGGACAAACTGGCTCTATTAACTAGTATTGCAAGCATGGCAAGTGAACAATCACATGAAGACTGGTTTGTGGCCATTCAGATACGCACTAACATATCATCGGGTCCTAAAGTGGGCTTAGAACTACTAACACAGTGCTAAGGTCGACCCATAAAGCAAATCATCTAAATAAACCAAACCACTCATCAATCATAGTATGCTAAAATAATAAGATTTCATAAAAATGTAACCCACGACTTACTTGGTGATATATAATAAAATATTCAATGTCTTCCAGCAAGGATTATAAAATCGAGTAAAAGGGAACTCACAAATTGGTCGTAGAGTAAAAATCACTTGACAATCAGGTTAGCACAAACTCCAAGTCATCCAGCCCTATTCAAACAATTTGTAAAGGTTATTAACGACTTAAAAATCAAATCCTAAGAAAAACTCCACTAAGGTTTCCCAAAACCGTGCTTAAAATCACTTTAAATGTGTCAAAATGTGCACAAAATGATCTAAAAGACCACAAAATTAGGTCCACGCGCCGGCAAAGGGTTTGGAAATGGTCTCACGCCCCGGTCAGTGGTCGAAAAACCGCCTCAAGTGCAAACCAGAGGTCCCACACGCAGTCCACGCGCACTCATGTGCCAACACGTGCGAGTCACACGCGCTGGAATATTTCTTAGAATATTCCCTGAAATATTCCTCAGCATTTATCGTTAACTGACTGTTATGGCGCTGTTAGGATTTAATGGAATATGCTAACGATGTTAGCATATTCCGTCATTGTCTAACGACGTTAGTTTGATTAACAGTTGAGTGATCGTCGCTAAAACTTCGCGAATGACGGCGGTCAGACCACCGCCACGGACGGTGGCCCGATTTTGAAGTCTATCTTCCTCAAATCTAATCCAATTTCAACATGCAAAAATTCCAATCTAATCTACTTGACGCGACGATCACAAAAATCTTAGCCTTAGGGCGTAAAGCTACATGTTGAGCCGAAAAAACCACGCCGAGAATGAGCGGCACTGTGGATTCCGACCATGTCCTTTGCCATTGTTCCTCACACAAAATCACAAATAGATAATTCAGGTAGTAGTCCTAGATATGAAGAGGATTGGCACGTTCAAGGAGGTTGATCATACCTTAAAAGTACCTCAAACCTCGTTGGATTGCAATCAGGTGCGAGTCGGGTCTATAACAGGCCAGATAACGCAGGTCATGGCACGGTGGCCTTGGTGGCTCACTGTTCTATCAGGACCCAACCCTACTCGGTAAGAACCCGACTCAAGCACGATATTGTCCGCTTTGGGCCTCCTTGCCCTTGCCCTCAGAGTTTTGTTTTCGAGAACTCATGGTGCAACTTCTCAAGGGGTCACCCATCATGGAATTTAGGCCTCGTCATTGGGCCGGGTCGGGCAAGCCCGACCCAAAATTTTTGGGCTTGGGCCGGGCCGGGCCAAGCCTATTTCATAATTTAAAAAATACCGGGCCGGGTCGGGCGGGCTTGATCATAAATATGAAAGCCCATGCCCTTTGTCGGGCCGGGTTTGGGCCGAGCTTTTATCGTGCTTTATGGGTCGGGCCTACTAAGCCCACTTGGGCCGGGCCTACTAAGCCCATTTGTACCTACCTAATTGTAAAAAAAAAAAAGATGAGTTGAGCTTAAATATTATTATCGAATATTGAAATAAGCTAAGGAGGGGTACTATTGGATTTGGAGAATTGACTTAACTTTTTGACCATAAAGCCGAAATAGGATAATGAGGTCGATAAGAGAGTCAGAGACCTAGTGAGTTTTTTTGAATTTAGGGTTAGGGTTTGGTTTGGGCATTGGGATTTTAAATGACACTAGGTTGAGATTTGGTTGGAGTTTTTGATTTTGGCTATGATAGTAGTAACAAGATTGGACTGGGTATCAATTCTTAATTTATAATTATTTTATATTTTCGGGCTTATGGGTCGGGTTTACCTGGGCGGGTCTGGCTGGACTTACCGGGCTTTATCGGGCTCGGGCCTATCGGGCCTAGCGGGCTTGAATACCCTAAGCCCAAGTCCAGCCCGTCAACATGCGGGTCGGGCCGGCCCACGGTCCATATCAGGCCGGGTCAGGCTTTTTGTCATCGGGCCTATCGGGTACCCATAAGCCCGTGGGATTCTGGGCCAAATGATGAGGGCTAATGGAATTGCAGCAGCCTCAACTCGCTTAACTTTGGAGTTCCAACCAAACCCAAAACCACTGAGTTCCCAAAAGGCCTCGTTTAGATCAGAGTTGCGCAGCGACCCACTCTATCTAACACGATATTGTCCCCTGTAGACTCACTGGCCGAACCAGCCCAGCCCGTAGGGTTTTGTTCCCGGGAGCTCACAGTGCAACTTCCCAGTAGGTCACCCGTCATGGGATTGCACCAGCCTCCACTCGCTTAACTTTGGAGTTCCCCCGGAATCCAAAGCCAGTGAGCTCCCAGAAGCCCTCGCGCTAGATAGGTGTGTGCCTACAGCTTTAATGTCAGGACCCGTCCCAAATATCACCTCGATACCCGGGACGAACCCTGCTCCCGTCTGACAATCACACTTAAAGTACCAAAATAACCTCAACACAACCATAAGCATAACTATCAGACAATGGGGTAAATAAAATACAACCGTAAGTCAGAGCATAGTTTATACAAAATGGGCACAAAATCCTACTAAGCTAGTTTCGCAACGGAAGAACATTGTAAGCTCTATGCCTCGGATCCTGCCTCAACGTTCACCCCAGCGCTATCACCATGACCTGGAGGGAAAATTTAAAACCGAAAGGTGTGAGTGGACTAAAAGAAATAAAAGTTCAAAAACAATTAATCATCAAATCAGGGTTAAGAAAATAATAGTAATATTTTTCCCTCCGTTTTAAAAACATGCATGCCTAACGAAGTATCAGAAAACCACGACATAAAACAGTATAATCCATATCATAAAACCAAATATACCCATGCCAAGTCCGATCAAACCTGCTGAGTCTATCCGAGTCTTTAAACTCAACCAGGCCTCAAATGTAATCCGAGTCTTTAAACTCCCGAGTCTTTAAACTCAATAGGTCTACGGGGGTAATATCGTAAATATCCGAATCTTTAAACTCAATCCGGGCCCGTCCCCCGTCAATCAGAATCTGGGTCTTTATACCCAATATCCAGATCCAGCAAATCCAATCCAAACCAATTTAATATCAATTCTAAATCCACATCCAAACCCGAATCCGAAATCCCCGGTTCGAAGCCCTTTCGACGTTCAGAACCGTCATTCCGAACCCAAATCCGGAATTCCACTTTTTAAACCTAAAGCCGTGATTACCAAAAATCATATTTCATAATCCATTTATATCCATCAGAAAGCAGTTATAATTTTAAAGCCCAAAGTATAGCATCAAAAATCAGAAATCCAGCTTTTCTTGAAAAACGTGCAAAAACCCGAAAATGTCTCGAAAAACGTGCAAATATATCCATCATTTATAACCATCATTAACAAGCATAAAAACATATTTAAAATCATAAAATGTAGATAAAAACAGCTAGGCATGCTCGTAAGAAAAGAAAGAGTCCACTCACGAATCAGAAAGTGTCACTCGCGCTCCGTGCGCTCCTCGACCGTCTCAGTCGTCTCCCGTCCTGTCAATAGGCACCAAATATGGTCACAATTACATCAATTATGCTAACCCTAATTTCCCCTAATTTTTGGGAATTTATTCGTAATTTAAACTTAGACCCTAAACCGTCCGGATTCCCGAACTATCCCGTCACATCGTCCGATTAACCCGAAAATTGCACCAATGGATCCCTTAGAACATTTAGAACCAAAACCATGTTGGAAGTTCGGTCGGAATCCTCCCCACGCGCCGCCCAAAGTGGCTGCGCGTGGGCCTCACGCGCCGCCCAAAGTGGCTGCGCGTGGGCCTCACGCGCCTGCTACAGTGCTTCTTCAACCTCAAGTCACCCGGTTCAACTGTGTTGAACCGGCGTGACCGGTTCTCCTCCATTCCTCTACCAATTTCCACCATTTCAATCCTGTTAGCTGCGTCTAGTCCCTAGCAATCTATTCCCATCCTAAAACCTAGAAATCGAAGCCCAAAACCCATCGTCTTCAACCTGGAACAAAACTGCCCGCAAGCCCTGTTTTGGCCTCCGGCCACCCAGACCTTCCCCCATCACGGCGACCATCGTAGACGACTCCTAGGACCTCCCTGAAGCTCACATCACTCCCCAATCCCCTCAACTCTAGCCCTAGGTCCACGACTTTTGAAAATAATAAAAACGGGAAAACAGGGGATTCGGCTTATACCGTCGATTCCTCCTCCGTCGTCTGCACCGCCGTGTGCCACGGTGCTCGTTGAGTCCCCTGCAGTCGTCTAAGCCTGCTATTGGCTTGGTTTGCACCACAACACGGCAGAACCACCACCACAGTCCCACGGCTCCTCTGTTTCTCTGAAAACTCAGCCTTCCACTGCCGTGTCTCCGTGCACGATTTCACCCCCAACTTCCGATCACCAGCTTCCTCTCTTCTTTCTTTCACTCTCACAACTCACTAAATTCTCACACACACCCTGAATCAATCACCCACTCTCAATTTCTTCCTCTCTGTTTCTGTTGCTCAACCCAAAATACACAGTTTGAACGAGAACAATATGTGGCCGTGTGTAGTTTAGGCTGTCCTAGAACCCTCTAGTTCTCTCCCACGTGTCCACTTCCTATGGACCAAAACTAAAATATCCCAATCCACTATTGCCACTTGTTCTGATCTGATTGGGCATAAGGGAAAAGACCAAATTGCCCCTAGTGTTAATAATTTACCGTTTTACCCTCGAACTTTCCAGACCCACAACTATTCCGTCCGACGTCTGATGACAGCGTGCCGCCTGTCGTTGTTCTCAAAACGTCGAGACCTATCTAACGGTTCTCGGTCTACGTGAAAATCACAAGTCCACTAAAAAGTCAACATTTTCCTCGATTAGTCAAAATTACGGTAACGCCCTCAATCTTCCGAACGTCATAACTTTTCTCCGATTGTCCAAATCGGACCTACCACCTGTCTACGGACTCGTGACGTCCTAAACTACGTCACGGTCAATGGTCAACACTCATCCACCCTATAAATCAAAAAGTCAACTTTTGACACACTATTCACAAGGGCAAAATCGTCCTTTTATACAAATCCTTTTACAAATTTACATTTATACCCTTCCCGAAGGTACGGGTTGTTACATTTAAGGCACACCACCATTCCCTTTCCAGACCATTCCCCTCGCAGGAATGTGAGATTGTTCATCGTTTCTTTCAGGACTCGGGTCTTACACACTCCCCTGTCCATTAGGCTCAATGTGACGAGACAAATGAGGTAAGTGTAGTTGGGCTTCATGGTTTGAGGATTCTAGGTGGCAAGTGCAACATGTCTTCGCCTCCCACATTGTTGTTGTATTTCCTTCCCTCAAATGCCCCACACAATGGTCAACGGGGTGAGGGTTAGGGTAACAGTGGTCAGAGTCTCAGTAAGGTGGTGGCATGCAGTTGAGGGTGGTTGTCGCATTACAAGTTCACGATGGTCCAAAAGAGAAACAAAATGATGGTTGTTCGTGTGTTTGAATTCTCTTTGTTTTGGGGTCTAATTACAATGAATGTATGATGGGAGATTTCTCTAGAAAATTTTAGGCTTTTGTACCTTAAACCTGGCTTGGGCTTACGGTATGAACAATTAAACTCCCTAGATTAATAGGACCCAAAACAATCTAATAGGGGTAAATTAGTAATTTCAAGTTTTCGATTTCTAATTTTCAATACGGGATGTATCAATTGGAGTAGTAGAAGTAGAATTCATGTATATTAGTATAGGAGATGGAAGACCACAAATGTAGAGATATAGCAGTACAAGTATGTGTAGATGTTGCAAATTGCAATGCTACCTTATTCCTGTGTCTATTTAACATAGCAAACACTGCAAACTTGGGTAACAGTGGTTGGCTCAACCCTACTTTGTAATAGAATCATCCTTGGCTCATGACCGATATATATATATATATATATATATATATATATATATATATATCATACATTGCAATGCATGGGCTCTCAGCCTCACTTTAATCCCAAACGTACCTTGCTTCTTCAAAATGCCGTATTAATTTATTTAGGTTTTAATTTACTGCTTTTAAGCTCCTTAATTTGCGTCCATTTTTCTTCGTCTCAATGCAGAAAAATATACATGTAGATTGGAATGAAAATGCACTTTTAAGAATAATATTTGTAAATATTAAATTGTCATCATACATATATTATATTTGAATTATTCATGTTTTATTTATTATCATTTCAATATTTTTTCAATAAATAATGAAGATTGTTTAGTTACTGGAATCCAATAAATCAAACTGTATTCATAAAAATTAAGATACTCAAAGTGAGCGATCCACTGATGTGAAACAACATACATGGATGCAAACGCAACATACACTAGTAAAAAATATGCCTTTAGTGGCAAACAATATTTGTCGCGAAAAGCCAAACGTTGCCGGCTAAAGTCTTCCACGGCGAAAATATTTGTCGCGAGTTTTGTCAGTAAAAGCTCGCCAGCAAAGATCTTTCGCGACAAAACTTCAACATTTGCCGCCTAAAAATTTCTTTCGCGGCAAACTTTCTGCGACAAAGTATTTGTCTGCATTTTACGGCGAAAGCTGATTTGCCAGGAAAACAATTCTCTCCCGGCAAATGTATTTGTCGCCTTAGCTATAATACCCTGGCAAAACATATTTGCCACCATAGAAGATCTATCAGGACAAATATGTTTGTCACAATAGGACATCCACAAACACGTAGAAGCCATATACCGGCAAACATCTTTGTCACCATAGGTTGTCTTTCACAACAAATCTATTTTGTCGCGATAGGTTGTCTTTCACGACAAATCTAATTTGTCGCGATAGGTTGTCTTTCACGACAAATCTATTTTGCCGCGATAAAATGTCTATAGTGAGAAATACATTTGTCGCGATAAAACTTCTATGGCAAACATCTTTGTCGCCTAAGGTTTATCTCATAAAAAAATACACCTAAACTTTTACAATATTTCGACTTTTAAATGCAATAATAGTACCTGATTTATGGAAAGTCATAACAATTATAGAAAATGTAATATTTATATAAATTAATAACATAGCATACAAAATAAGTACGTAGTAGCTAAATTTCTAAATCTCCAAAATAAGTACATAATAGCTAAATTTCTAAATCTCCAAAATAAGTACGTAGTAGCTAAGTTTCTAAATGTCTATGTTCTACATGAGCATGGAAAAAAGACTATCCTAGGGAGCTTTGACCATCATTCTCACCGTGTTCATCAGTCGATGGTACTTCAAAATCAACTGCTGGTGCTTCAAACCCTGGGACTCTTGACATATTTTGTACTAGTTGTTGGAGATACAACCGCATATGTGCAAGTTTCTTGTTAGCGACCTCTTGAGATGCCTTTGCAACTGTCAACTCATCCTTCAAATTGTCAACCTCCGTTTGCAAATGTTGAGTAGTTGCTGAAGATTGAGAGGTTCCACTCTCACGGACACGTCCATATCCCATACCACGTATCTGCGATCCTGGCTTCTTTCCAAGTACATCAATCAAAATATTAAGACCAATATTAGGATCATCTACAGGTATCTCATCCAATGGAGTATCCTCGGGATATTCTTTTGCTGCCTCCTGGAGATAATCATTCTTTTTTGCTAACATCTCATCCTTCAAATGAAACCGACATAAAAACACATGTTATATACAATATACAATCATATAACCAAGTTTATATAAGTGAAATAATATTCTAACAAAGTTTATACAATCAAAAAACATGTTGGACATCAAAGTTGTTTTTACAATCCTGTTGCTATTCCCATGCTTGGATTCTTCGGTATTAGTTTCCCTAGTTTCTAATGGTGTCCCAATTGTGGCGGAGTATAAAGACAAAGAATTTATTCAATTAGCATCAAATTTGGTTGGAGAAAGAGTTCGTAATGAATAGGTTTCACACATTCAGCTAGGGTATTATTATGATGCATCAAGTAAGTACTTCTAAACAATGAACGAACGCTACCTTTGATTGAAGAAGTTTAAATTAAAAAAGTGTATCTCATGCACTTCGTGATGATGGGAGGAGATCTTAGTTGGAGAAAGAGTTCGTAATGAATAGGTTTCACACATTCAGCTAGGGTATTATTATGATGCATCAAGTAAGTACTTCTAAACAATGAACGAACGCTACCTTTGATTGAAGAAGTTTAAATTAAAAAAGTGTATCTCATGCACTTCGTGATGACGGGAGGAGATCTAGACTAAGGCTAGGACCACTTAATAAATAATGCTTAACTATAAATAGCTAAAACTATCCCTTCCAAAACACCACAGCTAACACTTATCAATTAGAAATTTATCTAGGTCCAAAATGTTGATGTATGCTAAGTTCACCCAAGCAAAATCAATTTCATTTATCTTCTTGTTTCATTCATCTTCTAAATATAGTACTAAGTATAACTAGAAGCCAACAAGTGTACTAAACTTTACCCAAAAAGTTATTAAAGAAATACTTACATATTTAGCTTTGGCCTTGTCATTGCTCCATTGCTTGGCTTTCCCGGAATATGCTTTTCCATAAGTGTCTATCTCCACAAATTTTGAACCTTCCTAATGTGATATAGCATCATTTCAAATAAATTAAATGTACCATATAAGTTATAACAAGATAATATGTTTAGTATAAAACTACTATATTACCGCTGCACACTCCATTGCTATGTGTGCGAAAGATTTTGAACCAGCATGATGCTCTGTCTCCTTATGACCTCGGTTCGATGTATTGGCCACAGATGTTTTCTGCACAGTTGCATGACTAATGAGTTCATTAGCATTAAGAGAGAACTCTTCTATATAATACATACAATGAAATATGACTACCAAAAACCCCGATGATTGAAAATGGTCACACAAAAATTTCCACTGGTCTTCGCCATCCCTTTGTACCATCTCCAATGGTGGGTTAGCTAATGCTTCCGCCTTTGTTGGAAAAAGCTTAAAGTACTTGTTCAATTCGTGCTTGAAGTCTCTAAACCTCCTAGCCATGAGATCGTTGACATATTTTTTGATCTTTGGGTCCTTCAAGTCTATGTCAAAATTGACCTACAACCAATTTGAAACAAAGTGTCAACGAAAGCCAAACACAATCCCAAAAAAAAAAAGCCAATGCTCTGTATTGGTTATTGTGATAATTGATTAATCTTACATGTCTAAATGAAAAGTAATGAACTTTTTCCCTATAATCGTGACACGAAATGGAAAATGAAGTTACCAAATGGAGTTGATGACAAGTAATTTACTCACTGTGATTTCGCCCATAAGGGTGCTCCTTATGTCAGGATTGATCTTTGTCCAATATGCTTTATTCATAAAACAACTCGTTCGGATAATTGCACCGATGTCATGGGACAACAAGCTTGAGATCTCTGAACTCACAAGCCTATTAAAAATAGGATGAAATTCACCATGAATCTTTTTTTTGGTGGTACGGACGATTCGAATTGTCTTGATTGCCGCACAAGCCCCTCTGACTCCCGGTTTAAGTATTGGTTGCTCTTCATCTGCTAGGGTTAGAAGACGACCGGCACCTGTCATTTTTCAATAAGAAAATAGCACACATTCCTAAAGTGAACCAAAATTTAATGAATACAGAAGGCGCATATAAAATAGAAGCTGGGTACACTTTCTGCAACCTACCATTAGGTTTAGGTCCACCCGCATTCCTCTCATCATCTGTAACATTATCATTAGTCATTTTATTATTCTAAAAATGAACATAATAAGTAAGTAAGACATGATTTTCTTACTAGGCAGCCTACGGTCACGCGAGCAACAACTTGCTCTTATAGGTCCAGAAGAAGGCTGCGTGGGTGCAGAAGAATCTTCCCTTTGGCATTCATCTTGAGTCGGAGGGGGCCTTCTTGTAGGTTGCAGCTGAGCTAGCCTGGTGCTTCTTGTAGGTGGAGGCTGAGTAGGCCAGGGGCTTCTTGTAGGTTGAGGTTGAGTCGGTGAAGGACTTCTTGTAGGTCGAGGCTGATTACGGACAACAATAGTACGAGGACTTTTGGTAGGTTGAAGCTGAGCTTGAGGCTCACATGATGTTATAGGCTGAGCGGGAGAAACCATAGGAGTAGATTGGCTACAAACAGTAGACCGATTCGTTGACATAGCTTTCTGAGTAGCTGATCGAGTTTGTAACAACTTTTTCCTTGTAATGAAACTCATCTGCAGATAAAAACAAACATATTACTTACTATATCCATCAGAACTAAACATAAACATTATAAGAAATTTTTTACCAATTTGTATAAATAAATTTGTTAGTGCTTTGGCATAATTCCTAGCAATAGAAGTCGCTGTCCTCATCACTAGGCAAACTATCTTCCTCATCACTAGGAAGACTCGTTTCCTCATCAGTATGAAGACTATCTTCCTCATCAATATGAAGACTATCTTCCTCATCAATATGAAGACTATCTTCCTCATCATCTTCAACGATGAATTCCCCTCCATCAATTGGCCTAAGAGGGCCAAGATCAATATGTATAGCATCAATCTCTATTGGCACAACATCTTCTCTATATAAAGGTGTATGTATGACATCAACATTATCAAGCTGAATGGGACTATGAATGTCTGATGATAAATTCTGTTGGTATGCCCCATCATCATCGCTATCGTCATCTTCAAAATTTTCCATTTCTGGGACGTTCCAAATGTTTCTATGTTCAATATGCTCCACCACTTTCCAACCACCACCAGCCTTTAGATCGTCCAAATAAAACACTTGTTTAGCTTGGGTTGCTAGGATATAAGGATCATGTTCATACCATTGAGTATGTGTATCCACGGATGTTAGCTTATAATCACTCTTTATACTCCCAGACCTTGCAGGGTCTGTATTAAACCATTGACATTTAAACAACACAACCCTATAACGTTGTCTATATAACACTTCAACTACACTTGTCAACTTGCCATAGAAATCAATCTCGGAGGTCCCATAGCTTCTTGGCACAAAGACACCGCTATTCTGGGTAGTCAAATTATCATCACGTGTGGAGATCACAAACTTAACTCTATTTACAACACATCCTTGGTAAGTTTCAACTCTAACAGGACCCCTCGATAACTCAAATAACGCATCACTAAAATGTGGGGAATTCTCCTTCTGTAATTTTCTCATCTGCCAAGGAAAACAATTGTTATTTGACGTTTTCTAGTTAAACAATCGTGACGAGCCATCAACATAAAATCATGCTCTTTGCTTACTTGTTCTTGAAACCAAACCGGAAATGAATTCTTGTGCCTTTCTACAACATTCTCATCATTCTCACGCCTTATCAATGCCTCATCCTCCCTGCATTATTAATCAGTGGACCTATTATATGTGCAAATGTTGTAATAATTAAACTTATAGAACTAATAAACCATATATAGTTCACTTACTTTAGGAATGTTGATATCTCTTCACAATTATTTAATATATACCACTGAGCTACTTCATTATCAGCATTTGTCCATCCAATGCTCTTCTTACTCATAAATAGACGTGCATTTTGAGCAAAGACAGAAAGTTTCTCATCTCGTGCACTACTGTCGTTGTTTCTATCAGGTCTATTGAAACATGTTTCCACATTACGAAGGTATAATGAACAATACATAAGCGATTCATTTGTAATGTATGCTTCAATTAATGACCCTTCCGAACGAGCCCTATTTCGCACGAAGCCTTTATACTTACCTAGCATTCTGGAAGACAAAAAATAATGTGAGTTTTTCCCCCAATAATTTGCCAAAAGTAACCTACAACACAATGAAATAGAATTAATTATAGTTAGTACCTTTCAATAGGATACATCCATCGAGCTCCAACTGGCCCACCGAGCTTTGCTTCATGAGGTAGATGCACCATCAAGTGAACCATGATATCAAAGAATGAGGGCGGAAAAATTTGTTCAAATTGGCATAAAGTGTACACAATCTCATTACCCAACCTATTCATATCCAATTTGCACACTGTCTTAGCACATAACTGTTGAAAAAAACTTGACAGCTGAATGATAGGTTCAACCACATCATTAGGCAAATATTTTCTAATTCCAACAGGAAGTAGCCGCTCCAACAATACATGCCAATCGTGGCTTTTCAAGCCTGAAATTTTTCCTTTATCAAGTTTAATATTTTTGGATATGTTGGCTGCATATCCATCCGGATATTTGACAGATTTCAAAAATTGAAAAAATTCTTTCCGCTCTTCTGGATGAACAGTGTAAGCAGCGTATTTCTTTTTATACTTGTTCCCCGTCCGTTCTAACCATAAGTGGCTCCTAATGCCCAAGTCTTGCAGATCTTGCTGAGCCTTCACTGTATCCTTAGATTTTCCCTCTATGCATAGAATGGTCCCCACCAAACTATCACTAACATTCTTCTCTACGTGCATCACATCTAGCATATGCCTTATTCTAAGCTTAGACCAGTACTCTAACTCAAAAAAAAATGCTCTTTTTGTTCCAATTCAGCTCATCTTGTGTTCGCTTTCTATTCCTATCCTGGTTGTCAAGATGTTTACCAATCTGACCAAAGTGTTGATTGTTCAACTGATCCAAAATGTTTTCACCTGAGAATTCTCTAGGTCTTGCATTTACCTCTATATTTCCATCAAAAGCATCTTTGTTCTGGCGCCATGGATGATCCCATGGCAAAAAACGTCGGTGTCCCAAGTAACAAATTTTCCCACTAAACCATTGGGAACTTATGTCCTCATTACAAACCGGGCATGCCTTATAACCTTTTGTGCTCCATCCAGATAGATTCCCATATGCCGGAAAGTCGTTAATGGTCCACATCACTACTGCACGAAGATTAAATACTGAATTAGATGCTCTATCATATGTCTGCACACCATGTTCCCATAACTCCTTGAGCTCGTCAATTAATGGTCTCAAGTAAACATCAATCTCCTTACCAGGTGCACGAGGCCCGGGAATTAATAAAGTCAGCATTGAGAATTCCTTCCTCATGCACCTCCAAGGAGGCAAATTATAAGGTACCACGATAACAGGCCACATGCTGTAGGATGTGGTCATATTCCCGAATGGATTAAATCCGTCGGTTGCAAGCCCTAGCCTAACATTTCGAGACTCCATTGCAAAATCTAGGTACATTCGATCAAGCTCCTTCCAAGCTTCTCCATCAGCTAGGTGCCTCATGAGATCGTCATCAACTCGAACATCCTTGTGCCATCTCATATCACTGGCAGTGTGCATAGACATGTACAATCTCTGCAATCTTGGTTTAAGTGGTAAATAACGCAAGACCTTCTGAGGAATCTTTTTTTTATTGTCATCACCCTTGTATTTTTACTTGGGCTCATTACAAACGGGACATTTATCCAACCCTTCGTTTTCCTTGTAGTACAAAACACAATCATATTGACATGCGTGGATTTTTTCATACCCCATCCCAAGGTTTTTTAGAACTTTTTTTACTTGATGATGCGACGGGGGTAGAAGATTATCTTTAGGGAGCATCCTTTTCAATATTCCCATCAAGTGATCAAAACATCTATTTGACATCAAGTACAATACTTTACAATGCATTAACTCAACTACCGCTGTTAAAACTGAGAATTCTTCCAATAACTTTTCATATTTGACAGACTCCTCCCAATGCATATTGCATGACCGATCATCTTCCAAATTAGCATCTCTATATTCATTACCTAAGGTGTTATCTTCTTGCAAGCCATCATGACCATGATGTTGAGATGCGTAGGGGTACAAATCGTTGATTATCCTCATCACATCATCATTACCACTGCCTATATCATCATTAGGAGGCACCATCGATCGATCAATGAACGAACGTGAACCAGATTCTATTTGTTCACCATGGTGAATCCATGTCGTGTAACTATAGGACATCCCATATCTAATTAAGTGCATTCGAACCTCACCAACTAACTTCCAATATCTGTTGCTACATTTTCGGCATGGACATCTAGTCTGATTACGACTATTGACATGATTCCTTGCAACTTCAACAAATGCATCAATCCCATCTATGTATTCCTTACTAAATATTTCAGAATTTTGTATCCACTGCTTGTCCATGGACCAACGAAAGCCTATCAAACGATAAATCCAAAACTTATGTCTAGAAGGAGTTTATTTAAAATCAAATAAACTAATGCTACTAACACAAAACATTCATAGTGCACAAAATCACTTCCAAGTGTAACTGGTTTAAGTAAACTAAATTAAAATTAGAGTTAGATAACACTAACAATCTCAACGCACCTTGGGGATGTGAATATTACGCTAGCTAAAACTGAAATTAAATTATTATGCTTATTTGGTCCTAGTTTTAGTATTTTTTTTTATTATTGGGTCCTAATTATTAATGCGAAGCAGCATTTACAGAAATATTGACTAGTTCATCTTTCTACATCATCTGCCTCTTCATGGGACCTGGCTAAAACTACAAATTAAATAACTTTATTTCTAAATTAGGATCAATAATAAACCCGCCTCTTCATGGGACAACAATATACTATTGGCATTACTCAATCTGAAAGCTTATCTCAGCTTTCTACCTAAAGGAATTAATCAAAATTACTGCAATTGATCAATATAAAAAAAAAGGCCTACACACATGCTATAAGAACACACAAATATTGACTAGTTCATCTTTGTATATCACATGAAACCAGTCGAAAAAACATGAAAATGCAGAGCTAACGCCTCTGGAACCATGAAACATGAAAGTGCAGAGACAACACTTCTATAGTGAACAAATTCATTTATACTTAAGAGAAAAACGTTTCAATTATTGTGTAGTTTAGAAGTTTACCTTTCTTGGAAGACTACCTTGAGCTTTGACCCGAAAATATTCTCCTACCTACCAATCTAGGTCTGCACCTCCTCATAAACGAGCATTTCTTCTTAAGCTATTGGTGCTATGCTTCTACAAGAGGATGTATAAGTAAATCAATTAGTCTAGTATAGCATGTGATAAGCTTCTGAGAAAATCAAATACCAAATACATAAACCGGTTAAGATTAACCCAAACAATATGAATGAACAATATTATTAATAATACTAACAACAGTGGAGTATTTTATACAAGAAACATGCAAAGATGTTGGAGTTGTATTTGTTCAAATATAAGGCTATGGGAACTAGGAAAATATGGATAAAAAATTTGGAGATGGGTATAGGGGTATGCCTAGTACGAAGGTAGAGATAACCACTCAATACCTATCACACCCGGAAATACATATTATTCTTGCAACTCCCAAATAGAATTTAAAAAGGAAAAATATTGGGAAATTATCAATTCCACAAAACTGAATACGGTTTAATCCATTCATAAACATGTGACAAACATTGCCAATGACTGGAACAACCACAGCTTTACACATGCGAAGAATGGCGGATTCTTCTTCAGCATTGAATTCTTTGCCCACTGCAGGCACCAAAAACAGAACAACTTTTTCATTATATTTTTTAAACTAAAACCCACAACACATTCCAACATTCCAACATTTATAGATAATAGTAGCAAAAACTAAACAACCACTATAGAAAAACTTGCAAAATTCTCTAGAGTTCACTCGGCAATAGTTACTAACGAAATGCAAGCTCCCTCATGTAATAAAAGTACAGAAAATGAAAGATCACTAAAGGCTAGTGACCACATGGATGATCACTAAAGGCGAGAGAGAGAGAGAGAGAGAGAGAGAGAGAGAGAGAGAGAGAGAGAGAGAGAGAGACTTATAATGCTGCCTTTCATATTGATTTGGCCACAGAAAATTAAGAAACCAAATTGATTTTGCAGCAATTGATGAGTTTTTAATTGAAATGAAGGGAGTGATAGAATCACATAGAGGCTCATACAAATACTAGGACAAGTTATATAAAGAGAAGTTTATATAGAAGAGGCATCGACTTTACATGTTCCCAAGCCTGCCAAAAATGGGTAAGCTGTAAGGCTTAAGCTGTTTGGCCATGCATTTTGTATGATCATAGTTTTTTTTTTCTTTTAATCTGGATGTGTATGCCTAAGTGGGTAGCTAGTAGCTGTGCTTAAAGGACATATAAACTCATTAACTCGCAAGCACAAGTCAAGTTCAATAATTATCAGCTGTATTTCAAAAATCTCAGTATCATTTGATAAGCATACGCGACCTCCTTCAACAAAATAATTGTTTATAATATAAACTTTACGTACCACTCAACAGCAAAATCAAGCAAACTTTTGTTATCACGATAGTAGAAAACAAATCAAACACAACACAAAACACAAATCAGACACATAATCACCATATTCGAACATAACTCAAACGTAACAAGCACCCAACTGTCTAATTCGAGAGATTACAATTTCTCAATTCGACATCCTACATTTCAGACGGTTGTTTTTAAAAAAAAAAATCAAATCAAAACATGCATCATACGAATGAATTATTGAAGCATTAAGAATGATATCATATGAAGCCTAATAATTTAGCTACAGAGTTATGATAGATTTAAAAGCACTATCCAGCCTAATAATTCAGCTACAGAGTTATGAAGGATATAAAAACACTATCCAGCTTGCCTAATAATTCAGCTACAGAGTTATGATGGATTTAAGAACACTATCCATCCCAACATCTAGGCTAATGAGAATTTTGCACGAACATGTTCCCTTACAAAACTGCCACTAATTAAGCCTATAATCCCATCTTTACAAACTAATCATTCTCGTAAATTTGCTAAATAGATAACTGTACTTACTCCTACACCAATTACCCAAGAACCCAAATGACTTAAGTTGCAACTACATTCTCTTCCCTGTTTTATAAATCATGACAACTTGACATAACCTACTTCAAAGCTACCAACTTCCTAGTACCATTGACACCATCTGGTTAATGTTATCAGCTGCATTGCAGTAACAAACAACTAACTAACAGCTCACTCAATTATCTAACTCTTAACAGATCTTTATGAGCTGGCCATACATCTGCAGTTATCAGCTGCATTGTAGTACCATTGAGCTATGATGCAGATCCATCAATTTGTGTTGGACTCAATTCCCTGCACTGTTAACAATACCCTCAGTAAGGATGTTCTAGTGACAGTCCCGTAATGCAAATTTTTCCTTACCACACACCAAAAAGGAAAAAACAGCGCTGTGATACCCATTTGTGTATGCACAAATCACCGTCCAGGAGATATACCATTCAAGTTCAACTAAGAGAACTTGCTCAAACTCCAAGTACAATTGTGATTTGATCACAAGGTTACTCACTATGAAATATGAACCAATTTACACATCCTCTTAAATTTTTATCTAACCATTGTCAATAACATCATATGCATCTCAAGGATTGTAATCATTACCTTGTCATATGTACCAAATTCAGCTTTAACAAGAACCAAAACAAGAGAACTTTTGCTCTCATTGTTGGGGAAAACATGAATTCTGATACTTACTTAGAATGGTGACCAGCCAGCTGCATTTGCTTAGTTTAGGAAAGATGTCTCTCTTGTTGTTAGAAACTAGATACAAGATAAAGCCTATAATATTGAGCTAACCTACCATAACTTCATGTATAGAATCATCTATAGAGGATGCATCTAAGGTGAAGCAATGGGTTGAATAATGTGTGGCCATCTCTTTGAGACTACTAACTTATAACAATCCAGACATTTTCATTTCATTTGTTGCTATAATGTTTGTTCATCTTCAATAGATTACCTACTCTAATCAATTTCCTGAATGATACTATTGTTGTTGGTAATTGCTTAATGATACTATTTTGAAACTACTTTATAAGTATTTTATTACAAGAAAAAACACTTGGGAGTTCTTTTATTAGAACAAAAAAGAGGCATGGGGTCAGGTTAGTCAATGTGGTAGAAGAAAAACCTAAAACAAAGGGGGGCTTTGCTATTCCTTCTAAGTAACCCTAATTGATTGGTTTCTCCAAAATCACATTTCAAATTGGCTTATGCATGCATGATTCATGGCATGGTGTATTGGTGTGTGTATGCGGCATTGGGGGGGTGCTTCCAGTGAGGGCAACCTCTTTAAATTTCTATAAAAGTAAAAAGAGTGAGGCAGACGAAGAAATCCAAGCCCACCCTAAGACCCTAAAAAATGCAAATTATTATTATTATTAGTAGGAGAGGAGAGGAGAGAAAGGCATTCTGCGGTGAACAACATATTTTACACAAAACACAATAATTGCAAGCTTTGACGTTTCCCTCTTGCTCCCTAAAACCCTCTTCCAACACCCGCACACAACCTCCTTTGACTCTCTAAAACAACAAAAGCAAATATTAAAATTATAAAAACAAAAAACAAAAAGTAAAACAAATAAAAAATAAAAATAAAATCACAGCCGCAATTTGGCTTATGAAACTCAACTCCAAACTATTCTGTCCAAATTTTTATTATAATTTTATTTATGCAACTGGGTTGGGTTGAGAATACCATTTTTGCTTCATAGCTTCTAGATAAAGAAAAAGAAGATTCATCCCCATTTTCATATGGCTGTTATTGGTCTTCAATAGAGCACATATTAACTAAAAGTTGAGAATCAGTGTAATAACAATGCAAAAATACTTCTGCATATTATACGGATTGCAAAGCAGAGGAAAAAAAGAGCTTTACAAATGATGCTAAAGAGAATAGGAGGTTTAGCTCAACCACCCATTCATAATTACCAAAAACATTACTATATCAAAACTGAAGAAAACTTAGCAACAAAATTATAGGTTTAAGTGCTAGTGCTTCATTATCAACGCCTTCACTAGTCAGTCCAAGGCAATAAAATAAAATGATTAACAACCAATTATTTACATTATCATTGTTCATCTTTATGTCAAACAAAACATAAGGCATATCATAAAATGAAATCTTCAAGTTCTATGTTCAAAATATCATCATAAATTCATTAAATCATGCACTTCAGCAAAGTAACATATTTGAAAGATTGAAAAGCAGAGAAAAGAGAGTTCTAAAAATTCTAACATCCACAAGACAAGTACGAAACGGATTGCAAAACACGTAAAGACGGATAGAGGCTTTTTGGAAAGGGATACAGAGCTTTGTTAACATCATAATTCAGTACATAATCAGTGGTTTGTAATAAAAAAAGAAAAACAGTAAACAAAAGGATCAACCCAAGAGCACGCACCTGAAAATTGAGGGAATCTGGGAGATGAACCCGAAATGGAAGAGAGATGTGACTTCTCTCTGGAGTAAAAAAATGGAAGATGGAGGATGCTGGGCTTTGGAAACTTCTCTCTGGAGCGAGATTTGAATTGAGCTAGGTGGGCTTGGGGAAGCTTCTCTCTGGAGTGAAGATGGCCGGTGAAGAGGCGCGCGCTGCCGTTCAGAGAGATATGGAGCGAGATATTTTTCACGCAAGGGAAAAAATTGGCCCTAATAAAACTCCACAACGGCGTCGTTTACGCCTTTTTTTTAATTCATGTGCTCTAATTTTGCCAGGAGCTAGAGGGACTAAATTTTCGGCGGGAACTTAACCCGCTTTTTTTTTCCAGAATCAATTTTTTTCTATCAAACCTAAACATGAGCATATAATTAAACCTAAAATTATTTTTTTGGGAAAAAACTTCGTGAGAAAATAATTTGCCGCCATAAACCCCTTGTTTGTCGCCTAAACAATAGCGTGAAAACTAAAATCACCAGTTGAACCTTTCCTGGCAAATTATGAAGTTTGTCACGATAGTGTCTCTCTCGCGACAAAGTTTAGCTTTGTCACGAAATGTTTTGCCGCGAAAGCTATCAATTCTTGTAGTGATATGCAATCCCAGTCATTCACTCATTAATACTTTACTGCTAAAAAAGATAAGGAATGAAGATGTAGCAGAAAACTTCAATCATAGCTTTTGCAAGCTTTCCAAGGTCAACTGTATTGGGGGAAGAAGCAATTCATCATCAAAACAAAATTACAATAAACCAGCATCATAATCATCTAGATTAATATATATAATTATCATTCCTCTTAATCCAAACCAGGATATATCAATGGCGAGCAACCAACAATTTAGATTTCCGTTCCCTTGTCAATTCCGCTCACTAACATACAAACACGAACACATGCAGAGAAAAAAACAGTAAGTAAACCCTAGATTGAGTCTTGATTCGGCAGAAAATATTAATTAATTAAAATACAGTCCCACAAAGTAACAACTAGCTAGTTCTCAACTCTGGCAATAAATCCGCCCACTAACTCAGGATACTAGAAGAGCATGTTATCCGCCATGGTGTGGCCAGAACCTCCCATCTGGAAGTTGATCGGTGGCACAAAATCGTTGTAAAACGGCTGTGATACTTGCTGCGGAACCTCTTGGTAGTAGTTATAGTCGCTGGTCAGGTTCTTGGTGGGCCCATAAGAATCGAAAATTGCCTCTTCAGTTCTGGAAGTGGAAGTGGAAGTGGAAGCAGAAGAAATATTAGTCGCCATGTGATCATGGTCGCCGCCATAGTCGATTGTTGGTTTTGGTGGGCCCATTGGTTTCTTAGGTTTGGGCTTCGGGAAGAAGCGGTGGATGACTTCCTCTAGCAACCCAGAATCTGCAGACTCCGTGGGGAAGAAATCTGATGATGATGAAAAGTCGTCATCTTGAGCGTCATTGGCCGCGGGCTTTAGCGGGGCGGTTGTTTGTAAGAGGGGATGGAGACTAATTGTGCTACCACCACCACCAGCAGAAGCATTGAAATTCAAATTATCATCAACAAGTTGGCCTCCGTTAACCAAAGAAGGTGAAGATGAAGGTAGAAAGGAAGAGCTTATATCGTACGGAAAATGGCTGTAAACTGGAGATGGAGCTGATGGGGTTGGGTTTTGGTTTGGGGAGGAATTATTGAAATTCCTGAAGAAAACCATGTTAAGGGAAGATGCGGAAGGAGTTGTGACGTCATTACTGTTAGAAGATGGGTAGTTAGGAAACGGCAAGGGTTGCCAGTGGGAAGGGCCGTACGCGTTGTTACGGTTTTTGGCGGACGGCTGAGATTGCTTGGGGAAACTGAACGTCGGGAGGAGAGGTTCGGCGACGGCGGAAGACGGTGGGACCGGGTAGACGAAGTTGGTCCGAGCCTTGAGGCCTCGCATGGCACGAGCAGCGCAGTCGTAGGCACATGCGGCTTGCTCGGCCGTGTCGAAGGTGCCAAGCCAACGCCGCTCCTTGGACGAGGGGTCCCGGATCTCCGCTGCGTAACGACCCCAGGGCCTCCTCCGTACGCCGCGGTATCTCATCGTACCGCCAGAAGTTACGGAGGCTGCGGTGGTGGTGGTGGTGGTGTTTGTTGTATCTTTAAGGGAGCGCTTGTTTGTGGTTATGAACTTCTTTTGATGGGGACCAAGGTCGGAGGTTGGGTCGGGTTCGGAGACTTGGGTGAAACCGGCGAGAGTTCTGAAAGCTTCTTCCATATATATATGCGTGTGTTGTGAGTTGTGTAGTCTGAAGTTTATGAATATGGTAAAGGACATTGCATTGTGGATGTATTTATAGCTCAAGAGGATATCTCAGTCATGCATGAAGCAGCTGGAAAGTGACTGATTTTAATTTCATTCCATTCCATGCATGGGAGTACTGGGGACATATTAGCATATTATATTATAATAATATTACATACAATTTAATGATCCAACAATGTCAGGAATACTAATTTCCTAATTTTTTTTTTCAAAATTTTTATTATTTTTGGTAACCGTTATAGTATTATATTAAAATATTAATTGATATTTTAAACAATTAAATTATCAATTAATTAATATTTTGTAAATTAAACTATTGATATTTCTCTACTTATTAAGGTAAACAAATAACTAAGTTAAATACTACTCCATCTGTAACAATTATTGTGGGAAGTTTTCTGAAAGTATTTTCATATGCATATATATATATATATATATATATATGGTGGAACGCAAAAATCGAAACGAGAACTCAGGGGTTTTAATTTTCGAGTTAAATTCTAACGACTAGGATGTTCTACTGGCCCAACCGTGTCTGACTTAGAGGGTCATGATTTTGTTTTCTGTTTCTGTGTTTTCTTTCTTGGGGAGATACCATTTGTCCTCTCCGTAATTAAATACTACCGGTAGAGAGAGTAATTGGTGTTGAGCTATTTCCAAGAGCAACGAATATGACCGATGTAGATTGAAGATGCAAGCTGTTATTTTCAACCTCCATTTTTTCTTCGTCTTCTTCTTGATCTAAAAGGAAGAAAACAACAAAAACACAAGATGAAAACATTTCTGAAAATGGATCTCATTACTTTACATCTGCACGTCTCCATCCAAATATGCCCCATGACATGAATGAAAGCCTGGAGTTTTGGACAAAGCTAGCTTACATATAAAGTAGCTTTTCATTTCTGAAGAACAGAAATCTAGGGATATGGAAAATTAGGAAACTCCTCTCTTCTTTTTTTTTTTTTTTTCTCTCTGGGCTTCTCGGTCTGTCTATTGCGATTAACATTCTGAATGATTACACTGGCGGCGCTCAGAAGTTGTTCCTCCCAGTTTGGCTTTCGAAATATTTTATTGGCTTCATGAATCCAATTGGGGTTTTCCATTTTTGCAATTTCGATATTGGCGCTCTCTCCTCTTTTGCAATATTAGGGTTTTCAAAACCAACATTTAATGTCTCACATGGACTTGTCTCGTGTAGCGGTGTAGGGGTCAGGGGATGTTTATGCTTTTTCCTTGGCTAGGCCTTACTTTAAGGGATCAGGCTTCTTAGGTTCTGTTTGGTTTGTTTTAGAGAACTCAGATTCAGAATAAAATACCTCAAGTCATTAGCCCTTCTTTCAAGCACTCTTGAGTTTTTACCCTAATAATTTAAGCTTATGTGACATCTTGGGTACGTTCATTTCAAATTATGCGTGCCCATATGCTATTCTTACCAAACAAAGCCTTATCCTCAAGCGCCAAAGGGGCACTAAACAACCCCCCAGTTAGACAAAGAAACCCTAGTAGTTTGAAGAGAACTCATTCGTTTCCTTCATATTCGCTCAGCAAGTTTTGGAATTTTAAGTGTATTATTTAAAATTTTATAAAATTTGTATTTTCAAATTAATGTGTACGTGTGTATATATTAGCCTCCTTGCACCACCAGCATACACGTGTAATTTTTTTAAAATTTTAAAAAATAAAATGTAATAAATTCAAAAATAAATAAAAAGATTTGTGGGAGGTGGAGTAGGTAACTAACTATCCAATCCTCCCCAATTTATCTTCACCTTTTCCCCTTTCATGTTTATTTTTTATTTACATTTTATCACTTTATTTTTTTCTTTTTTATTTAATTTTGATTTCTTAATTATCTTTTATTTTCAGTATATTATCTTTTTGACCTTCAATTATGTTATAATCTAAAAGGCTTTATAGATTATTGATTATTTATTTTAAATTAAATTTATTCTAATGAATTATTAATAAATGAATGAAAATATAGATATTTTAAAATAGGATTATTGGACTATATTTATTTAAGCCTATGCTCCACTCTTTATTTTAGAATCTTGAAATTTTGATGAAGAACACTGCTGTAATAAATATTTTTAAAGTAATTTACCAAACCACTTTTCTATTATTTTAATTAGAATTTACTTAAATTTAGCAAACATATTGCCCGCGTTGTTTTTGAATGATTTAACTGTTGTCCGACGAATTTTAATGTTGTCCGATGAATTTTTATTGTCTAAGTAAAGTTTTTTTTTTTTGGGTAGTGTGTTGATACAACTAGCTATAGCTGTCTCTGGAATTCTATTTGAACTCTTATAAAAGTGGAGGTCAAATGAGTGGATATTTAGAGAGATAGTCATTTGCTTTCTTCAACAACCATCCGATTATTGAACTTTTGCCACTAAATTTCAGGACCGACCTTGGTATAGCTAATCAAGTCATTAATTAAGCCCAAAGGTAATGAATGATTTGGTTAACTAAGTCCAGTCTAGCTATGGTATTTTTCTTCGTATCAATACCTAATCTATTCTATGATTTATTGCGTCACTGGCTTATGTCACAACCCATAACCAAAAATGACAATTAACAAATACTTAATATATTCCATGAGAAATGTTATTATTTTATTAGAAATTAAATGTGTGCACATATATTTCCATCGTGAAAAGGTAGAAGGACAGTATGAAATATATCATGATTCATCTCAATATCTCACTCTGTGCTCACAAGTATCTGAGTTCAATAATATCAATAGTATCGATGGATCCCTTCTTTGAGACGGTCATTTCAGGCGAGTGATTAAAGTATTATATACTAAGAGAAATATTATTATAAACGCGCGAGGGAGACAGAGAGAGGGAGAGAATAAACGAAAACGACGGTGATCCACGGGACCAAGGGTTAAATTAAAAAGGTGATGGGATGATGGAGTTGAAAAGGGCGGAGACGCCAAACCAGGACAGGGGTACTTGGCAAGATTTGAACGACAAGGAGATCGAAGGCTGTCAGATCATGGAGGGGGAAGAGAGACAGAGAGGCAATAGAATCAATGGAAAGTAAGGCTGCAGCTTTTTTGGTTCAAATTGCAGACTTGCAGTTGCAGTTCAACAAGTTCGACCAAGTTGGTATTGAGATGGCAAATCAAATGAGAAATGAGAAACCCTGTCACACACTTTATTTAATTAATCTGAATGTCAAAATTAATATGTTACTTAAATATGAATAATAGTCTTTATTAATTCTTAATTAAATTGAACTCGGAACTTCTCAAGAACCTACAACCATCACGAGAGATCGAGCAGTAGCCAGTGCCCACTGCCCACTGCCCAGTAGGGAAAGGAAATGTCTTCGACTTGAAATTCATTTCATCTCAATACATATCACAGATCATATATTAATAAATCTTCGTAGTCGACTTTTAATTACTAGCAAGAAAAATCCTAGATGTTATTAATTGTATGTCTATGAATTGCTTTATACATTTTGCTGCATGCTAATTATAAGTAATAAAATTTTTAAATGTTATTCATTGTTTGTCTCCAATTATTGTCTACGGGTGCAAAAATTATTTAAACCCTATTTATGACACTCCTCCTTATGTGAGATCCATCATTATTCAAGCTAGCTATTAACAAGATATATATGAACGTATGAATTTGGTTCTGAAAAGAAGATAAGATTGGGACCAAGAAATAACAAAGACTGGGATGAATTAATTAATTATGCAGGGTCCATATTTGAATTAATTTTATAATATTGGAGAGCGTAAACAGAAAATAAGACAAGTCTACAGCTTTTAACGGTTGTGCTTCTGCGCTGTGGGTGTACGTGAGACTGAGGAGACTTGAACCAAAGCAAAAATACAATTACATATATGAACACATAGTAGAAGATCAATATAATTTCTAATATATTCAAGATCGATGTCAGAACATATACAAAGCATTTATTTATATTAATTAATTGTTTAATTCGTTACCCAATATCGGACTGTGAATCAGAAACACAAGAACAGCCGAACAGGTAGCAGCCAGCTCTTTCATTAAAACCTGGGTTTGTATATGAATATATATGAGAGATGATATCCCCCACCCATGCCCATCCCCATGCTAATTCCTTTGTTGCAGATCATCACGTACGATTCACACAGGATTTGCTTTTCTGCTTTTACTACGGACACCACCCTCTTAATCTTTTTCAATCTTTCTTCTTCCGTGGTCGGTATTTTCACTCAATATATATATAATTAAGTTATACTTATAACATGAATAATTCATGTAACACATCAAAAAGTGATACGTTGATGAATAGTGTACACAAACAAGTAAAGGAACACATCTTGAAGTGGTGGATTAATTAACGAGGTTGCCCATGACATAATAATTAAGCACGATGCATGAATGAGTATGCATATGAAGTAAAGTAACACCGCAAACCCTAATCAACGAAAGCCGTTGATCTCCTTTTCTCCTAGCTAGTGCTTGGTATATAGTCTGTTTCGTACAACTCTCTTTAATTATGCATATGTATTCACACCATTATGTACGTGCACAACACAATCGGCCCTACTGTTTTGGGCGTTTTGGGCGTCTCTAAATAGTAAATACATACCATTATGGTGTGGACACTTTCTGTTTTATTATTAGGATCACACCTTAATTCACATACGAAATAAATAGTGTACACAAAGAAGTGAAGTCATTTTTTTAGCTCCATAGTTCGAATTACAAGTATTGTTGCATGAACTTCATTTCGGGTATTAAATCTAAAAAGAATCTGAGTAGCTATTGTTAATTAACCACAAGGCATTTAATTACAAAGATATCTAATTGTGAAATTTGAAATTTGAAATTTGAATTAATTGTTGTAAAAGTAATAGGTAAGTTATTTTTTTTCCAATATATATTTCTCACATGATTTTGCCTTTTGTTTAGTGTTTATTTGTGGGTGTAATTGGATGAGTTTTTTTTTTTTTTTTGCCTCAGTTTAGGAAATGTCCCTTGTAACCGTATATATCCCCATTAATTCAATATTATTACTTAGTAAAAAAAAAATTGCTGTGTTGGCGAGGCAAGCATGGAACTGGGTACATTAGAGATCATTTGGAAGTGACCGGTACCAACATATCTGTTGTTTCTGCTTCTTACATCTCTTTTTCTTCAAACTCTAACCTAATTGTTTGCCCTTCTTTGAACACGAAAATATTTAGATATTGATCATTTTGAGCCGGAGTCGAATTTTGAACTTTTTACATCCTGCGTAGAAATGAACACAACTAGTTCATAATACTATGTAAAAATTATTTGTCAAATTCCTCCTTTTGTTTTTTATTAAACTTTTTCATCTCTTACTTATCTACTAATTATATTCACAAAATTAATAGGCCGGGATTTTGATTGACACTCTAGCAATTTGGCAAGGTCATAGTAAATAAAAAATCTTTTAATACATCTTAATAATAATTAACGGATTTTATTTAAAATAATAAAAATAAATATGAATTTATTTAATTGTACGTTCAAATAAAAATTAAAAAGCTCGGTTATATAAAAATTAAAAAAGTTTGGTTTTTTTATTTCTTGAATTTATACAAGAACTAAATTAGCAGCCTATGAAGATACGGATCCCCAATTCCCCATTTTTGCAGAATCTTAAAAAGGTACAACATTTACAGATGTTAATTAGATATGACTGCAAAAGTCAGAAAGAAAGAAGAGGGACGAGGCACGCGTGGAATGGTGGTGCTGCTGCTCAGGGCTCATATTGTTCATATTGTTACTGTTAATGTCATTAAGATCCCTTAAATATTCATACATTAAATAATATATTTAACAATTAAATATATTAATTAATTGAATTAAAATCTTAATAATAATAAATGTTCTTCATAATGATTAAGTATTATTATTAATAAATTATTAAATAGTATATTTTATCAAAAAAAATTATTTATTAATTACAAAGTCAACCAACCAATCAAAACGCCACATTGTGTGAGAAAGTCATCCAAAGCTGACGTTTGCATCTCTGCAACATAGAATCAGAGCGGAGCACACGATGGAAACCAGAATGAATCACTAGGTCATCCCCATCGTGTGACAATACAAGCACCTACCGGGACATAAGGGCCAACTCATGCTATTAGCTTCAGAACCTTTTTGATCTTCACAATCATCGCCAAATTAGAATTACTAGGATCCATTTCCAAGAAAAAGAAAAGAATATCTATGATGCCTTGGCTGTAGCTCAAGTATCCCATGTCACCATCCCGGGGTGGCCAACGATCTTGTCGTTCGTTTTTCTTTTAAAGACAAAATAGGACTTGCTTGACCACATAATGAAATTCTTATTGTGTACATCCAGATCAAACATTCCCAGGTTGATCGAATCCATGTTGACGAAGGAAGCACAACAAACATCCTTAGACTGGATGTTATGCACAAAATGGGTTTAGAGAATCTCACTACTAAAAAGGTTGTCCCGCTTCGGGGTTTCAATAGGTCAACAAGCATGATTGTTGCCACTCTTTAGCTAGATGTCCATTCATCGCATATTGTCACATCTAAGACGTTCTATGTCATGGATGAGTATTCTCTATATAATGGAATATTAGGAAGACTATGGCTTCACAAAATTTAGGCAAACACATCAAGCCTTTATAAAAAAAAACGATTCCCAATCCTTGGGGGAGGAATCACAGAGATAAAGGGAGATTAAGCTATGGCTTAACGGTGTCTCACGGAAGGGCTAAAAAGGATCAAAAGGAGACTGAGTTAATTCCCCATGTTGATATAACAACTGGGGGCAAATTTACTTCTTCGTCTTCTACATAGAAACTACTCGTGGGGTCAAGAACTTGACATCTACGAGGAACCCCCAGAATCTGATGGTTGGTAACCTCAAAAGGATGTCACTCTCATACAACTTGACCCTCTGTATTATTAAAGACATGCTCGCATTGGAGCACGCTTCAACGCCAAGGAAGGAAGAACTTACTGCATTCCTACGTGAGGAAAAAGATGTCTTTGCTTGGTCACCATCTGACATGCCCGGAATTGATCCAGCCGTCGCCTACTACATGTCAATCAAATCATAAGCGGGTCAAGTAAAAGTGATGAAATTTTCTCCTGAGAAAATTGTTATCATCTAGGATGAAATCGACAAGTTACTCGAAGCTGAGTCCATTAAAGAAGTTATGCACTCTGAATGGCTGGAAAATGTTGTACTTATCAAGAAGAAAGAACCACGACGATGGTGATTTTATGTCGACTACACCAACCTTAATCTCGCATGGCCAAAAGAAAATTACCCTTACCAAGGATCGGCCTCGTAGTAGATTCAACAATTGGCAATGAGCTTCTAAGATTTCTGGATACATATTGCGGCTATAACCAGATCTTCATGCATGAAAAGGACAAAGATAAGACAACATTCATCTTCGAGCGAGGAGTATACTGCTATAAGGTCATGCTCTTTAGCCTCAAGAATGCTGGTATAACATATTAATGACTTATCAACCGAATGTTCAAGGAAATCATTAGGAAATCCATAAAGGTCTATATTGATGACATCATAGTTAAAGCGGAAAAGCGCGAAGATCACCTCACCAATTTGCAAGAAACTTTTCACTTGCTGAAAAAGAAAAAAAAAGAAGCTTAAACCTCTAAAGTGCACAATTGGAGCGGCAACTAGGAAATTCTTAGGCTATCTTGTGACTCAACGAGAAATCGAGGCTAATCCAAAGCAAATCAAGGCAATTCTTGAAATGAAACTACCTTAAACTCTAAAAGAGATCCAGATGACAGAACGAGTATCAGCCCTGAACTTGTTTTTTTCCAAGGAAACAGATCGATATCGACCTTTCTTCCAAGTGGTAAAAAAAGCATCCAAAGAAAAGTGAGACAAAAATTGTGAGAAAGAGTTTTAAGGCCTCAGGACCTACTTGACTTCTCTGTCGTTATTGTCGAAGCCCATGCATAATGAAGACCTGTTCCTCTATCTAGGAGTTTTTGAAATCACTGTGAACTCCTGTAACGACTTGGATATTCGAGGAAAATAAAATTTGGAAAAGTACATAAAATTGACGATTGTGTCCTCGAAAGGTTAAACATTGACTTTTTGACCCCCATACATTAGTTGGACGTTCTGTGAAGACCATTATGAAGGTTTCAGACTCCTGAATCCTTAGAAGACAGGTAGCATGCTAAAATGGAAGGTCGAATGAGATAGTTATGGGTTTAAAAAGAATCAAGGGAAAAATGGTAATTTTGTACCAAGGGCAATTTGGTCCTTTCACTTGGGAAATATTTTGGATGATGACAAGTATCCAAAAATTTCTGGTCTTTTCTCCCAAATTCTCCTACCGATTTAGCTTGTTATATATGTGTGCTTGAGTGTTTTGTATATGTGGTTCGGTGGTCATGGGTCGAAACCCATGAAAATGCTATGAACAAACATACCTTGAGGATGAGGTATAACCAGAGAGACAGATAGATAAGGGAGAGAAAAATGAGTGCCAAAGAGGAGAAGGGAACTGAAAAAACAGGAAGGAGAGGTCCAGACCCGAGAATTGGTCGAGAAACCCAGGAAGCCAAAGTTGGTCATAGGTCGTGAAGTTTGTGGAAGTTGAATAACGTGTAAACAAGGATACCGGGACGATTGTTGAGCCCCCATGGTCATGCTAAGGCCGAAAAGAAGGAGTTTTAGACGAGAGAAGTTGTAGAGGAAGAGTTAGAACTTGGACCGAAAGACCAAGAGATCAAATCCAGTTTTTGAGGTGGGAAAAGGTTCCGGGAATTATGGAAAAGCGTGCAAGTCGGTATCAGACTGCGTGAACCAAGTGTGGTTGGACACTTTCTTTCTTACACTTATTATGAATTCATATTTAATTGTTTTAAATTGGTTTCTATGTGATTCGATGAATATTTGACTAATTGGGATTTTATATGAACTTTGATGATTTTATGAATTATTTTAATAGTACGTTTTACGAGATTATGCTCGAGTTATGTTTTGGGCTTAGGCCTGAAGTTTTGAATTGTGGTTTTTGTTGGAAATGTTTTATGTGTGTTATAAAGTGTGTCTTTTGATACTGGTGATTGTTGGATGATTTTACGAAAATTGTTTAATGCACATTTTACGAGAAATTTACATATGTTGGGTTTTGTATATTCTGGATTTTTGGATATCGTTTTTGTTTTGATATGAGTTATAAAAATATGTTTTCTTGGTATTTGAGATGTGAAATATTGTGATGATTGAATAACCCTTCTCGGGATGCTGGGTCGGTTGGTTAGTCTTGGACATCGAGGTAAAACTCAAATTCCCGAGACCGGTATTGTGATGGGTAGTCTTAGACGTCAAGATAAAGCTAATTTTCCCGAGAATGGTGTTGGACGACTCAGACGTCAAGATAAAACTTTTTTTTCCTGAGTTGGTACCCACCCGGACATAGAGGTAAACCTCATATTCCTGAGTGGATTAGCCTACTGGTAGTGCATCTATAAGATGGTGATGATTTGGCTTGCAGGCATCGAGGATGGGTTGATTGTGTGTGTGACTATGGTTGTGGTATTTTGGTACAGTTTTATGGTTGCCTTGTTTTATGATGTTACTAGCTTTTTTTATTATTTACACGTATTTTGAGATTTCGTGATTATTGTCCGTTTTTGTTGAGATTTATTGACTTTTCTTATACATGCACAAATTTTTTTAAAACAAAGGGTAATTATTATGTTTTACGATTGTGTGTTTGAAACTGTGTTGTAAAATGTTATTTTTAGGTCCGCTCTCATGTTTTATTGGTTTGGAACCCTCTAGGGCTACTTGACGGGAGAAGGCATAAGCTAGCTAGTAGTACTTGTATCCCTAGTCTAGCAGAGTTCAAGGCTAAATTTGGTAATTTATGTTTACTTGTCAGACGGGAGTAGGGCCCGGATGTGACCCTATAGGTGTCTTTAGGGTCGGGTCCTGTCAACTTGCTATCAGAGCATAGGTTCTGAGATGTGCTTGAAATTTTCATATCTCTAAAATGTGAACCTCGTGCACAGCCTGAGATGAGATGAGAATTGGAGCCCCGGTGCAGTTATAAGGCAATAAATGGACTGGTTTGTTAGTGTGAGTAGTTAATGGTGTGCGCTGATAAGGAAAAAGTTTACGTGGGCCCGAATAAAAGATGAGCTCAAAAGTGAAAGTTCTAATATTTGTCACCATGGTGGACCCGATTGTGATAATGAAATGTTTCTCAATTGGAGTATGCACTTGAAGTTTAGGTAACGAAAGGCCTTATGTCAGAGTTAACGCGTATAGTGATGTTATGCTTGGTGACTAAGCATATCAGTAAAAGTGTGGACTGCGAATACTGAATTGAGACTCTATTAGGATTAGGATTGGATATAAGTCGGTATATTTATATAGGAATCGAGAAGTGTTGAAAAGTGAAAGTAGTGTGATAGTTCAAACATTGAAAGTGGGCCTACGATGAAACCTGAAGCACTATTACGAGCCCGATAATTCTAGTTTACGAGCACAGAAGTAAAGTTGAGTGCTAAACTGAGGCGGTTTGATAAGATGATAAGTATAAGGTAAATACCCCCTTATCATCTTGGATAAATGATTTGTTAAAGGTTAGATACCTTTTGGAAATCGAACTATGAACTGAATGCCACAATTTGGCTAAGCAATATCGAAGCAATGTTTATGAAATCATATAAGTATGTACTGCTAGTTTATGGACTTAAGATGAATCTTAAGTAAAGCTGAGGTGGTGATCCATTAGGAGTAATGAAAGTTAGAAGGTTTTAAGATTGGGTGGACATGACCAAAAGGCTAAGTATGCTTGTAGTGGTTGATCCGTGGACAAGGAAGATGACAATGGGAATCTGGATCTGGGATAATTGAAGAAAACGAATCCCTGCGGGACCTACTAGGAAGTTGCGTGTGAATTCACAGAAACAAAATCATGAGGACGTGACCCAAAGAGAACAATATTCTGCTAAAGGAGATGAACCATGACAAAGGCTGCAGAGAAAAAAATAGTAAAAAGAAAAAACTATGCCCAAGTTGAGCAACTAGCGTAAGTTGAGAGCTAGATCAAATAAAAGAGCCGCAGGCAAGCTGCATCGAAGCATCTAGCCATTAGACACACAGAGGAATAGACCCTAACGCGGCAGCAACTGCACGGGTCCTATCTAATAGAGCAGCCGCCTGCCATTCTCCCTTGTCTACGCGTGAGGCGCACACGCTGAGCCTCTTCAATAGAGGTCACACATATGGAGGCTTGGAAGAAGGAAAAGCTGACGCAAAGTAGACTGCGAGACCTACCTGACGGTACACAGCACATCCACTCTCGGCTTTCATAGCGTGGTGCGCATGTGCCTCAAATCCACTAATCAGCCTTGCACGGGTGTCGCGAGCACAAAAGATGTTGATGTCAACTGACATCAGCAAGCATTTTCGACATCAATTTTCACCTTCTTGGGATCATCTCAACCGCCCATCTTCTTCACACATTTTGCTTGGAATTACTTTTGGTAGATTTTTCTTTTGTCCTTCCCAAAAACGATGGAGCTCAATACTCATTTGACAATGATGTGTTTTTGGAAACAACTCTTGCTACCCTATTTACGGAAATAACCATTAAAAAAGGCAAAATTACTTACCACTCAATGAATATGACTTTGGAGATGATTCTTCTCTTTAAATGGCAGTTAATGAATTCAACCTTGAATTTATAGAAAGATGAGGATGAATATTTGGGAGAAGAAGGTGAATTTTTGGAAGAAGAAGGCAGGAGGCTTAGGACTCCAAAGAAAAAATATGATTCATGCATCTTCCTTAAATAAATGTTTTCATCTAAAAACCATTGTCAAGCCAAGACAAGATAGAGTCCTCTAAAGTGGTTATTGGGACTGCAAAAACCTACATCCCTCAGATACCCTCAATTCCTAAGCAATGTGGGGGTATTTTGTAGAACACAATGATAGAACCCGTTCAAAAAACACTTTGATATTTGCACCCAGTCCTACTCATGTCTGAAAAAAATTCCCAAATACCAAACTACTTTTAACTTTTGTCAGACAAGAGATATTCCTGATTTTAATTGTCAGGGCCCACCCCTAATCCCCCAGGATTAGAGACTAAACCCTGCTCCCGTCTGACAACCTAACACTAAAGACTGAAATAACCTTACGAAAACCACAAATTACATTGTCAAACGCAGGAGAAATAAAACACCCCAGAGTCAGCAATTACACAGAGCATAGTACCTAACTAAGGAAATTAAACCCGGTACACAGAGTACACGCACAACGGAAAATCAGAAACACTCCGGGAAAACTCTCGAGTACTCTATGCCTCCGAAGCTGCCTCAACGTCAACCCCCGCGCTAGCTCCACGACCTGGAGGGCAATTAAAAACAGAAGGTGTGAGTGGACCATAAAGAATAAAAGTTTCGAAAACCGTTTTATTATCAAACTAGGGTTTTAGCCCTCCGTTTTGAAAACATGCATGCATAACCCATTAAGTAAACACAGCTATAAACCACAAAGTAAGCTTAATAAAAAAATTTATAATTCATAAAATAGGCATCATGAAAATAGTGCAACCAAACATAAATCCAAGTCATCATTATCCGATCAAACCTGCTGGACCTATCCGAGTCTTTAAACTCCCGAGTCATTAAACTCAATCCAGGCCTCAATAATCCGAGTCTTTAAATTCCGAGTCTTTAAACTCAACAGGCCTACGGGGGAAATATCAATATATCCGAGTCTTTAAACTCCCGAGTCTTTAAACTCAATCCGGGTCTTTAAACCCAATCCGGGCCCGTCCCCCGTCAATCACAATATTCGGGTCTTTAAACCCAATAACCAGATCCAGAAAATCCAATACAAAACCAGTTGGAAACTATTTCTAAATCCACATCCAAACCTGAATCCAAAATTACTGGCCCGAAGCCCTTCCGGCATCCAGAACCGTCATTCCGAACCCAAATCCGGAATTCCACTTTTCAACTTTAAAACCGAATCTCGTTACCGAAATCCGATTCTAAAATCGAAAACCCTTGATCATCGAAATCATGTTCCAAAATCCCTTTATAATCATTGAAAACCCTTTATCGTTTGAAATCCCAAAATCATGGCATCAAAATCAGAAATCAAGCATTTTCTCGTAAAACGTGCCAAATACGTAATTTTCCGAAAAACATGCAATTAAGTAAAACAGTTATAGCACATTCAGTAAACATGAAATCACATATAAAACCATAAAACAATTATAGAAAAGCAGTTATGCATGCTCAATTATAGAGAAGCGGTCCACTCACAGATACCGGGCACGTCACTCGCGTCCCGAACGTCCTGCACGTTCCTCGACCTCCTCGGGGATTCCCGGTCCTGTCAACAGTCACCAAAACACGTCACTAACACGTCCACTAAGATTTTCCTAATTCCCCTCAAAAAAAAATCCCCGGACTTCAAACGTACGAAAAACGAAACCCTAGAACTTCGATCCCGCGGAACTAACTCAATTCGACGTCTGATTAACCCGAAACCTATCCCAAAAGACTCGTTACAACTTCTAGACCAAAAACCTAGTTGAACATTTCCCCAGAAACCACCGCATGCGCCTCCACGTGCCGCCCAAAGTGGCTGCGCGTGGGCCTCACGCGCCTGAACAGAAACACTGTTCATCGTCTTCCTCAGCTAGTCGACCGATCTGAACCGGCGAGGGCGGTTCTCTGTCATTTCCAGTCCATTTTTGTTCCTTTCAAGCCCAGTAGTTTCGTCCTATCCTAAGCAACTCAATCCAACCTTAAAAACTCGACAATCCTACCTCTAACCCATCGTCTCTAGCTCGACACAGAAACACCAGAATACCCCTGTTTGCACTCCCGGCCAACTAGGCAATCCCCCAGCCTCAAATTGTTTCCCTAAGCTCAAAGACAACTTACTGGGCTCCTTAAAACCCCCAAAACAGTTCGACTCAACCTCAAAACCCACGACTTTAAGTTTGAACCCAAACTGCAAAACAGAGAACACGGTAAACTCACCGTCGTTCTAGCCTCCGCCGTTTAATCCCCCTGTCACGGCTGCACAACCAGCAGCTACCTAGGACCCTACTGAACTCACCAGACCTCACCAGACACCTCGACTCAGCCCCTACCTTCACGACTATCGATTTGAACTTCCACGGCAAAACAGAGCAAATATACGGGGGGAAGAAATTACCTGCCCGTCGATCGCCGCCGTGAGCTCAGCCGTGAATATGTGACTCCTCTCGTCCGCCTCCGTCCTCTGGACACCACCTACCAGCCTCGATTGATTAAACACGGTAGCACCACCACCCAACACCCTCTCTGTTTCCTGGTTTTCCCGTGAACTCAAACACTCCTCATACACTCAAACTCACACGAGCTGCCCTCACAACTCACTCACTACCTCCCTCTCGATCTCTACTCTCTCACTCAGTCAACAGAACACACCAACACACACGGCCAACTCTTAATTTCTCTCAATATCACCCTCTGTTTCTCTCTTCTTCGAACACGGCCACAAACACACCTGCACAATTTGAACACACACACACACACACACACACACACACACACACACACACACACCGTGCACACTTGTGTAGAAACCACTACACAGATTGCACGTGTCACCATCCCAAGGGCCCTTTCACAAATATCCCAATCTCCACTGTACACTTGGCCTTATCTGATTGGCCCAATTCCCAAGACACGAAAAGACCAAAATACCCCTAAAATCCAAATTAAGATTCTACCCTTCTCCGTTCTAGATCCGTATCTCACCCGTCTAATGTCCGATGAAGGAATGCCGCCTGTCGTTGAACTCAGGACGACGAGATCTACCTAACGGTCCTCGGTCTACGTACAAAAACCCAATCGTGCTAAAAGTCAACTTTTCCCCCTATTTTAACCAAATTACGAAAGTGCCATCAACCTTCCGAACATCATAACTTCCTCATCGGATGTCGGAATCGGGCGTACCACCTGTCTACGGACTCGTGACGTCCCGAACTACGTCACGGTCATCGACCAATACCCAATTGACCGCCCGAACTAAAAGTCAACTTTTTGCCCAAACTAGCGGCAAAATCGTCATTCTACGCTAACGGACCCGAAAGTAGCCAACTTACCACCGATTAAGCTCACTAATTCGTTCTTAATTACTTCACTAATCCCGACTCTCGGGACGGGTCGTTACATTAATCCATTTCTATATCTTAATAGGTTGACCAAATAGAGTCCATCCTTTACGGGGTTACCGCCGACATCCAACTAGCCCCTTCAAGTTGTCAAATCTTTTAGATCGACTTATTCCGTAATTTTTTCATAAGTTATGATCCACATTTAAAGGTCTTTAATATCCCAATTAATCTTATAATTAAATTTTCAAAATTTTTGAATTAAAATGCAAATTTTAAAATGTACATAATTCTTCAAACAGTCCAAACTACACCAAAACGATGTCTATTCCTTTCGAAAATTGTACCGTTGGATTGTAACATCGAAAACGTGAAGTTTCATGTCGGACAAATGGAAAAGGATCGCCACACGTGCCTCTACGCGTCAATAAGGCCCTCTAAGCATGGGCCTCATGCACCTGCTCATGGGTCATCCCCTACCTCCAGATGGGTTGGCCCGTGGGCCTACGTGCAGAGCCCGACCTGGTTTTAAACCTTCGTTTCTCAATATTTTTCTTCCCTTTCACGTTCAATTTCTTCTAACGTAACCCGAGAACAGTTCTATGATTTCAAAAATTGGTAAAAGGAGTTATGAATCGAGAACCCATACCTTAAATTTTCGGCCATGGTTCGTGAACCTAGTCTATCACCTTCTAACGACCAAAGCCACTTCCTTTTAGCCCCAAAATGATTGTAGGGACTCATTCTTCATGCTAGGATCCTCAGTTTCAAGTTGGACAGTCTCGAAATGATTTGATACTCCATGCCTAAGTTTGAGTCTTCTCGGGTTTGAGTGGAGATGCCCTCTGCAGCCCCTCTTTTGGTCCTCATCTCCTCCTCTTTCTTTCTCTTTCTTCTTATTTTCTTCTTCTTTCCCTCTTCCCTAACCTTTTCTCCCTATTTTCCTTTTCGTTCTTAGTTTCTTCCTTTTCGGCCACCATCCATGAACACACACACACACACACACACACACACACACACACACACACACACACACACACACACACACACACACACACACACACACACACACACACACACACACACACACACACACACACACACACACACACACACACACACACACACACACACACACACACACACACACACACACACACATATATAAACAAGGGTATGTCGGTGGTAGGAAGGGAGGGAAAATAAAAGAAAGTTCTAGACTACCCCAGTTTTTTTTGTAAAATTACCAAAATACACTTATGGAAAACATAAAAAAATGACCTTAGTCACCTTTTGACCCGCATCGAACCTATTCGATCTCCGATTTCGAAAAACTGCTTGTCATTAGACTGAGGAGTCCGAGACCTTTGTAAAGGTCCGCATAGAATGTCCAAAAAGTGTCTAGGTCAAAAAGTCAACATTTGACTTTTCCAGGCCGTTACACACAAAATTGCCTCAAAATTGTGGAGCTGCTACGTGACTCATAATTTACATAATTTCCATATTGCCACTAGTAATGGCATTAAAGGCTCCTAAACACCCACACATTGAATAATATAATATATTTACCAGCTAAATGTATTATTTAATCGGGTTAAAACCTCAATAATAATAAATGTTCTTCATAAAAATTAATTATTAATATTAATCAATTATTAAATAATATATTTTTATTTAAAAATATATATTTATTAATTACAAATTCAACCGGGCAATCAGAATGCTCCGTGACTCCCAACATTTTCCTATAAATAGCGGAGCTCATTCTATTTTCAAGATAATTCGATCTTACTTCTAAAACTCTTTTTGAATTTTTTCTCTCAAACCTAACTTAAGCATTAGAGCTTTTTTATTGAACAACCCCCCGTGCCATCAACCTTAACCTTGATTGCTTGTTGTTTGGTGTTTGTACGAATCAAGTTTTGGTGCTCATTATAGTTATACATATATCATAATTAAAATTACTTAAAATACTATTTTAAAATCAATTTGGAAAATAATTAAATAAAATTGAAGTTCATTTAGTCGTTTATACATGCTAACTAAATAATCTTGATTGTTAAAAATATTGATTTATTTAATACATATGAATAATGATTAAATACCTTCAATGTTGTTATTTTTTTTAGAGGAATGATCTTTAAATAAAGATTCGAAGAATGATGAAAAGTTTTGATTATGTATTATATGTGTAAAAAATAATTCGATAATTCGAAATAGTTAAATAAGGTGATACGATCAAGGTGGAATGTAAGTATTATTCAATTATTAAATTGAATTTTATTTATAAATTATAAAGCTCAATATATAATTATAATTTTTCTATAATTATTTTAGTTTTTTTTTCTTTTTATTAAATAATATGACGTATTATAGAAACTAAATTCAAGATAACATGTTGGAGCATTCATATCAAACTAACTAAATTTTCGGACAAATTCAATTTAAAATGACCCAAAAGTTATTAATAGCTAGCTAGTTTTTATAGTTACCAAAATCAGACTCTCTATATTTTCGTTAACTTTGAATATTAAATTCATTTTTTTTTTCAAATTTAAATGTATAACAACATAATTTTTCTACAACGGATAATTGTTGACGTAGTTTTTTAATGATTCAAATTAGTATGTATATTTTCGGTGCAAAATAAATCCAACCCATATTTTGTACAATTCACTCCATATATATCTAGTTTTTTAACGGTTCTAATATGTCTATTTTAACGGTAAAATTGGATAGAACGAATTCAACAACAAATATAAATTCTAAAATTTTAAATGGGAATCTTTATCAAGAGGAGAGGAGAGTAACAACTCTAAACTTCAAGTCGTTGTTTGAGAGACGATATATGTGGCGAAAGATATTTTTCGTCTCTAAGAAAATAAGGAGTATCATTTTACTCAATGTTACCACCGTGATTTATGGTAAAACTTCTAACTTTTCTTCTTTTTTTCCTACTAATTGTTGAATGTGTTAAAATTGTCATACCCAAACTTTGTTCGTAGCAACTCGGTTTTCCCAATTGTCACCTGAAAACTACCAAACATCAAAACCTTCATTTCCCAAATACCGAAAAAATTCAAACTTTTCGCAGTTCTATATGAAAAGTCCGAGTCAATTAATGATCGAGAAACAAAAAATAAATTTTGGAAATTCATTTTCATTTCTTTGAATTTTTGGATAACCTCACAAAATTTTAAACTTTTGAATGCAAAAGATGATGAGTTTTGGAAATGAAGAAAATATTTTATGTAGGAAAGATGATGAAAATGGTGAAGGAGATAGGAGAGAAAAATGAAATGAGGAAATAGTTAACGGAAGACAGCTAATTACTAATAGTTAATTCTAATAAAAAAGTAAAATTTTAGATTAAATTTATCTAATCTGCTGCAAGCTCATTTTGAATTTTTTAAATAAATTTATCAAAAAATTAAATTTAACTAATTTACTATAAATGTCTAATATATTCTCGTACAAATAAGATTCTTTCTCACCTTCATTTTTACAGGTCTAATGTAAAAAGTTACAGTAACTAGTATCTATAATATTTTTACTTTAAGATCAAGTAAGTATACAAATTCGTTCAAATTCGTTTTTCAGGTTAAAATTGGATGAATATAAGGACATATTTTTGACTATACCCTATAAAATCAGAATAATTCACTTGCATACTAAAAAAAAAAAAAATGGAATTAGTAGCGGTGAATATATTACCGTAGGTGGGCTCGAGGGAAATGTCACTGCCAAACAACTTTTTGTTTGGGATAAGTAAGAAAACAATTACACCTTTTTATGAAGATGTAAATGCAATACTGAAAACTTACCGTTATTGACAGACCACCCCTGATCAATTTGTCCCCTAATTTAAACCATCCCCAGTATCTTACGAGAATTTTCATAATCCACCATAAATATTACCTTACCAGCTAGTAAAACTCCTCAGACAACAATATATATATATATATATATATATTAAACCTCCTCGTAAATGGATTCGAAATCGTTATTAAAAATAATTCCACTTACTCGTATTATAATACGAAAAAATTGAAAAAAAAAGGAGTTATTACAAAACTTCAATGCAGTATGCATTTACAATTAAATATAAGTTTAGGGTTGAAGCTACGCAGTTGCAGTTTGAAGTTTCAACTGACATAATAGTAAATCAGGCTCTTAGCACTTTACACCAATTACTTGCTGTCATTTACTGTATATAATCTTCAATAACAGCAACAAGACTCCAACCAAATGTTTAAGACCGTCGAAGTGGTCCTCCTTTTTGCCTCCTTTCTTGAGCCTCAAGTACCATTTTTTAGGGGATCTTACCGAAAACAAAGTCAGATTCAAATCTCTACTCATTAAAATTAAAACAAGCTAGTAATTAGGTAGAAACCCGATTAGAAACGTACATGTCTACAAATCTGGGTATAGTTATGAGATCTCCATGATCGACCAATATTATAATGTAGATCAAACAGTTGTATGGGGGAGTACAGTTCAGTTTTTTTCTTTCTTTTTAGGTGTGGCTATATATATATATATACAGCTCAAATATATGGTATACGTTGGAATTGAATTACAGACTTATTAACACATAAATGAGATGTAAAAATAGATGGCAGTGTCGGAGTTGAAATGAGAAGTTGCTTTCTTATAGATTGAGTGTCAGGGGGGATATCATATACATATATGTTGCCTCTTGTTATTGTTGTTACCCGCACGCAGCAATCATGTGCATGCCACGTGTGAATGAAGCTACCTAGTAGTCCAATACTCAATAGAGTTGGAAAACAATTGAAGCCAAACTTTTATAGAGATCTATTACCCTAATATAAATCCTATTGGCTTGGCTGTATGCCTGTGGCTATGTGTAGAGTTAGAGTACTCATCATGCCCTATTGCCCCTCTCATTAATATTGCGGCTGCATGCCTCCTGCTCTTCTAATCGTTGACTGTGCCTAATTTGTTTTTTAGTTATGGGACATAGCTAGGCTCGTGAGCGTTACAAGAAGTAAATTCATTTTTATATCTAATTCTATCTCGATCACCATTCTATAACAAAACTATGTCCCTTTTAATTTATATTTAAAATATATTGAATTTAAATAATAATTTATTTAATTTAATCTTTGTGGAACCCAAAATCATCCGAAAATTATGGAGCCGCCACGTGTCCTGTAATTCCCAAAATGACCAAATTGCCCTTGGCAATAACGCTGATCATTTGAAAAACACCCGTACATTAAATAATCTATTTACCAGTTAAATACGATATTTGATCGGGTTAAAATCTCCGTAAGATTGATATTCTCCCCGAGAGTTAATTATCATTATTCTTAATAATGGATAATTAACATTAATATTAAAATACAATAAATATCATTACTATCATGATGAGCCATCATTACATATCATTACAATTATTAAATAATATATTTAATAATAATATATTATTTACTAATTAAATATTCAACCGACCAATCAGAACGCTCCAAGGCTCCCAAGATTTTCCTATAAATAGCAAGGCACATTTCATTTCAAGGTACGTTGATTCTTCGCTTCGAAGTATATCCTTTTCCTCTCTCAAAGCTAACTTAAGCATCGGAGTGTTCTTGGTCGAACAACTCCCCGGGTAAATCGATCGAGGCAACGATAGCTATTTGTTTGCTGTTTGCAGGAATTGTGAGGACTTTTCGCGGCGGGTTCAATCTTTGATTCAACAATTGGTGCTTTCATTGAGAGCTATTGAGATATACTCAGAAGAAGCTCTCTCATTTGTTCATCGTTCATCTTTCTTCGTTCGTCGTTCATCGACATTGTTCGAAGATTTTGAACGTTGTTCATCGCTCATCAAGATTTTGTTCATCGTTCATCTTTCTTCGTTCGTCGTTCATCGACATTGTTCGAAGATTTTGAACGTTGTCCATCACTCATCAAGAATTCGTTCATCGTTCATCTTTCTTCGTTCGTCGTTCATCGACATTGTTCGAAGATTTTGAACGTTTGTTCATCGTTCATCTCCCTTCGTTCGTCGTTCATCGACATTGTTCGAAGATTCTGAACGTTGTTCAAATTATCCATCAACAGCTTTCCAACTCATCATTCTTCGAATCAGCATGGCTAAGGTTCGTCGATCCGTTCAGTCAGCCGGAGAAGGTGTTTCTGCCTCAACAGCTTAGACGAGGAATGAAGCTCACACAGAAACTTCGGAGAAGCGCCCAGCTCAACTCAGGCGTGTGTCCATAGAAGCGCCCATTGAGACACCCGAAGGGAGGCCAACCTTCAGTTTTGGAGCATTCCCCTCTCCAGTTAACCAAGTACCCGCGCTAGGGGATGGAACTTCGACTTTACAACAAGCGAACGAGAGGTTGATGGGAAATGCATCACGATATGATCGACCCACAACAAACATGGTCCTAAAGGACTTTCTGGACGGATGTCATGACATCTCAGGGAGAAGTCGTCACCAACCTCCCCAAGATAATTTGGCGCAGCAAGTTGAAGGGTTAAGCAAACAAGTTCAACTTCAGTCAGAGCTCTTGCAGCAACTCCTAGCAGGGAGACCAATCCAGGAACGGGACGGACGATCCACGTCACGTGGCCAACAAGAGAATGCCCAAGGACGACCTAGGAAAGAGCAGGCCCGCTGCCAAACAATGTCACAAGATACTTCGCTGGGAAACTCTGGAGAAGAAAGTCACGCTCATCAAGCAAAAAAACCACAACGCCTAAAGCCGTTAGTACGTGAACGGCTAGGAGGTAGGACTGGGGCAACTTCATGGGCAGAACATTCACAGCACTCACATGGGGCAGGGGGCAACTTCGAGCTCAAAAAAAAACCCAAAACGATCTGCCCACGGCAATAAAGGGGGAGAAGCTCAAGGAGTTTCTCAACAATTAGCAAAAGGGGACTCATCGGCTCAGCAAGGAGCGTTGCGGGCTAATGATGTTCAAAAAATGCTGGATATGCACCTTTGTGCTCAACAGGGTGGCGATCTAGAAGACGATCTACGTCGCCAAATACAGCTCTCTACGCCCTTCATAAGGGATATTGAGGAGGAGCCATTCCCCCAGAGGTTCGCAACACCAAACTTCACTCCATTCAAAGGATCCTCCGACCCAGTAAAACACATAGATTATTACCGAGGAGTCATGATCCCCCACAGGTCTAACGATGCGCTCATGTGCAAAGTTTTTCAAGCTTCCCTTCGAGGCCAAGCCGTGACTTGGTTCAATCATCTCCCCCCGAGGTCGATTGAGTCCTTTGAAGAGTTGGCTTTGGCATTTGTGAAGGAATACGCACAACTTCGTACAATCGAGGTGAAAGATGACCATCTTTTCTCTGTCCAAAAGCGAGCAAAAGACACTCTGCGACAATACATACGGAGATTTTGTGAGGAAAAGTCTCGCATTATCAGCTATAATGACCTTGTTGCGACAATGGCATTCAAACAAGGACTCCCTCGAAACAGCCAGCTTTACGGGGACATCGTTATGAGCAATGCGCGAAGTTTTTCCAAGATACTTTCGCTAGCAGAGCGGCATGCAAGTTGGGAGGACGAGAAGAACGCTGCTCATTCTCATGACCACGCCGGGACTAGCGAAGGGGCCTCCAATGAGGATGAACCTCATGAAAAGTCTGCGACTGGAAAGCTCAACAAGCGAAAGGCCGGGCAACACTCCCAAACGCCAGTTATGGGGAAGCCTAACTTACAGCTATCTTTACCAGCCCATCAGATCCACAATGAAATTAAGAACAAGCCTTGGTTTAGAAGGCCGGAGCCAGTCAAAGGCAATCAAGAGAATGCTGATAAGACCAAATGGTGCGCCTATCATGAATGTTATGGGCACAATATCAGCACATGTATATCTTTCGAAAGATATCTCCGAAATCTCCTGAGAGAGGGGCATTGTACAGACTACATCAAAACTGTAAATCACATGGAGAACAAAGGACCAAACGAACCAGCTTCAAAGGTGATCCGCATCAACTAGACTGTCAACATTAGAGAGACATAAAATTCTATGGAGCTTTTCAATTTTGCTTTTCAAGTTGTCTTCTAAATTCAAGTATCAATGAAATAAGATCGACAAATTGATTTGTTCACCATGTACAATTTTCAAAGCTTATTCTCTCTAGTGTAAAAAGCCTTCGTCATCGAAGCATCCGAGTTTTCGCCTTGCGAAGCATCTAAGCCTTCGCCATGCGAAGCACCCAAGCCTTCGTCATCGAAGCATCCAAGCCTTCGTCATCGAAGCATCCAAGCCTTCGTCATCGAAGCATCCAAGCCTTCGCCCTGCGAAGCATCCAAGCCTTCGTCATCGAAGCATCCAAGCCTTCGCCATGCGAAGCACCCAAACCTTCGTCATCGATGCATCCAAGCCTTCGTCATCGAAGCATCAAAGCCTTCTGAGTCCTGCAAATTTCTGCACAGCAGGGAGAGCTCATCTCGAGCAGTATCTCGCTCATTTTTTATCAGCATCCTCTCCGCACGGCTCATCTCCAACTCACCCACCTTGGCTTCCGATGTGAAATTAAGACCTTAAGTTTTCTTAAGATATCGTAATATCACATCAACAACATAATCTTCCATTTCTGCAGCCCTTCAAGATAGCACATTCGCAGGGCCAGAACGGAAAGGTTAGGAAAGAAGTTGCTCGGTATGCTTTTTGGTTAGGAAAAAAGTTGCTCGGCATGCATTCTTCTCCCAAGAGCCAATAGGTCCTGGAGGTCCTGGATTACCGTTCTCTTTCTGAACAACAATTTCTTTCAAGCACAGTGGAACGCTCAACCACCCCTTAATCGGGATGTCTGAAAGCCTCCCGCCATTCATAGAGAAAGTAGCTGGCTCATGTCCCGGAACTCTGGAAGAACATCTATCACCAAGCTCCACGAGGACGTCGAAAGATAAGGAAATTTGATTGCAAGCCTTCCATTCCATGAGGTCTTCAGGCTTCTCAAAATCCATATCTTTCCCTCGGAATTGACTTAGGCCACGAAAACCGCCACGCTCCCACAGGAAAAATTTGCTGGGTCTCTCGGCATCTTGACGCATGGCGAGCATGTATGTGGTACTAGAAAGAGTCACAGTAAGTGTGATCCTGCCTACCGATGCTCACTAGTCACGTCCGCAAGTGCACTCAGTCACCACCAAGTCCCCGTCGACTGTTCAGCCAAACTCCGTCCACCACGTGACATCGGTAGTACACCCGCGCCAACAAAATTTCTAAGCACCTTCGACGGACTCTTGACGCGTAGCAAGCATATTTGCGGTACTAGCATGGGTCACATTGAACGTGGACCAGCCTACCAATGCTCGCACACACCGTCCAAACTGCTCGTTTTCCAAACTGCACGCGATTCTGTAATTTCTGACACTTTTCAGGAATCTCGAACCCTGCCCAAAAAACATCGTAAAGGGTTACCAATGAATCTAAGAATATCATACCAATTTTCTACAATTTTTCGAGAATTAAAATATTAATTTAAAACATAAACTAAAACTTCGGACCCCCGAAGGAGTATCAAAACAGTGTCCGATTAACTCGTACCCAACACTAAGAATGTTCATTACATTAAGTATAGTAAAACACATGTTGAACACTTCCCCAGAAACACATCCACGCGCTCTCACGCGCCACCGCAAGCGGCTGCGCGTGAAAGCCACGCGCGTAGCACAGTAACTGCTACAGTGCGTCTTCTCTGCCCGTTTCTCTGATAAACGGGTCGAGAGCCCGCGATCAGACCCGGACAAATCTCCATCAATTCGACCTTGATTTCTTCCGTTCTTTCAACTGATCCCCTCTAGTCCAACTAAAATCAAGTACTATAAGATCAATTACCTCAATGAACAATTAAAACTTCACGACTCACGATCAAATTTTGACGGGTCTCCTATTCGGGTTTATCGATTTCGTCCCTGATTTTCAAATTAATTCATACGGTTAGTATCGTGAGAGTATAAGGAATGATTTTACAAGATCAATTTGATAATTCCTTACCTTCAGCTAGTAGAACTCAAGCTCGATTTTTCGAGGATTTTGAAGCTTCTGTTCTTACTCGATACGGCCTCAATCCTCTCCGTTTTTGATTTGGATCGGTTCGAAATAGTCCCAAAAGACTTAATCCAGTCTCAATTTTGATCCTCAGGACTCACACCTCTGAATTCGAATTTTCACCTCAATTTTCAAAATTTTCGAATTTTGCAAAATCGGTAACCCCTATGTCCCTCGTGTTTGTTTTCTCCAATTCAGACTCTCCAATCTCTCATTCCCACAACCGAATTGCCCTGCTATTTAACAAAATCAAGGTTTGGACAAAATGATTGAGTTTTCCCTAATTATGGGTTTTAGGGTCCCTAAATCCATGATTTCCTCCATGTTGTCTGGACAAAGCAGCAAATATCATTGGCAGGTAGCATGAGTCAGCGTCCACCGTTCGCTCGTCTTAAAAAGACCGTTTTGCCCTTCGCTTCCAAAATTACGAAAATACCCCTCGCCTTCGTAGACCCATAACTTTCGCATCCGATCTCCGATTTTGGCATGCCGCCTGTCTATGGATTCGTATCAATTCGACCTACGTAACGGTCTCTGGCCCACGTCCTTTGGACCCCCGGGCTCAAAAGTCAACATTTTGCCCATGCTTGGGGGCAAAATGGTCATTTTTTGCACATTATGCCCGATTCACACCACTAAACCCAGATTAGTCATTCTAAAAATAATAATGGACTTTTAACCCTTATAATCAGGGGCATAATCGTCAAATAAATACTGACTCGTTTCTTGTACCCAACAGTAACCGGAAACCCGGTAATATAAGATTCCAAACAATATACATCCCTCCGGATTCCCTGAATACCGAATCGATGTGGGGGCATTTGTGGAACCCAAAATCATCCGAAAATTATGGAGCCGCCACGTGTCCCGTAATTCCCAAAAATGACCAAATTGCCCTTGGCAATAACGCTGATCATTTGAAAAACACCCGCACATTAAATAATCTATTTACCAGTTAAATACGATATTTGATCGGGTTAAAATCTACGTAAGATTGATATTCTCCCCGAGAGTTAATTATCATTATTCTTAATAATGGATAATTAACATTAATATTAAAATACAATAAATATCATTACTATCATGATGAGCCATCATTACAATTATTAAATAATATATTTAATAATAATATATTATTTACTAATTAAATATTCAACCAACCAATCAGAACGCTCCAAGGCTCCCAAGATTTTCCTATAAATAGCAAGGCACATTTCATTTCAAGGTACGTTGATTCTTCACTTCGAAGTATATCCTTTTCCTCTCTCAAAGCTAACTTAAGCATCGGAGTGTTCTTGGTCGAACAACCCCCCGGGTAAATCGATCGATGCAACGATAGCTATTTGTTTGCTGTTTGCAGGAATTGTGAGGACTTTTCGCGGCGGGTTCAATCTTTGATTCAACAATCTTGTTCAAAAAATGCACCATAAACGCTACATTATAATTGAAACAATTTAGTATCTACATCACAAAATTAAGATTATTTTTATGAAAAATTAATAATATTGTAAGTCGTTTATTTTTTTTTCTTCTATATATATATCAAACAAATAAACATGATCAGACAATACATTAAACCCTCATAATGAATTGATAGATTTGAAGAACTAAAAGTCTTGATGAAATTGGTTGGTATTTTATATGCATAATCTTAAAATAATGATGTAAGAGTTGAACAATTCCATTATGATATATATAACATGAAAAACGAAATTAATGGAATGAGAAGGTTTCCCTGTTTATCCACGGCACATGAAATGTAAGGGTATTATTCTTTATTTAATATATGTGTACTAACCTTATGAACACTTACTTTAAAGAAATTGCTAATTATGTCGTTATAATGACGTTATTTTTATTATATTATTTTCTTAATATTTACCTTTTAAAGAAGAATTCCGTTAGTATTATATAATACTCTTCACTTAATAATGTGACAAGAGTATCGCGTACTTAATAATGTGACAAGAGAAGAGACTCATGGCATCTCTGCGAGAAGGAAAGAAGAGATTCGCATGCAAAGTGCAAACACAAGTAGATGTACAAACTGGTTTTTAGTTTTTTGTTTTGTTGGAGGAGTGAAAAATGTGAAATGAAAGTGATGGAGATTAGCACGACTTTGCAAACATGCATGTGTAATTGTGTGTAGGGGCTGGTAGGTGGGTTCACATGCAATTCATATGGGACCCTATGGGCCATAGATGCTTACATAATGTCACTGCTTACAGCTTAATTGCTTACTACTTTGTCGTGCTTTATACAACCTCTGCTTCTTTAGAAGTTGTTAACTTGTTATGATTGCCACTTTGGTACCATGCTAGCCTATTTTCAAACTATTATGTCCCCTTTCCCTTCCCTGAACATGAATCCAAATTCACAAACGAGAACCGAACCGTTTCAAATCCAAAAAATTTTAAGTATTCACAAACGTGAAATAACGAATTGTACAGCTACAATTGCGATAAGTTTCATTTTTTTAATCATAATTTTCATTCTTCGTCAATCAAGTGACTATAAAGGTTACAACACATGCACTACAAAGAGAGGGCCATGTAAGAACAACAAGCATACCAGCTCATGAGTAACTAACCAGAACCAAATAACAAATCGGGTACACCAAGAGAACCTAACAACAAGGATTTTCAACCCTAATCAATCTTGTCACTTGAAGCATGGACGGATCCTCTCTTTGGAATGAGAGGGCTATAGCCCTTCCCACTCATGCTAAGTACTTTAGGATTGTGAGTTTAGTCTGTCCCAATTTACCTTGCCTAACCCGATTTAATTAACTCATTATACTTTAGGTTAAAAAAATAAACAATGTCAAAGACTCAAATACACACCCCTGATTAAGACAAAGAAAGCATCAAAGAGAGGATGCCATCACTGTTTTAGCCGTTCTTCGTTCTTTTCTTCATTGCCAAATCTTACAAGTCACAATTTTCGACTTCAAAATAAAATAGATAATGAATTTCTTGATGATTGTAAGTGTTTCCCTTTTTTTGGTCAGATGACCGCCAGCGAAAGGATTTTGGTCCTTCTTCTGTTAAGTGCGCATGCTTGCCACCACCAAGCCACAAATTGGCTTGAGTGGAAATGTGTATGGGTAAAAATGTGTTGTGCGTCCGTAAACTTGACTTCTAACCAAGTGATTGTTCGACCAAGCAAGGAACCTCCTCTTGGCTTAGGTTCTTTCACTATCTCGAGTCAAGGCTTCAAATGAACAATCAATTGATATGAAGTTTGTGAAAACAAAAATTAAAGGAGACAATAAAAAGAGTAGGAAGTAAATACGATAAACGTAAATAAATCGAAAGGACTGTAAATTAAATTAAAAACGAGTGCAAGAAAGTAACATGCTATAATTTAAGTGTAATCAAAATAAAGATATAAATTAAAGTTCTTAAAATAAAGAATATAAAGGTAATTGCAAAATTTAAATTGCATACAAAAAATGAATTAATTTAGGAGTGCGTGAATTAAATTTTGAATAAAATAAATGATTGAAACACAAGTACGGAATTTAAAATGCATAAATGTAAGAATGAAAAGACAAAGAAACTAGAATAAGAAAAATAAAAACTATACTAGAAATTACATTATGCTACTACTAGGATATGATTGAAGAGCATGCAAAAAGATAAGTTGTGTGGTGTGTTGGAGATGTCCCTTCTCTTCTTCAAAGCTTGATATTTATAGGGCTTAGATGCATTCCAACTCGATAAGTAATTCAATTAGCAGGATTACTTCCTTGTTTAGAGATGATTAATGTTGATTATCTTTGATTCCTCAATCAAAACGATTCTAGCCAAAGTTGGCTTTAATTCCATAATTGTTGGATACGTTTGATTTGAGACATGATTTGATCTCATTTTCATGTTGATCTTTACCATATTATCTTCGGATTATCATGATTCTCATCCATTTGTGAGTTCAAACATAAATGGATGTTTGATCTTAAATCGTGATTCTTTTTTTTTCATCGTATATTCATTTTCTCTAACTACCTTTCCAATTGAGATACGTTTGTAATTAAATTCTTTTTATATGATTGGCCGAACTTATCATTTTGGGCTTCTAGATGTATTTTCGACCTTTAACTTTTTTTTTGGACCCAAAAGTATCTAATTGTCGGATTTTGAATTTGACGAGGTCAGATTACGACCTGGCTCAAACATTGCCCCCCAGTTTTTATGAACTTTGTCTCCTAAGAGACATGTTTATGAAAACTTATTGCCCCTCGATTCTTGATTTTCTTTTAACAAAACTTAAAGCATTGTGAGATATGCATTATTGGTCAATTTATGCGAGCATAAGCCATTAGTTTTTAGCCTAATGTGCTCATAGATTTAAAACAATATTAGGTCATGATACATTTTTTCTTTATTAAGCTGTAAAATTCGGCCTCACAAGCTTAGTGGTGATATTGCAATCTTGTAAAATTTTGGAGCATCATAGTTAAACTAGTTAGCTTGCAAACAAATTGCTTATATGAATAATTCACTCTAACATTCCATATTTGGCCTTTTAAATCTTTCGATATTGGCCACTGTCAAATTAGGAATGCAAGTTTTCCATTTAATGGCTAGGGTTTAAATTCACATAGACAAAATCATTTTCATAAATATGAATTTGTTTACACCACATTGTCAAATTAGGAAGACAAATTCTTTCCTCTTTTGCATTAATGTCACCAAAAAGAGTGTTAAAAATAATGAAATTATAACTCTTATTTAGCCATTAATTGGATATGGTTATCACTTGTATAAAATCTCATAAGAAGCAAGTATGAATACACAATTTCTTTACTTGGAAATTTCTTTATACTGTAATTTGGATTGACTAATGGAATCCTAGCAATTTAGCCAATAATTGTCTAAGCCTGGATCACTTGAGAAATCCTTTTATTTCGTACCTCTCTTTATCTACTAAGAAATGAAGTACATATTTTTGCATTTTTTTATTGGCCACACTACTTATCAAATTTGGCCTTTTCTAAAATCTTTGATAATGATAATTCGACGGTGGCCATTCATGTTTTATTCCAAGCCTGAAACCTTTCTTATTTTTTGCATTTATTTCATGATTTTGAAGGCAATGAATTTTTGTACTAATGTGATTAACACAAACAAACTTATTTCTGGCTATTTATTTGGCCGAATCTCCTTGCCTACCAAGTCTATTTGATTTATCAATATTGACATTTGATCGGGTACTAATAAAATTGACCAATTTCTTTTTTGGTCTCATTACATCTCCTTTATCACCTACAATCATATCTACCATGATTGGCTCAAATTGTGTCATGACCATACTTTCATTCGCATTTAATTTTTGGTTGTCAACTTCTAGAATGATTTCTTCATGTTGGATCACGTCTTGGTTATTAACTTCGACTACCTTTTGGCTTGTTTTTTCATCAATGTCCAAATTGGATGCGATTTCACACAAACTTTGAATGAGAAAATCTTGAGAAGATTTATATTCATTTGCATATTCTCTAAAAGCAATCTTAAGTTTCTCATATTTTCGGTCAATCTCATCAATATTAAAATTGTACTGGTCATTATACCCATATTGGCTACTAAAACCATATTGGGCATTAGGACCACATGTATGACTATATTGGCCATTATAACTATTGAAGTTTGTTGAATTATATCGGCCATCATAGTTTCAAAAGTCGTACAGGCTATTTGAGCCATATTGACCACTAGAATTATCTTCAAAATTGCAACCATTGTAATTTGGCCATGGATAAGAATATTGGAAGTGATTTTGGTTGTTCATTGTAACGACCCGGACATTCGAAAAAGGAAATTTTGGAAAATTTGAAGAAAATGACGATTTTTCCCTTGAAATTGGGCGAACGGTTGACTTTTGGTTTGAGTGGTCAAACGGACTTTGATCGATGATCGTGACGTAGTTCGGGACGTCACGAGTTCATAGACAGGCGGCACGTCCGATTCTGACATTCGAGAAGAAAGTTACGATGTTCGGAAGTTTAAGGGTAATTCGGTAATTTGGTTTAAGGGGCAATTTGTTGACTTTTCAAATGACATGGAATTTTCACGTAATTCGAAGAACGTTGGGTAGGTCTCGAGACGCTGAGTACGTAGACATGTGGCACGCGTCAATCGGAGTACGTAGACATGAAGGGCATTTTGGTAATTTGTAAGGAAAAAGGGCAAAATGGTAATTGAGCAATTGAATAAGAAATGGGACGGTGATGGGCTGTTTTAGCCATGGTGATGCCACCAAATGACATCTGTGTAAGATCCGTGTCCTGGAGGGAACGGTGAACAATCCCACATTCTTGCGAGGGGGGAATGGTCTGGGAAGGGAATGGTGGTGTGCCTTAAAGGTGTAGGCACACACCTATCTAGCATGAGGCCTTTTGGGAGCTCAGTGGCTTTGGGGGGGATTGGAACCCCAAAGTTAAGCGAGTTAAGGCTGGTGCAATTCCAGATGGGTGACCCCCTGGGAAGTTGCACCGTGAGCTCCCGAAAACAAAACCGTGAGGGCAAGGGCAAGGAGGCCCAAAGCGGACAATATCGTGCTAGATGAATCGGGACCTGACAGAAGAGGGTCGGGTCTTGACAATTTGGTATCAGAGCCAGACCCCGACCGGGAAGTGTGCCAGCGAGGACGCTGGGCCCTAAGGGGGGTGGATTGTAAGACCCGTGTCCTGGAGGGAACGGTGAACAATCCCACATTCTTGCGAGGGGGGAATGGTCTGGGAAGGGAATGGTGGTGTGCCTTAAAGGTGTAGGCACACACCTATCTAGCATGAGGCCTTTTGGGAGCTCAGTGGCTTTTGGGGGGATTGAAACCCCAAAGTTAAGCGAGTTGAGGCTGGTGCAATTCCAGATGGGTGACCCCCTGGGAAGTTGCACCGTGAGCTCCCGAAAACAAAACCGTGAGGGCAAGGGCAAGGAGGCCCAAAGTGGACAATATCGTGCTAGATGAATCGGGACCTGACAGAAGAGGGTCGGGTCTTGACAACTGTCACTCTCTACATCAAATTAGTGGCAAAAGAAAGTGTGTGTAGTGGTGGGAAACTTAAACTATGTGTGGGTGTGTTTGAAACAAGTGCACAGTGTGTGTGTTGGTGTTTTTGAAACGGTGTTGGTGTTTTTGAAGTGAAAAACAGAGACCAACCAAAACTTTGCTTGATCGACCTCCCCAACTACCAATTGAGAGAAAATGAGAACTAGAGAGGGATTGAGAGGATGAAATCGTGTGGAAAAAGAAAGAAAAAGGAAGGAAAGAAACCCAGAAAAACCGAAACCCACCCGAAAACCTTGAATTGATAATTTTGGATCCAATTTGGAATTGGATGATCAATGGATGGAAACAGAGAGGAGAATGAGCTTCTGGAGGTTCAAACGAGTCGAATGTAGTTGAAAGGGAAGAAAATGGTGAAGAAATGAGCCCAGACGACACTTGAGTTCAGTCTTGGAAATCCCAGTTGAGTTGAATTGGTTAGAGGGATTGGAGCTCGAAATTGAGAGTAGAAACTTAGTTGAAGGAACCCTGCGAAGCTTCTGAGTGAATCAATTGAAGATATGAACAGTGATTTCACTGTAGCTGGCGCGTGAGCTTCACGCGCAGCCACTCACGGCGGCGCGTGAGGGCGTGTGAGGGCACGTGAGACCGAATCTCGAGGTGCGTTCAACATGAAACTTTCTACTTTTAATGTAACGAACATTTTGGCACTAGTTTCGAGGAAATCAAATATTGTTTCGATAGTGTTTAGTGTATCCGAAGTTTTCGTATACGTTAAAATACGTATTTAAATCCCCAAAAAATTAGGGAAAATTATGTGAGGTATATTGAAGTGTGAGTAACCCTCGATATCGATTTTGGACAGGAATTATGATTTTCGGAATTTACGGGAAAACGTGCAGTTCGAAAGTGAGCCGTTTGGACGGTGTGTGAGTGGATTTTGTTTTCTAAATTTCAATGCACACATAATCGTTTTCTATGCTTTATATTTATGATTTCTATGCTTATTCTTATGGTAATTACGATTTCCGTAATTATATGTATTTCAATATGAAATACGTAATTGCACGTATTTCGAGACTATGGTTTCTCCTATGCTTTGATGATGGTTTAATGGACGATTTTATGTGATTTGTGCGTATCATGGTTTGATGATGTTTTGATTATGATTGTGAGTATGATTTACGGTTTTGGCACGTATTTTGAGATTACTACGGATTTGAACGTTTTACGAGATTTCGAGTATGTTGTGATTTGATTTCAAAGATTTAAAACGGATTTGGGAAAAGTGATTTCGGGCTTGATGCCCAATTCATAAAAATGGTTTCGATGAATGAGATTAGTTTCAGAAACTTGAGAATGGATTTCCGGATTTGGGTTCAGAATGATTATTCCGGATGCCGGCTTACGGAATGATGGTTTTAGATTCGGATTTGGAAATGGATGATGAATATGATTTGAAATTTGGATTACGATGGATTCTGGATTTGTTGTGAATTACAAGTGGTTTTGGGTTTAAAGACCCGGTACTATTGTTGGATCATGTTTTGGGTTTAAAGACCCGGTTGATTGATGACGGAGGAAGGCCTATGATTGAGATGTTTTGAGTTTAAAGACTCGGTTATTGTGATATCCCCGAGGCTTATTGATTGTGTTTTGAGTTTAAAGACTCGTTGATATCCCGGGAAGGCCTGATATATGTTAGTTTAAAGACTCGGTGATTGAGATCCACCAGACTGATTGACTTGTGATTTACTGTTGATTTCTTATGCTTACGGATGTGTTGGGTAATGGTCCGGTTAATATGGCTTGATGGATTTTTGGGTTATGTGCTGTACTTGGATTTTGATTCGTGAATTTGGGCTGAGGCCCTGTGTATATGATTTCGGGCTAAGACCCGCGGTTTGAGAAAAGGAAAACGATTTTGATTTTCATACACGGTTTGCTCCTATTGGAAATGAAATGGATTATGAAATGATTTTCGAATGCATGCATTGGTTTCACATGGAGGGTAGAACTGTCTTTTTTGTAACATGTTTTGTAAACTAATTTATTTTCGTCCATTCACACCCTTTTGTGTTTTTATTGACCCTCCAGGTCGTGGCGCGATGATCGAGACTGATCGAGAGGTGGAGGCATGAGTGAGCACGGGTGTGGTTATCCCTTATTTGGTAAGTGCTGAAGGTAATTTGGGAACTTCAGCTAACTTGTCAGACGGGAGCAGGACCGGACACAATTATCAATGTTCCTCAAGGGACAGTCTTGTCATTCATAATGTGTGTCCCACTGGGCAGGCCAAAATATGTTTCCCTTATTTCGGCTAGATGATTGCTAACGAAGGAATTTTGGTCCTTCTTCTGTTAAGTGCGTAGGCGTACCACCACCAAGCCACAAATTGGCTTGAGTGGAAATGTGAATGGGTAAAAATGTGTTGTGCGTCCGTAAACTTGATTTCTAACCTAGTGATTGTTCGACCAAGCAAGGAACCTCCTCTTGGCCTAGGTTGTTTCACTACCTCGAGTCAAGAATTCAAATGAACAATCGATTGATATGAAGTTTCTGAAAACAAAAATTAAAGAAGACAATAAAAAGAGTAGGAAGTAAATATGATATGTAACAACCCATCCCTAAGTTTGAGGATTGATTCAAACTAATGATGGATTAGTGAGGCTAATCCGAGATTAAACGAGGATTAACGGACGTTCAGGGCGAAATTACGATTTTGCCCCTAAATGAGGGCAAAAATTGACTTTTGACCCGGGAGGTCCGATGGCCAAGGGCCAACGACCGTTATGTAGATCGGGTCGATAAGAGTCCGTAGACAGGTGACACGTCGAAATCGGACGTTCGACGGGAAAGTTACGGTTCATGGAAGTTCCGTGGAACTATTGCACGAACTTTGAGACGAATACCTTTTGGCATTAAGTGGGCCCAGATATTTAGAGGCAGGCCCATTGGATGAATGACACTTGTCATTCATCCATTGCCCACCCAAATTAATACATACACTCCCCCATTCCTTTGTTCGTCGAAACCAAGCATGATCTCACCCAAAACCTTGAACCCAAATCCATATCCCTTTCCTTTTGATTCTGTGAGAGGCCAGAAGAGGAGTGAGGATGATCTGATGGTGGCCGGGTGATGATAGAGCCTCCGTGGACGGCGGCGATGGCCCAGAACCCAGGTAACCCGATAGCCGAGTTTTGATTTTTAATTTGAATTTTTGGTTTAGGACGTTATGGATGGTTTTGGGTGATTAGGAGATGTTTAGTATGCTTGTAGGAAGATAAGAAGGGGCTTTGGACGACGGAGAAAGGCTGAAACGCCTTGGGGGTGGCCGGAAAAAACAAAGGTCGTGGGGGTTTGATTTACACGGGCGGTTTCTAGATTGTTTTGTATGATTTGAGGATATAGGATGATAGGAAACTTTGAAATAGGAAGATTAGGATTGGATTGGATTGAAATGGACCAAAAATGAGGAAGGAGTGGTCCTGGACCGGTCACGCAGGTCCAGTTGGACCGGTTTTACCGGTGGGCTGGTTCGGACCTGTCTAGTCGAAGGAAGAAGGAAACTGTAGCGGCACGTGGCTCCCACGCGCAGGGGCTTTACCGGCGCGTGTGGGCACGTGGCCCACTTTCTGGGCAAGGTTCCAACATGTGAAATCATCTATTCGATGTAACAAACATTTTGAGACTGGTTTCGAGTTAATCGGACATCGTTTCGATATGTTTCGGGGGTGTCCGAAGGTTTCGGGAATTCCGGAGATGGTGATTGGCCCGGAGAGGCTTATGGTGCGCGTATCAAGGCGCGGATTCGGACGGTCTGTGAGTGAACCTTTCTTTCTAAATTGATGCATGCATAAATGTTTATAAGTTTTTTAGAACATGTTTTATGATGCCATGAGTGCATTTGTTTGTGGTAGTTAGTATTGACGTGTTTGCACGCTTTTTGAGATTTCTGGATTTATGTTGTGCCTATGCGTACTATGTTTTCAATGATGATTTGACGAATGGGTTTTGGATTTAAAAACATGGAACCGGGCATGAGACCCATTTGATTGTAAACTCTCGGACTTGGAGTCTATTTGATTTAATGAGAAATCGGGCTGGAGGCCCATTTGAGTTATACGATCGAGCCGGGAGCCTCGTTGGTTTACGAACTCGGGCTTGAGGCCCAATTGGTTATGAAATCGAGCATGAGGCCCAGTTCTGGTTTATAAACATGATTTCGGGTCGGGGACCCATATTTGGCTTTACGATGGTTTATGGAAAACCCGGGCGCGGCCCTTTGAACGATTTTGAAATGAATTATGAAATGGTTTTCCGTATACCATCCTCACAAACGGATGCCTTCCAGACGCCTCGTAGTATTCTGGAGTGGTGGGTTGTCTCCTCCAGACGTCTCGTAGTATCCTGGAGTAATCACGGGGCATTTCTTGCGAGGATTCATTGCACGGAGCAACCGATCCGTATAGTGACTCAGGAGCAGGATTGCCAGAGGTTAAAACCTCCCCCCAGGGAGGGTCATTGATCTGCGAGTCATTGACCTGGGTGGACCCTGGGGAGACTTAGGATTTGAGACCCCGGGTAAGACGCGTAGCTTGGAACCGTGACAGGTGTGATTATGACATCTTGGATTCCAGGCATCAGGGATGCCGAGGATTAGTTCTTGGGCTGAGACCCATTGGTATCGATTTTAGGCTGTGACCCACATGTACTGGATTTGGGCTGAGACCCACGTGATTTGGTTTTGGGTTAAGTCCCACAGTATTTGATTTTGGGCTGAGTTCCCATATGGTTTGACTTACTATTTTGGGCTAAGGCCCTAAAGGTTTCATTTGATAACTGGTTTTTGAATGCATGCATGCTTTTTTTGTAAAAGGCATAAATATTGTCTTTTCTTGAAATTGTTTTATTAAATTATTATTTTGTCCACTCACAGCTTTTCGTGGTTTTTAATGCCCTTCAGGTTGATCGTGGATGCGGGCTGTAGCGGAGATCGAGACATCACATTCCTCCTCCGGATCCTAGCGTACTCTGGAAGCCCGGTGGGGCTAAAGTCGGAACATTCCCTTGTCTGAAACTTCGTGTCAGACGGGATCAAGCGCGTCCCACGTTAATCTCAGGGGGATTTGGGACGGGTCCTGACAAGTGGTATCAGAGCGAGGTTTGTACGCTCTGAGCAAGGTTTACACGTGGTACTCTGATACCAAAGTGGTATCAGAGCTCAATTAGCTCTTATGGTGTGCGCAGGTCGAGGATGTGATGTCTCTACAGTGATAACAGCCCGTCATCAACCTGATAGTTAGGGTAAGAGTATGAGGATTCGGTGGAATCGAACCCTAGTCAGTTTATGTTTGGCACGTGGTGCAATGGTTTAGGTTTCGATTAGCATTGGATGCCGTGATTTTTGAGAGGTTTGATCCCGAGTAGGATCCATGGGTGTGTGAATCTAACGACTTGGAGCCGTAGTATTACTGGTGGATGGGGTCCAGTGGACCAGTAGACACAGTAGGACGACCTGAGAGTCAGGACCGTTGAGCGGTCATGACTGTTATGGATTGTGACAAGTGGTATCTGTGGAGGTCATGGTTGACCCGAGTGAGATTGTTGGGAATAGGAATGTTTGATCCCATTTGGCACGAGAGTCCATGTTACGGTGTTTAGAATCTGGGAGGGATGTCGACTAGCAGGCATGGTGTAGGCGTTGTATGGCTTGGTATGGCATGCGGTGATTGTGGTATACCATGGTTGAGTGGTGGTAGACACCGAGGAAGCCGTGTAGTTACGTGAGGACGAGGTCCTCGGATTGTGGTCACTGGTGGATTGGACACCAGTATCGGGATATGACGACTTTTCGGAGTCAAGAGCGATGGATCGGTCAGGATGGTTGGACTGCAGCGGGCAGCCGGGTTTGTGATAACCCTAGTAGGAGATTGATTGGATAAGTTTCCAGGAGAGTGGTACTTGTCGACCGGATCCTGAGGTGGATCGATCGGTGGATGTTGCGTGTTGAGTGGTTGGATAGACTCAGGTTACCGGGACGATTGTGACGATGGGATTCGTCAGTCATGATGAGGATACGGAGGTGCATGAGTGATTCACAGTATGAGAAGTGATTTCTAGATTCGACTCGGTTACGACTGAGTGGGATCGCAGAATGAGATGTTGGACTTTGGGTGTTGGCACACTTCCCACGTTACCTCTGTGGAGGTGACTGAGATGAGTGGGATGTACCAGGATGAGTGACAGGTGCCCTAGATATCTTTGTACGGATCACATGAGTGTGAGTGCTGAAGTTTATCCCATAGAGTTGGGAGGTGCGAACTAGTATGCCGACAGGAGAGTAGATGTGCCCAGAGAGGCGAGCTTGTTAGTTCGGTGGGCACTGAGCAGGACAGAGAGGATCCCGAGTGGCTGAGTGCGAGGCACCGGGAGTACATGGTTTGGTGACTAGTTACCTGATGATACGAGACTTGAGGCACGAGTGTGTGCCCAGGCGTGGTAACGTTAAATGTTGAAATGCCTAATTGGTGCTTGGATGAAATGGAATAAATGGATGAAGTAAGTGGCATCTTCTAACGTAAGGGTCGGTTGGTAAGATATGGTGATATGCAGAGATTTGGCTGCAGATCACAGCAGGAAGCTCTTGTGACTCTTCAGTCGAGCGGTACATCAGATTAAGATGAATTAACATCCTTTTGGATGTGCATAAATGGTATTCATAGACGCGTGGATGCTGTCCGATTGAACTGAGGACTTGAGAGTCCATTGTGGATTGGTTTTGGTTGACTACGGTTGACCATACCTCTTGAGTTGATTGGACGTCGACTACTGTGTACTCGAGCAGAGTGGAGTGGTAGGGTTCAGTGTTTGATGTGAGCGGGGGCTCAAGGTCACCGATGACCAAGGGAACCCTACAAGGTAGACTGTTCTCTTTGCTGAGAAAAGTAATCGATTGGGATCTAGATACACCCGGGATGGGTACGATGTCGAATGTGTTTCGACTGGATGAGTATTGTGACAGTTTGGGACTCAAGTGAGTCAAGATTTCAGCGTAGGTCACGGAGTGACACGAGATACGATATGGGGACTCGAGAGTGAGTCGAGATCAGAGTAGCGCAACGAGAGTGCAGTAGAGCCGGGAATTGTCGGTTGGTCACGAAGGTCGTGACATATCGTGGTAATGGATTAATCAGTATCCGACGAGTTCGGATTGGTATGGATTGATGGGCCTCTAAGGAGAGTCAGTATGAGTATAAGAAAACGAGAGCATTGGCTGGTATGAGTTTAGAGCCCGATAAATGTCGTAGGTTTGAGTACGGCCTGCGAGATGGGATTCGTGCCATGGTGATGGCAGGATATATAGAATGTTGTCGGTTTGGATGTGATAGCCTTAGTGGGAGTACGTATTTCAGCCTGACAGTTATCGATTGGAACGTGTCAGCGGGGTAGGCTGAAAAGCCGATTTGATGACAATTTAGTATATCGGACCTGTCAGAGTGAGGGACAGGTGAGATTGACGAGTGTCGAAGTCTCGAGTGAGACTTACGAGCCGACGTATGGTTCTCGAGAGTGGAATTAGAGCTTTGGATGCTCCAGGAACAATGAGTACGGTGGTTATGGCAGACGTGTATGATTACACGAGAGTGCCGAGTTGGGACATGATTGGATTCCATAGTTGGTTATGGAATTGGGTCGATTGGAATTTCGAGGACGAAATTCTTTAAGGAGGGGAGTTTGTAACGACCCGTCCCTAATTTTTAGGATTAATTAAGACGAATGACTGATTAGTGAGGCTAATCCGAGATTAAACGAGGATTAATGGACGTGTAGGGCGAAATTACGATTTTCCCCTAAATGAGGGTAAAATTTGACTTTTGACCCGAGAGGTCCAATGGCCCAGGGCGAAGGACCGTTACGTAGATCAGATCGATACGAGTCCATAGACAGGTGGCACGTCGAAATCAGACGTTCGACGGGAAAGTTAGGATTCACGGAAGTTCCGTGGAACTATTGCACGAACTCTGAGACGAATTCCTTTTGGCATTAAGTGGCCCAGATATTTAGGGGCATGCCCAATGGATGAATGACACTTGTCGTGGCATTAATACATACATTCCCCCATTCCTTTGTTTGTCCAAACCAAGCCCGATCTCACCCAAAACCATGAACCTAAATCCATATCCCTTTCCTTTTGATTCTGTGAGAGGCCAGGAGATGAGTAAGGATGAGCTGATGGTGGTCGGGTGATGTCAGGGCCACCGTGGATGGCGGTGATGAAACCTAAGTAACCCGACAGCCTAGTTTTGATTTTTAATTTGAATTTTTCGTTTAGGACGTTATGGATGGTTTGGGGTGATTGGGAGATGTTTAGTAGGCTTGTAGGAAGATTAGAAGGGGCTTTGGACGCCAGAGAAAGGCTGAGATGCCTTGGGGGTGGCCGGAAAAAACAGAGGCCGTGGGGGTTCGATTTACACGGAGGGTTTCTAGATTGTTTTGTATGATTTGAGGATATAGGATGATAGGAAACTTTGAAATAGGAAGATTAGGATTGGATTGGATTGAAATGGACAAAAAATGAGGAAGGAGTGGCCCTAGACCGGTTTTACAGGTGGGCCGATTCGGACCGGTCTGGCCGAAGGAAGAAGGAAACTGTAGCGGCGCGTGGCTCCCACGCGCATGGGCTGTTGCCGGCGCGTGTGGGCGCGTGGTCCACTTTCTGGGGAAGGTTCCAACATGGGAAATCATCTATTCGATGTAACGAACATTTTGGGACTAGTTTTGAGTCAATCGGACATCGTTTCGATATGTTTCGCCGTGTACGTAAGCTGAGGATCGAGTTTAAAAATAGTTAAAAAAATTCAGAAAATTATGGGGCTTTAATGAGTGGTTATTTAAGTAATTAGTAACCCTTATTAGAATTTGAATAGGTTCGGAAGTGTCGGAGATGGTGATTAACCCGGGAGAGGCTTTTGGCGCGCGTATCGAGGCGCGACTTTGGACGGTATGTGAGTGGACCTTTCTTTCTAAATTGATGCATGCATAAATGTTTTATAAGTCTTTTAGAACATGTTTTATGATTCCATGAGTGCATTTGTTTGTGATAGTTAGTATTGGCGTGTTTGAACACTTTTCGAGATTTCTGGCTTTATGTTGTGCTTATGCGTACTATGTTTTCAATGATGATTTGACGAACGGGTTTTGGATTTGAAAACGTGAAACTGGGCATGCGACCCATTTGATTGGAAACTCCCAGACTTGGAGTCCATTTGATTTAATGAGAAATCGGGCTGGAGGCCCATTTGAGTTATACGATCAGGCCGGGGGCCCCGTTGGTTTACGAACTCGGGCTTGAGGCCCAATTGGTTATGAAATCGGGCATGAGGCCTAGTTCTGGTTTATAAACATGATTTTGGGTCGGGGACCCATATTTAGCTTTACGATGGTTTATGGAAAACCCGGCGTGGCCCTTTGAACGGGTTTGAAATGAATTATGAAATGGTTTTCTGTATACCATCCTCATGAAAGGATGCCCTCCAGACATCTCGTGTAAGACCCGTGTCCTGGAGGGAACGGTGAACAATCCCACATTCCAGCGAGGGGGAATGGTCTGGGAGAGGATGGTGGTGTGCCTTAATGGTGTAGGCACACACATATCTAGCACTAGGCCTTTTGGGAGCTCAAGTGGCTTTGGGGGGGATTGGAACCCCAAAGTTATGCGAGTTGAGGCTGGTGCAATTCCATGATGGGTGACCCCCTGGGAAGTTGCACCATGAGCTCCCGAAAACAAAACCGTGAGGGCGAGGCCCAAAGCAGACAATATGGTGCTAGACGAGTCGGGTCCTGACCGAGGAGAGCCGGATCTTGACAATTTGGTATCAGAGCCAGACCCCGGCCGGAAAGTCTGCCAGCGAGGACGCTGGGCCCTATGGGGGGTGGATTGTAAGACCCGTGTCCTGGAGGGAATGGTGAACAATCCCACATTCCAGCGAGGGGGAATGGTCTGGGAGAGGATGGTGGTGTGCCTTAAAGGTATAGGCACACATATATCTAGCACTAGGCCTTTTGGGAGCTCAAGTGGCTTTGTGTAACAACCCGACTCGGGAGTCGGGACTAGCGGATTAGCTGAGTTAATCGGTGGTTAGTTGGTTACTGTTGGACTTTGGGCGTAGAATGACGATTTTACCCCTAGTTTGGGCAAATTGTTGACTTTTAGTTCGGGCCGTCAATTGGGTATTGACCGATGACTGTGATGTAGTTTGGGATGTCACGAGTCTGTAGATAGGTGGCACGCCTGATTCCGACATCCGAGGAGGAAGTTATGATGTTCGGAAGGTTGAGGGCATTACCGTAATTTGATTTAAATAGGGAAAAAGTTGACTTTTTGTACGATGAGGTTTTTACACGTAGACCAAGGACCGTTAGGTAGATTTCGTCGTCCTGAGTTCAACGACATGCGGCATGCTTTTATCGGACATCGAACAGTTAAGATATAGGTCTAGAACGGCGAGGGGCAAAATGGTAATTTTGACTCACAAGGGAATTTTGGTCTTTTTGCACATTGGGATTTGTGCAACAGAGATGAGGACAAGTGTACAGGGGATTGGATATTTTTGAGTTTGGACCATGGGATGGTGGATACGTGGGGTGTGTGTAATGGGTTCTAGTGTTTGTGCACGGTGCAATTAAAGTGTGTGTGCATCGTGTTTGTTCGAAGGGGGAAAAACAGAGGGTGAGACAGTGAGAGGAAGTGATCAAATTGCAAAGACTGAGTGAGTGTGTGAGTGTTGTGAGGGTCGAAGGAGAGTTAGGAGAAATTGGTGCGTGACTTGTGAGTGAGGACTGTGAAAGAAATCAGGGTGGTGTGAGGTTTGAGTTCTCAGGAAAACAGAGAGGGTTGAGGTTGTGGTGCAACCACAGATGTTCGAATTGATCCAAACCAGTTCGACAAGAGGCTAGGACGGCTGAGGACCACTCTGTGGACGCAGAGGAGCACGGCGGCGAGAACGGCGGAGGTGAGCTAGACTGTAAGCCCTGTTTCCCCTATTTTTCCCGTTTTATTAAATTCGAAAGTCGTGGCTTTTGGGGCTGAGTCGAGGGCTTCTGTGAGTTCTAGGAGACTCAGTAGGTCCCTAGGAGTTGTTTAAACTCGAAGCCGTGGAGTGGGATTGCGAGGTTGGCCGGGAACCGAAACTGAGGTGGCGGACAGTTTTTGTTCGAGCTTGGGGACGATGGGTTAGAGGCTTTAATGTCTAGCTTTTAGGATTGGAAATGGTTACTGGGAAAGGGACGAACCTAATGGGATTGAAAGGACTGGATTTGAGAAGGAAACAAGGGAGAACCGGTCACACCGGTTCGGTACAGTTGAACCGACTGACCAGAGGTTGAAGACAACCCTGTAGCAGGCGCGTGAGGCCCACGCGCAGCCACTTTGGACGGCGCGTGGGGGCGCGTGGGGCAGTTTCTGGGGAAGTGTCCAACTAGGTTTTTGATCTAATCGTTGTAATGAATCTATTGGGACAAGGTTCAGGACGATTGGACGTTGTTTCGGGTTAGTTCTGCGGGATCTAAGGTTTAGGATTCCGTTTAAAAGTACGCTTAGAAGTTCGGGAAAATTATGGGATTTGAGTAGGACTTTTGTGAAGTAGTTAGTAACCTCGTTATGGGCTTTGGACAGGTTCGGAAAAGCCGAGGATAGAGGAATGGCCGGGGACGACATAAGTGCGCGCGTATCGAGGCGACGTCGGAATGGTCTGTGAGTGGACTTTGCTTTCTAACTCTTGATGCATTCATATATATTTTTATATGTTTTCAATACTTGATTCTATGATTTGATTTATGATTATGATGGTTTACGGTTTGAGCACGTTTTTCGAGGAAATGGCGGTATTTCATGTTTTACGAGATTTGATGGATATTGTGATTTGAACCTGGTTTTAATGATTTGATTTCGGGATTTGAAATATGATTTGATTTCAAAGAAAGTAAAAGGATTTCGGAAAAGGGTTTTCGGGATTGATGCCCAGTTCGGAAAAGTGTTTTTGGAGAAATGTGATTTCGGGGTGTTGAATCGGATTTCCGGATGACGATTCGGGATTCGATTTGAGACTTGAACATGGATTCCGAGTTTGGGTTCGGAATGGTTATTCCGGATGCCGGCTTACGGACTGATGGTTTCGGACTCGGATCTAGAAAGGATCATGGATATGAGTTCTGGGTTTGGATTTAGGATCCTGATGAGATTGCGGATTCGGATTCGGAAATGGAAAAAGGTTTTCAAACGGTTTTGGATTGGATTTGCTGTATCTGGTTATTGGGTTTAAAGACCCGGATTATGTTTGACGGGGGACTGGCCCGGATTGGGTTTAAAGACCCAGATTAAGTTTAAAGACTTGGGAGTTTAAAGACTCGGATATTATGATTTTTTCCCCGTAGGCCTGTTGAGTTTAAAGACTCGGGAGTTTAAAGACTCGGATTATATTGAGGCCTGGATTGAGTTTAAAGACTCGGGAGTTTAAATACTCTGATAGATCCAGCAGGTTCGATGGATGGAAATGTGGTTCAATAATGTTTTGGTTTTCTCTGTGGTTGATGATGACAGTTTTCAAGGATGGTTTTCGTTGGTTATAATGGTTTTCGGTGGTTTTGGGCTGAGGCCCGGGATTTGAGAAAAAGGAAAATGTGTTTGGTTTTTGTACATGGTTTTATGACATGAATTTGATATGCATGCATTGGTTTTTGAAACGGAGGGTATAAATGTTGTTGTTTTATGAAATGTTTTTGAACTTAAACTTTATTTTTGTCCACTCACAGTCTTTTCGTGTTTTCGATACCCTCCAGGTTGTTGCGGTACGGGCTGTTGGTCGAGAGAGATGGAGACATCACACCCGCGATCCACAATAGTTCGGTACACTCTGGGAAGTCCGGTTACCTTTGGATGGTTGGATCGAGAATTCCTTGTCCGACTTACGTGTCACAAGAAGGTTGGACGTCAGTTTAGCCTACGTGGGGAGGGGGGGGGGGATTGGAACCCCAAAGTTCAGCGAGTTGAGGCTGGTGCAATTCCATGATGGGTGACCCCCTGGGAAGTTGCACCATGAGCTCCCGAAAACAAAACCGTGAGGGCGAGGCCCAAAGCGGACAATATGGTGCTAGATGAGTCGGGTCCTGACCGAGGAGGGTCGGGTCTTGACATCTCGTAGTATCCTAGAGTGGTGGGTTATCTCCTCCAAACGTCTCGTAGTATCCTGGAGTAGTCACAGGGCATTGCCTGCGAGGGGTCATTGCACGGAGCGATCGGTCCGTATAGTGACTCAGGAGCAGGATTTCCAGAGGTTAAAACCTTCCCCCATGGAGGGTCATTGATCTGCGGGTCATTGACCTAGGTGGACGCTGGGGAGACTTGAGATTTGAGACCCCGGGTAGCACGTGTAGCATGGAACCGTGACAGGTTTGATTGTGACATCTCGGATGTCAGGCATCAGGGATGCCAAGGATTGGTTCTTGGGATGAGACCCATTGGTATCGGTTTTGGGCTATGACCCACATGTACTGGATTTTGGCTGAGACCCACGAGATTTGGTTTTGGGCTGAGTCCCACAGTATTTGATTTTGGGCTGAGTTCCCATATGGTTTGACTTACTATTTTGGGCCAAGGACCTAATCGTTTCATTTGATAACTGGTTTTTGAATGCATGCATGCTTTTTAATGAAGGGCATAAATATTGTCTTTTTGTGAAATTGTTTTATTAAATTATTATTTTTTCCACTCACAGCTTTTCGTGGTTTTTAATGCCCTTCAAGTTGATCCAGAATGCGAGCTGTAACGGAGACCGAGACATCACATTCCTCCTCCAGATCCTGGCGTACTCTGGATGCCTGGTGGGGCTAAAGTTGATACATTCTTTTGTCTGACACTTCGTGTCAGACGAGTTCAGGCGCGTCCCTTGTTAATCCCTGGGAGATTTGGGACGGGTCCTGACAAGAATTCCATGTTTTCAAATCCAAAACCTTTCCATCAAATCATCACAGAAAACATAGCGTGGGGTGTGCCTTAAAGGTGTAGGCACATACCTATCTAGCACGAGGCCTCCCTTGACCGCGTTGGTAAAGGTGTGCCCTGCCAAGCGTGAGGTCTTGGGGTCAAAACCCTACGGGTGTGATGGTGCGCCCTGCCCAGAGGGCACAATATCGTGTTAGATAAAGTGAGCTGCTGCACAACTCTGATCTAAACGAGGCATTTTGGGAGCTCAGTGACTTTAGGTTCGATTGGAACACCAAAGTTAAGCAAGTTGAGGTTTGTACAATTCCATGATGGGTGACCCCTTTGGACGTTGCACCGTGAGCTCCCGAAAACAAAACCGTGAGGGCAAGGGCAAGAAGGCCCAAAGCGCACAATATCGTGCTAGATGAGTCGGGTCCTGACCGAGGAGGGTTGAGTCCTGACACGATAAATGTAAATAAATTGAAAGGACTATAAATTAAATTAAAAACGAGTGCAAGAAATTAACATGCTATAATTTAAGTGCATTTAAAATAACGATATAAATTAAGTTCTTAAAATAAAGAATATAAAGGCAATTGCAAAATTTAAATTGCATACGGAAAATAAATTAATTAGGAGTGCGTGACTTAAATTTTGAATAAAATAAATAAGTGAAACACAAGTATGGAATTTAAAGTGCGTAAATGTAAGAATGAAAAGACAAAGAAACTAGAATGAGAAAAATAAAAATTATGCTAGAAATTACATTATGCTACTCCTAGGATAGGATTGAAGAACATGCAAAAAGATAAGTTGTGTGGTGTGTTGGAGATGTCCCTTCTCTTCTTCAAAGCTTGATATGTATAGGGCTTGGATGCATTCCAAGTCGGCAAGTAATTCAATTAGCATGATTACTTCCTTGTTTAGAGATGATTGATGTTGATTATCTTTGATTCCTCAATCAAAACGATTCTAGCCAAAGTTGGCTTTAATTCCATAATTGTTGGATATGTTTGATTTGAGACATGATTTGATCTCATTTTCATGTTGATCTTTACCATATTATCTTCAGATTATCATGATTCTCATCCATTTGTGAGTTCAAACATAAATGGATGTTTGACCTTAAATCGTGATTCCTTTCCCCCCCCTCCCCCTCTTATATTCATTTTCTCTAATTACCTTTCCAATTGAGATACGACTGTAATTAAATATTTTTTTATGTGATTAGCCAAACATATCATTTTGGGCTTCTAGCCGTATTTTCGGCCTTTAACTTTTTTTGGACCCAAAAGTATCCAATTGTCGGATTTTGAATTTGACCAGGTCAGATTATGACCTAGCTCAAACAGTAAGATCCTCCACATTGAAAGAGATTTTATTTATACTGTCAGTAATGAAGAGATATTGGAGGGAATGATCATACAATAGAATTTGAAAATGATAAGTTGTATTTTCATTACTTGTTTTGACACACCTCAACCCGGAAAATCCATTTATGGAACGAAGGTCGAGGCCTGCTGGCCGAAATCTAGACGATGACGTCTAGGTGATGAAGCCATTTTAAGATTAGATGACGTGTTTTAGGGAGTCAGGTGAAACCTAACCGCGAAAACCTAACACGTTTCACCCGTCAACGGAAACTTAGAGCATGGATGTCCATAATTGATGATCATACACAAAGGGTTTACCTGACGATACCCGGTTTAACTATCAACTTCACTTCACGCTTGGGAGTGAGTGTGAGAGCAGCAACCAAACTCCTCGAAGTGCGTGTGCGCCACAGTAACCTGAGGGGTTTAAAACACAAAGGGTGAGTGGACTCAGTCATTATTTCAGTGTAAAACTATTTTTACTAAACAACATTTAACCCCTCGTTAAAGTATAAAACCAAACACAGTTATCACATACTTGCACGTAATATGAGAAATATAACATCAACCATTTAATAATAATTTAAACGATGCAATCAGATGACCCATGCAGAAACCATAAATAAGTCACAATATCAATCCACATCATCAATGCTCATGAGTAACCTCGAGTCTCATACTCGGAACATACACTGAGTATTCTTGCTCGATACCACGACCAATCTGAAAGTTGGATGCTTTGCACCATCACCACATGTCCCTTAGAGCTCGGGGAAAAAACTGGCACACTCTAACTAGTATTACGAACGGCTCGGGTGAATAGTCACGTGGAGGCTGGTTTGTGGCCATATAGACAGGTACGAGATACTAGCGACTCCTAAGTGGATTCTAAACTTCTTAATCTCAGCAATGCCCCCACGACTCATATGCAATGCAATATGTGACTCAATACATCCAACTATGCATACTCACCATATCGTATTACCTTATATCAGTATGACTGGATAAGCATAGTAAATCATACATCACAGTCATATACCACAAATAATAGATAACAAGATAAGCATGCTCAAAAAGTATCAACTGTGCAAATATTATAAAACGTGCGAGTAACAAGTAATATAAAACCAATTTAGGGAAAGGGGTCCACTCATGCTAATCGGGGAGTCAGATCACCCGACAATTCAAGTAACTCACAAGCTCCCATATCCATTTTGCCTTAGGAAAACACCCATAAAGGTCACCATTAATTACAAGCCATTATACATATCAAAACACTCAAAATGGCTCAAAAACGAAGCTGAGAATAGCTTAATACGGGCTTTTATACTTTCTAAGCAATCCAATACTTTGAAAACAGCGCCCACAAGCTGTCGGGATACGAAAACAGTGCCTATACGTTGTCGGGAGCCGAAAAATAGCTCTACGTACCTTTTCAAGGCTGGAAAACTATTTAAAACTATTCAAAATAGTTCGAAAGTGTACCCACGCGCAGCAGTGGGTGGGGAAAGGGTCCCACATGCTGCCACGTTCCAGCAGAGGGCTGGAAAAGTGGCTCACGCGCCCCCACGCATCGACTGAGGGCCTCACGCACCAGCCATGAGCTGCACGTGTGCGGCTAAAATATTACAAGTGTTGGAATATCCCCTAGAATATTCCTCGAATATTCCATGGGATATTCCATTAATGGCCTTTAGTTTGATCGTTAGTCCTGACATTGACTAGTCGTTGACTGATGGTTGATTAACGACGCTAACCATTGACCGGTCGTCGTTGGAGCTCCGCCGGAGACGGCGGTCATCACATCCATGGGATATTCCATTAATGGCCTTTAGATTTTTAGTATCCTCACACCGTTGATCAAAAAATTTCCAGATTTCGATGAATCCTAGATTCTTCAAATACCCACACAAATTCAACATGAAATTAGCCATTCTAAGTCTACTCAATGTGAGGATACTGAAAATTTACTCAGAAGTTTGATAATATACCTACTGTAATCATCACTTCGCTGGGAACGACGACAGTTTGTCTGCAACTCCTTGTCGATGCTCCATGTTGATTTTCCTCACAATCGATGATGGAGAAATAGCTCAGCGGTTGTTCTCCTTTTCTGTACCACTTGTCTCATCGTTGGAACTAAGAAAATTGGTAGAGCTGAGTCAAGAGCAGGGCACGAAACGGTTGGCTACCTTAGCTTTATTACAGACCACCAATCTTCGACAACCCCCGACTGTCTCTTCCGCCATAGTAATCAACAAAAATGACATGCAACAACTCGATTAGTGCCCAAGCACAGAGGCGAAGAAGACTATAGGTTTAGAATCATGGAAGCCTACCTCTTTCGAGCTCAGATGTCCCAGGTCGCTGTCGGGTCCTCTGTCTGGTCGAGTTTTCCATCTCGGGTCACAGTTATTTCAGAGCCTCTCAGACGAGTTGAGTGATTAGAAGGCGTTGCGACGATACCATAATGTCTTATGGGCCTGGATTTATAGTAGCAAGTCTGCTAATTCACGATCCATGGTCGTACATGGGGTTGTGGGTTTCTGGTTTTCCACAGAGGGCTTAAACAATAGCTAAATTGGAGATGAGGGAAGAAAACAGTGGTTTTCATCTCTCATACTTCCTAAAAATCGAATGTTGTGTGAGGACCCGTGCATTGGGTGCATGGTTAGCAATCTCACATCGCTCGGGAGATCTGGGGGGGATGCGCCTTATATGTTGGGGCACACATATATCAAACATAAGGCCTTTTGGGAGCACACTGGCTTTGGATTCTTGGGGAACTCCAAAGTTAAGCGAGTAGGGGCTGGTGCAATCCCAAGATGGGTGACCCACTAGGAAGTTACACGTGGGTTCCCAAAAATAAAACTGCGAGGGCTGGACGCAAAGCGGACAATATCCTATTGGAGAAGATCGGGTTGTGACATGGTGCATGCGTGGTTGTGAGGTTTGGGCATTCATGAGAGAGAGAGAGAGAGAGAGTGAGTTTCGAACTCTCTAGGGTTGTTTGGGGAAGATGAGAGACTAGGGATGAATGAGGGGAAGTAGCTGGGCCTTGGGCTTCACGGGTCAGTGACAACATATTGGGTTTGATGTCATTTCTGGGCCTACCAGGCTTGGGCTCATCCAGCCATTATGTCCAAGGTAGGTCTAAGGCCTTATGTTTGGGCTTGAGTTTCTACTAAGAGTCTCCAAGGCCTCTATAACAAGCAATTGTGTTTCGGATTTGGGGCCCCCGATGCCAACATCCATGAGGCCCAACCCCACTAATTAAACCAATAGCAATCTAAAAAGAAATCTGAAGAGTTTAATGAGGGTAGATGGGTAATTTCTGATTTTTGTTTCATATTTTTTGGGTACGGGATGTAAAATGTTTAATTATGTATTTTGTTGTAATTTGTTTATCTTTTTTCCATCAAAGTTTTATTTATGTATATTTTTTTATTTGAGAGATAAATCTCATTACGTCCTCCCAAATTAGGTGTGTCTTTTATGTTTATTAATGAAATTAACCGGTACGATCGTATTTCTTTTACATCTAGTAGATAAGCTTAGCACATCTAAAAATCGGATTCAGGAGTCGTCTCTAACTTGGAGGCACCAAAAGAAAGGGCATTACTGCTCAAAGATACTTCAGATAGTGTATCAACATCAAATATGTCCCTCAAAATCACGTAGGTCTCTTGAGTACCACCAATAGAGATGCACTCAACTTTCCCAAAACTACTCCTACAAAGGGGGACTTTATGGAATTGAAACCCAAACTGTAAACTAAAGTAAAAAAGTTACAGACTAACCTTAAAAACAACCCATACATAGATCTCCGCCTCACTAGAAGGCCATTCTCATTGAGCCCACTCGGTAGCAATGCCACCGAGCTTGACCATCTGGACACCCGCTATCTCTGCCACACAGAACTCTTGCCGCAAGCCATCACCACAAAGATGGATAAAAAATTTCAATCCCGCCTAGCAGGACAAGGGAGAAGAGCCCCCCCACTATCGTCACCTCATGAAAACCCACCATTGTACAACACCGCTGAGATGAAGAGGAAGTTTAGACCTGCCCAGACAGTCATAGAAGAGCAGCCCATCAGTGAAAATGGAGGTCAAGAGATAAGGGGCAGGCATGAGAAGAGGGTTTAGGGGTCTTGGGGCCAGAGACTCAGTTCAGATCTACCACCTGAAGATGAAGATCTGATGAAACCCTACCACATATCTAGGGTTGGATAGATTTTGGGTGAGAGAGAGTAAACAATACTAATAAATGCGATATGTTTCATAAACATGCATAAATGAGTTCATGAAAAGGTTAATTATTGGTTCCTCTATGTTCCTATCAACGTACGTAAACCTTTTTGCGTTAGACATGGTCACAGTGGTTTGACTATAAAATTTAGTGTAGATCGTGCATAAGAGAGTTTTGAATTTGGAATTTATGAAAGGATGGAAGATGATAAGTATTATACTATCATACTGAGAGATATTTGGCCTTACAATATTGTAGAGTTTAAGAGGCATAATTGTAAGGATCCGTCCTGAATTTCATGATTAACAATAATTAATTAAGGATTAATCGAGGATTATCGGACGATCGAGTTAAAATTACGATTTTGCCCCTAGAAAGGGTGAAAAAGTTAACTTTTGACACGGTAGGTCAAATGCACGAGGATCAAGGCCCATTACATAAATCAAGATGATACGAGTCCGTAGACAGGCGGCACGTCAAAATTGAACGTCATACGGGAAAGGTACGGGTCAAGGACAGCTTTAGGAACTATTCATGATTGCACAAAAATCGAGATAGTTGACTTTTGGGTTTGCCTTTAGTGGGACCCAAAATATCTCCTGTGGACCAATAGATGAGTGACAAGTGTCACTCATCCATTGATCCACAGACACACGTACATGCATCATCATCATCTTCTTCATTTTCATCTTCTTCATTCATCATACCCGAAAACCCACCCCATTCCCTTTCCTCATCATCTTAATCTGTGTTGGTGGCCTCAAAGAGAGACAGAGGGGGTTGGAGGACAAATAGCAGGAGAGGGTGGTCGAAGGCCATGGCGGAAGTGGACAAAAACCGTCAAACAACGGTAAGCCGTGTAGGTCTTTGGATTTGGGTTTTGGTTTTTGATGTTTTTGATCGAATCTAAGCCCATAATCGTGTTCTTTGAGGTGAAGGGAGTCTGTAGAGCCAAGAGTGGAAAGTTTTCGACATCGAGAGTGGCCAGAACATGGATTCAAAGATTGGTCGAAATTTTTGAAGCTCATATCTTCAAACCAAGTTCGGACGTCTCAGAGATTTTGAATTAGCCTCGGAGTGGCTTATGACGCGGATTGTGAGCGCGCAGCACGGACGGTCTGTGAGTAGACTTTTGATTTATAAATATGATGCATGCATAAATGTTTTATATGTTTTATGAACATGATTTGAGATGCACTAGTTGCATATGATTTATGTTGATGATTTGGCATTTTCGTAGAAAATGTTATATGGCACGTATTTCAAAATTTATGTTCTTATATGATACTTCGGGCTTAGGCCGAGTATTCTATGTGCATGTGATTTTTGTAATTTGAATGATTTCACGGAGATGCGTGAAATCGAGGATTTGACTATTGGTTTTGAATGATTTCACAAAAATGCGTGAAATAAACATATTGGGCTTGAGTCTCAGTTAGATGTCGACCTTGATTCGGAGACAGTCAAGGGTGATTTGAAAAAATGATTTGAATAATTAAATGCTTTTTGAATTTGGAAATATGTCTCGGGCTTGTGTCCCAGTTGATTTGTGGTTTGACTTAGAGGATAGTCAAACGTGAGATTCAGGCATGTGACCCTGCTATGGATTTACGAAATTAGATTTGATAGGATTCTAGGAATCCTGGATTTATGAAGTGTTTCTAAGCACTGCTTTTAATAATGGTTTTGTGGAAAAGGATTTGATGAAACTATATTCCAGACGTGGACCCTATTAAGATATTTTGAGATGATTTGAAATGTTTGTGAAATGATTTCCACACGACCATCCTCTATGACGTGATGATAGACTCCGGAAGTCGACCATCTTGTGTGATGTGTGATCTTGGAGATGATGTGATTATAGCCTCCGGATGTCGATCATCTTGTGTGATGTGTGATCTTGGAGAAGATGTGATGATAACCTCTAGATGTCGACAATCTTGTGGGATGTGTGATCTTGGAGAGGACGTGATGATAGCCTCTGGACGTCGACCATCCCGTGTGATGTGTGATCTTGGAGAGGATGTGATGATAGCCTCCGAATGTCAACCTCTAGACAACGACCATCCTGTGTGATGTGTGATCCTGGAGAGGATGTGATGATAGCCTCTGAATGTCGACCATCTTATGTGATGTGTGTTCCTGGAGAGGACATGATGATAGCCTCCAGACGTCGACCATCTTGTGTGATGTGTGATCATGTAGAGTATGTGATGATAGCCTCCAAACATCGACCATCTTGTGTGATGTGTGATCCTGGAGAGGTATACTGCCAGGAGGTGAGTAGCTCCAAGGGGAGGCTCATGCTCAGGAGTTTCATAGAACACCTAGACGACGAATCACGGGCTCCGAGCCTGGTGCATATTCGGATGTGTAATCTCGAGTCGCACACGTAGCGCTGATACGTGACTAGTGGTTATATGAGATGATAAGAGGATGTGTTACTTATGCTTACATACGACTACAGATGTGAGTCTATGTTCGAGAAGATTCCTTATTGAGGTGATTTATGGGAATTGTTTTAGGATGAGATCCCACGTGTTTTGATTTGGGCTGAGACCCTATGAGATTTGGTTTTTGGGCAGAGACCTTACTGAGAAAATGACTTTGATTGAGAAGCATTTTTCACTGTGTATTAATTTGAAAAGCCATATGATTTTCTTTTAAGAAAGTATTTGAAGTACTTGTTTTCTGGTGCATGCATGCTTTTAAATGAAGGGTATAAATGTCTTTTCGTTAAATTATTTTATAAACTGTTTATTTTTATCCACTCACAGTTTTTATGGTTTTTGATACCCTTCAGGTAGATTTCGGATACGGGCTGTAGTAGAGACAGAGACATCACATGCCGCTACGAACTCCACAAGTCATTGCGCACTCGGGTAACCCCGAGCAAGTTACGGTCTTATCCTTAATCTGACACGTGGTGTCAGACAGGAGTAGGGCATATCCCACGTGACAGGACCAGTCCTAATCCCTCTGGATTATCGTGGGACGTGCATGCTCCCGTCTAACACGGCGTGTCAGACCAGGGATAAACTCATCACCCGCTCGGGGTCCATTAGAGTACGCTAGGATCGGCGGTGGCATGTGATGTCTCGATCTCTGCTATAGCCCGCATCCGTTATCAACTTGAAGGGTATTAAAACTATAAAAGCTATGAGTGGACAAAACAACAGTTTGTAAAAACAATTTATATTGAAAAGGAATTTATACCTTTCACGTAAAAGCATGCATGCATCATAAAACAGTTATTTCAGAATACTTTCTCGGAAGCAGGACGTATTGTTTCCCAAATCAAAACACAGTGAAAAATGCTTCTCAAACGAAGCCATCATCTCAGTAGGGTCTCAGCCCAAAACCAAATCAAAGAAAACCAAAAGGAAGTCTCAGTCCAAATCATAGAACACGTGGGAACACATCCCATCCTTAACTTCAGTCGCGATTCTAATCCAAGCACATGTGCATATAGCTCAGGACCGCTCACAATCTTAGGATGTCGTCGTAAACACATCACTCGCCGTGACCTTCTCTAGATCATCGCGAACACATCGCTGATCGATCTCAGAGGATAACCTCAGCACTTCTAAGTCGAGCCTCCCTCAATCATTGCTTCCCACAACTCCTCTCCAATAGGCAGTACATCGTGACCTCTCCGGAATGAGAACATATGCAGTCCGGAGGCGAGTGTCATATCATCTGAGACTCATCCGAATACCATCATCAATAGGGCCTCAAGCATGGAACATCACCAAATGGGTCACAGCCTGAAAATCCAGTGTCCAATGACACTTCATATCCCAGGATTCCTCAAATCCTATAAAATCCATAAGTGGGTCTCATGCCCGAAATATCTTTCATAAAACTCATAACTGGGTCATCGCGCGACTTATCTCATGTTTGAATATACTCAAAGTCAAACCTCATATCAACTGGGTCATACGCCCGAAAGATATTCCTAAATTTGAAAACCATTTCTCATTTCCAAAACACTTTCAAATCATCCCTAACTTCATGATAAGGCAAGGTCTTTCAAATTAGTCTCGTGCTTGAATCTCGATTTCACGCATCCCCGTGAAATCCTCAAAAAATGTAAATCAATTCCTCGGTTTCACGTCTCTCCGTGAATCCTTTGGAATCACATAAAATACAAGCCCGTAGTATACTCGATCGAAGCCCGATCATCATATAAAACTGAAATCTCGAACTACATGCAATAACACATTTTCCTCTGAAAATGCCAAACAATTCCTATTTAAAGCACATGCACCCATGGAATCTCAAAACGTGTTCATAAACACATATAAAACATTTATGCATGCATCATATTCATAAAACAAAGTCTACTCACAGACCGTCCAAGTTGTGCCTCGATACGTGTGCCATAAACCTCTCTGGGCTAAACCGACCTCTCCGGGTCATCCATACCTGTCCAAAACATACTATCAACCTAGACAAGTTCATAACAAGAACCCCCAACATTCTCGAAAAAGTCAACGTGTCTCGGACACGTTTCCCTAGGCTTTAAACCTCAATTTGACCAACCTTACGATCTCTGATCGACTCGAAACCACCACTATTGGACTCATATCATCGAAACCTTTAAAATGGTCATGGTCCCACCTCGAAATGCATGCCCACGTGCCCCCACACGTGGGTCAAAGTGGCTGGTCAACGCTGACGTTAGCAAAGTCAACATGGACGTCAGCGGTCAACGGTCAAAGTCAACGTTGATGTGATCGTTGATGTCAATAGTTACGTCATCGCTGACATCTAACACTGACACGTGTCAGTCCAACATGTCAAACCTGACATGATGATGTCATCATCACCCCTGTTCTATGTCCAGGTCGACTCGATTTACTATTTCAGTCGCACAGACCATCAAACCCGACCCGATCTGTTCTTCCAACTTCGGCCACCAAAATTGATGTCGTTGGTCCCATTCTCTTCGTCTCTAACCTAGGAAGGGATCCCTTGAATCAAAACTACGAAAATCGATTTAGAAATTTACCTTTAATTCGAAGAATAGTCGCCCAGTTTCCAGCTCCCTGTCTGGGCTGCTCAGCCATCCTCATTCGTCCAAAATCATCCCCAAGCATTCGTACAAGCCCACAAACACACCCCAATCATTAGAAACTACCCCAACATCCAAAATTGAAAAATCAAAATTCGAATTAAAAATGGGGTTTTCGAGTTTACCTTCCTCCGCCGTCTACGACGGCTCAGCCATCCTCACCATCACCGTCACACCCTCCCTTTCACTCTCCCTCTCTCAGACTACACAAGGGATGAAGGTTGGGGTGGGTGGTGTTTGTGATAACGGATTTCGGGCATGAGAGAACAAATAAGATGAAAATGGGATGATATGCATGTATGTGGGATAGGAGTCAATGGATAAGTGACACTTGTCACTCATCCATTGGGCTCAGTAACAAATATTTGGGGTCCAAATTAGACAAACGTTCACTGGTCTCGTAACTCGTGCAACAGTCCCTCTAACCTTCCGTGACCAATAACTTTCACGTCGAACGTCCGATTTCGACGTGCCGCCTATTTATGGACTCGTATTGACACGATTTACGTAATGGTCCTCGGTCCTCCTGGATTGGACTTTCCGGGTAAAAAGTTAACTTTTTACCCTCGTCTAGGGGCAAAATCATAATTTCACTCTGAACGTCCGATGATTCTCGACTAATTCCCAATTAGCCTCACTAATCCTCAATTTAATCTAATTAATCCCAAAATTTTGGGACGGGTCGTTACACCACAATAATCCAGGGAGATTGGGATGGGTCCTATCAATAATTGCTCAAATAACAACAACAAAAGTTCGTTTAAAAAAGTAGTTGAAGCGCGCAAATGAGGATATGTATTGTTAGTCTTTGACAATAGTAAGATAACAAAGGTTGCGTTCGGATGGTGAACATGAAGGGGGAATTTGGGCTTTTGGAGGAAGTTAAAGTTTCAATGGATTATATGGATTGTTTGAAAATTTAAAAAGTGGAACTTTATAAATTCCAAGAACATTTAGGTGGAATTTGGACTTCCCTAAGTTCCAAGTTGAAGTTACGCCTATATAGATAAAACTCAAAACTTTTCTTGCACCTTCTTCTTTTCATGGACGCGGTCCATGCCTTCTTCTTTTCATGGACGTAATCTCTGCCACATTTAGTGACCGCCCTCTGTAACTTTGCGATCGTCCTTCACAACTTCGCCATGCCTCTTTAAGAATTCTGCGGCAACATGTTATCTTATTTTCTTCTTTCTTTGTATTTTGGTTTCTAATTTGGTTTAATTTCTCTAGGCTTATCTTTTTATCTCTTTATTGTTATTATATGTTCGTTATTATTCTGTTTTTTTTGTTAAACAAAAAGATATTATAAAATATAAGAGCGGGACTCAAAACAGGACTAAAAGTCAAAAGTCAACAAAGGCTAGCAAAGAGCACAACTGCCCATGAAAGCCAAGCCAAACAAAAGCATCCACACAAAACCACTAACACCACTCATAAAAGACTAACATTCCATATTTGAGCTGTTAACACATTAATATTGGAAGGCTTGAAACTAATAGTACATAATCGAGTACTAACCATCTTACAAATTAAAACAAAGAACAGCATTCGCAGACTTAGGAGGATGACCGAGCCTTCTATTGTTTCTTTCCCGCCAAAGATCATAAATTGTAGCAGCGAAAGAAATTTTGTTTGCAATAATCCTACGCTTGCTACTCGTCCACATACCAGCAAGCAAGGGCACTAACGAAGACCTAGGAGGGAGAGCCCACACCACCCCACAACGAATCAACAGCCTCCTCTAGATAAAGGTAGAAAATGATAGGACCCATCCCAATCCCCCTAAATTATTGTGGGATGTGATTGCTCCCCTCTGACATCGCGTGTCAGATCAGGGATAAGCTAGCCACCCATTCAGGGTTAGCCAGAGTACACCAGGATCGGTGGTGGCATGTGATGTCTCGATTTATATTACAGCCCTCATCCCCGATCAACCTGAAAGGTATCAAAAACCATAAAGACTATGAGTGGACAAAAATCAACTGTTTATAAAAACAGTTAATTGAAAGTACATTTATACCCTTCACGTAAAAGCATGCATGCATCATATAATATCTTGTCAAATACTTTCTCGGAAGTAAGACGTATTGCTTCCCAATTCAAATCTCAGTGAAAAATGCTTCTCAATCAAAGTCAGTACCTCAGTAGGGTCTCAGCCCCAAAACCAAAACATAGAGGGTCTCAACCCAAACAAAAAACATATACAGGGCCTCAGCCCAAATCGTAGAACACGTGGGAACTCATCCCATCCTCATCTCAGTGGCAATTACGATTCCAATCCTAGCACATGTGCAAATATAAGTTCAGGACCACTCACAATCCTAGCATGTCGCCGTAAACAAATCACCTGCCGCGACCATCTCTAGATCATAATGAACACATCACCGATCGATCTCAGAGAATAACCTCGACACTCCTAAGTTGAGCCTGGCCATAGCTCCAGCGGCTGCTCGATAACAGGTAGTGCATCGTGATCTCTCCGGAAGGAACACATCCATACTCCAGAGGCGAGCGTCATATCATCCGAGACTAAAACCCGAATGTCATCATCAACTGGGACTCTAACTCGATCGTCCGGGACTTTAACTCGTAGTATCGCACATAGGATTCCTCGAGTCCTATCAAATTTACAACTGGGACTCATGCTCGAAATATACTCCAGGATTCCTCGAATCCTGTCAAATTGACAACTGGGTCTCATGCCCAAAATATCTTTCGAAATCTCGTAACTGGGTCGTAGGACTACTTATCTCACATTTGACTATACTCTAAGTCAAATCTCAAATCAACTGGGTCATATGCCCAAAGGATATTTCCAAATCCGAAAACCATTTCTCATTTTCAAAACACTTTCCAAATCATCCTTTACTTTCCGCCAGGTCTTGGTTTTTCAATTGGGTTTCGTGCCTGAATCTTGATTCCATGCATCTCTGTGAAATCCTTTAAAATCTCATCAAACAGAAATCTCAAACTACATGCATTAATGCATTTTCCTCCGAAAATATCAAACAATCATTATTTAAATCACATGCACTCATGGCATCTAAAATCATGTTCATAAACACGTATAAAACATTTATGCATGTATTTTACTTATAAAACAAAGTCCACTCACAGACTGTCCAAGTTGTGCTTCGATACGCGTGCCATAAGCCTCTCCGGGCTAATCCAACCTCTTTGGGTCATCCGGACCTATCCAAAACACATTCAAAGGTTACTACCAATCTAGACAAGTCCTAATCAAGAACCCCCAACATTACCGGAAAAGTCAACGTGTCCCGGACACGCTTCCCTAGGCTTTAAACCTTAATTTGGCCAACTGAACGATCTCTGATCGACTCAAAACCACCACCATTGGATTCGTATCATCGATACCTTTAAAATGGTCCTTGTCCCACCTTTAAAACTCAATGCTGACATCAGTAGTCAACGGCTGACATCATCGCTAACATTTGACATGATGATGTCATCAAACCTGACAACATCGCTAAAAATTTGGGACAGGTCGTTACAGAAAATCCAAACTGAAAAAAGATATGAGAATGAAACTCAACAACTTGAATACAGAAAATACAAAGACCATTACCTTGGGCACCAAAATTTTGAAGTCTGTCAAGAGTAGAAAGTCTACCCCGAATAGCTAACCACATGATGAAACTTGTTCAGAATGGTCCCTTGAACTACACAAGATCATGCCAAGGGACCGAAGGGCCCCGAGTGGAGAGAACATGCCGTATGGATGCAGTAGAAAACTTGCTAGAGGTTTCACCAGCCTAGAAGAAAGAATCATGCATATCAGCATAATGGGTTTAAATTTCAATTCCTAATGGGTTTAAGGGTTTAGGATTTTTGACATAAGCAAACCGAACTTGAATCGTGCGATTTCGAATTTACACAGAACACTTGAGTTTTTGTGTTGATAAAAATTTCAACTTATTCATTTTACTTTTAGTTGTAGGTTTGATTTATTTGAATCAACTTCTTTTTTCTGTTATTAGTTCGAACTCTGTTGAGTTTCTCCTATTTTTCCTTTAAATATACAAATCAACAGGGCCGATCCAAACATTTGAAGGCTCAGGGTGAAAATAAAAAATGTGTCCTTAATTCATATATTGAGCAATTAAAATGGACTGATTATTTCATTTTTTTATTATAAGGTCTTGTTAAAACCTTGTGAGGGAAAACCTATTGGAACAAATCCCTAACAAAGAAAAAAAGATCTCATGTCCAAAACATTGCATTTAGTTCAAAATAAAAAATTGTATATTTCTAACTTATATATAGATGAAAATGTCCACATTTGAGACTATTAGATTAAATTTTTTATATTCAGTACAAGTATTTAGTTGTCTTACAGAATTTGAACTAATATCAAACTTACATACTATTATATTATTTATTTATCCGTATGCTTTATTTATTTATTTATTATATGTAAAATATATTAATAATTTTAGACTCATTTTGGACTCTATAATATTTGGGGCCCAAGATTTGGGCCCCTTAGGCCCTCTTTCTAGTCGGCCCCGCAAATCGACCTAATAATGCCACTTGGTAAGTTTTGGTATGGTTTCATAGTAAGAATCAAATATGGAGTGTGTTTGATTTTATCGTATTAAACCAATTTCCAATTGGAGTAACATAGTGGATTTGTGTGCTAAAGATATGGCTACCGGAGAATAGGCTGAACATCCTGATGATGCAGATAATTTGATGAGTGAAAAACAATATCAATGTGACTCGAATATAAGACAATTGTGATGATGTTACTCCAAAAAGAATGACACATTTTTTTGAATATGGTATATCTTTGAACATGAAGAAGTTAAAAAGCTGACGATGTAATTGCTAATGCTGTTTTAGACATGGCATCCTCCTTTAAGCTGATATTGACAAAATCTTCTTCAAAAAAGTCACTTTTGATGAACTCTATGATGTGGTGACTTCAATTCCTGATTTGGATGAAGATAAACGTTGGAAGGGAACATAGTTGCTTTCATATGATGAGACTAAATTCACTTGTTGAAGAAGATACTACTTAAAAAGAATTTTTTTTTAGTAGGTTTCTGTAGTATTATTAGAATATTTTACCCCTTATAATTAAATATCATATTTCTTGAAACGTTTTTTAAAGAAAGGTAAATTTTGGAATTTTAAAATTTTAACCAAACATAACTTTTGGCTTTATATAGATAATTTTCGTAAGTCCTTGTCGTTGGTTTTCTAATATGTGTGGTAGCTTAATGTTTAAAACCAATTCCAAATTGGAGTGACATTTTGTATTTGTGTGCTAAAGTCATGGCTACCGGAGATTACGCGGAACATCCCGAGGAAGTAGATAATTTGATAAGGGAAAGACAGTATCAGTGTAACTGGAATATAGATGTAGTAGACAAGTAACCAATGGGATAAAACTATCTGACAATATTGGAAAACAAAAACACATCCAAATACAAAAACAAGTGAATCCAATTCAAAATTCGACAAGCATTCTACAAGGTTTTAGATAAAAAAAAAAAACATGAAGTTCATAGCAAATAATTTGCAGATTATGTTTCATCTAAATATTGCAATCCACCAACTTTAACAAATCTAACAAAACATAATAACCCTTGCAATACGTCAAATTTCAAAACAAGTTTAACAAATCCAATACTAGGTGTGAGTGTAAAGATCTTAACATAGTAATCCTTCTAGACTCGGCCAGCGATCTAATGGCCACCCAAATCAAAAGCCTTGAACTTGATCTTCCTAATGCTCAATTCCTCCTAAGTCGGGTGTTGGGTCGGCAAGTGCTGCACTAGTCTCTACAACAACACATGACCACATCCATAAATATTTTTCAAAAACAAGATAAACCAAGAAAAACTAAACCATGATAATCATCAAAAAGATAAAACGAGAGGAACCTCGTCCTTCAACTTGTGGAGAAGGGTGGTATTGCCGGAGTTGTCAAGGCCCAAAAACAGAATCTTGACTTCCTTTTACCAGAGGCTAAGGGAGGCAAGGATGCGATAGAACCAGTCAACCAGGAGCATAGCTTCTTCTCCAGAAGCAGATCGGTGGGTTATTGAGACAAATAACAAATACCCACCTATCGTGACCTTTCCACAATCTTTCTCGTCTCTTTCACCTATCATGACCCTTCCACAAAAAAAAATTCATATCCAAGGTGGATTGAACATAAGGCTCCAGCCACACCAAGTTAAATTAAAGTTGAAGATCCCAAGCTCCTCCCATAAAAGTTGAAGGAGCTCACTTGCATTTTCAACCATATCTATACTTTTTGAAGTCTTCACAAAGAGAAGAACTAATAAGAATAAGAAGTAAGTGCAGATGAGGAGGCAGTGGAGGCAAGATTGGAGGTTGAGTGAGTTGGATGGAAAAATATTTTTAGTTTTATTTTTTTTCAAATCTAATGAAATTTTAGGATGAGAGGTGTTGGAGCATAAAATGTTCCAACGAGAGTAGGAAGACCGCACAAGACCCAAGAACACAAGTATGTACGTGGTTCAGCCAAATCGGGCTACGTCCACGATGTTACCCCATTCTCATTACTATAATAATGTTTTTGCTCATAATACAATAGGCTTAGAGCCTTTAGAGCGAGAAAGTAGATATAGAGAGAGGTGAGAGCTCTAAGGTCTAGAGAGAGAGGTTTCTCTAGTCAGAGAGTTGGAGATCCCCCAAATGAGGGTGATTATGGCCCTCATATCGGCAAGAGCTAGGGTTTAGGTCATGAGCCTAATGATGGACTTTTCCCGCATGGATCTTGATGGTGAGCTTTGTGTGATCTTTGGAGCCTTCTGGATGGGCTTACTTCGTGGTTCAATGTAGTGTTTGACAAGTACATTGCTCAGTCCAATATAGTGTAAACAAGAAGTGTTATTTGAGTGAAGGATTGGTATGTATATTTTTCATCTTAAAACCCATCAAAATCCATCCATATATCAAATCATTAAAAATCATGAAACTTTTGAATACACTTGGATTTTGAAATTGTACCTTTAAATCTAATTGAATACACTTGAATTTTGAAAGGTTTTAAAAAAAAATTATTAAAATCCTAATTCAATACACCAATCTTTTAATAGAATCAATTAAAATCTTAATTGAATATCTATCTATTTGAAAACACTATGAAATTATTTAAAATCCCCAATTAAATACACCCCGTTAGTCAAAGTTCCTTCGCTTGAAATTCTTTGGCATTTCAAAGTTTTTCATCCAAACACCAAGAAAAAAAATTACGATAATAAGTTTCTTATTTTTCGATTTCTGTAGATATGCTTGTTGTTTTTTTTTTCCTAAATTTCTTCAGCTTTCTGCTACCGTTATTTTTCTTCAGTATATATATTCCTTTATTAAATCAAATGATTGTCAAATAGACCCAACGTGTTAGATTCTTGTGTTTATGTATTATTTATTTTACAAAATGACCTTTCGCTGGAAGGTTACCGACATAAAGAAACAGGTTCCTTGAAGGCACATTGAAAACTAGAATTATCTTATTTATCGGCTATCAACTGTAAATGCTAAATTTTGGCGGGTGACTTATCAAATAATTTTAACGGTGAGTTCCTACTGCAAGGGTGTAAGGCATTCAATGAACATCTAACGATGTGCATACCGGCAGGTGAACAAGCTAGTTAACTAATAAGCAACAAAATAAAAAGTTGGGCCAATACTTCTAATTTAGAAATATATAAATTTTGGGCCTTGGGTAGCTCTCAAAACCCGAAAGAGAAAGAGGCTTTACACATGGGCAGCCCAATTTGATTAGTTATAGGCATGGTGGTTACGTCCCATACAAATCGACAACTGAGCACGAATTGGTAAAATCGTCGTAGCCATTCTCAAAACGCTACCGCCAGTAAAGTAGTAAACGAAGAACCCTTCATGCTACTCGAGGAACCGAAGTGCGCACGAAGGTCCCAACAAAATCAACAACCCTTCTTTTCATTTCTTCAGTTAATCTTCTTAACTCCTTTTTATTTTTGGAAATTTTGTTGAAAGTTGAGGTTTCCTTTCTTGTTGATGATAAGCTTTCCTTCGATTTTTCTCTGATCCAATAATATCCGATGCGCAGGAGCACAATGCCGGCCGAGCGATCTCGACGAAAAGCGCAATTTAGGAGGGGCTGAGCGAGGAGCGAGACGAGTCGTTTTGAAGGAGATCAGTCGAGTTTCTATCTCTCTATCATTCCTCACTGTTGAAAAAAAATTGATAAAAGGGAGAAATTAAATGGAAAATGTATTTATATGAATATGGGAAAAGAGAGGAAATGAAATTCAGAAGAGGGAATAATATTGAAGAAAGATTTTTTTTATTGTAGATGCATCAAGAACACGCTATTGTGTCTCAAAATGCATCAAGAACGAAAACTGGTTCCATTATGAATGGGTGCAACGTTATGTCTGTTGGATCATTTAGCAGATTTCGTCTTTAACACTGTTAAATCTACTGTTTGTTTTCTTAAATGTTCTTAACACTGTTCATCTTCTTCCTTTTTCTTCTGAAACTCCCAATTCAAACCCCCCAAAATCCTCCACACTTACTTTTATGGCTTCTTCACCAAGCTCTCCCCCTCCTATGCTCAGAAATTCCCATGCCCAGAAAATTCTCTATTTTTCGTTTGCTATTTCTTTCTCCTACATTTAAAAGTTATAAAGATCAAAGGCACAACATTAACCAAGCAAACTGAAAAATGCCTCCAATTTCACAAAAGAGTCAAACTTCTGAAGGAATGAACACAAATTAAGATGAAGGCTATAAAACAAAGGAAGAAAGAAGATTGACTATATACCCATATTGTAACAACCCGTCCCGAATTCCGGGAGTAGATTAGTGACTAATGAAGGATTAGTGCGGCTAATTGGAGATTAGTCGAGGATTAACGGACGTTCAGGGCGAAATTACGATTTTATCCTTGAACAAGGGTAAAAAGTTGACTTTTGACCTAGGAGGTTTAATGCATAAAGGCCAAGGACCGTTACGTAGATAAGGTTGATAAGAGTCCGTAGACAAGCGGCATGTCGAAATCAGACGTTTGACGGGAAAATTATGATTCACGGAATGTTCAAGACACTATTACACGAATCACGAGACGGGTGGACTTTTTTCTGATGTGGGACGTAGATATTTGTATCAGGCCCAATGGATGAGTGACAAGTGTCACCCATCCATTGCTCCCATTGCACCCATTGCACAGATACATGCATACCCATCCCCTTTGTTTGTGTTCATCCAACTATACCCGATAGTCCCAAAATCGACCCCCTTCCCATGTTGGTTCGATTGAGGACCTTGAAAGACTGAGACTGAGGCCGTGAATGAGAGGATGGTGGTTGGTCGAGGACAGAGCTGTCGTGGACGGCGGTGCAGCCATGGGAGGAAGGTAAACCCGTAACCCTTTATATTTCAAATTTTGGATTTTGAGATTTGGACGTTTTGAAAGGGTTCTAATGATTACATGATGGTGGTGGGGGTTATATGAGTCATGTGGGATCAGAAATGGTGGTTGAGGACGGCTGAACAACCCAGATGTTGGCCGTGAGCAGTTTTCGGTGGGTAGCCACCGAATTCGATTTCTGGCATGGTAAGCCTAAACTAATTCCCTAAACCTATTTCTAAGGATCCTAGGAGCTTAATGGAACCCTTAGGATAGAGTTTTAGCCTTTGGTTATTCCCAGAACATGGATAGGAAATTTTTGGTTTAAATGGATTATTGAACCAATAAGTTTTAGGATTGTTTTCTTCGATTTGATCACATAGAACAATCCCTAGGATAGATTAGGAAAATTGGTGGAAAGAAGGAAAAAAAAAGGATGAAAAAAATAGGAAAATATGGGCTTGGACCGGCCACGTCGATCCAACCGGACCGGATTTGCAGTTGGACCAAACTAGCCGGTCTGCACGAGGACAGGGATGAAGTGCCCAGGCACGTGGAGCCCACGCGCAGTCCCTTTAGACAGCGCGTGAGGGCGCGTGGGCTGTCCTTTGGGGAAGTGTTCAACATGTAAGTTCATCTATTCGATGTAACAAACATTTTGGGACTGGTTTCATGTCGATCAGACGTCGTTTCGATATGATTCGGGATGTTTGAAAGTTTAAGGGTTAGCTTAAAATAGTAAAAAATTCAGGAAAATTACGGGGCTTCAATGAGAGATTAATAAGGTAGTTAGTTACCATCTAGTGTGATTTGGATAGGTTTGGGAGTCCTGGTGACGGTGATTAGCCCGGGAAGGTTTATGGCACACATTTCGAGGCGGTTGCGTATGACGGTCTGTGAGTGGACCTTGTTTTCTAAATTGATGCATGCATAAATGTTTTATATGAGTTTAAATATATATGTTTTGATATGCCTTGAGTGCATTTGTGGTAGTTAGTATTTACGTTTTTGCACGTATTTCGAGGTTTTCGATTTTATACAGTGCTTATACGTGTTTGTAGTTTCGGAGATGGTTTAATGAAATGGGTTTGGATTTGAAAAGGTAAACTCGGGCATGTGACCCAATTGTTTTGGAAACCCTCGGACTTGAAGTCCATTTTAGTTACATTATCGGGCCTGGGGCCTAATTGGTTCGTTGATTGATTTCGGATTTGAAAATATGGAATCGGGCATGAGACCCATTTGATTTACGAACTCTCGAACTTGGAGTCCATTTGGTTTAATAAGGCATCAGGCTCGAGGCTCAGTTGGTTTAAGAAATCGGGCTCGAGGCCCAGTTGGTTTACGAAATCAGGCTTGAGGCCCAGTTGGTTCACGAAATCAAGCTTAAGGCCCAGTTGGTTTAAATGATCGGGCTTGAGGCCCAATTGGTTATGATATTGGGAATGAGTGACAATTAGTGTTTATAAAGGTGATTTCAGGTTCGGAGACCCTAAATAGATTTGGATTTGGAAACATGGATTTCTGGTTCCATAACGGTTTATGGGGACCAGACATGGATCCTTTGAAAGGTTTGAAAGGTTTTGCGAATGATTACGAAATGGTTTTTCATATACCATCCTTTATTTATGAATTGTCTACTTCGGGGATGGTCGTTGGACTAGGTGGACCCCGGAGTAGTCACAGAGCATTAACTGAGTGGAGTCGCCCCCCGTGGGATACCTTACTCTCAGGAAGACATATATGGATTATAACACTCAGGGAGAGTCATTGATCTGCAGACATTGACCTGGGTGGACCTTGGGGAGACTTGGGATTTGAGACCCCGGGTAGCACGCGAGTAGCTTTGGAAACCGTGACAAGATTGGTTATATGATATTTGGTAAACATGATTTGTTGGATTTGTGAAATGGTAATCGGATTTCAGAAATGATATTTCTGTGTTTTATGGATTTGGGGAATGACCCACATACTCGGATTTACGGTTTTGGGCTGAGTTCCCACATATGGTTAATATGTTATGAATTTTTGTAAATGGATTTGGGCAGGGGCCCATATGATTGGGATTTACGGAATTTGGGGTTGAGACCCTAATAATGGTTATTTGAATAAATGGTTTTCGTATGTATGCATGCTTTTTAGTGAAAGGTATAAAGGGATTTTGAGATAAACATATTTTATAAATTATTTATTTTTGTCCACTCACAACTTTTATAGTTTTTAATGCCCTTCAGGTTGATCACGGATGTGGGCTGTAGCAGAGACCGAGATATCACACTCCTGCTGTAACGACCCGAACCGAAAATAATAATATTTTAATATAAAAAGACTGTTTTACCCTTGGGGGGAAACTTTGACTTTTTCTCGGGAAATAATTCGGACTTTGACCCATGACTATGACGTAGATCGGGACGTCACGAATCCGTAGACAGGCGGCACGCCGAAATCGGAGTTCGTATGAAGAAGTTATGGTCAAGGAAGCGTTTTAGCGGAACTTACGAACCGAGAACAACGGAATAAAATATTAATTAATTACGGGAATCCGTGCCAAATTAATATTTAAATCGAACCGATGGATTGGTGACAAGTGTCACCCATCCAAAGCCTTACTATTCCAATAAAGCACCTAATACTATTTAATCCATTTTAATATTCATTATTTTTCCCTCCAATTAACCCTAGCCTTTGGATCTACTGCTCAAATGCATCTTGGCCCTTCATTTTGTCTGATTTTTCTGATTCATGCACGTTCTCACCTCTCTGTTTTCTGCTTTGCTTACAAACACACACAAACACATCCATTCCCCCTTCACAAACCCGTGCATTCTTCCCCTTTTCTCTCAAACCAGGCGATCGAACCAGCCCCTCTCACACCACCACCCGATCACCAGCAGCACCACCATCAGCTACTCATCATCCCCGAGCATCACCGGCAGCCACCACCCCATTTCCCAGCCCTGAAAATCCCGTCCAAAACACGACCCGAAAACCTCAAGGAAACCGGTCCAGGAAGCAAACCTCCATAACCACCTCACCTCGACGCGGGAGGAGCTCCAGTCTGCACCGTGGGGATCCTAGGAGCCTAACTGGACGACGGCGAGGGCCACGGCGTGACGGCGGCGGTAAGACCCAAAACCCGATAAGCCCGTTTTCCTTCCCTGTTCGACCCGATCGTGTTTAATGCTTAGAAATGGATTGTTAGGTGATAGACATGTCCTAGGGTGAGTGACGAGTCGTTTGGGACCGGGTTGGACGACGGAGACGCCGTGGATCACCGGAGACGACAACCGGACCGTGACCGTGAGTTTCAGAGATATTCTGGTTCTTCCACTTTCTTCTTGTTTTGAGGTTGTAGAACCATAGGACAGACCTAGACGATCCCATAGGGATCAACCCCGTCGAAAATGGTGGCCGGAATCGTGTGATGGAATCGGGTCAAACCGTGGGTCGACGGCGACCCGGTTCCAGTCAAACGGGTCGACCCGGTACTGTAGCATGATGACGTCATCATGCTGACGTCACTTCTGACGTCATGATGACGTCATCCTGTCAGATGTTGTCAGACCAGGGACCAATCAGAACGTGCCACGTGTCACCTGACAAGTGTCAGTGATGACGTCATGCTGACGTCAGCGGTACTGTAGCAGCGTTGACCCACGCGTTGACCAGGCGCGTGGGGGCGCGTGTGAACAGTAATTTTGGTGGGGCCGGTACCATTTTCAAGGTTTCGACGATACGGATCCAATGGAGGTGGTTTCGTGTCGATCGGAGATCGTTATGTTAGTCAAAATGGGGTTTGAAGCACCGGGACTAGTGCCCGGGACGCGTTTTTGAGGCGGATCTGTTCTAGGGTCTTGGTATTGATATTGTAGGGTCCTTAAGTAACCCTCAGGAATAATAATACAGGTTTATAGAGATCGTTGAGCAGCAAGGACCGAGTGTGAGTGGGCTGTTTGATTTATAAAAGGCTTGCATGCATAAACTGTTTTACTATTTCCACTGATGAGTCTTATGAACTGTTTATATATGTTATTACAATGTTTTGGGCATGAGACCCGTCTGGATTATATGTGGATTTTGTTTGGGATGTCCGGGGGACATAGGGTAAACTATACTGTTATTGTACTGTACTTTCCTACCTGTGTATACTGTCTCCTCCAGGGAGGGTCGTTGGCCTGGGTGGACCCTGGAGTAGTCACGGGGCTCTGACTGAGTGGAGTTGACCCCCGTTGGGCTGCTTACTCTCAGGAAGGCATGTTCATATACCTCGGGCAGTGACCGGGATACCGGGAGCTGATGTACCTAGAGAGTCTCGGGTGTGAGACCCTGAGTGGCAACGCGTAGCCTTAGAACCGTGACATCATTTGGGTTGGGTTTTTACAGTGCACTGATATGTTAGTTTCACCTTACGATTATTATTGTGGTTCATTGGTTTATAATATTATGTTTTCACTGCATGCAAGATTTGGAAAACGGAGGGGTAAAACCTTATGATTATTTTATTATTAAATTGATTTCTAAACTGTTATTTTTGGCCCACTCACCCTTGTTTTACTGACCCCTCCTGACCCTGACACGGCCATAGAGGAGGAGGATCCGGAGGAGGAGGCAGAGGTTTAGTTTGCCTAGCTGTGCACCTGTACACCCACTTGTGGGTAGGTTGAGCACCGAATAAATGTACTCTGACTAGTGTGCTCACATGTTGTATTTTACTTTCCCTTGTCTGACAGTATCACTTTAAACACTGTGGTTGTACATTATCTATCTATGTGAGTCTTCGGTTTTTATTTAAGGGTACTTTTGGTATGTTTAGAGTCATTGTCAGACGGGAGCGGGTCACGTCCCCGGGTGGTCCCAGTGGGATTGGGACGGGTCCTGTCAGCTGCGCCGGATCCTGGCGCGCTCTGGAAGCCCGGTCGGGCTGAAGGTTTTGAACGATGCTTTTTCTAACACTTCGTGTCAAACGGGAGCGTGGCACATCCAGTGTTAATCCCGGGGTTATTGAGATGGGTCGTGTCATATATTCAACTGCCTGCTAGTTTTAATGCACCCTTTAATCGAGTCTGTAATCTCCTCACGGGTTAGTGGCTCACCCATTAACTCCTCCCTAGACATCACATACTTTGGACTCAACCCGGGTAAGCACGGACCTGGCTTCTGTACTAGCTTAACAGCCTTCTTATGTGAGGGTGGCAGCTGAAACGAATCGAATTCTGGCAACTTTTTCTTGCTCGACGGCAATGAGGCCTAACCTGACACGACCCATCCCAATCCCCCCGGGATTAACGTGGGATGCGTCATGCCCACATCAGACATGAAGTGTCGAACAAGGGATAATACGTAGCTCAGCCCATATGAGGCTCCTAGAGCACGTCAGGATCAGTGGAGGAGTGCGATGTCTCGATCTCTATTACAGCCCGCATCCGTGATCAACCTGAAGGGCATTAAAACCATTCAGAACTGTGAGTGGACGAAAATCAATAAATTCATAAAAACACATTTCATAAAGATATTTATGCCCTTCACTAAAAAGTATGCATGCATCGTAAAATCAATAATCAAAACATTTACTCAAATGCACCATTAGGGCCTTAGGCCAAAAACCGTAATTCAAAACCAAGTGTGGGAACTCAGCTCAAAACTGTAGAATACCAAAATCCGTAAATCCAAAACCAAGTGGGCCACTGCCCAAATCCATAACCACAAATCCACAAATACCGAAATACCATTTCGTGAATCCAATAATCCATATTTACCACATAACCATCCTCGGCATCCCAGATGCCTAGCGTTCCAGACGCTTGACGTCCCAGACGGTATATCTCATGGTAATAAGCAACACGTGCTACCCGGGGTCTCTTCGGGTCAATATCTCTGACATCCCAGATGTCTGATGTCCCAGACGTCTAATCATAGCAATCCTGCTCCTGAGTCACTATACGGTCTGGTAGCTCCGTATAATGACTCATCGCAGGAAATGCACTGTGACTTCCCTAGTGTCCCAGACACCTAAAGGAGACCATCACATATCCTCGTATCAAGATGGTATATGGAAAATAGTTTTACAAGTCATTTCAAAACATCTTAATGGGCCCTGCCCGAAATTTCCATAAAACATCACAAATCCATTTAGGGTCCCCGACCCGAAATCACGTTTATGAAACATAAGGTCTCAGACCCGAAATCACATTTATAAAACTCAACTGGGCCCGATTTTGTAAACCACTGGGCCCCCGACCCGATCACATAACTCAAAGAGGTCTCAGCCCGATTTCATAAACCAACTGGGTCCCTGGCCTGATCACATAATTCAAATGGGTCTCATGCCCGAGTTCATCTTTCCAAAACCAAAACCATATCATAGAACCATTATTAAACTCACAATCACATAGCAATAGTATAAGCTCGTAAACCTCGAAATACATGTAAATACGAAATTACCTCGAAATACGTGCAATCATGGAAACCACCAGTGCCACAATCATCATCATAGAAATCATGTATGTAAAACATATAAAATAGTTATGCATGCATCACAGTTTAGAAAACGAAGTCCACTCACAGACCGTCCTACACTTCTGCCTCGATACGCATGCCATAAGCCTTCTCGGGCCCCACCACTAGCACCGGGACTTCCAAACCTGTCCAAATCATACTAGAGGGTTACTAACCTCTTCATTAACCTTCCATTAAAGCCCCGTAATTTTCTCGATTTTTAACTATTTTTAAACTCGATCCTAAACCTTAGGACACCCCGAAGCATATCGAAACGATATCCGATCGACACGAAACCAGTCCCAAAATGTTCGTTACATCGAATAGATGATTTCACGTGTTGAAAGTTTGCCCAAAAAGCCCTTCACGCGCCCCCAGGCGCCTCTTGTGACAGGACCCACCCCTAATCCCCCGGGATTAAGGGCTAAATCCTGCTCCAGTCTAACTTACGCATGACACGAAGGCTAAACCGAAGTCCAACCTCCATGGGACACGTAAGTCGGACAAGGGATTCCCGATTCGACCGTCCAATAGCACTCGAAACTTCCCAGAGCATACCGAATCTACTGTGGATCGTACGTGTGATGTCTCCGTCTCTCTCGACCAAAAGCCCGTACCGCAACAACCTGGAGGGTATCGAAAACACAAAAAAACTGTGAGTGGACAAAAATAAAGTATAAGTTTAAAACAGTTCCTAAAACAAGTACATTTATACCCTCCATGTAAAAACCAATGCATGCATATCAAATCTATGTCATAAAACCATTTAGTATTCATTAAAACATTTAGTATTCAGGTTATGCAAACCATGTAAGAAAAACCGAACACATTTTTCCTTTCCTCAAATTCCGGGCCTTAGCCCAAAACCATCGGAAAACCTTTCTTAAAACCATCATCATCAATCTCAGTGAAATCCAAAACATGTTTGAAACCATATTTCCATCCATCGAACCTACTGGATCTATTCGAGTCTTTAAACTCTCGAGTCTTTAAACTCAATCCAGGCCTCAATATAATCCGAGTCTTTAAACTCAATAGGCATACGGGGGAAATATCATAATATTCGAGTCTTTAAACTCCCACGAGTCTTCAAACTCAATCTGGGTTTTTTAACCCAATCCGGGCCCGCCCCATTCATAATCCTAATCTGGGTCTTTAAACCCAATAACCAGATCCAGCAAATCCATATCTATATCCGAATCCGAATCTGCAATCTCATCACGATCCCGGATCCAAACCCAGAACACATATTCATATTCATTTCGATTTCCAAATCTGAGTTCGCAACCATCATTCCGTAAGCTGGCATCCGGAATAACCATTCCGAACCCAAAATCGGAATCCACTTTCAAGTCCCCAAATCGAATCCCAAATCGTCATCCGGAAATCCGATTCAAAAATCCGAAATCACGTTTCTTAAAACCACTTTCTGATCTATTCTTCAAGCCAGAAAACACTTTTCCGAAATCCATTTTAAACCATTGATATTAAATCATAAATCCCGAAATCAAATCCTCAAAACCAGATTCAAATCACAAACTTGATCGAAATATCGTAAGATGCGCATTTTCGTAAATACCTCGAAATTCGTGCAAAACCATAAACCATCAAGATCATAAATCAAATCATAGAATCACGTATGGAAAAACATATAAAAATATATATGCATGCATCATGAGTTATAAAGCAAAGTCCACTCACAGACCATTATACCGTCGCCTCGATACGCGTGCAATTACACCTTTTCCGGCTAATCTTCTATCCTCGGCTTTTCCGAACCTGTCCAAATCCCAAAATAAGGTCACTAACTAATTCACAATGATCATACTAAAGCCCCATAATTTTCTCGAGTTTTTAACTATTTTTAACCAAGGCCTAAAACCTTCGGACATCCCGAAACATATCGAGACGATGTCCGATCGAATGGAAAACAATCCCAAAATGTTCGTTACATCAAATACTTTAAAATTCGTGTTAGAACCTTCCTCAAAAAGCGTGTCACGCGCCCACACGCACCGCCTGAAGTGGCTGGGCGTGAGCTTCACGCGCCTGCTACAGTGTCACCTTCAACCTCTGGTGAACCCGGTTCACCTGGTTTGAACCGGTTCGGCCTAGGCTAGACCGGCGTTCCCGGTTTTCATTCCATTTTCAACCATTTTTAATCCCAATTAATCCATTAGGTTCATCCATGTCTTCCCTATACATTTACACAAACAAAACATGGACTTGGGGTCTATTTGTTACTCACCAAATCGTGAAACAAAAACGAACTTTCCCTTCTCTGTTCTAGCTTCTCCGGCCACTAGTGGCTATGGTTTCACGTCCTAGGAGCTCACCTGAACTTCCAAATCAACACTCAATTAATCAAATCGATCGACAATCATTAAGTATCGACTTACCATTTTTTATTTAAAGGTTACCTCTCACGGCTTTTACGTCCCCCGACCACAGCAGGCTTCGTAACCATGCTCAGTCGACTCACAAGACCTTCAGCAACACATCTTAGTGACTGAATTGGGCAAAACTCAAGAAAAACATGGTTTTCCCAATTAAAAGAAAAATAAGGGATTTCACGGTTTGTTCCTCCTTTCGCTGTTGTGGGCTCCGCCGTGGCCTCACTGTGGCGACCAATCACCTCAACACACCCTCTCCTTCATCTTTCTTTCACACTCTATCTTCATCTGATCAAGTTTGAGGGATTAAGGTTTCCAAGTTCCTCCCTGTCTCTGTTTTCTCTGCTTTTTGATTAACCCGTGTACAAATAATCTCCCATTTAAACTGATTGGTGCAAAGTTCTACCACTATCCAGAGAAGGAAAGGTATCCACTTCTCTATGGTTAGAACTCCCCAGAACAGCCCCTTGTCAACCACTAGCTGGGCACAGATCCCAAGGACTCACAATGACCATTTTACCCTTATTTGCACAAATTACCGTTCTGCCCTTCGCGTTTCTAGATCCATAACTTTATCGTCCGAACTCCAATCGAAATGTTCCGCCTGTCGTTGTACTCAGGGCATCGAGACCTTCCTAATGGTTCTTGAGTTACGTGAAAAATCCATGTCGTTTGAAAAGTCAACAAAATTGCCCCTATTCGACAATATTACCAAAATGCCCTCGAACTTCTGAACGTCATAACTTTCTCCTCGGGTGTCGGAATCGGACGCTCCACCTGTCTATGAACTCGTGACGTCCCAAAATACATCACGGTCATTGGTCAAAGTCCAATTGACCGCCCGATCCTAAAGTCAACATTTTGTCTATTCCAAGGGCAAAATCTTCTTTTCGCACCGTCCGTCCGAAATTACTCAACTAATCACCAATTAATCTCTTATCTAATCCCGGTTTACGGGACGGATCGTTACATCTTGCACGTGAAAGCCACGCATGACACTGTTCAACATATTCTTCACTAAGAAAACCGGTTCGGTCCGGTCCAGTCCAACTCGACTAGTGTGACTGGTTCGGGTCTGTATCCCTCGTGTTTTTGGTCCAATTTCTTCCATTTTCATTCCTAAACCATCCTCTAAACATTACTAATCTTTTTATGATTTTAAAATAGGAAAAACAAGTCTAAAAACTATACCTTTGATTTCCTCTTTGAACCGGCCACCCAAGCCTCGTCGGTTTTCCAGGATTCCGGCCACCGTTGGCTACCAATTCAAGCCTATTTGTCTCCTAGAAACCTCAAAAACATCCCCCAATTAATAGAATAGATCAACCCTCACTAAATCCTGCATTGCCATTTTTCAATTCAAAAACCATAGTTTCAGTGCCTTACCTCCGGATTGCCACCACCGTGCACGACGGTGCAAGCCCTGGCCATCATCCTCCACGTCTCATCTCACTCTCACTCTTTCACTCGCACCACACACACAGATAACGGGGATTGGAGGGCTGTATGGAATGGGTGTTCCGGTTTTGCAGAGAACAAAGGAAATGGAAATGGTTGCACGGGTGGGAAGAGAGATGTGAGGGGTGAGTTAATTAATTAATTAAATAATCAAGTGGCCAATGGACATAGATCCACTAATTAGGGAAAAGTAACCAATGGGATGAGTGACACTTGTCACTCATCCAAGGGGCCCAGACAAATATCTGTCCAATTGGATTAAAATAATATTTAACACGAATCGTGAGACGTAAATCTCCGTTTTCATTCCTGTGACCATAACTTCTCCGTTTGACGTCCGATTTCGATGTGCCACCTGTCTACGGACTCGTGACGTCACAAACTACGTCACGGTCATCGGCCCTCGTACGTTTGACTCCCCGAGTCAAAAGTCAACATTTTTCCCAAGACTATTGGCAAAACGGTCATTTTGCACCGTCCGTCCAATTTCGCTCAACCAATTCTCGATTAATTTCACTAATCCTTCTACGTCACTAATCTAATCCGTCCGTCCGATGGCGCTTCTCAGAGCTTGAGGGGCTTCACCTTATGGGTCTCGATGTAGCTATACTTGAATTCAACAGGAGCTCATTCGATGGCGTACGAAAGCCCATCGTCATCGATAGAAATGTTGGCTTTTTTGTCGACTATTGGCTTGTCTTTGGCGATTTTTGAGAGCTTTTTGGGTTTTATGATTTGGCAAAATGTAGGGTGCGAATTTTTTGGAATTAGGGTTTTTGGAGTATTTGGATTTTCTGCTCGGGATTGAAGGGCGTGAAGGAAATGAAGGTGTGCCTATGGACTTGAATGTTTCACTCCTAGTGGAGGTGGTGGTACCGTCAATATCAGAGTTGTAATTAGTGGCAATTCTAGAGGCGCACTTGAATTGATGCTTGCGGCGAATATCGCCCTCGATTTCTTGTTAGCCTCTTCGGTGCTAGTTGAATTTCTCCGCATTGGCATTGTTCCACCGCACGAACAAGACCTTTAGGTGGGCAGTTCTAGGTCGGGTTTTGAATTGAACAGTGGTGCGAAAAGTGGACAAGAAGTTGGCAAATTCAATGCCATTTACTGGGGTAAGTAGGATTAAGGTTCCTCAAATTGAGAATTTTCCAGTTGAATATAGGTATATAATCAATCTTTTTCCTTCCTTTGTTTTATAGCCTTAATCCTAATGCGTGTTCATTCCTTCGGAAGTTGACTCTTTTGTGAAATTGGAAGCATTTTCAGTTTGCATGGTTAATGTTGTGGCTTTAATCTTTATAACTATTAAATGTAGGAGAAAGAAATAGAAAACGAAAAATAGAGAATTTTCTAGGGTTGAGGAATTTCTAGGCTTGGGAAAGGGAGAGTTTGGTGGAAAAGCCATGGAAGTAAGTGCGGAAGATTTTGGGGGGTTTGAGTTGGGAGTTTCAGAGGAGAGAGGAAGAAAATGAACAGTGTTAAAGGCATTTAAGGAAAGAAATAGCAGATTTAATGGTATTAAAGACGAAATCTGCTAAATCGTGCAATGGACATAACGTTGCACTCATTCTTAAATGGAACGAATTTCTATTCCCGGTTCATTTTAAAATACGCTGGCACGTTCTTAGTGCATTTAAAGTAAAAAGTCTGGAAGAAAAAAGGCTCGCGCTCTCTCTCAGCAAAATGAAATACAAATACAAATTAAAAAGCAGAAAAAGTTCAAAGGGTTGGTAACTCGTTAATTATCTTGTGGTTTTTAGAAGACTTTTTCTCACTATCCCTATATCTCGAGAAGACGAGTGCCTTTAGCGTTTCCGTTTAAGTCAATACTCAATTTCTCCCGACTCTTCTAAACCTGTGGGTCAATCGATAACCAAATAAATGTGCACCAATTAATCGAATAATTGGGAACTAAATTTAATTGTTATTGCTTGTAATTTAAAATTTATAGAAGAGTTTAAATTATTATTTTATTCAATCAAATGATTGGGAACTAAATTTAATTGTTAATTGCTTTTAATTTAAAATTCATAGAAGATTTAAATTATTAATTTACTATGTTTTTATATTTAGTGAATAAATATTAAATTTAGAATTATTTTGTAGTAGTTATCATATTTGTCTTTAAATTGATTTTTATTTTAAAATTATTTCATACTATCCATTATATTATTGATTTATTAATTATTTATTAAAAAATTACCGAGGCCTTACACCATTTAGGTGCTTAAGTACCATTTAGGTGTGTAAGTGCTAAGCTACCACGCGCTTAACCCTATTTTTAACATTAGATTTATCTATGTTGCAGATATAATTTTGATTCAATTCATGTAAAATTTGATCGAAAATTTCAATGAATTCTAACATATTTTTTAATATTTTATTTTAAGTCATTTATACACATGTCCTATTTTTACACACAGCCTTCATTATATCAATCCTATTTTTGTCTTGGGATATGTGAGCTTAGCAAAGGAAGTTCAGTATCAGAGCTGATACGAACGACGTTGCATCTGTAAATTTTCTCCATCACGATGACTTCAGCCTCTAGTATAGCCCAGCCAAGCTGAGTAAGGATCTAAGATTTCTTACCAGAAAGCACTGTCGAAGAGATGGAACCAATTGGGAGTTCAAAAATTCGCAAGCCGGAAAAAACCCAAAAGTAAAAACAAGAGAAGTCCAAAGCTATAGAAACAACAATGGTTAAGAAGGAAAGGCAAAGAACGAGCAGACCAAAAGTGGCACCGAAAGGCTTGTATAGAGAAGTGTAGAATTGGATTACATATTGATGATACACGAGTCTGAAAGTGGATGAAGATGGATTGGAATATTGTGATTTGGATGAAGATGGAGATGGAGATGGATTGGAATTTGGATGGAGCCTTTCATCTGTACTCTTTCCTTCTCGAATGATCCGTCCAACTCTAATTATAAATGTGGACCAGACACATAGGTTGGAATAGCAGAACAATAAAAATAAAAGAGATACAGAGTGGACCAAATAGTTTTTTTAATTGAATATATGTTTTTTTATTATCTCAATTCTTTAATACTTGTGTATTGTAATTTTCTTGATTTAATGGTGAAAAATGTGATATAAACACTAAACTTAAATAATAATAACAATTTCTTTTAAAGTCTTTTGGTTTTACGTCCTCTTTAGGAGGCTCTGTTAGGGTTTAGTTTTTCTAAGGTTTTGGGACTTGATGGCTACCATTTTTTTTCTTTCTCTCTCGACGACTGCTGGCTCTTCTTCTGGTTGGGTTTTCTGGTTGCTCTGTATTCTAGTGTGGAATGGAGAGTGAGTGATATAGGTACAGGTGGTCTAGCTTGTGGAATAGCTTCTGTCTGGGGTATGTTTCGTATCAGTTTCAGCGGATTGTTGTTGTGGTCTTCGATGAAAACCCTTGCGGACTCCCTTGGACGTAATCTACGTCTGTATGATAAGGAGAGGACAAGGGTGTTACTGAGCAAGCAAGATACGGCTAGAGGTTTGGTTGGTGCAAAACTTCAACTGGAGGTGGAGATCTGTACGCAAAAGTCAGTGAATTGGGAGGCCTTCGTTTCGGTTATCACAGGCCTATGGAAGGGGCCTGCTGGTGTTTCATTCAGGGAACTGGCCGAGAAACGGTTTTTGGTTTGTTTTGGGGAACCACGTGATAAGAGTAGGGTTTTGGAGATGGAACCCTGGTTATTTAAGGACTCACTGGTGTTGGTCAGGGATGTTTAGGAGGGACAAGGGCTTTTGTCTTCTCCACTACCGTTGGCGGACTTCTGGATTCAACTGTATGGGGTGCCACCGGTGTGCATGAAGGTGGCAGTGGCACAGAGAATTAGGGGATGCATTGGCGTTGTTCGTTACGTGGATCAGGCGGATGGGAAGGATTGTGTGAGCCGCTTTGTTCGTATCCGGTGTAGACTGAGTGTGATGGAACTCGTCATGCGAGGAACCTGCGTGGATTTTCATAACTTGGGAACAGTGTGGGTAGCTTTCAAATATGAGAACCTGCCAACGTATTGTACGAGGTGTGTCATGATCTCTCCTACTTCCAAGGGCTACTCAGAGATGGATAAGGCTGAAGATAGGGGTCTCCTAATGTCCTTGTTAGGACCCAACCCTCCTCGGTCAGGACCCGACTCATCTAGGACGATATTGTCCGTTTTGGGCCTCCTTACCCTTGCCTCACAGTTTTGTTTTCGGGAGCTCACGGTGCAACTTCCCAGGGGAGTCACCCATTATGGAATTGCACCAGCCTCAACTCGCTTAACTTTGGGGTTCCAATCCCCCCAATGCCACTTGAGCTCCCAAAAGGCCTCGTTTAGATTAGAGTTGCGCAGCGGCCCACTCTATCTAACACGATATTGTCCCCTCTAGGAGACCAAAGCCACATCCGCAGGCTTTTGTTCCCGGGAGCTCACGGTGCAACTTCCCGGGTCATCCATCATGGTATTGCACCAGCCTCCACTCGCTTAACTTTGGAGTTCCCCCAGAATCCAAAGCAGTGAGCTCCCAAGAAGCCTCGCGCTAGATAGGTGTTTGCCTACACCTTTAAGGCACACCACCATTCCCTTCCCAGACCATTCCCCCCTTGCAGGAATGTGGGATTGTTCACCGTTCCATCCAGGACAGGGGTCTTACAATCCACCCCCCTTAGAGCCCATGCGTCCTCGCTGGCACACTTCCCGGTCGGGGTCTGGCTCTGATACCATTCTGTCAGGACCCAACCCTCCTCGATCAGGACCCGACTCATCAAGCACGATATTGTCCGCTTTGGGCTTCCTTACCCTTACCCTTACGGTTTTGTTTTCGGGAGCTCACGGTGCAACTTCCTAGGGGGGGTCACCTATCATCGAATTGCACCAGCCTCAACTCGCTTAACTTTGGGGTTCCAATCCCCCCTAAAACCACTTGAGCTCCCAAAAGGCCTCGTTTAGATCAGAGTTACGCAACGACCCACTCTATCTAACACGATATTGTCCCCTTTGGGCGACCAAAGCCACACCCGCAAGGTTTTGTTCCCGGGAGCTCACGGTGCAACTTCCCAGTGGTCACCCATCATGGGATTGCACCAGCCTCCACTCTCTTAACTTTGGAGTTCCCCCGGAATCCAAAGCCAGTGAGCTCCCAAGAGGCCTCACGCGAGATAGGTGTGTGCCTGCACCTTTAAGGCACAACACTATTCCCTTCCCAGACCATTCCCCCCTCGCAGGAATGTGGGATTGTTCACCGTTCCATCCAGGACAGGGGTCTTACAGCCCTTAGTAAAGGACCTGACCTTTTTGCTGGTTTAAAGGAAGTCGAAGATCTCAGGGGACACATACTGAGATTTTTTGGTCAATGAGAAGGAGTTCATGTCGTCTCTGGTTCGACTATGATAAGGCATGAGAGGAGGAATGCTGTCGTTCTTTCCATGTCAGGGCCCACCCCTAATCCCCCATGATTAGGGACTAAACCCTGCTCCCGTCTGACAACCCAAAATGAAAGACCGAAAAAACCTCACGAAAACCACACATTACATTGTCAAACACAGGAGAAATAAAACATCCCAGAGTCAACAATTACACAGAGCATAGTACCTAACTAAGGAAATTAAAAACGATACACAGAGTACACGCACAACGGAAAATCGGAAACACTCCGGGAAAACTCTCGAGCACTCTATGCTTCCGACGCTACCTCAACGTCAACCCCCGCTCTAGCTCCACGACCTGGAGGGAAATTAAAAACCAGAAAGTGTGAGTGGACCATAAAGAATAAAAGTTCCGAAAACCGTTTAATAATCAAACCAGGGTTTGGCCCTCCGTTTTGAAAACATACATGCATAACCTATTTTCGGAAACAGTTATAATCACATAAGAATCATCATAAAAACAGTTATGGAAATCACATCAGAAGTATCATAAAAACCGTATCATAAAACATGATATCATAATCAATCATTATCCGATCAAACCTGCTGGACCTATCCGAGTCTTTAAACTCCCGAGTCTTTAAACTCAATCCAGGCCTCAATAATTCGAGTCTTTAAACTCCGAGTCTTTAAACTCAACAGGCCTACGGGGGAAATATCAATATATATCCGAGTCTTTAAACTCCAGAGTCTTTAAACTCAATTCGGGCCCGTCCCCCGTCAATCACAATATCCGGGTCTTTAAACCCAATAACCAGATCCAGCAAATCCAATCAAAACCATTGAAAACCATTTCTAAATCCATATCCAAACCCGAATCCGAAATCACTGGTCCGAAGCCCTTCCGGCATCCAGAACCGTCATTCCGAATCCAAATCCGGAAATCCACTTTTCAACTTTAAAACCAAATCTCATTTACCGTAATCCGATTCTAAAACCGAAAACCTTGATCATCGAAATCATGTTCCAAAATTCCTTTATAATTATTGAAAACCATTTATCGTTTGAAATCCCAAATCATGGCATCGACATCAGAATTCAAACCTTCCTCGTAAAACATGCTGAAAACCGTACTGTCTCAAAAAAGGTGTAAATATGTAAAACCAACATAGCAGTTTCAACAATCATAAAATCACATGTAAAACCATAAAACAATTATAGAAAGCAGTTATGCATGCTTAAGTATAAGGAAGGGGTCCACTCACAGATACCCGGCACGTCACTCGCGTCCCGAACGTCCTGTACGTTCCTCGACCTCCTCGGGGATTCCCGATCCTGTCACAAGTCACCAAAACACGTCACTAACACAACCACGAAGGTTCTCCTAATTCCCCACAAAAATCCCCGGGTTCTAAACGTAACGAACCGAGACCCTAAACCTTCGATCTCGCGGAACTAACTCAAATTGACGTCCGATTAACCCGAAACCTAGCTTAAAAAACTCGTTACAACTTCTAGACCAAAAATCTAGTTGGAACTTTCCCCAGAAAACACCCCACGCGCCGCCCAAAGTGGCTGCGCGTGGGCCTCACGCGCCTGCTCACAGACTATTGTTCATCGTTTTCCTCAGATACTCGACCGGTCTGAACCGGCGAGGGCGGTTCTCCGCCGTCCGTCCACCATTTATGCTCCTCTTTTCACCAATCTCTTCGTCCTCTTCCCAGTACTCGATTCCCCTACTCTAAACACTCCAACATAACCTCTAACCCGTCGTCCCTAGCTCGAAACAAAACCCGTTCAATCCCCTGTTTTTTAATCCTACCACCCTCACACTTCCCCTTCACGGCTTCGACACCAAAAGGTTCCTAACGACCTAAGGAATCAATTAGCACCTACCAGACCCCTCGACTCGTACTCAAAAACCACGACTATAAGTTTGAACCCAAACTGAAAAACAGAGAACACTGTAACTCACCAACGTTCCGGCCTCCGCCATGCAATCCCCTGTCACGGCTGCACAACCAGTAGCTACCTAGGATCCTAATGAACTCACCAGAATTCACCAAACACCTCGACTCAGCCCCTACCGTCACAACTATCGATTTGAACTTCACGGGAAAAACAGAGCAAACACGGGAATTAAAGAAATTACCTGTGCTCAGGCCGCCGCCGTGAGCTCCACCGTGGCTATGCGACTCCTCTAATCCTCCTCCGTCCTCTGGACACCACAACTAGCCTCGATTGACCAATTACACATCAACACCACCAAATTCCCTCTCTATTTCCCTGAGAATTCACCCCTCACCTCACACTAGTTTTCCTCACAAATCTCACACTCCAATTCACTCATCAGGTCTCACTTAATCTCTACTCTCACTCACCAAAACACATCACCTCACACCGCCCTTCACCTAATCGATTGCCCTCTCAAATCTCACTCTGTTTCTCTCTTCTTCGAACACGATACACACACTCTGCACAAGTTTAAAACACACACACCGTGCACTCCCTAGAACCCACTAGACACCATGCACGTGTCCTCCATCCAATGGCCAAACTCAAAATATCCCAATCTCCCCTGTACACTTGGCCTTATCTAATTGGCCCAAAACCCAAGACACCGGAAGACCAAACTACCCCTAAAGTCCAAATTACGATTCTACCCTTCTCCGTTCTAGACCCGTATCTCGCCCGTCCAATGTCCGATGAAGGCATGCTGTCTGTCATTGAACTCAGGACGATGAGATCTACCTAACGGTCCTCGGTCAACGTAAAAAAACCCAATTTTGCTAAAAGTCAACTTTTCCCCTATTTTAACCAAGTTATGAAAATGCCCTCAACCTTCTGAACATCATAACTTCCTCCTCGGATGTCGGAATCGGGCGTGCCACCTGTTTATGCACTCGTGACGTCCCGAACTACGTCACGATCATCGGTCAATACCCAATTGACTGCCTGAACTAAAAGTCAACATTTTTCCCAAACTAGGGGCAAAATCGTCATTCTACGCTAACGGACCTGAAAGTAGCCAACTAACCACCGGTTAAGCTCACTAATCCGTTCTTAATTACTTCACTAATCCCGGTTCTCGGGACGAGTAGTTACAGGAAGGGCTGACTAGGAGGGGTGGTGGTGTCGTGACGTGAGTGGAAAAGCTAAGAGTAGTGTCGTCAACTCTGCCACTGTTGCAATGAAGTTCTCCTTATCGCCCTCTGGTGACGGGCTAGATGACAGGGAAGGATCGTGGTGGAACCTGCTCTAGCCACCTAGATTCGAGAAGCTTAGGAGAGGTATACCCTGGCTACCCGGGTCTTGGAGTCTTTATTTGACGCGAGCCGTATTGGGCCTGGGGGGACTATTTTGCTTGCGGGTAGTGAGGGCTCTTAGATGGGTTGTGGAAAACCAAGTCAGGTGGGCTTGTTTGGTTTGTCTATGGCTGGGCCCCAACAGTTGGAAAGGGTTGTGCTTGTGAGTTCGCTCATGGAGCCGAAGTTGGGTTCACAACAGTTGAAAATGGATGATTTGGCTCACAGTCGTGATAAGGATAATAGGGTGGGCTCTGCTCCTTTTATTTTCGCAGGGTCCCAGAAGCTGGGCCATGAGGTTGTTTTGGATATGGACAAACAGGAATCACCTTTGCGGCTTTTGGGTCAGATTTCTACTGGGCCACACCTTGGACCTGGGGGACTTTTCTCGCCGTTCCTATAAGGGTCTTGACATGCCCAAGATGGTTATTTCAAAGGATAATGAATTGGGTCAAGTAGGGGTGGGCCAACCCGTGAATTTTCGTGTGAGTGGAAAAAAGGGCAGAGGTGTGGAGGAAGACACTGTTGAATGGGACTTGGAGGGTGTCTCTAGGCGTAGGAAATCCAATGTGGATCGTGTTTATTGTCAGGTGGTCCGGACCTCCCGTATTGGGTCTCTTGAGCGGAGCGGTGATGTTTTCACCCCTCACGTGGAGCTGTAAGTTTCCATGCGGATTTTATGTTGGAACTGTCAGGTCATCGGGGGTATCTTGACAGTCCAAAGCTTGGTGGAACAATGTAGGCTCTAGGTTTGATGTTGTTATTTTACTGGAAACTAAAAATAAAAGTTTGAAGTTTGACTATTTGAAGCGTAAATTAGATTTTGACTGCATGCTTGCTGTTGAGCCTAAGGGCTAGTGGTGGTTTATGTATTTTTTGGAAGTCAGTACATTCTGTGGTTTTTCTCAAATATGGTGAATTTTTTATTAAAGCATTAATACATGATGGGTTTTCGAGTAAGGTTTGGAGACTATATGTTGTTTATGCTAGTAATGATGATATGATTAGGGAGAAACAATGTGAGTCTCTGCATGGTTGTATAAAGGGTTATGAGGATGCTTGTCTGATTCTAGGGGATTTGAATGATATTTTGAGCATGGAGGAAAAGGTTGGGGGCAATACTCGCAATGAGAATAGCATGCGGAGCTTCCGAATGTTTGTCTCAAATTGTAGTCTTTTTGACCTTGGTTATAAAGGGTATCTTTACACATGGCGAAACGTTATATCCAAGAGAGAATTGATAGGGGTTTTGCCACTGACCAATGGGTCCATTGGTATTTTGACACCCAGATTGCACATGCAGCAGTGGAGGGGTTTGATCATGCTATGCTCATCTTGGATACGGCCCCTATTGTCAGGCAAAAGAGACGACAGTTTATTTATGACCCGCGATGGGGTTCTAATCAGGGCTGTATAGAGGTTATTAAGGAGGAATGGAGGAAGTCAATCCCTATGGAGGGTATGGCTACTATTGAATGTAAATTGAACGGGGTGAGGTAAGGGATTTTGGCATCGAGGAAGAAAGCTATTCCTAATCCCCAACTTCATATTGCTTTCCTCAGGGAGGAGTTACGTTCTGCCTTTCAACAATCAGCTTATGAGGAGAGCCGAATCCGAATACTAGAAACAAATATGAAGCAAGCCTTTATGGATGAGGAGATTCACTAGAAGTTGAAGTCTAGAAATCAGTGGCTGAATAAGGGTGATAAGAACAAAAAGTTCTTTCATGCAAAAACCATCAAGCGTCGATGACAAAATCGGCTTCTGGGTATCCACGAAAAGGAGGGACTTTGGACGGAGGACCCAATTGGGATTCGAGCCATTGCTGTGGATTATTTCCAGTCCATGTTCACGTCATCTCAACTTTCGGGGACTATAACGGTTAGTGATTGTATTCTCCCTTGTATTTCTTCCACTGAAAATAATTCGCTTACTTGCCAGGTTAAGGATGAAGAGATTCGACATGCAATGTTATCCTTGCACCCTACGAAATCCTCGCGCCCGGTTGGTTTTACAGCTGCTTCTTTTCACAAACAATGGGGAATAATTGGGATGGATGTCATTGCTTTCGTTAAGGATTACTTTGTCACAGGCCGTCTGAAAGGAAGGTACAATCACAAAAATATTGCTATGATCCCTAAGGTACCGAATCCTACACATATGTCTCAGTTGGGACCAATAGCCTTATGTAATGTCATTTATAAGGTCATCTCCAAGATTCTTACTAATCGGTTGAAGAGAGTGCTTAAAAGAGTTATTAGCCCTGTTCAGTTTTCCTTTGTTGAGGGTAGACAAATTATTGATAATATCCTAGTGGTGCACAAAATTGTACATACATTGAGGAAGAAACAGAGAGTGGAGAGGGAAGAAATGGTTTTGAAGCTTGACATAGCCAAGGCTTATGATAGAGTTGAGTGGAGCTTTTTACGGAGTGTGATGTAGTGGTTTGGTTTTTCTAAGGTTTTCATCCAGTGAATTATGGGTTGTGTTACGTCTGTTACTTATAGCATTTTGGTTAATGGAGAGCCCACTGGCTTTGTCCAGCCTTCGCGAGGCATACAACAAGGGGATCCTCTGTCACCTTTTCTCTTTGTGTTGTGTGCTGAAGGCCTTACTGCTCTCATTCGGAAGCGTGAGGAGGACATGCTGCTTAGGGGAGTCTGGCTGGTTCCCAATGGTATCTCTCTTACTTATCTTCATTTTGTTGATGATTTGGTGTTTATGTGTAAGGCCACTTGTACTGAGGCCTCCTGTGTTAATAAGATTCTAACCACTTATGCTGCTGAGTCTGGCCAACTTATCAATTTTGACAAGAGTGTAGTCCTGTTCAGTGGTGATGTTGCTATGAATACTAGAGTTGATTTGTCTGCCATTCTTAGGATTCAATGCAAGGACGGGTTTGGGAAGTATCTGGGGCTGATGGCCAATTTTGGTTCATCGAAGAAGAAGGCCTTTGAGGAGACCGGGAATCGTATTAAAGGTTGTATTCAGGGCCGGGTGGAGCAATTTTTATCACCTGGGGGTAAAGAGGTGCTTCTGAAGTCTATTGCCATGGCCATGCCCATTTACTTTATGTCATGCTTTTTGATACATGTTGCTGTATTCCATGATATTACCATGATTATGGTTGAATTTTGGTGGGGAAGTAAAGGTAAACAAAATGGAATTCATTGGGGGCTCTTGGGATAAACTATCCAAATCAAAACAGGATAGGGGTTTGGGTTTCAAGGATTTACGGTGCTTTAACGTTGCAATGCTAGCTAAGATTAGCTGGCAGATCTTAAATTCTCCAGACACTCTGTTGGGCCAGGTTTTGTGTGAGAAGTATTTCCCAGATGGGGATCTTCTCAACGCTAAAGTAGTACGAGGAAGCTCCTGGGGTTGGAAGGGGATTTTGCAGGGCCTCCAGGTACTTCAAGCAGGGATTTGATGGAGGGTAGGGGACATTACACATGTTCGGATTATTTCTGACCCTTAGCTAAACATTCGTAGACCCTTTAAACCGCTCTCTCGCCACCCTAATTTGCCCCACCTTGTTGCAGATCTCATTGATGGGGAATCTCGTGGCTGGAATTTGAGCTGGTGAACACAGTCTTTCGTCAAGATGAGGCTCACAGTATTCTAGCTGTGGCCCTTAGCATTTTTGGATGTTCAGATAGATGTATTTGGCATTATACCCGGAGTGGTCAGTTTACTATGAAATCAGGATATTAGGTGGCACTTGATGACACGACCCATCCCAATCCCCCAGGGATTACCATGGAATGTGTCATACTCCCGTCTGACAAGAGGTGTTAGACAAGGGATAACCTGTTGCCACTGCCCAAACGGGCTTCCAGAGTGCGCAAGGATCGATGGAGGAGGTGTGCGATGTCCCAGACTCTGCTGCAGTCGCATCCGAAAATCAACCTGAAGGGCATTAAAAACAAAAGCTATGAGTGGACGAAAATAAACAAGTCTGTTTGAAACATTTATAAAGACATTTATGCCCCTCAGTAAAAACATATGCATGCATCAAAACCAATAATTACGTATTTATTTAGAAATAACCATTAGGGCCTTAGCCCGGAAACCATAAGCATAGTTTCAAATCCCAAAAGTCAATCCAAGAGTTATTTCATAAATCCAGTAATATACATTTATTATTTTTCCATCTCCGGCATCCCCGATGCTTAGCGTCCCAGACGCTTGACGTCCCCGACGTCATATCTCACGGTATTAAGCAACGCTTGCTGCCTGGGGTCTCACCGGGTCCATATCTCTGACATCCCCGATGTCTGACGTCCCCGACGTCTAATCATAGCAATCCTGTTCCTGAGTCACTATACGGTCCGGCTGCTCCGTACAATGACCCCTCGCAGACAATGCACCGTGACTTCCCCAGTGTCCCCGACACCTGGAGGAGACCAATATATATATCCTCGTATCGAGATGGTTTTATGGAACACATTTTATTATTCGTTTCCAAAATATCACAAGGGCCCTGCCCCGAATTTCCATAAAACCGTCATAAGTCCAAATAGTTGATTATCAAATCCGAAATCATTTATTCAATTCCATTTTAGGGTCCCCGACCCGAAATCACATATATAAATCAACTGGGCCCCTGGCTCGATTTCATAAGTCAACTGGGCCCCTGGCCCGAATTTACTTAATCAAATCCGTAACTGTTTCATAAAATCATATCCGAATCACCATTATGGAAATCAGTGCAAATCCGGAAAATCTCGATTTACGTGCAAACATGTAAATCGCCTCAAAATGCGTGAGATCAAATAAATTCACCGATATCCAAAATAAATCATATAATCACAATTATAACAATCATGAAACAGTTATGCATGCATCGAATTTATAAAACCAATGTCCACTCACAGACCGTTTAACCGAGTGCCTCGATACACGTGCCATAGGCCTTCCCGGGCCACACCACTATCACCGGGACTCCCAATCCTGTTCAAATCTCATTAGAGGATCACTAACCTCATCATTAACATCCTATTCAAGTCCCATAATTTTCCCGAATTTTTAACTATTTTTAAACTGGATTTAAAACCTTCGGGCATCCCGAACAATATCGAAATGGGGTCCGATTGATACGAAACCAACGTTAAAATGTTCGTTACATTGTATAGGAAAAAAGTCATGTTGACCTCACCTCGAGATTCGTGTCCACGCGCCGTCAAGCGCCGCCGTGAGTGCCTGCGCGTGAAAGCCACGCGCCTACTACATTGACTGCTACCGTCATCGTTCTCGCCCGTTTCTCTGCAATACGGGTCTGAAACCCGCGATTTCAACCCGAACAATTACCCTTCAATTCATGCTCGATTCCTTCCGTTTTTGATCCTAAAACATTCATTAACCAATTAATTTCAGTTCTGTGTCATTGATCAACTCTAACCATCCCTTAATCGTGCAATCAACCCGTGATCACCCAAACGGGTCGATCACCGTAACTCCACAATTCCTCAACCATTATCAAATTAATTTTCCAGTAAGCTCATTAGGATTAATACGAACTAATTCGCATGATTAATCGAACATGAAGTTACCTCAATCACCACGGCTCAAGCTTGGATTTTCCGGCCATCCACCTCGTCCGTCCACGGCTCTAAGAGCTTCAAAACTTGCCCCATTTGATCTGGATCGACTCAGTAAAGTTCTAGGAAGCTATTTCAGATCTCAATTAGGCTTGGGCTGGCCTAAAAACTGAAATTCGAATTTGAGCTCTTCAAAAACCAGTTTCGGGTTTTTGAACATTCCCTCACCAATTTCACTCATTTCCTTCCTTTCTCAATCTCAGAATGAACCTCTCGACTTACTCTCAATTCCTTTAATCCAATTCAGCCTTTAAAAGCACCCTAAAGCACCACTCAGTCCTCTGTGTAAAGTCCCCTGTACTGACCCGAAATCAATATAAAAACAGTGCCCATGTTCTGTGATCTGATGCAAACCCTCACCATGTGCATCCACACCACAAAGCTGCCACAAATCAGTCCATCAATGCTAAACAATCCATGGAAAAGATCGCACAAAACATCCAATTTCACGGCTGTTTCGATCAAACAGTGCCCCTGTGAAATTACTATTCTGCCCTTGTGCAGAAATTACCAAAATGCCCCTCACGCATCCAGACCCGTAACTCGGTCATTCGGACTCCGATTGATGCGTGCCGCCTGTCTACGGACTCAGGGCATCGAGACCATCCTAATGGTCCTTGGCCCTTGGCCATCGGACCTCCCGATCAAAAAGTCAACATTTTCCCTTATTTCGTCCAAATTACGAAAATGCCCTTGGGCTTTCGAACGTCATAACTCCTTCCTCGAATGTCGGAATCGAACGTGCCACCTGTCTATGAACTCGTGACGTCCCAAACTACGTCACAGTCATTGGTCAAAGTCCATTTGACCGTCTGTATTAAAAGTCAACATTTTGCCACGCCTAGGGGCAAAACGGTCATTTTGCACAATTCGTCCGACATACTCAGCTAATCACAGATTAGTCATTCTAAAACATAATTAAATCATATTAAATCCCGATACTCGGGACGGGTCGTTACACTTGAACTTCTCAGAAGTGGGGATTTCAGACAAAAACAGGGCTCTAGGGAAACCAGTAATACGGATCCGCAGAAAGAGCTTTGGGATTCCATATGGTCAGTGTATGTTCCCCCTAAGATCAAATTCTTCTTGTGGAAATGTTGTAAACAGTTTGTGAAGGTGAGCGTGAACCTGGTCAGACAGCGAATCTTGGTGGATATTATTGGCCCTTAGTGTGGAGAAGCATAGGAATCTCAGGTACACATTTTCTTCCAATGCAGATTTGCTAAACTTTTTTGGTATGGTTGCCCTCTTCAGCTTGATATGAGCGGAGTTAGGGATGGAGACTTTTATAGGTATTGGAAATTATTTGTTCAAAAACTCACACAATCTGGACATGGGCAAGAGAATGTTCAGCTGTTTAGCTGTTCAGTTTTGGGCTTTGGCGGTTGTGGAATTGTCGAATCGACAGTGCTTTAATGGCATCACCACTGATTCGGGTGATGCAATCTAGATGATGATGGCACAGCTGCTTGAATTATGTTCGGCTAGACTAGCACGTCCCCCTCTTAGTCATGTGGCCCCTCTGCTGGTGGTGGTTCAGTCTGCTAGCGCCTCCTGGAGGCAGCCCTCTGTCGGTTTTGTGAAAGTGAATTGTGATGAGGCTTATAGTGGTCCAGATGGTTGGTAACGCTCAAACTACGCATTAAATTAAAACACGTAATTCGAGTATTATGCAATTTAAACCCTTTTTGTGTAGATGTAGTATTGGTAAATAGGAATCGTTCTTAACCGGGGAAATTAGGGAACATTAATAATTTGTTAGTGAGAAAGAATAATTAATAAAAGAATAATGAATAAATAACTAAATAACTAAATAATAAAGAATTAAAGAATTAAAGAATTAAAGAATTAAAGAAATAAAGAATTAAAGAATAAAGAATTAAAGAATTAAAGAATAAAATAATGAAATAGAGGGTTTTAGGAATATTGTAATCTAAACTACATTTTAACTAAACTAAGAATTGAAATGCAAATGCTAATGCTAATTAGAACTTACAAACTATAGAGTAGTTTCATAAACAAAACCGACACTTTTACGTAAGTAATTTCAAATTAACAATCACATTATTTAAACTACTCCTAAAATAGACTTCCTTCAAAAACAAATTTTACCAACACTCTAACATTTTGCTCATAACAAACTAATCACGAAATCCTACCTTCATCATCTCAAATACTTGCATATATCTTTCAATATAATAAATGCATCAACCATTAATGTGCGTCAAACATCAATATACTTCAAACATTTACAATATGATTCACCTTAAGTTTATAATTAAATGCGCCGACAGCGATCGACTTTTAATCTCTTCAATTATAGTCTAAATGCACTGAACAACGAATAAAACATATAGTATCAAATTGAAGTTTAAGCACTAAGATACATGAAGTAAAAGAAATTTAGAAAGTAAAACACATGGAGATTGCATTCATACTTACAAAAGTTTAGAAATAAAATGTCATCACATGTATTGAATTATTAGTAAACCGAAGCAATTACAAAAATTTAAGTAAAGCGAATAAAATTACACTTTCGGAACGCAAAAACAGCTTGTAATTCTGAAAGTGGATGGAAACAAAAGAATGTTATTCAAAAAATTCTCTGAACAGCAGAAGGAACCTTATGAAGATGGAGGATAAAACTTAAGCATTCGGACTTCAATTCTAGAATTATTTCGGAAATACTCGGCCTAGGATTTCCTTAAGGAAAGCATACATTCATATTTAAAAAAGAAATCAAAGAAGTTAAAAATAAAATTTACAAAGAAAATCTACGAATTAAAATTAAAAGGAAATGAAACTAAGAACAATATAAAGAAAATAAAACTAAGAACAAAATAAAGAAAATGAAATTAAAATAACTGATTTAAATAAGTTACAAAACGGTCCCAAAATAAAGAACAAAATAGAAAGAAAATGAACTAAAAGAAGATAGAAAAACTAGACAAAAAACTACAAAGGGATCAAAATGAGGACAATTGGCGACTCTTTAAAAATGAAATGGCCTCCCTATTTTATAGAGGGAGTGTTGAAATTCAAATAATATAATACAAAAAATAAATATAAAAAATAAATATAATTGCAATGATGGAAAATGATGAAAGAGCTAATTTTGGGAGCTGATTTGGGGTTGAAAAATAGCTCAAAACGTGCAAAAGTGGAGCAGGTTTGAATCAGCAGCAAGCTGCGGAGCTGCAGAGATTCGGTAGGAGTAGGCTGACAGGAGGGCAGGTGAGTTGGCAAGAAGCAGTTGAGGAGCAGGCCCTCATTTCGGTGGCCGACGGCTAGCAGATTCGGTAGAGTTTTGGTGCACGCCTACTGACAGACGGTGTGGACCTTCGCCCGAGGCGTGCTGACAGAAAGATGGAATTCGACGCACGCGCACCGAACTCGGGATGGAAGCATCGACATGCGTGCACTGAACATCTGTGAGGGCTGGAAGCGTATTGGGCTGCGATTTGGGCCAGTTTTGATTTGGTCCTGGGCTGCGAACAAGTGGGCTGATGGGATTGAATTTTTATTCCAATTTTCTTGGCTTTGGGCTAGAATTTTGGGCCTGCAATTAAATTTCACAATTTAAAATTAATTAATATAATTTCACCAAATTTCGTCTAGAATTTCTTCGTTCGAATTCAGATCGAGACGATTCTTTCGCCAAAACGCTCTAAATTCAAAGCTTTATTTAATTATACAAAAATACCACAAAATATATTATTTTCTCTAATTATTTATTATTTTAGTATTAAAAATCAAGTATAAAGGGTATAAAATAATATAAAATGATGCTTAATTAACGACCTATCAACGGTCAGGGCGCTTTGGGTTGGGTTTGTTAGTCCTCAATGAGAGAATTTTTTGTTGCGGGGGGGTGAAGGGGGTTTCCCCTGTATGAGTGCTCTACAGGCAGAAGCTTATGCCCTCCGTGCTGCTATGGTGGTGTGTGCCGAATTTGATTTTAAGCGAGTCATCCTAGAGTCGGACTCATAGTTGTTGGTTTAGTATATTATACCTAGTGTCAGTCTGGAGGCCACTATTGAAGGAGTGATTCATGATATTCTGGCTATGCAACCTCTTTTTGAGATTGTACAATTGAGATACACCTCTCGTAAGTATAACACTGCGGCTCACGAAGTTGCAGCTTTCTATAAGTATTCTAAATGCTGTGTTAAGTGGGAAGACCTTGAGCCCTCATGGTTATTTAATATTTTAGCTCGTGATGTAAAAGTTTCGGTTCGGTTGATTTAAATAAAGGTATCTCTTTGACAAAAAAAAATTTAATTAATTTATTTAAGCATCTCATATGCATAATTTCAATATTGACAGTATATTGTGGACCAAATTAACTATGGACTAAATAGGCTATTAGCATTTACAATTTGGAACTTTATTGAAGAGTGCATATTCAATTATTGATTAATAATCACTTTATTTCGCTTATAAAACTTTCTTTTCTAGCATTTATTTTGTAGTATTCTTTTTCAATATTATCTTATTGATTTATGTAAATAGATGTATTTGAATGATAAAGCTCATTATGTGATAGGACCTATCCCAATCCCTTAAAATTATAGTGGGATGTTCTTGCTCCCGTCTGACACCACGTGTCGGACAAGGGATTACACATTAACTCGCTCGGGGTTATCTAGAGTACGCAAGGAATTGTGGTGGTATGTGATGTCTCGATCTCTGCTATAGCCCCGTATCCACGATCAGCCTGAAGGGTATCGAAAACCATAAAAGTTGGGAGTGGACAAAAACAATTTATATGCTTCACGTAAAAGCATGCATGCGTTAGAAACAGTATATCAAATACTTTCTCAAAAGCAAGACGTATTTCTTTTCAAAAAAAAAAACACAGTGAAAAATACTTCTCAAATGAAGCCATTTCCTTAGTAGGGTCTCAGCCCAAAAATAAAACACGTGGGACCTCAGCCCAACTATAAAACCATGTGGGATCTCAGCCCATCATCATCAGTATCATCAGTCACGATTCTAATCCCAGCAACGCATGCCCATAAGCTCAAGGACTGCTCTGATCCTGAGCATATCGCCTTGAACACATCACCGACCGAATATCACCAGAGCGTCGTGAACATATCATTGATCAATCTCTTATACCGTACTCCTGTGTCGAGCCTCCCTCTGTTTCCGCCTCTCTCGGCTGCTCGACAGTAGGCGCATTGTGACCTCTCCGTACCTCAGAGGAGAGTATCATCTCCAGAATGCTCTCTGGGAAAACATATTCACAACCGAAAGCCCGCTAATAGAATCTGAGTCTTTAAACTCAAAATCATATCATCATTAACAGGGATACAAGCCTGAATATCATAAATAGGGTCACAAGTCCGAAATGTCATCAAATGTCTCACAAGCCCAAAAACAATGTCCGTCAACACTTCATAAACCCATGATTCCTCGAATCCTATCAAATCCACAATTGGGTCTCATGCCCGAAATATCTTTCATAAATCTCATAACCGGGTCATAGCCCGATATATCTCACGTTTGACTATACTCTAAGTCAAACTATAAACCAACTGGGTCATACGCCCGAAAGATATTTCTAAATCCGAAAACCATTTCGTTATTCAAATCATTTTTCCAAAACACCTTTGACTATCATCCAAGTCAAAGTCCATATCTACCCAGGACTCATTCCCGAATACCAATTTCACGCATCTCCATGAAATCATCAAAATCATATAAAATACATGAACGTAGAATACTCGGCCTAAGTCCAAATATCATATAAAATAGAAATCTCGAAATACGTGTAATATAACGACAATTTCTACGAAATGCCCAATCATATCCAAAACATTATACAATCAATGCATCTCAAATCGTGATCATAAAACATATAAAACATTTATGCATGCATCATATTTGTAAAAAAAAACGTCCATTCACAGACCGCCTATGTTGCGCGCTCCGAAACCCGCACCGTAAGCCACTCTAGGGCTAGTCCATACTCTCCGGGGCGTCTAGACCTATCCCCATCATACTGAAGGGTCACTAACCATCTACAAGTCTATAACAAAGACCCTCACCCATCTCAGAACGGTCAACGAGTCCCGAACACGCTTCTCGAGGCTAAAAACCTCTAAATGACCTATCAAACGACATTTGATCGATGTGAAATCACCACCATTGGATTCAGATTGTCAAAACATTTAAAACAAGATTAGGTTGACATCGAAATTCGTGCCCACGCGCCCCTACACTTGAGTCAAAGTTTCGGTCAACACTGACGCCATGGTTAACGGTCAAAGTCAACGCTGACGTCATCATAGTCAACATTAAAGTCAAAGCTAACATCTGAAAAGTCAATGATAACATCATCAAAGTCAACGCTCACCTCAACTGGTCAACGGTCAATGGTTTGCCGTCAGCAAAATCAACGGTGACATCAGTTGGTCGACGGTCAACGGTCTGGCGTCAGTAAATAGAGTACCTATCACCAATCGAGGTGTAACACGTGCCTTAAGAAAACCAACTAAACTAGGATGATGATTGAGATCTCAACTGATCCTCTCGGGACTTGCTTCGTCCCGTTTTTCGACCACTACAACATTCATGTCTGCCCCCGAAGAATCGGAGCTAGAAGTGTCCCTCTCCAAAGCTCCTAGGTAAATGTATCCTTCTAACGCCCTCAGCATCGTCCAGAACCATTCAGTGGCTGCTGGAATACCGACTAGCTCATCTCCTCCAGAGTGGCCACATCCGACAGAGTCCGTAGTGTGGTGAATCCTCAACTAGCATCATCGCTGAAGTCTCATTCTGTAGACCCGACACAAACTGACGAATCCTCATTACCTTTATCGTCATCATACCCAGTGTAAACCGAGCCAATCTAGAAATCTTCGCTCGTGTAGAGCAACCTTCAAGTCCTTCTGCTCCAGGCGCAGGACCTTTGCCTCTCAACATCCCGACAGAGTCCTCCTGCTTCAAGTCCTCCTGCTTCAAGTCCTCCCGTACAATCCGCTCAAAGCGTGAAATCCACTGATTAGTCCCACCAGAGTGGCCACATCCGACAGAGTCCGTAGTGTGGATTAATCCACTGATTAATCCACTGCTGGAATACCGACTAGCTCATCTCCTCCAGAGTGGCCACATCCGACAGAGTCCGTAGTGTGGTGAATCCTCAACTAGCATCATCGCTGGAGTCTCATTCTGTAGACCCGACACAAACTGACGAATCCTCATTACCTTTATCGTCATCATACCCAGTGTAAACCGAGCCAATCTAGAAATCTTTGCTCGTGTAGAGCAACCTTCAAGTCCTCCTGCTCCAGGCGCAGGACCTTTGCCTCTCAACATCCCGACAGAGTCCTCCTGCTTCAAGTCCTCCTGCTTCAAGTCCTCCCGTACAATCCGCTCAAAACGTGAAATCCACTGATTAGTCCCACCCCCCCCCCCCCCCCCCCCCCCCCCCCCCCCCGAATCTGATCCCAAAGTACCACTTTCCTGGTAATTTCATTCAACTGTTCTCGAACCAGGGTCATCCACAACCCCTGTTGTTCCCATCAGCACATCCATATTGCGCAACCATCGGTTACAACTTTGAACAGCCATTACCCTGAGATCTAATTAACTAGTAACTCTACAGCTCCAAATTGCTGGGCTCACACAAAAATTGGCCCTTCTCTAGGGTCCAACCTCACTGAAACACGGCATCCAATGCCTAACAAAACCAATCCAAGGTCCTTTCCCTTTTATCTTTTCTCGCTTTCCTTTCCTTACCCTCACTACCAAGTTGATGATGGGGCTGTCGTCGTGGATGCATCACGTCCAAAATGAAACTATCATACACACCCACTTTGTGATTCCCATAGAGAGCAACCTAGTGCTTTGATATCAAATTGGCAGGACCCTCCTCGTAATCCTCCTCGATTAGCGCAGGAAGACCTGCTCCCATCAGACACATCCATGAGAAAATGACCCAATTATCCGTGGGAACCCAATAAACATCCTCACCACATGTTAGACAAGGGATACAAGCCTACTTCTTACCTCAGATACTCATATTACACAAATCCACGTGATGCCTCAGCCTTCATACAGTCCGCGTCCGAAACCAACCTAGAAGGTGCCAAAACCAATAAAAAGTGTCAGTGGAATAAAACAAAGCTTTGGAAAAACAATTATCCGAAATATACATTTACACCCTCCATTTTATAAAACATACGTGCATACTCAATAAAACCATTGTGCTCAAATAAATCGCAATAAATATATAAATCATGGGAACAATCTGAAATCACATAAATACATAAAGGCCTTCTAGCCCACCTTTTACTGAAATCACTAGCTCTTAGCCACTTTGAAAAACATTAGCATATAACATAAGTATTAAAAACCAAACTTGATCTTTCTAGTCCTACCAACCAAATGTCAAACCTCGCCATGCTGGTCCAACCAGCTGCTAGTCCAACTAGTGTCCCATGTGCATTACTGGTAGGAGAGTACGAGTCCTACATGGTCCAACTCCGTCGATACGTGTGGAGTCCAACTCCGTCGATACGTGTGGAGTCCAACCCCGATTATGTCTGAACCCGTCTCTGGGAATCTATGGAGTCCAACTCCGGATATAGCGATCCAATCACCTGATGTTGACTAATCGAGAAAATCGTATCCAAATCAAAATATATTTTATCACACGGGCACCAGCCCAAAACAGTTAACACACGGGCCTAACCCAAAACAGTTAACACACAGGCCTAGCCCAAAACAGCTATCACATGAGCCCAGCCTAAAACAGTTATCACACAGACCCAGCCCAAAATAATTATAACATGGGCCCAACCAAAAACATTTAACTTTAGGGCACCAGTCCAAATCCCGAAATATAACCATAACCACATTTCAAACCTCAAAATTTATCCAACAATCAAAATCATATCCACAATCATGGAAAACCATATCATAAAGCTAGTAAAATTATCTAAGTATGCATGCATCAGAGTTATGAAAGAAAACTGTCCACTCATAGTACTACTGCTCGCTCAAAACACGGGCGGTAAGTCAATCTGAAGACTCCGGGACGTCCGGGCCTTTCAAAGTCATACCCGAGAGTCACTAAAAATCCATATAAGTCCATACAATAAATCCTCAAAAACCCCAGAATTGAATACGGGTCTCAAACACGCTTTCCGAGGAGAAAAATCTCCAAAACACCAACCTAATGATCTCTGATCGACCTGAAACCAACACCATTGGATTCAAACAAGACTAGTTTTACCTCGAAGTTCATACCTACACGCTCATATGCGCTAGTCAAAGGTGGTCAACATGGGACAACACTGACGTTGCTGATGATGTCAGTTGCTAACATCATCCTGACATCTGACAGTCCTAACAACCTGCCATATGGCACCACCCGATAGGTGCCATGTGGCACCACCTGGCATGTGCCATGTGGCACCACCTGGCATGTGCCATGTGGCACCACCTGGCATGTGCCATGTGTCACCTCATGACATGTGCCACATGTCACCACATGACACATGCCACGTACCATTTGATGACGTCATCTTGCCACATCCTCTCTAATAGATGCTGTCGAGATGCCATGTAGCACCAACTAGACTAAGCCACATGGCTTGACAAGATGACATGACTTGCCACATCATCGTCGTCAAGCTCTCGCTGGGTCTAGCCGCGACCATTGTAACGACTCGTTCGACCTGAATCGCGACCTGGTTCTATCTTCTTCATATCTCAACCATTTTCCACCATTTTCTCACCAATCTACTCGTCTCCTACCTTGAAACAAATCGAAGGGTTCAAAAGTAGGAAAACTCACCTGAATCTCATGGCCAAGGTTGAATCCTGTCCAAATTCAAACTCGAACCCATGCCCACCAAGTTTTCCTTTCTCATCTATTTTGGTCCATGTGAACTAGTATGAGCTCAAAGAATATGTACCAAGATTCCCAACGGTGTTCCAAACATCCAAATTTCAAAACTCAAAACCCAACACAAACGGGTGCACGAGTTTACCTGTTTTCCAAGGTTTTCGGGCAGCCTCCATGGCTCCACCATCTACCACCGTCTCTATGGTCTCTCATAACCTCTCAACCTCACTCGCTCCGTCACGCAGAAGCCAAATAGGTAAGGATGATGTATAAAATGGTGGGGTGGGTTTCAAGTCAGTTCGAACAAGAGAGGTAGATGTTTGTAAAGGTAGGGATCATTGGGTGGGTGACACTTGTCACTCATCCTATGGATCAACCTAGATGTTTTTGTCCCATTTAAAAACAACTAAAAGGAAACTTCCTCGATCATCGTGAAACCGTAAAATCCAATTAACCCTTCCTTGACCTGTAAAATAACCGTCTGATGTTCAAACTCGACGTGCCGCCTGTCTACGTAACCAAAATCTCTCGATCTACATAATGGGATTGAGTAAAAGTGCAAATAACCTCCCAGGTCAAAAGTCAACATTTTTCTCGTTCATGGGCAAAATCGTCATTTCACCTCGAATAATCTCAATTAGTCTCAATAGCCTCTTGACAATCCCGTCATTTCAGGACGGGTAGTTACAACCTACCCTATTTAAAAAAAAAAACTGCATTCGAAATTTACAATTAAGTCGAGCCCATATACTAGTTCTACTCAAAGATCCAAATCAATCACACGAACACATAGTTCACATATGGTTCACCCCACAACACACAAATATTAGGGAATCACACACAACAATAGTTAATCACACTAAACCATCTCATCTAAAACAAAAATCAACAATCACTTTAAAGCTTATACAGTTTTCAACACACACAAATAAATAAAAATACATAACATTCACAATTTGGCTTCATAATCCATAATACAGAACCACTAACAGCCTTACAACTATCCAGGGCTCGTCTCCTAGTCTCATCCTATCACCAGGCCATGTACGGTGCTCACAACTTGGAGGCATGAAATTAAGGACACAATAGAACCTTTGCTCTGATACCAAGTTGACAGGACCCCACCCGAATACCAAGGGATAAACCAAAATCTTGCTAGTTCATGCATCCGCTTCTCGATCCTCAAATTTCGTGCAGCAGCCTTGGAGGGTTACAAAACCACGAAAATGTGTGAGTGACAAAAAGAAATAGTATAAAAACATTATTTTAAAACAACTAGCATTTACCCTTCGTTTCCAAAACCATGCATGCATACGTAAAACCATTAAATTCAAATATATTGAATAATAACAAATCGCAAAGTACGTGAAAACCATAAATCCAAAAATCTAATGACACCGCAAAATCAACTACATAACTCACAACCATACACTAATCAATGCATCAATCACATGGACGTCGTCACTCGGGAACTAGAACCTAGCTCGACATTTGAGTCATCACACCATACTCTCAGGGACCAGAGCCCAGCTCGATGACTGAGACTAACCAACCATCATGCACAACCACAACATACATCACACCTCACAAACCATCACATCAATCCATAACCAACATAACCACACAACTCACATATAGTAAACTGATCATCACTATATAAGCACAACATCAATTATCACACCACAAGGGCACTACCGGTAGGCCATCACACACTCACTCGGGATTCGGAGCCCCTTCCTCGATGTCCAAGTGAAATTCAACTCAAGGTTTGGAGCCCCCGACTTGACGTCTGAGTCGTCACCACAAGACCAGTCTCAGGATTCGGAGCCCCAGGTTCAACTTCTAAGACTTACATCTAATCAACACAATCACCGCAATATTTCACACGTCACAAGCACTGAGAAACACATGCTCATATCACAACTCAATGTCACACTTAATCACAACATATTACATTATGAATACCGAGAAACCACATATCCACATCATAACTCAAAACCATTGTCTTAACCTCGGGCCTAAGCCCAAAATCAACATAAACTTCATGCCTCGTAAAATTTGTATAGAAAACATTTTGCATGTAAACCATCTGAAAATATATTCGAGAAAGTCTCATAAAATGTGCCATTAAGGCTTTTGAAAAACCTTCCAAAACGATAGAAAACGACCAAAATTCCAACAACATAATTATTCAAATCAAAAGTCATACCAAATCTAGAAATCACATCGAATTTACGAAACCTCGTGAAACATGCAATAAAATATTCATAAAATCATCGAAAATCATATAAAATTCCAATCAGTCAAATAAAAAAAAATCACATACAAAAACATTTAAATCATAAAAATATGCATGCATAATATTTATGGGAAAGAAAGTCCACTCACGCACTTCTGTATCGTCGAATCCCACTTTACACGCTTATTAATAATTTTTTAAAATTTCAAAAGCTATAAAAAACCACATCCAAAGTTCATTAACCATCCCATATAACCCCTATTTTAATCCCATATTTTTTTGGGATATTTAAACGGATTTAAAATGAACCCTAAATCTTCGGACACTCGAAACTGCTCTAAGACGATATCTGGTCGCCTCGAAAATTGTACTGTTGAACTCGTAACGTCAAAAGGATGAACTTTTGTGTTGATCGTAATTCAAACTCCTTGCCACACACCCCCACGCGCTGCCAGGAGTGGCTGCTTGTGGGATTCACGCGCTTGCTACAGTTAACCGCTATTCTTCGTCTCAATTACCCGAGATCTTGGTTTTTAGGTCGCCCGACCCAGCGACCTGATCCGGTCACTCACACTCATTTTTTTCAGTATTTGTCTCTCTTATTTCATCGATTCTACTCGAATTTAGTTTAGGAATGGATCTAAGGCATCAAAAAATCTAGAAACTTGCCCAAAAATGTTGCCCAAACCTCTCTTTCACAGCTGTACTTAGTTTGTCAGTTCTGGGTGGAATTGAGGTCCAAAACCATGAACTAAGGATATTATCAAGGTCACAGGAACTCAGGGGATTCGACAAAAATCTTGTTTCCAAGCTTCTGAACGGAAACATGATCCTGTGGTTCCAAACCTGAAACCACCTCACGGGTTCCCTCCTCCTCACTCAAACAAACTCAATCCCTCTCTCCATTTCTTCTGGATTTTCGCCCTCTTCGCTCTTCTCTTTCCTCCTTTTTGGTTGCTTCCTCTCTGTTTCACCCTTTCTGTTTCTCGGCCGAACACCTTCACACGCCAACACACTTAAAACACAAAACCCTTAAAACGACCACACAAGCACACCATAACATACAAGTCGGTGGCGTAAACTTAAAGGAGATAAAGTGACACTTGTCACTTCCCTATTCAGCTGCAAGAAAATATCTCGCAAGTAATTTACCATAATGCCCCTCCTTGCAAAATTACTAAAACGCCTCTATATAACTTAGACCAGGATGAAATCCAACCGAACTCCGATTTCGGCATGCAACCCGTCGACGTTCTCGAGAAGTCGACACTTTCATAACGAACTTTTCGGATTCCCCAAACGAGGACCCGGTCAAAAAGTTAACATTTTAATGTTGTCCAAAAAGTCAACTCTTTGACCTAGGGGCAAAATCGTCATTTCCTCCTTAAATTTTCCAGTTTCACATTTCCTGTAGATCCAAGTCGTTACATAAGAACTTGAGAAGAAGATTCAGATTGAGAACTTGAGTTTCTATATTGGCTTTGAGAGATAAGGTTGCGGCTATGAGAGAGAATGAGATAGAGGAGAGAGCGCGTAGAGAGATAGGGTTGTGACTGTGAGAGAGAGTGACAGAGAGGAGAGAGTGCGCAAGTAGGGAAAGGCTGAGAATAAACGAGTAAAAATCTGTGTGTAAGGATCAAATCCTTGACCACGCGTGGTGTTTCCTTTTTTTTTAACAGTAGCTCGCATGTTTTTGGCATATGAGGTTGTTGTTTTCACAATTTGCAAAGATCTCAAGTTCTGAATTACTTTAGACAATAGTAGTCTTTTTTACTGATGCTAATTAAGGGGTAAAGACAATAGTAAATTTTTACTGTTGTCAAATAAAGGGTAAAGACACATGTATATTTGACTACTGATGTTATATTATACATTAGACAATATCAATTATAAAATTGATGTCTAAAGTAGTGCAGACGACAGTTTCATAAATTCTTTTGTTTATGTGGTGTTGTCTAAATAAAAATTTGGTGTAATGATTGGATGATTTTGGGAGTCAATATATATCACCGCTCGTCAATGAACATCGTCTCCAACATTATCAAAACACTTGCGGCATCACCCTTGACCACCAACGACTGACAACATAAAGGATGTGATGTTGTAATTGGCAAGGTTGTAGGTGAGACCGTTATTTAAGACCTTACCTTGTTGTGGTCGATGTGCGAATTGAGAGATAGAGAGAGAGAGAGAGAGAGAGAGAGAGAGAGAGAGAGAGAGAGAGAAAGTGAGAAAGTGATATGGCTGTGGTTGTCAGCGATGTGCAAGAGAGAGTACAACAGAGAGAAAAACGTCCTACTCGGTTTCATCGAGGAAGAAGGCACTACAATTAATAGTTATCACTCACATTAATACAATTTTGTTGTGTGGGATTTTTGTTTGCCAAAAATAAGGGATACAACAATATATTTTGTTGATACCATATCGGCTCAAACCAACCTGAGGCCTAACACCTCCAGCTCAAGCCCACTTGGACAGACAAACCTCTAGCAAGACCTAGCCAAACTTTACACGTGGACAAACCACAGCCTTCCACATGTCAATCTCACAGTGAATGCTCATTATCTCATATCAGAGATATAAATTCATTGCACAGATCACACCCTTACAAAAGGGGTTCACTTTTCCGTATAAAGGTAACTAAGCATTAACAATCCACGTCTACTTTTAAAAATTACTATTCATCACTCACTCCTTCACACAGACCCACCACTGACTTCGGCGTCGGAGTACCCTTATGCTGGTACCACACCGGTGTCTACCTCTGACCGTCCGACCAATTTCCCTATTTTGCAGGTTTGTCCAAGGACACGTGGCTGAGTAGCATTCGCCCCTAAGTTTGGCGCATTTTATGGATCAATAGTTTGACACTGTCTGTGGGAATTCTGACTAAGATTGCCCACCACTCTTCTAGGTTGAGCACCACATTCCCTTGTCATCAGTCAACATGCAAGACATCATGGACGGTGAAGTTACACCCGCATCGGGTCGGGCACTAAGAGACACTTCCCACGACGTAATTCGAGCACTAGAAATACTACAACATGACATGGCCGAGATCAAGGCCAAAGACGTGGTGGCCCAGTTGCAAGCCGCACAGGCCGAGCTGACCACACAGGCTAAGCTACGCCGTACAGACCGACTGTTCTCAGCCGAGGAAATTTTCCTCCTAAAATAAGGAGAGACCAAGACGCTATAGAAGTATGCCACCTCTTTCAGTCCAGAGTACTCTCGCTATGCTAAGATCGACGACAAGGACGCCTTCACCACTTCCAAGGGCGGTCTACGCGATTCCCAATTCAGGTACGCCGTACACACCCAAGGTTGGTCTAATTACAACGAATTAATGAAATAAGCGAAAATCCACACCAAGGCCGAGCTACTAACCAACAAGGGAATTGCTACACCAACCAACACTTATTAGCCCAGTATAGGGGACTCGGTTAACACATACTAACCGAGCCACTCCAGGCCCCAACCTACCCATCAGTAGCCGGCTCGAGCCAAAACCAGCACCAGAACTCTCTGAGCGGGAAAAAAAAAAGACTATTCTAGTTCCTATATCCCAAGGAAGAAGGGTAAGACCCACGGCGACCATAACCTCCTTCAGGGATAACGCCAACAAGATCACAGGCAAAATAACAACCGCACTGAGCGCCCCCCGCCTAGGTTCAAGTACGAGACCTACACGATCCTGAACACTTCCTACAAGAACTTGCTGATGAATGTGGAGGACATGATCCCTAAATCAACCAGGGCCCCCACCACAGGTCGATTTCCAAAGAACAATGGAATCTATTGTCAATACCACAAGCATAATGGTCACAGCATTGACCAGTGCGTAGCTTTCAGAGATCTGGTAGAAGCACTGGTCTGGGACGACAAGGTCAACCAATTCTTGCAGAATGCACCACAACAGCCCTGCCACCCTCAGATCAACACCATTACTAAGGGCATATCCATCTCTCCACCCCTAGCATCCAACCGATCTTGGAACGACTTCCTTCGTACCATAAATGTCACGACCCATACCAATCCCCCCGGGATTAACACGAGATGTGTCATGATTCAGTTTGACACGAAGTGTGATACAAGGGATAATTCAAACCTTCTGCCCAACCGGCTTCCAGAGTACGCAAGGATCCGGTGGAGGAGTGTGATGTCTCAGTCTCTACCACAGTCCGCATCCATGATCAACCTGAAGGGCATTAAAAACCATTAAAAACAATGAGTGGACAAAAAAAAATAAGTTCATATAACACATTTCATAAAAGACCTTTATGCCCTTCACTAAAAAGGAGGCATGCATTCGAAAACCATTTACACAAATCCATAACATATCAACCATATGTGGGAACTCAGCCCAAAACCGTAAATCCAAGTATGTAGATCATTGCCCAAATCCATTTACTATACACAAAACACAATTTCACAAATCCAAGAAAACGTGTTTACCAATATCATATAACCAATCCTGTCACGATTTCCAATGCTACGCGTGTGCTACCCGGGGTCACAAATCCCAAGTCTCCCCAGGGTCCACCCAGGTCAATGTCCGCAGATCAATGATCCTCCCTAGGGTCCACCCAGGTCAACGTCCGCAGATCATTGATCCTTCCTAGGGTCCACCCAGGTCAACGTCCACAGATCAATGATCCTCCCTAGGGGTCCACCCAGGTCATGTAAATCACCAATCCATAATCATCATGATAAAAATCATATCTATAAAACATATAAAACATTTATGCATGCATTACAGTTTAGAAATCAAGGTGCACTTATAGACCGTCCTATGCTGATACCTCAATACACATGCCAAAATGCCTTCCCAGGCTAAATACCGTCACCAAGACTCCCAAACCTGTCCAATTCACACTAAAGGGTTACTAACTACCTCATTAACCTCTCATTGAAGCCCCGTAATTTTCCCGAATTTTTAACTATTTTTAAACTAGATCCTAAACCTTCGGACATTCTGAACTATATCGAAATGATGTCTGATCGACACGAAACCAGTCTCAAAATGTTCGTTACATCAAATAGATTAAAAGTCATGTTGGACACTTTCCCGAACTACCCCCCAAGCACCCTCACGCGCCACCCAAAGGAGCAGTGCGTGAAGCCCACGCGCCAAAGACTGTTTGTCTTCAACCTTCGCAGACCGGCCAATTCAGACCAGTTCTGCAACCCAGTCCAATCCTAAGAACCTATTCATGTGACTAAAACAACAAAAAATGGCCAAAACCTTACCTTTTCGATCGAAGAATAAACGACCAACTTCCTCTGCTGCGTCCGGCCACCACAGGCCACCTCAGGCCACGAAACTAGTGCATAACGTCTCCTGGCAACGTCCAGAGTATGTTTCCATCGTTATAAATGTTCAACAAAAGCTAGAATAAAAAATGCCATATTTGAATCAGAATCAGTCCTCACAGTTTCTTACCTTTCAACTCCGTCGTGGCCACCGTTGAACTCGTCTCAGCCTCCGCTTTCTTTCTTATTCATATAACACGAGCAATAGGTGAGGTTTGAGAGGGTTGGGTTCATGATCACACACACACACTCTGTTTTACACTCCTTCGGTTGTCCTTCACCGAACACCATTTTCTTCTCACATCACATACTCATTCCTTTAGACTCACACACGAGCACATAGAAGGTATGGTGGTAGGGGGTATGTGTGTTTGTTTATCGATTGAAGAAGGAACAGAGTGAAGAAAATGAAGATATGTGCACGGGTTGAAGGAGAGAAGGTGAGGTTTGGTGGTGATGGTCAGATGAGATGAGGTGGACAGTGAGGATGAGTGATCTGAACGAAATTGATGCCTGGAAATGAGAGAGAAATGTGGAGGGAAATTAGAAAATAATATTATAATAATTAATTAATATTTTAATCTTAATTAATCACCTAATCCAAGGCTAGATCCAGTTTTTAGGGAAGCCACCAATGGGATGAGTGACACTTGTCATTCATCCAAGGGCCCCACAATTAATTAATCCCCCAATAAGATTTTAATCGAATCCCGAGCTGTAAATCTCTGATTTCGATCTCGTGACCATAACTTTTCTGTCCGACGTCTGTTTTCGACGTGCCGTCTGTCTACGGACTCGTGACGTGCCGAACTACGTCACGGTCATCGGCCCTCGTATGTTTGACTCCCCCAGTCAAAAGTCAATATTTTACCTACGACTAGGGGCAAAACGGTCATTTTACACCGTCCATCCGATTTCGCTCAACTAATCACCAAATTAACTCACTAATCCTCCATTAGTCACTAATCTAATCTGGAATTCGGGACGGGTCGTTACAACCTTCGCCCCTTAAATAATTTCGTTCTCGAAATTCCAACTATCACGGTTTCACAACCACTTCGTGGAAAGCAAAATCGACCTCACATCAAATGTACACTAGTACACCTACTAACCAGCACAATACTTATCTACACCCAGACGTTCCATCAACACTCACGTCGCGATGACCACACCTGGCCACGTCGAGTGAAATTGATCACATAATCCTAGTTGATACCACCTGACAATTCTGCTAATACGCCGACACTTCCCACACTGTCACTACTTGACAGTCGCTAGCCAAAACTGACGTTATACTCACTCATGGTTACACTAACCACCAACTCACTCCACTCGAGTATACGTATACCGACGTCTCACTTGACCGAAGTGTAACTGGACCCATCAGAATCACCCTGACCTAGTGTGTCACGACCCGGCCCATCTAACACAATATTGTTCGTTTTGGGCCCAGCCCTCACGGTTTTGTTTTCGGGAGCTTAGTGGCTTTGGGGGGGATTGGAACCCCAACGTTAAGCGAGTTGAGGCTGGTGCAATCCCATGATGGGTGACCTACTGGGAAGTTGCACGTGAGCTCCCGAAAACAAAACCGTGAGGGCTACGCCCAATTGTAAGACCCGGTCTTAGAAGCAAGAACTGTGAGCAAGACCCGTGAGCTTGGAATGGTAAGATCGGTGAACGATCCCACATCGCTCGGGGAGGGAAAAGGTGAAGTACCTTATATGTGTGGGCACGTATCTATCTAACACAAGGCCTTTTTGGGAGCTCAATGGCTTTGGGGGGGGGGGGGATTGGAACCCCAAAGTTAAGCGAGTTGAGGCTGGTGCAATTCCATGATGGGTGACCTACTGGGAAGTTGCACGTGAGCTCCCGAAAACAAAACCGTGAGGGCTGGGCCCAAAGCGGACAATATTGTGTTAGATGGGTCGAGTCGTGACAGAATGGTATCAGAGCTGGACCCTGACCGGAAGTGTGCCAGCGAGGACGTTGGGCCCCAAGGGGGGTGGATTGTATGACCCGGTCTTGGAAGCAAGAACGGTGAACAAGACCCGTGAGCTTGAGAAGTAAGAACGGTGAGCAAGACCCGTGAGCTTGGAAAGGTAAAGATCGGTGAACGATCCCACATCGCTCGGGGAGGGAAAGGTGAAGTACCTTATATGTGTGGGCACGTATCTATCTAACACAAGGCCTTTTGGGAGCTTAGTGGCTTTGGGGGGGATTGGAACCCCAAAGTTAAGCGAGTTGAGGCTGGTGCAATTCCATGATGGGTGACCTACTGGGAAGTTGCACGTGAGCTCCCGAAAACAAAACCGTGAGGGCTGGGCCCAAAGCGGACAATATTGTGTTAGATGGGTCGAGTCGTGACAGAATGGTATCAAAGCTGGACCCTGACCGGAAGTGTGCCAGCGAGGACGTTGGGCCACAAGGGGGGTGGATTGTATGACCCGGTCTTGGAAGCAAGAACGGTGAGCAAGACCCGTGAGCTTGAGAAGTAAGAACGGTGAGCAAGACCCGTGAGCTTGGAAAGGTAAAGATCGGTGAACGATCCCACATCGCTCGGGGAGGGAAAGGTGAAGTACCTTATATGTGTGGGCACGTATCTATCTAACACAAGGCCTTTTGGGAGCTTAGTGGCTTTGGGGGGGGATTGGAACCCCAAAGTTAAGCGAGTTGAGGCTGGTGCAATTCCATGATGGGTGACCTACTGGGAAGTTGCACGTGAGCTCCCGAAAACAAAACCGTGAGGGCTGGGCCCAAAGCGGACAATATTGTGTTAGATGGGCCGAGTCGTGATAGAATGGTATCAGAGCCGGACCGTGACCGGAAGTGTTCCAGCGAGGATGTTGGGCCCCAAGGGGGGTGGATTGTATGACCCGGTCTTGGAAGCAAGAACGGTGAGCAAGACCCGTGAGCTTGAGAAGCAAGAACAGTGAGCAAGACCCGTGAGCTTGGAATGGTAAGATCGGTGAACGATCCCACATCGCTCCGGGAGGGAAAAAGTGAAGTACCTTATATGTGTGGGCACATATCTATCTAACACAAGGCCTTTTGGGAGCTTAGTGGCTTTGGGGGGGATTGGAACCCCAAAGTTAAGCGAGTTGAGGCTGGTGCAATTCCATGATGGGTGACCTACTGGGAAGTTGCACGTGAGCTCCCGAAAACAAAACCATGAGGGTTGGGCCCAAAGCGGACAATATTGTGTTAGATAGGCTGAGTCGTGACATAGTGCACAATATCCAATGTCGATTTCACATCCTCAACTAATCCAATGGTATCGGGGCTAAGTCGACTACCAACACGCTCACAAACGTACCCCTGGAATATACTACATACCGCCACCAGGCACCACAAGCCTGCCCAGTATCGTTCCTCGAACAACGTACAGGGTACGTACATCCATTCATCAACCAGCCTACAACCTAGATCGTAGCCAATTATGTTTCAATTCTGGAGTCCATCTGTCCAATCCAGTACTAGACAGATCAAAAACTCCAACCCATCATCCATTTCGAGTCCCATGGTCACCCAACCAGCATCAATACGTCTACTCCTAATCACGTAATCATGAGGCCAATCTGACTCACGTCTACCAAGGCGTACCCATTCATGCCAAAAGAGCATCCAATCTTACACACGTCTACCTAGACGCACCAACTCCGAACCTATAAGTTACCCGCTTACTCGATTACTAACTCATATTCGATTGACTTCGAGAGGAAGCCAATCTCATCATTCGCACATCTAAGGCTGACCAAATCCGAACCTATCGGACACTTACTCGTTCGATTAATACACCATACGGGATTAACCTCAAAAAGAAGTTCAGTCCCAACATCCTCATACTCAAATATTCAAGACAGGGCAATAAACTCTCCACCTAACCTGATTATTAAGATCACGATCCAGATCCATCACCACATCACCTGATCGTCAACATCACGATCCTAGATCGTCACAACACCCCATATTTCCAACGTCCCAATCCCGATCCACATCGCGATCCAGATCCACCTAGGCTCCGCACATGCTCACTCAGCTAAGAATCCAACTGAAATCTGATCATATGGCCTTACACCCTCATGAATCCTTAGTTAGTCACATCACTCCTCAACCATTGCCCACATCTCAACATATCCGTCAAGACAAGACACGTCTTGATTGTGAGTTCTCTCCAATTACCTCATATCGATCCTTGGCATTCCACCTAAGAAAATCAAGGATGATCTAAGACAATGACATCAAAATTCATCCCACGTGAATGCAACCAAAAACTCATTGCATTCACCACACCACGTAACCCAACATCGTATGCCTCCAAGCGGAAAATGAGAACTCTTTTTCACCTAACTTCGAAATACCCGACTCCTTCTGATGACCCAAAACAAATCACAGGTCCACCTACCAATACACGATCAACGTACTGGTGATAACAACCATTATCTTCCATGGTAGAAAATGAGAAATCACCCTCAGTGACTTTGAAATACCCATTACCAATGTGGAATCAAGCACTCCTCTCGTCGCCTCAATCACAACCTCTCTCGATTCTGAAGTTCCAACCATGTCGGAACCAACACACTCAGACATCAACCACATGTCCGTAACCAGTCTAACCCACTACCAAGTTCGTCTATCAGCTTATACCGTTTATGTACATCCAAAAGGATATGGACCATTACTACTCGATCATCACGTCTCAATCCTTGCTGGATCCCATCCAGTCCAACTCTATCAATGATCCACTCCCGAACCACATATACCGAACATATGCCCAACTCGATGGAGTCACATCCCGACTTGTGACTCATCGTCATCACAAACACCGGCACCAGCACTAGCACACTAGCATTAGCATCAGCATCAACATTAGCACACACTATGCGAATCAGACAACCCTAGATCTTTGCTCATCCCGAGTAACGACCTAGTACCTTTGCTCAAAATTAGAGAAACTCTGCCTTCCTCATACCCAACAACTCTGGGTACAGTCACCCTAACAACTCATACCAAGAAAATAACTTTTCCTGAACGTCCCCTGATTCTCAACAACCACACCTACAACCACTCTCGATAGTAATTCCTGCCATAACTCGTGCAGACCCAACCACTAGACATGGCTATCGAGACTCCACATCCAACAGAATCAACCACCCTTACTAACTACTCTGTATCCCACTCTGGGATTCCATCGACAAATGCCAAACCTTGGTAACCTGTCCAACCAATCTTAACTTGACTCAACCGATGTCGTCTACCAGGTTGTCCATGACCTCAGCAGCACCAACTATCCATCACAACTAGAGTAGTACGACAACAAACTAGGTTTAACCGATTAATACAACCTTGACTATGGAGTGCAGTCCCATCAGTAAAGCTAACATGACATGCCCGACCGACGGTCTCGGCTCCGAAAAGTCGCTAGAACTAAACCACTCGCCGACTTACATTTCCGAACCATACACCAAACACTAGGGTTTCCTACAAAGACCATCGACTAACTCCATTGTACACATATCCTCTAACCCATCAATCACCACTAGGGTTCATCTTTCCAAACCATTCATCATGATTTAGAGTTCCAAAATCACACCATAGGGTTCCTCTGAACCCAACTTCCTTCTGCACTCGGTCCTGACATCGTATGGACGTCGATCAAATCCTACCGTCAACTCAATTTGGATTCCCCGAACCCAGCTACTCCCCACAATACAATTCACAACTCAGAATGAACTGACCATCTAATGGTCACAACTCCATAATATCGTCATAACAGATCCTACAACATCGTGAAAGAAGATCCCGACCTAACCGTCCCACAGTCAAAACTCTAAAGTACTATTACATTTATCCCTCAGTAGAGTCCCACACTGCCAAACCACGACAGAACTATGACATACTCAGGCATCAATTGCATAACCAACTATCCACGATTCAATCCTACTAACTATAACACTGACCTCCTAACTATGAGGTTGATAACGAACTCCAGCCCATAGAGACATCACATCCTCGACCTGCGGGTACCACGAGAGCAAACTTGCTCTGATACCACTTGTCACGACCCATCCTAATCCCTCTGAGCTTAACACAGAATGTGTCATGATCCCGTCTGACATGAAGTATCAGACAAGGGATAATTCAAACCTTCAGCCCAACCGGCTTCCAGAGCGCGCTAGGATCCGGTGGAAGAGCTTGATGTCTCGGTCTCTGCCACAGTCCGCATCCATGATCAACCTGAAGGGCAATAAAAACCATTAAAAACTGTGAGTGGATGAAAGGCAATAAGTTCATAAAACACATTTCATAAAAGGATGGCAGCTCGGACGTGCAATTCTACCACTCTTGCTAGGAAAGCCATCACCTAGCCAGCAGAAACCATGGTTGTCACTGAGTCCACCTACGATGTCGACCCAGTCGATCCCTGAGTTTCATAGTGCTTGCACGAGGGGCCGATCGAGGACCCCCGCAATCACCCCAAGTTGAGGAGATCGTCCTCTCACACGATTTCACCGATAGAAAAATCATGATCGGTACAACACTTAGCCCTGCCCTTCACACTGACCTGATCAAGTTCCTACGTGACAATGACGAAGTCTTTGCCATCGACTCAGCATCAGCCCGAGTTTCAAACCAGTCAAGCAAAAAAGGCACATCAACGACGATGAACGGACTGAGGAAATGAAGCTAGAAATTGTCAAACTCAGCACTATCCACTTTATCCGCAAAGCGGTCTATGTAGTCTGGGTGGCCAACTTCGTCTTAGTGAAGAAACCTTCTGGTGCATGGCGCATGTGCATTAATTTCAACGATCTGAAAAAAGCATACCCCAAGGACAACTTCCCCCTACCCAAGATCAACCAACTAGTCGACGCCACCACTGGGCATGAGCAACTCAGCTTCATGGTTGCCTACTTGGGGTAAAGACAAATCTTCATCCATCCTGCTGACCAGGTTGAAAGTCCTCTAACTTGAAAAACTCATCCACCACCTCAGATCGAGCAATGCCAATTTGGCTCGGTAGACCTGCAGCTCCAGATCTCAGTCCATTTCCTCGGCCTACAGCCGCTCAGCCTCCTCCCTGCACCGCTCGGCGTCTGCCCTCTGACACTCCGCCGCCCCAGCTTAACATTTCGCCTTATCCTTCGAGTGCTCTGCCTCCATTTCCAGACGCTCAGTCTCTGCCTTTTAGAGCACCAACTCAATGTGGGCTTGACTGACTTCGGCCACCCAATGCTCCACCTTAGACTTGGCTAGCCCAGTCTTCAGTCCCCTCTGGTGCTTCTCCTCCTTGACCCTCGACCACTCAATGTGGGCTTGACCGACTTTGGCCACCGAAGCTCCACCTCAACCTCTTCAGTTGCCAACCGAGCAGTGCTGATCTCCTCGTAGTACATGCTGAGCTGAGCCTTCGGCTGGTTCAACATCTGCTGTTGAACATGAAGTTTCTGCTCCAGCTCGGCCTTAGCTATGATCGCTAACTCGGCCTCCTATGACCACCTAGTTAAGGTGGTCAACTACTCCTTGAACTTAGTTTTCTCTTTGTCAACTGCGACAACTCGCCTCAGAGCTTGGGAGTACTTGATGAAAATTTTATCGAGGGAATGCACTGACAGACCAAAACTTAGAAACATTAAAACAATGACATACAATAAATTCACAAGTGTAACTTTAACCGAGCACTTACGTGAGAGGTAATGATAAGAGAAATCGACATCCACTCAGACATGGAACCCTCTAGAAGCTTGTCCAGCTCCATCATAGCACCGCTCGCGACACCATTAATGACCAGCAACAGCTTCTTGCACACCGCCATTGAGACTTCCTCCCAGTTGGCTTCCGGTTTAGTAAAACTCTCCAGACCGAGTCCCCTATGGCAACCATCTCTTCTTCATGCCGACCGATTAGATGATGAGAAAGTGGGAGAGGATGATGACATGGAAGCATTGTAGGATGTAAGGAAGCCACTGTAGGATGAGAGGGAGGTATTGCAGGATGCACCGATAGCGGAACCGACCACGATGGCTCAAAAATGCACGGAGAAACCTCTTGCTGGTGAGCGGGCGACTGAGAGAATGTCTGGGTCAAAAACGGTGGAGAAGGGTAAGCCATAGCCTGGATCATGCGTGGAGGCTCGGGGAACACTCTAGTAGGGTCCGGAACACCAGCAGAAGTCCTCACTTCTACAAAAAACTTTTCAAGGGCCCTCTAGACTTGCCTATCCTGCTAGGTGTCGTCTACCGTAACCTTGATCTCGATCGACCCCTCAGATTGACCCATTGGCTCGCGGTCCTCAAAATTATCCCCGTCCAATTCAATCACCAGGGGCAGATTATCACCGACTGGCCTAGACATCACGACGACCGGCTCAGAGAATGGAGCAGCTGTATTTGACCCCTCACCGGACGACATAGGCCCACGAGCAGTCGGCTGGGACGGGTCCCCGATCGACGTAGTCTTCGTTACCTTGGACTCCTTCTTCGACTTGGTCTTCTTGCCAAGGCCAATCAGTTGGCTCAACCTCTAAAACGCCTTCGTATCAAGGGTGGGAGTCCCCTGGGAGACTGGGCTGGCACTCAGTGCCTTTTTCCTCATCTCTTCGACTCATTCTGTGGAGGGAGTCCTGGCCGACCCAGCTACTTTCCCCTGCTCGGTCGAGTTTGTCATCTTTTGTTTCTTTGATTCACGAGCCTCTTGTGTCACTCGGGATGTGCATCCTTTGGTGTCTTTAGGAGCAACTTGAAAAACAGGACAAATGTCAACATACCGATCTATGTTGGGAATTAGTAACACATGAAATACAAAAACAAGTATCATTGACCTCGTGCAACACTTGCGGCACTCGGAGGATGTCCCGATGGCGCCAAGTCGGACTACACTTATTCCTAACCCACTGACAGATGATCTTCTCCTCCTCTGACGAGGTCACCTCTGGGAGTGTACCTACAAAAGCACAGCCAGGTCAGTCCACATCATACTGACAGGTATCATAAAAATAGTCACAACAAGGATAAGCTGACACGACCAATCCCAATCCCCCCGGGATTACCATGGAATGTGTCATGCTCTCGTCTGATAAGAGGTGTCAGACAAGGGATAACCTATTGCCACTGCCCAAACGGGCTTCCAGAGGGCACAAGGATCGATGGAGGAGGTGTGCGACGTCCCAGTCTCTGCTGCAGTCGCTTCCGAAATCAACCTGAAGGGCATTAAAAACAAAAGCTGTGAGTGGACGAAAATAAACAAGTCTGTTCAAAACATTTATAAGACATTTATGCCCCTCAGTAAAAACATATGCATGCACCAAAAGCCAAAAATCACAAATTTATTTAGAAATAACCATTAGGGCCTTAGCCCGGAAACCCAAGCATAGTTTCAAATCCCAAAAGTTAATCCAAGAGTTATTTCATAAATCCAGTAATATTCATTTATTATTTTTCCATCTCCGGCATCCCCTATGCCTAGCGTCCCTGACGCTTGATGTCCCCGACGTCATATCTCATGGTATTAAGCAACGCGTGCTGCCCGGTGTCTCACCGGGTCCATATCTCTGACATCCCCGATGTCTGACGTCCTTGACGTCTAATCATAGCAATCCTGCTCCTGGATCACTATACGGTCCGGTAGCTCCGTACAATGACCCCTCGCAGGCAATGCACCGTGACTTCTTCAGTGTCCCCGACACTTGGAGGAGACCAATATACATATCCTCATATCGAGATGGTTTTATGGAACACATTTTATTATTCATTTCCAAAATATCACAAGGGCCATGCCCCGAATTTCCATAAAACCGTTATAAGTCCAAATAGTTGATTATCAAATCCGAAATCATTTAATCAATTCCATTTTAGGGTCCGCGACCCGAAATTGCATATATAAATCAACTGGGCCCCTGGCCCGATTTCATAAGTCAACTGGGTCCCTGGCCCGATTTCCCAAATCAACTGGGCCCTTGGCCCGATTTCATAAGCCAACTGGGCCCCTGGCCCGATTCCCCAAATCAATTGGGCCGCTGGCCCGATTTCTTAAATCAATTGGGCCCCTGGCCCGAGTTCACTTTATCAAATTCGTAACCGTTTCATGAAATCATATCCGAACCACAATTATGAAAATCAGTGCAAATCCAGAAATCCTCGATTTACGCGCAAACACGTAACTCGCCTCGAAATGCGTGAAATCATATAAATTCACCGATATCCAAAATAAATCATAAAATCACAATTATAACAGTCATGAAAGAGTTATGCATGCATCGAATTTATATAACCAATGTCCACTCACAGACCGTATAACCGAGCGCCTCGATACGCGTGCCATAGGCCTTCCCGGGCCACACCACTATCACCGGGACTCCCAATCCTATTCAAATTACATTAGAGGGTCACTAACCTCTTCATTAACATCCTATTAATGTCCCGTAATTTTTCCGAATTTTTAAGTTTTTTTAAACTGGATTTAAAACCATCGGACATCCCGAACAATATCGAAACGGGGTCCGATTGACACGAAACCAACGCTAAAATGTTTGTTACATTGCATTGGACAAAAGTCATGTTGACCTCACCTCGAGATTCGTGCCCACGCGCCGTCACGCGCCACCGTGAGTGGCTGCGCGTGAAAGCCACTCGCCTGCTACAGTCATCGTTCCAACCCGTATGTCTGTAAAACGGGTCCATTTGACCCGTGAGATGACCCGATCCGTTTACTGTCAAATCAACCTTAATCCTTTCAATTGAACATTCAAATAGGTTCTTTTTAAGTCTAATTAGAGGTCTGTAAACCTAATTACAAAAATCCTTACCTAAAATCCAACGACTCGAAGATGAACATCGAAGAACATCTGGGCACCGTTCATCATTCGGATTTCATCAATTCCACTGGATTTCCTTAAATTGTTCCATTGAGAAGCTTCGTTGGACCAAGGTAAACTCATTTCCTAATCCAATTTCATCGTTTAATCCCTCTAGAATCACGACTCAATCCTCAAGCTTCTCCTCTGTCACCAAGTCTGTTCAGAGCCAAAAGGTTGCCAAAACTCGTCGTTCTTGAGCTGATTGTGATCGAGGGAATCCCAGAAGGCTCAAATTGAACTCCAATTCGATCCTCAGAGATCATAGCTCAAAATTCGAATTTCCCTCCATTGCTCCAAAATTTCAATTCGCGGTTTCCATTCCCCTCTCAGTCCCTCGTGTTCTCCCTCAACTAATTCTTTCTACAAATCACTCAGTTTCCATTTGTATAATCAATTGTGGAAAGAAGATTGATAATGGCCAGAATCCAACTCTCACCTCCCTGTTTTGCTTGCTCACGGGTAAGGAAAATGTGTGAGAGTGATGAAGGCTGATCAGAAATAGGAGGGAAGAGATGAGATGAACGGATGAGATGGAATCTGGGGAGTGAGATGGATGGCTCAGATTAAAAGCAGAGGTTTAATCCTAATTAATTCCATAGTGGAACTTTAGCATATAATTTATGATTAATGGAACACGATCCAATCTAGCCAATGGGTGAGTGACACTTGTCACTCATCCAAGTGTCCTCCAACCACCATTTCAGAATAAAATAATCGACACGGTTACCGAGCCGTAAACTTCCTCGATTTCACGTTTCAGACCATAACCTCCTCGTACGAAGTCCGATTTTGGCGTGCCGCCTGTCTATGGATTCGTATCGACCCGCACTACATAACAATCCTTGGCCGTTGGCAATCGGACCTCCCGATCAAAAAGTCAACATTTTCCCCCATTTCGTCCAAATTACGAAAACGCCCATGAACTTCCGAACGTCATAACTTCTTCCAAGAATGTCGGAATCGAACGTGCCACCTGTCTATGAACTCCAGACGTCCCAAACTACGTCACGGTCATTGGTCAAAGTTCGTTTGACCGTCCGAATAAAAAGTCAACGTTTTGCCCACGCCTAGGCGCAAAACGGTCTTTTTGCACAATTCGTCCGAAATCACTCAACTAATCCTGGATTAGTCATTCTAAATCATAATTAAATAATATTAAATCCTGATACTCGGGACAGGTCGTTACAATCTTCCATCCATAAATAATTTCGTCCTCGAAATTACCAATATCCTTATTCCACAACCACCTCGTGGAAAATCAATTTGGCCTCACATCTGTGTACACTTGTACAACCACTAACCAACACAAAGCTCGTCTGAACTCAGACGTCCCATCTCGGTCTCTCACCGTACCGACCATACTCGACATCGCGAGTGAAATTGATCACCTGATCCTTGTCAATTTACCATTTAGCTGACTCCTTCAGTTTGTCGGTTCCATTCAATCATCAATCTATAAGACGTCTGCTCCCCCCTGGGAGTTACCGAAACACACCTGTCAGTCCATGCTGACACCATCAGTCACACTGTCACCACTAAGCTTTACCACCCTGGTAAGGCTCCAACCATCGACTAATCAGTGACAACACCCCATACTACCACTCGCTCAAAGTAGCGTAAGATCAACCACATGATCTCAATTCGCAGGGCATGCCCAAACCTGCGACATATATTAATCTCAATGTCCATAACCGCCGACTCCGTCAGCGAACCATAACGCTGGGAAAAATCGTGGCGTGATAACATCACGCAAGGCTACTCGTGGTTTCACTGACCACCAATTCACTCATCCTGAGTGTACATATACCGTCAAATTACTCAATCAAGTGGTGTAACTGGAACACATTGAATGCCAGCCCAGCAGTGATCACACATCTCAATACTAGGGTTCTACTAGCCATCCACGGCTGAGAGCGCCTACTCATACAATCACTGAACCCGACAAAATCACTCTACTCAGCGCACAGTATCCAATGTCCAGTCCACAAACACAACCAAACAAATGATATCGGGACCAAGCCAATTACCACCACGTTTAATCACACACCACTGGTACCTCCTATGTACCGCCATTAGGCACCACTCAGCCTAACCAGTATCAATCCTCGTATAACGTACCCTGTACGTACATCTATCCACCAATCCTCCTACAACCACCTAGGTCGTGGCCAAACGCGTTCTAATACTCTAGAGTCCATCTGTCAGATACTGTACCAGACAGATCAAAACTCCGACCCAATATCCATTTCCAAATCCGAATCCGAAATCATTATTCCGTAAGCTAGCATTGGAATAATCATTCCGCACCCAAATCCAGTAATCCACTTTCGAGCTTCGAAATCGAATCCTGAATCGTCACCCAGAAATTCGGTTCCAAAACTCAAAATCTCGTTCACGTCTACCGAGACGTACCAAAACCGAACCTATCGGTTACCTGCCCAAAACACTCGATTGACTTCATAGGGAAGCCAATCCCAATATCCACATGTCTAAGGTTGACAAAAAATCCGACCACTTCGGAAACCTATTCACCTGAGTAACAACCATATGGACTCCACTCCGAAAAGAAGTTCAGTCCCGTCATTTACAACTCACATACCAAGGTAAGAGTGATAAACTCTCCACCTATCTGGATCATCAAGATCACGATCCAGATCCATCACTACGTCATCCGACAAGTAACATCACGATCCTAGATCATCACCATGCCCAAAGTTCACAACATCACAATTCAGATCCACCTAGGATCCACACATGCTTACGTAGCTAACAATCCATCTGAAAACCAATCGTAGGGTCCTACACCCTCATTGAATCCTTCGTCAAATTCCCATAGGTGGAATGGCGACCTCGATTTTCACCACCAATTCCAGAATCATACACAACTTCTTGTGTCCAATGACCCCAAGCCAAACATGGGTCCACCCACCAATACACGCTCAACGTACTGGTGGCAATAAATCAAGTCTGCTAGGGCAGAAAACAAGAAGTCAACCCCAATGACTTCAGAATACCTATCACCGATGCGGACACGAGCACTACTCTCGTCTCCACAATCACCATTCTCCCCGAATCGGGAGTTCCAACCATGTTGGAAACAGACATGCTCCCAATGAGATGTCAAGTCCAACCACTGGACTGCCCATATCATCACCTTCACAGGTTCAACACTCGGTTTTCCAAGTCATTCACAATTACATATCCCCACATCAACACCACCCAAAGATTTTCCTCGACTTTTCCAATTTCAATAATTTCCTTGTACTTTCTGGGGATATAAAAAGTATGCCATCTTACCAATCTCGGAGTTGACAACAACTCCCCAAAACCACAAGTTCTCATAACATAGGGAACATCATCCCAAGATTCCTCAAGTCTCAATCATACCTTTTTATCCATTCATCACTTGTCATCTCATAACTGTTGGGACTTATCCCAACAAGTCACAACCTCCTCTGGATCCCATCCAGTCCAAGGCTCAACCGCCACTGAGTCGCAGATATCGATCATATGTCCATCATGACAGAGTCACATCCCAAGTCGTGGCTCATCGTCATCACAATCACTGACACCAGCACCAGCGCTAGTATCACCGACACTTTCCTCAACACACAGGCATCCACACTAGCACACGAACATCACATGAACATCCACGCTAGCACACGAACATCCACGCTAGCACACGAACATCACATGAACATCCACGCTAGCACACGAACATCCACGCTAGCACACGAACATCCACACTAGCACACGAACATCCATGCTAGCACACGAACATCCACGCTAGCACACGAACATCCACGCTAGCACCCTGTGTGCACAGTTGATACCCTGGATCTCCGTTCATACCGAACGACGATCCCGTATCACCACTAGTACCCCACGACTATGGGTACCTCTAATTTGACCATCGGCACCTCAGGATAATGAACGTTCCTTGAACGTCCCCTGATCCTCAAGTGTTAAAACCACACTAAATACCCTCGATAACTAGTCATCTCGACACAACTGTCGACCAACAGTCATCGTTGTCAAGATCTGTATTCACACCTCACACTATTATTCAATCCAACACGGAATTCCATATTTTATCTCATAACCGTACCCGTGGATCGAATCCCATAATCCTGACTAGACTCACTAGAGTCATCCACATGGTCATCCACGACCTACGCCGCTCGTCGCAGCACACATTCCCATTTAAAGTTCACTTTTCATGTCCATCAATTATAAATTAGGGTTCCAAAATCACACCCTAGGGTTCCACCGAACCCAACTGCCTTCTGCAGTAAAATCCACAACCTGACCGACCCCGCGGTCCTGTCATCGTATAGACGTCCAATCCAATCCAATCGTCAACTCAACGTGGGTTCCGTCGTGGGTTCCGCCAAGAAGGTCATCGGCTAACTCCGATGCACCAACACCCCGTACACTAGCCATCACCACCAGGGTCCACATTTTAGACCATTACTCAACTGAGTTTCGCATTTCCATATCATTATCCAAATGGGGTTCCCTGAACCCGGCTGTGCCTAGTAGCACAACAATCCATCATTACATGGCCGAACCGACGGTCCCACATTACTAGTTAATCACAAACAACCCCACTTAGGTTGAATCACGTTAACGCACGGCGTATCGGGCCAAACACACTTTATCCACTACTCAAACCCAAAACTATCTATCTGGTTGACAACGGAACAGCAGCCTAAAGAGACATCACACCCTCGACCTTCACGCACAGAAGAGCAAAACCTGCTCTGATACCACTTGACACGACTCATCCCAATCCCCCCGGGATTACCATGGAATGTGTCATGCTCCCGTCTGACAAGAGGTGTCAGACAAGGGATAACCTATTGACACTGCCCAAACGGGCTTCCAGAGTGCACAAGGATCGATGGAGGAGGTGTGCGACGTCCCAGTCTCTTCTGCAGTCGCTTCCGGAATCAACCTGAAGGGCATTAAAAACAAAAGCTGTGAGTGGATGAAAATAAACAAATCTGTTTAAAAAATTTATAAGACATTTATTCCCCTCAGTAAAAAACATATGCATGCACCAAAAGCCAAAAATCACAAATTTATTTAGAAATAACCATTAGGGCCTTAGCCCGGAAACCCAAGCATAGTTTCAAATCCCAAAAGTAAATCCAAGAGTTAATTCATAAATCCAGTAATATTCATTTATTATTTTTCCATCTCCGGCATCCCCTATGCCTAGCGTCCCTGACGCCTGACGTCCCCGACGTCATATCTCACGGTATTAAGCAACGCGTGCTGCCCGGGGTCTCACCGGGTCTATATCTCTGACATCCCCGATGTCTGACGTCCTTGACATCTAATCATAGCAATCCTACTCCTGGATCACTATACGGTCCGGTAGCTCCGTACAATGACCCCTCGCAAGCAATGCACCGTGCTTCTCCAATGTCCCCGACACTTGGAGGAGACCAATATATATATCCTCATATCGAGATGGTTTTATGGAACACATTTTATAATTCGATTCCAAAATATCACAAGGACCCTGCCTCCAATTTCCATAAAACCGTTATAAGTCCAAATAGTTGATTATCAAATCCGCAATCATTTACTCAATTCCATTTTAGGGTCACCGACCCGAAATTGCATATATAAATCAACTGGGCCCCTGGCCCGATTTCATAAGTCAACTGGGCCCCTAGCCCGATTTCCCAAATCAACTGGGCCCTTGGCCCGATTTCATAAGTCAACTGGGCCCCTGGCCAGATTCCCCAAATCAACTGGGCCCCTAGCCCAATTTCTTAAATCAATTGGGCCCCTGGCCCGAATTCACTTTATCAAATCCGTAACAGTTTCATGAAATCATATCTGAACCACAATTATGGAAATCAGTGCAAATCCAGAAATCCTCGATTTACGTGCAAACACGTAACTCGCCTCGAAATGCATGAAATCATATAAATTCACCGATATCCAAAATAAATCATAAAATCACAATTATAACAGTCATGAAACAGTTATTCATGCATAGAATTTATAAAACCAATGTCCACTCACAGACCGTATAACCGAGCGCCTCGATACGCGTGCCATAGGCCTTCCCGGGCCACACCACTATCACTGGGACTCCCAATCCTGTTCAAATTACATTAGAGGGTCACTAACCTCTTCATTAACATCCTATTAATTTCCCGTAATTTTCCCGAATTTTTAAGTATTTTTAAACTGGATTTAAAACCTTCGGACATCCCAAACAATATCGAACTGGGGTCCGATTGACACGAAACCAACGCTAAAATGTTCGTTACATTGCATAGGACAAAAGTCATGTTGACCTCACCTCGAGATTTATGCCCACGCGTCGTCACGTGCCGCCGTGAGTGGCTGCGCGTGAAAGCCACGCGCCTGCTACAGTCATCGTTCCAACCCGTATGTTTGTAAAACGGGTCCATTTGACCCGCGAGATGACCCAATCCGTTCACTGTCAAATCAACCTTAATCCTTTCAATTGAACATTCAAATAGTTTCTTTTTAAGTCTAATTAGAGGTCTGTAAACCTAATTACAACAATCCTTACCTGAAATCCAACGACTCGAAGATGAACATCGAAGAACATCTGGGCACCGTTCATCATTCGGATTTCATCAATTCCACTGGATTTCCTTAAATTGATCCACTGAGAACCTTCGTTGGACCAAGGTAAACTCATTTCCTAATCCAATTTCATCGTTTAATCCCTCTAGAATCACGACTCAATCCTCAAGCTTCTCCTCTGTCACCAAGTCTGTTCAGAGCCAAAAGGTTGCCAAAACTCGTCGTTCTTGAGCTGATTGTGATCGAGGCAATCCCAGAAGGCTCAAATTGAACTCCAATTCGATCCTCAGAGATCATAGCACAAAATTCGAATTTCCCTCCATTGCTCCAAAATTCCGATTCTCGGTTTCCATTCCCCTCTCAGTCCCTCGTGTTCTCCCTCAGCCAATTCCTTCTGCAAATCACTCAGTTTCCATTTGTATAATCAATTGTGGAAGGAAGATTGATAATGGCCAGAATCCAACTCTCACCTCCCTGTTTTTCTTGCTCACGGGTAAGGAAAATGTGTGAGAGTGATGAAGGCTGATCAGAAATAGGAGGGAAGAGATGAGATGAACGGATGAGATGGAATCTGGGGAGTGAGATGGATGGCTCAGATTAAAAGCAGAGGTTTAATCCTAATTAATTCCATAGTGAAACTTTAGCATATAATTTATGATTAATGGAACATGATCCAATCTAGCCAATGGGTAAGTGACACTTCTCACTCATCCAAGTGTCCTCCAACCACCATTTCAGAATAAAATAATCGACACGGTTACCGAGTCGTAAACTTCCCCGATTTCACGTTTCAGACCATAACCTCCTCGTACGAAGTCCGATTTTGGCGTGCCGCCTGTCTATGGATTCGTATCGACCCGCACTACATAACGATCCTTGGCCCTCGGTAATTGGACCTCCCGATCAAAAAGTCAACATTTTCCCCCATTTCGTCCAAATTACGAAACGCCCCTGAACTTCCGAACGTCATAACTTTTTCCACGAATGTCGGAATCGAACGTGCCACTTGTCTATGAACTCGCGACGTCCCAAACTACGTCACGGTCATTGGTCAAAGTCCGTTTGACCGTCCGAATAAAAAGTCAACGTTTTGCCCACGCCTAGGGGCAAAACGATCTTTTTGCACAGTTCGTCCGAAATCACTCAACTAATCCTGGATTAGTCATTCTAAATCATAATTAAATAATATTAAATCCCGATACTCGGGACGGGTCGTTACATAAGCAAACATAGGGACCAACCCTTGAGGCTCATATCTTGGAAGACCGAGGGAATGCCCTCTCCTTCCCAGTTCCCACCAACAAATATGAACTTATGTTTATACGTTTTCTGGGCGGATGGCAGATTATAGATGTACTCCCCTCGGGACATCTTGTCCCTACACCGAGCACCCTACACCGAGCATGTACCCAGCCCTTACTCTGTTGCTGCTAGGCAAACTTGTACAGATACACCACTTAGGCTTAAGTCAGTGAACTCTGCTTGGCTCTGTGGAAGGCGGCATACAAGCGCATTAGGATAATCCAAACGTTCGGATTTTGGCTGACCAAGCGTTACCCCTAGACTCCGAACCATTTCCCTCAGCTAGGGATGCAGAGGGAATCTGACCCCGTGCTTAAACAGCTCAGTGTAGAAGAGCGCGAACCCCTCTAGTGGCTCATTGGGTAATTCGGTGGGACCGAACACCCTCAGCTCTACATCGGAGGACACCGCCCAGGCCGACCAAAATTTCTTAACGGTCGGTTATGTCTCTTTGCTCTCCAGACCATCTATCGTGAACTAGATCGTCGCGATAGGCACCGCGGTCGGTATATCCTCTTCCTCCAACTCATCTTCAGCTGGAGCACCGATCAGGGTAATCTACCCAGCCTTTCGAGCGGCCTATCGCGACGGTCGGTATACTTTGATCGGTGGGGGCATTTGTGCCCGTTGATTCTAGGATTAATTAGGTAATTTTTCTCATGCAATTATGATTATTAACGATTTTTAAAAATATTGTGTAAGGATCGATTACTAGCTTTGTTAAATACTAAAATATCAAATAAATTGGAATTCGTTTAGTTATTGGCTAATTGTATTGACGGTTACCATACGAATATCAACGGTCCAAAACCCTCGATTATTTTGGTAGGCACTGATTACCAAACAATCTCCAACTAGGTTACTTTTTTACCTATATTTGATCTTTATTTGGTATTCTAAGAATATCAATGGTGGGATCCAACGCGTTATCACTTTCCCTAAGAAGGTTCGATGTCCCAAAGCTGCTGCTATACCACTTCCCCTCACTTGCAACTTGTTAACTTTCTTTGTCGATTGAGTATTCAAAGTTAATCTACAATCAACTGTGTAGCGGATCACACTGATCGACCTCGAATGTCAATAAAGCATCACACATGGTGGCGGGACATATCTATATATATATATATATATATCTATATATATATATATATCATGATCAACAATGATAATATATCATCCTTAAATCACTTTAATTATTTAATTATCTAACTAATTACGTACCCAAAAGAAGATCCTTTCAGATTAGGACCTCTAAATTTGCCTACTTCCTGAATTAATTTCAAAAAATTAATTATTATTATTATTTTCTAAGGAGAGGGCCAAGGGGAATCTCATCCCTTGTGTGTGTGAATGCTACATTAGTGGAGTATGAGATGAGGGCCTCCCTTCATTAGTTCCTATTAAAATCGTTGTTCTCAATTCAAAGCGAAATCAGGTCTCTTTCTCTATCAGCTGTCATGATCTATGTTTTTTATTTCTATTTTTGAAATTTTTTGTAGTACTTAAATATCTTAGATTCATTTTCATTTATATATTACGTGCACCTTCATGAACCTATAGTAGACCAGTGAAGCTAGCACCAGCTGTCATGTACGGGACAAATGTATTTTTATGGGGGTATATACCTCACATAGGGCTCTCTATCGATCTCAAGCCCATAAGAATTGTTCTATATCAATATGTCAGTTGATGCCCTAACCCTAGGTAGCATATATATGATAAATATATAATGGTGCCTCTTAACTCTCGATGCCTCCAAAACCCTATCGCTATTGGCGTTGCATTGCATGATTAATTAGTTTTGGAGATATTTGTGCTTCATGACATTATATCATCATCAACTTAACTAGTTATATACAGGGAAGAAAATATCGGGCATATCGCCAATATATCGGTATGTTGCCATTTTTTACCACCGACATGTAAGTAAGGGGTGAAGGAAAATCTTCCCAAAAAATCGGAGGTTTCGGCCAATATCGGAGATTATCGGCTCGATAATCTTCGATATTGGCCAAAACCTTCGATTTTGCACCGAAAGCCGCAACCTAGAAAATGAAATTGACATTTGAAACCCAATGAAGTGAACATAAATTGAAACCCAATGAACGCCGAAATTGGAAAAACGAAAACCATAAATAGAAATATCACGGATTGAACAGAAATTGGCCCAATTATTCAATCCTACACAAACATTCAAACATGCAATTATACACTTGGACACGGACGAACATAAATTGGGAAGCAAACAAATATGGATTTCACTCACTCAATCAATACAATTTGGTGGGTAGTCTGCAATTTTGGAAAAATTCAAACAATACTCAAACACTCACTCATGGACTCACCGAGGCGGCCCCTACAAATTGCATCTACAAATTCATTCCAAGCAATATACCTTCGACTTCGAGAGAGCATAAATTGGGGGCAATCCTCGAAGAAAACTTCGAAACACTCCTCGAATCTGTCGACAACCGAAGCACAGCACTCGAACTGAACCTCTCTATTTCTCTGCTTCTCTCAGCCTACTTAGCTACTCGTCGACCCTCGACGATCGCTCTACCCCTCGCGTTCTCTCTGTGGCTCTCGCCGTCTCGTCCTCACGGCCACGACCGCCTCACTCACTAGGGTCGATGGGAGAGTTCTAGACTAATCTCTCAGTCTCGCCCTCACGCCTTCACGCGGATCGATCGATCTGTTGAGTAAAGAAGCAAAAGCAAGTAGTGTGAATGAAACGAAACGTTGCGTTTCATTTCTTTTTTTAACCCTTTTTTTATGCTTAAACATAGATTACCATTTACCAATTATGCTTAAACATATATTACTAAATATTAAAGATCTTTTTTCTGCTTATTTTTAGTGCAACATTATTAATAAAATTATTCTTAGTGCAGTATTCGGTAGACATTCAACTTGTTTTTAATGAAGTTCAATGTGTAAAGTATTCTTAGTGCAACATTATTAATAAAATTATGTTTTAATTTAAGTTTATCTTTAAAATTTTGTACTGTTAGTTATCGTCAAACCTATATTTTATCATATTATTCTATCATATATTTATTATATCAAAATCATTTTATAGTTTTTATTAGTCATATATAACCATTATTGAGTACTTTAAATTTTTCCCAAAGTTTCATTCCAAATTTCCAATTTTTAAATCGAATTTCCGTTATTTTTGTTGATCGTAAACGATATCGATATCGATACCGATATTTGAGGCGAAATATCCGTAAATTTAACTAGTAATATATCCGTCGATATCGATATTTCAATTTTTGACTATATATCGTATATGCCGATCGATTGATGCCTTTCCATCCCATCCCATCCCGTCCCATCGCAGCAAATCGGCCATAGGGCGAACCGATTCATCGGTGGAATCTGGTCAAGAAATTAAAAAAATTAAATCATGCCATATACTGTAGTTCTTATATATAATTCACTTCAATTTTTTGTTTTTTTAAGGCTACAGCATTAATACCCTAAACTTGAATTGCTAACAGGAAGAAAATGAAATAGAAGTGAAAGAAAATATATAGTGAGTTGTAAAATATCTTGATCTGAAGTTTTACAATTTGGACAGATCAAATTAAGATCAAATTAAGCACTGGAAAAGAAGTAGGTGAAAATGTGAGAATGAGTAGCAGAAGATATGAAAGCAGTTGCTTAATGCCCATGCAGCAGGAAAAGGAAAAGGAAATGGAAATGGAAAGGCAAGTTACTTGCTGCCAGTTGACCTGAGCGCGCGCCCATAGTCCTTCAAAATTGGAAAAGTAGTCTGCCTTCCCCATCATCTTCCTGCTTCCTTCATTTCAGACTCACTACCGTCTTCATAAAGATAAACCTGCGCAGTTACAATGTAAAGCAATTCAGTAATGGTCCATCAGCAACAAAATTAACCAAAATATTAAAGAGAGCTGACGAGGATGAAGTCCTCTGTTCCACGCAAAACCGGAACAGAACAGAGTGACGCAAAACAGAGCAGAGCAAAAGTAACTTCTACATGAAAACGGCGTTCAAGTTTTCTTAAGACGACGCCAACGGAAACTATTAAAGCTTCTGTATGGGCAAAAACAATGGCTAATGGCTAATGGCTAATGGCTAATGGCCGATGGCTTAATGGAATTTGTAGTAATTAGAAAGAAAATAAAACAAAACCACTCACCAAAAATGTACATGAAGATGATCGATGACGACAAACGAAATTTGGAGCAGTGACGATGAAATTCATTAATCGCCACGGATATTCAAAACCAATCCATCTGATCAACGATTACAGCTACTAGCTACCTAACCCCCCATTCCCATTACATTATGATCAGCTCCAAAATTACGGAAGCTCCTTTTTTTTTTCCTTTTTTTGTGGGTTTACTTTCTAGTATTTAGTATGTTTAATTTAATTCACCGGCGGCCATAACATATATAATCACTCTGATACTGCACCGGTATGTTATTGCCAGTGGTTTCCATTGTGCACCAGATAGAGACGGCCAGCAGTCGCACTAGCAGGGTTGTTTCCATGGCCGTGGCCATGGACATGATGGCAAAGATTGGCACAGTTAGGAACCTTGGGGAGAGATTTCTGAAACGGCGCCATTGTGGGCGACGACTGGGACGTTTGACGGAGGGATCGGTCCATAGGGATGAACCTGGGAGTGGACGCGTAAGCAGCAGCGCTGAAATAGTTGTTGGATGAGGAGGAAGTGCCGGAGGAGGAGGCCGAGGAGGAAGATGACGGGGGCGATGATGAAATTTTGGTCGGTGTTTTGGCGGGGACGGGTGAGAGGAAGGCTCTGATCTTCAAATTGGCGAAAGGCGGCGGAGATGCTGAAGTTGCTGCTCTGTCGTATTCCTCAACGAGGTTGTGGAGATCCTCGTCGGATTTGATGGATACGAGGGCGTCGAGATCCTCGGTCGGTAATTGACAACGTAGGCTCACGACCGTTACGGATGGCCCACAATATTCTCCCAGCTTCAACAACAGTTCTGTAATCAACATATACACCAAATTAATCCCGCGAACCGCTACGTCATCAATGTTCAATCCAACATGTTCAAACGAAAGAAAAATGGAAAATGAACTGACCGGAAAAAGTGATGGAGCGGTTAACGGCGAGGACGCGGGTTTCGCCGCCGAGATAACGGAGCCTGCCGTCGGGGTAACGGGGGATGATTTTGCCGCCATAACTGCAGAGGAACTTGATGTTGGTGAGCTTGGTGGGATCAGGTGACCGTCCAACCATGGTTCTTGGGTTGGGGGACTTAATTGGGATTTTAAGAAAGAGGAGAGAGATATGTTGGAGGTTTGTGCTTAAGCCTAAGTCTGGTACACTTCGGTTCTTATTTATACAGTTTTCTTAGCTTTTTCAAGGGGCTGGGTTGGGTTGGGTCGGGTTTGGGATAAAGTGAAACTAACGATAATTGGTGGGTCCGCATAGGAAGCTTGCGTAGTTACCCACACGGCTGGACTGTTAAACTGTTAAACTGTAAACTGTTTTAAGGCTAAAACAAACTACAAGTCCAAGTGCAACTTTTTTCCATTTTGTACCCAACCAAACTCACTCCTATTGGTACTTTTACCGTTTGAAGTTAATTGATAATGTCATAGATGTTCAAGTAGAAATTGAATATGTTTGCAAAAGGCTTTTTGATTTCTACAAATAGTAAATAAGAAGTTACTATGTAGAAATTGAATATGTTTGCAAAAGGCTTTTTGATTTCTACAAATAGTATTTACTATTTGTTAAGACACTTTAATATTTAAGTTAATTTTAAGAGAGAAATTACAAATAACTATAAAAGTAATGAATCAAAATACCAAAAAAATTGAGGTGATGACCTTTATTTATAGTGAAGTATTGAGTGTCATAAAATATTTTGATTGATTGATAGATCTTATAATTAATAAATAATTCTTTGTAATAAAAGATATTATTTTAATAATTGACTGTTAATAAAAATTAATTGACATGGAAAATAGTATTATTATTAAGGTTTTAATTTGATTAAATAATAAATTTAACTAGTAAATATATTATTTAACGTGTCGTTGTCGGTGAGCCGTTAATCTTATTACCATGAGCAATTTACATATTATAGGAATTATGGGCCATGTGGTAGCTCTATAATTTTCAGGTGATTTTTGATTCCACAAAGTCCCTGCATCGTTTAGGAATTCAGAGAATCTTACGGAATGTAATTTTTTATGGTAGTCCTATCAAACCATTTTTGGAGTAAGACCCCGCCTTATATTTTATTGTTCTTGTGTCAAAATAATTTGTTTCAACTCGGACTGTGACATCAAACAGATACAAATATGTATTAGGCTTAGAGCTTGCATGATTTGGGTTTAAAGATTAGAGATTTTCCATTTTGAAATTTCTTCCACCATTCATGATTGAAGGTCCCATTTGTTCTTGTTTAATGAAAGTTTTGTAACCTCCATTTCCAAAAACAGAATCTTTTCACTTACTTTGACATTAGCCTTGCGTAATGTTTTAGTTTCCTTAGTTCTTAGCTGGCAACTGTTGTGAGGCACTCATTCCTATGTCTCATGGGTGCTACTCTTTGTCATATGCTTGAATGAGTATAAATTATCACTAGGTTCGAACTCTTTGAGAGATGATCCTGAGGTACACTTTAGACGAACCGGTATTTCAGATTTAGTTTCTAGCCGATTCTGAGTATTGAATGAAGACTTTGGTGTGAGCCGGATATCGGTTTGGGACTCAGGTGAAGGCGATGAAGCTGATGAGTTACCGGCTAGTCATGGTTGTTAGCCGAGGGAGTTACTAGCAGTTTGAGATATTGTTATAACCATGGGTTATGACTGAGGTCAGGGTTATCATGCCAAGTTTATCTCGCCTCCATGATCAGTGGGTTGGTGTAGGCGGTGACCCCTAGAGAGGGATTATTTTTTAGTTATATCCCTGGTCTGATGGTTTTTAGGGTTAAGCATCAAGTCCTAGAGTAATTTTAGAAATTCGCTTAGTTTTCAGATGGGAGCAGGACTGAGTACATTTTTTGGGGTGTTTTTCGAGGAAAGTCCTGCCATTTTGGTATCGGGTATCAAAGCAAACTGAGCGATGTTGTCCTAGAATTCCAGCTCGCAGCTTCACTGCTGGATATACGGTCAATGAACTTTGTTTTGTTACGGATTTTATGTGCATAAAAGTAATATGGTTGTTCTATTATTATTTGTGAATCGCATTGATTTTGGAAAATTATTCGAGAGGATTATTTTTATGCGATGAATTACGCGATTTTGAATAATTATTGAGAAAAATGGTTTACTGGACACATGTTTTTACGGATTTTTGTGGAAACAATGTTTGGGCTCAGGTCCAGATTTAAATGTTTTGACTTAGTTTTGAGCCACGGATTTTTTTAAAGCAGAGTGTTTCTTGGTTTTCTGAACAATTTTCCACTATTGACCATTCTCGAGGGACGCTGTATTTTCCAAAACTGGTATCACGGAGTGTGTCTCGTCAGTCCGATGTATTTTCCAAGCACCTTCACATAGTTTTAACAATCGTGATTACACTTATAATTTTGAATTTGAATCAATCACACGTTTTTAGCTCAATTCCAACATTTTTTTCTTTCTTTTGAACACAAAAATTATGTTCCCAACAACGTTCAAAAATGGTTTTTTTTTTTTTTGCAGTTAGAATTGAACTAAATTGCCTTTTAAAGATGTCACCATTATCTAACTTGGATAAAATTATTTATTTCATGATCTTCAATTTTGAGCAACGTTAGCACAAACCTAAGTTATAGGGCCTGGCCAAAACATAGGGCACGTGTTTAGGGTAGATTATGATGTAGGTGACGAAAGAAAAAGTGTAAGTGTTTGGCTTCAAAGTTGGTTAATAGAGCACACACAATGGTAGAATAAAGGCTTAATTAGGGTTAAAACATGCATAGCCTACATCATCTCTTATGGTGAATTGAACTTAGAATTAAGTGCACCTGCATAAAAGATTAGTTCTTTAATAATCAATGCAAATAATGATAATGAGATCAACAATTATGAACAAAAATCGAAGAGTGTTTGAGAGTAGCAACAAAATAAATCCCTCTAAAAAATGGCAATAGGCTCAAAAACTCACAAAGGGTAGTCTCCACTAATTTTCCAAAAGTCATTTAAACATAATCATCTTGTCTACTTGATCACATAAAGTATGTCACTATGAAGTGCATAATTATGATACAAATTGAATATGGCATAACCTTAATAATGCATTAACGATCAACTTAACATATACACCCTTATTAATAAGCAAAAAGCAATGAGTTTAATAAAAAAAATTAAAAAAATATTGTTTTTGATTTTTTTTTATTTTCAAATTTATTATTATTATTATTCACGAAAATACATAATAAAGAATTAAAAAACGATATTATTTTTTTATTTGTCAAAAATTCACTTTCCAAATAAGTTTTCTAAATTTTTAAGTAAAAATCCACACCCCCAAACCTAACCTGGACATTGTTCTTAATGTAATAAAGAAAAGTTTAAATGAAAATAGTAAAGTTGAGGCATCTATCAAACAAAAATAAGAAGAACAAGGAAAGAAAGATCTAACCGGATTTGGTTAGCTCCCAATAAGCAGGTACCTAAAAAAATAAACAAAATGAGTTAACCAAACAATCTAAGATATATAGACACTGTTAAGGGACAAAGTCCCCGGCAACGATGCTAAAAACTTGTTGGATAAAATATACAACATAAATAAATATGAAATCTATTCTATTCAATTTAACCTTACAAGTACACAAATCGTGAAGATAGTATAGAAAATAAGTAAGAGTCGAATCTCATAAGGATTTGTCTTAACATTTAATCCACATTACTGTTTAGATTAATTAATTAATTCGGAAACTAATTAATAATAAAATAAAACACAAACACACACACACACACACATGGGGGGTTTAAAAGATTATTAAAAAAACAAATAAAATAATTAACATAAAATAAATAATAAAAATAGTAGGTTAATGCACTCTATCCACCACTAACCAATTATAGTTGCTAATCAGATTTCCTTGACCTAATTACTATGCATATTCTGAATTAAGTGCATGTGCATAGGTCCAACTAAGGCCCACCCGCACCTATCTTCTTCTCTTAATTTACATGTTTTAAGCTTGATGTCCACTGTAAAACTTCTATTATCGATGATGTGTGATAATGCATTAAACACAAAGAAGATTTGATGACACTACACTACCCTATAAAAGTGATGTGCAGTCCTAGGTTTTCATGAGTTTAGATTAAGAATAAGATTCCCCCTCTTAAACTCGATGCTTCAAATAACAAGATGATATGATTGTCCATCAAGCAATTACATCAACAATTATACACAAACAAGTTGGCTAGGCATATAAGCATAAATTGAGTTGATGAAGCGCAGTAATCTAACAAATTCAGCATGCATAATAATCACAATCAAGAGCTAGAAATCTAATTAATGAACTAACATGGCTAGGGTTTCAAGAAGACTTAATGATAAGTCACGAATTATGTATTGTTTCAATGTTATTTCTTACCCTTTTTACTTGTCTTTTGATTATAATTTCTCAATCAATATGAGAAAATTATCTTTCTTGTGAAGTTTGTGTTGATTGTTTAGTTTAGGTTAAAATCATGTTTTTACAATGAAATATGATGATTCCAAAGCTAGCTCATCAAGAACTCATAAAGGAATCACAAAGTGCCACCTCACTCATAAAAAAAACACGGCAAGGATTCACCATGGGCTCCAAAATGCGGCTAGTCCCCTAATTATCTATAAAATGCGACTAGGGTTAATTGGGATTCCTTGTCCAACTTGGACACTTTCTAGCCACAATTTACCTCTATTTTCTACTAAGATTCATGTGGATTGACTTGGAAAAGAAGACTAAGGAGTTTCCTAATCAAAGTTGAAGTCAAATTGGCAAGAAAGAGGGAAAAAGAATTCCTTGCAAGGCAAGGAAACTCATACACGGCAAAGAGGACTAGATTTACAGCTAAATGATTTCTTCCTAGTTCAAGACTGGTTTTTCTATTCTAATTAGGGCAAAGCTAGGGCTGGTGTGAGGCTTATATATAGATGTTTTTCTCTTATTGTTTGTACGCTCGTTTTACCTTCCGAGTTGCTAAAACTCTATCGAAACTCATACTCAATTTTATAATTCCATAGTCGCAATTTACAAGTTTTCAAGGTTTTGGATTCAAGCCTTGTACTAAGGTGGATGTGGGGCTTGGGAGAAGACGAGTGTTCGATCTCCTTTCCTTTCTCCTTGCTACTCTTAAGTATTTGTGTTTCTTAATCCCTTATTCTTTTTACATTTGTATGAATTCAATTATGATATTTATTAATCTAAGTATGTGTGAGTAGTTCCCTTAAGGATTGAGGCTGTTTGAAGCCCTGACCATGTTTGTTCGTATTTATATTTCTGTCTCTTGATTGTGATTGTTAAGCATGACTGAATTTGTTGGATTATTGCGCTTCATGAACTAAATTTATGCATATAAGCCCGATCACCTTGTTTGTGTATAATTGTTGATGTAATTGCTTGACAGACCACTATATCATTTTGAAATTTGTAGCATCGAGTTTAAGAGGAGGACTCTTATTCGTAATCTAAACTCATGACCTACTAGAATTACACATCATGTTTCTAAGGATAGTGTAGTGTCATCAAAGCTTCTTCGTTTTTTTATGCATTATCACGCACCATCGATAGTAGACATTTTATAGTGGATATCACAGTTAAAACATACAATCTATGAGAAGATAATAGGTGTGGGTGAGCCTTAGCTGAACCCTTGCACGGACACTTAGTTTAGAACATGCATAGTAATTTGATCAAGAGAATGTAAGGAGAATTATAATTGGTAAATGTGGATAACAAGCCCTGATTCGTCTTAATCAATCAATCAAGTTTTCATTGTTTACACTTTGTTTGTGGATAACAAGCCCTGATTCGTCTTAATCAATCAATCAAGTTTTCATTGTTTACACTTTGTTTTTACCATTTAATTTCATGCCAACCCCCCCCCCCCCCCCCCCCCCCCCCCACCCACCCCCCACCCCCACCACCACCCCATCTCTATTTACTTAATAACTATGTTGTTTAGTTCTAAACTAAGTGGAATCAGGTTGAAACAAGTCCTCGAGGGATTGACTTTTGCAAAACTACAATATTCGTTATATGATTTTGTGCACTTACAAAGTATCACCCTAGAGTTTATCATTCATAATTCTTTGTTTGATAAAACTTATATCACCTAACCTAAAAAGAAACTACAAAATAAAAGAAACTATAAAATAATTGAAAAAAGTATTTCACTCTTTATTATTGCTTAATATATTATTTTTTCCAATTTCATAGACCAAAATATTAACAAAACATAAGTAAAAGGGTATTCCATAGGTCCTCACCGCCATGGAATTATGCATGTGACCTTGCAAGTCTTTGTTGGTGTCTTGGAGGTGGTATGATGGTTGAAGATGTTGGCTCGATGACGGGAAGTTGGTTAGAGGTTCATGGTCATTCTTTCGACCGTTCAAGGTACAATTTCCCACTTTTGAGCCTAGATTTAGACTCCTCGTGAAGAGTAGATGAAGATCCACTAGTGGATCGTAAAAATTGGTGGAGATTTAAAGTTTCTAGGAAACTGGCTTTCTTCGGCCATCAATGGAAGTTTCCAGTGACGGTCTGGCGAACCAAATAATGTAACCGATTGACTTGTCTGGCAATCCATCTAGTTAGTCTGTGACGTTAGCGTGACATCATCATGAGGACATGACATTGACATCATCATAATGACGTGGAGTAAGGTTTCAACAATGATATGGCTCTTAATGCCAGAAATGACATGGACACGTGATGTTAGCACCACGTGGGCATCTGCATCATGGCACACGTGCGCCATATCAGGGTAAGTTAGCACGTGTGAGACCATTCGCTGGCGCGTGGACGCACATGATGGTGACTAGGGGGTCTTCTGGTTTTCCGCCAGCGCGGGTCACAACCCACGGCAATGCTTACCCCCATGTTTTCAACCTTCCGGACCTAATTTTGATGGATTTGAGGCCTTTTGCATCCATTTAGAGCCCTGTTTTGGGTTTTTCAATATTCATGTACATTGTTCTGTGCGGGTTGTGGACCAATAGGCAACAAAGCCTATGTGACGGTATACTTATGGGTTCTATAGGCGTAGTATTTCCTTGGTTTGGTTGCTTGGATATAGGATAAGTGTGTTAGGACTTTCATCTTGAGTTTAGTCTTGAGTAATGTTTTGGTTGCCTTAGTTCTTAGCTAGCAACTGTTGTGGGGCACTTCTTCCTGTGTCTCGTGGATGTTACTCTTTTTCATACTCCACAATGAGTAGAAACTATCACTAGTTTTGAACTCTCTGAGGGATGATCCTGAGGTACACTCTAGACTAGTCGAGATTTCAGATTGGGTCTCGAGCCGAGTTAATGTACCAAATCGAGACTCTAGTGTCTGATAGGATATCGATTTGGGACTCGAGCGAAGGCGAAGGAACCGATGGATTACCGAAAAATCGTGGTTGTTAGCCAAGGGAGTTATCGGTAGCTTGAGAAATTGTTGTAATCATGAGTTACGACTAAAGGTCGGGGTTATCGAGTCGGGTTTACATTCTCTCTAGGGTCAATGGGTTTGCATGGGCGATAACCTTTGAAGAGCAATTATTGATTTATTATATCTCATGTTTGATGGTTTTTTTGGGGTTAGGCGTCAAATTCCTAGGCTATTTTTGGAACATCGCTCAGTTGTCAGACGAGAGTAGGACCTGATATGTTTTTTTAAGTTTTTTTTTTTGGGTTGATCCTGTCAGTGCAAATGGTTTCCTTTCATATCAAATTGGTAGCCTCCACCCAATTTTTTCTTTGGACAAGAAGGTAATAGAACATCTAATTGTTGAGATGATTTTCTTCAATTATTATGTTCAGATGATTTTTCTATGTAAATTAATGAAATGGTGTGGTCAAAGTGAGGATTGATGAAGGTAGGTGTAGACTGAGGATTGATGAAGGTAGGTGTAGATTATGTCAGCGCCTTGGCTCCAAATGCAATTGGAACGCAGTGAGGCTAGATGTAGGAACTATTGCGTGGAAGGAAGTTGGAGTTAACGCATAATGGTGTTGTAGTCCCAGGTTTGCAGGCGCATGTGAGAGTATACTTTTAGTAAAGTCTCAAGAACTCACTTTGTGGGAGTTGCTAGTTCGCAGATGCAACGGTTGACGTTAGGCTGGCGTCAGTGCGTTTCCTCGTTGGGAGCAATGGTAGGGTGGTACGAACTTCGGTTATTCGGTTTTTTTGGTAGGGGTGTTAATCGGTTATTCGGTTCAGTTTTTTTGCGGGAACCGAAACCGAACCGAAATATAATTCGGTATCGGTTCGGTTCGGTTTTGGATAGTTATACCGAATTGTACCGAAACCGAATAATTCGGTTCGGTTCGGAAATTATTCGGTTTTACCGAATCTTTCGGTTCGGTAATCCGGTTCGGTATTGCGGTTCGGTCCGGTTTGCCCCATTTCAGTAATCCAGTTCGGTTTTTTAACCGGTTCAGTACCGAACCGGTTCGATTTTGCCCCCATTCCCTCCTTAAAAAACAGATTAGTTTCTGCCCAAATTTAGGCAGTTTCTGCCTCATTTCATCATTTGTATCCTAATCTTCTAATTTCAAGTTTTCATCCACATACAAAATACAATACAATGCAAATTTCAAACGTCAATTTATCGGAGTCCATACTCCATAATACAAATTACAACCCTTAATGGAAAATACAAATAAAAATGAATACAAAGTTCCGAACATTAAAACAAATTACAACCTTGAAGTCTTCTAAGGATTTGATTTTGGAGGCAACATAGCTCCACCGGTTGACATTTCTACATATAACACAAAAAAAGTTAGTCATTTATACAAATTCATAATAACTACTAAGTACTAATAAGCACAAATTAGAAATTATATAGAACATTTACCTTGTGCTATTGCTTGGTAATGCTCTACTTCTTCAATAGTGGGCTCCAAATGTAATGCAACATTAACACTTAAAAGCCAGTTTTGAGTACAAATCAAAGCTTCCACCACTTGAGGACTCAACGAGCTTCGATATGAATTGATCACCCTCCCACTTGTGCAAAAGCATGACTCAGAAGCTATTGTGGAAACCGGTATGGCTACAATATCCCGTGCAAGTAGTGACAAAATTGGGTATTTGGGGACCCCAATCAGTTTCCACCAAGCCAAAATATCGAACTTTGAATCCTCCACATCTTCAATAGGATCTAATAAATACCTATCGATATCATTAGAAATCCTACCAATCTTTACTGCTTTTCTCATCTTTAACCTTTCTTCAAATTTCTTGTCCATAGTTGAAGAAACCGTTCTCTCTGTCACTATTGAAGTAGAGCTAGAGCTACCACCACCAACTCCTGAACTTCTTGTCCCATTACCACTCTCGCCTTCATATATGCTATAAAGACTAGTCAATAATTGCTTTACTTGAGTGATGATGTCTGCAACCTTGCCCTTAGCATTTTCAAACAACAACTCCAAAAAATCCTCAACCCTTTCCAACTTATGGCGGGGATCTAGAATAAGAGCTATGAAATAATATTGATTCAAATTTTCCAATTCCCCCCAATACTTGTCATATTTGGCTTGCATGCTACATACAATGCCAGATAACAACATACTCGTCTCATCATGCAACAGACCATAAGTTTGAAATACATCTTGAAAAGCACTATGGATGGTAGGTGTTTTGGAGCAACATACTCTCAAAGTTATTTCATAGAAGGGTTTCAAAAAATCAGCAAACACTTTTGCTACTTCCCAATCATAATCTCTTGGTGGTCCTACCCTTTTATCACTATGAAAGTGAGCTACATAACTAGGATCATCATCTACTAGTATTTCAAAAGCTCTACGAAACTTAAGAGCTGTTTCCAACATCAAATAGGTGGAATTCCACCTAGTTGGGACATCCAATACCACCAACCCTTTGTTGTCCACTTTGACCTTCTCTGCACACTTTTTAAGCATTTCGAGCCTACTAGGGGAAGATCTTACATATCTAACTGCATTACGAATACTCTGAATACAGCTATTCAACTCATGCAATCCATCATTGACAATCAAATTCAGAATATGAGCAATACACCTAACATGCATATTGGACCCATTATTCAAAATTGCCATAGGAGATTTCCATGCATTCATTCTCCTAAGCAGATAAGACAGCCCTGAGTCATTAGCAGAAGCATTATCAACTGTAACAGTTAGCAGCTTCTCAATACCCCACTCACATATGCATTCCTCCAAAAGCCTCCCAATTGTATCCCCCTTATGGTTTGGAATCACACAAAAATTTATGATTTTCTTATGCAAAACCCAATCAACATCAATGAAATGAGCAGTAACAACCATGTAATTGATGTTTTGAAGGGAAGTCCATGTATCAGTAGTTATGCAAATCCTATAAGACTTCATCAATTCTTTAAGGTTTTGCCTTTCAGTATAATACATGCGTAGCACATCTCTAGAAACTACTTGTCGGCATGGAACTTTCCATCGAGGACTAGCTTTTGACATGAAGTTCCTAAACCCTTTACCATCCCCAAAGGAAAAGGGCAACTCATCTACAATCACCATCTCAACAAATGAACTGGTGATATCCTTTTGACTAAACCCAACAGCCATTTCTGTGGGCTTTTCAACAGACAAAACTTTCTGTTTTTTCTTCGCTACCATATTAGGAGGATATTTAAGACATTTCTGTAAGTGAGTAATCAAACCCCTAGTTCCATTCTTAGCAGAATCAGCAGCATAGTTACGGTCTACACAATATTTACACCTAGCCCTAATTTGACCGGAGGGAGTTTTGTACCTTTCAAAGTGCTCCCATATATTGGCTCGCTGCCTTTTCTTAATAGTATCCAAAGGATCAAGCTCGGTAGCATTATCATCAATTGGAGTGCTGCCTTCCAACCCTTGGTCAGCTTCTTGTGATGATAACTCATCAAAAGGGTCCACCTACAAAATAAAACAGATTCAGTACACTATCATGGACACTAAAAAGCACAGCAGAAAATATTGCATAACAACATATAAACAACAATCTGCCCGGATATTAGAAACTAATTTTATTCAAGTAGGTGTTCAATGTTGAGTACGTCAATCTCAATATTGACAGTGAAATAAACACATGTATTAGTATTTATTTAGAAAGAAAAACAAGCCTAAAGAACCAAATAGGCATCGAGATCTTCCAATATAGTTAGCTACTGCAACAAAAAGTAGATCATCTACATTTGGGAGAGTTTAATGGTTTATGGCCAGCCTCAAAAGTCAAGATATAAAATCGAAATTTATATTTCTAGTAACAATTTTTATGAGAAATAATGTAAAAGCTCTAAAAAAGAATCATCCCCACAAACACTTAGACCGCAACAAACATACATTGACCAGAAAACCTTCTGCAGTGCATCTAAATAGAGCAGAAACAACGCATAAACAAAGCAAAACACAGCAGAAACATAGCAGAATGCCAGAAACAGAGCAGCAGAAGGCAGAAGCACCTAAATAGAGCAGAACCAGATTTAAACCTACCTCCTCACGATTTAAACCCGCAGAAGCAGCAGCACTAGCAGAAGCAGTAGCAGTAGCACTAGTACTACCACTAGCACTAGTCGAACTGGAAGCCATCTTCCCACCAACAAAGCTTTGACTAAGCGGCATTCTTAATTTCTTCCTAATCTGTCATAATCAAATGATAACTAATTATTATGTGAAGTACGTACCAATATTGGAAGCAGAATTGAAACTGGAATGTAACCAAAGGAAAAGGGACGTAGGTATGTGAGAAAAATGTTGCATACAATCCCATACATGCATACCCAAGATTTCTTTAGTGTTAGTTTTCAACAGGCTCAAGCCATGATGGAGAGATGAGAAAACAGATCGATGTATTAATCCTGTTACAGTGATATTGTTCATTGCACCATGCGCCAATTTGGAGAGGGAGAGAAACCAAAAAAGGAAAACCAAAAAAAAGGAGAAAGATGCGCTGGACTTAATGGAATTTCTAGCAAAGATAATGGAAAGATGCAAGCTAAATACAAAAAATGAGAAAACTTGATTTCTTAGGTGGTTAAGTGTGTGCCGGATTGAGTTTTAGAGTGCAAATGAAACGAAGTGAAAGTCTCTAGGCAAATTTGGATAAATAAACGTAAACTTTTTGAAGATTAGATTAGAATTTAAGGGGAGCTAGGAAGGATGCTAATACGGTGTATATATCTGAAACCTGTTTGTGCAGACACAGAAAATTAAACAAAAGCCGAGAGAGGATTTACATAACAAGAAAAAAAAGAGAGAAGAAAGATAAACACAAGACTTGGTGAAGAAATAGAATTTTACATCATTCAAGGCCTCAGCAGCAGCAATGCAGCATCGATGTCTTCATCAGCAAACACATTCAACTGTGATAGCACCTACGAAGAGAAAAAGGGCAAGAAATTATGAATTTCCATACAAAGTCAACGAAAAAAATGTCTGACATCGCAACTGAAAGTATATTAATATAACATTACAATTGTATTTTGGTTGGTGATTACAAGGTTATAATTCTTATTCAAGGAAAGATGCAGAGAAGATGGCGGACTACTTTCACTATTGTTAAGGAAGTGATACAAGCCTAATTTTGTTAATGAGAAGCCCAGCGAATCATATTTGGAAGGTGAGAAACATTCAACTTCGACTTACCAACAACAATATTAGACAAACAAATAAAAAAAATAAATCCAAACAGGGGAAGAAAACCAAAATGGAAACAACAATATGGCTACCTGTTTTGCGTCCTGTGTCTTTAACGTGGGTACATTGTAAGTGACAGAGAAGGTATCACAAAAACCGATTGAATCTAAGAACCCCAGTTCACTTGTTGTTCCAAACACCAGAAGTTTTTTCCCCTGAAGAAGGGAAAAAGGTTAAAATGAAAGAATATAGGCATCAAAAGACTTCAAAGATAAATGGACAAGTAAAAGAAAAAGTAATCCAAAAAAATATAGGCATCAGAAGTTTTGAATGAATAAATTGGTATGTATGAAGCTAATTATTATGGGATGCATGTCACATTCTGCTTGTGCAAACACAAACAGCAAGACCTGATCAATTTGTTGGGAGCTACCTATGCTGCTGTTCTGTTCCTTGGAGCCTCCAATGCTTCTGCGGTGCAATCTGTTGTGGCACTTGTGCATTAGGGTTGAGTTTTCAAGTTTAGGCTCTCCTTAAAACTCGATCGAGGACTAAATTCTAAACCCTAGACCATAAGCTCTCAGCCTCTCACACCACACCAACTCTATACCCAAACACCTCATCCCGAACTTTCTAAGACCCTAAATCCTAAACTGTTAAACTTCAGCCAATAAGTAACACCTTTGATTACCTTAAGGGAAAATAAGTAATATCAAAGCTATCACAATGGTGAGCTTAAATAAGTGGCAATCTCATTCACAAACCTACCAATCTTTGGCTACCTTCCTATATATATTCTTATCATTTCCCATTTTATATACACGTATATATAGCAGGTGAACGATACTGTATATAGTCACAGAACGTGTAATACTATGGAGATGAACAGAGAGAAAGAGTTTGATTCTACAGCAAGTATGGAAAATAAGTAATATCAAAGCTCTAAAAAATTGGGTTTGAAGTGGTAAGCAACAGGTCAATATTCCATATATTATTGATATCATAGACAAATTATTAACTTGGATTAAAACATCATAATCAAATCAAGGGGACAGGGAAGCTTCCTTGAATCCTACAAACAAAATTGAATAATGAAACTGGATTGAAGGAAATGCATGCAATTTCCACAAGAAAATGCCAACTACACGCCAATTTGTTCAGACAAAGAAAGAAAATTATACTAATTAGTATATAACATTATACCATGAGCGGTCGTGCCGCGTGCGCGCTTGATGCCTTGATGCAATCGCCGCCGTGAGCCTTCAATGGAATCGGCGACAGAGACTGAGAAACGCCGATGACGAAACGGAGACGCCAAGACGGGACTGAGGCCTGAAGACATGGTTGTATTCGATACTTCGATGGAATCGACGTTAGGGTTTCGAACTTTGGTTTGGATTTTGGAAGTAGTCGTCGACACTCGGGAGTCGGAGGCCGGGGTACTAAGGTAAAGGTAGGAGATCAGAAAGTCTAGGGTTAGGAAAGTAACCCCCCACCCCCCAAAACGACGTAGTTTTAATAAATTTAGGGAATTCGGTTCGGTTTGGTCCTATTCGGTCCGGTTCGGTTAGGGATATTTTCGGTATTCGGTTCGGTTCGGTTATTCGGTATTATGGGTAGTGAAAACCGAAACCGAACCGATTCCTTTTCAGTTCGGTTCGGTTTTTTTGTTTCGGTTACGGTTTTATTTGGTACGGTTATTTTTCGGTACAGTCCAATTCGGTTCGGTAAAATGGTCGGTTTTTTCGTCCTGATTAACAGCCCTAGTACGAAGAACAATTTCATCTAATAAGCCATTATTTATGCACCATTTTGATGCCATCTAGTGCCCTTTTTACTTTACTTTTGAGTTAATTTGTGCAATCAATAGGAAAATATTATGTCTTTTCTGAGACCTGTTCAAAATAGGAAAATAGAATTAAAACCAAGAATAATGCAAAAGGAATGACTGAAAATTGGAACCGGATTGAAGAAATGGTCTAACGAAGGAGCCTAGTTCCCAATCGAGGTCCCTCGTCCCTAGGTCGTGTTCTTGTGCTTGTGACAAACCCCCTCTCCCCCCATAAGTAGACCATGTCACTACCATGTAACTACCATGCCACTGGACCATGTCACTAGACCATGTCACTGGTGCGTCATTGGACAACCTATGTACTTGATTTCTGACCCTGGTCGCGCCAAGGGCTAGTGATACACAATTTTGGCCCTTCATTCCAGTAGGTTAGGAGTGGAATCTTGGTGTGATTGACATGCATTTGAGACACACTCTCTACCCTCTTTCCAAGCATGCAATTAAGGTCTAATTTGAAGACCTTTAAATTCAACTTAATTCAGGACCCAATTCGAATTTGCTCAATAGCCTAGGCATATTTCGACCATTTTTTAATGCCTAGCACAAAATCCAATCACCCAGATATCTTTCATGTGTCCCAATCACAGCTTAGGTAGGGTCATATTGTCCAAGATCGACCAAGAAAGGTTACCCCTTTTCTTGGCCAAAAACACCACCTTATCTCACTTGGAATTAGTTTAATAATAAAAGATAGCTAAAGACAGTTGTCAAATCTAAATTCTATTGGATTGCACAACTATTGATCTTCCTATATTATCTTTCTAGGTCGTTCTTAGCGTCCAAGAAAGGGATGAGCTCTTATCAAATTCCTTGCAACATGTGGAATTCCAAAACCTTCTAGAATTGAGTTTTCCATATTCAGTTCGTATTGAGGACAACATGTGGCTCCTTTTTTGAAGAGGATTCTAGCACACCGATCTCCTAAAATCTTTAGGAAAGTTCTCCTAAAAAGAAGTCCCAAGGCACAACTGAGGGGTTTCACCTTTCGTTTATTTTATGTTTTTGGGGTTTCACTTGAGACTTTGGAGATTTGGACGTGATGGCCTTGGAGGAGCTGAGTGTTTTCTCAACTGTAGCTTGCCACCTTCTTCTTCATTCTATTTATTGTTTAACTCTTAACTTAATAATATCTTTTAAAGTTCCTTTAATTATGTGTAACTAAACTTTTATTTGTTAAGGGCTATTTTGAAGCACTAAATATGTGTACAAGTTGATTGTTTCTATTACTAATTTCAATATTATGCATATGAATGGTTGGATTGATTTGGTTTGTAAAAAACTCTTGTGTGTTTATATGTTATGGGTCCACATGTATTATATGAGCATATAAGTATAGCTAGAACATAAGGTAAACTCAAATTGCATGTTTTCTTCTCAATGATTCATAAGTAGAAAAAACTAACACAGTTTAATCAATTTAGCTTGAGTTATGATTTGTTTGTTGTTCCATAATATAATTAGCTCAATGTCAATCAAACTACCTAGGAACTTAATGATCATGTGCATGATTGGAATAAACTTGCTGTTTATGTTTTGAGATGACTTGTTTAGGAATTCTTTAGCTTCGGTGCACTACCAAGTTATAGGGCTTTAGGAGAGTAACAAGAACTTATTTGTGCGCTATTGCCTATTCTTGGTTAACATCTTTCACAACATAGTAAAGAAATTAGGGATAACAGTTGGCCTGTCTTGTATTTAGTGGTGGATAAACGTGCTCTTAACTATTCGATCTCATTCTATAATTTTCAATCATTTATTTTTCTGCATTCAAAAACCAAAAGAGGCTCCCTTTGTTCTCATTTAAGTTTATTAGTATCTTTGTGTGTTTGTGTGAAAGTGTGTACCCTTAATCCTTGGCGTTGGAATGATATATTGCTTATCCTCGATTGCTAGTGACTACAACTTGCAGGGTTTAAATTATAGGTCCATTTTGGACCTATCAATTTTTGGCGCCATGTCATCGAAGATTGAAAAATCACTTTATCAATTTTTGGCGCCATGCCACCTAAGATTGAAAAATCACTTTTTCCATCCGATTTTGTGTTTTTATTTTGTTTTAGATCATACTCTTGTTTTTACTTATTTTTTTGAGTTACTCACTACACCATTCTTGTTTGCCTACCACATGCACACTAGACTTCACCCTTAAGGCGACCCAACACCTTTTGATTTCCAAATTGAGAGGAAATTCCGAGCGTTGAGAAACAAGGAGGAAGTTTCTAGTTCCTTAGTGAACAAAATCCGAGAGTTCAATATTGAGATTGGTTATGGTTCTAGCTCTGATTCCAAACCACCATCACCACATCAAGAAATGGCCAAAATAAGATCCATCCATGACCTTTCTTCTTCGGTTATAATTGGTGGTGTGCAATCCTATATCACATACCCTACTCCTGTCAAGGACAAATCTGGAGATTTGGAGCTCAAGTCTAACTTGTTGCATCAAACTCCCATTTTTCATGGTTTCTCAACCAAGGACCCTAACATGCCCCTAATGAATTACAGTTTATTTGCACAAGCATGGTACCTAGATGGTTGATGAAGACATATTAAAGAGTAAGGCTTTCCTAATTTCCCTTGCGAACTGAGGCAATGATTCACTCTACAAGCTCCCTAATGGCCATATCACGACATGGAATTGCATGATGAAGGATTTCTTGGAGAAGTACTTCCCTACTTCTTGTGTCATCACCCTTAGAAAACAAATCACGGATATTACCCAAGCTCAGGATGAGTCTTCCTCATAGTACTATGAGAGGTTTCAAACTTTGCTTACCCAATTTCCACAACACCAAGTCAAGAACGAAAATCTCCTCTAGCTTTTCTATCAGGGTTTGCTGCTTTTGGAACATCAAATGCTCGATACAGCGAGTCGAGGATTCATCGAAAAAACACCAGTAGTTGGCTTCTCATTGATTACCAATCATGCCAAAAATGCCCATTAGGGCATGAAAACCAGCACACGCCAAGTCCATGAGGTAAGTTCTAATGTCGAATTAAGATAACAAATCTCTAAACTTACTTTTTTTTGTCTCAAGTTCTAGAACCTAAGGGAATTGGAATGGTACAAGCATATGATGTGTTTCTATGCAAGGGTGATAGAAGATTTATCAACCAAGAAGTTATGAATGATAAACTCTTAATGTAATACTTTGCAAGTGCACAAAATCGTATCATGAGTATATAGTAGGGTTGCAAAGGTCGATTCCTCGAGGACTTGTTCAACGTGAATCCATTTAGTTTCGAATTAAGTAACTTGATTAAGAGCACAAAAACGTTGGGGGTTTTAGTGATGATGAAAACGAAATTCAAGGATGAAAAAAAAGGGGTAAAATGATGAAAATTTGATTTGAAAATTGTTTGGATGATGAGGACGAATTAGGACATGTTATCCACCTTTACCAATTATAGTTCTCCTTAAATTTCGTTGATTAGATTAATATACATGTATCTGAATTAAGTTCCCGTGTAGGGGTCCGACTAAGGCACACCACACACATATTATCTTCTCTTAGATTGCATGGTTAAGCGTGATGTGCCCGCACTTAAACAACTATTACCGATGGTGCGTGATAATGCATAAAACATGAAGAAAATTTAATGACACTACACTGTCCCTAGAAAAGTGATGTACAATCCTACAACTTCATGAGTTTAGATTACGAATAAAAGTCCACCCCCCCCCCCCCCCCCCCCCCCCCAATCCCTTAAACGTGATGCCACAAATTGCAGGGTGATACAAAAACATAGAGGTGATCCGTCAAGAAATTACATCGACAATTATACACAAATAAGGTGATCAAACTTTTAAGCATAAATTAAGTTCATGAAGCACAGTAATCCAACAAATCCAGGCATACATAACAACCATAATAAATAGCCAGAAATCTAATTATGAATTAACATGGCTAAGGCTTCAAACAACCCCAATCCTTAAAGAAATTACTCACACATATCTAAGTTAACAAACATCATAATTGAAGACATATAAACTTAAAGAGATTAAGGGATTGAGAAGCACAAATACTACGATTGATGAGGCGTGAGAGAAGTGGCATGAACACTTCTTCTTCTCTCAAGCTTCACGTCACAAAGAAGATGCAAGAATCAAATCCAAAAGTTTCGACAAAAGGTAAATTACGGCTACTTTGTGTATAAAATTTAAGCAGAACTTTTGACAGAGTTTTGGGACCTTAGGAGGTAAATTGGACGTTCAAAAACAATGAGAAAACAACTATTTATATCCCCTAACACCTGCCCTAGCATCTCCTTAAAAGAAAGGGAAAACAAAAACCAAAAGAAGGAGGAAAAACCCTTAGTCGTGAAAAACTTGTCTTTGCCGCATTTTTTGATCCTTAATGAGTAAGGAATCTTTTTCCTTCCTTCTTTCCACTTCTTGACTTCATCTTTGACTAGAAATTGAATTAGAATCTTTCCAAATCAGATCACAAGCTCTAAAATAAAGGAAAGGGATAAAATTGCGGCTAGGGAAGTTAGTTAACCCTAGCCGTGTACATGGTTGTTTCTTGATTTCTAAGAAACTTCATTTTCCTTGTTTCTTGATTTCCAAGAAACTTCATTTTCCTTGTTTCTTGATTTCCAAGAAACTTCATTTTCCTTATTTCTTACCTCTTTAACTTCAAGACCTGATTAGGACATCTTTAAGCTTTCTTATCCAAGTCAATCCACGTCATTCCTCATTGAAAAGAGAAGGCAAATTTGTACAAAGGTTACTTGATGCACAAGTAATCACCCTAAAACACCTTAATCGCATTTTTTGAAGGAATTGGGGACTTAGCTGCAATTTTAAGGATCTTGGGGGATCTTGGACATGCAAATGGGAGATGATGTGATCCTTTGTGAGTCCTTGATGAGTTCCTGAAAATATAGCCTTGGAATGATCACATTTCATTGCAAAACATGATTTAAACCTCAACTAAACAATCTACACAAACTTCACAAAAAAGATATTGTTTGAATGATAATAATCAAAAGATAAGTAAAAGAGATTAGAAATATCATTGAAATCATGCTCAATTCATGACGTATCAAAGGGCATGTGACTGGCCAATGTCCTCAAGTGACCAAAAACCACAACTCAGGGAGTGCCAATGTCGTGGGTTATCAAGGAGGCTAAGGGCATCAAGGTGGACCAAATCGACCTAGGAACGATCCCCATTCATCTACGTATAATGAGGGATGGAGGAACCATTCGAATTTCATATGGAGGGAGAATGACAATGCCCTGAATGCTAACGAAAACAGCAATCCATACAATCGACCTCCACCTGCCTTCTTTTTGAAGCCTCAGGTTCCCTTGAACTCTAATCCTCCTAATAATGCTTCTAGCTTGAATTCTAATGCTAATTATGATAAAATGTGTGAAGCTATCACTGCATCTACTAAGGCTTTGGTGTAGACTCAACAAGCTCAAGGGTAAGACATTCTAGACCTTAAGAAGCAAATGGATGATGTTGTAAGCATGTTTAATCAAATCCTGAGCGAAAGCAAACTTCCTAGAGGAACTATCCCTAACCCTTGCTTTTAACACACAAGGTTGTCGCCACAAGGAGTGGAACCATGCTAGGAAAGCCTTCCATCAAGGCCACAAAGGACACCTAGATGGAAGTCGTGGGAGCATCATGAGTTGATGAGGAAGACGACCCCGCAACCGAAGAGCCAGCAGTCTCGGCCCTAGCAAAAACAACATCAAAAGGTAAACCTTCTAGCCTTTCAAGTTCCAATTTTGCTAACCCAGCTATGTGCTTGTGCTTCCCAAATAGATTTACTCAATCTAGAAAGGAGGAAAGTGAAAAGGACATCCTCGAAACCTACAAAGGATGCTTTGTCGTTCTGTGCTCTCTTTTTGCCTTTTTCGTTTTTCTGTTTGCAATATATTGTTCCCTCTTTCTTTTTCCATCTTCGCTTTGTGCTCTCTTTTTCCCTTTTTTGTTTTTTTCTTGTTTTTGTTTTTCTTTTTGCAATACATTGTTCCCTCTTTCTTTTCCATCTTTTACTTTTGTTTGTATAGAGAGCACTTTAAAATTCACTCTCCAATAGACGTTACCTCGTATGTGAATGTACCTAGTATGTCAATCAAAACCTAGCTTTCAAATATTTGGATAGGACATTAGGAATTTATTTATAAGATGCTATTTAGTTATTCATATATATTAAATAAATTAATCGTTTTTATTAGAATTAAGATTTTTTTACAATGATATTAAGGGTGAGAATTACAATAAGATATTAGATATCAACTTTACTATTTACAAGAGTTTAATCTGAGGCTTCCTACATAATATATAAAGAGAAATATCACTTGGTCGTAACACTCAGTGACCTCTTTGTGTTTTGTTTTACTATGCCCTCACTCTCAAAATTTATATCATTCAATAAATCAATTTGTTTTACTAAACACGGCCAAGTTAGAGTAATGTATTCAATCATTATAGGGTGATTGTATATTTTTGTTTAATCCTTCTCGTGATTGAGTATCAAAAACACTTTTCAAATATGATAGTTATAACCGTTGTTTAAAACGTCATTTTTACATGCAATCAAACAAACTGATGATGTATTTACTTATTTCATGTCCACCGATCGAGAATTCGAAATAATGTATTTCTGCATTCTCAATGAAAAATGAATTGCATGTCTTTCTCCATCCCTGACTCATTTCATGCATCCATATCTATAATCTAATCTGCTCCATAATTTACTTATTCGATCGCTTTTTGGCCACTAAAATCTTAGTTATATATAATTCTATCGGTTTTTAATATATTCCTTGGATAACTGGCTATGTGGTCCTTTGACGTCCACCAGGTACATACCGAGCGAGATACATGGAGAAATAATAATGCAATTCATTTCCAGACGGACAATATAGTTGCATCATATTTTTAGGGTACTGTAATATGTACTTTTGATTTCTTGATTAATATTTATATAAATATTGTTATCGAAATCGTTTCAACCCTTAAATTATTATTTCAAAATTATTTTTGCAAAAATTCAATAATATAGAAATTGTTTACTCTTTCATATAAAACAAAGAAATTAATGACATTAGTACGTGTTGACACCGTACTAAATCAGACTTACTCGGCTATATACATAAAGCCCAAACATCAAAGAAGGGCCCAAGACCCAGTATAACCATACAACTGGAAAGGCTTCATGGGCCAAGCCCACACAACCTAACAATCCTAGCAATGGGTCAAACATGAGATGATACATGGATACATCTTCACCACCCATTTACGTGCCACTTGTCAGCACCAAAACAGAAGTATATTTATCCTATATCAAAATTGATCATAAAGGCTGCTTAACTACGCATACAAAAGAGGTGCATATTCTCTAATAAAGGTAACTGCTATTCATTATTACTCTGTCAAAATTACTATTTACTGTACTTCTCTCAACAAACTTACTGACTTGATCGTCAGAGAGCCTTTAGGCCAGCACCACACCAACACCTATCTCTAACGGAAGACCCCCTGCTCTTTCTAGTGTACATGTTCGAGAGAAGGACACATCAAATTTGGTGATTGGACAAGACGTAATCCTAAGTTAGAACATTTTGTGCTTCAACAATTTGACACTGTCTGTGAGAAATTAACTAAGTCTGCCCATTTCTCTACTGAGCCTAGAACGCTCTCGACCGACACAGAAAACATGCTAGACAAACTGGGGCTCCGCGAAGTAATGCTTGGGCAAGGACCTAGAGCATCGATCCCAATTTTCTGCAAGTAATTGAAAGACCCCAAAGCGACATGGCTGAGGTGAAATCTAAGAACGCTCAAGTAGAGTTCAGGTGCTAGGCAGTTGACGAATAGTACACCACGGTTGCCACTCAGCTGAAGGCAGCCCAGGCCGAGCTGACTGCTTACTGGGCAAGAGCCACACCCAAGGAGGCTGATCGTGTTGAGTACGTTGAACGCATCAGCCGAGCTACCGAGAAGGAAAAGCTCAAGACACCCATTGAGCCAGTCAACAAAGCCTTTTAGTTACTCATTATGCCAAACAAAGGACATGCCAAGACTAGAGTCTATCGAGAAACCCGTGAAGCCCTAGACGCATGATCTTGGAAAGACAAGTCGTAGCTAGGCCCAACACAATTAAAATATGCCTGAGACAAGGGGCCTATCATCTGACGAACCAGCAAAATGGTAAATTGGCCACCAACAATGTGGACCGCTCGACGGATTGTCTCGAAAACTTACTAGGTAGGGTACTCCTCACCAAGTTCCCCTCTGACTCCCATCCTCGAGGTCGAAGGTGTTGACTCGTCCGAAGAGGCCCAAAACACTTCGCAGACCACTCGGTGTAGTACACTAGAAGTCGAGCAATAGCATCTCAGACGGGACGGGAACAAGGAGACACCACCCATATCATCCTCTCAAAGACACATCGAGCAGTCTAGGGCTGGAGGCCAAACTCATCCACACGGAAACCACCAGAAGGCACTACCTGAGTCATCCTCTCAGAACAACACCAAGTGGCCTAGGGCAGGAGACCAAGAAATCCCAAGGTCGACTCACCCTCACGGTACCATTCAGGAGGTACCCCTTGAGTCATCCTCCCACAAAAGCACCGAGTGGCCTGGGACCAAAGGATGAGAAAACCAGACACCGACTTAATGACACGACCTATCGCCAATCCCCCTGGATTAAGGGATAAGCCATGCTACAGCCTAACTCGTGTACGACACAATGACTAATCACCCGTTTAACCCCCATGGAACACGCAAGCCAAACAAGGGATTTCCTGGTCAACGGTCCAAAACACCTTCCGGTTTCACAGAGTGCGCAGAACCACTGTGAATCGCGTGTGTGATGTCTCCGTCTCACTAACAATAGCCCGCATCGCATCAATAACCAGAAGGGTATCGAAAACAAAAAAGACTGTGAGTGGACAAAAATAAAGAATAAGTTCATAAAACATTTAATAAGAAAAAACGTTTATACCCTCCACGTAAAACCAATGCATGCATTCGAAAACCATTTGATTTCCAAGATAATAAAACCGTTTATAAAACCGAAAAAACTTATTTTCTTAAATACCGGGCCTCAGCCCAAATCATCTGGAAACCATTTGAAAACCATTATTGTGAAACCATTTGAACGGTGGGGAAGAGGCTTCCATAACCTTCCAGCAAGGGACAAGTGTCCCAAAACAATTGGGCACAATTCCTAAGACACCAGGTGTCCCAATCTTACTAGGTACAGATCCCAAGGCAGAAAAATGACCAAACTACCCTTCCTACCAAATTACCAAAATGCCCTTCAACTTCCGAACATCATAATTTCTTTCTCAAATGTCGGAATCGAACGTGCCGCCTGTCCACGGACTCGTGACGTCTCGAACTACGTCACCGTCATTGACCAAAGTCCGTTTAACTGCCCTAATCAAAAGTCAATGTTTCACCCAATTCTAGGGGCAAAACAATCATTTTGCACCGTCCGTCTGCAATTACTCAACTAATCATTGATTAATCTCACTAATCCTTCACTAATCACTAATCTAATCCCGAAATCCGGGACGGGTCGTTACACTTAACCTCATGGTACCCTTCAAGAGATACCCCATGAGTCGTCCCTCTGAAAAAAAAATCGAGCAATCTAGGCACACTAATCGAGAAGCTCTAATATCTTCTCAAGTTGATCTACTCATCCAACACCTACTGGAATAAGTGAGAACTCTGGAGGCCGAGACAAAGCACTCAACTACGTTTGCCTAGGGAAAAGCTATATTTGGGCCTTTCAATGACAGAATCAACTAGTACCGCCGTGATCACGAGATAAAGCCCCTTAAAATCCCAATTTACACTGGGAAGGGATATCCAATCACTCATCCAAATAGTTATCATTCAGCCGTGGCTTTCAAGAGCATATTGGACGAGGCTCGGTATCTCATATTCAGCTCGACACTTACCGAGGCTGCGATAATTTGGTTATATCGACTGGTGCCTGGCACAAACGACTCATTCGAGGAACTCAAGACAATCTTCCTCAGCTAATTCATGATCCAGACTAAACGTTTGTTCTTTTCGGAAGACCTCTTCCATCTAAAACAAGGAGTAAACGAACCGCTGCAGAAGTACACAGCTCGGTTCAATCACGAGTACTTTGATGCGCTGAGAAAGACGACAAGACGACCTTCACAGCTTTCAAGAGAGACCTCAGATAATCTCCTTTCAAGTACGCAACTCATGCACAAAGTTGGTCCAGTTATAATAAAATAATGAAACATGAGGCCAAACATGCCAAGGGCGAGATGTTGAACCAAAAGGTAGAGATTCCTCCAATAAACACATACCACCCACCCTTCATGACTCGGTTAAGGCATACCAATCGAGCGGTCAGGACCAACAGCAAACCTCTGGGTTGCACTTGAACAACTAAGGGCAGAAGAGCTACGGGAGAAAAAGGAAGGATTACTCTGATGGCAAAAACCTATACAGTCCTAAGCAGAAGGGTAAAGACGCCAAGTACCAAAGCTAACATCAGGGGCAGAATCATTTGGAAGACCATCCAAACCAAGGGAAAAGACATTTTTGTCGGTCAAAGTACAAAACTTACATAATACTCAACATTTCCTATGCAAATCTGCTGATAAATGTTGAACATATAATCCTGAAGTCTACCTTGACTCCATCTATCAGCAAGCTTAGAAAGAACACATGGACATACTGCCAATACCACAAGTACAATGGTCACAACATTGATCATTATGTGGCATTCAGGGACTTGGTCGAGCCTTTGGTTCGAGACAAAAGATCAATCAACTCCTCAAACAAGTGCCACCCCCGGCCCGAAATCCCTAGATCAACACAATCATTGCAGGGCATGTCCTCACTAATCAGGATAAGGTGAAGATGGAATATTCTCTTTGCTTCATGTTCAAAGTTTCTAATAATGTGGTTGAGTAGGAGGCTCTTCTTAATGGCCTCTGCCTGGCCAAGACCATGGAAGCCAAGCATATCAAAATCTACAGTGATTCACACCTCATCCTCAACCAGATCAATGAAGAATTTGAGGCAAAGGACTCTTCCATGGCGCTATACATGACACTAGCCAAGTCACTCTTGAACGGTTTCGAAGGCCATAAAATTACAGGAATTCCAAGGTCTGGGAATAGCCACGCTAATGCTCTTGCTCGACTAGCATCCTCCCTTGACAAAAAAACTAGCTAAAACATCCTAGTAAAGGTCCTTGACCAGCCCAGCACGCAACACTCTTCCATTAACATTATCAATACCAGCTCCACATGGATGGCTCTTCTGATTGCTTTCCTCACCGACAAGATTCTTTCTTCCGACAAGATTGCAGTGTTAATAAAATCATCAAACACACTCTTGAGGCTCAATTTGGTGTAACCAAAAGTAAGTGGTTAGAAATCCTCCCAAATGTACTCTGGTCATACAGAACTTCATATCGGACAGCCATAAATGAAACACCATTCTCAATGACATTGAGGACCAAGGAATTCATCCTAACCGAGGCACATGAGACATCCTACAGGGTCATGACTTAAGAACTGGAGCAAAATGAGTAACAATTAGTACATAGCTTGGACCTTATCGAAGAACATTGGGAACATACCAACTTGAGAAACGTAGCATATAAGTATTGTCTCTGTTAATATCAAGATGCAAGAATCAAGCCTCGCAAATTTTAGGTCGAAGACTGGGTGCTAAGAAAGGTCACCCTTACAACCAAAGAATGCCCGGGAACTTTGGGATCAAATTGGGAAAGTCCTTACAAGATTGCACGAGTCTTCCAACTTGGACCATACAAGTTGGTCAGTTCAGAGGACAGACCGCTAGGCCACCGTTGGAACGCCGACTACCTGAAGATGTATTTCATATAAACCACTCAGCTGAGGTCGGCAGATCGACCACTTTTTTTATTTTTTATTTTTTTTATTCGTCGTTTTTCTAGATATTGTTGTGCTTAGCCAGACTTGGCTCCCAACTTATCAATCACAAGTTTCTTACAAACTATGTTGTTCAAACAAGCCGAGCACTTACACAACTATCCAAACCTTACAAAAATACTCAAACATTCAAGTCGGAGTATAGGAACACTCAACCTACCCTCGACACTTGGCATCGACTCAAATATTTGAGTCAGAGTACAGACATACTCAGCCTACACTCGACACTTGGCCTCACCTCAAACACTCGAGTCGGAGTACAAGCACACTCACCCTACACCTGACATTTAGCCTCGACTCAAACATCTGAGTCAGAGTACAGGCACACTTGACCAACACTCAAACCTTGGGCCTCAACTCAAATACTCGAGTCAGAGTGCAAGTACACTTTTCCTACACTTGACACTTGGCCTCGCCTCAAACATCTGAGTCGGAGCACAAGCACACTCGGCCTACACTCAAACCTTGGGACCCAACTCAACTCAAACATTCGAGTCAAAGTACCAGCACACTCAGTCTACGCTCGACATTTGACCTCGACTCAAACATCTAAGTTGGAGTATAGGCACACTTAGCCTACACTCAAACATAAAGCCTCGACTTAAACACTCGAGTAGGAGTAAAGGTACACTCGCCACTTGATCTCGTCTCAAACAGCTGAGTTGTAGTAAAAAACACTTGGCCTGCACTCAAAAATTCAGCCTCGACTTAAGCATTTGAGTCGGAGTACATGAACACTTGTCCTACACTCTAACCTTGGGCTTTCACTCAAACACTCGAGTTGGAGTATAGGCACACTTGGCCTAAAATTGACACCTAAATCGTCGACTCAAGCTACTGAGTCGGAGCACAAAGCGCACTCGGCATGTACTCGAAACTTAGTTTATTTGCTTAACATGCAAACCAAACAATTACTTTTGGCCTAATCACTACCTCGGCCTACCACTACAAGTCGGCTACAACCATCACACTCAGCCAATTCACAAATAGAGTATGGAAGACGAGGTTTCAAAAAATAACATTCATTGATCAGAACAATGGCTTTGTTGAGAGCATTAAAAAAATTGGTACTTGGCCGACTACATGAAAATAAAAATAAAAAATAACAAGGAACTTGCCGACTACTACTACTCTAGCAGAAATGTCTTCTCTTACTGTTCAGCTGACTTTATGGCTTGGTTTGCTTCTATGACCCCTATATCTCAGTCTATCTGGCTCCTTCTCCTGCTCGGTTTTCTCTTGCTTTAAGCCCTCGGCCTCTTCTTCATCCTCAAGATCGCATGCAAAGTCCTCAACCGTCAAATTCCAACCGAGCTAGGGAGTAGCAATCGACATATCAGGGTTGTGCAGAAAGAAGTTCTGTAAGAGCTCCTCTCATACTCAGTTGTATAACAGGAGCTCCTCTCATACTCAGTTGTATAACAGACCAAAAGTATAACAGACCATTTGGCCTATATAGCGTACACCCACCACTAAGGAACTCCATACAGCATACACATCTTGGCGACATCTCTTGGCCAAGGAACTTGGGGACTACAAGTATATCTCCCACCGAGTCTAGAGAAAATGACAAGTCTCCAATCGAGAAATCCCACCTCGGTCAAGAACTTGGGGGACTTCTGTTGATACCATATTGGACCAGACTCACTAGGCCATATACCTAAAGCCTAAACACCATAGAAGCACCCAAGGCCCAGTACAATCACATAACTAGAAAGGCTCCATGGGCTAAGCCCACACAACTTAACAACCCTAGCAAAGGGTCAAACATGAGATGACACGTGGTTATATCTTCACCACCCATCTACATGCCACGCATCATCACCAAAACAAAAGTGTATTTATCCCACATCGAAACTATTCATAAAGGCTACCCAACTAGCCATACAAAATGGGTGCACATTCTCCAATAAATATAATTACTATTCACTATTCACTATTACTCTGTCTAAATTAATGTTTACTATGCTTCTCTGAACAAACTTACTGACTTGATTGTAGGAAAGTCTAAAGCTGCGACACACTAGTGCTATCCTTAACGGACGACCCCCTATTCTTTCTAGCCTATAGTTTTGAGAGAAGGACACATATGGCTTGGTAATTGGACAAGACGGAATCCTAAATTTGAAATTTTTTTTCTTCAATAGTACATAACAATTAATGCTCTCATGGTAAACCATCCACTTAATTTATAGATATGGATGATCAAGAGCATCTCCAATAATAGTAATTATAAAGTGTATGGTAATTAAAACAAAGTTTACAACACTCTTGATGAGAAGGTACATGTTCAAATGAGTACTATAATTGTGGTTTTAAGTATACAATATCACCACACCACGGAAATGAATTGTATAATTTGTTGTCCGTATATTAACAACAATCCACCAAAAAATTATATAATTGTTGCAAATGAAAAAAGTAAAGAGAAAAATGACAAAAAAAAAAAAGTAGAGAAAGAAAGTGAGATAAATAATTAAAAGGAAAAATTGGAGTAATGGTCCCTCAAATTAACCTTAATATTTGAAATCATCCCTAAAATTCAATGTTGGTTTTTTGGGTCCTACACTTCACCGCGATCGTTAATGTAGTCCCTTCATTCAAAAATCTCACAGATTTTGTTAAAAATTAATGGCATATTTGTCCATTCCTGTTAAAATATTTTGTTTAAGTTTCATAACAAATTATCAAAATTAAAAAGGAAAACGAAAATAAATAAAAAGGGCAATTAAACCCAAGTAGTGGCATTAAGCCACCTACTCTCCCTAACTCTTATCGTCACCATCACTCTCCCTATGAAATCTCTCAAAAAATCAAATACACTCCCTCACTCTCTCACAGGACCCCTCCCAAAATCACTTTGATAACCATGCAGGCCCTACTCCTGTCTGACACCAAATCAAAATTTCAGAATTTCCCATGGGACTTGATATGAAGATTAAAACACTAGTGAGACAAGGGATGTACACTGACCATGTCGATTATTTATGTGGCATACGAACCGAATATGTTTAGTTCTCCTGGGATCACAATCCACACAAACCCACTAACCCTTCATCACCTGATATCTCAGGTCAATCAGAGTTTTAATACCAACTCTCTCAGCTCCTTCCGAGCCCCAACTGATACCCCGACTCTTCTCAATTCCAATCCCAATATCAATAACTTCCAAAACTTCAAGAGGTCCATACGTATTCTAAACTGAAATACCATCACTTTGGATAAATAGAAATACCCTTAAATAATGTCCAATTGGCTCAAAAATTATAGCACTCAGTTCGTAACTTAAAAAGGGTAAATTTTCATATTAACCATCACCGAAGGCGGGCTACCGCCAAGCACTGGTGGATGGACAGGGAAACGCCTCCCACGTGGCTCGACCTATAGTCGCAATCCCATTCGCCTTCAACCTATATCGGGTCGACGTAGAACCGTGCAACTGGGTCCTAACCTGGGTGTCCAGACCCGTGACCAAAATTCCTATTTCTACGTCAATTTCTCTATTTAATCATGCTAATTAATCCTAAACCTTGTTAGGAATACAATTCCAACATAAAATCATGAAAACTTACCTTGATTCTTCAGGGGAAGATCGAGATTTTTTGGGTAACGTTTGTCTCCATTCCAGCAACCACTCCCATGTCCAACACCCTCAAATTGGACTGGGTTTGATCACTTAGGTCTAGCAGAGGTTCTAGTGTCCCAAGTTTTGAAGCATAATGTCCAGGCCCAGGAATCCAAGCTCAAAGGTCACGAGTTGATTTCATTCCTTCTTTCTCCCTTTATAGCTCTTAGTTCCACCCCTTCTTCTTGAAGGGTACCCTATTCTCCTAGACCATCAGAACCTAACCGAGAGAGAAACCACCCCCCCCCCCCCCCCTCACCCTCCTTCCTTCACGGTTTTTTTCTTCAAGATATAGAGGAGGGTGGAGCTAAGGCTGCATTGTACTGTCCCTTCCTAGTAAGTACATGTCAATCTACTAATGAGATAAGTCAACAGGTGCTCAGTCACTTCCCCTGGAAAAAGACCACAATGCTATATCCTCCAAATTTCAAAAATACCCTTAGATTTTTAGACTCATAACTGGTTCATACGATCTCTGTTTTCTGCATGTCTTCTGTCTACAAACTCGTGAATTTAAGGCTCACGCAACGGTCCAATCAAAACTTCCGAGAAGTTTCCCAAGTTTAAATTGATTTTTGGACCCTTAATAAGGATAAAGGTAAATATATCCATTTCCAATTGGTTTTTTGAAAATGCCTTAATTCTTCTGGACGGGTCGTTACATTTTGTTTGAAGCAGCGAAGCTGTTTCTGTTACTTCTATGGCTGTTAGTCGGAAGGTCTCTATAATCTTTCTTCACAATTTAAAATTTTCTTATGCTAGCTTAAAAAGCCATGTCAGTTCTACCAAAGTTACATATGTAATTCACTAAAATTGCCCACCCAATGCCTCAAAATCCTTGTTCATCTAAAAACTGGCTTAAACTACGAGAGACTTAGGCAAACGCTCGTCAATGCCTCCTGAACAATCTGATCCGAAAAAAAATTACCCAACCAATCTCTCCAGAACGATCTGGTTCTGAAATTAGGGCTCCTCAGGCTCGAGTGTAACGACTCGAAAATTTATAAAAGGTAATTTTGGTGGAATTTTAAAAGGGAATTGACATTTTTGCCTTTGTTCCTACGTGGTCAAAATTTGTCTTTTTGCTTAGAATACTTTTTAGAATTTTCGTTAGGATCCTTATGTTGGTTGCAGAGTCTTGATTCCGTAGACATGCAGCACGTTGGAATCAGAGTATAGAAAAGTTGATTACAAGTCTAAAATACCTAAGGGTATTTTGGTAATTTTGAGACAAGGGGCAATTTGCTCTTTTCGGATTAAATTGTGACTCACCAGGTGAGATAGTGACATGTGTTGTGTCACCATCTACTTATGATTAGTGGCTCCCATTTAGCTTTATAGGCTCTGTGTGTATATATTTGTGTGTGTGTGTGTGTGTGTGTGTGTGTGTGTGTGTGTGTGTGTGTGTGTGTGTGTGTGTGTGTGTGTGTGTGTGTGTGTGTGTGTGTGTGTGTGTGTGTGTGTGTGTGTGTGTGTGAGTATTGGTGTGGCTGTTTTACAACCCAAAAATTGACCCTTCGACCTTGGAATTGGGGAAGGAATACAGAGAAACTAGGAGGGAAAGAGAGAAAGAAAATAGGAAGAAAGAAAGAAAAAGAAAAAGAAAGAAGTAGAGAAATATTGGGAAGGAGGAAGATCCTTCAGACCTAAAAACCTGAGAACTTAAATTGTAACGAACCGTCCCGGAAATTAGGGTTAAAACCGTGTTTAAGATGAGATTACTGAGCTTTATCGGTGGTTAGTTGGTTACGATAGATCTGTTAGCGTAGAATGACGATTTTTCCCCTAGGGTGGGTAAATAGTTGACTTTTAGTTCGGGCGGTCAATTGGGTGTTGACCGATGACCGTGACATAGTTCGGGACGTCACGAGTCCGTAGACAGGTGGCACGCCCGATTCCGACATCCAAGGAGGAAGTTATGATGTTCGGAAGGTTGAGGGCATTTTCGTAATTTGGTTAAACTAGGGGGAAGAGTTGACTTTTCGTACGATCTGGTTTTGATACGTTGACCTAGAACCGTTAGATAGATCTTGTTGTCCTGAGTTCAACGGTAGGCGGCACGTATTCATCGGAGTTAGGATGCGTGAGTTACGGGTCTAAAACGGTAAGGGCAAAATGGTAATTTTGGAGTCAAAGAGGGGAATTTTGGTCTTTTGTACTTTGGGCTTTGTGCAGCCGGATTGGGACAAGTGTTATGGGCAGAGAGGAGATTTTTGTGTGAGGCATGAGGGGATGGTGACACGTGGAGTTTGGCTAGAGGGTTCTAGGTAGTGCACGGGTGTGTTCAAAGTCGTGCAGGTGTGCCCGTGTGTGTGTTCGAACCAGAGAGAAACAGAGAGGGAGATTGAGGGAAAATTGGACGGTGGCTGTGGGTGTTTGTGTATCCTAGTGAGGGAGTGAGTGACCAGAGATTGTGAGAGAGATAGTGAGTGAGGTGAGGAGGTTAGGAGGTGTCGTGTTTGTGTGTGAGGAGTGTGAGAGCTCACGGGGAAGACCAGGAAAACAGAGTAAAGGTGAAAGATCGTGGTGGTGGTGTGGCCGTGCGTTGGTTCAATTGGACTTGAAGGGAAGCTATGGAGGCTCTGTGGACTTCAGGGAGTGCGACGGTGAGCACGGCGGCGATCGACGGCAGGTAATTCCTTCTTCCTGTAGTTTTGCTCTGTTTTGGCCGTGAATTTCAAACGGTGAGTCGTGGGTTTTGGGCATGAGTCGACGGTTTTGGTAAGTTAGGTGAGACTCAGGAGGGTTCTAGGAAGCGTTTGGTGTTGCCACCGTGACGGGGAAAGACTTGGGTGGCCGGAATGGGAAACAGAGGACTGTCCGGTTTTTGTTTCGAGCTTGAGTTGACGGGTTAGGGACGGTGTCGTGGTGTTTGAGTAAGAGGGGCAGGTTGCTTAGGATTGGACGATGAAGATGGTGAAGAAAGGAAGGAAAACGGAGACGGGACGGTGGAGAACCGGGAACGCCGGTTCAGTACAGTCGAACCCGTCGACCCGAGGTAGACGATGACACTGTAGCAGGCGCGTGAGGCCCACGCGCAGCCACTTTGGGCTGTGCGTGGGGGCGCGTGCGGCGGTTTCCGGCGAAGAGTTCAACTAGGTTTTTGTTTTAAATGTTATAACGAATCTATTGAACTAGGTTTCGGGTTGTTCGGACGTCGAATCGAAGTAGTTCCGCGAGCTTGAAAGTGTAGGGTTTCGGTTCGTTACGTTTAGGACCCGAAGATTTTTTTGGGAAATTAGGAGACTCTTGGTAGACGTGTTAGTGACGTACTTTGGTGACTTGTGACAGGATCGGGACTTCCCGAGGAAGCTGAGGAACGTACGGGACGTACGGGGCGCGAGTGACGTGTCGGTAACTGTGAGTAGACCCCTTCTCTAAACTTGAGCATGCATAACTGTTTTTCTATTATTGTTTTATGGTTTTATATGTGATTTCATGATGATTGAATATGCTAAGTTGGTTTTACCTAATTGCACGTTTTTCGAGGAAATACGATTTTTGGCACGTTTTACGAGAAAAGATTTGATTCTGGATTTTGATGTTATAGTTTCAGGATTTCAAATGCTAAATTATTTTTAATGATTATAAGTAGATTTGAAACATGATTTCGATGATCGAGGTTTTCGGTTTTAAAATCGGATTTCGAGAATCGGAATTTGGTTTTAAAGATGAAAAGTGGATTTCCGGATTTGGGTTCGGAATGACGGTTCTGGATGTCGGCAGAGCTTCAGACCAGTGATTTCGGATTCGGGTTTGGATATGGATTTAGAAATGGTTTTCAAAGACTCAGATAGGTCCAGCAGGTTTGATCGGATAATGATTGGTTGAGATTTACGTTTTATGATACAGTTTCATGGTTCTTCTAATGTGATTTCTATAACTGTTTTTATAATGATCTTTACGTGATTTATAATTGTTTTTAGTAACTGGGTTATGCATGTGGTTTTCAAAACGGAGGGCTAAAACCCTGGTTTTATTATGAAATGGTTTTCGCAAATTCTTTTCTTATTTATGGTCCACTCACACCTTCTGTTTTAAATTGCCCTCCAGGTCGTGGAGCTAGCGCGGAGTTTTGACGTCGAGGCAACGTCGAAGGCATAGAAGTTACGAGAGCGATCCCGGAGTGTTTTAAGTTTCCGTGTGCGTGTACTGGTTATCGGTTTTCTTCCTTTTGTAGTGGTACTATGCTCTGTAAAACTTTGACTTCGGGATGTGTAAAGTTTCTCCTGCGTCTGACTGTGTATTTTGGTGGTTTGCGTGAGTTTACTTTAGTTGCGTGTCGGGATGTCAGACGGGAGCAGGGTTTACCTCGGTTTTCGGGGTGAAACCGGGGTGGGTCCTGACATAAATTGTAACTCGTGGATTATCTAACCAATTCAAGGCTTCCTAACTTGAAAGTAAGCACTCTAATATCTTGGGTGAGTCCTTACGATCATGTTGAACCAGAAATTTTCAGGTTTGGGTACGGAAAAGCTTGGGATACAAGGTTTGAATAAATAACTAAAATCAAGGAAAACATGTAACGACCCATCCCGAATTCCTGGATTAGATTAATGACTAATCATGATTAGTGAGGTTAATCCGTGATTAGGTGGGCGAAATTGGACGAACGGTGCAAAATCACCGTTTTGACCTTAGGCGTGGGTAAAACGTTGACTTTTCGTTCTGCGGTCAAATGGACTTTGACCGATGACTGTGACGTAGTTCGGGACGTCACGAGTTCATAGACAGGTGGTACGTTCAATTCTGACATTCGAGGAAGAAGTTATGACGTTCGGAAGTTCAAGGGTACTTTGGTAATTTGGTTAAAATGAGGCAAATAGTTGAATTTTGACCTGGGAGGTCCGATGGCTGAGGCCCAAGGACCGTTACGTAGATCGGGATGATACGAATCCGTAGACAGGCGGCACACTGAAATCAGACTTCGAATGGGAGAGTTATGGGTCACAGAAATTCTATTTCACTATGCACGTATATCAAGGCGATGATTAGGTGGCATATTCTGATTGGGCAGATATTTTAAGTGGGACCCATGGATGAGTGGCAAGTGTCACTCATCCCATTGGCCCAAACCCCTAAATTGTGGATCTAACATAATTAAATATTATTATTTTAATTATTTTATAATTAAACCCACCCAACACTCAATCCTAGCCCTTCATCTAATTTAATCTCTCAAATCCTCACCATTCATTTAATCATCCCCTCTCTCATCGGATATCATCATCTTCTTCTCTTTTCTTTATCCAAACCTGAACCCCCCATATTTCTTCATTTTTCATTTTCATTCTCTAAAAAGCAAACACATAACACCACATTCCTCATGGTCTTGTGAGAGTCGGGGAAAGAGCTGAGGGCAGGACGGTAACGTGATGGACGGTGGCTCACAACGGAGGACATGGCGGAAGGAAACCCGGTTTGGCGGGTAAGCTTGTTCAAAAATCCAAGTTTGAGTTTGGGAGCTTCTTGGTTATTTTCATTAATTGGGCTGGCATCTAGGGTCCTAGGGGAGTCGAGGTGGATCGGTTTTGAGGCCTAGAACGGCCGGAGGCCACGACGGTGGTTGCTTACAGACGGCTGGTTCATACATGAACATTCAAGTGAGTTTTAATCCATTTATTTCGGTTCTTAATTAGCTAAAAGGATTGGGTTCAATGTTAGGATGGTTTAGGAAAAGGATTGGACTGAAAATAGGGGAGGAATATGGTTGAACTGGGACAGCCGGTCCAGTTACAGAGGACGGATCGAACCGACCGGTTCGAACCGGCGCTGAAGCGTGAAGACGCATGAATAATGCCCACGCGTGGGCTCATGCGCAGGAGGCTTCCCTGGGCACGTGGGGGCGCGTGACCAACATTTTGGGAATGTCTTAAACACATGAAATCTTCTGTTCGATGTAACAAACATTTTGGGACTGATTTCGTGTCGATCGGATACTATCTCGATAATGTTCAGGGCATCAGAAGGTTTCGAAACGGGAATTAAAATAGTTAAAAATTTCAGAAAATTACGGGGCTTTAGTGGGAGGTTAATAAGGTAGTTGGTAACCTTCTAAAGTGATTTGGACAGGTTTGGGAGTCCGGTGACGGTGATTAGCTCGGGAGAGCCGTAAGGCACGCGTATCGAGGCGGTAGCTCGGACGGTGTGTGAGTGGACCTTGTTTTCTAAATTGGTGCATGCATAAATGTTTATTATATGTTTTAATATATGTTTAGTGATGTGGTGAGTGCATTTGGATGTGATTACGTATTGGCACGTATTTCGAGGTTTTGGCCATGTACGGTGCCGATACGGGTTTGTATTTCTTTATTGGTTTAAATGAAAAGGATTTGGATTTCCAAAAGGATAAAATCGCTTATGAGACCCATTTGGTTTTGTCTCGGGCATATGATGCTATTGATGACTTACGGGTCTGAATCGTGGTCGCGGCAGATGCTATGTGCACGGCGACCAACGATACGATGGTCGCCTCCAGATTAGGATATGTTCCTTCCGGAGAGGTCACGATGTACGATCTAAGGTTGGACAGCCGATGGAGGGTCAACTTCGGAGTGCTGATGGTTCAGGATATCGATCGGTGATGAGTGCACCATGATCTTGTGGTGGTCGCGTTGGTTGATTCGTTCACGGCGACATACCAGGATTGAGGGCGGTCCTGGATGGATGGTTGCATGCATCACTATGATCGGAGTCGTGACTGACCTTGAGATATCGGGCATGATGTCTAGTCGAGTCATATGTTCGGGCACGAGACTTAGTTACTTTACATTGATGATTTCGGGTCGAGGACCCTAAATGGATTTCCAGATTCATGACGGTTTATGGGAACCGGCATGAACCCTTAAAAGGATTTTATGATACATGACGGTTTATGGAAACTGATCATGAATCCTTTGAAAGGTTCTAAAGATGTTTTATATATGTATATGAATGTCATCAATGAGTTCGTTATATTTATATATATGTATATATATTCATATACCTTCATTTACTTGAATTATCTCCTCTAGGGAGGGTCGTTGGCCTGGGTGGACCCCGGAGTAGTCACGGAGCACCGACTGAGTGAAGTCGCCCCCAGTTGGGTTCCTTACTCTCAGGAAGGCATGGATCGTAGCCTCAGGACGGGTCATTGGTCTACGGACATTGACCTTGGACTCTGAAAGACTTGGTTTTGAGACCTCGGGTAGTACGCGCGTAGCTTTGGAAACCGTGACAGGATTGGTTCTGTGAATTATATGTATGTATGATATATGATATGTGATATACGATATATGATATGTGATGTGTACAGGTTTTGGGCTGAGACCCGTATGGATTTGGGAAGTGGCCCATATGGTTGGTTCTTTATGGTTCTTTCAGTTATGGTTTTGGGCTTAGTTCCCACACATGGTTCTTTTCGATTAAATGTTTTTCGAATGCATGCATACTTTTTAGTGAAATGTACAAATGTCTTATTATGAAATGTTTTTATAAACTCTTTGTTTTGTCCACTTACACCTTTTAATGTTTTGACTGCCCTTCAGGTTGACAGTGGATGTGGACTATAGCAGAGACCGAGATATCACATACCACCTCCGGATCCTGGCGTACTCTGATAGCCCGAGAAGGCAAAGGTTGGAAATTTCCCTTGTCTGACACTTCGTGTCAGACGGGAGCAGGGTCGTCCCGCGTTAATCCTGGGGGGATTGGGATGGGTCCTGTCAAAACAGGTTGTGTTTTTAAGGTGAGTTTTTTATGTTTTGACATCATTGACTTGTTTCTGGATTTAAAAAGATTAAATTCAATGTTTTGAACACTGAAATCAGTTGAAAAATGGCAACGTTTAAGTCGGGTTAGGACGACCAAGTCAGGTTCTAATTGCAGAACCATGAGCTGACCTGGCTGAAGGTTGAAGACAACTTGCAGGCATGTGAAGCCCACACACAAAGAGGATGGGTGGTGCTTGGGGGCGCATGCCACTCCACCTCGAAATGTGGTCAACATGTATTTTGATATTTTCGATGTGACAAGTATTTTGGCACAGATTTCGAGTCGATCATACATCCTCTTATGATAGTATTATGTGTCTAAAGTGTTATACATACCTTTTTAATACGTATTTTATCCCAAAAATTAGGAGACTTTAAACAACTCCCATAACTTCGGAGAAATATACAGCCCAAAATTGAGCTCCTTAGATAGTCTATGAGTAGACATTTGTTTTATAAAATGTGATGCACGCATAGTTAATTGTTTTAGATATTTTATTGCAAGATTTGAGTTACAATGATTTGAAATTATTTTCCACATTTATTGACTGGTTTCTAGACATGAATTTTATGGTATTTCATAAACAAAGTTTTGGGCTTATACCCCGGTTTGGAAAAGTTTTGACTTGGTTTTGAGTCAAGGATTTTCTTTGAAAGAAAGGTTATGAATTTAATACATGGACTATTTTCACTGTTGATGTGATGAGTTCCTAGATGGTCAAAGTTAGGGGTGTTTACCAAACGACCGAAGCTTGGGGTGATTGTTTCCCAAGTAGCTGCAGCTAAGGATGTTCCTAGACGGCCGATACTCGAGGTTATTGCTTAGGGTGATTTTTTTCAAGCATCCAAAGTTAGGGATGTTTCTAGGTGACTGATGCTCTAGGTTATTGTTGTTATTGTGATTGTTTCCTAGGCAGTTGAAGCTAGGCGTGTTCCTAGATGGTTGATGGTTATTTTTGTTATTATGATTGCTCCTAGGCAACCAAAGTCCGAGGTTCTTCCCAGACGGCTGATGCTCTGGGGAGTTGATGATTGGCTTTTAATTGGTTATGGATATTGGTGTCCAACTTTTATCACATGATTTGATAAACTGGGATTTCAAGGAAATGTGGGCCACATGCTTTTTATATATGTTATGATTTGTGGGACCCACGATTTATGTTGTGATCTGATTTGAAATCCAGTTAGTTACGTTTATCCTTATGCATGCATATTTTTTGTACCGAAAGGGTAAAGGTCTCGATTTCTCAAAAATGTATTTATAAATGATTATTTTTCTCCACTCACACTTTTACTAGTTTTGATGACCCTTTAGGTCATTGCACGAAGATCAAGGCTGATCGAAGGCTGATCGGGAGAGAGAGGCATGAGCGGAAAATTAATACAATTATCCATTTTTTGACAAGTGTTGAGGATAGTTTTGGGATCTTCGTTTATTTTTCAAACGAGAGTAAGATTAGACACGGTTATCAAAGTACTAATGATAAGGGTCCTGTTAATTTGGTATTATAGCATTGTGGTATTGATTTGTAATTGCCAACGTTATGCCTCTAAGAAGAAAACTCTATGCACGACCTGGTAATGAGATGGAAACATGAGCAATATACTTGATCCCAGGATAGACTTACGCATAGGACTGGTCCGGGATTACGTGGGTCGAACATTGGATACTACGCCCTAATATCGGAGAACTTATGTAGGTCTAGATAGTTAGAAGGCTCAAAGGTTAGGGTCACATGATATGTGGGAAAGTTGGACCCGGATGAGACAAATTAGTGAGTTCCTCGGTTAGAGCTAGTATTTAAAATTTTGAGGTATTGAGATATCCTCTATAGGAGATGGTATGCCTAGCTATGTTTATGCTTAGTGTTGATACCATATCGACCGACCACCCTAGCACAGGTCCCACCAGGACAGGAATGCCGCCGACCGATCGCCTGATCGGCACCCTCACGGCCTACGGCCCGCCGATCGGCACCATACTGCAGACCCGCCATTCGGCACCTGACAGTGAACAGACGACAGCTGGCTGCGACAGTCACCTAACCAACTCTGCCACACCAACTCCCTGACGGAGGCAGGTTGGGACTCCAGCTGGCGCCTCCTCCGGATATCCAGGGCTTGTCAGACGGCTCCCAGCCACCAAGCACCACCTGCCCCGTAACAGTAGCCCACCTACCACAGTTATGGCAACTATAAATACCCCGAAACCCTTCACAAAGGTAAGACACTGAGAACCGACCCAGAGCACTGTGTTTACTTGCCCCTCGGCATTTAGATACTAACTTTGGCATCGGAGCCTCTTTGACCGACACCACACCGGTGTCTAGTTTTGCAGGACCCCTGCCGAATCACAACGCCCCCGGCGGGCCCGAGACACCACACGGCTGGTCCTAGAACCCCCAGCGGGTCTCATCGAGTTGGTCATTTCAGGATCAAACACTTAGTGACTAGGCATGCCAGTGGTGGCATGGATTGCGAAATATTGGATTAGGACTCTGAAGGAGTCGAAACATGAGACTAGGGCTTGGGAAGAGCTGGAGAGCTGAGATATCAGTTATCGTTTTGGATATCCTATTAGGATTGAGGTAGGGGCCCAAGGCACTAATACGAACTTAATATTCATGATTATTTAATGGACATGTCTGAATTTCGAGGATGAAATTCATTATGAGAGGTAGATTGTAATGACTCAAAAATTTGGAAAAGGTAATTTTAGAAATTTTAATAGGGAATTGTCATTTTTACCCTTGTTCTTATGTAGCAAAAGTTTACAATTTGCTCAGAGTACTTTTTGAACTTTTCATGAGGATCGTTACGCAAGTCTCGGAGTTTTGAGTTTGTAGATAAGTGGTACATTGGAATCGGAGTTCAGACGAGTTAGTTACGAGTCTGATATACTTAAAAGGTATTTTGGTAATTTTTAGACTAGAGGTAGTTGGGTCTTTTGGGTTAAATGGTGAGTCACCAGGTGCGGTGGTGACATTTGTCACCATCAGCTTATGATTAGTGGCACTTGTATAGCCTTATAGGTTTTGTGTGTGTGTGTGTGTGTGTGTGTGTGTGTGTGTGTGTGTGTGTGTGTGTGTGTGCGCGTGTGTTTGTACTGGTGTGGTTGTTTTACAACCCATAAGCGGAGTCTTCGACCTTACAATCTGAGAAGGACGCTAGGGAAACATAGAGGGAAACAAAAGAGGAAGAAAGAAAGGAAAAGTAAAAGAAAAAGGAAGGGAAAGAAGAGAGAAGCAAAGAAAAACTAAGAAGGAGTAAGATCCTTCAGACCTGGAAACCCGAGAACTCAAATTGTAACATGTGGATTATCAAACTAATTCAAGGCCTCCCAACTTGAAACTAAGCACACTAATATATTAGGTGAGACCTTACAATCGTGTTGAACTAAAATTGTCAAGTTTGGGTGTGGGACAGCTTGGGATTCATGGTTTGAAAGATTAGCCAAAATCAAGGAAATCGGGTTGTGTTTTTATGGTGAGTTTTTGATGTTATTGATATCATGGACATATTTCTGGGTTTGAGGATATGAAATTTGATGTTTGGAACACTGAAATCTATTGAGAAATGACGAGTTTTAAATCGGGTCAAGACATTTGGGTTGGGTTCCAATTTTAGAACCATGGGCTAACCCGGCTAATAGTTGAAGACAATCTGCATGTGTGTGAGGTCCACACTCAAAGAAGATGGGTGGCATATGGGGGCGCGTACACTCCACCTCGAAATGTGATCAACGCATATTTTGATGTTTTCGATGTTACAGATATTTTGGCATGAGTTTCGTGTGGATCAGATATCGTCTCGGGGCAATTTTGTGTCTCCAAAATGTTATACTTATGTTTTTAATACGTATTTTATCCAAAAAATTAGGTGATTTTAATGTGAGATTACTACAGACATTTAACCCTTAGTTATGATTTTTGACAAGGCAAACAATTCCCTGAACATCAGAGAAGTGTACAGCTCAAAATTTAGCAGCTTGGGCAATCTATGAGTAGACATTTGTTTTATAAAATGTGATGCATGCATAGTTAACTATTTTAGTTGTTTTATTGCTTAAATCATGATCAAGATGTCATCTTCGTGAAAAAACAATTTAATTGATACAATCTTCAATCTTATTGATTTTTTACGAAGATAATCTTAAAATGATGATTTAGAAAATGAACCGTTTTGATTATGTTGTATGTACCAAAAAAAATTTAATAAATTGAAATGGTAGTATAAGGAGATACCCTCATGGTGGAATCCAAGTATTCTCCTAAAAAATATTCAATTATTGGCATTGACATTGACATATTATATCAATAATTTTGTGTTTTTTTTTTTGCCATATATTGACTATATAAACATATCATTGACGTCCTAATTCATAATGAAATCAAAACACATAATTTTTTTTTTTCTGCTGAATAAAATTCTAAGCATTTGTCTATATAGATGGTTCCTCCTAACTTAAATTTCTAGTTATACTCAAGAATGAAAATATCGATATCGATGGATATATCGCTAGTCAAATTTACGGATATCTCAATCCAAATAATGATATCGAAATCGATATGTTTACGGTCAACAAAAATAACGGAAATTCGGTCTAAAATTTGGAAATTTGGAATAAAACTTTAGGAAAAACGTAAGTACCCAATGATGGTTATATATGACTAATAAAAACTATAAAATGAATTTGATATAATAAATATATGATGAATAATATGATACAATAGGGTTCTTCCGATGACTAATAATATAAAATTTTGAACATAAACATAAATTGAAGTGAATTACTATAATTGAATGTTAATATAATTAAAAACATAACAATAAGCATAAAAAAATTTCAATGGAAGAAAAATTATAAAATGAGTAAATATATTTAAAATTAGAAGAAAAAAAGGATGAAAAAATAGAGACAATCTTTGTTCAAAAACTGGAAAGAATTGATATATTTAAAATTGGAAAAAAAAATTTAGTTGAAAATTTGGAAAAAAGAACAAATATAGTTGAAAATTTGGAAAAAACGGAAGAAAAAAAAATCAGTAATGTGCACCTGGGGTCGAACCCATGACCTTCAGATTTTTAAGGCAAAGTCACAACAACAAAACCAACTCGGCTAAGCAAGCCTAATTGAAAACAGAAACAACCAAATAATATATAAAGTATACATACTAACATTTAACAGTCATCTTCTACCTTGTGTGTAGGTCTGCGATTCGGATTTTTCAACCCGGCGGCATGACCCGACTAAAACTCAATGATTTTACGTCCGTTTTCATGCAATTTGGCCCTATCTCGATCGTTTTAATGAAATAAGGAGATCGATTGGCTTAAAATAAGGAATAATATCGACATTTCGCTCAATTTCTTCCCCCCCCCCCCTCCCCTCTTATGTGCCGCCGGCCAAAAAACCCGATATATCGGCGATAGTGTCGATATTTTCATCAATGATTATACCTTTGCGATGAGGTATTAAATGAAATGCAAGTATGGTCCTTTTGAGATTTCTTGAGACATGCAACATCAACAAACTATTCTCGTAAACAAACAAAAAATCAAAGCAGGGGATATGGGCACGAGGGTTGTCGATCATCTACGAACAACAAACGAATAAATTATAGGCTTTTTACTATAGATGCACTATGAACGCGCTAGCGTGTCTCAAATTGCACCAGGAACATAAATTTATTTCACTTTGCATCAGGAATGAGTGCAACGTTAAGTTTTTTACACTATTTAACTGATATCATCTTTAACACCGTTAAAAACACCGTTTCTTTCCTTAAATATCCCTTAAATACTGCTCATCTTTTTCCATCCTCCTTTCTCACACACAAACACATCTTCATCCACCATTTTTGTTACTCAATCACTCTTTTCTTCTCTCAAATAGAATTTAACAATAATGAGGTAAAAATCAACATCATAATTGCCTCAACTGAAATCAATCAAAAAACCCAGAAATCTTCATCTACTTGCTTGCTCATCAAATTTTATCACAGAGGAAACCTAAAATCGCAGCAAAAAAGAAGAGCAAAAATTGATTCAATGGAGATGAAGAGGAGAGCCGGATTTTCTGGAGGGAGGCATTGTTAGTTTTGGGTCATTTTTCTCTCTTTCTTTCGTCAACTTTAGGGTTATTAAAATGGAATCCAGGAAAACACTGAAATAAGATTGCTAAATAATGTTAAGTTCTGATGGCAAGAGATTATTAGAAACAATACCTTGTCGGTCCCAAGGGAATTGGCAACTACGTGGATGACCTGGTCATCCATAAGATTGGTACAAACAGTTTGACCTCACCAACTCGAAACACCCTGCTAAATACTATACGACAACCACCCAGAATCTTCCGCTGCTTCGAGGCTAGAATATTTCTAACATCTATATCATCTAGTGAGGAATGGGAGAAAAAGACCTGGAGTATCCTCTCAATAATTAACCTATAGAGACAATGGAACAGATCATATTCATGTATTTTCTCAATAACCTATAGAGACGCAACTGCAGATGATTGATGTACAATATCAATAACCAATATAAACAAAACATACACTTCCACCATTTAATACTAGAAGGGTGATTCACTCCGGTTCTGCCCTTCATCATCTCCATCGAATCAATTTTTGCTTTTTTTTTTTTCTGCGAGTTTGGGCTAATTCTGTGAAAAATTGGACGAGCAAGCAAGTAGATGAAAGTTTCTGGATTTTTTGATTGATTTCAGTTGAGGCAATTATGATGTTGATTTTTACTTACTTGCTCATTATTGTTAAATTCTATTTGAGAAAAAAAAAAAAAGAGTGATTGAGCAACAAAAATGTTGGATGAAGATGTGTTTGTATGTAAGTATGGAGGAAAAAAAGAAGATGAACAGTATTTAAGGAATATTTAAAGGAAAAAAATAGTATTTGTAATGGTGTCAAAATAATATCAGTTAAATGGTACAATGAATTTAAGGTTGTACTCATTTTTTATATAAAGTCCAACAAAATTTGGTTTTTGAGGCAATTTGAAACAGGCTGGCTTGTACTTAATACATCCACAATGAAAAGCCTAAATTATAGGATCGCTTCTAGCCGAATGCAAAGTTCGGTGAAAAATTACCGAAAAGTGAATTCAAGTGTCAAATACTGCCTCGATAATTAAGTTTTGTTTGAAACGATCTTTCCGGGTCAGCTTATAATTTAGTTCATGATGACGGCTAGAGATTCAATATTTTTAAAAATACTTTTGTAAGCCAAGTGATCGACATTCTATCCCTTCTAAATAAACTATTGCTAACGTTAATTCAATCGACATGATTTGAAATTATTCTCTGAAAGCTGGAAGAACATGCCCGCACTCATGACGACTTCTTTTCCATATAACTATTCCAGCATATATGATCCTTAATTATTATAATTTTAGGATGAAATATTATATTAATTCTTGTAATATTTACTATATAAAAAATCTTCTAATATTATTATTTCTAAGATATATAAATTATTATGCACTAATAAAAGAATTTTATAATTATACAAATATAGTCATTAAAATAGTATAATTTTGAAATAATAATTCAAATGTAACCACTAAAAAAAAGGTTCTTACTAAAAAAAACCCTCTCTTATATCACAAAGTAATGTAACTTATGAAATTTCTTTTACCCAACAAATTCTTATTGTATCTAATACTTTCCTTTCTTTAAATTTAAAATATCATCGTTACATTATAGTCCACATAAATATCGAAATTGAAGCATACTTGCTTTCTGATATTTAGATACTAATTCAAATGATAAAAGTCGGCATTACTTCAATTTTAATGTCCATATAGACGATCTCAGTCGGAATGTGACAATATGTAAAACTTTTCTACATAAATTCCTACTCATGACATTAGTTGCTATTCATTGTTTAGTTCATCTTTACTAAAACGACAAAGAGAAGGACCGATCTGATACATAATTTGAAGTAATTAAGGTCATGACTTGGAAAATCATTCAAATTATTTTTTTTTTATCAAGAAGTGAAAATTCATTCAAATAAAGTTAGAACAAAACAGAACAGCTACAAAGAAAACTATAATGAAAAAACATAACAGAAAAGAAAATAAGAATGGGCTCAGAGTAAAGACGCATGTATACTATAAAAACGTCCACCCCAAGACCCAACAAAAACGAAACTCAACTAGGGGGACATGGAAGTCCATCATTGTTTAAAACAAGCACTAAAAAGGATGGAGGACGGTCAATCCAGACTTCCCTGCACATTCTTCGTCGAGTTTGAGTGGCTAAGGTATCAGCTACCTTGTTTGTACTCCGGTGAGACCATCTGAAACGGATATGCTCAAAGTGGACCTGCAGTGAACGGAGTTAAGTCAGGATGGGGAAAATTTCCCAGTTTCTACGATCAATGCAACCAGAGATACACTTAATCAGATTTTGGGAGTCCGACTCCACAATGACATCTCGGAGCCCACGGTCCCGGGCAAGGAGACTCCAGAGAGAATGGCCCAAGCCTCAGCAATAAGGGCGTTTCTAGCACACTTTGGCTCACAGATTTCCCCACAAAAAGCACCCTCAGAATTTCGGATAATGAACCCAAGCCCAACAGGAACATCCGGGCCCACCCAAGAGGCATCGCAGTTAATCTTTGAGGTCAAGTCCATGGGGGGAGTCCAAGAGATATGGCCCACCGGTGGAACACTCGGTAAGTCAAAAGCAGGACGAGGCGCAGCAACATAGGACCAGAACTCAGAGACATACCTGGAGATAGCATGGATGATTCTCCTAGGAATGAAAGGCTGGCCCTGAAAAAGATACTTGCACCGGTGCTTCCAGATTTCCCAACAAGTGAAAGCAATAACAAAAGCCATCCAAATCCGATCACCCCCAACACCCACGGGACGAGAAATAATGGTATGCAGCCAGCATTCAAAGGAGGTCACTTGCGTAACATCAATCCGGTAGCTAAGAAATCCTCCAAACCAAATACCAATCACTCCAGGACAACAGAGGAATAAATGTTCAGTAGTCTCAGGAAAGGACTCACAAATAGGGCACAATTGGCCGTGCCCCAGATGACGGCGAAAAAGATTTTCCCGAGTAGGGAGGTAATTCCGCAGGGTTATCCACATGAAATCAATGACCCGCGGATTTGCCTTGAGTTTCCATATGAGATTCCATAGATCATCGGGGAAAAGATTGGAACTTGGAGCCCTAGTCAACGCAAGGGAACACTAGGGAGAGGAGTTTTTTCTAAGCCAAAAATAACCAGACTTAACACTGTAGTTACCTGGTTTGCAGTGAGGCCAGATGAGCCGGTCCTCGTCATCAGGGCTTCCCAAAGGGATAGAGATAATGGACGTACAATCGGAAGTAGAAATCAGGGGCTCGATGCTCTTGAGATTCCAAGAGTGGGAAGCAGGATCAATGATGTCGGACACAGGTTGTGAAGGGCAAATCAAGTCAGGAGATGAGGGGATAAGCAAACCATCTGATGATCCCGGAAACCAACGATCATTCCAGATCTTTGTATCAACTCCATTCAGAACCTGCCATCGGGAGCCCTCTGTAACGACCCGTCCCAAATTCTATGATTAGATTAGTGACTAATCACGATTAGTGAGGCTAATCCGTGATTAGTAGAGCGAGATCGGACGAACGATGCGAAATGACCGTTTTGCCCCTGATGGTGGAAAAACGTTGACTTTTCAATCGGGCGATCAAATGGACTTTGACCGATGACCGTGATGTAGTTCGTGACGTCACGAGTTCATAGACAGGTGGCACGTTCAATTCTGACGTTCGTAGAAGAAGTTATGACGTTCGGAAGCCCAAGGGCATTTTGGTAATTTTGGTTAAATGGAGTCAAATGTTGACTTTTGATCGGGAGGTCCGATGGCCGAGGGCCAAAGACCGTTACGTAGATAAGGACGATACGAATCCGTAGACAGGCGGCACGTCGAATTCGGACGTTCGACGACGAAGTTACGGTTCACGGAAGTTCCCGGTTACTATTCATGACGACACGTTTTACGAGACAAAAAGTGCAGTTTTGTCTCTAGTGGGCCCAGATATTTAATGGAGGCCCAATGGATGAGTGACACTTGTCACCCATCCACTGGCCAACCCCACCTACTCATGCACCAAACCCATTCACCGTGCATCCATTTCTTCCATTTTTCCTCCAACCATTACCCGATCCCATTTCCAAATCCAACCCAGCCAACCCAACCCCACTTCGGCTAGGACTGAAGACAGAGTGAAGTGAGGATGGGGAGGACGTGGTGGCCGGCCCAGGACGGCGCCACCGTGCACGGCCGAGGCCAAACCCGAACAGGTAACCCGGTTACCCATTTTCTCCCTTTTAATTTGATTTTGATGTTATGGTTGCTTTTGGACGATTAGGATGAGTTAGTTAGGTTGCTAGTATGATTTTAAGAGGATTTGGAGGGTGCTTCACGGCGGAGGAAGCCGTGAGGGTGGTCGGGAAAAACAGGGCCGTGAGACCCTTTAATTTTGGTTAGGATTTAGGAGGTTTTGATTAGTTTGGTTGATTGGGATAGATTGGAAATGAGAAAATAGGAATTTAGGAATTGAAATGGAGGAAATCGGACCGAAAATGAGGGAGAAGAAGGCCTGGACCGGTTACGCCGGTCCAGTTGCAGAGGTCGGACCGGAGACCGGCCGGCCCAGACCGGTTCGATCACTGGAGACGACGGGCACTGTAGCGGCGCGTGAGGCCCACGCGCAGGCAACTTCCAGTGGTGCGTGTGGGTGCGTGCTAGGGTTTTTGGGGATGTGTTCAACATACGAAATCATCTATTCGATGTAACGAACATTTTGGGACTGGTTTCGTGTCGATCGGACACCGTCTCGAGATGTTTCGGGGCATCGGAAGGTTTAGGTTCGGGATTAAAAATAGTTAAAAATACGGGAAAATTACGGGGCTTTGGTAGGAGGTTAATTAAGTAGTTAGTAACCTTCTATTACGATTTGGACAGGTTTGGGAGTCCCGGTGACGGTGATCGGCTCGGGGAGCCGTATGGCACGCAAATCGAGGCGGCAGCTCGGACGGTCTGTGAGTGGACCTTGTTTTCTAAATTGGTGCATGCATAAATGTTTATTATATGTTTTATTACTTGTTTGATGATGCCATGGGTGCATTTGTATGTGGTTACGTATAAGCACGTATTTCGAGGTTTCGGCCTTATACGGTGCTTATACGGGTCTGTATTTCTTTATTGATTTAAATGATTTGATTTTGGATTTCTAAATGGATAAACTCGGGTATGAGACCCATTTGGTTTTGTCTCGGGCATATGACACTATTTACGACCTTTGGGTCTAAATCGTGGTCGCGACGGGTGCTATGTGCACGGCGATCGACGATACGACGCTCGCCTCCGGATTTGGATGTGTTCCTTCCGGAGAGGTCACGATGCACGATTCGTTGTCGGGCAGCCTGGGGAGGCTCGACTGCGGAGTGCTGACGGTTCAGGATAGCGATCGGTGATGAGTGCACCATGATCTTGCGATGGTCGCGTCGGTCGATTCGTTCACGACGACATACCAGGATTGAGGGCGGTCCTGGATGGATGGTTGCACGCATCACTATGATCGGAGTCGTGACTGACCCTTAGATATCGGGCACGGTGCCCAGTTGAGTCATATGTTCGGGCACGAGACCCCGATGTTTTACACTGATGATTTCGGGTCAGGGACCCTAGATGGATTTCCAAGTTCATGGCGGTTTATGGGAACCGGCATGAACTCTGGAAAGGTCATTGTGGTTCATGACGGTTTATGGGAACCGGCATGAACCTTTGTCAGGTCATTCTGGTTCATGACGGTTTATGGGCACCGGCATGAACCCTGGTTATGTTATTACGGTACATGACGGTTTATGGGAACCGGCATGTTACTTGCTTATGGATATTATGGATCATGACGGTTCAGGGGAACCGGTCATGAATGTTTATGTTATGTATATATATGTTCGTCTACCTTCCTTTACTTCTATTATCTCCTCCGGGGAGGGTCGTTGGCCTGGGTGGACCCCGGAGTAGTCACGGAGCACCGACTGAGTGGAGTCACCCCCAGTTGGGTTCCTTACTCTCAGGAAGGCTATGGTTACTATTACCTCGGGTAGGGTCAGTGGTCTGCGGACATTGACTTTGACTTTGAGATGACTCGGATTGAGACCCGGGTAGCGCGCGCGTAGCTTTGGATACCGTGACAGGATTGGTTGTGTGACTTATATATATGTATGTGATGTATATATGATATATGATATGTGGTGTGTACAGGTGTGCACAGGATTTGAGCAGTGGCTCGTGTACTTGGTTTCTTTATGGTTTGGGGCCGAGTCCTTTATGGATTTGGGCAGTGGCCCGTATGGTCGTTTTTATTGTGGTCCTTTCGACCTTAGTTTATATCTGCTGTGGGCTTAGTCCCACATATGGTTTGTTTTGAATAAATGGTTTTCGAATGCATGCATGCTTTTTAGTGGAGGGTACAAATGTCTTCCTTACTAAATGTTTTTATAAACTCTTTGTTTTGTCCACTCACAGTTTTTAATGTTTTGACTGCCCTTCAGGTTGACATCGGATGTGGACTGTAGCAGAGATCGAGATATCACATACCTCCTCCGGATCCTGGCGTACTCTGATAGCCCGGGAGGGCAAAGGACGAAAATATCCCTTGTCTGACACTTCGTGTCAGACGGGAGCAGGGTCATCCCGCACTAATCCCTGGGGGATTGGGATGGGTCCTGTCAACGTGGTATCAGAGCGGGGTTGTCTCTATTCGAGCTAACCTGTAGCTTTTGGAGTATGTATGCAAGTCGAGGATGTGATATCTCAAGGGGCTGCAGTCCGTGGTCAACCTGATTGTCGGGGTGCCGGTACGATAGTTAGTAGGATTGGCATGCTTTGGTTCGGCATTTGAGGCCGGGGTTGCCATAGTTCTGTCAAGGTTGACAGTGTGGGACCCTACGGAAGGATTAACGTGTTCGTATTCTGGAGTGTGATCATGAGACGGTTAGTTGGGATCGTCTTCACGATGTCGTAGGATCGGTTCCGACGACTGATTCGACGTTATGACCATTAGATGGTCAGAATATGTTGAGTTAAATGGATTTACTGCAGTCGGCAGTTTGCAGCCGGATTCGGGGAATCCTTGTTGGCTTGATGGTAGGGTTGGATTGTCGTCTTTACGATGTCGGGACTGCGGGGGTCGGTCAGATCGTGGATTTTACTGCTTTTCGCAGTTGGGTTCAAAGTGACCCTAGGTGTGATCGTGGAACCCTACCGTATGTGTATGGTTCTGAAATGGGAGTTGACGAGTGGTTTGACTTGGACGACTATTCGGATTTGGATTCGTTAGTCGGTCTAGTCATGTCAGCTTGTGTTGGGACTGCACTTCGCAGTCGAGGTTATATTTATCGGTTAGACATAGTTGGTTGTCACGCTACTCAGTTGTGGTTTATCGCAAATAAGGTCATTGGTGACCTGGTAGAGGACATTGGGTTAGTCGAGTTGCGACTGGTTAGAGTTTGGTTGGACAGGTTACCAGGGTTGGTACTTGTCGATGAAATCCCTGAGTGGGATACAGAGTAGTTGGTACGGGCGATTGATTCCGTTGGATACGAAGTCTGGGTATATCGTGATTCCTGGTAGTTAGGTCTGCACGAGGTTGGGGCAGACGCTACTATCGATGGACGAAGTCGAGTCTTATCAGGTCGAGTAGACTCAGGTTACCGTGACGATTGTGACGATAGGATTGTTAGTCGTGACGATGGTACGAGGTGCGTGAATAATGCATATGTATGAGTAGTGATTCTGGATTTGACTCGGTTACGGCTGAGTACAATCGCAAAATGAGACGGGGACGTTCAGGAGACGTTTCCTCTTCTCGTATGAGTTGTCAGGGTGACTGTACCCAGAGTTGTCAGGTACGAGGGAGACAGAGTTTCTCCTAGTCGAGCAGAGGTACGGGATCGTCGCTCGGTATGAGCGGAGATCCAGAGTTGTCTGATTGGCACACTTTGTGCTGATGCTGACAAGTGGTGTACTGGTACTAGTGCTGGTGCTGGTGCCGGTGATTGTGATGATGTTGAGTTACGAGTCGGGATGTGACTCCGGCGTGATGGACTTATGATTGGTATCTGTGGTTCGGGAGTGAATCACGGATAGTGACGGACTGGATAGGATCCAACGGTAGTTGAGACGTGAGGATCGAGTACTGTCATGGGGGACTAGCGACCAGTTAGTCAGTGTTGGCCGGAGTTGGTCAGAATTGGTTAGATATGGTGGTAGAGGATGTAGGTGATATAGATGTTGTTAGTTGTCACTAGTACACTGATCGTGTATTAGGTGACTCAGATTTCTCATTTTCTTCTTGGTGGCAGACGATGTTGGATTACGTGGCGTGGTGAGTGCAACGGGGTTTTGGTTGCATTCACGTAGGATGGATTATTCGATCATTCTTGATTTTTCCTCAGTGGAATGACAAGGATCGATACGAGGTAATCAGTGAGAACCCACAGTCTCGGCGTGTCTCGTCGATGACTAATCTATTTAGATGTGGGAAATGGTTGAGGACTTTGGACGTCGTGACGATCGGGGATCGTGACGTCTATGGTCGGTTGACGTAGTGTTGGATCTGGATTGTGATTTGGATGTCCAGATAGGTGGAGCGTTTATTACTCTTACTTGGATGTTGAGTGAAGCATGATGGGACTGAACTACCTTTCGAGGTAAATCCCATATGGCTTATTACTCACCTGAGTAGTTGCCTGATGAGTAGTTTTCCGACGTGGTCGGATATGGTCAGTCTTAGAGATGTGTGGATGTTGGGATCGGCTTCCCTATGAAGTCAATCAGATGTAATGTGTAATCATCTGAACAGGTATCCGATAGGTTCGGATATGGTGCGTCTTGGTAGACAAGAACGAGATATTTCAGGTTTTGGAATCAGATTTCTGGATGACGATTCAGGATTTGATTTTGGAACTTGAAAAAGGATTTCTAGATTTGGGTTTTGGAATCGGATTCTGGGTGACGATTCAGGATTTGATTCTAGAGCTTGCCTGTAGATTTTCTTTTTATGAAATTGGATTCGAAATGGTTATTCCAAATGCCGGTTTACGGAATGATGATTTCGGATTCGAATTTGGACATGTTTATGGATATGATTTCTGGGTTTGGATTCGGGATTTCTTACGAAATTGCGGATTCGGATTGGGAAATAAATAATGGGTCGGAGTTTCAATTTGTCTAGTACTGGATTGGACAAATGGACTCCTCCATAGTAGAAACGTGATTGGCTACAACCTAGGTGGTTGTAGGCGAATTGATGGGTAGTTGTACGTACCTTGTATGTTGTTCGAGGTACAATACTGGGCATACTTGTGGTGCCTAGTGACGGTATATAGGTTATACCGGTAGTACGTTGGTGAGCGTGTTGGTAGTCGGATTGGTTCTGATACCATTGGATTAGTTGCGGTCGTGAACTAGACATTGGATACTGTGCATTGGGTGGTGTATACTCATGGTTGAGTAAGTTGGTGGTTAGTGTAACCACAAGTGTATCGTGTTAGTCTTGACTGACGACTGCCAAGTGGTGACAGTTTGTCGAAGGTGTCAGCGTGGATCGTTGAGTGAGGTCTGATGACTCCCAGTGGGAGTAGACGACAGGATAGTTAGTGGTTGAGAAAGGAACCGTCGAGTTGTCGTTTCAATGAAAACGGTATATTTGACAAGTGATGTCAATTCGGAGCAGGTGGCTATTGTCATTCGACGTGGTCGAGTGTAGTCGATACGATGTGCGTGTTAGGGGTACGTCTGGGTGCGGACGAGTACGTATTACTCTGGTTAGTTGGTGCACGAGTGTACACGTGTTTTGAGGTTGATTCTACTTTCCACGAGCTGGCTATGGAATCAGGATAGTTGGAGTTTCGAGAATGAAACTAATTAAGGAGGGAAGAACGGTAGAATTAGGTCGGTTGGAATTTCGAGGACGAAATTAATTAAGGAGGGAAGGTTGTAACGACCCGTCCCAAATTCCATGATTAGATTAGTGACTAATCACGATTAGTGAGGCTAATCCGTGATTAGTAGAGCGAGATCGGACGAACGATGCGAAATGACCGTTTTGCCCCTGATGGTGGCAAAACGTTGACTTTTCAATCGGGCAGTCAAATGGACTTTGACCGATGACCGTGACGTAGTTCGTGACGTCACGAGTTCATAGACAGGTGGCACGTTCAATTCCGACGTTCGTAGAAGAAGTTATGACGTTCGGAAGCCCAAGGGCATTTTGGTAATTTTGGTTAAATGGGGTCAAATGTTGACTTTTGATCGGGAGGTCCGATGGCCGAGGGCCAAAGACCGTTATGTAGATAAGGACGATACGAATCCGTAGACAGGCGGCACGTCGAATTCGGACGTTCGACGACGAAGTTACGGTTCACGGAAGTTCCCGGTTACTATTCATGACGGCACGTTTTACGAGACAAAAAGTGCAGTTTTGTCTCTAGTGGGCCCAGATATTTAATGGAGGCCCAATGGATGAGTGACACTTGTCACCCATCCACTGGCCAACCCCACCTACTCATGCACCAAACCCATTCACCGTGCATCCATTTCTTCCATTTTTCCTCCAACCATTACCCGATCCCATTTCCAAATCCAACCCAGCCAACCCAACCCCACTTCGGCTAGGACTGAAGACAGAGTGAAGTGAGGATGGGGAGGACGTGGTGGCCGGCCCAGGACGGCGCCACCGTGCACGGCCGAGGCCAAACCCGAACAGGTAACCCGGTTACCCATTTTCTCCCTTTTAATTTGATTTTGATGTTATGGTTGCTTTTGGACGATTAGGATGAGTTAGTTAGGTTGCTAGTATGATTTTAAGAGGATTTGGAGGGTGCTTCACGGCGGAGGAAGCCGTGAGGGTGGTCGGGAAAAACAGGGCCGTGAGACCCTTTAATTTTGGTTAGGATTTAGGAGGTTTTGATTAGTTTGGTTGATTGGGATAGATTGGAAATGAGAAAATAGGAATTTAGGAATTGAAATGGAGGAAATCGGACCGAAAATGAGGGAGAAGAAGGCCTGGACCGGTTACGCCGGTCCAGTTGCAGAGGTCGGACCGGACCGGCCGGCCCAGACCGGTTCGATCACTGGAGACGACGGGCACTGTAGCGGCGCGTGAGGCCCACGCGCAGGCAACTTCCAGTGGTGCGTGTGGGTGCGTGCTAGAGTTTTTGGGGATGTGTTCAACATACGAAATCATCTATTCGATGTAACGAACATTTTGGGACTGGTTTCGTGTCGATCGGACACCGTCTCGAGATGTTTCGGGGCATCGGAAGGTTTAGGTTCGGGATTAAAAATAGTTAAAAATACGGGAAAATTACGGGGCTTTGGTAGGAGGTTAATTAAGTAGTTAGTAACCTTCTATTACGATTTGGACAGGTTTGGGAGTCCCGGTGACGGTGATCGGCTCGGGGAGCCGTATGGCACGCAAATCGAGGCGGCAGCTCGGACGGTCTGTGAGTGGACCTTGTTTTCTAAATTGGTGCATGCATAAATGTTTATTATATGTTTTATTACTTGTTTGATGATGCCATGGGTGCATTTGTATGTGGTTACGTATAAGCACGTATTTCGAGGTTTCGGCCTTATACGGTGCTTATACGGGTCTGTATTTCTTTATTGATTTAAATGATTTGATTTTGGATTTCTAAATGGATAAACTCGGGTATGAGACCCATTTGGTTTTGTCTCGGGCATATGACACTATTTACGACCTTCGGGTCTAAATTGATCGACGATACGACGCTTGCCTCCGGATTTGGATGTGTTCCTTCCGGAGAGGTCACGATGCACGATTCGTTGTCGGGCAGCCTGGGGAGGCTCGACTGCGGAGTGCTGACGGTTCAGGATAGTGATCGGTGATGAGTGCACCATGATCTTGCGATGGTCGCGTCGGTCAATTCGTTCACGGCGACATACCAGGATTGAGGGCGGTCCTGGATGGATGGTTGCACGCATCACTATGATCGGAGTCGTGACTGACCCTTAGATATCGGGCACGGTGCCCAGTTGAGTCATATGTTCGGGCACAAGACCCCGATGTTTTACACTGATGATTTCGGGTCAGGGACCCTAGATGGATTTCCAAGTTCATGGCGTTTTATGGGAACCGGCATGAACTCTGGAAAGGTCATTGTGGTTCATGACGGTTTATGGGAACCAGCATGAACCTTTGTCAAGTCATTCTGGTTCATGACGGTTTATGGGCACCGGCATGAACCCTGGTTATGTTATTACGGTACATGACGGTTTATGGGAACCGGCATGTTACTTGCTTATGGATATTATGGATCATGACGGTTCAGGGGAACCGGTCATGAATGTTTATGTTATGTATATATATGTTCGTCTACCTTCCTTTACTTCTATTATCTCCTCCGGGGAGGGTCGTTGGCCTGGGTGGACCCCGGAGTAGTCACGGAGCACCGACTGAGTGGAGTCACCCCCATTTGGGTTCCTTACTCTCAGGAAGGCTATGGTTACTATTACCTCAGGTAGGGTCAGTGGTCTGCGGACATTGACTTTGACTTTGAGATGACTCGGATTGAGACCCGGGTAGCGCGCGCGTAGCTTTGGATACCGTGACAGGATTGGTTGTGTGACTTTTATATATGTATCTGATGTATATATGATATATGATATGTGGTGTGTACAGGTGTGCACAGGATTTGAGCAGTGGCTCGTGTACTTGGTTTCTTTATGGTTTGGGGCCGAGTCCTTTATGGATTTGGGCAGTGGCCCGTATGGTCGTTTTTATTGTGGTCCTTTCGACCATAGTTTATATCTGCTGTGGGCTTAGTCCCACATATGGTTTGTTTTGAATAAATGGTTTTCGAATGCATGCATGCTTTTTAGTGGAGGGTACAAATGTCTTCCTTACTAAATGTTTTTATAAACTCTTTGTTTTGTCCACTCACAGTTTTTAATGTTTTGACTGCCCTTCAGGTTGACATCGGATGTGGACTGTAGCAGAGATCGAGATATCACATACCTCCTCCGGATCCTGGCGTACTCTGATAGCCCGGGAGGGCAAAGGACGAAAATATCCCTTGTTTGACACTTCGTGTCAGACGGGAGCAGGGTCATCCCGCACTAATCCCTGGGGGATTGGGATGGGTCCTGTCACCCTCAATAATAATTCGCCTGCCTTCCAATAAACTTGTCCAAGCCCAAGATGAACAGCTGCCTCTGCCAGCTTCCCGAAAATTCCCATTAGGGAAATATCTGCTCTTAAGAAGTTGAGCCCAAAAGGAGTTTGGCTCACGGATAAGCCTCCAACACTGCTTGGCTAGAAGAGCAAGATTGAAATCCTCAAGATTCCGGAACCCCATACCACCCTCGGCCTTTGGGAGACCCAGTTCAGCCCAACTGCACCAATGAATCTTGTTGCGGTCCCCCGACTGTCCCCACTAGAAATTTGCCAAATCAGAATCAATAGCCTGACAAATTGACTTCGGAAACTTAAAAACTGCCATAGGATAAGTGGGAATGGCCTGAGCAACCGCTTTAATGAGCACTTCCTTACCTGCATGGGAGAGGAACTTATTCTTCCAACCCTGGATTTTCCTTCCAATCCTTTCACGGACTAACAACATAGCCTCTTTCTTTGATCGACCCTAGAGAGTAGGGAGGCCTAGATACATGCCAGGATTGTCAGTGATATCCATATCTAGGATGGTATTAATCTCCGTCCTCAAAGATTGGGGAGTATTAGGGCTGAAGAACATATTAGACTTATTGTAGTTAACCATCTGACCCGAGGCATGACAGTATACTTTCAATAGCTTATCAACAACCAGACAGTTGTTCCTGGTGGCCTTCATAAATAGCAGAGCATCATCAACAAATAAGAGATGAGAGAGGATAGGCCCCTCCGGGATGTACCTGATCCCCTCAAGCACGCCCGCAAGAACAACATGGTTAAACATCTGAGACAAGACGTCACACACAATGATAAACAGATAAGGAGAAAACGGGTCCCCCTATCGAATGCCATGGGAAGGGGAGAAACTTCTTCCAGGCTGACCATTAATTAGGATCGAGAAGCGCACAAAGGAAACACACCGCATAACCAAATCAACCCAAGTGGAGCAAAACCCCATTTTTAGCATAACTGCCCGAAGAAAATCCCACTTGATACGGTCATAGGCCTTATTCATATCTAACTTTGTGCCCATCTCAAAAATCTATGTAGTCTTCCGGAGTTTGAGGGCATGGAAGGCTTCGTGGGCGACAACAATATTATCTTGAATCTATCTTCCAGTAATAAAATCACTCTGCTGGGGGGAGATGATGTCAGGGAGAAAGTCTTTGAGACGATTTGACAAGACCCATCCCGATTATCCCTCGATAACCGTGAAAGATCCTGCTCCCGTCTGACAATAACTCGAAAGTACCTAAAGTAGTTTTAAATATATACATATAGAACATAACAAACGATAAACATTGTCAGACAAGGGATTGTTCAGTATTCCGAGACCGTTGACCTAGTCAACAGGTTTACAGAGCATAGGAAATATTTACAAGTAGGGATCAAAATCCTACGCTGCAAAGTGTCTGAGTACGCAACGGTCTGTTTATTCCTCTGCCTCGATATTAGCCTCAGTACCTGTGCACTGGCCTGGAGGGCAAATAAAACATCAAAGATGTGAGTGGACAAAAATAAAGTTTAGAAATACATTTATCCAAATATAGCCTTACCCTCCAGTTTCACAAACATGCATGCATATCATAACTTATTAATCAAATAAAAGTATGAACATAAATCTCAAACATCAATAAAAGCACAGGATCCAGGTCTCATATAGTCACGTTATCCCTGCAACGCGTGCAAATCAATAGGCTCAAGGACCGCTCAAATCCCGAGCATACGTTTCTGTAAACACATCACCAGTCGGCAATCCAGGTCGTCATAAACATATCACTGACTGACCTCCATATAATCCAGCACATCTGGTCTGAGTCGAGCCTCCATTTGGCTGCACGACAACATACCATGCTACGTGACCTCTACGGGGTAAACACTTCCATCCCGGAGGCGAGCATTATCTCCAGGGTCCATTTCGGGGGAAACATATTCCACACCGAAAGCCCTCATATATAATCATCATGAAAATCAGTGAAAAACAGTCACATTTAATATCAAAACCAATTTTGAACTAGGCTTTAAGCCCAAAAACACTTTTCTCAAATCCATAAGCCAATTCACGCAAATCTGCGCAATCACAATCTCATTCATAATATTAATTCATCAAATCTAATACCAGACTTATAATCTGAGTCAAAATCAAGCTCAAACCCCGAGCCTTAGCTCGAAACATCAGTTTTATAGTTTTCTCGAAAATTGTGCCCAAAAGCATATAAAATAATATAATATTCCCAAAAATCTGGAAATCATCATATTGAAGTATCAATCATACCAAATCATTTCAAATCATATTATAAGGCATTTAAAACATATATGCATGCATTTAGGGTAGAAAACAAAAGTCCACTCACACACCATCCAGATTGTTCAGTTTCAAGCTGTTCGTACTCTTCCTACGTCCTGGAAGTATTCGGGCCTGTCAAACAAGTAATACAATATTACCAACTTATCACATAATCCCCTATACGAATTTCCTAATCGTCGGAATAAAATAATATTATTTAAACGTAACCTATACGCTTCGGGTATGCAAAACTACTCTAATTTCATATCCGATTGACCCGAAACCAACGCTAATAGGTCCGTATCATCGAGAGTATCAAAATTCATGTTGGACCCAAGGTAAGATTCCCGGACATGCGCCCTCACGCGCCGCCGCAAGCGTCTGCACGTGAAAGCCACACGCCGTGAACAGTGCACTGCTACAGTGCTCCTTCTTCGCCCGTTTCTCTGATAAACGGGTCTGAAACCCGCGATCAGAGCCGGTGCAAGCTCCTTCAATTCAAGCTCAATTGTATCCGTTCTTTCACTCATTAATATCAGTTCAATATAACTTACAGTTCAGTAACTTCAATTTAATCAATTAAACCCTAAAACGCCTCGACTCAAGATGAACACCCGACGGGTTCGAATTCGGGTTCTACCCAAAACCAACCTGTTTCCTTCAATTGATCATACCAGAAGCATCTAACCTTCATTCTAAAAACGAAATCGAAATCAATTTCATGAATTATTACCTCTAAGTAATCGAACTCAAGCTCGAATTTCCGAAACAGTTGCAGGGCTTATTCGTCACCAATTCACCTCCAATTGTCGTTCCAATTTATTTGCAGATTAATTTATGTGATTAAGTGTACACCAATACAATCAAGTGCCACTAAGAGGCTTCTTAATATGACATGTGTCACTAACTGAATTAAAGTGAACTGATTCAGCACCCTAAACCATATAATAACAATCATATCCACCGTTTAATTAAAATCTATATAGAATTACCATTTTACCCTTGAGGTCACAAATGACCATTTTGCCCCTGAACTTCCCAAACCCATAACTTTTTCATACGAACTTCATTTTCGACGTGCCACCTGTCTCCGAATTCAGCGTCTCGGGACCTACACAACGGTCCTCGAAAATGCACAAAAAGTATTTTAAACGAAAAGTCAACTTTTAGCCATATTCCTCCAAGGGTAAAAACGTCATTTTGCACATTATTTAATATTTTACATTTTTGTGGATTTTCGAGGCGTTACACGATTAGAAATAACTTTGGCAATGATCTTATAGGAATAATTGCAGAGTGCAATAGGGCGGAATTGGGCAACTGCTTCCGGATTTAGGACTTTTGGGATGAGAGCAATATGGGAAGAATTTAGAGAATCCAGAGAAATTTCACCTACAAAAACCTTATTGACAATAACAAGCAAGTCATCATGAATAGAGTTCCAATAAGTTTGATAGAAAATACCCCAGAAACTGTCTGGCCCAGGAGCCTTCAAAGCCCTCATTTGAAATGTAGCATCACGAATTTCTTCCAAAGAGACTGGACGGTTGAGATCCAGATTTTTTTGAGCACCAATAGAGGGGGTGATGAAGTTCAGAATGTCACCCCAATCGTGGTCCCCATTAGTGGTAAAAATATCCCTGAAATAATTATCCACAACAGACTTGACCGAGTCATTGGAAGTCGCCCAAACATCCCCCTCCGTACGGATTCTCAAGAGCTGATTTTGCTTGATCCGCAAGATCACGTTGCCATTCTACATCGGTTTAATTAGGTGATGTTTACTGAAAATAAGACAATCATAATCAAATAGTAAGGGGCTGGGGGTACAGAAATGCACGTAGGAATGGAAAATCCACAACACAACAATATGTCATTCACAAATCACAATTGACAAGTCGCTCAAAAGGTCATATAGCTAGAATTTAACTTTAGGGGCTATATTATTTTTTTATAAAATACTTTTATTCTGTGACATATATATACACGAAAATGAGATTTTTTTTTTAGAAAAAATCGAAGAGTAGATTTCCTTGATAATTGATTTGTCAGGACCCGTGCTCAATCCCCCAGGGATTAACGAGGAACGACCCTGACCCCGTCTGACATGGGGTGTCAAACAAGGGATATTTCCTACCTTTGCCCTCTCGGGCTATCAGAGTACGCTAGGATCCGGAGGAGGTATGTGATACCTCGGTCTCTGCTACAGTCCACATTGTATCTAACCTGAAGGGTATTAAAAACAGAAAGACTGTGAGTGGACAAAAATAAAGAGTTTATAAAAACATATTTCATAAAGACCTTTATACCCTTCACTAAAAAGCATGCATGCATGCATAGTAAAACAATTTGTCCAATCACATATGTTTAAACAACCATATTTAGGGTCACATCCCCAAGTTCCGTAAATACAAGTCACACGGGCTCTTGCCCAAAACCATTTATCATCATAAAACACAATTTCCCAAACCAATTGAAAATCATGTTTATCCATTATATTTCATATCCAAGAACCTCTCACTGTAAAATAAAGCTACGCGCGTGCTAACCGGGGTCTCAAACCCAAGTCTCTCCAGGGTCCACCCAGGTCAATGTCCGTAGATCAATGACCCTCCCTAGAGGTAACGAACCATGCCCATCCTGAGAGTAAGGAACCCAACTGGGGGGCGACTCCACTCAGTCAGTGCTCCGTGACTACTCCGGGGTCCACCCAGGCCAACGACCCTCCCCGGAGAAGACAATCATATATAAAGGATGGAATATGAAAAACTTTTTGAAATCATTCCTTTAAACCTTTTCAGGATTCATGCCCGGCTCTCACTAGCCGTCATGAACCATAAAATCATTCAAGGGTTCATGTCGGTTCCCATAAACCTTCATGACGCGTAAAATCCTTTCAAGGGTTCATGTCGGTTCCCATAAACCGTCATGACCCGTAAAAACCATTTCTAGGGTCCTTGACCCGAAATCACCATCATAACACATAACTGGGCCCTAGGCCCGAATCCACATACAAACTGGACCTCCAGTCCGAATCGTAAACCAACTGGGCCTTATGCCCGATTTCGCAAATCAAATGGGTCTCGTGCCCGATTCCATATTTCCAAATTCAAAATCAATTTAAAAACCAATTGGGCCTCCAGCCCGAGAACGTAACAAAAAGGGACATCGAGTCCAAGGGTTTCCGAACAAAGGGGTCTCGAACCCGAGTTTACCTTTTCAAATCCAAAATCATTTCACTAAACTATTTCCAAAACCATAAGAATGGAAAATCAGTGTAAAACCGAAAACCTCGATTTACGTGCTTGCACGTAAATCGCCTAGAAATGCGTGAAAGCATATAATTCACAACCATCAAATTCAACATCATAGAATCACATTCATAATCCATATAAAACATTTATGCATGCATCACAGTTTAGAAATCAAGGTCCACTCACAGACCGTCCGAAGCCGCGCCTCGATACGAGTGCCATAATCATCTCCCGGGTTAATCGTCGCCACCGGGATTCCCAAACCTATCCAAATTCATTTAGAGGGTTACAAATAGCCTCATTAACCTCTCATTGAAGTCCCATAATTTTCCCGATTTTCTAACTATTTTTAAAACCGAACCTAAACCTTCGGACATCCCGAAACCTATCAAAAGATGTCTGTTTGACACGAAACCAGTCCCAAAATGTTCGCTATATCGAATAGAAGATTTCGTATGTTGAACACTTCCCCAAAAGGTGAGGCACGCGCCCCCACGCACCCTAGACAGGCCACGCGCGTGGGCCTCACGCGCCAGGGTATTGTAGCTTCATCTTCAACCTCCAGAACCGGTCTGAACCGATTTCCTGTGCAACCGGTTTTCCTAGACCGGCGTGACCGGTCCAAGCTCATACAATCTTCATTTTTGTTCGTTTGGTCCCTAATCAATCCCTAAATTCCTATTTTCACGTTTCCTATCTATTCCAATTAACAAACCTAAGAGAAAACCACTAAAATCCATGGTTTGATTTTGAACCAAACGGTTCAGTTTTTCCAAAATTCCCCCACGGCTTCACAGCCATCCAAAGCTTCCCAATGCCATCTTAATAGGTTCCTAATAACCCCCTACGCTCATTCTAATCACCTATAATCAACCTTAACGTGCGAAAACAAAATAAAAAGGAAAATGGTGAAACCGAGTACCTCTCGGGTTTCTCCTCCTCTCGCCGCCGTGGACGGTGGTTCAGGCTTCCAGCAGCCTCCTCAGTCCTCAGTCATCTCCTGTCTCAGCCTCAGTTTGGATCAAATGGAAGAGGAATGGTTTGGGTTGCATAGAGATGGAGAATGGTGAGTGAGATCGGGTTTAGTTTGAAATGGGGAAGGAAATGGTCGATGCATGAATGTATATGGGTGGCCTGTGGATGGGTGACACTTGGCACTCATCCATTGGGCAGGGATTAAATATCTGGGGCCTACTAGAGTCCAAAAGTTAGGTTATTTCATAATTTGTGCAATAGTACTTCGAAACGTCCGTGAACCTTAACTTCGCCGTCGAACGTCCGAATTCGACGTGACGCCTGTCTATGGATTCGTATCATCCCGATCTACGTAACGGTCTTCGGCCCTCGGCCATCGGACCTCCCGGTCCAAAAGTCAACATTTTGTCCCTTTTATCCAAAATTACCAAAATGCCCCTAAACTTCCGAACGTTATAACTTCTTCCTCGAATGTCGGAATTGAATGTGCCACCTGTCTATGAACTCGTCACGTCACTAACTACGTCACGGTCATCGGTTAAAGTCCATTTGACCGCCCGAATGAAAATTCAACATTTTACCCACGCTAAGGGCAAAACAGTCATTTTGCATCGTTCGTCCGATTTCGCCTAACTAATCACCGATTAACCTCACTAATCGTGATTAGTCACAAATCTAATCTTGGAATTCGGGGCGAGTCGTTACATGATTGGTGTTTTTTTAATATTGATTATCTCAAATTTGCAATTGGTTATACAAAATTTCACATTTTAATAAATTTTAAGGGTCTTTTTGGTAGTTTCTAAAAAAAAAGTGTTTCACGGGTTTTTTTGTTGTATTTATTTATATGAGCACTATGAATCATATATTCATACTCTCAAGTCTAATAAAACAATAATTTAAGAAAATTATAAGTTCCGTTATCATTATAAATATTTATATATTAAAAAAATAAATAAGAAATTAAAAATCAAAAATTGAAACATGCATTTGGAAATATGGAATAACATGTTTTAGGAGCGTTTGTAGTGAAAAAAAAAAAGAAAAAAATTAACAAAATTGAAAAATAGGATTAAGAATAGTTAAGAATTTAGATATTTTAAATAGTTATATGATAAATTAATATAGTATCATATATTTAAATAATTATTTTTTAAAATACATAAAAAATGAATACAAAATTACAAGAAAAAATAAATAAAAAGTACACATGATAAATAAAAGATCCAAATATATTTATTACTCTATAATAAATATATAAAATTTAATTTAATTATTATAAAATTTTATAATAAAAAAATTTTAAAAAAAAATTGAGTGAGGGCCTAGGCTTCCCCTGGGCGCCCCTTGGCTCCGCCGCTGGTCTTGTGATTCCTTATCCGAGTAATATCTATATATTTTCGTCCAAGCTCTTTTAGGATAAACTTCTCTTTAGCAAACTTAAATTAACCTAAAAAATTCATCTAATCCATTGTCACTTTCCTTGATGATGTCACACAACGATCCCTCCTTTGAAAGACATTATCGTCGCCTTGGACCTACTTAGCCATTCCATCTATCAAACTCTATCCACCTCTCCCACCTCCCTCTCCTTTGTACTACGTATGTATGTCTCTTAATAATTATTTCAAGATGGACTCCGCATATCCACCTTTATCTCCTTATCCTCTATATGAGAGAGAGAATCGTGCACTTTGCTTGGTTTATTCAACCTTACATCATATATATATATGCCCCTTGAATGTTGATTATCAGAACAAACATCATTTTTCAGATATTGACCCATAAATTTTGAGATGTAAAATAATATTTCCGTTACTTATTATAGAATACGTAAGTCCAACCCATTGAAGAGCACTTTAGAAGTACTCAATTTGTATTGTTATTCTGATTTGTTCGAATCATCAAATGCAAATAACTCTGCTTGACATATTACTAAAAATTCCGAAAGTAGGGGCTAAGCATATTTGTTTACCACTATGATGAGCGTATGGAAATATATGTTGTCTGTTTTATGTGCTCTTCTTTCCACTTTTCTTAGCACACAGTTTTATTCATTTGCTTTTTGTGGCATATCTGGATATGGATATCCACAAAAACGGAGTTGAAGAAAATCCTGGCTTTGCAAAATCCATTTCTTTACACGTGGCGAGGGCCCACTAAGGACACTTGTAAATAGTGGACGCTGACACCCCACTGCCTAACCCTAAGAAGTAAGCATCCAAGTTGGACCAGGTTGTTAACTAGAGGAGTCGGTTGTAGTTTTGTTGCCGACATATTAATTATGAGGAAGGATGGAGCTCTTAAAAGGGATTTATACACGGATGGATGACAACTATTGTTGAAAGATATATATTTGCATCTTAATTACGTATGCGAGGAACCTTCTCGTCTATATTTCTTATTTAGGAAATTATTTTCTATTAAATAAATTGACGATCCTTTAATTAAACATATTAAATAAATTGATGGTAGTTATTTTGTGATATATTATTAATACACAAACAATCTCTAATTTAATGAACCTTTTTTTTTAACAAATGATTTTGCTGAATGATGTCGGAGGAGATGAGCGTTTTAATTCGGTATAGGAAAAATTCACTACATTACAATGATGTTACAAGTAGATGCTTTTAGGTATTTTTGGGCATGATTCGGTATGATTCGGTATAGAGCTAATACCGAAATCGTACCAAATAATTTTAACTGGTTCGATACGGTACGGTATTTCAAAATATAAAATTGTTACCGTAAAGTACCATACTAATTGTGTTTGGTACGGTTTCGATTTTAAGGCAAAACTATTCAACAAAAAATTAAGCCAAATTTAATGCAAAAAAAATATAAATAATCCATTCATTCAAACTTTTTTTGTGCTAAGGAATTTGTACAAAGACCTACTCATATTTCATTCATACAATTCCATAACAAATTTGTAAGTTATATTTCATAATTCATACCAAGACCTGCTCATAATTTGTATCAATTCGTCACAAATTCATACAATCCATAATGTATAATTCATACTCCATAATTCATATGGTTCATAGTTCATACAATAAAAATTCACATAGTTCATAGTCCATTAAATACATTTAGTCAACAGTTCATTAAATACATATAGCTCATAGTCCATATAATTACAATCCATAATTCCATAAAATCTAAGATTAAGATTATAAACGAACCACAATCACATAGCTACTTGTTAAAAATGACAGCATACAAAAAACAGATTAACATCACAACACATCCAACAAAGACATCAACTGCCTCTGTGAAAGACAGCAACTGTCTCCGTGACTTGGAGCTAAGATTAGAAAAGATCCTCCCCTTGGACCATTAGCAACTTTTTTTCATCCTTCACTCTCTTCCTACATTTAGGTCTTAAAAGAATGGAGAAAAAAATTCACATTTCCAAAGGGAAATATCAAAAAAATGACATGTCATTTCTTGACTGCATTGTTAATTTGGTATATGGGTAGAGGAATAATTATCTCTAGAAGATCTAAGCCTTCTGTAATGCTACATCAAGTATGAAAGTATCTAATGATGCAACATTAGGCCCTCACCCTAAAGGAAAACAAAGGCCTAAATTGTAGTATAACCTGTATGATAAGAAACTAACAATATAGCTGCAGGATTACATCTACCATTTCAAGTAAACGTAATCCATCAACAAACCCAATTGAGGACTTATCCTCAATTAATAACTCATCAAACAATTGTATGTCTTTAAAAACCAGTAGAGAGAAAGAAACATTCTATATTTGTCCACACCTATCTACCTTCAAACGAAAACCAGTAGAGAGAGAGAGAGAGAAACATTCTAACACTTGTTATACCCAAATACCCAAATGAGAATTATTATGCTCAGAAAGTCTCACTTACATCAGCCATCAAGGAGACACCGACAAGTGAGAGAGAGCAACGAGAGAGGCGTTCGTGCGAGAGACTGAGAGAGCGACAAGGCCAATCGACAAGAGAGAGAGAGAGAGAGAGAGAGAGAGAGAGAGAGAGAGAGAGAGAGCGATGGGCGACGACGGGTCGAGTGCAGATTTGTGAGATCAGAGAAGTGGGCTATGGATAACGGGGTGCGAAAGATAATGACGAGACCGAGATGAAGATGGGTAGATGGGCGAAACAGGAGATCGTGTAACGACCTGTCCCGAATCCTGGGATTAGATTAGTGTCTAATGAAAAATTAGTGAGATTAATCGGTGATTAGTTGAGCGAAATTAGACGGACGGTGAAAAATGACCGTTTTGTCCTTGGTCGTGGGGAAAATGTTGACTTTTGACTCAGGGAGTCAAACGTACGAGGGCCGATGATCGTGACGTGGATTGGGACGTCACGAATACGTAGACAGGCGGCACGTCTGAATCGGAGGTTCGACGGAAAAGTTATGGTCACGGGAGTGAAATTGGTTAAACTTACGTTTCGGGAATTCGAGCGAAATAATAATAAAATAATGAAATATGATCAATGATTATGGACCCTTGGATGAGTGACAAGTGACAAGTGTCACTCATCCCATGACTTGGAACCCCCAAAACGTGGATCTTGTCCATTGGCCCAATTAATTAAATGGTTTTAACATCACAATCTCCTCTCAGCCACTCATCCTCACCCTTTATCTTCATCACCAAATATCACCTGCACGACCTCATTTCCTCCTTAAACCGTGAAGAACAAAAATCCCTCCTAAACCACCAAAACACTTACAACAACCCAACTCCGCCTAAACCATTGCTGGACTGGACGTAGAAAGGAGCGTAGGACTCACAGCGGTGACATGACGGTGGTAAGCCGGAAACCCGAGAACCCCATATTTTTCTCATTTTCGAAACCACCAACTATGACGTGTATGGTTGTTTCTGAATGTTAGGACTTGTTCTAGGGACAAAACAAAGTGTTTTGGTGCTAGTTTCGTGGACCCAGATGGCCGGAAAAGCAAGGGACAGGGAGGAGGAAATATGGGCTACTGGTTTTGAAATACAAGTCATGATCCCGTGTGTGGTTGTTGTTTTTGAAGTCATAGAACCCTAGAGGAGGATTAGACGATCATGTAGGTGGAAACCCCGTCGAGAATGGTGGCCGGAATTGGGAGAACCGGTTGGGTCGGTCCATCGGTTTAGTTGAATCGGACCGAACCAGTGAATTGGTTCAGACCGGATTCGCTGGAGGTTGACGATGAATAGTACGTGGTGCGTGGGTTTTACGCGCAGCCTTTTGCGACGGCACGTGGACTTTTGGGTCAAGTGTTCAACATGACTTTTAATCTATTTGATATAACGAACATTTTGAGACTGGTTTCGTGTCAATCAGACATCGTTTCGATATGTTTCGGGGTGTCTGAAGGTTTAGGATTGAGTTTAAAAATAGTTAAAAATTCGGAAAAATTATGGAGGTTTAATAGGAGGTTAATGAAGAGGTTAGTAACCCTCTAGTGTGGTTTGGATAGGTTTGGAAGTTCCTGTGATAATAATGGGGCCCGGGAGGGCTTCTGTCACACGTATCGAGGCGGCATCATAGGACGGTCTGTGATTATGGCACGCGTATCGAGGCGGAAGCGTAGGACGGTCTGCATAACTATTTTATATGTTTTACATACGTGATTTCTATGATGATGATTGTGGCACTGGTGGTTTACGCGATTGCATGTATTTCGAGGTAATTTCGTATTTACACGTATTTCGAGGTTTATTAGTTTATGTTATTGCTATGTGATTGTGAGTTTAATAATGATTCTATGGCATGGTTTTGGTTTTAGAAAGATGAACTCGGGCATGAGACCCATTTGAATTATGTGATCGGTCCAAGGGCGCAGTTGGTTTACGAAATCGGGCTGAGACCCTTTTGAGTTATGTGATCGGGCCGGGGGCCCAGTGGTTTACAAAATCGGGTATGAGGCCCAGTTGAGTTTTATAAATGTGATTTCGGGTCTGGGACCCTATGTTTCATAAACGTGATTTCGGGTCGGGGACCCTAAATGGATTGTTATGTTTTATGAGAATTTCGGGCATAGCCCATTGTGATGTTTTGAAATGACTTTGTAAAATTGTTTTTTCATATACCATCTTGATACGAGGATATGTGATGGTCTCCTCCAGGTGTCTGGGACACTGGGGAAGTCACGGTGCATTACCTACGAGGGGTCATTATACGGAGCTACCAGACCGTATAGTGACTCAGAAGTAGGAATGCTATGATTAGACGTTTAGGATGTCAAACATCTAGGATGTCAGAAATATTAACCCGGAGAGACCCCGGGTAGCACGCATTGCTTATTACCGTGAGATATGATGTATGAGACATCAAGAGTCTGGGACGCTAGGCATCTGGGATGTCGAGGATGGTTATATGGTAAATATGGATTATTGGAATCATGAAATGGTATTTCAGTCTTGTGGATTTGTGGTTATGGATTTGGTCAGTGACCCACTTGGTTTTGGATTTACGGATTTTGGTATTCTACAGTTTTTGGCTGAGTTCCCATACTTGGTTTTGAGTTACGGTTTTTGGGCTAAGGCCCTAATGGTTTATTGAGTAAATGTTTTGATTACTGATTTTACGATGCATGCATACTTTTTAGTGAAGGACATAATTTATCTTTATGAAATGCGTTTTTATGAATTTATTGATTTCCATCCATTCACAGTTCTGAATGGTTTTAATGCCCTTCAGGTTGATAACGGATGCGGGTTGTAGCAGAGACCGAGACATCACACTCCTCTACCGATCCTGACGCGCTCTGAGAGCCCCGTATGGGCTAAGGTACATATTATCCCTTGTCTGACACTTCGTGTCAGACGGGAGCATGACACATCTCACGTTAATCCCGCGGGGGGGGGGGGGGGGGGGGGGGGGGGGGGGGAGTGGAATTTGGGTTGGGTTGTGTCAGATCGCATAGAAGATGGGTGGCTAGTCGGCTGGGTTTTTCATTTTTCCTTCTCTTTTGCGTGCAGGTTGCGAATGAGAGTTGAAAAGTTAGCTAGGTTTTTACTTTTTAGTTTTTCCTTTCGGCCTAAACTCTGCATTCTCTTCTCATTTTCTTTTAGAGTTTATTTTAATTTTTAATTTAATTTAATTATTTAATTAATTAAAAAATTTAAACCGGTTCGGTACGGTATTCTCCAACAATAAAACCGGTACCGTACCGATCATGCATTCGGTTTTACTATTTGATTTTTTTCGGTTTGTTATGATACGGAACGAGACGATTTCGGTTTTTCGGGACAATATGCCCAGGGCTACTTTTAGAGTATGATATACATATTGTATGTTTTTATTGAATTAAAAATCAATCGTTCATATTAGTACTAATTGATGAGTCTTCCTCTCTACATGATCAACATCAAGATAACGATACTTTTAAAAAAAACTTATTATCTTTTTAGAGTCAATCGTTTAGATTTTAAACTTTAAAGTGTGATATTGAATCTGATTTTAATTAGGTTTTAAAGAACACGATATTTAAACCTAAAGCAGGTTTTCAAACTACAAAATTACGTGAAATTCGCTTCTTATATAAGGAACAATTGGATTTGGTTGGCTTCAACTTTTTAAGCACTGTGGTGGAGCCTGTGGAGGGATTGGCACGATCCCAAAGAGGTGGAGCCGAGTTCATAAAAAATAATGGGCCGGGCCGGGTTGGGACCCAAGGGGCCATGAACTTTGAGTGTTGAAGCCATGCACTTTCTTATCACTATTTCATTCTCAACTCAGTGCGTGGGGACCAGACCTTTCAGTAAACATTTGGAATTTGGAGGTCCACTTTTGAATATTTCATGTTTTAATGTTGAGATTGTTGAGAATTTTCAGCTAGGATACTACAAAATTCAAGAGAGAATCTTGCATTAGTATTTATGTTTAATTTATGTGCATTGAATTAACCAAAATCGTTTAAGGCTCTACGTCTGTATAATTAAAATATAATCCCATCATAATATTTATGAATTTGAAATTAAAATCAAAATAAATGGTGAATTCGATGTTAGACTACAGAAAAAATAAATAAATTTAGGATTTAGGTGGATGATAAAAGCCGTCCAAAATCAAGGAAGCTCCTTATGATTCATTTTTCCAATTTTCTCTATATTAGTAATGCATACACTACAAGAAAATCCCCCATCGTCCGTCCAAATTTTTTCCGGCAAAGGAAATTACGTTGGTATGACAGGACCCATCCCTATCCCCCTGGGATTAACGAGGGATGACCCTGCTCCCGTCTGACACGGAGTGTCAGACAAAGGATAATTCCGACCTTTGTCCTCCCGGGCTATCAGAGTGCGCCAGGATCCGGAGGATGTATGTGATATCTCTGTCTCTGCTACAGTCCACATCCGATATCAACCTGAAGGGCAGTCAAAACATTAAAAGCTGTGAGTAGACAAAAGAAGAGTTTATAAAAACATTTTATAAAACATTTGTACCCTTCACCAAAAAGAATGCATGCATTCGAAAACCATTTAACCAAATGGAACCATCTGTGGGAACTAAGCCCAAAACCAAGATTGAAAGAACCATAATGAAAATGACCATACGGGCCACTGCCCAAATCCATAAGGGAGTCAGCCCAAATCAGAAGTAAACCAAGTACACGAGCCACTGCTCAAAACCTGTGTAACCACACATCACATATTATATATCATATCTATATCATATACACATATAATTCACACAACCAATCATGTCACGGTTTCCAAAGCTACGCGCGTGCTACTCGGGGTCTCAAACCCAAGTCTTCTCAAAGTCAAAGTCAATGTCCGTAGACCACCGACCCTACCCGAGGTTATAGTAACCAGCCTTCTTGAGAGTAAGGAACCCAACGGGGGCAACTCCCACTCAGTCAGTGCTCCGTGACTACTCCGGGGTCCACCCAGTCCAACGACCCTCCCCGGAGGAGATAATAGAACAAGTAAAGGAAGGTATATGAACATATATATACATAACATAAATATTCATACCCGGTTCCCCTGAACCATCATGATCCATCATATACATATAGATAACCTCCATGCCCGGTTCCCATAAACCGTCATGTACCACAATGACCTGACAAAGGTTCATGCCGGTTTCTATAAACCGTCATGAACCCGGAAATCCATGTAGGGTCCCTGACCTGAAATCATAACCATGAAGTAACTGGGTCTCGTGCTCGAACATATGACATCAGCTGGGCATCCTGCCCGATATCTAAGGGTCAGTCACGACTCCGATCGTAGTGATGTGTGCAACCATCCATCTAGGACCGCCCTCAATCCTGGTATGTCGCCGTGAACGTATCAACCGACACGACCACCACAAGATCATGGTGCACTCATCACCGATCGCTATCCTAAACCGTTAGCACTCCGAAGTCGAGCCTCCCCAGGCTTCTCGACCACGAACCGTGCATCGTGACCTCTCCGGAAGGAACACATCCCAATCCGGAGGCGAGCGTCGTATCGTCGATCGCCGCGCACATAGCACCCGTCGCGACCACGATTTAGACCTGAAGGTCGTAAATAGTGTCAAATGCCCGAGACAAAACCAAATGGGTCTTATACCCGAGTTTATCCTTTTAGAAATCTAAAACCTTTTCATTTAGACCAAGAAAGACATACAGACCCGTATAGGCACCGTATAGGGCCAAAACCTCGAAATACGTGCCTACACGTAACCACACATCCAAATGCACTCAAGGCATCACAAACAAGTATTTAAAACAAATAATAAACATTTATGCATGCACCAATTTAGAAAACAAGGTCCACTCACAGACCGTCCGAGCTGCCGCCTCGATTTGCGTGCCAAAGGCTCTCCCGAGCCGATCACTGTCACCGGGACTCCCGAACCTGTCCAAATCGTAATAGAAGGTTACTAACTACTTAATTAACCTCCTACCAAAGCCCCGTAATTTTTCGGTATTTTAACTATTTTTAAACCGATCCTAAACCATCCGATGCCCCGAAACATATCGTGACGGTGTTTCGACACGAAACTAGTCCCAAAATGTTCGTTACATCAAATAGAAGATTTCACATGTGGAACACTTTCCCAAATTATGGCCTATACGCCCTCACGCGCCCCAAGAAGGCACATTTCACTGTTCATCATCACTAACCTCAGGTGAACCGGTTTTCACTGTACTGAACCGGTTTTCTCAGGTTCTTGGACCGGTTCAGGGTCCATTTTAGGTCCATTTCATCCCTTTTTAATCCTTGGATGTTCCTAATCCTATTTCCTAACATTTCTAATTATTAAAACCAAGAAAAACCATATAAAACCCAATCGTGAAACCAAGCTTCACAGCTCTGTTTTCCCGTCGATCCCTAGGGTGGCTCAGCCACTTCCTGCTGTCCAAAACCACCCCTAGACACTCCTATGAACCTAACAATCATCATCCCATCCCCAGAAACCATTCCCAAAGCCTAAAACTCTAAATGGGATTTTTGAATGGGACTTACCCGCTCAGGTTACTTGGCCGTGTGCTGCCGTGAGCCGTCGCGGCTCGCCGTCCTAGCCTTTCATCACTCACTCCCTCACGGTCTCACATAAGCTCAGACAATGAAGGGTGGTGTGGTGTGATTTCGGGCTTGAAGAAAATGGAGGAGAGAGGATTGGATGGGTGGTGAGGATTGAGAGATTAATTAGAATGAATGGCTAGGATTTAATGTTAGAAGATTAGATTATAAAATTAATTAATTAATATTATTTAATTAAGTAAGATCCCCTTTTTAGGGGTTTTAGCCAATGGGATGAGTGACACTTGTCACTCATCCATGGGACCCATTGAAAATATCTTGGCCAATCAGATTATGCCAAATCATCATCGCCTCGAAGTACGTGCATAGTGAAATCGACCTTCCGTGACCTATAACTCTCCCGTTCGAAATCCGATTTCAGCATGCCGCCTGTCTATGGATTCATATCATCCCGATCTACGTAACGGTCATCGACCCTCGGCCATCGGACATCGCAGTCAAAAAGTCAACATTTGCCCCCTTTTAACCAAAATTACCAAAATGCCCCTAAATTTCCGCACGTTATAACTTCTTCCTCGAATGTCGGAATTGAACGTGCCACCTGTCTATGAACTCATGACGTCACAAACTACGTCACAGTCATCGGTCAAAGTCCATTTGACCGCCTGAACGAAAAGTCAACGTTTTGCCACGACTAGGGGCAAAACGGTCATTTTGCATCGTTCGTCCGATTTCGCCTAACTAATCACGGATTAGCCTCACTAATCGTAATTAGTCAATAATCTAATCCTGCAATTCGGGATGGGTCGTTACATGGTAAATTAAACTTTGCCCGGTGAATATACGGAGGCTCGGCATGCAAACCCTGCTGAAGAATGCGAGCGGCCAAAGTTCGCCAGGCAAACGTAATTTAACGACGAATTATGTTCGTCGATAAAACATTTTGTGTTGACCCAGCTTGGCGTGCAAGGGGAAAATTTTGGCGCGAACGAAGTTTGGCGCCAAAACTTTGTCGGATGGGTCATTAATGTTTGCCCGACGAAGCCTTCGCCAGGCAAACGTCTAAACAGAGTAAATGCAACCCGCAACTGTATTTCTTCATTTTTTTCCTCATAACTCTCTCATTGTTTTCTCTCACTCACTCTCACCTACCATACATAATTTCATCATCATTTCATCATCACTTCATCACCACTTCATCATTACTTCATCTAAGGTTTGATGGTTTTAATTGTTTTTTTTTGTTTTAGTTTTTTATTTTTATTTTTATATGTTATTGGAAGCTAATTTTTTTTTTTAAGAAATCTGTGGTTAATTTGAAGGATTACTTATAAAAAGGTATGTGTGTTTTTTTTCTCATTTTAATTTTTCCAAGAATTTGGATTTAATTATGTTAAAAAATTGTGATTTATTGTGAATTTGTAGAAAATGTTTAGAATTCTGGATATAATTGTGCTAGGCAATTGTAATTTTTCCATTAAGACGAAGTTAATCAGATTGATTAACTATGTATAACGAAATTCAATGGAAAACTTTAGACTCGTTTGAGAGTCAGTAAATCGGATTGATTGACTAACTCTTGAATTTTCCATTTATTGGGACAGTTTGAAGTGCACAACTATGTGTTGTGTAGTTTGCTGCCTACGTGGTTAGATTTAGATTATGGGAAATTCGGTTTAAATCCCTTCAATGTTCTCCGAATGCATACTTGATATTCATTTAAAATGTCTAAGTCGTGCATTTGGAGAACTGTAGGGTGATGCTGCCGAAAGTTCACTTGGTCGAAACTTCGTCTTGTAGGTTACAAACTATACAGTACATAACGTGCATTCTCGAATGGAATATGGCCAAATCACCAGAGGCATAAGGAGACAAGCGAGTTTTAATATTAATTTGTTCCAACTATAGGACAATATTTAATTATTTACTTACATTGATTCGATTTTGTGGAAGTGGGTACAATAGACAAAGGCTGGATGCAAATGTTGGATAGATCTTCTGATCAGTATTTGGATGAAATCCACAGCTCCATCGCCTTTGCGCGTAGTCATTGTAGTGATCAAAGGCGCATCTTATGTACATGCCGTAATTGTAACAACTATTGTTGGATGTCGTTGAGTGATGTCCATTTGCATCTGGCACGGAACGGGATCATACACCACCATACTAATTGGATCTATCACGGTGAACAAAATGTTACTGGATCGACATCTTCAGTTCATGGGACTCGTCGAGATGAAAGTGATTCAGATAATTGGTGTGATAATGATCATTTTTTTGAGATATTAACTGATATTTTTCCTGTAATGAAAGTTGAAAGAGTTAGATCTCCATTATGAGTGGTTGTTGAAAGAAGCTCAGCACGAATTATACCCTGATTGTAAATCATTTTCGATTCTAGGGGCAGTTGTGGAATTGATGCAATAAAAGTTGAGTATAATCAAACAAATAAACATTTTGATCACTTGATGGACATTATCATCCGAATGCTCCCTGAGGATAATAGTCTCCCTAAATATCATTATAGCTCGAAGAAGCTCTTGCAGGATCTTGATTTAGGGTATGTGAAGATTCATGTATGTAAGAACAAGTTTGCATTGTTATACTGTGAATTCAAGCAACTCGACACATGTCCTATGTGCAATGAGCCTAGGTTTCAAAAGAATAAGATTTCGAACAAGGTATTGCATTATTTTCCACTGAAGCCAAGACTACAAAGATTCTTCATGTTGTCTCATACAGCTCGTGATATGAGGTGGCACATGGAGACGATTCATTGAGGCATCTGGCCAATGGAGATGCTTGGAAGGAATTTGATAAGATGTATCCTGATTTTGCCGCGGAGCTAATAAATCTCATATTAGGACTTGCTACTGGCGGTTTTAATCCTTTTGGGAGTTTTACAAAGCCCTTTAAAACTTGGGCAGTATTTGTAGTTACGTATAACTTGCCTCTTTGGAGATGTATGAAGAAAGAATTTACAATCCTAAGTAATTTGATACCAGAGTCCAAATTGTCGAACAATTTCATCGACGTTTATTTGCAGCCGTTGATTGATGAACTTGTGGATTTGTATGGTGTTCGAACCTACGGTAAATGCAATTGAGGAATGTTCACTTTATGAGCGACCATAAAGTGGACAATTAATAATTTTCCTGCATACGGTATGTTCGTGGGATGAAGCACGAAGGGCTATCTTGCTTGTCCGACATGTGGACCAGACACATCGTCCTTTTGGCACGCATCAAAGCTATTTTATCTAGGTACGAGAGATTTCTACCCCAAGATCATCGATGGCATATGCAGTCTGACTCATTTGATGGTAAAACAGAGCTATAGGCATGACCAAGGGAGAGGTCCAGTGATGAGATATTGGACTTCTTAAACAACATTCCAACACTCATCACAAAAGGTCCAAAACCTGCTGAATAGGAAAATTAGACAAAAAATATTATATTCTTCCAGTTACCATATTGGTCGAAATTGAAAATCAGGCACATCGCGGATCATATGCACATTGAGAAGAATGTTGTCGAGAGTCTTATAGGAACAATTTTACCTATTGAGGGTGTTGATGCACAAAATGTGCCAACTTAGGGAGCGAATGCTGCTCCACCACGTGCCTTTGAATATAGCTAAAAGAGGGGAAAGTTGGTGGGTTGGTAAGAGTATAGGCACCGGTGTGGTACCAGCCCAAAGGTACTCTAACGCCCAAGTTAGTAGTCGATCTAAGATGTAAGGGGAGTGGTGAATAATATAGTGTAAAAGTGGTTATGAATAGTATATACTTAGTTACCTTTACATGAAAAATGGACCCCTTTTGTATAGGTGTGGTGAGTGTAATAATTACATTCTGTCGATGTGGGACAAATTTCGGCTATTGTGGGCCGACACGTGACAGGTGGGGCTATCCACGTGTTGGCGTTGGCCCGACCCTACTAAGGTTTTCTAATCTGAGTGGCCCTTGACCCCCTTGGGCTTGCGGAGATGTGATGAGCGGAAGTACTGGGCCTTCGGTTAGGTCTCGATCGACGTTCCGACCGACAGAGGACTGGGCCTCCATTGTCAGCCTGCGACATGATGCTGACAGAGGGATGGGCCTCTCGGTATGTTTGATCTGACGCACCAACCGACAAAAAGCTGGGCCTCCAAAGGTTGTCTTGGCTGATGTGGTATCTGCAGTGGATTGGGCCTATAGGTCGGTTTGGGCCTTCAGGTCGGTCTGGGCCGATATGGTATGAATAAAAGTCCCCCAAGTTCGTGACCAAGGTGGAATAAGGTTGGGGACTTGTAAAAAGAGTGCCTCATCCCGGATGTGTGTATGCTTCCAGTCCCCAAGTCCCTCAAGCAAGAGAGTATACCAAGCAGCATTATCGGTGGTGGAAGGCAGAGGGAAAACTGAGCGGATGTGTGTCGGTTAGTGTGGGTGAGTAAATGGAGGGCCACATGTGTTGTGTCAGTAGGTTGGGGAAATCGAGGAGCAGTTTATGTCACGTGTTGGTCGGTGCTACCATTGGGTGAGAGCGAGTCGCGCAAGTAGACGTGTGGTCTGTGAAGGACAGTTGGCATGGTAATAAATGTCACAGAAAATGAGGTGACCCTTCGGCTGCCGACCTGCGCCTATAAATAGTGAGTAAAAAAACATTTTACCCCTTTTCACTTTCACACTATTGTGATGTTGAGGTTGCTCTGTGCTTAGGCGATTTCCGGCGAGCATTTTTTTGGAAAACTTCTGGGGTTGTGCGTTTTCCAATGAGGACGACCGCCGTATAACAACATGGTATGGCCCCAGTCCCTTGTTTTTTACCAATTCAGTGTTTTGTTTTTTTATGAACTGTGGATGAACTGGGGGTCGAACGTCGGTTTGATCCTAGGAACATAGTGGTTGGTGACCCGAAAGTGTTTTTTGTCTATGTTCGCAGATTGTTCCGATGTCTGATAAGGATAGTCAATCCAATGAAGTCTGGGACTATGATGAGGGAGACCGATAGAGCTTTCCAATGGACGCAGGGCCTTTAGTGGAGCAAACACCGACGAGGTCCATCGAAAAGAAACCCAGCAAGGGTGATCAAACCGGAGTGTCGGGCTCTGGTCGATGCAGGGGGGAGGACAAGGCTCAGTCGAGCAGGAGAAGGTCTGGTAGTGCGAGAACTGCGCAAGTGACTGAGGAGGACGTACCGACCGCGGACCCTATCGACATAGTCTTGAGGTTGATAGACACATATGAAAACTGAGAGACAGAGGCCACGACAAATAAATTCTGGTCAACATAGGAGGTGCCGTTGGATGTTAAGCTGAGGGTGGACGGTCCCACCGAGCTCCCGAGTGAAGCGCCTGTGGGCTGGGTCCTATTCTACACCGAGTTGTGTTGTCACGGCGTCCAGCTGCCGTTGCATCCTTGGCCGAGGAGGATGGTCTGAGGGCTGGGCGTGGCCCTCGTTCAGCTAAACCCGAATGTGAGGATCATTCTAGTTAGCCTATATGCGGCGTTTGTCAGGGTGGGGTAAAAGCCACCGACCTACGCCCAGGTCATCCACCTCTACAATTTCGCTCAGTAGCAACAGAGTACAAGTTGGGTGCATGCTCGGTGTAAAGACAAGATGACTCGGGGGGAGTTCTTCTATGGTCTGCCGTTCTCCCAGAAGACGTTCAAGAACAAGTTCATCTACGTCGGAGGGAACTGGGGGTGGGGGGGCGAGCTCTCCGTTTTTCATTCCAAGATCTGAGCGGCGAGGGTCGATCCCTTGATTCATTTGTTTTATTTTTATTTTTTTGGTTTTTTTTGTGGGTTGGTGTACATGTGGACTTAGGTCCGAGGCTGAGTCGGCGGCCGCTGCAGACAAGGAGAACAACGAGCTAAAGGAGCAGTCGGTTGACTTGGCTCGGTGGTCACAAGAAATTGAGCGGGTACTCAGGGTCGAGGCCGAGTCGGCGTGCGAAGCCAAACCTGAGCTGGAGCGAAAACTTCAAGTTTAAGAGCATCAGTTGACTCAACAATAGCAGGACAACTCACCTTTTCTCGGTCAGAAGTGGTTTCAGACTTCCTCAAGTTCCCTGACTTCAACCAACGGCAGGACAACTTTGTTGTGGCGGCTGAGAGGGAAATTTATAAAAATATTTTTTGGGCCTATCCCAACTTCGACTTCGACACAACCCCCTAACTTAGCTTCAAGATGATTCTGGGGCACCTAGAAGAGACTGAGCTCCTCGAGGAGGAAAGTGAAGAAGAAGAGAAGGAAGAAGCTGCGTAGTCCGACCAGCGTCCTACTGCCGACTCCGGACCGACAGAGCCACTGACAGCCTGAGCTTGCCCTTAGTTTGTTTTTGTTTCCTACCTGGATGTCGGCGTAGCGTAGGACATTTTTTTATATTTTCTCTTTTCTTTTGTAAACTCTAAGCCGACCGATTAGTCGATTACCTTATTAATAGACAAGCCTTTCTTCAAACCTTCCATCAAACTTTCTTGTGGTATTCTTTCAAGTGTTGGTTGTCTCGATGACGGATCGGTTAATTTGTAAATATCCTGTGGTGATGAATGTACCGACTTGAAAGTGTTGATCTGATCATAGTCTGTGTTTTCATGTGTAATGAGAATAACCGAAGGGATGTCCAGTCTGCGTGTTATACGCCCTTGTAAACTAACCGGGTATGTGCTCGGTTGACGTGTTGTAAGGAAGTTGTAGTGTAACGACCCATCCCAAATTATCAGGATTATTTAAGACTTAATGATGGATTAACCGAGGATTAACGGACTGTTAGGGCGAAATTACGATTTTGCCCTTGAACGGGGGCGACAAATTGGCTTTTGACCTGGGAGGCCAGATGGCTAAGGGCCGAGGACCGTTATGTAGATCGAGTCGACACGAATCCGTAGACAGGCGGCACGTCGAATTCGGACGTTAGACGGAAAAGTTACAGTTCACGAAAGTTTGAACAAACTATTGCACGTTTTACGAGACAGATATCTTTTAGGCATTAAGTGGGCCCCAGATCTTTCCCAGGCCCAATGGATGAGCGATACTTGTCACTTATCCATTCCCCACTATTTCCCGTTCATGCATATCCTTTCCCCTATGTTAGATCATTTTCCACCCACCCGAACAACCCTTTCGACCCCAATCCAACCCCTTCCCCGTCTGGTCATGTGTGAGGACAAGAGCATGAAGTGAGGGTAGTACGACGGTGGCTGGTCGAGGACAAAGCCGCCGTGGACGGCGGAGGAACCCTGTACAATGGTAAAAACCCGAAACTCGGTTATATTCAAATTTTCCCATTTTTTGTGATTTGAACGTTATGGATGGTTTTTAGTTTATTAGGACATGTTTAAGAAGTTATTAGGAGTCTCTAGGGATGATTTTTGTTGACTGAGAGGGGTAGTGCAGCTCAGGGGAAGAACTGGAAAATTGGGCAGTGAGGGGAGGTTTTGAACGGGGAGGTTCCAAGGGGGTTTTCATGGTTTTCTTCACATAAATAGGTTTCTAGGGTCGAGATAGGAAGAATGGAATTGAATTGGAAAAAAGGACGAAAAATGAAGAAGAAATAGCCCTGGACTGGTCACGCCGGTCCAGTTGGACTAGAGTTGCAGAGCCAAATCAGACCGGCGGCCGGACCCGGTCGGCTGGAGGACAGGGATGATCTTGTGCAGGCGCGTGAAGCCCACGCACAAGGCCATCAAGCAGCGCATGTGGAGGTTTTTGGGGAAAGTTCCAACATGTAATTTCATCTATTCGATGTAACGAATATTTTGGGACTGGTTTCGAATCAATCGGATATCATCTCGATATAGTTCAAGATGCCTGAAGGTTTAGGATCGCGTTTTAAAATAGTTAAAAATTCAGAAAAATTACGGGGCTTCACCGAGGGGTTAATGAGGTTGTTAGTAACCCTCTAACATGATTTGGACAGGTTTGGGAGTCCCGGTGACGGTGATTGGCACGGGAAGGCATACAACGCGCGTATCGAGGCGGCAGCTCGGACAGTCTCTGAGTGGACTTTCTTTTATGAATAGATGCATGCATAAATGTTTTATATGTGTTTTAAAACATGTTTTGTGATGCCTTGAGTGCATTTGTGTGTGTGTTTACGTATTTTCATGTATTTCGAGGTTTTAAGTTTTATACGTGCTTATACGCGTTTATGGTTTCAGTTTTAAATGAAATAGTTTTGAAAGGAAAAATGACCCATTTGGTCTTGGTTTTAATTTGGGCAAGTGGCCCTATTGATGACCTACGGGTCTGAGTCGTGGTCGCAACGGGTGCTGTGTGCACGGTGACGGACAACATGATGCTCGCCTCCGGACTGAGGATGTGTTCCCTCCGGAGAGGTCACGATGCACGTCCCGTTGTCGAGCACCCACTGGAGGCTCGACTTCAGAGTGTTGACCGTGTCGGAGACAATTGGTGATGTGTGTTCCATGTTCTAGAGATGGTCACGACATTGATTTGTTCACGGCGATATATTAGGATTGAGAGTGGTCCTGGACTGATGGTTGCATGCATCGCTATGATCAGAATCGTGACTGACCCTGAGATATCAGGCTAAATGCCCAGTTTCTTTTGAGTTCTAGTTGGAAGCCCAGTTGACTTGTGTTATCAGGCGTGAGTCCCGAGTGTGGTTTTCTATACTAGTATGTATATACCCTCCTTTATGAGTTGATTGGTCTCCTCCAGACGTCGACCTGGAGAGTCACGATCCACTACTTGGAATGAGTGATACCTAGAGGGAGCGTATTTCAGGAGTGGGAGATATGATAGAGTCCCAGACCTGATCCTGAGAGACGCCTGGATTAGATTTGGAGACAGAGCCTCCCAGATAGAAAATTCCTGGGGGTAGATTCGGAGTGAAACCCCGAGTAGTATATATATTTATATATATAGAAATCGTGACATATATCGGGGATTAGTTCCTTAGAGGTTGTGTGCCCCGAGTTGACCTCAGAGCATGTATAGGATGGGTTATATATGTATATATGTATATGTGTGTGAGATTTAACGGAAATGATTTTGGGCTGAGACCCACGTGTATTGGATTTGGGCTGAGACTCTATGTTTCATGATTTGGAAGGAGACTCGTTATGGGTTTTTTCTTACTTTGGATTTTTGGGCCAAGGCCCTAATGAACGGTTTGATAAATGGTTTCCAAATGCATGCATACTTTTAGTGAAGGGCATAAAGGTCTTTTTCTGAATATTTTTTATAAAATCTTTGTTTTGTCCACTCACGTCTTTGATGTTTTGAATGCCCTTCAGGTTGATTGTAGATATGGGATGTAGTAGAGACTGGGACATCACATTCCTCCTTCGAATCCTGGCGCTCTCTGGCAGTCCCGGCGTGCCTAAGGACGGAAATTCCCTGGTTTGACACTTCGTGTCAGATGGGATCAGGCACGTCCCATGTTAATCCCGGGGGATTTGGGAAGGGTCATGACACGTAGTTTACTCCTATGTCTGTAAGGTGGTCCCCGCTCGATATGTTTGAGCTTAGGCCTTAGGAAAGGGTTCCCAATGTGTACGTGTTTGCCTCAGTTGAGGACTTGCAAAGACCTCATGAGTATTGGAAATTGGTGTCTCCCCCAGTCCCCCAAGTGCTCGGTCAAGGTAGGTCACCGACGGGGGAGCAGAGGTGAATCTTTGAAAGTTAAGAACTTGGAATGGCTTCGTGACAGGTCGGAGTGGCGAGAGGTAGTAGTGCGAGCGTGTGTGTGCTCGGCCTGCTCATCTGTGTACTGACTGACCGTCGTGTGGAGTGAACTGGTCAGTTGGGTTAGGTCAGGTGACCAAGTTGTCGTGGCTTATCCATCTGGATGGACGTAGTTTGAGTTAGCTGACAGGTGTGCATTGTGGATTGTTGTCGGTTCCCTGGTACCTTGTAGGTGTTTGGTACTAAGTGTATTCAGTGTTAATGTGTGAGAGGGCAGCTCGGTAGGGTGTTGAACTTTGAACCAGTGCTCAGTGTTAATATGTGAGAGGGCAGCTCGGTAGGGTGTTGAACTTCGAATCATTGCTCAGTGTTAATGTGTGAGAGGGTAGCTCGGGGGCCTAAGTAATTCCCGTATACCACGACATAGATTTCCCTGAAGAGGAGTTATCCGTCCTGCGAAACGATGCACTTGAGTAGTAGGAGTGTATACCCGCGCTTGTATAGCTAACCAGTGTTGAGGGTGTACCGAGTGGCCTGTCGACGTATTCGTTTGGCTTCAACCCGGTCGGTTGACAGTCTCCCATCAGTGAAGAAGTGAATGTGAGGGGCCATCCAGGTTGAGCTAGTGTTGACGTAGAGGACCGAGGAAAGAGGGCTGCTCGATTGGTGTAGGACCTCAATTGGGACGCGTCGACCGATCCGTTCGTCTACAGATGAGGCGAGGTGGGCGAGCGCGTCAGCATGGGTATTCTTTGATCAGAGGATTCGTGTGATGTTGTGGGCTTGAAAATCGTTCAGGAGAGATTGAGCCAAATTTTTGTACTATGTCATGTAAGTGTCATTGGCCTCAAACTCATCGTTGACCTGATTGACGACTAGTTGGGAGCTGCTGTAGACCTGTATCTGCTCGGCATGCATATGTTTGGCGAGTCGGAGGCCGGTGAACAGGGCCTCATATTCAGCCTCGTTGTTAGAAGCTTTGAACATGAAATGAAGCGCGTACTCTAGTTGGTGCTTGTTGGGGGTGTTCAGGATAAGACTAGTGCTAGAGCCACTATGGCTAACCGAACCATCAACGTGGAGGAACCAGGTGGGCTGGTTGGCGTCCACCGTAGGTCAAGATGTTAATAGCTGGGTTGTGTCGGCATGGGTCTCTAGCTCGACTGGCAAGCAAGTGAACTCGACGATGAAGTCTGAGACGACCTGCCCCTTTTCGGCTGGTCGGGGGACGAAGTGGATAGTGCTGAGCTTTACAATTTCGGCCTTTATGGCCTCGGTCCTCTTGGCGTCGTAGATGCACCGCTTTTTCTCCACTAGTTTGAAGCTCAGAATGTTGCTGAGTCGGTGGAAAATGACATTTATCAAGATGTTGGGCATGTCCGCATAAGACTACATGAAGTCCTCTGCATTATCGCGCAGGAACATGGTCAGGTCGGTGCGCAGAGCTTGGCTCAGTGTAGTGCCAATTTTGACCTTCTTGTCGACAAAGTCGTACGAGAGGAAGACCTCCTTTACCTCCTCGATCGACTAAGCATGTGGTGTGGTAGAGTGATCACGGGGATTCTCGATCGATTCATCACGTAGGTGCTGAGCGACTCGAGGGTCCACTGGGTCGGCCTTGTAGGCGGACTCAGTGACAGCTAAGGTTTCGGCGGGTTGGGTGATGGCTTTCCTAGCGAGGGTGGTTGAGTTGTAAGTCCAAGCTGCCATCTAATCGCCTCGAACCTGTCCGATGCCCATAGGGGTCGAAAATTTCATAAGTAGTAGGTGGGTAGATAAGACTACTAGGAGCTGGTTGAGCAGACCGTGGCCCAGAATAACGTTGTAGGCACTCGGGCAGTCGACCACAAGGAAAGGGGTTAGGATGGTGGCGCACTTCGGGTTTTCTCCAGCTGGGGTGTGGAGGCTAACCATGCCGACTAGGATGATAGAGTCCCCTGTGAACAAGAAAAGTGAGGAGGGCGATCGATCTAGCTCGGTCTCCTTCAGCGGAAGCTGCTTATAGGTATCCATGAAGATGACGTTTACTAAGTTACCAGTGTCAATCATGATCCAACCGACATGGAAGTTACTGATGATGGCCCGAATGACGAGCGGGTCGTCGTGTGGGTAGATCACCCCATTCTCCTCTTCCTCCGAGAAGCATATGGCCTCCTAGCTGGTACGTGCCACCTTCCGAGCTCTCCTGACACGACCCATCCCAATCCCCCCCGGGATTACCATGGAATGTGTCATGCTCCCGTCTGACACGAGGTGTCGGACAAGGGATAACCTGTTGCCATTGCCCAACCGGGCTTCCAGAGTGTGTAAGGATCGATGGAGGAGGTGTGTGATGCTCAAGTCTCTGCTGCAGTCGCATCCGGAATCAACCTGAAGGGCATTAAAAACAAAAGCTGTGAGTGGACGAAAATAAACAAGTCTGTTTAAAACATTTATAAGACATTTATGCCCCTCAGTAAAACCATATGCATGCACCAAAAACCAATAATCCCATATTTATTTAGAAATAACCATTAGGGCCTTAGCCCGGAAACCAAAGCATAGTTTCAAATTCCAAAAGTCAATCCAAGAGTTATTTCATCAATCCAGTAATATTCATTTATTATTTTTCCATCTCCGGCATCCCCGATGCCTAGCGTCCTTGACGCTTGACGTTCCAGACGTCATATCTCACGGTATTAAGCAACGCGTGCTGCCCGGGGTCTCACCGGGTCCATATCTCTGACATCCCCGATGTCTGACGTTCATGACGTCTAGCAATCCTGCTCCTGGATCACTATACGGTCCGGTAGCTCCGTATAATGAGCCCTCGCAGGCAATGCACCGTGACTTCTCCAGTGTCCCCGACACTTGCAGGAGACCAGGATATAAATATCCTCATATCGAGATGGTTTTATGGAACACATTCAATTATTCATTTCCAAAATATCACAAGGGCCCTGCCCCGAATTTCCATAAAACCGTCATAAGTCCAAAAGTTGAATCAAATCCGAAATAGTTTATTCAATTCCATTTTAGGGTCCCCGACCCGAAATCACATATACAAGTCAACTGGGCTCCTGGCCCGATTCATAAGTTAACTGGGCCCCTGGCCCGATTTCATAATTCAATTGGGCCCCTGGCCCGATTACCAAATTAACTGGGCCCCTGGCCCGATTCATTTTAACAAATCCGTAACCGTTTCATGAAATCATATCCATCCATATTTATGGAAATCAGTGCAAATCCAGAAAACCTCGATTCACGTGCAAACACGTAAATCGCCTCGAAATGCGTGAAAACATATAAATTCACTGATATCCAAAATAAATCATATAATCACAATTATAACAATCATGAAACAGTTATGCATGCATCGAATTTATAAAACCAATGTCCACTCACAGACCGTTTAACCGAGCGCCTCGATATGCGTGCCATAGGCCTTCCCGGGCCACACCACTATCACCGGGACTCCCAATCCTGTCCAAATCACATTAGAGGATTACTAACCTCATCATTAACATCCTATTCAAGTCCCATAATTTTCCCGAATTTTAAAGTATTTTTAAACTCGATTTAAAACCTTCGGACATCCCGAACAATATTGAAACGGTGTCCGATCGACACGAAACCAATTCCAAAATGTTCGTTACAATGTATAGGATAAAAGTCATGTTGACCTCACCTTGAGATTCGTGCCCACGCGCCGTCACGCGCCGTCGTGAGTGGCTGCGCGTGAAAGCCACGCGCCTGCTACAGTGACTGCACAATGATCTCCTTCACCCGAATGATTGGTAAACGGGTTGAAAAACCCGCGATAAGACCCGGTCCAAATCCTAGCAATTCGACACCGATTCCATCAATTCAAAAGTCCATTAGCACCGAAATAGATTCAATTAGGGATCTGTGGACTAAATTACACACAATCGTACCTCATCCCTTAAGATCAAGGATGATCACACGAAGAACAATCCGATCGATGTTCATCATCCGAAATCCTCCCATGTCAATCAATTCTTTCAATTGATGCATCCATTAGCATCGTGAGGTCATAATGAACTCAATCCCCAGTCCAATTGCATCACTCAAAGCTTCAAATCCCACGACTCAAGCTCGAAATTTCTGAAGCTACAGTAGTTCTGTTCTTCCTCAAACGGGCCTCAATCCGCTTCGTTCCTTCGACGAAAATGATCGTGGCAATCCCAGAAGACTCAAACTAATCTCCAATTTGATCGTCAAGGCCCAAATCTTCCAATTCGATTTTCCCCCCGAATTTCAGAATTTTCGAAATTCCAGCCCCAAGCTCTCAATTATTCCCCCGTGTTTTTCCCAATTCATTCGAGTCTCGATTCTCGCCAATTTCGTTCACAAATTCAATGGATAGAGAGGAGATTAAGGGTAGAAGAAAATTGAAGTTTGGTTGTTCACGGTTGAAGAAATCTGAAGAGATTAATGGAGGAATAATTCAGTTAATTAATCAAATAACACAATCATAATGTTCCCCCATGTTACAATTATACTAAACAATTCAGGGATCGATCGCACTAGCCATCCACCAAGCTCAATCATGGCTCCAACTCACGGCTGTTCAAAATCACAGTCCAAATTAACATTCTGCCCTTGTGCAGAAAATTACCAAAATGCCCCTCACGCATCCTGACCCGTAACTCGGTCATACGGACTCCGATTGATGCGTGCCGCCTGTCATTGGATTCGTATCGACGATACCTATGTAACGGTCCTTGGCCCCCGGCCATCGGACCTCTCGATCAAAAAGTCAACATTTACCACTTATATCATCCAAATTACGAAAATGCCCTTGCACTTCCGTACATCATAACTTTCACCACGAACGTCGGAATCGAACGTGCCACCTGTCTATGAACTCGTGACGTCCCGAACTACGTCACGGTCATCGGTCAAAGTCCATTTGACCATCCGATTTAAAAGTCAACGTTTTACCCACGCCCAGGGGCAAAACGGTCATTTTGCACAATTCGTCCGAAATCGCCCAACTAATCCCAGATTGGTAAATCACAATTAAATATTATTAAATCCCGATATCCGGGACGGGTCGTTACAACCTTCCCTCCTTAAAGAATTTCGTCCTCGAAATTGCCAACAACCTTATTCCACAACCACCTTGTGGAAAACATTTCGACCTCATATCATGTGTACACCTGTACACCCACTTACTGGGACAACACCAGTCTCGTCTGTACCCAGACATCCCATCGCGGTCATACGTCATAACAACAACACTCGACCACCTCGAGTGGACATAATCACCTGATTCGCGATAAAATCGCTTAACCATTTAGCTGACTCCTTCAGCTAGACGGTTCCTTCTATTACCAATATATCCTTACCTTTGCTCCCATTGGGAGTCGCTAAATCTCATTTGTCAGTCCACGCTGACACCACCAGTTCAAACTGTCACCACAAAGCTTTACCACCCTAGTAAAGCCCCAACCATCAACCAGTCAGTGATAACACCACGTACTACATCACCCTCGATGTAGCGTAAGATCAACCACATGATCTCAACTCGCAGGGCAAGCCCAATCCTGCGACACAAAATACTCTCAATGTCCATAATCGCCGACTCCCTCAGCGAACCAAAACGCTGGGAAATCACGGTGTTATCAAGTCACACAAGGCGACTCGTGGTTACTCTGACCACCAATTCACTCATCCTGAGTGTACGTATACCGTCAACTTACTCCATCAAGTGGTGTAACTGGAACACATTGAATACCAGCCCAGCAGTGATCACACATCTCAATACTAGGGTTCCACTAGCCAACCATGGCTAAGAGCACCTGCTCATACAATCACTGAACCCGACAAAATTACTCTACTCGGCGCACAGTATCCAATGTCCAGTCCACAATACAGCCAAACAAATGATATCAGAACCAAGCCGATTACAAACACATTTAATCATACACCACCGGTACATCCCATGTACCGCCATTAGGCATCACTCAGCCTAACCCGTAACAATCCTCGCACAACGTACCCTGTACGTACATCAATCCATCAATCCGCCTACAACCACCTAGGTCGTAGCCAAACACGTTCCAAAAATGGAGTACATTTGCCCAAACCAACATGAGACAAAACGAACTCCACCCGTCATCTAGTTCCAATTCCGAATCCGAATTCGCAATTTCGTAAGAAATCCCGAATCCGAACCCAGACATCATGTTTTTAATCCATGTCCAAATCCGAATCCGAAATCAATATTCCGTAAGCTAGCATTGGAATAATCATTCCGCACTCAAATCCAGTAATCCATTTTCGAGCTTCGCAATCGAATCCTGAATCGTCACCCAGAAATTCGATTCCAAAACCCAAAATCTCGTTTACGTCCATCAAGACGTAACATAACCGAATCTATCAGTTGCCTGTCCAAAACACTTGATTGACTTCATAGGGAAGCCAATCCCAATATCCACACGTCAAAGGTTGACAAAAATCCGACCACATCGGAAACCTACTCAACCAAGTCACAAACCATATGGACTCACTCCGAAAAGAAGTTCAGTTCCGTCATTTACGACTCACATATCAAGGTAAGAGTGATAAACTCTCCACCCATCTAGATCATCAAGATCACAATCCATATCCATCGCTACGTCACCCGACAAGTAACATCACGATCCTAGATCGTCACATCGACCAAAGTCGACAACATCACAAATCAGATCCACCTAGGATCCACACATGCTCACATAGCAAGCAATCCATCCGAAAGCTGATCGTAGGGTCTTACACCCTCATTGAATCATTCGCCAAATTTCACTTGGTGGAAAGATGACCTCGCATTTCACCACCAAATCCAAGATCATACACAACTCCCTTGTGTCCAATGACCCAAGGCCAAACATGGGTCCACCTACCAATACACGCTCAATGTACTGGTAGCAACAATCATCATCTGCCACGGCAGGAAATATGATGTCAACCCTAATGACTTCGGAATACCAATCACTGATGCGGAAACAAGCACTCCTCTCGTCTCCCAATCACAACTCTCCCCAAATCGGGAGTTCCAACCATGTTGGAAACAGACACGCTCCCAATGAGATGTCAAGTCCGACCACTGGACTGCCCACGTCCATACCTCACTTGGACCACCACGTGTCCAAAATCAATTCATTACTCGGACCTGACGTCCGCCAATAATCATGTATGCATACACCCCGATTCTGAACGGAAATTTCCTCAACTCTGCCTGGATATGCATACCATACTGCCTTTGTCTCACATCTCGACCTTAACAGGTTCAATCCTCAGGTTCCAAGTGATTCACAATCACAAAATCACACCTCAATACCACGAATGGTTTCCCCGACTTTTCCAATTTCAATAATTTCCTTGTACTCTCAGGGGATATAAGCAGTACACAAACTTACCAATCTCGGAGTTGACCACAACTCCCCAAATCCACCAATTCTCATGACGTAGGGAACATCATCCCTAGATTCCCCAAATTTTCAATCATACCTTAATATCCATTCATCACTTGTCATCATATATCTGTTAGGACTTATCCCAACACGGTACAACCTCCACTGGAATCCATCCAGTCCAAGACTCAACCACCACTGAGTCGCAGATACCAATCATCTGTTCATCATGACAGAGTCACACCCCAACTGGTGGCTCATCGTCATCACAATTACTGTCACCAGCACCAGCGCAACATCATCAACACTAGTATCAGCACACAGGCATCCATACTAGCCCACGAACACCCATGCTAGCACACTGTGGGCAAAGTTGTTACCCTGGATCTCCGTTCATTACGAACGACGATCCCGTAACAGTACTCGTACCCCACGACTATGGGTACCTCCAATTTCACCACTGGCACATCAGGATAATGGACGTTCCCTGAACATCCCCTGATCCCCAAGTGTGGAACCCACACTAAATACCCTCGATAGCCAGTCATCACGACACAACTGTCAACCAACAGTCATCGCTTGTCAAGATCCGTATCCGCACATCACACTAATATTCGATCCAACACGGGATTCCATATTTTATCTCATAACCGCATCCGTGGATCGAAACCGATAATCCTGACTAGACTCGCTAGAGTCATCCACATGGTCATCCACGACCTCAGCCGCTCGCCGCAGCACAAGTTCTCATTTAAAGTTCACCTTTCCTGCCCATCAATTATAAATTAGGGTTCCAAAATCACACCCTAGGGTTCCACCGAACCCAACTGCCTTTTGCAGTAAAATCCACAACCTGACCGACCCCGCGGTCCTGACATCGTATAGACGTCCAATCCAATCCAATCGTCAACTCAACGTGGGTTCCACCACGAAGGTCATCGGCTAACTCCGATGCACCAACACCCCGTACATTAGCCAACACTACCAGGGTCGAAAACATAGACCAATACTCAACTGAGTTTCGCATTTCCATAACATTATTCAAATGGGGTTCCCTGAACCCGGCTGTGCCCAGTGGCACAACAATCCATCATCACATGACCGAACCGACGGTCCCATATTACCAGTTAATCGTATACAACCCCACTTGGGTTGAATCGCAACAATGCACGGCGTATCGGGCCAAACACACCCAATCCACCAAAACTATCTATCAGGTTGACAACGGAACTGCAGCCCAAAGAGACATCACAACCTCGTCCTTCGTGCACAAAAGAGCAAAACCTGCTCTGATACCACTTGACACGACCCATCCCAATCCCCCCCGGATTACCATGGAATGTGTCATGCTCCCGTCTGACACGAGGTGTCGGACAAGGGATAACCTGTTGCCATTGCCCAACCGGGCTTCCAGAGTGCGTAAGGATCGATGGAGGAGGTGTGCGATGCTCAAGTCTCTGCTGTAGTCACATTCGGAATCAACCTGAAGGGCATTAAAAACAAAAGCTGTGAGTGGACGAAAATAAACAAGTCTGTTTAAAACATTTATAAGACATTTATGCCCCTCAGTAAAACCATATGCATGCACCAAAAACCAATAATCCCATATTTATTTAGAAATAACCATTAGGGCCTTAGCCCGGAAACCAAAGCATAGTTTCAAATTCCAAAAGTCAATCCAAGAGTTATTTCATCAATCCAGTAATATTGATTTATTATTTTTCCATCTCCGGCATCCCCGATGCCTAGCGTCCTAGACGCTTGACGTTCCAGACGTCATATCTCACGGTATTAAGCAACGCGTGCTGCCCGGGGTCTCACCGGGTCCATATCTCTGACATCCCCGATGTCTGACGTTCATGACGTCTAGCAATCCTGCTCCTGGATCACTATACGGTCCGGTAGCTCCGTATAATGAGCCCTCGCAAGCAATGCACCGTGACTTCTCCAGTGTTCCCGACACTTGGAGGAGACCAGGATATAAATATCCTCATATCGAGATGGTTTTATGGAACACATTCAATTATTCATTTCCAAAATATCACAAGGGCCCTGCCCCGAATTTCCATAAAACCGTCATAAGTCCAAATAGTTGAATCAAATCCGAAATAGTTTATTCAATTTCATTTTAGGGTCCCCGACCCGAAATCACATATACAAGTCAACTGGGCTCCTGGCCCGATTCATAAGTTAACTGGGCCCCTGGCCCGATTTCATAATTCAATTGGGCCCCTGGCCCGATTAACAAATTAACTGGGCCCCTGGCTCGATTCATTTTAACAAATCCGTAACCGTTTCATGAAATCATATCCATCCATATTTATGGAAATCAGTGCAAATCCAGAAAACCTCGATTCACGTGCAAACACGTAAATCGTCTCGAAATGCGTGAAAACATATAAATTCACTGATATCCAAAATAAATCATATAATCACAATTATAACAATCATGAAACAGTTATGCATGCATCGAATTTGTAAAACCAATGTCCACTCACAGACCGTTTAACCGAGCGCCTCGATACGCGTGCCATACGCCTTCCTGGGCCACACCACTATCACCGGGACTCCCAATCCTGTCCAAATCACATTAGAGGATTACTAACCTCATCATTAACATCCTATTCAAGTCCCGTAATTTTCCCAAATTTTAAAGTATTTTTAAACTCGATTTAAAACCTTCGGACATCCCGAACAATATTGAAACGGTGTCCGATCGACACGAAACCAATTCCAAAATGTTCGTTACAATGTATAGGATAAAAGTCATGTTGACCTCACCTCGAGATTCGTGCCCACGCGCTGTCACGTGCCGCCGTGAGTGGCTGCGCGTGAAAGCCACGCGCCTGCTACAGTGACTGCACAATGATCTCCTTCACCCGAATGACTGGTAAACGGGTTGAAAAACCCGCGATAAGACCCGGTCCAAATCCTAGCAATTCGACACCGATTCCATCAATTCAAAAGTCCATTAGCATCGAAATAGATTCAATTAGGGATCTGTGGACTAAATTACACACAATCGTATCTCAACCCTTAAGATCAAGGATGATCACACGAAGAACAATCCGATCGATGTTCATCATCCGAAATCCTCCCATGTCAATCAATTCTTTCAATTGATGCATCCATTAGCATCGTGAGGTCATAATGAACTCAATCCCCAGTCCAATTGCATCACTCCAAGCTTCAAATCCCACGACTCAAGCTTGAAATTTCTGAAGCTACAGTAGTTCTGTTCTTCCTCAAACGGGCCTCAGTCCGCTTCGTTCCTTCGACGAAAATGATCGTGGAAATCCCAGAAGACTCAAACTAATCTCCAATTTGATCGTCAAGGCCCAAATCTTCCAATTCGATTTCCCCCCCGAATTTCAGAATTTTTGAAATTCCAGCCCCCAGCTCTCAATTAGTCCCCCGTGTTTTTCCCAATTCATTCCAGTCTCAATTCTCGCCAATTTCGTTCACAAATTCAGTGGATAGAGAGGAGATTAAGGGTAGAAGAAAATTGAAGTTTGGTTGTTCACGGTTGAAGAAATCTGAAGAGATTAATGGAGGAATAATTCAGTTAATTAATCAAATAACACAATCATAATGTTCCCCCATGTTACAATTATACTAAACAATTCAGGGATCGATCGCACTAGCCATCCACCAAGCTCAATCATGGCTCCAACTCACGGCTGTTCAAAATCACAGTCCAAATTACCATTCTGCCCTTATGCAGAAAATTACCAAAATGCCCCTCAAGCATCCTGACCCGTAACTCGGTCATACGGACTCCGATTGATGCGTGCCACCTGTCATTGGATTCGTATCGAAGATACCTACGTAACGGTCCTTGGCCCCCGGCCATCGGACCTCCCGATCAAAAAGTCAACATTTACCCCTTATATCGTCCAAATTACGAAAATGCCCTTGCACTTCCGTACATCATAACTTTCACCACGAACGTCGGAATCGAACGTGCCACCTGTCTATGAACTCGTGACGTCCCGAACTACGTCACGGTCATCGGTCAAAGTCCATTTGACCATCCGATTTAAAAGTCAACGTTTTGCCCACGCCCAGGGGCAAAACGGTCATTTTGCACAATTCGTCCGAAATCGCCCAACTAATCCCAGATTGGTAAATCACAATTAAATATTATTAAATCCTGATATCCGGGAGGGTCGTTACATCTCCCTTCAATGACTTCGAAGATATGATGGTTGAGCTTCATGTTGCTGATGAAGTCTTTTTTGGCTCGGTTTGATGCCAGTGGTGAGGAGATGGAAGTACCGCCAGTGATAGTGTTGATCTGGGGGTGTCGGGGCTGCTCCGGAGCATTTTTCAAGAACTTGTTGATCTTTCCTTCTTGGACTAGTGCATCTACCAGGTCCTTGAAAGCCACACATTGGTAGATGCGGTGGTCGTTGTACTTGTGGTACTAATAGTAGACGCCAATGTTCTTGGGCAATCAGCCTATGTCGGGGGTCCAGGTTGGCTTGGGGATCATGCTCTCCACGTTCATCAGCACATTCTCGTAGGCGGTGTACATAATGGTGTAGGTTTCATACTTAGACCGAGGAGGTGGGTGCTTGGTACCGTGTTCGTTGGGCCCATGCTCATGCTGGCCCTGCCCCAAATGATGGCTGTGGTGGCTGTGGTGCGAAAGAGTCTATGGATCATGAACTGGTTCATGAAGATCTTGGTGAGCTGTGCGAAACAGTCTATGGATTCGGGCTCCAGTCGGTATAACCAGTTGATAGCGGCCTCAATGAGGGTAGAACTGAAGAACAGGCAACGGGCCTCGTCGGTCAGGTTCGAGAAGGCGACGTTCGACCGGAAATTGTTGAGGTGGTTGATCAGATCTGTTTGTCTTGTGTAAAAGGGGATCTTGAGTGGCTTGATCGTGTGGCCGTGCTGGAAGAAGTTGATCCGATCCGTGAAAGAGCCCAAGCCGGGTCCACCCCAAGTATGTGTCTGGGGCGTTACCTTCTCGACCTCGAGGCACCTCACCCGGTCGAGGAGCTGTTGGATTATCGGGTCGACATTAGGGGCCTTACTCGCGCATGGGCAGTCGGTGCCTTAAGGAGGTCTCTACGTATCTCGTCAGGATGAGTTCCCTTAGTTCCCCCTAGACCTGTTGCTGTGCGAGGGGCAATCAGATCGCCGTGCACTGAAGATCTCCTAGGAAGAGTCTGCTCCTTCCGTGACTGAGATAGGGGCGTTGTTCCTCCCACGGGAGTGCTGGCGTGGGTCGGTTTCAGGTTGTGTCAGACCGGTCTGCTCCATTGTTTGTAACCCTTTTTCCCAGAGGAATTCAAGCTCGATCAGGTTGAGATGCCTGCACTTCTGTCTGGATGTGCCGTTCAGGGCTTAGCGAGTGTCGCGGTAGATACTTGCTCCATGGGTGCCTTTCCCAGGTATGATTAGGAGCTTCTGGGCTCTGTTAGTCAGTGCTGCCGTGGTAGCGGCCTTGCCCTTATCGATTGCTCGGTTGGCCACACGTATTTCGTCCTGAGCGCGAAGGGAACTCAGCTCAGCCTATGCGGCTTGCAGCTGGGCGACGACCTCAGTGTACTGCCTACTGAGCTCGGTGTAGCACACCTCGGCCTGGATGCCGCTGGCCCTGATTTCGGCCATATTGCATTGTAGTTTTTCCAACGCCTGAAGCACCTCGGGGGTGGTGTCCTCTGGTCCTCGACCGGGGGCAGGTGTGACCTCGTCGTTTACGTTGTCCTGCATGCTTGGATGGTGAGAGGGAAACATTTTGCTCAGCTCGGTAAAGTGGAGGGGGAAACTTAGTCAGTTTCCCACAGACGGCGCCAAACTGTTGATGTACGAAATGTTCCAACTTAGGGAAACTGACTATCATCCCAAAGGTACTCTGACGCCCAAGTGTAATGGTCGGTCTGAGATGTAAGGGGAGTGGTGAATAGTATAGTGTAAAAGTGTTTGTGAATAGTAAATGCTTAGTTACTTTTATATGACAAATGGACCCCTTTTGTATGGATGTGGTGCGAATAATAATTGCTATTGTGGGGCTGACACGTGGCAGGTGGGGGCAATCTCAATGTCAGCATTGGCCAGACCTTACTAGGGTTTGCTCATCTGAGTGGGCCTGGACCCCTGGGGCTTGCGGAGATGTGTTGGGCGGAAGTATTAGGCCTTCGGGTCGGTCTGTGCCTACGTTCCGACTGATAGAGGACTGGGCCTCTAGAGTCGGCTTGCGGCATGATGCTGACAGAAGACTGGGCCTCTTGATCGGACTAATCCGACGCGTCGACCGATAGAGGGCTGGGCCTCCTAAGTTGGTCTGGGCTGATGTGGTATCTGGTAGTGGATTAGACCTATAGATCGGTCTGGGCGTTCAGGTCAATCTAGGCCGATATGGTATGAACAGAGGGAAAGTCAAAAGACACCAATAAAACTCGTTTGGGTGTGCAAGACATGGGCATTCGGTGATATTTGTGGCCAAAAGTTGTGAATGATAAATATATTATGGCTCATTCAAGTTATACATTTACGCTAGAGAATAAGAAAAAAATATTAAGTGGTTACAAAGTGTGAAATTTCCTGATGGTTATGTAGGCATCATCTCCCGAAATGTTAGCACCAATAGTGGCACTCTATCTGGCATGAAAAGTCATGACTATCACGTTTTGTTACAACGACTCATTCTGATTGGTATTTGGTCCTATTTGGAGCCTGAAGTTGTTGAGATGATAGTTTATTTTTTCTCAATTTTTCCAGATACTATGTGCTAAATCACTAGAAAAGGCAGACCTCAAAGTAATTAAAGAGAACATTGTCTACATCATGTGTCGGCTTCAGCAAATATTTCCACATCATTCTTTAATGTAATGGTACACGTACTAATACATCTTCCGGACGAGGAAATGCTAGATGGCCTAGTTCATTTTCGTATGACATATCCAATCAAAAGGTATCAATTATTCCTAATAATGTTAGTATTTCCTTAATATAATGTATATATGTGAACTGTTTTGTATATTTCGTTGTAGAATGTTAGGTACTTACATGTGATAAATCTGCAACAAGACACATCCTAAAATCTCTATAGCGGAGACATGTATTGCAAAAGAGTCACTTACATTTTGTGCAATGTACCTTCGAAATGGTGAAACTTTTTCGATAGGGCCCGCACAACGATGATGATGGTCAATGTCTTGAGACCCTATATGTGTTTTCCCAACACGCAAGTGACAGGACCCTACCCGATACACAGTAAAAGTACCATCGGGCCCTGCTCCCGTTTGACAGAATCCTTGCTAGACAAGGGATTAAGCAATGTCGCTAGTTCATGTCTCCGCCTCTCGAGCCTTGAATTTCGTGCAACGGGCCTAGAGGGTCACAAAACTAAGAAAATGTATGAGTGGACAAAAGGAATAGTTTAAAAAATATAATTTGAAAACATCTAACACTTTTAACCTCCGTTTTCCAAAACCATGCACGCATACGGAAACCATTTTAAAACCATACTTTTCGATTAAAAAAATTCAGTTTATCATCAAGAAATACGTGAAAAGAATTCTCAAACCAACAGTCATTAAACCATTAAAAAACCTTGGAAAGTCGTTACAACCATCCCTACAAGATTACATTACATCAACCACAAATAATCAATGCACCATCATCACAATGTCACACATGAAATAACTACCCCACTGGTAGGTACACCACGAACTCACTCTGGATTCGAAGCCCAGCTCGACGTTCGAGTCATCACAACACAGTGTCACAAGCCATCATATCAATTCACACAATCAATCCATAACCAACTCATCACATCACAAGGCACTACATCAATCATGATATCAGTCATCATATCACAAGTACACTACCGGTTGGCCATCACACACCCACTTAGGATTCGGAGCCCCTGGCTCGACGTCTGAGTGCGATCTGACTCACTCGACGTCTGAGTGCCACCACAATACAGTCTCAGGATTTGGGGCCCCGAGCTCGACGTCTGAGACTCACAACCAATCCATACAAACACCACGTATTTCATACATCACTAGTTTCGAGAAACACATGCTCATATCACAACTCAAAATCACATCTCATCACAACATATCTTATCATGAATACCGAGAAACCACAGTTTACACCATCAATACCAACAACATACATCCCATCAAATATTTAAAACCAAACCACAATCATAGCATCGGCCCTATGCCCAAAACAATAATCTACGACATACTCGTAAAACGTGTCATTTACATGACTTTCAAAAAAATCGACCGGGAAACACATGAAAATCGTAAATATTCCAAAATCACATTATTTCATGTCATAACCCACATTCAACTCAAAACCACATTTGAAACGGTGTTCGAAATATAGTTTACTGAAATCTCGTAAAACGTGCAATAAAATAATAATAAAATAATCATAAATAACCAAAAATCCAATAAAATCCCAATCACTTCAATATCATTAAAATCACATAAAAACGCATTTAATTCATGTACGTAGTACAAAAAATTAGAGAAAGAAAGTCCACTCACAGACCTCCGTAGCATCGAAATCCACATTGCACGTTTTTTTTTGTAAAATCCGGAAAAGTCACTTCCGGCCAAAATTCACATCGAAAGGTTACATATCAACTCAAATAACTCCTACTTTAATCCAATAATTTTTTCAGGGATTTTTACACGTACTTAAAACGCACCTTATACCTCAGAAACCCAAAATTACCCCAAAACGGTGTTCGATCGACTCGAAACTCTTAAAGCCCACGTACTTGCCTCCATGCGCCACCCAAAGAGGATGCGGATGGGAGCCACGGCCCAGGTACTATACACTCATCTTTAACCTTACGACACCTAGTTTCCTGTAATTCGGGTCGCCCGACCCAGCGACCCGACCCGACCCGACCCTAAAACACTCATTCTTCACTCTTTTTCTTCCATGTTTTGTCCAATCTAATCTATAACAACCTAATAATACATCTAGAACTTTAAATCACGAGAAAACACATCCAAAACAAAGTTCAAAACTCACCAATTCGGCCATAAGGTTGCTCTTCGGCCATATGTATTTGTTAATATAATATATATTAATTATATTTTAATATAGATATATGTTATTGTTAATTATATATATTAATATCTATATATATATATATTAATGTTAATTATATGTTTTAATATTAATTCATAATAGATAATTAATCTTTCCCAGTGAACGTCTGTCGAGAGAGGGTGATCTAGCCCGATGGATCATTACATTTGTCGAGCAACGTGCAGACATCTGGTTCATTTACTTACTATTGTCAATACTTTCTATTAATATTTCGACTGATCCAACCATCCATATTTATAAGCCCCACTCATAGATCATCTATGTAAAAAAGTATAAAATTTGAAAGTCTCGAGATTAGGTAACTGTGCGCAACGAATTAACAGTAACAAAACATTTTTTGTTGATCCAATGGTTTTAAGTTCTCAAAACATCACGATTTTCGACGAGTGAAGTCCACGCATGTCGTAACACAAACCGAACAGTCTAATTTTTCAACTTTACTCGTTTGAATATCAATCAAACCAAAAGAACGAAATGACTATTGAAGTTTCCTCCAAAATTTTCTAAGTGTTATTGAGTTTGGTGGCTTTACGATTTATTATGATTTTATTTCATAGTTCAACCGATCCAATCGTCCTTATTTATGAGCCACACTCATAGATCATCTACACACAAAATAGTGAATTTTGATGTCCCGAGATTAGGTAACGATGCACAATGAATCGAAAATAACAAAACATTTTTTGTTTATCCAATGACTTTAAGTCCTCAAAACATAACAATTATTTTTATGGATGAGGTCTAGACATGTCGTAACATAAACTGAACGGTCGGATTTTTCAACTTTACTCGTTCACATATCGATTAAACCAAAAAACCAAAACTACTATTAAAGCTTCCTTCAAAAGTTTCTAAGTGTTAATGAGTTTGATGGTTTTACAATTTTTTTTTTATATTTTCTTTCATAGTTAGACCAAATTTATGAGCCACGCTCATAGTTCATCTACGTAAAAAATTAGAAAATTTGGAAGCTCTGAGATTAGGTAACAGTGCGCAACGAATCAACGGTAACAAAACGTTTTTTGTTGATTCAAAGGGTTTAAGTCGTCGAAACATCACGATTATCAACGGGAGAGGTCTCGGCATGCCATACCACAAACTAAACGGTTGAATTTTTTAAATTTACTCGTTCGCATATCAATCGAACAAAAAAAACGAAATGACTATTGAAGTTTTCTTCAAAAGTTTCTAAGTGTTAATGAGTTTGGTGGATTAACGGTTTTCTATGATTTTCTTTCATAGTTCCACGGATCCAACCGTCCATATTTATGAGCCACACTCATAGATCATTTACGCAAAAAAAAAATAGTGAATTTGAAAGTCCCGAGATTAGGTAACAGTGCGCAACGAATCATCGGTACAAAAAAATATTTGTTGGTGATTCAACGTCTTTAAGTCCTCGAAACATCACGATTTTCGACGGGCAAGGTCTGGACACGTCGTATGACAACATAACGATTGGATTTTTCAAATTTACTCGTTCGCATAACAATGAAACCAAAAACTTGAAATGACTATTGAAGTTTCCTTCAAAAGTTTCTAAGTGTTAGTGAGTTCGGAGGGTTTACCGATCCAACCATCCAAATTTATGAGACACACTCATAGATCATCTACGAAAAAAATTAGCAAATTTCAAACTTCCGAGAGTAAGTAACGGCGCAACAAATCGATAGTAACATAATATTTTTTGTTGATCCAATGACTTTAATCCTCGAAACATCTCCAATTTTTACAGGTGAGGCCTAGGCATGTTGTATATCAAACTGAACGATCGGATTATTCAAATTCACTCGTTCGATTATCTATTGAACATAAAATAGCAACCTCGAAGAGTTTTCTCAGTAGATTGGGTGTATTCACTAAGCGAAGATAAATTTCGTGAAAATGAAAAAGTCCGCCAAAAATTTTGCGAAAAATTGAAATCGCCGGGCAAAGTCTCCACTCACTCACAAACTGCCGAGACCCTTCAATTTCCTGTTCTTCGTCTTCATTTCATTCTCGGTCGCCGCTCTGCTATCTCAATCTCCCTCTGTCACTCAAGTTCCCTCTGTCACTCATTAATCGCCCTATCTCACTCAATCACCCTCACTCACTCACCCAAAAACCCAACCCCCCAACACCAACAACCCAACCCTGAGACCCCAAATCAGAGACCCATTTTGGCAACCTCAAAGGCTCGAATCCAAACCCAAACTCAAGTGCTCTCTCTCTCTCTCTCTCTCTCTCTCTCTCTCTCTCTCTCTCTCTCTCTCTCTCTCTCTCTCTCTCTCTCTCTCATTGCAAGTCCTTTTTCATTTCTTTAATTTTTGATTGTTTGAATATCGTTATTGTATTAAATATTGAATTGTATATTAGATTGAATATTGAATTTTGAATTGATGTTGGATTGAATATTGGATTGAATATTGATTTTATGAATATTGGATTGAATATTGATTTATTGAATATTGGATTGAATATTGATTTTTTAATTATTAGATTTCATTGGAAGTTATTGGATTAATATTGGAGAATGTTCTGATTATTGGATTTTATTGGAAATGATTGGATTATCAATTTTTTTTTATTTGATTAATGTTGATGTTGAATTACTGGATTTTATTATATTTTTATTTATTTAATTATTGTTGGAATTAAAAATATGGAGTTATTTATGTAATCATTTAATCATATTAAATATTTATTTTTCTATTGGAATTAAAAAATAGGAATTATTGGATATGTTATTTTAAAATATATTTAATTATTTGGTTATTTATTTAATTATTTATTCAATTATTTAATAATTTCATTATTCGTTTATTTATTTATTTATTATTAATTATTTAAAATTTTGTATTGCAGATGTCTCAGCGTAGATTGATAACTTCAGGGGTTCATCCCACGATGCCAACAAAGCACCTATCCCTTGGATCAACACTTTCCCCGACGAAGTGTCCATCTCCTACTGGTGCACTATCATCGACAAAGCATCTAATCCCTTCCTTACCACCCGATGTCATTCCTAACGATCAGGTGATACCAGGGGCGCAATCAGCGAGGCACCGCACCAACACGAAATGAGGGCAATCTCGTATCGACCCCGGGGCCACTAGAGCTGACGTTTAAGAAGAGGTTGTTGATGGACAGCTCCCGTCGAGTAAGTTTAATATTTAACTGAATAACAAATTTTGAATTTATTTTTTTACTCAAAATATGTACTAATGTTAACCGAATTTACTGAAAGAAACATAAAAGTGTGCGGCATCAGCAAGAGGTAGATGCCCAGTGGATCTGTAGGACGACAAACAACAGGATCCTGGTCATATGAGTGGAACGATTGAAGACACCGTCCCCTAGAGTGCACGCTCTGGCAGTGGAGGACATGGGTACGATTATTCGCACCAAAACGAAGATGACGACAGACACCTTCATAACCCAATCCTCGATGGAGATCGATATCTATTTATCTGATTTACGGGTATGACTTTTTTCTTACTATTTAATATTTTATTACAAGTTAATTTTGAGTGAGATGAGACCAATGCCGCTCTCATGACCCATAAAAACCACAATTGGCAAAAGTGGTACTCGGATTGGAAGTTCGAGCTCCACATCCACTACGAATGCTAGAGTTTGCATGATGAAGCTAAGGAAAATCCTCTAGAGGGGATGCAGGGGGACAAGATAGTTGGATGGATCTGGTTATTCGACCATTGGATAACCGAGCAATTTCTGGTAATTTATTGTTTTATTTATTTATTTAGAATATTACTTTACGTAATTCTGTATTAGTAATGATTGCTTTTCTAATGTGCACATAAAATCAAGGGTCAACAAGGCGAACTGGGTAGCGAAGAAATTTGAGCACCACGGGGAATCGTACTCCTTGTTGGTTCAACATGAAGCTCGTTGACAGGACCCGTCCCAAATCCCTCAGGATTAGCATGGGACGTGCATGCTCCCGTCTGACACGAAGTGTCAGACCAGGGATAATTCCGTCTCTAGCCCTAACTGAGGTTTCCAGAGTACGCCAGGATCGTAGGAGGATGAGTGTGATGTCTCGGTCTCTGCTACAGCCCGCATCCTCAATCAATCTGAAGGGTATTCAAAACATTAAAAGTCGTGAGTGGACAAAACAAATATTTTAATAAAACATTTTCACAGAAAGAAGATTTATGCCCTTCACTAAAAGCATGCATGCATTCGAAAACCATTTATTAAAACATTTACAAAACTATTAGGGCCTTCGCTCGAAACCGTAAATCGATACATGGGGGAACTCAACCCAAATCAAACACAAGTGGGACTCTACCCAAATCCAGTAAACATGGGTCTCAACCAAAAACTGTTCTCAGTGAAATACCCAAAACATAGAATACGGGGTCTTCGCCCTAAATCACTTTCTAAAACATGGAACTCGGGGTCTCCGCCCCAAATCACTTTCCGAAAGAACCTCATACATATATCCATACGTATAACCCATCCGCGGCACTTCCGAGAAGATGCCAACTCGAGGCACACATCCCCGATATATGTCACGATTTCATCTCTATACTAGTGTGCACACTACTCGGGGTCTCACTCTGAGTCTACCCCTAGGAATTCTCCATCTGGAAGGTTCTATCTCCAGATCTAGTCCAAGCTCTATCTCCGGTTCTAGTCCGTGCATCTCTCCGGAATCTGATCCGCGACCACATCATAATTTCCACTCCTAGAACGGGCTCCCTATGGGGATACCCATTCTGGTCTGTGGATCGTGACTCTACAGGTCGACGGCTGGAGGAGACCAAATAAATCATATGGAGGATATAATACATTTTCAAAACTCTTTCTTTCTCAAAGCATATTTCAACTAGGTCTCATACACGATTCATCTCAATAGGATTCCTCGAATCCGATTCAAATTCACTTTCACAGGCCTCGGCCTAAATCCTCAGTTCAATAGGGTCTCATGACCGAATTCTCCTTTCATAAACCGAACTGGGACTTAAGCCCGATTTCGCAATCAACTGGGCCTCTAGCCCGATATCACGACTAACTGGGCCTTAAGCCCGAAACCATAAATCAACGGGGCCTCAAGCCCCATTTCACAATCAACTGGGCCTCTAGCCCAAAAACACAACGAACAGGGCCTTAAGCCCGAAACCATCAATCAACAGGGCCTCAAGCCCGATACTACAGTCAACGGGGCTTCAAGCCCGAGATTACAACCAACTGGGTCTCAAGCCCGTATTCATAAATCAACAGAGCCTCAAGCCCGAGATTACAACCAACTGAGCCTTAAGCCCGAATTCGTAAACCAACGGGGCCTTCTGCCTGATCGTATAACTCAAATGGACCCCCGTCCCGATTTCTCGTCAAATCAAAAGGACTCCAAGTCCGAGGGTTCGTAATTCAAATGGATCTCATGACAAATTTCATATTTCCAAATCCAAAACCCATTCATTAAACCCTCATTGAAAATCTAGCACGTACAAGCATCGTATAAAATAGGAAATCTTGAAATACGTGCAAACGTAAATCCTAGGCTACCACAAACAAATGCACTCATGGCACCACAAAACATGTATTAAAACAATTATAAAACATTTATGCATGCGTCAATTTCGAAAGAAAGGTCCACTCACAGACCGTCCAAAGCTGCGCCTCGATACGCGCATCATAAGCCTCTTTGGAGAAAATCGTCGGTTCCGAAATTCCCGAACCTATCCAAATTTTAATAGAGGGTTATTAACTACATAACTAACCCCTCACTAAGGCCCCGTAATTTTCCAAAATGTTTAACTATTTTTAAACCCGATCCTAAATCTTCGGACATCCCGAACTATATCGAAACGATGTCCGATTGACACGAAACTAGTCCCAAAATGTTCGTTACATCAAATAAATGATTTCACATGTTGGAACCTTCCCCAGAAAGTGGCCTAAGCATCCACATGCACCGTCCAAAAGGGCTGCGCGTTGGAGCCACGCGCCCTGCACTGCAGATCGTCCCTCTCCTTCAGCAGCCAGTCCAATCTGGTTCGGTTGGGCTGGCTGGTCCAAATAGAAGGAAATTGAAGGAAATTGATTCCGTTTTGAGCAATAATGGAAGTCCCAATTTCGAAGAAAAATCGAGCTTAAGTTTGTGTTCTTGGAGGTAAGGGAAGTTGAAATTGATTGCGAAATAGTTCTCCTATACTTCTAGTTTGATTAATTTGAAGAATAAGCTTGAATATCGACCGATTGGAAATTTTGAGTATCGTGACTAAGATTGGGAATTGATTAGTTTGAGTTAGAATTGGCTGAATTTAAGGATACATAACTTTAATTCGAAGTGATTACAAAGTATTGGTTGAAAGAATCGAAGAAATCATGGTCGAATTGAAAGAGAATGAGTCGGATCCTGTCGTGGGTTGCAGACCCGTATAACAGTGATACGGGTGAGAACGATGACATTGTTCCCTGGCGCATGAGGGCGCGTTGTGAGTTTTCTGGGGAAGTGTTCAACAGGTGTTTTACTCTATTCAATGTAACAAACATTTTGGTGTTGGTTTCGAGTCAATCGGACACCGTTTCGGTATTGTTTCGAGGGTCCAAAGTTTATGTTACGTTTTTAATTCGTAATTAATTCCCGAAAAATTATGTCCGAAGATTTTGGGCAGGACTTGGGATTTCTAGAAAGTATCGAAAATTACTGAAACGCATGTAGCTCGAAAAGCGAACAGTTTGGACGGTGTGTGAGTGGACGTTTGTTTTATAAACTGATATGCATGCATAGTAAAAGGTTTTACATGATTGATTGCATGATTTGAATTGCAATGACGTCATGGTGATTTGGCATGATTATTTGTGATTTAATGTTTATTTTAATCGGTAGTTTGGGCACGTTTTACGAGAAATATGCAAATGATATTTTGGGCTAGGCCTAAAGTCAAAAAGGTTTTAAAAAGGATATGTTGACTTAATTGGTAAGTCAAGGATGATTTCTGGATTAGTTTAATGTTTTCAATGTGATTTTACGAATTTACGTGTAAATGGCATTTGGGCTTGAGACCCTGTCGGAATGCTTTTGACTTGGTTTGAAGTCATGGATATAATTGATATGTGTTTGTGGAATGGATTTTGTTTGTGATTGTGGATACGGGACCATGTTCTGGATGGTGCGAGTACAATTACTAGACGTGACTCGGATGTTGCGTGAGTGCAGTTCCTGAGTATGTGGTACGTCTAGATGGTGCGTGTACAGTTCCTAGACATGACTGATATGACTCGGATGGTGCCTGAGTGCAGTTCCCGTGGTTGGCCTACGCGTAGTGCAGATGTGATTGTGTGATTGTTTGTGCACTTGTGAGTAGTGCGGATTGATGGATTGATTGGTTGATTGTGAACTTGTGAATAGTGTTATTTGATGTTGATTATGATTGTGTACTGGTATTGAGTACGGGTTCTGATCTTTGTGGCCAAGTGATTATGTTTTCATATGTTTGGCTTGAGAGCCGGGATTTGATACTTGTTATGTGATTTGGCTGGAAAGCCGGTGATTCGTATTCATATGTTTTTTCCTATGCATGCATGGTTTGATAAATTGGAGGGTAAATGATGTATTTTGAAATGTGTTTCAAATGATCTTATTTTTGTCCACTCACACCTTTTCTGTTTTGATGACCCTACAGGCCTTGGCACGACGTTCGGGACTGATCGAGAAGCGGAGGCATGAGCGGAAATCAGTGCAGTTATTCCTTGTCTGACAGGTGCTGAAGGGTAGTTCGGGACTTCAGTTGACTTGTCAGACGGAAGCAGGACCGGGCACGCTTATCAAAGTCCAGTCGGGACAGGTCCTGTCATCGTACGCCTTGCTCGAGTTAGTGCCGACGTCTCGCCTGTGACTCGCTCCAACAGGTCAACAAAACCGAACCGCCATTCAAACGGCTTTTCAGTCTAACAATCTGACACGTTCCATCCTACAGTCATCAGGATGAATTACGTACTCCCACTAAGGGCTATCACATCTAAGCTGACCTCCTGCTCAGCATCCGATCAGACAACATTCTATAGATCCTGCTATCACAATGGCACGAATACCACCTTGCAGACCATACTCAAACCTATGTCCATACTGACTCTCCTTAGAGTCCCATCAATCCATACTTATCTGAACGCATCGGATGTCGATTAAATCCATTACTACTACAGGTCATTACCATCGTGACCAGCCGGCAACTCCCAGCTCTACTACTCTTTCGCTACGCCACTCTGATCTCGACTCGTTCTCAAGTCCTCGTATCGTATCTCGCATCACTCAGTGATCTCCGCTGACATCTAGACTCACCTCGAGTCTCAACCTGTCACTATCGGATTTAATCTGATCGCTACTCATGTCCATCTAGGACTCTATCCAATCTACAACACATTTCTGACATACCGATTGACTGTGGTCAATCCCATCATCCAAAATGCCAACACTCCGATGCACCCACACCACATCAACATCGGGGCGCCACCTGACCAACTCAAGGACTGCACTCTGGCAACGTCCAACCACACACTACTGTCCGCATTCCAACCATGGTCCGGACCCCAACTATCCAGGACCAGGCGAACATCAATCCATCACAATCTCTATCCTCATACCCAAGATAGATCATACCACACATCACATATCCAACTCGAGGTATCAGCTATTCATCTCTTCCTGATCGATACCTACGTATCGTCATTATCTCGTACATACTCACGTAACTCATTCCAAGACAAGACAATACTCCCTCACTAATCCAGCCTCTGTCATGTTATCTCACCCACCATGCAAAAAGATTCTTCCACTGGCTTACAATAAGATTCTCCCTGATGACGACCAAATCTCGGTCTACTTGCCTCTCGGTCGCCACAATCACCTCAGTTCCTCACTCGTCACATCCTGTGACGCTAAGCACCATCTACTTGTCAAATCATTCAAATTTGACCCACAACCTAGGTGTTCGGTTCTTACACCCTCTTTGAAGCTCTAGCTGTCATATCACTCCTCATTGTCCCACCTAAGGACGAATCCAGGAGAATCCAAGATGATGACATCAAAGTTCATCCTATGTCATCCTCTGGCACCAAACACTATCTACTAAAGAGTCATACTCAGTGACCTCGGAACATCCATCACCAATGCAGAATCAAGTACTCTTCACATCGTCTCAATCACAACTTCTCTTGATTCCGAAGTTCCAATCACGTTGGAAACATGCTTCTTTTCCAATTACTGAGCTCACTCATCACACGAGTATTCCCGCGTCCTATAGGCAACCGATTTCCAAGTCTCCAACTCAGGAGGTATGGTCAACCGTAGCCAACCAAAACCAATCCGTAACGGAATCTCAAGTCCTCAGCTCAACCTGACACCATCCACGCGTTCGGGAAGACCATTTATGTAGGTACACTCATTCCGAGTGGAATTCATGCGACTCAAGGTTAAACCTTGTATACTATTTACGAATATGCATAAATGGCCTCCAACACTCGTATCTCGTACCTTTAATCAACCTAATCCAACTCTAACTCACAGAATTGGTCGCAATCCACTGACATCAGTCAGTAGGCTAAACAGATCGCATCGTCTGTCGTGATCTGAAAACAAATCTCTGCGTACTACCGTATCTAACAAATCAACCCATACCGTCATGTGATGTCACTCATGTCATCCATTTATACCTTTTCGTCCGAATGCCACTTAGGTATTTCAACCTTTAACGTCACTACTCCTGGGCACACACTCGCGTCCCAAGTCTCATATGATCAGGGAATTGGTCACCAAACCAAGTACTCCTGGTACCTCATAACGAGCCACTCGGGATCCTCTCTGTCCCGCTCAGTGCCCACCAAACTCACATGCTCGCCCCTCTGGGCACCTCTACTATTCCGTCTACATACTGGTTCTCACGTCCCAACTCTGTGGGATCAACTCCAACACTCACACCCCTGTAATCCATCCCAGGATATCTAGGGCACCTATCACTTACCCAGGTATATCCTACTCGTCACAATCACCTCGCAGAGGCAGCGTGGCAAGTGTGCCAACCCCCAACGTAAGCGTCTCATTCTGCGATGGTACTCAGTCGTAACCAAGTCGAATCCAGAATCTATGCTCGTACTGTGCGTCACTCACGCACCTTGTATCACCGTCACTACTAATGAATCCCATCGTCACAATCGTCCCGGAAAACTGAGCCTATCCAACTCGATAAGACTCGACTACGTCCATCGATAGCAGCGTCTGCCACAACCTCGTGCAGACCAATCTCAAAAACTCTCTGCTATCGAGACTCCACATCCATACGGTCGACTCACCGCCGGTACCAACCACTCCACACGTAACATCCACCGATCGGTCTACCTCAAGATCCGGTCGACAAGTACCACACTCCTGGTAACTTGTCTAATCGATCGTCCACTAGGGTTATCACAACCCGGCTGCTCACCGTAACACAACCAACCTGACCGATCCCTCGCTAGTGACTCCGAAGAGTCGTCATACTCCGATACCGGTGTCCATACCAGCCAATAACCACAATTGGAGGATCTCGTCCCCTCGTACTTATACGGCTCCTAGCCGCTGGCCTCCACAAGAACTTGGCCATACGCCGTGTCTAACGTTGCACTGCTCCTACACATCGCAATCATGTCCTATCACGTCACACGACAGCTCCTCCGGGCATCTCCTGCCAGTCGACATCCCTCCGGAATTCGACACACTGAAACATGGCCTCTCATGCCAAATTGGGTCCAATGTTACTATTCCCAACAATCTCACTCGGGCCTACCATAACCTCAGCTGCTCTCTGTAGCACACTCTCCAATCCGACATGACACAACCGACAATGGTCTGGACTCTCGGGTCATCACACGGTGTCTGCTGATCCACTGGATCCTATCTCCAGTAACATTATGGCTCTAAGCCGTTGGATTTACACGAATGTGATCCCACTCGGGATCCAATCTCACTACCATGTGGCATCCTATGCTAATCGAATCCTCAAACCATTGCACTGAGTTTCGTTCAGCACATGGTGCTTCCTACTTTTACCCCTACTATTAGGTTGATGACGGGCTGTTAAGACTGCAGAGACATCACAACCTCGGCATGCGCACACTATGAGAGCAAAACACGCTCTGATACCAACTTGACAGGACCCGTCCCAAATCCCCCAGGATTAGCGTGGGACGTGCCTGCTCCCGTCTAACACGAAATGTCAGACCAGGGATAATTCTATCTCTAGCCCTCACCGGGGCTTCCAGAGTACGCCAGGATCGTAGGAGGAGGAGTGTGATGTCTCGGTCTCTGCTACAGCCTGCATCCGCAATCAACCTGAAGGGCATTCAAAACATTAAAAGCCGTGAGTGGACAAAACAAATATTTTAATAAAATAATTTCACAGAAAGAAGATTTATGCCTTTCACTAAAAGCATGCATGCATTCGAAAACCATTTATCAAAACATTTTCAAAACCATTAGGGCCTTGGCCCGAAACCTTAAATCAATACATGGGGGAACTCAACCGAAATCAAACACAAGTGGGACTCTGCCCAAGTCTAGTAAATGTGAGTCTCAACCCAAGACTGTTCTCAGTGAAATACCCAAAACATAGAATACGGGGTCTCCACCCCAAATCACTTTCTAAAACATGGAACTCGGGGTCTCCGCCCCAAATCACTTTCCGTAAGAGCCTCATACATATATGCATACGTATATCCCATCTGCGACACTTCCGACAAGATGCCAACTCGAGGCACACAACCCCTAAGGAACACATCCCCGATATATGTCACGATTTCATCTCTATACTAGTGTGCACACTACTCGGGGTCTCACTCCGAGTCTACCCCCAGGAATTCTCCGTCTGGGAGGTTCTATCTCCAAATCTAATCCGAGCTCTATCTCCGGATCTACTCCGAGCATGTCTCCGGAATCTGGTCCGGGACCACATCATAATTTCCACTCCTAGAACGGCCTCCCAATGGGGATACTCATTCTGGTCTATGGATGGTGACTCTCCAGGTCGACGGCTGGAGGAGACCAAATAAATCATATGGAGGGTATAATACAATTTCAAAACTCTTTCTTTCTCAAAGCATATTTCAACTGGGTCTCATACCCGATTCATCTCAATAGGATTCCTCGAATCCGATTGAAATTCACTTTCACAAGCCTCAGCCTAAATCCTCAGTTTAACAGGGTCTCATGCCCGAATTCCCCTTTCATAAACCAAACTAGGACAAAAGCCCGATTTCATAGTCAACTGGGCCTCTAGCCAATATCACGACCAACTAGGCCTCAAGCCCGAATCCATAAATAAACGGGGCCTCAAGCTCGATTTCAAAATCAACTGGGCCTCTATCCCAAAATCACAACGAACGGGGCCTTAAGCCCCAAACCATAAATCAGCAGGGCCTCAAACCCGATACTACAGTCAACGGGGCCTTAAGCCCGAGATTACAACCAACTGGGCCTCAAGCCCCGATTCATAAATCAACAGGGCCTCAAGCCCGATAATACATTCAAAGGGGCCTCAAGCCCGAGATTACAACCAACGGGGCCTCAAGCCCGAATTCGTAAACCAACGGGGCCCTCGGCCTGATATTATAACTCAAATGGACCCCCGGCCCGATTTCTCGACAAATCAAATGGACTCCAAGTCCGAGGGTTCGTAATTCAAATGGGTCTCATGCCAAATTTCATATTTCCAAATCCAAAACCCATTCATTAAACCCTCATTGAAAACCTAGCACGTACAAGCATCGTAAAAAATAGGAAATCTTGAAATACGTGCAAATACGTAAATCCTAGGCTACCACAAATAAATGCACTCATGGCATCACAAAAAATGTATTAAAACATTTATAAAACATTTATGCATGCATCCATTTGGAAAGAAAGGTCCATTTACAGACCGTCCGAAGCCGTGCCTAGATATGCGCGCCATAAGCCTCTCCCGGGCCAATCGTCGCCTTCCGAATTCCCGAACCTGTCCAAATTTTAACAGAGAGTTATTAACTACTTAAATAACCCCTCACTAAATCCCCGTAATTTTCTGGAATTTTTAACTATTTTTAAACCAGATTCTAAACCTTCGGACGTCCCAAACTATATCGAAACGATGTCCGATTAACACGAAACTAGTCCCAAAATGTTCGTTACATCGAATAAATGATTTCACATGTTGGAACCTTCCCCAGAATGTGGCCCATACGTCCACATGCGCCATCCAAAAGGGCTGCGCGTGGGAGTCCATGCGCCCTGCATTGCAGATCGTCCTTGTCCTTCAGCAGCCGGTCTGGTCCGGTTTGGTTGGGCCGGTTGGTCCAATTGTACCGGCGTGACCGGTTTAGTGGCATAACTTCTCTCCATTTTTCGTACTTTTTCATCCATTCCAACTCCTATGGCTTCTTCTCTTCATTTCCTATCCAACCATGTCCTCAAAACCTAGAAACCAATCCTAAAACCTTTTGGTTCTGAAAACCATTTTGAACCAAAACTTCCATTCCAGGTTTAGGGTACTTCTAGGGGTCAAAGCTTCATCCTAAGGGTTCCAATAGGTTCCTAGGATCACTATAATGAGATTGGGAGGATCGATTTGGCCTAACTTGGCCGAAATGGGAATTCGGTGGGGAGCCACCGAAAATCCTCCTGCTACCGTTCCCGGCTTTCTCAGTCGTCCTCAGCCTCCAAAACCGTCTCCTAGACCTCCTACAAATCCCCTAAACCCATCCTAGCCAACATCTAAGCTCTCTAACGTCCAAAACCCAAATTTGAAATTCAGAACACACAGGGGAAATGGTTTTACCTTGGCCGTGCAATCCAACGCCGTCCACGGCGGTTGGTCGTCTGCCACCGTCTCCTCATCCTCTCATTCATCCTCAGTTCCTCTCATGGCATCAGATGGATGCAGATGGGAAGGGCATAGATTTTGGTTCATTGGGTTTGTTCGGGTTGGTGGAATGATCAAACAAGAAAGGCGGATGGATATGCATGTATCTGTATAAGGGAAGCAATTGATGGGTGACACTTGTCACTCATCCATTGGGCCTAGGGAAAAGATTTGGGCCCCACTCAGGACAAAAGTCCACTTTTGTCTCGTAAAACGTACTATCATGAATAGTACCTTGAAACTTCCGTGAACTGTAACGTTTCCGTCGAACGTCCGATTTCGACGTGCCACCTGTCTAAGGATTCGTATCGACTCGATCTACGTAACGGTTCTCGGCCCTCGGCCATCAGACCTCCCGAGTCAAAAGTCAACTTTTTACCCTCGTATAGGGGCAAAATTGTAATTTCGCCCTGAACGTCCGTTAATCCTCGTTTAATCCTCAATTAGCCTTTCTAATTCGTCATTAAGTCTTAATTAATCTCGATAATTCGGGATGGGTCATTACACTCGTCGTGCGGCTGGGTCGCTGCTTCCGGAAGTAGATGCCTGAATGGAAGTTTATGTTGGGCGAGTCAGTCAGGTAGCTGATGCTATTCACGTAAGTTCAATGTTTGTGGTCATTAGATAGTCAATTTTTTAATTAATTAATTTTCTAATTATTAATTTATTTCAATTTGTAGGTGGCCATGGTGGAGGACGTGTAGCAGACTCACGAACAGCTGACACATCAACAACCTGAGGTCCTACTGCATGACTAGCTACCAGATCCCGGAAGGTCGATTGCCATCTTGGAGCACCAACTTGGTCGGCATCCCAGGAAAGTTGTCTGGGGCGCTGGGGAAAGGCTCGTTCGGGATGTCTCGAGCCGATTTTCGAGTTCTTCCTGGAGAGTCCATCCTGAGGAGGTCTCTCAGCTGAAGGTCAACATAGGGAAACCTTCAAGCAGAGAATGCCGAGCTCAAGACCCAAAATGAGCAAATGAAGGTCCAAAATGTGCAAATTCAGGCCTAGCTTGCACTCATATTTAGGCCTTGACTCGCACTCCCAAGACTCGAGTCGAAAGCTCACTCAGGATGATGACCACCCATTGCCGACTGTTAGTTTTTTTATTTTTTATAATGTAAAAATATTACATTTATTTATATATATAATTTTCATTTTCATTTAGCTATTATTATTTTAATTACATACATATATATATATATTAATATTATTTAAATATAGTTATTCAAATATTAAAAAAAAAATTTAATTATTTTACACATTACCTGGTGAAGGTTTGTCGAGCAGAACTTGTTATTTTCAAGTTTTCCTAATGAATCTTCGTCGGGAAAAGCCTTTCGATTCAAGCTTTGCTCGATGGACCTCCGCCGGAAAAGGTTGAAACGTTGCTCTTCTCTCTTGTTTTTGTTGGCTTCGCTCGGCGAATACGTTCGTTGAGCAAAAGTCGTTGACTTCGGTCTTTTTCGGCGGATGTTCTTTTTCGTCAAGCAAGATCCTAGCCCGACAAACCTTGCGTGACATAGGTTGCCTAACATAGGTTGCCTAGCAGGGCTTCACCGGGTAAACAGTTAGACCGGTGGATGCGTATTCTTGCTAGACGGAGCACCTTCGCCAAGCCAGCTGTATTTTCTTGTAGTGATGGTAAAGGAAAAGCATATTCTAGTACAAATGTGAATGCGTGTGAATCTTGTGTTTTAGTCATCCTCGACTTAGACTCTTTTAGCTTTAGGGAAAGGGTTTCGGCCTTTCGGGTTGCGTACGTCGGTTTTTTTTTTTTCTTTCTTTTTTTTTTCTTTTCTTTTTTTGGGTTATTGTTGTTGTTGTCGTCGTCGTCAAACGTAGGTCGGGTTAGGATTCCGCTGCTTTTCTTTCCCACCCACAATGATAAACTTCCTGCCTTCATGGGTGTCGATACCTTCTTTTCGTTCATGCATGCAAGGGACAGGAGAAGTTCTTAATCATCTAAGAGACTAGGAATTTGTATGCTTTTAGAATTGAGAGTATCTCTCCAACGGGTATAGAGCACATGAGTTTATTCATTGAAGAGAGATAGTCAGGCTTAATTTGCAAAGTTAGATCATCTGTTTAAAATTGAAAGCATCCTTTTATAAACATCAAATTAAAACGATGTAAATCCCGAAAAATTACATCAAATATAAAGAAAGGAACAATCTCCAATTGAACAACAGAGCATGAAATTAGAAATTTGGTACATAAAAGAAAATTGCTTGTGTAGTCATATTTCTCTATGAACATGCCTTTTTTCTTTCTTGCGGTTTTTAGTCATTAGGTAAGTGGGGAAATAAGAGTCAAGACAGGTAAATGGAAATAGGGCCAATCCTGGCACTCGCACAGGATATCGGCAAGTCATCAATAAATCTACAAGCTCAATCAACATAAAATCCAAATAATAAATCTACCAAGCTGCCATCACTAGGTTGTTGTTGTCCAGTCCTGGACTTGATTGCAGATATATATATATATATATATATAAAAGGAGAAGTACATTAACTACATTCCTGGTTCTAGTACTCCAAATTAATAACTGCTAGCAAGCGCCACAACTAGTGCAGAGCACCATAAGAACAACAAATAAATAATTTTTTCTTTTCCAATATTAACGTCATGAAATTCTGAGTAATGAAATTCTGAGCATATAGCGTCATGAAATTCTGAGTAATGAATCTAATCATTTAATTATATAAATAAATAATAAGAATAAATTGAATGATGAAGTAATTATGAAAACCGGAATTAGAATGATAAGTATAAAAATATGCTCATATAACACAAACACAAATATGATATCGCATGTAATCAGCAGCCTTTTGTGATAAGCTAAGTTGCACTGAAACGGATACGGATATGAGGATACGATACAACACGATACTCTGATATATCAAAATCAAAAAATTAAAAGATACTATACGAGAAAGATAGGGAAAATAAATAATATATTAAAATTCAAATATAGTTAAAAAAACATGCAATTTTAGTTTATTCTATAACAATTTCATATAGGGATCTTTAGGCATCTTCTACACCAAGCTGCAAAAACAAAGTTCAACAACAATTTTGAGCAACAAAATTCAACCAACCAAGTTGCCCCTGAACCAGCTATTATATCATTCTAAACCAAGAGCTCGACAGGACCATGCAACAAGCAAATGATGCACTAAAAGCGATAGATGCCTAGAGGCATCAACTAAGGAGTGCAAACAATAAGTAGATCTCCACTGAACTGTCTACTGTGACTAATCATAGACCCATATGAATTTAACATCTCCAAACCCTTAGCAACAACCATTTCCTCTCAACCCATTATCACAGACCCATGGCATCTTGATCAGAAACAAACAAAATTAAAGGGTGATACATTATGAAATAATAATAGAAAGAGTTCAGAACATAGTGTTCCACTAATCATGTCCACTTCAATTTAACATTATGACACATACATCTGTTGCGGAAAATAGTAAAATGGAAATAATAACTCAACCCACGAAAAAAAAGGGATAAATATGCAAGGAAATAAAAGAGCAAAGAATAGAGAACACCGGATATAACGTGGTTCGACAATATGCCTACGTCCACGGGGCAACAACAACAAGAACCTCCACTAATGAAATTAGGGGTACAAAGAGATGCACAACTTCAAGAACACTACTTGAAGGAAACTCTCTCTCTCACACTTGTTTTGCTACCAACACTACAACACTCAACACTTTCAACTTGGAGTGGACACTCTTCATTCTCTACTTGGAGGAAGATGTTTCTCTTAGATGAGATTGATGGAATGAGCAAATGACCTCTCCTTATATAGGTCAAGGAGGAACCATCTAAATGCTTTCATTAATGCTTCACCCACCCACTTACTTCATTTTGGATCCCACTTACCTACAACCACCTACTACATTTTGGATCCCACTTACCTACAACCACCTACTACATTTTAGATCCCACTTACCTACAACCACTTACTTCATTAATGCTTCAAACAACATTTTGTAGATATATTTGAAATTTGGGCCTAGATATTTTACAATCTCCCCCTCTAGGCCAACTAGGTCAAAACGACGTGACTTCTACTTGAAGTCCACTCCAGCGGATTTGCTGCAATACTCCAACTTCTGTTGTGTAACAATTTTTGTCAACATATCTGAAGTGTTCTTGTTGGTGTGAATTTTCCTCAACTGGAAAAGCTTCTTTGATACTGCATCTCGAATCCAATGATAACGAAGATCAATGTGCTTCGTGCGAGGATGGTACACTGAATTTTTACTTAAATGAATAGCATTCTGACTATCACAATGCACCACATAACTTTCTTGCTTCACACCCAATTCTTGAATGAACCTCTGCAGCCAAATCATCTCCTTGCCTGCTTCATTTGCAGCAATATACTCAGCTTCAGTGGTGGATAAGGCAACGCGTTTTTGTAACTTAGACTGCCATGAAACAGCTCCCTCTGAAAAGGTGAATAAGTATCCAGAAGTGGATTTTCTAGCATCAAGGTCTCCTGCCAAGTCTGCATCCGTGAAACCTTCTAACATCGGTTTCGATCCACCAAAGCACAAGCACAACTTTGAACTGCCTTTCAAATATCTGAGTATCCACTTGACTGATTCCCAATGCTCTCTGCCAGGGTTAGAGAGATACCTACTAACAACACCAACTGCATGTGCTATATCTGGTCGAGTACAAACCATAGCATACATAAGACTACCAACAGCTGATGAGTAGGGAATACCTGCCATCTTGTCCATATCCTCTTGTGTAGTTGGGCATAAATTTCTGCTTAACTTGAATTGATTACCTAGAGGTGAGTTCACTGGCTTAGCTTCTTTCATGTTGAATCTCTCAAGCACTCGTTCAACGTACCTTTCCTGTGACAACCATAGCTTCTTCGCCTTCCTGTCACGAGTGATCTCCATGCCCAAAATCTGCTTAGCTGGACCTAAGTCTTTCATATCAAATGATTTTGACAAATCTGACTTCAACTTGTGAATCATAGCAACATCGTGCCCCACAATCAACATATCATCAACATAGAGCAATACAATGATGAAATTACCTCCGGTGAACTGTTGGATATACACACATGGATCGGCATCTGTTCTCTTGTACCCATGATCCAACATGAACGAGTCAAACTTCTTATACCATTGCCTCGGTGCCTGCTTTAGCCCGTACAAGATTTTCTTCAACTTACAAACCATGTGTCCTTTTCTCTCAACTTCAAAACCTTCTGGTTGCTCCATGTAAATTTCCTCTTCCAAATCACCATGTAGAAATTTTGTCTTCACATCCAACTGCTCCTCCTCAAGATCCATGCTAGCTGCCATGCCCAGAATAACTCGGATAGAAGTCATCTTAACCACTGGTGAGAATATCTCGTCGAAATCGACTCATTCCTTCTGCCCAAAACCCTTGACAACCAAGCGAGCCTTGAACTTTGTCAACTGCTCATTCTCGTCCATCTTCAACTTGAACACCCACTTATTTTTGAGTGCTTTTCTGCCTTTAGGAAGCTCCACCAATTCATAGGTGTCATTCTTCAATAAAGACTCCATTTCAGACTTCATTGCCAACATCCATTTGTCATTGTCTGCATGAGTCTTTGCCTCCTCAAAATTTTCAGGCTCTCCATCACCAGTCAACAGAATGTATCTGGAATGCGGGTCATCCCCATCACTGGTCGTGAGAATATACTGTGAAGAAGAATACTTAGTATTCGGCTTCGGCACTATGTTTGATTTACGAACTGGTACTTGGGAAATCTCCGGTTGCTCCTCCTGGCTTGGCTCTCCCTGAATTTGATCGTGCTGATCATCATCTTCAGGTTCAGACACTATCTCAGCACCTTCTGCTTCATCCATGTCAGGAACGTCTTCATGTATAACCTCTTGAGCTCTGCCACTGGGTTCTTGTTGCAGCGGTGATGAATCATAGGTGAGTTGGCCTGCATTTTTAACTGTCTCCTTATCAAGATCTGCCACGGTCTGATCTTCAAAGAAGTGTACATTTCTGCTTCTGAATAGCATGTTGGTCTTTGGATCCCACATGCGGTAGCCCATTTCTTCATTGTCGTACCCGAGAAAGATGCACGGTGTGCCTTTGTCATCTATCTTCAATCTTTTCTCGTCGGATACACGTGCAAATGCTTTGCACCCAAACACTTTCAAGTGTGAATATGAAACGCTTCTACCGGTCCATACGCATTCGGGAGTCTCAAAGTTCAATGGTACACTTGGTGATCGGTTGATAAGGTAACAAGCGGCTGACATAGCTTCGGCCCAAAAACGCTTTGATAGATTGGCTGTCTTCAGCATGCACCTGACCTTCTCCAGAATGGTGCGGTTCATCCTTTCAGCTACACCATTATGTTGTGGGGTGCCAGGAATTGTCTTTTCATGCCTAATGCCATACTTCGAACAGTAATCTCTGAACTCGTTCGAAGTGTACTCTCCTCCATTGTCGTTGCGAATACATTTGAGGGCTCTCCCAGTCTCCCTCTCCACCATGACATGAAACTGCTTGAAGGTTTGGAATACCCGGCCTTTTGATTTCAACAAATATACCCAAACCTTTCGTGAAACATCATCAATAAAGGTAACAAAATATCTATTACCACCTAGTGATTCAACTTCCATAGAGCCACAAACATCAGAATGTACTAGGTCTAATATTTTTTCTTTTCTTGTGAAGGTACCAGAAAAACTGACTTGATTTTGTTTGCCATATAAACAATAATCACAAGAGTCGAGTGAGGTACCTTTGGCAAAGGGAATGAGAGACTTTTTTGCCAAAACTTGCAATCCCTTCTCACTCATGTGGCCTAATCTCTTGTGTCATAGATTTGGAGGAGAATCGTCCGCGACATTCAACTCTCCTTTGCAAATCTTCCCATATGTCTTGTAAAGGGTGCATCACAACTTCCCTCTAGCGATGACTAGCGATCCCTTGGTAAGCCTCCACTTTTGATCTCCCCCATGATGATGGAACCCTTGTTGATCAAGCACACCGGTTGACATTAGATTGAGACGTAAACCAGGAACATGTCTCACATCTTTCAATAACAGCTTGTTGCCCAAATCAGTCTCGAACAAAACATCACCTATTCCTGATATCTTGGAATAGCTATCATTGCCCATCTTCACTTCCCCAAAGTCTCCGGCTTTGTATGTGGTGAAGAACTCCGAGTGCGCCGTGGCATGGAAAGATGCTCCAGAATCAACTACCCAAGAAATGTTTTTATCTTCATCAGCATGTAGGCAATCACTGTCAAGAGACAACAACTCACATGCTTGACTGGACACAGTAGCGGTAGCTTCAGTATTGGTTGTGTCCTCCTTCTTTTGGTAGGTTGAGCCATCTTTCCCATCCTTCTTGTTATTCTTTAGTTTGTTGCAATTCTTCATCATGTGACCATAGAGATTGCAATGACACCTTCCATTGAATCGTGTCCTCGAACGGCTGGCACTTCTTCCACGATCTCGACTGGGACCTTTACTCTTGCTCCTTCCTCAATTCTCCGCCACAAAGACTTGGCTATTATCGGAACTAGAGGACTTCCTCCTAGTCTCTTCATTGAACATGTTGTCTTTAACATTATCCATAGATAACACACCATTGGGAGCAGAGTTACTTACAGTAATGACAAAGGTCTCCCAGCTGTCGGGCAAAGATCCAAGAAGCAATAACGCTTGAAGCTCATCCGCGATCTTCATGTCCATCGTGGCCAATTGATTGACAGTACTTTGGAAGTTGTTGAGGTGCTCAGTCACCCTTACGCCCTCCTTATACTTCATGTTGACAAGCTCCTTAATGAGAAACGCTTTCTTCGAGGCCGTCTTTTGTTCGAACAATGACTCCAACTTCAACCAAAGAGCATGGGCGTTAGTCTCGTTGGACACATGGTGGAACACACTATCATCCACCCATTCACGAATATGGCCAATAGCCTTGCGATTCAACTTCTTCCATTCAGCATCTCCCATATTCTCACTTTGCATTCCTCTCCTTCTATGGGCTCATGCAGATCCTTGCAATAGAGAATGTCCTCCATTCACGGCTTCCATGTAATCCAATTGGAGTGGTTGAGTCGAACCATGGTACTCCTTGAGCCTTCCATTCTAACTCTCAATGAACCTAGAGCTCTGATACCACTGTTGCGGAAAATAGTAGAATGGAAATAATAACTCAACCCACAAAAAAAAAGGATAAATATGCAAGGAAATAAAAGAGCAAAGAATAGAGAACACCGGATATAACGTGGTTCGGCAATATGCCTACGTCCACGGGGCAACAACAACAAGAACCTCCACTGATGAAATTAGGGGTACAAAGAGATGCACAACTTCAAGAACACTACTTGAAGGAAACTCTCTCTCTCACATTTGTTTTGCTACCAACACTACAACACTCAACACTTTCAACTTGGAGTGGACACTCTTCATTCTCTACTTGGAGGAAGATGTTTCTCTTAGATGAGATTGATGGAATGAGCAAATGACCTCTCCTTATATAGGTCAAGGAGGAACCATCTAAATGCTTTCATTAATGTTTCACCCACCCACTTACTTCATTTTGGATCCCACTTACCTACAACCACCTACTACATTTTGAATCCCACTTACCTACAAACACTTACTTCATTAATGCTTCAAACAACATTTTGTAGATATATTTGAAATTTGGGCCTAGATATTTTACAACATGGGCCCAGTATACCTGACTATATGTGCGCATGAAACAGAACTTATGGTCATTTATATTAACCATAAAATAGTGATGGCAAAGAAAATGGAAGCAGAGTTCTCCAGTTATCTTGTCCACTCTAAAAGAACAACACAGTACACTTATGGCCAAATATACCAGTATCTGTGTTAAAAATAGAATGTACAAGCTTTGTCTACAAGAGAGGTGCTCTAAAGAAGAGTGCTTAATTCTGGGATTTTAAACCTTCTATACGAATTCAAAAAACAAAAGTGAGTAGAAGGTGATTTACATGGAAGCTAAATCCCACAGCCGAATATCTGGAAAAATAAAAATTTGAATTTTATTATGGGTCCAAAAATTAAATAGATTCAAACTCTACCATCTCCGAAGTATATTATATTTTGCAATACCAACATGAATATAAGGAATGAGGCAAGAAAATGCATAAATTTTATATTAGAAAATAGAATTGAAACTAATACACAAAAGACCACATACCATTTCCCACTCAACCATCTCCTCAAATCTCAATCTAATGAAATCTTTAATATCTAGCAAAACCCAACTTAAATTGAAAACTTAATCTTTTCATCGACACTTACAATCAAACCAAATATATACACTTACATGATCATAGAAGCATAGAGATTAGAGAAAGAGAGGCAATTACTCACTAATGCTCACAGCAGTGGTGATACAAGAGAGGGGCCAAAGGCGACGGCAGGGACGACCAGTGAGGGGCCGAGGGCGAAGTGGAAGAGAAACAACGAGCGACGGCCAACGAGGGAGAAGAGCCGAAGAGGTTTTTCCGTCGAAGAGCAGCCACTACGGAGAGCTGGGTCACTGCCCAGAGACGAGAGCGAGGGAGAGTTGGGTCAATTTCCAATTTTTTATTTTATTTTCAACTTTATTTGGTCATTTATGCCCTCATGTATCCATCAAAATTACAAAATGGTGCATCCAACTATGAAACGTACATATCTAAATCGTATCCAAATCTTGATATCGTATCCAAACATATCCGAACGTATCAGACGCATATCAGATCGGTTTCGGTATCCCAAACGTGATACCGGCCCATGGGGGCGTTTCGATGCTTCGTAGGTGACGAGGGATTCAAAGTTGTTGTCTATATAACACAAACACAAATACAAACATTATAGATTATAGGGATTCAAAGTACTATCTGTTCATAATCTCTAATTTTAGTCAGTTTTCCTATATGATATATATATATATACACGGCGGATCAGGGACAATATAATACCGATTTTAAACCACTAGATTATTCTATTTTTAATAGTTGAGAATTTACCACATGGTAATTAATTTAAGTATTCTTTTGTAAATAAATATGTATTAATAAAAAACTTAATTAATCGTTCCAACTACGATTTTATCACTTTTCTCTATCACTATATATATATATATATTGGTAAGCATCATTAATCATATAATTCATATTTCTTATTATCTCTCTCCTTAACCTCAACGTTTATGATCAATTTCAGCTTTTTTTCTTTCTCGTATCTTCCTTCCTTTAATTACCAACTTCAAGGTGATGGTATATAAATAACTAAATTATTATTTATCTTCTAGCATTTATTTATCTATTGATCTTGTACCCATAACATGGGGCTTAAATTTGTAAAAACTGCACCAAATTTTGTTGTTTAAGAGATGTAGTAGAAAACTATTTTCAATCTCTACAAAGACTAAGTAACAAACCAAATGTTTACAGCTAGTTCTTATACATCTGTTAATAGTAGTGTAGCCACAATTTAACACCATAGAGGGCCAAATCATTTTTTCATTATGCAAATACTTCTAATTGATAATATTTTTATTTATTGGTTACGAAAATTTGCAAGCATGGTTATACAAAATTTTACATTTTAATAAATTTTCAAGGGTCTTTTTTGGTGGTTTTTTTAAAAAAAATTATTTCACAACTTTATTTTTGTTCTATTTATTTATATAAACATTATAAGTCATATATTCATACTCTTAAATCTAATAAAACAATAACTTAAGAAAATTCATAATGATAAACCTTGAATTAAACATCATTTTATACCCTTTATACTTATCTTTTAATGTTTAAATGTCAAAAAATAGGAGAAATAATATATTTTGTGAGAAACGTGCAGAATTTGATAGAGCGCGGAATTAAGAGAATTTAAGCGAAAGAATAACCTCAATCGGAGTTATATTGAAGAAATTATGATTGAAACAAAGGGAGCCACCAAAAAGGGCAAGGCAATTCGATAGAAGGCTACCGAACCAATCCCAACAGCCCAAGAACAGTGTCAATAGCCGCCTGCTGAACTACACCTGATCTGTTCGGAGGGAGAGTCCCGAATGCATGAACCCTTGGTCGATGCGTGTGCACCGAACCTCTCTGCCCTTGATTCAACGCTCGTGCACCGACTCTCCTTCCCTCACTTTGGCCAGCGCGTGCCGAACGCCCTTTAGCCTTCCTTGACGCGTTGACCACCAAAAATCCTCCCCGTTTTCAGCGCGCGCCTACCGAAGTTCATTGTAGTTTCCAGCAGCGTCCCACCGAGTTGTTTCCTGTTTAATTAGTATTTTTATTACCTTATTTCTTTAGGACTTTAATTTAATTAGTTTACTCATTTTCTTTTTAAAACTTAAATTGTCGACTCCTATTTATTTGGGGATTAATTTTCTCCTATAAATAGAAATGTTTAGGTTATTTGTAAAGAAGTCGCTCATTATTTACACCAAAACTCTGCTTAACCAAATTTCTCTTTCCTTTTAAACGAAGATTTCTCTTACAAAAGTAAACTACACCATCCTCTATTGACATATAAGGCGTATTCCTGAGTGTCTCATCAAGAGTGTCGAACAACCTAGCACCTATAGGGTGTATTCCCGAGGATTCAAAGTGTAACTCAACCTCTTAACTTCGTAGTTTTCTCTTTGTACTTGAATATTGTGTTTATTGGATTGATTATTAATTTTATTATGGTTCTATATTTTTTATTGATTTCAATAATCTTCCATGCTATGTTGATGCTTAATGCTTGATTAGATATATGGCGTATTCCCGAGTCTAAATCATTGAAAGTGTATAGGGCATATTCTCGAGCACGTACTTAAGATAATGTACATGTATTTCATTAAACTTAGGTTTTGGAATTTCGTTGATTTTGGAATTGGCATAATTTATGAATGAGCTAGGTTAAAGATGAGTTGACTATGTAAATAATAAATTAGGTTAATTTAGATTAGTTAATCACGTAAGACCTTAGTAAAAACCAATTTACCCCCCTAATTAATTAATCAAACGATAATCATGTATAGGTACCCTTAATCCCCGGTTAAGAACGATCCCTACTTATTAATGCTACAATCTACAAAGAACGGTTTTAATTTACATATGTTTTAATTATGTGTTGAGTGTGACTTTGTGTTTACTTTAATGCTTAGTTTTAGCGTGTCGCATAACCTAGCCATAATCATTGTAAACATTCATAAATAAATAAATAAAATAAAGCAGAGAAATAAAAATTAAAATTTGTACTCTTTGGAAATATGGAGTAAATATATAAATTTTAGGAATATTAGTAGTTAAGAAAGAAAAAAAAGAAAATTACAAAATATGAAAATAAGGTAAGGAATAATAGTTAAAATTTAGAAACTTTAAATATATATAATAAATTAGTATAGTATCATATATAACAAAAAAAAATTTAAATACATACAAAAATTAATACAAAGTTACAAGATAAATTTAAAAAAGTTACGCATGATAATTTTAAAAATCTGAATACTTTAGTAATAAGAATTTAAAATATATTATATTATATAAAAAGTAAAAAAAAAATTTGAGTGGGGCCCAAACTCCCTGTAGCTCCACCCTAGCTCCGCCCATGCTTGTTAAGCTAGCCAATGAGTAAACAGTTATAATGAAATGATCAAATTTCATAAAACTAATGAAACCTTCTCAGAAAACAATCATTTTTTTATAAATAAATAAAAAGAATAATCTACAAAATAAGTAGAAAATGAAAAAATGAAAGGAAAAAACATCATGAACTAATGAGAGAATTAGAGGAGTGTAGGGACAATGGTGACAAAAGTAAGGACAAAAAGGAAGGTTCAGGGAGTAATCAAAAGGGACATTAAAAATAAAATTAATAACCGATTAAATAGAAGGATTCTCTTAATTATAATTGGAAATTTTATTTTTTATTTTTTGTTTTAAATATATATTTCAAAAAGGAAAAATGAAATTGAATTCCATGTTAGTTGACCTTAACCATTAAAAGTGAATTAATCTAAGGAGTAATTATAATTAGGTCCTATTTTAGAGTTCAAATTATAGATTAGTCTACTACAGTAAATAGTAACAGTAATTAACATTAATCTTGACTTTGTAATTGTATATCAAAATTCAGCATTACTTTTAGTCCTCTATTTCTTCAAAAATTACAAACATATGTCATTACATATTTTGGATAACGTGAGCAAACAAAATCCATATTTTTAGGGTTTATCAAACTCACGTTTCTTTTTTGTTGCTCTGATCAACTCGTTTCTTTTGCTTGAATTTCCTAGGGTTCCTTATCCGATTGTTTAAAATTTTGAATTTGAATTTAGTCTATCGTCTATCAGGTATGAAGAATTTGGAGGAATTCAAATGGTGTTACTTTTTTGAAGTAAGTATATAATTATAAAGTACCCGATCTAGGGGAATTTTAGTTCGTTTCCTTATTCTTCTGATTTATTGTGGTTTTTTTTTATGCGTAGAAGGTATTTATTTTTTGTTATTTCTTGTGTTGAATATTGTTATTCATCGTTGTGGTCATTTGATTGTTGTTTGTTTTTACCCGTGCTTAATTGTTATGAACACTGTTGATTATTACTACTGCAGTAGGTAAATTATAGATAAGTTAAGTAGGATTATTAAGCTGCGATATGTAGATTATGGATGAGTTAAGTACGATTGTTACATTGCGATAGGTAGATTATACATAATGAACCTCTCAAAAATAATAGAGAAGTAAGAAATATACGTAATGTTAAATTATCTACAAAGAAATAAAATAAAATAATTTAATAAGATAAACAAAATACCTGTAATTCTATAACAAAATCAATTAGAATATGAAAATATTGGTGGATAAAATGATTAGTTAATTGATAATGCATTCCAAAATAAAATTGTACGTATGAAGTTTTGTAAAACAAATGATCTTATAAAAAAAATTAAAAAATCAAATCTAAAATATTAATATTTAAATTTAAAAAGTTTCTTATCCACATCTAAAAAAGGGTATAAATGGTATTATAATACTTAAAAAAAATAAAAAACACAGTAAAAATTTTAATAATATAGTAAATGGACCATTTTATATGTTAAGTGGACCATTTTATATGTTATACTTCAAAACTAGACTAATTTATAATTAGTGGAGAAGGTATTTATTTTTTGTTATTTCTTGCGTTGAATGTTGTTATTTATCGTTGTGGTCATTTGATTGTTGTTTGTTTTTACCCGTGCTTAATTGTTATGAACATTATTGAGTATTACTACTGCAGTAGGTAAATTATGGATAAGTTAAGTAGGATTGTTAAGCTGCGATAGATAGATTATGGATGAGTTAAGTAGGATTGTTACGTTGCGATAGGTAGATTATACATAATGAATCTCTCAAAAATAATAGAGAAGTAAGAAATATACGTAATGTTAAATTACTTACAAAGAAATAAAATAAAATAATTTAATAAGATAAACAAAATACATGTAATTCTATAACAAAATCGATTACAATATGAAAATATTGGTGGATAAAATGATTAGTTAATTGATAATGCATTCCAAAATAAAATTGTACGTATGAAATTTTGTAAAACAAATGATCTTATAAAAAATTAAAAAATCAAATTTAAAATATTAATATTTAAATTTAAAAAGTTTCTTATCCACATCTAAAAAGGGTATAAATGGTATTATAATACTTAAAAAAATAAAAAACACAGTAAAAATCTTAATAATATAGTAAATGGACCATTTTATATGTTAAGTGGACCATTTTACATGTTATACTTAAAAATTTAACTAATTTATAATTAGTTCTTAATCTAATAGTCTACAAATTGTATCAAAACTTATGTCAAAATTGTGTAGCCACCAATCCACCTATAAATATATACCAAACAAACATTAAAATAACATGAACGCAAATATTATCAATAGATTCAATGGGACACGTTCATGACTATAGCAATAAAAAAATGCTAAAGGGGCAGACGTAAGCTGCCATTCAAATTATCCAAAAATTACAAACAAAACCCAATTGATAGAGTATAATCTTAAAAAAAAAAAATACAAATGATATCAAAGCATGATATTAGACTTAAATCCAAGCATGATATCAGACTCAAATTCAAATAGTTTGAATGGAAATAAAATAATAGAAGAAGGAAATGGGAGAAAACCATTTAATCTCCATTTGAAAATCGAAATATAATTAAAAATCCAATTTTAAATCAAAACCTTAACTTGAAAATTAAATTCAATCTAATCATAGAAGTGAAGAACTAAGAAGGAAGAAGAGTAGTTGATTAGCGAGAAACAACAAACCATATGTCGTCATCGTCGTGCTTGTCGTTCTGATTTCTACCTTCTTCTACTCGGCTTCGTAAAGCAACGATTGTAGGATGTGTAAGTCGATCTGACGTGTATTCCTCCTTTAGCCTTAACTCTCGGCCCCGAGTGAGAGAATGAGCAAAGAGAAGATTGAAAACTGAGAGAAGATAAGAGAGAAGACTGAAGTCCATGCCCTATCGCTGTATCAATTCGCAGTCACACTTCAGTTTGGGTGTTTAAGTTTTGGATTGGCCATGGTCAATCCTATACTAACATGACACAACCCATCCCAAATCCCCTCGGGATTAACGCGGGATGTGTCATGCTTCCGTCTGACACGAAGTGTCAAACAAGGGATAACTCGAAACTGCAGCCCATTCGGGGCTTCCAGAGCGTGCTAGGATCGGTGAAGGAGCGTGATGTCTAGGTTTCTGCTACAACCCGTATCCGTGATCAACCTGAAGGGCATTAAAATCATTTAAAAACTGCGAGTAGACGAAAAATCAATAGTTTAATAAAACACATTTCATAAGAAGACATTTATGCCCATCACTAAAAAGCATGCATGCATTCGAAAACCGATAATCAAACCATTTACTTTAGTTAAATTATTAGGGTCTTAGCCCAAAACCATAAATCCAAGTATGTGGGAACTCAGCCCAAAACAGTAAATCCATACCATGTGGGTCCCTGCCCAAAACCATTAACACATAAATATCACTTCATAAATCTAATAAATCTGAAATACAAATCCATAATCCAACACCGTCATATACCATTCTCGGCATCTCAAATGCCTGGCATCCCAGACGTTATGTCACGGTCCAAGCTACGCGTGCTACTCGGGGTCTCAACTCGAGTCAATCTCTGACATCCCAGATGTCTGACGTCCCAGACGTCTAGCAATCCTGTTCCTGTGTCACTATACGGTTCGGTCGCTCCGTGCAGTGACTCCTCGTAGGCAATGTGCCATGACCACTCCAGCATCCCAGACGACTAGAGGAGACAATCCATAGATATAAGGATGGTATATGGAAAACATTTCATAAATCATCTCAAACCGTTCAAATGGGCCTATGCCCGAGATTTCCATAAAACCATCGTAATCCACTAATCCAATTTCTCAAAACCAAATCAATTTATCCAAATCCATTTATCCAAAACCATTTATGGGTCCCCGACCCGAAATCACATTCATACAACACAATTGGGCTTTATGCCCGATTTCGTAAACCAACTAGGCCCCGGCCCGATGCCTTATTAAATCAAATAGACTCCAAGTCTCACAGTTCGTAAATCAAATGGGTCACAAGCCCGGTTCAATATTTCCAAATACAAAACCATTCCATTAAGTCATCATTCAAAACCCAAGCACGTATAAACATAGTATAAAACTATAAACCTCGAAATACGTGCAAATACGGAAAACACCTCGAAGTACGTGCAAATATGTAAATCACCAATACCACAATCATCATCATAGAAATTACATATATAAAACATATAAAACAGTTATGCATGCATCATAGTTTAGAAAACAATGTCCACTCATAGAGCGTCCTACGTTACCGCCTCGATACGCGTGCCATAAGCCTTCCCGGGCTAAATCACCATCCTTAGAATATCTGAACCTGTCCAAATCATACTAGAGGGTTACTAACTACTTCAATAACCTTTCATTAAATCCCCGTAATTTTCCTGGATTTTTAAACGTATTTAAACTCAATCCTAAACCTTCGGACATCCCAACTATATCGAAACGATGTCCGATCGACTCTAAACCAGTCCCAAAATGTTCGTTAAATTGAAAGAATGATTTCATATGTTGATCACATGTCCCAGAAGTTCCCCATGCGCCCTCATGCGCCGCTGCAAGCGGCTGCGCGTGAAGCGCACGCGCCGGATACTTTTCATCGTCTTCCTCGAGTGAACCCGGTTCACTGGTTCAGTCTGGTTCGACCGAATCGGCGAACCGACCCAGCCGGTTCTTCCAAATCCGGCCACGATTCTCAATGGGGTTTCTTTCTACACCATCATCTCATCCATCCCCATCGATCAGCGATTTCAAAATCGAGAAAAGTGATCGAGACGATACCTGTTCATGGAGGAACAACGACCAACCACCTGCAACTATCCCTTCCTGTCTACTCCGACCACCATAGTCCTTGAAACCAGTCCCAATCGACTCGTTTGAGTCCTAGGAACACGACCCTATCCACCAAATAGATCCATAAGCCATAAAACCTAGCTTTCGATTTTTGAACCAAAATCCCACCATGTCGGGTTGCCATCCACCGTACACCGTCGTCCATTCTATTAGCACCGCCACCCTCGTCTCACATCATTCTCACTTTTTCCTTCACAGTTTATCAGCGTTAGATGAGGTTTGAAGGGGTTAGTGTTTGGGGGTTCACGACTTAGAAGAAAAACAATGAAGAAGATGAAGATAATCGCACAGGAGAGAAGAGAGAGAAATGAAAGGGGAAATATAAAATAAATAATAATAATAATATTTTAATATTAATCCATCCAATCACACTTAGATCCATAATTTAGGGGCAAGGACCAATGGGATGAGTGACAAGTGTCACTCATCCAAGAGTCCCACATTAAAATATCTGCCAACTAGATTTAATTAATATTTAATTCGAATCCCGAGAAGTAAGTTCCTGATTTCGATCATGTGACCATAACTTCCCCGTTCGACGTCTGTTTCGACGTGCCGCCTGTTTACGTGCTCATAACATTCCAATCTATGTAACGGTCTTCGGTCCTTGTACGTTTGACTTCCCGAGTCAAAAGTCAATATTTTACCCAAGTTCAGGGGAAAAACGGTCATTTACACTGTCTGTCCGATTTGCACTCAATTAATCCCTGATTAATCATACGAAATCCATAATTAATTAATATTTAATCCCGACATTCGGGACGGGTAGTTATAAGATTCCCCCCTTAACAAATTTTATCCTCGAAGTTCATATCGACCTAGTTCCACATCCATATCGTGGAAAAACAAGCTCTGTCTCACCATCAGGTTTAACATCCCATGTATACATCTATACCCACTAACCAGCATAATACTTGTCTGGATCCAGACGTTCCATCACGAACTAACGTAGCATCGACTACACCCGACCCCGTCGAGTGACATTGATCATACGTTCCGATTTGATACTACCCGACAATTCTACCCTTACGCTGACACATTTAGGTGACACATTCAACTTGACGATTCTTCTCAATCACCAATCCACCCTCTTATCTGCTCCCACTGGAAGTCACCAAATCTCACTCATTAATCCACGCTGTCACATCCAGCCAAACTATCACCACTTTTCCAGTCGCAAATCAATCTGACATCTCTCCCACACCGAGAGTTATAAAATCTCACAATTTCTCTGCATTTCCTGAATTTTACCATGTCAACATCACACGTCCCATAATGTCGCACTCAGCTGGCACTCACGGCTCCATGGTCATAGTTCGAATCACCAACACAACTCTGACTCACTATAGAGTCGCACCAAGGTATCTCATACCAAAATTTCCTCATAAATCTATGCTGCCGTTAGTGAGAGTCACAGAGCAGTCGCTCCACGCAAAGCAACCCGTGGTTACACTAACCAACAACTCACTCAACCTGAGCATACGTATACCAACATCTCAATCGACCTGTGTGTAACTGGACCCCACTGAATACCTGCCTAGTAGTGATAACACATCTCTATTCTAGGGTTCCACTAGCCATCCACGGCTCTGAGCACCTGCTCATTCAATCACTGAACCCATCAAAATCACTATGGCCCAGCACACAGTATTCAATGCCCAGTCCACGTTCTTAACCAATCTAGTGATATCGGAACAAAACCGATTATCAACACGTTCACCAACATACCCCTGGTATATCCCATATACCGTCACCAGGCACCACTCAGGCCTGTCCAGTATCGATCCTCGCACAACGTACCCTATACGTACATCCATCCACCAACCAGCCTACTACATAGCTCGTAGCCAATCGCACTTCAATTCTGGTGTCCATTTGTCCAGTCCAGTACTAGACAGATCAAATACTCTAACTCATCATCCATTTTGAGTCCCATGGTCACTCGATCAGCATCACAATGTCTACTTATAATCACATAATCCAACACTTACCAATCCAACTCACGCCCACCATGGCATACTCATTCATTCCAAATGGGCATCCAATCTGACCCACGTCTACCGAGATGCACCAACTCCGAACTTTTTGGTTACTTGCTCATTCGATTACCATATCATATTCGATTGACTTCGAAAGGAAGCTAATCCCATCATTCACATATCCAAGATTAACCAATCCGACCCATCAGATACCCACTCGTTTTACTAATATATCATACGGGATTAACCTCGAAAGGAAGTCAGTCCCATCACCCCCATTCCTAAATATCCAAGACAGATCGTATACACCTCAATTCACTCAACCACAATCTCATACCGGATTAACTTCGAAAAGAAGTCGACCCAACATTCCCATATCCAACCTCTGTCTTGTCATCTCACTAACTATTTCAAAAGATTGTTCAATTGTCTCACAATACGATTCTCCTCTACTCCTAGCTTAGCATAATCAATAAGGCGAAGTCTACCAGCACGGGCATGACATCACGATCCACACCATCCTGATTCACCACATAACTTGATCATCAAGATCACGATCCAGATCCATCACAACATCACCTGATCATTAACATCACGATCCTCGATCGTCACAACACCCTATATCCTCGACATCACGATCCTAATCCAACATAGCATCACCCGATCATCCACATCGCGATCCTAGGTGGATCCACACTAGTTTTCTCTCAGCTAACAACCAGATTTCAGGTCATATGGTTATACACCCTCATTGAATCTGCATACTACCGAATCGCTTCTCAACCATTTTCACATCTAAACAGATCAGTCAACGACGAGACACGTCGAGACTATGAGTTTTTTTCAATTACCTCATATCGATCCTTGTCATTCCACCTAAGAAAAATCAAGGATGATTCAAGATAATGACATCAAAATTCATCCTACGTGAGTGCAACACAATCTCACTGCACTCACCACACCATGTAACCCAACATCATCTGCCACCAAGCAGAAAATGAGAAATCGCATTCACCTAAATTCGAAATGTCCAACTCCTCATAACGACCCAAAACCAGTCACAGCCTCATCAACCAATACACGATCAACGTACTGGTGACAACAGACATTAACTGCCATGGGCAGAAAATGAGAAGTCACCCCCAATGACTTCAAAATATTCATAACCAATGTTAAATCAAGTACTCCTCTCATCGCCTCAATCACAACCTCTCTCGATTCCGAAGTTCCAACCATGTTGAAACCAACTCGGGTATGCTCCCAAGTCCATAATTCAATTGGACATCAACCACATGTCCGTAACCAGTCTAACTTACTACCAAATTCGCCTATCAGTTTATACCATTTATGTACATCCAAAAGGATATGGTCCATTACTACTTGATTCTCACGTCTGAACCATTGCTGGATCCCATCCAGTCCATCACTATCTGAGATTCACTGCTGGATCCCAGATACTGAACATATGCCCATCACGACAGAGTCACATCCCAACTTGTGGCTCATCGTCATCTCCTATCGTCATTGCAATCAGCACCACATAGTGTACGAATCAGACAACCCTGGATCTTTGCTCATACTGAGCAACGACCCCGTACCCCTGCTTAAGTTATAGGAACTCTGCCTCACTCGTACCCAACAACTCTAAGTACAATCACCCTGACAACCCATACAAGAAAATGAATGTTCCCTGAACGTCCCCCCGATTCTTAACAACCACAGCTGCATCCATCCTCGATAGTAGTGCCTGCCACATACTCGTGCAAACCCAACCACCAGACATCGCTATCGAGGATCCGTATCCAACCAGAATCAACCGCTAGTACTCACTACTCTGTATCTCCACTTCGGGATTCCATCGACAAGTATCACACCCTGTTAACCTGTCCAACCAATCTTTAACTAGTCTTAAATCGACTCAACCAGTGTCGTCCACCAGGTCATCCCCGACCTCAGCTACACTCTGCAGTACAATCACCAAAGCTGACATGACATGACCGACCAACGGTCTCGACTCCGGAAAGTCGCCAAAGTCAAACTACTCACCGACTCACATTTCCAAACCATATATCGCACACTAGGGTTTCCCACTAAGGTCATCTACTAACTTTGTTGCACTCACAATCTCGACACCATGAATAGTAACTAGGGTTCGAGAAACCCAGCTGCTCTCAGCAGCATCACTATCTTGACATGACCGACTAACGGTAACGGTCCCACACTGCAATCTCGTCATAACTATGGCATACTTAGGCATCAACTGCCAAACCGAAACTATCCACGATTCATTCCCATTAACTATCAAACCGGCATCCTAACTATTAGGTTGATAACGGGCTGACAACGTAGAGACATCACATCCTCGACCTGCGCGTACCACAAAATCAAACCGTACTCTGATACCACTTGACATGACCCATCCCAAATCCCACCAGGATTAACACGGGATGTGCCATGCTCCCGTCTGACACGAACAAGGGATAACTCGAAATCGTAGCCCATTCGGGGCTTCTAGAGCGTGCTAGGATCGATGGAGGAGTGTGATGTCTCGGTCTCTGCTACAGCCCATATCCGCGATCAACTGAAAGGCATTAAAATCATTTAAAAGTTATGAGCGGACGAAAAATCAATAGATTAATAAAACAAATTTCATAAGAAGACATTTATGCATTTCACTAAAAATCATGCATGCATTCAAAAATCGATAATCAAACCACTCTAAGTCAAACCATAAATCAACTGGGACACAAACCCGAATATTATTTACAAATCCGAAAACCTTTTCATTATTCAAATCACTGTTCAAAATCACCTTCGATTGTAATCCAAGTTAAAGTCAATAATCAACTGGGCTTCAAGCTCGAAATAGCATTTCATGCATCTTCGTAAAATCATTTAAATCATATAAATCATTTAAAAGTTATGAGCGGACGAAAAATCAACAGTTTAATAAAACAAATTTCATAAGAACACATTTATGCCTTTCACTAAAAATCATGCATGCATTCGAAAATCGATAATCAACCCACTCTAAGTCAAACCATAAATCAACTGGGACACAAACCCAAATATTATTTACAAATCCGAAAACCTTTTCATTATTCAAATCACTGTTCAAAATCACCTTTGACTGTAATCCAAGTTAAAGTCAATAATCAACTGGGCCTCAAGCTCGAAATAGCATTTCATGCATCTCCGTAAAATCATTTAAATCATATAAATCACAAGCACGTAGAAAACTCGGCCTAAGCACGAAGTATCATATAAAACAGAAATCTTGAAAATGCCAAAGCAAACACAAATCATATGCAACTAGTGCATCTAAAATCATGTTCATAAAACATACAAAACATTTATGCATGCATAATTTTATAAAGAAAAAATCCACTCACAGACTGTCCATATTGCGCACTCACAATCTGCGTCGTAAGCCACTCCGAGGCTGCTTCAACGTCTCAAGAATGTATGGACTTGTCCAAATCATACTCAAAGGTCACTATCAACCTATACAAGTCCAAACCATAAACCCTCAAAACTCCCATAACAGTAAACGTGTCCCGAACACGCTTCCCGAGGTTAAAACCCTTTAAATGACCTAACAACAATCTCTGATCGACCTAAAATCACCACCATTGGATTCAAAAAGTTGAAACCTGTCGAATAAGACTCTTTTGACCTCAAAATTCGTGCCCACGTGCTGGTCAAAGTCTAGTCAACGGCGGTCACCCGCTGACACTGCTAACATCACCTGCTGATGTCAGCTGCTAACGTCACCCGCCGAAATCAGCTGCTAACGTCAGCCTGACAGGTTTGACATCTGACAACCCTAACAGCCTGCCACATGGCACACCGTGACTGGTGCCATGTGTCACTGACAAGTTTAACGCCTCTTACACACTACCATGTGGCACCACCCCAATTGTCCACGTGGTCTGACATTGCTGACGTGGACATGCCACGTCACATGACACATCCTGACACCATGCCATGTGGCACCACCTTACTGGTCCACGTGATCTGACAAGTTTGATGTCGCCCTGCCATGTCAGCTGCCACGTAAGCCTAACACCGTCTGACAGATCACCACGTGGCACCACCTAGTTGGCCGCGTGGCCAGATAAGATGACGTGGCTTGCCACATCATTGTCGTCAAGCTCTATCCGGGTCAACCCGAACCTCTATAACGGATCGTTTTGACTCACGACCCGACTCGATCGTATCTCTGTCGATTCTCAACCAAAAACCACCTTTCTTCTTCTATTCGACTCATCTACATCCAAAAAACCTATCTACGATGTCAAAATCAATGAAAAGGCATGAATCTCACATGCCAAAATCAAATCTTCACGGACCAGTTTCAATCCTTCATCAGAGCTCATCACTGCATCTATTTTCCTTGTTTCTCAGCCAAACATACTCGCAGGGACTCACAAAACATAACCATGGCTTCAAAACACACCCCAAATGTCCAAAACTCAATTTGAAAAATTCACACATAAATGGGTTTCGGGTTTACCTATTTTCACAGGTTTGTCAAGCCACCATCGTGCCCAGCCGTCCACCACCATCATCTCAGTCCCTCAGTCTCACCCTCAATCTTTCTCAAGTAGCCACAGATGATGAAGGAAGGAAGAAAATGGTTAGGTGAGGGGTTTGGGTAGGATGTAGAAGATTAAGGAAAATGAGAGAGGTGAGATGCATGAATCAAATAAAAGGGGCCATAGGGTAGGTGACAAGTGTCACTCATCCTATGGTCCCAAGCTGACAATCCTGCTCAGCAGGTGTACATAGAATCCAAGCTGACAATCCTGCTCAGCATCCAATCTGACAATCCTACTCCTGTTGAGCATCACAAATCCTCTGTCTCACTCGACAGTCTCTAACTGTACCTCACACTCACGACTCGTCGTCGTGTCTAGTTGGTAACCCATCAGCTCCACTTTCACCACTCGAATCACTATTGAATGACTAGACTCGCTCCAAAGTCCTATCAGGGTACCTTGTATCACTTACCGACTAACAATGTGATCCCGACTTCTCTCGAGTCTCGAACTGATATCTCACTCATCATCTCGATACACTCAGGATGTATCTAGACCTCATCGAATACTTACTCTAGCTTAGGCAATCATACTCATAAACACTAGGGTTCCTCTGCCTTATCATGGCCCTGAGCTCCAGGCTCGCAAAATCATTGAACCCTCTCAAAATTACTCTGCATTAGCGCACAGTATTTGATGTCCGGTCCTCGTTCTCAATGTACAATCAACATCGGACCTCGTCCGATTACCATACCACGTCCATCTCGGACTCGATTTGATGATTGTACCATATCGATCAGATTGCTCAACACTCTACAATCCCACTGTCAAACGTGCACTACTCACAGGTGCACACCAAACACATAATAACATCGGTCCTACCCATAGGCCTACTCGAGGACTGCACTCATGCACAGTCTGACCACGTACCAATATCCATACCCCAGACATAGCTCGAATGTCAACGAGATGGCTGACATGCCAATCATGACCCACATACTCATCGAGAACTCCAAAGACTAACCAACTCACGTCTACCAAGACGCACCAATCCAAACCTCGATCCACATCCTGATGATACGAAGGGTCAGATCCTGAAACTGTGCTATTAACCTCTAATATAGAAACCTTTCAAGCCCAATCAATTTGACTAAAGGGAGTCAATCAGGATAACGACTATAAGCACGGGGATAAACCTCCACCCGACAATCAAGAACACTCATCCAATCTGAGTGATTCCAATCTCAATTTTCATGGTTGGCTCGCACTAATGCTAAACTAGCTCGATCCACAACCAACTCAATCCACAACCACCTCGATCCACAACCAACTCAATCCACAACCACCTCGATCCACAACCGACTCGATCCTCAATCGTCTCGATCCTTGACCGTATTGATCCACACCTGAATCGATCCTCTCTAATCTATAGCCAACTCGATCCTTAAACATCTTGATCCATGACCAAAATGATCCCCAGTGGATCCACACTAGCTATCTCAGCCAACGTAACAGGACCCATAACACCAGTACGGGTCCACCAAATCCGATACTCACTCCTCACGTTAGGTGACACCAAGCACCTTCCGCTCCTCAACTCATTCAAATTTGGCCCACAACTTAGGTGTCAAGTTCTTGAACAACCTTTGAAATTAAAAGAAATTGCAACCATGTTGCAAGCATAGTCCTTATAAAAGAAACATAAAATGAAAATTCTCCTTCACCAACCAATAATATATGTTGATAGCTACTGTAGTAATCCTCCCACGATCGTATCACTCCTCAAATCAGCTCGACTTTTACAAGCTTATACATCCATGAGTGATGAATATAGTTCACTTAAACTAACACGTGGTAAGGAATACTAATCCTATACCATCTCCCTGTACAACTGCTTCGTCGAATCTAACTCTCGAAGTTCCATCGAATTCCGACAAAGAATACTGAGTTGGGAGCTCCAATTCCACTAAATTCGGTAACTGAGCTCGCAAAGATCTCAACTCTGTCGGTAGGTACCGACAAGGTGGTTGCAAAATGCGTCACGTACCCGGTAAACATCCCCTAGATGTGGCAACCATGTAAATCCTGTGTCATCGGAGGAAACTCGGCACAACCTAAAACTCACTCCAAGCTCATTGACCTAATTGGGGACATCACAATGCGTCTCCCACGTCCTTAACGACTTATCATATAGTCAAAACCAAGCTATCTTAGCATGTTATCCAACCTGAACAGTCTCAGTTTACCAACTACAACCAATGCACTAGCTTGCATGTACCAGCTCTATGGGATCAACCCATGAGTACAACACTTGTGCAATCCATCCAAAGATAACTAGGATCCTGCCACCAATCCAAGCATACTTCATGCCTCTGGTAATCCAACCGAACAAGGAGGATACTGAAATCTCATTGAGCCACTCGGGATCCTCTCTATCCCGTTCAAAAATCACTATATCTCGTACGTCTACCACTCGATGAACTTGGAGCTAGAGGCAACCCTCGTCCAAGCTCCCTAAGTACACGAATCCCCATGACGTCTCTGCATCGTCCAGAACCACTCGGCCGTTGTTGGGATTTCAATCGGGCTATCTTTACCTGAGCTACCACAATCGTCACTCGAGTCTTAATCTCAAGACCCGACACAAACCGATGAATCCTCATCATCTCAATTGTTGTCGCACTCAATACGGTCATATACCTCTACACCGAATGCAGGGACTCTACCTCTCAAGCTTCTCAATAAAAACTAGGGTGTAACATCGTTAGAAACTTTCTTTGAACGTCGCCCAACTCTTGGTAATCTCATCCAACACATGGATAGCAATGTCTGTCACCAACCATATGCAGACCTATCTAAAAAGCTCATTGTTATCCGTACCAAACTCTCATAACGGCAACTCATCCCCCGTAAACTCTGCTAAAAATCGTGTAATCCACTGATCGGTTGCCCCGTGACCCGATCCACAACTACCACTTTCCAAGTCACTTGTTCAACCGTCCTCAAATAAGGGTCATCCACGACCACATCCATCCTGACCAATCGTTACTCACATCTCCTAGAAGTCGCCCTATTACGATAACTAGTTAATTGGATCTCATCCACTCATAACTCTACATCCTACTAGCCGCTGGGCACGCAAGAAACTTGGCCCTACTCGGGGTGGGACCCCACTGAAACATAGCATCTAATGATAAACAGGACCTACGGATAGTTTCATTCCCACTTAACTTTTCTATTCTTACCCTCATTATCAGGTTGATGACCGACTGTCGTCATCGAGACATCACATATGAAGCATGCCAAACACCATAAGAGTAACCCAGTGCTCTGATACCAACCTGACAAGACCCATCCCAATCCGCTTGGATTATCATAGGATGTGCCCTACTCCCGTCTGACACCACGTGCTAGACCAGGGATAAAATCGTAACCCACTCGGGGTTCCTAGAGTACGCAGCGGCATGTGATGTCTCGATCTCAGCTACCGCCCGTATCCGCGATCAACCTGAAGGGTATAAAAACATTAAAACTGTGAGTTAACAAAATTAAATAGTTAAAAAAAATTCCGAAATAAAAATTTATACCCTTCACTTAAAAGTATGCATGCATTAGAAAACAGTACCTCAAATACGTTCTTAAAAGCAAAACATATTGCATTTCAAATCAATACACAGTGAAAACATTTATCAATCAAAGTCATTTCTTCAGTAGGGTCTTAGCCCAAAACAAAATCACGTAGGGACTCAGCCTAAATCAAATCACATAGGGACTCATCCCAAATCCAAATCTCATAGAGACTCATCCCAAATCCAAATCTCATAAAAGATCTCAATAAGGCCTCTACCCGAAACATAGACTTACATCCGGAGTCGTATGAAAACATGATTACCCAATCCTCTTTATCCAATATCCAGCAAATCATCTTAATAGTCACGATATCACACAATGCATACAACTCGGGATTACACATCCGAGAAAACACCTAGGATCTACGATGTCTGAGTGACAACCCAGGATCGGAGCCCTTGGCTCGACATCTGAGAGATGGCATTCACAGGCTCGGAACCCCTGACTCGACGTCTGAGTAATGTCCATCTCTGATACTTCTGAGCCTGAGCCTCCCCTCGGAGCTACCCACCTCCAGGCAATGTAATCGTGACCTCTCCAGAATCTACGACGTCTGGAGGCTACTGCGCTAGGATCTATGACGTCTGATGGGAACAATCACATCATATAGGATGGTAATGGGGAAAACATTTCACAAATCTCAAATCATCTCAAAATATCTCAATGGGGTTCACGCCCGAAATATAGTTTCATCAAATTAGTTTCCACAAAACCATCATAAAAACAATGTCCATAAACATTTCAAAAATCAATGATTCATCAAATCCTCTCAAATCAAACCTCGTAAATCTACAACAGGGTCACAGCCTGAAATCTCATGTCATAAATCAGAACGGGGTCACAAGCCCGATATATCATTTCCAAATCAAAATATCGTTCAATTTCACGTTGACTATACTCTAAGTCTAACCATAAATAAACTGGGACACAAACCTGAATTTTATTTCAAAATCCGAAAACCATTTCATTTTTAAAATCACTGTTCAAAATCACCTTTGATTGTAATCCAAGTCAAAGTCAATAATCAACTGAGCCTCAAGCTCGAAATAACATTTCATGCATCTCCGTTAAATCATTTAAATTATATAAATTACAAGCACCTAAAAAACTCGACCTAAACCCGAAGTATCATATAAAACATAAATCTTGAAAATGCCAAATCAAACACAAGTCATATGCAACTAGTGCATCTAAACTCATGTTCATAAAACATATAAAACATTTATGCATGCATCAGTTTATAAAGCAAAAGCCCACTCACAGACTGTCTATACTGCACGCTTACATTTCGCGTCATAAGCCACTCTAAGGCTAATTCAACGTCTCTGAAACGCCGGGACCTATCCAAATCATACCCAAAGGGCACTATCAACCTATACAAGTCTAAACCATAAACCATCAAAACTCTTGAAACAGTAAACGTGTCCTAAACAAGCTTCCGGAAACTAAAAACCTCCAAATGACCTATCAAACAATCTCTGATCGACCTGAAACCACCACCATTGGATTCAGAACATCAAAATCTTTTGAACAAGACGGTTTAACCTCGAAATTCATTTCCACATACCCTCATGCACCAGTCAAAGTCCTATCCACGACGTTCAACGCTAGTCCACAACGGTCAATGATGACGTCACACCGATCAACACTGACGTTAGTTATAGCCTAAACTACGTTTTAACACTAACTAAGAATTAAATTAAAATTAACAATCACATTATTTAAACTACTCCTAAAATAAACTTCCTTCAAATACAACTTTTACCAACACTAATATTATGTACATATTGAACCAATCACGAAATCTTCCCTCAATTACTTCAATTACCAAAATACGTTTTTTAATATTATAAATGCACCAACAGCGGCCGACACTTACAATATGATTCACCTCAAGTTTTTTATTAAATGCATCATCAACGGCCGACATTTAAATCTCTTCAATCCTATTCTAAGTGCACCGACATCAGCCAAAATTTAGCTTTGAATTAAAGTTTAAGAACTAAAACGTACAAAATAACTAAAATTCATGAAGTAAAACACATGAAGATTTGATTCACATTTACAAATGTTAGAAAGAAAATATTAACACAAATATTGAATTATAAGTAAAACCGAAAGAATAACAAGAGTTTAAGTAGAAACACAAGGTTTTTCACAAGAGACCTTGACAGTAGGCAGAACTGTGTGAAGATGGAGGAAGAAATACGAGGAATTCGGTCTTAAAAACTCTCAAATTTCCTTAGAATTACATATCCTTAGGTTTTTCTTAAGGAAAACATAAAAATGTGTACAAAGAGAAGTTTAAGAAATTCTAAGAACAAAATTAAAAAAAAAATGAAACTAAAAAGAAAATTAAATGAAACTAAAAATGGTCCCAAAATAAATCTCAAAAGAGAGAAACATGAACTTAGCAAAGAGAGAAAAATGACTTTAAAAAAAAGGAACTAGAAAGGAGAGAAAAAAAAGATACAAATGGACAAAAATGGGACTAAAGGGGACCCTTAAACAATGAAATGGCCTCCCTATTTATAAAGGGAGTGCCACTAAAATTAGAAAAATAAAACTAAAATATAAAAATAATACGAACTAAAGTAAAGAAAATGATGGATTGTGGCTGATTTTGTGCTGAAATGGACTAGAAAATCTGCAAAGGTTGGAGTGATTTTGGTGCAAGAAATGGGCTCGGCAGGTTGCTGCAGCAAAGGAGACTCTGAATTTGGCGTGGCTCAACTGAAAAGAAGGGGTTAGGTCACACGTCAGGCGCTGAGAAAAGCTGAAGGAATTTGGTGGGGCAGGTGAGGTCAGTTTCAGCAGGCGTGCTCTAACAAAAAACGTGAGCTTCACGTGATCGACGATGACAGGGGATGGGGCTATTTGGCGCATGGGAAGGTGAATTCGGTGGGCGCTTACTAGCGTGAGTCGCAGGCTTCGCGAGGATTGGGTCACGTTTGACGCGTGGGCTGGGCAGCAAGTTTTGGGTAGGGTTGCAGGCGTAACGAGTAGGCTGTTGGGCCATGCGACAGAATTGGATGGGCTTGGATTTCACATGGATTGGGCCTGATTGCTGGCCTACAATTAAATATGAATTTGGGCTGCATTAAGTAGCTTTCCATCGAATTTCGTCCATAGTTTTTTTGTTATAATTCCGATTGGGACGATTCTTTCGCCAAAATACTTAGAATTCCAAGCTTTATTTATTTCTGCAAATTTTCCACAAAATATATTATTTTCCCCAATTGTTTGGTAATTTAATATTAAAGGAAAAGTATAAAGGGTATAAAACGATATAATATAAAGTTTAATTAAAAACCTATTGGTGACTGGTTGATAAGAACACTTTGGATGTGCTGCTTCTGATTCATAAAAATTGGGTTTAAAAAGATAGAATGGAAGACCTCATTACTCACTTGATCAAAATTGAGTTTGAAAAGATAGCATGGAAGGCAAAATACAACATCTTTTTCTATACTATATTCCAACCAACTAAACTCATCATGCCAATCTTTCTTAAATTGACGATCATATTGGGAAAAGTTAGTTTTTGGGAAAATATGATCTCTAGGTTGACAAGGATTTTTTTTAGATATGCTCTTTGAACTCCATCTCATATATTAGGATCATAATCCAACATTCAAGGTCGAATTCCAAGGTCTCCAGGAAGATTAGCCAAAACCAATTATTCCAATTCACTTTGTTTTGAATTTGAACTACCGGAACTATTTGAAGTAGGATCTAAACACTTCGTCTTAAAATATCGCTCCATATCTATAAGATTAATACAAAATATCTTAATTATATTAGGAATAATTGTTCATTAAAAAACTCATAGTTATACTAACAAATAAAAAACTCCACATAGGCCATAATAATAGACATACTAACAACTAATCAATGTTGAACTTATATCAATCAACAAAATCAAATAGCCTAAATATAATTCATATCAATTGAAACAAAAATCAAATTGATTTTTCATTAACAAAACTCATATAAATTGTTCAAACAAAAATTCATATGCTTGCATATAATTGGAATTGATCGTGATGAGCCATGGACATATGGAAGATGTGAGGATGAGCAATATAAGATTGTTTCTTGCCTATAGTCATAGCCATACTAACAACTAGCCAATGTTGAACTTATATCAATTAACAAAATATGCTAATCATAAATTTATACATCATATCAATTTTCAAATAACCTAAATATAATTCATATCAATTGAAACAAAAATCAAATTAATTTTTCATTAACAAAACTCATATAAATTGTTCAAACAAAAATTCATATCCTTGCTTATAAAAATAAATTCATGAGTAAATTCAAAACAAAAGCCTATAAAAATTATTCATAACACAACTTCAATACATTTTTAACAAATTAATGTAAAGAATTAAGAATATAAAAAGAATTTGAATTGAAACTTACTTGGAAATTGGAAATGCATGTCAAAAGACAGAAGATGGAATTTAGATGCTCTTGTTGGCTATTTGACTTGTTAAATGATGTATTATATTTGTTGCAACATGAAAATGTAGTGAAGGTGCTTGAATTAATTGTTCTTGAGGAGAATAAAGGGCTCAATTTGTTTTTGAAAATTTGGTAAAATAGATGTAGATCTATTTTGTTCAAGTGCCGTGGTACGTAATTTTAATTTGTCAAGGGATGTTTTTTAAACGGGATATTTGTTTCAAGGCAAAGCATCAGACAATGTGATATTTGTTTTAAATGAGCTTACCCAAAAAGACGTCGTTTTGAGTAAGTTTTTTTTATAAATAAAAATTAACCAAAAAGATGTTGTTTTGGTATGCTTTTATTTAAAAAAAAAATAATGCAGAATCCCTTCATCTTCAGTTCTTGTTGCAGAAGACCTTCAAGATTTAAACCCAAAAAAAAAAAAAAAAAAAAAACCAGATTGAAGGGGTCAATATACACCTCCTAGGGGAGGAATTGAGAGATTGAAATGGTCAATTGACCCCCTTTGTCCCTTAATAGATCCGCAACTGCTTCTTGCACAATGTTGATTAGCAATCTAACCCTCTATTTTATGATTAAACTTAATTTTTTTTTATAATTAATCTTATATATTATAATATTTTTTTAAACTAAGAATGAAATCTGTGTTGTTTGGGGTTTGACAGTACTGTACAAACTAGAGAAAGCTTCCTTTTTTTTGGGGGGGGGGGGGGGGGGGGGGGAGGGGGGTGTGTGTGTGTGTGTGTGGGGTGGGTGGATTTTGGCACAATTCCAAAAACTAAACCTTTAATCATAAATGATTAGCATAATTTTTTTTAAATCATATTATAAAGAATTTTCAAATTTGAAGTTTTATAAAAATTTTGAAAATTTTTTACTCTTAATTATTTTGTTTTAATTTGGATTGTCCTTACATTAGTCATTAAAATGAACATGTGAAAAAGAAAAAAAGTTTTATAAGTGGAAGTAATACTTTCATAAAATAGAAGGAAAAAAAACTACCAAATAGGGATTAAAAGTTTTAAAGGGTCTTTGCGTAAGTATTATGGTTGTTAGAAATTGGAAAGTTTCAAAAATATGATTAGGGGAGTTTTGAATTAATATTTATATTGCTAAGAACTAATCAATGGATAGTCCTGTGAAAATAGAGTACATATTTTATTTTTTTAATTTTTTAATTGATGTATTCTACACATAGTACTTATGTATTTAAACAAATTATGTTTCATCGTTTTATATCAAATCGTTGTTCCCATTTCCATCTCGATACTTCATAGCCTCAACAAATCATATGCAATTTTATTTGATAAACAACCATCTATAACTAGGGGCAGGGACAGTGCAGTCCGATATAAATATTGACAATATTCAAATCTAAACATTTAAAATATTAACGATTCAATACATTTTGAATTTAAAAAAATTAGAAATGTAATCATTTCAAACCAAACCGTTACTAACGATTCAGTTTGGATCGATAAATGGTTTAGGCATAATAAGAAGATTTATAGTATATGTAGACTATACAGATTCATCATCACATTCCTTCATTTTAACATTCACAATCTGTAGAGTCAAATTTTCAAACATTTCAATCAAATTTTCTTCAAATATTCCAACTAAAATATAAAAGACACAATAACATTAGAAATGAAACCAACAAAATATAGTAACATTTGATGTCTTTAAAGCCAACAAAACACAACAATATTTCATTCCAACCAAAATATAAAAAACATAACAACATTATAAATGAAATCAATCAAAATGCAGAAACTGAGGTGTATTTATATATGTAAAGGTATATAGTAAATTTAGAATTTAATACAAATATATTCCTTAATAGTCCGATTTGGATTTAAAAGTTTTCCAAAATGAAAATCTAAAGTAAAACAGTTATTAATGGAGTGTTTTGAATTCTCATAATATTTGACCTTTATCCGATTAGAACCAAACCATTGGATATATAGCGGTTTGGAGTGGTTCGGTTATTGGTTTCAATGGATTTATGTCCAACCTTATCTATGATTATGTAACCATATCAAACTCTTTGGCATTATTATTCACCAAACATACTGTAACAAATTAACAATATCATTGATTGTAAAGTATAACTATCTAAGCAACCAACATGTTACCAATAATTTATTTATTTATTTTTCTTTATAATTGTCTATATATTCAGTTCGTATTGTTTCGAGATGAAAGACATAATCACAACTTTGGTAGCAAAACGTTTAGAAGGAATGGAACTTGAAGATGGTGCTTTAGCTCAAGTAGACAAGGTAAAGGAATCTATCTTGGTTTTCATAGGCTCAAGCTCAGAAGAAAGGCATACCTTCATAGATGAATGAACCAAATCAAAATATGAAGGACAATAAGGTTACAACGAGCTAGAGTTGATGCTGGAATAGAGACCTCTAGTTTAGCCCCCAATCCTGGATCGCTTGAAGATTCTAGAGCCTGAACATCAGAGAAGGTTAGAGTTAGACTGACTAGACAAAGAATCCTACATATGGGTGAGACGAGTTGAGAGGATCCAGCTAGTGAGATGGCCTTCCTCTTTAAAATATTTGTCGGGAAAGAAGAAGTTAGGGTCGGCAACAGAGTCGTTGACATCATCACATCAGGGACACCTAAATCATCCAAACTTTCCAATTGATTAAGAACAAGAGGATCATATGCAACATCCTCAATTTGAAGCAGAGGATTATCAGTTTGTACTTCCAACAACTCTGCCTTGTTAGGGCTGCTTGAACAAATAAACTAATCAGATTAGAGGATATTGGTAAAAGAAACAGTGAAGATATTATTGGAAGTAAAAAAATATGTGGGGGGTAGCAGTATTGCTCTCAAATTTACGATAATCAACGAGAGTCAAAATGGCTGGATCAAGTTGACCAATCTCTCTATTAAAAGAAAATTTTGATTCTGTTTCACTTTAATGGTAGCCTTGAAAGTAGTCTCAAAATAAGAGGTCCACTATACATTGAAGGAAATTGTGCATGCATAGGAAACCTCCATGGCATTCGGAAACGCCACAGGTACGGTAGGAAGAACATACGAAGCAGCAAAGGCCGCCACAATCCCAAAATCTTCAAGTAAGAAAGATGTGCCAGTATTCATACCTTTCATGAATGGCACATGAATGGCTTAACAACACTCGAATTGACTGGCACAATAATTGCGTTGGTATACTTCAAAGTAGGGGTTGATCTATGAGTCTTCCCACTACTTTTTAGAAGGTCACGAGTAAAGATGCAACTCAAGAACTCTTTGGCAAAAATCCTCCCGCGGGTGGGATGAACTGGTAAACACAAAAAACTCCCTTCTTGAAACCAAGGGAACTTCCTGATCACACTAGCCTCCAAATGATCTCAAGGACGAGAAGACATTGTACAGGAAAAAGATAAGATAATCTTTTTTTTTTTTGGAAAGAAGTATAAGGGGCAAAGGCATCAGCAACTCGGCTCGAATGATGTGATCAAGATACTCAATTTTTTTTCAAAGGAACATGTCTCAAAGGCTAGACAGTAATGGACCGCAGAAGGCTGTACACTTGAGCCAAGAAGATAGGCCACATGGCTATATTGGAGTAAGAAGACAGCACCTCGACTAGAAGGATCCACTCTAAGGACTCCTCATAGCATTAGGATATACAAACCAATCCAACCAAAATCTATAAAATTGGATTTTCTCATAGACAGATCTCAGATATGAACCCTTAAGACCGAAATGCACAAAATTACTTTCAACCCAAATGCCCCATTACCAGCAAAGGGGCACAAGGTCGTAAAAAATTAAGAAAGGGAGAATAAGTTGGGGACTTGTGTAGGTAATCTAATAACTGAAGAGTTAGGATCCGTACCCGAACAAGATGGGAAGGAATGGGTGAAATCAGCAATATCTTCGGACAAGGAAAATCCGAACGAAGACATATCCAAGAGGTTCAAAGTTATGGGTCCAACACTGGAATCAAAAGAATTCATATTACTGTTCTAGAAACACAACGCGGAGCTAAGAATATTGAAATAATGAGTAATGGAGAGTGAAAAGACTTACAAATTGATAAATTTTATTACTCTAAAGTTCATTGGAATACTATTGCTACGTTTGTTGAACCCACGACACTTTAAGATAGCTCTCAACATTTGGCCTAAAAGCTCATGAGCTTGTGGCTGCCCTATTGGCCTAGTGGACAAAAGCCCAACCTTACCTATTATGGACTGTGGGCTAGCTCGACTCGAAATTTAGTGGACCGAGCTTGGACTGGCACTTAAACTTGACATACTCAATAAGCTCAGGTCGGTAAAGCCCAATCTAGTCCGTCCATATAAGTTCGGCCAAATTAGCCAAGCTTGGACTTGAGACTTCTGAATGAAAGTGAGGCAATTCGAATGAAGATTGAAATTGAGAGTGAGAGTAAGCTAATTTGAGGATAAAGTTGTAATATATTTTTTTAGCCAACAAATTTGTAATATGGCTATTAAAATAATAGGTTGAAAAATCTGGAGTATATTTTTTGATACCATATCGACCAACTAGATTCAGTACAACCAATAACACCATAAACATGTGATCCATAGCCATGCGATCAACATGCATGCTACTCGGCAGGCAATTCCCAAAAACACCCTCACAACAAGCCTTAGACATGGCTACTCGGTAGCCTCACTTAGCAAGCATGGATTGGCACCCCTAGTACAATCCTTTCAAAAATTTCCATAGCAACTCCATAACATGATAGAAGATCTATTGCCACCTGCCTTTCATCCTAGATCTACTGGACATGCGGTGGAATCTCATAAGGTAACTTGAACCCTACACCACCAGGGTCCAACTATCACATTCATTGCTACTATAAATACCCCCTGAAACCCCCTCATAAAGGTTCACACATCTCTTTTTCTATCTCTATCTCTCTCTCACTCTTTCTCAACACATAAACTGGAATCTTTGTCTTTGTGTTGTTGATAATTGACCTCCATCTTACTTACTGATTTAAGCGTCAGAGCCCATTAGACTGGCACCCCCACTAGTGTCTAGTGATTTTCCCTCTGCCTCACAAGTTACTTGGTAGGCTTAAAAAAAGTGAACTAGCACCCAACAAGGTCTCATCCTATTAGGTCAAATTCGAATCAAACATTTGGTGCCATTTGTGGGAATTCTATGTCCTCCTAGTACTCACATACCCTCACCCATCTACCTGCCGATTCAATGTCTTCTGAGTAAGATGATTGAGAGATAAAAAAACACTCCTCATGACGAACGAAGTAAAAACAGAACCGACATACCTTCAGAGGCTATGCTCAAGACGACGAGGTCTCTCTGCGTGGAGATTGCCGAACTTTGGAAGAGGAATGCTGCTATCGAGATTAGAAATCATGTGTGAGGAGATCAACTCCAAAGCACTCTCGCTATACTCCAATCTACTTGGGAATAGATAACAAATCAACAGGAAACTATAGAACATGCACTAGATGCCTATACCGAACGGGAGCCACGCTGCCCTGAACCGTCCCGATCGGAACCGTCCTAAAGAACGCTCATCCATCCTACTTACGGGACTGGACCTTTAGGAACACAAATCTTCCTCAATGCTCGTGAATTGCTTGACAGAAGACCACTACCAATTTAGCCCACTCAGTTGATCTATCCAATTAACGATCCTAGGATCGTAGAATAATCTCCACTTCCCCTTTTATCCCATGGAGGACGTGCTCTATCAAGGTCATCCTTGTTGAGAGCGGAGCGTCTGAAACGTTTAGCACAACCAATAGAAGATCAAATTCCATTAGCAAATTCACACCTTCTTGAAGATGTAGCTGACTCCACCACTGCCATGTTTAGTAGAAGATCAAGAATAACAATAGCCAGAAAGTAGTGCCAACAATGTGACCCATCGATTCATTGCCGAGCAGATCGGAACATAATCGAAACACCCAGGTCTGAATACATCATTCAGGAACTCCTCCTACGAGTCCGCGAACTGGAGGCTGACAAGCAGAAGATCAAATCACCAACAAAAATCAAGGTCAACATATGTCCCTTCATAGATCGCATTCTGCGATACAAACATGAGACAGAGGTCAAACCCCTCAAGGTCACACCATACACTAGAAAGGGAGATCTAGCACACATTAAAAATTATCCTTCTTCTATCACTTTCAAAAACATCTCTGACGAGGTACAATGTCTGGTCTTCAACTCGACTCACTGAAGCTGCACTCAACTGGTTCTATCGCCTAGAACCGTACACGATCGACTCCTTCAATCAACTCCACACAGTTTTCTTGAACCAATTTACGATCCAAACGGATTGATTGATGTCTACGGAATACTTAAGTTCACCTTGGTAAGGGGATAACGAATCATTGTAGAAGTATGCAGAAAGATTCAATCTTGAATACTCCAAATGTTAATAGACTAATGACAATGCAGCCTTTAGAGCATTTCGTAATGGCTTAAAGGAATCCACCTTCGAGTACCATGCTTTCACGCTAAGGCAGGATACTTCAATACTCGACGAGCAGAACCCAAGCATCATATCAACCCAACCTACTCTTCCCCTTAAAACAATAAGAATTTGAAGCCTCGCAACGACTCCAGTAGGCAGAACCAAGGCTATGGGAACAATTCTTACTTAGATAAGAGAAAAAATTCCTACAATAAGAATTACAAGGGGAAGAAAGAGAAGCATCACAATCATCGCCAGCATGATAAACCGTACGAGGGCCCAGTCTCCATGTTTGAAAGATACTTCATCCTACACTTCATTAGAGAGTGTTCTAATAAATAGCGAGGGAATGATTGGCAAGCCAAGAACAAGACCACCAGGCTCACATCTACTAGTTACTTCAAACCTATATTGCCTATATCACAAATTTAATGGTCACACCATTAATAAGTTGTAGCTTTCCGTGACATTGTGGAATGCCTACTCAGGGAAATGAAGATCAACTAGTTCATGCAGAATGCACAACCAGTTTAGAACCATCCTTAGATCAACGCTATCAGTGGTGGACCAACGATTTCCTCCGCGTACATTTCCAACCGAACGAAGAAGAGTTTCATTCAACCGTACATTTCAGTGGTGGATCAACGCTATCACCATTGAATCCGGTTAGCCCTCCACATTGAGCTGGCAGAGCAAGTTCGGCCCAAAAATTTTGGGCTTGGGCCGTGCTTATTAAATAATTTTTAAAATTTTGGGTCGGGCAGGGGCGGGCTTACTTATCAAACTGTATTTTTATCGGGCTTTTCGAGTCTGGCCTAATAAGCCCATTCGGGTTGGGCTCGAGTGAGGTTTTAGAAATAAGCTATTTTTCAAATTTTAAAGTTGAAAAAACATATATGAATATGAAAGAAAAATATTAGGCTATGGAAGGAAATGTTAGCAGAGGGTGAAATATTGTTAAGAGAGAAGGAAACTCCACTTCTTGAGCTGTTCAGCATGCAACTTTTGCTTGTGAAGTTATAAGTTTACAAAATCTCATCCTTGTCAACACCGAAGTCTTTCAAATTTATTCAAGTTACTATTACATTAATTCACTTAGGTTCACTTAGGGTATCTATTAATAATATGAAATGCGAGTGGGTGGTGTCGTCTTTATGGTGCATTCAAAATTTTGAAAAGTTTTTTGCACACAACTAGTCAAGTCACTGTGATGTTATGCCAATCCATTTCTCTAGTTACATACATCATTCTTTTACTTGATTTAGATTATAGAATCCTTTTTTTTTTAAATAGAATGATTTAGAATCCATGTTTTGCATTCTTCGCTTGTGCTTTTGTTTTTCTTTCAATTGTTAGTGGCATCATGATGCTTGAGCATGGTCTCTGATCATGTATCTTATTGTAGGATACTTCTCACAATCAAACATGACTCCATGCATTTGATTTTCATTCAACTCAAGCTAGTCCCTCTTAATGCTGGAATCCTATTTGGTAAATGGTAAAATGAGTGTTCAAACTCTTGAAATGTTGCTTAAGTAACAACTTCACGAGTAAAAGGTGAAAGGTAAAAATTTCCCTTTTCAATAGTTGAGATTTGAGAGAGATTGAAAATGGATTCTAAGATTAGCGGCGGGAGAGAGTGAGACTGAGACTGAGATTGAGACACGAGAGCCAAAGAGCCAGAGAGGCGTGTAACTGACGAGGAAGGTTAGTTTGTGTTTGTGAGAGGGTTGTATTGTATAATTTGTATAGGTAGGTTAGAGTTTCTACCATCTTTAGGCCAAAAGGGTTGTATTGGGTTGGTTTTGGGGTTGGGCTATGGGTTGTATTGGTCTTGGGTGGGTTTAGCTTCTTTAGGTTATTTGGGCTATTACAAAAATGGGCTTGGGTAGGTTTAGTGCATTTACGTTATTTGGGCTATATATTCGGACTTACAGGCCGAGCTTACATGGGCGGGCCGGGTTGGCTTATCGAGCCCCGACCTATCGAGTCTATCGGGTTTGAACACCCTAAGCCCAAGTCCATCCCACTATATCTAGGGCCGAGCTAGGTCGGGTTTTTTTCCATCGGCCTATCGGGCCCCCATAATCCCATGGGCTTTTGAGCCAAATGGTGAAGGCTAAATCCAGTAGAGCAACAAAGGCCAGAAGAACAAGATGAACCCCTATCACTTTTTCGGAGGAGGAAGAATGAGGAATAAACTTCCCTCATGACGACCCCCTAATAATCTGAGCGATGATCGCTAACTTTGACGTAGGTCGGATATTTGTGGACACTGGAAGCTCAGTCAACGTTCATTTCATAGAAGCCTTTAGAAAGCTAGGGATTGACGAGAAGGAATTCAACCAGACCGTTTCTCCATTACTAATTTTCTTAGGGGACTTAGTAATGCCGATAGGAATGGTTTCTCTGCCAATCTAACTCAGCTCTACATCCTGCATATCAACTGCAATCATCACTTTCCTTGTGGTTGACTACCCCACCGCCTACAATGTCATACTCGGCAGAGAGCTGTTGAACCAGATCAACATAATAACCTCTACCCATATGTTTCTAATCAAATCCCCATTGTCCATGGGGATGAGGTTATGGGAGATAAGCTCTCGGCAAGAACATGCTACCAATCTGCCCTAACCAAGATCAATCGATGTACCCACGGGGAGACCATGGCAATTGTAGAATCAACATACGAAGATGATCCCATCGGCCAGAGATTTCCAAGAAGATCCAATCCAATCCTCTAGAGGACCTTAAGGACCTCTCCACTATAGTCAAAACTCAACACTTAGGGAGACTGAGTTAATCATATTTAGTATTGAGCATCCTGATCTGCAGGTCAAGATTGGGCTAACAATTCAGCAGGAGACCAGGGACGCCTTCATCCAATTCCTCAGGGAAAAAATCGAAGTCTTCACATGGTCTTATGTTGATATGTTGGGAATATTAACTGATGTAATATGCCCCATTGACCCCTCATTCAAACCTATTACACAAAAGAAAATAAGATATGACGTCGAGCGTTGACTTCACATGCAAGTGGAGATCGTCAAGCTCAGCACAATCCACTTTGTTCTAAAGGCTATCTACGCTGCTTGGGTAGCCAACGTTATCTTGGTGAAGAAGCCCTCACGGGCCTGGAGAATGTAGATCGACTTCATGACTTCAACAAGGCATGCCCAAAAGATAGCTTTCCACTTCCAAAAAAATGATCTCCTGGGGGATGCAATGCTAGGTTACGAGCTACTTAGCTTTATAGACGCTTACTCTGACTACAAACAGATTCAAATGCACCTGAATGATCAAATCCACATAAACTTATGCACCAACCTTAGTGTATACTGCTACAACGTCATGCCTTTTGGGTTGAAGAAAGCTAGGGCGAAATACCAAAGCCTTGTGAACTTTGCTGATCAGATCGGGAAGACCATGGAGGTCTATGTGGATGACATGCTCGTCAAGATAAAAACGACGGTAAATCATGTCTTCAACCTCTCCAAGGTGCTCTAGGTGTTCAAGAAGTACGAGATGAGACTTAATCCAACCAAGTGCATTTTTGAAGTCAACTCCAAAAAGTTCATGATTAGCTAGCAGAGGATAGAAGAAAACCTCGAGAAGATTAAGGCAATCCTAGATATGTAGCCACCATGCACCCACACGGTAGTCCAAACTCTAAATGTAATACTGGCACCTCTCACTAGATTCATATCCAGAGCAACAGACAAATGCTTACAATTCTTCAAGGCTTTCAAGATCAATGGGAAGACCATCAAGTGGACTTCTGAATGCGACAAAGAATTCGATGATCTCAAGGACTACATGAGTAGGGCACTCCTACTGTCTTGCCAAAAAAATGAAGAGCAATTCACCATCTACCTTCTAGTCTCCACCTAAGGCATCGGCTTCATTCTAATCAAGGCGACAGAGGGAATAGAGCAACCAGTCTACAATGTAAGAAAATCATTTCAGGATGCGGAGACTAGACATTGTGATCTGAAAAAACTCACTCTTGCCCTAGTCACCACGGCAAGAAAGCTTATGCCTTACTTCCAAGCTCACCCAATCTTTTTCTTAACAAACATGCCAGTCAGGCAGGTCCTTCATAAGCCGGACACCTTCGAAAGACTAATCAAATGGGAAATCGAATTCAACGAATTTGACGTCACCTATGCCCACAAGATCATCAGAGAAAGGCCAAGTAGTTACCGATCTCATCTCCGAATTCACATACATCGCATCCCAGTACATCCCATAGAATCACCAACAATCCCCAAGAAGCTAGCTGCCAAATCAAGGGGAGAGAACATTTTATCTCCACTATACAAGTCAAAACCAATCTAGACTCTATATGTGGATGGGTCTACTTACCAAAGTGGTTTCGGAGAAGGGCTCGTGCTCATTACACCTGATCATGCAAAGCTTGAGTATGCACTCTATTTTAGCTTCAAGGCTTCAAACAATAAGGCGTAGTATGAAGCACTCATTACTGGTCATTGTCTTACGAAGGACTTGGAAGTAAAACAAATCAGGATCTTCAATGACTCTCAACTTGAGCCAGCTAGGTGAACATTGACTTCGAGGCTAATGACATCTCCATGACCCTCTACCTCAACAAGGCAAGGACGCCCCTCCGCAGTTTCCAAACCTACGAGATCAACAAAATTCCACGCTTTGTGAACAACCACGCTGATGCTCTGGCAAGGTTGGCTTCTTCATTCGATGACAAAAACGGTCAAAGCGTGCTAGTGGAGCTACTAGGAACACCAATCACGAAGGAATGTCATATCAATGCCATTAACACTAAACCATCATGGATGGACCTAATCATCATGTTCCTTAAAGATGAAGAACTACTGGAAGATCAGATTGAAGCCAACCGTATCAAGCACCAGGCCACACGATACACTATTTTCCAAGGCAATCTACACAAACGTGGATTCGATGTCCCACTCCTTAAGTGCTTACCAACTTATCAAGGATATGTAGTCCTCAAGGAAATTCATGAGTGCATCTGCGACAAACATTCAGGACCCAAGTCCCTCACTCACAAAGCCTTCAGGAAAGGTTACTACTAGTTAACAATGCTTGCAGATGCATCCACCCTTACATAGCAATACGACTAATGCTAGAAGTATACTCCTATTCCACACCTACCTGTGAAAAAGCTCACTCCAATGCCAAGCCCATGGGTTTTTTTTGTAGTGGGGAATTAACCTCATTAGCCCCAATTCCGAGAGGAAATGGAGGAGTAGAACATGTTGTTGTAGATGTTGACTACTTCACAAAGTTCGTAAAAGTAAAATCACTTAAGACAATCACTAATTCACAAATTGAAAGCTTTGTCTACTAGAATGTCATATGTCGCTTTGACATACCATGCACCATTGTGAGGGAAAATGGGAAGCAATTCGATTGTACATGCTTATTTTCCTCTATTAAGTGTACGGAATCAAACTTTGCTTCACTTTTGTTGCTCATCCACAAGTAAACGGCTAGGTGGAAGCTGTCAACAAGCTCATCAAGTACAATCTTAAGACTCGCCTAGATGAGGACTCTGAGGACAAATGGTCAGATATCCTATCAGACATTCTTTGGTCTTACCGGATATCTTACTGAACCTCAACTAAAGAGACACCATTCAAAACGGAAATCAGCATTGAGGCCGCGATGCTAGTGGATATTGAAGAAACCTCCAACTGAATGATCTCCTACCCATATGAAAAAAAAGAAAAAACCCTTCAGTTTGAGTCATGATCTCCTAAAAGAGCATCGCGATCGAACAAGGAAACCTACGTAACATGGCTCACAAGCAAATAATTGCACGATATTATGACTCCAGGGTCAAGACCAGAAGTTTTGAGGCTGGAGATTGGGTTCTCAAGAAGATCAGCCTAACAACCAAGGACCGAGCAGATGGCAAACTCGGCCCCAAATGGGAAGGACCCTACCTAGTCACTAAGGTCTGCCGACAACGAACATACGAGTTAAGATTACGAATGACAAACTCCTGGCCCATCCTTAGTGACATATCGACCACCTTAAGAACTATTAGAAGTAAGACACAACTTACCTAAGTCACACTTAGATCTTGACCAATCTCTTTGTAAATTATTTGGCTCAAGCCAATTGGACCTATTGGTATTATCAATGAAACAATTTTTTTGGATAATTTTTACTTGAAACATTTCCAAGTCTATGTCAATCGGCACATTTAATGAGCATTTAAACATCCCACACTATGTGCTCACTCGAAAACTCATGGCAACTCAGCAACTCAGGGCCATTCTGCACACGGACATCCCAACTCAGTATTCACATTTCAATATGCACTAACTTGTCACCCACAGAACCCTTCTCAATACCAACTTGTTACTCGTAACTTACGTGAGTTGCAATCAGACATACATTCATTCAAGAACAAGCATGGTAGATTGAAGATTAACAAAAAAATGTTTAGAATACAAACACAAAGCATCCCATAGAGAAAACAATTACACAAGTAAAGGGTAATCAACATCATATCACTCATCTACATCAACCCACTCATCGGTAGCCACATGTTGATGTTTGGCTTGCTCGGAAGACACATAATTGACCACTGGCTCAGCAGGAGGTTATCTGGTGGGCCTTTCGACCTTGGATGTTAACCCAATATGTCCTTCCCTGAAGGCCAAGTAGGGAGTCATCGAGTCTATCTCCGAAGGGAGCTTGAAGGTCTTCGTCAGCACTGGGGGCCTACTCAGCTAGGGAAAGGTAATCAGCAGGGTCGGATTGAAGAACAAAATATTTTGCACAATTTCATTATCTACCTCATCAAGGTGGATATCCATGTAATCTTCAAACTACTGGGACTCCATGAACTAGCTGACCACCTCAACCCGTGTGGCAGCGACACATTTTTGCAGACGCTCAATCTTCTCCTCATGGTTGGCCAAGACACTTAGCCATTCATACCCCTAGGAAAGCTCATCCTGAGACTTCTCGGCATCCATCTCCTTCTCAACCACGTTCTTCTCAGTAACTTTAGCCCTCTATTTAAGTTACCGACACTCTCTACTTAAGTCAGCCAAATGCTTCAGGGCAATTTGCGCCTCATACTCCTTGCCCTTCAGCTTTTCCTCCCCTTACCTCAGTGCTTTCTTCTCGGACTCTAATTGCACAGCCTATTTGGAAGATTTATGAAGGGTAATGAAGACATCACCAAAACACTATCGATTCACAAAAACTTGGTCAAAAATCAGAATCCTAAACAACGATAAAAACCAAATCGGCAACGAAACATTGTTGGAAGTTTAGAAACTTACGTGGGCATCCTCGGTAATCACTTTGGTGTACCAATCAGGAAGGATGGCCTAGCTCATATCCTTGGTTATAGAGAGCCCCTTTCTGAGAGCCTAGCACCAAGGCGTTGACAACCAAAATGTTGGTTAGATGCTTGCCCCCAGTAACCTGCATCCAACTATCATCCATTTGGGACTATCAAACAGCATCGGAAGCCTCCCCCAGCTCGGTAAAGCATGACCGAATGCCATGGTTGACATTTAGCTTCATCAAGTGCCTCGACATTGTCCTAAGCAGCAGGTCCAACCAAGGACTGTTCGACACCCTGTCCCTGGCCTCCTTTAGCGCCCTGATCTAGGCCTCATTCTTCCGCCGAGTAGCCTTCTCTTCCTCAACACCTTGTTAATATTTGATGATCTACTACCCCTTGGTAAACAATAACTTCTGGCTTCAGATTTCAGATTGGTCGACCCTAGCTTCGTTTGCTATCCTCGTTTGGGACACCAATTGACTCCTTTTGGCACCAACCCACCAATCGAGCCCTCCCCATTTGGTACCTGCGTAGCTGGCCTACCGAACTTCATGTTTTTCGACTGATTGGTCATAGTCTTCTATTTGACAACTGTCGGGGTAAGGCCATCTTTCTTAGCCTTTTAGGCCATCTCGATAGCCAACCGATACTTCATCATCTTCTTCACACAACAAAGCTCAACTGCCAGATGCACTGCCAAAAAAAAACAAGTCAGTATAAATTGCACTCAACCAAAATTTCCAATCGATAAGAAACCGTAATTCAAACTTACCATGACCAGAGATTAGACCAACTTTCAACAAGTTATCAATTAGTGTAAGCGCGCAATGACTCCTATGAGAAGAGTAACCTCCCTTAAGTGCACCTATAAACAAACTCAATAAGTTACAATTTGATTCGGCGAGCACAGAAAATAAACGCAAAGTCCTAAGGGCCAATCTATACTACAACCTTCCTATTAGAGGTCATGTCTTATCTCGAAGCCGACTGACATCCCCTTCCCAAGGACCATACACCTAGCAGAAACGGTGCCTGAAACTTTTTTGGGAAGTTAAAATTCGTGAACCCAATTTGAGATACACTCAATCTGCACACACCCGGGCCCAGTCATCTGCCATTTGAACTTATATAAATGGTAGAGCTGACCCTAGTTAGGCTTGGGAAGTACATACAATCAAAAGGATGGGTACAAACTAATCAACGTGATCCACATATTCATGTTGAGCTGGTTGAACGTAATCTTCGTCGAGCCAGAATGTCATGGAGCTAGGGGTGAAGGCGCAATTAGACTCCATGCTCAAAGCAGTCAACATAAAACATGATTGATCTTGTCGGTGGCTTACTTAGCCTTGCCCTAGGGCGGCAAAGTGAGCTAGATCTCTGGTGACACATTGTATAACTCCATGTACTTCAACAGATCGGCGTCCTTCAACGTGTTGACCTCATGGTCCACAAAATATGGTGACATGTTGATAAGGGTTTCTAATGGAACTTCCTTTTTGGCACTACCATGCTCGGTACTCGAATCCCTCTCAACACTACACTCTGTCTCATCCTCTTCCTAGTCACTATCCAAGGTTATGATAGGGGGCTGAGACAAGGATACCTCCCCTTCACGAGTCTGACCGACACCCGTTTTTTGGTCGTCACCCTTTTTTTGTTCGACACCCCTCCTTTGGTCAACACCACTCACTTTCTCGGCATCCTTTTCATTTGGGACCCTTAAAGCAATATCTAAGTTATCAAGTGTTTTAGATTTTGAACTACTTCCAGTTAACAAGGACCCATTAGTGGATCGTGAAACACTCCCACTCGACCCATCACTTGTCGAGTGAGAAATTGTTTCAATATAAAAATTTGTAGGGATCTTTCCCTAAGTCTACAAGTTGACTTGGGTTCTAACATCTACAAGTGCAAACAGAAGCGAAACTACATCTAAACAAAAACTACCTTAATGAAAAATTTCGAATACAAAAACAAAGGAGAAAACTACTTCTCAGTCGAAAGCTGCTAGGCCTAAAGTACTGGTTGGAAGGAAAGTTCCGAGTCAAATTCAATCAGCAACTTGAAAATCAATCGGCAAGCAAGCACATTTCGACCGATTAGAAGTATCATTCGAGGTGCTCTCTTAGCTTCAATCGGAAATTAAGCACATTGCACCGATCCGAAGCTTCATCTAAGGTACTCTCCCAACTCTAATCGGTAAGCAGGAACATTGCAACCAAATCATATACCAGGGGCTAGGGCAAAACTATTTGACCAAGGTACATTTCCTCAATCAAGAACTTTGGGGATTATGGGGTACACCTCTCTGGTCGGTTGACATGTATTGGTCTGAGTTACAAGTCCATGACCAAGGAAATCCACCTCAGTCAACGACTGAGAGGACTTATGCTGATACCATATCGACCAACCAGATTCACTACGACCAGCAACACCATAAACATGCGATATGCCGCTAGGTGATCGACATGCATGCCAATTAGCAAGCTAGGGTTACTCGATAGGTAATGCCAAAAAACACCCTCACAACAAGCCCAAGACATGGCCACTTGGCAGCCTCACTCAACAGTCATGGATCGGCACCCCTTGTACAATCCTCTGACCAATGTCAATAGCAACTCCTTAACATGACAGGAGATCTATTACCCACCTTCCTTCCATCCCAAATTTATGGGGCATGCGGCAGCATCTCCTAAGGCAACTAGAATCCTACACCACCAAGGTACAACCATCACATTCATTGCTACTATAAATATCCCCTTAAACCCCTGCATAAAGGTACACACATCTCTCTCTCAAAACACAAACGTAACTCCTTATTTTTGTGTTATTGATCTGCCTATTGACCTTCATCTTACTTAATGACTTAAACGTTGGAGCCTATCAGGCTGGCACTACACCGGTGTCTAGTACTTTTCCCTCTACCTCGTAGGTCACTCGGCAACCTTGAAAGAAAGCGAACTAGTGCCTAGTAAGGTCTCATCCTGTTAGGTTCAATTTCATATCAAACCATTTTTTTAATATTATTTTTTTTTCTATTTATCTTTTTATTTTTTAAGTAATTCAAAAAGCCCAATTGAGCCCGGCCCGAGCGGACTTTTTTGACCAGGTCTGTGAAGCTGGATAAAAAATCAGCCCAGTAAAGTACTTGGACTTTTATTTATGTGACTAAGTTCGCCTGACTCGGTCCAGTACTTTTCAAAATTTAACAAAAAAACCGCCTAGCCCAGCCCAAGCCCAAAAAATTTGGGTTGGGCTTACCCGACCCGACCCTACGTTGAGGGGAAGAGTTGTCCCCAGATTGAAATCAGCCTCTCCCATGGAAATGAATGCCACTGATAAATTGTGAGAGCTTAAAATTTCTTTAGATGGGAGCTGAGTGACTTCGCCCTGTCCGAATGGAGGCCTTTCTAGCAAGGACCTACAGTGAAACGACGTTCAGAGTCGATCATGAAACGAAGATTGAGATTGATCTCACCATCATTCTTGAGAGACATCAAAGTATTACGGGAGGCATCCACATGATTTTTGAAACCCATACCACATACCCAAGGGGTAGTAGCGGTGGGTTCCAAAGCAAGAATATTGAAATGAGCCTCCCTATCATTTTGCTTTGGAACAAGCTTGGAAGTCATGTTTTCATAGGCAAGGAAGTATGGAAAGGAAAAGATAAATTTTTAGAAGAAGTGACAGGAAGCAAGAAGAATTGTGGCTTAAACCTCCAAAAAAACACAAGTGGGACTAACGAAGTGGCAATGGTGCAATCATGTGAATTTAAACTATTTCAAATCAAATATTTCAAATTCTGGGGGCAATATTTATACCCAAAAAAAATCCTATCCTGGACCAAAGCGAATGGATCTAGGAATTAAATGCCCAACTCACGAAAGCCCAGCCCAAAGACACCCATTGAGACATGCAAGAGGTGTGGAGAAAGGGAAGAACGGCTCTGACACGCACAAGAAGATAAGAAAGTAAGGGGATGTTCTCAACAAGCTCACTACAGCATGGGTCCTCCAAAGTCTACAAGATAGTCCAGTTCAGCAGTTACACTGCCTATAAATGAAGATGAAAACCCTCTTCTCAAAGGACAACCAATTAGTCAACCAAATAAGCAAATTGATCAAACTCAATCAATTTCAAACGGAATTCATCTACAATTGTCTAGTAGCAGTCTCTATTTGCTTCGTGGTTAGCCCATCTAGGAATAGACTGTGACTCGAAGGTCCTTCAGCCCATTACTTTCAAACCATCCAGCAGTCCATACAACACATTACAGAAAGACTCACGCGAAATCCGCTCCTTCACTTCGCAACCAAGTTCCATGCGGAGGCCCATCAAAGGTGTTCTCAGACCTGCTATTGCGGAAATACTTTTTGAACATAACAAATTGTAAAGAATAAAGAATAACTACGTATGCAACCAACATGTTAGGAAATAATTTTTTTTTCTTCATAATTGTCTCTGTATTCAGTTCGTACTAGATTAACACAAGTTTTTGTTTTTTCTATCCACCAACCAAACCCATCTTACTTGGTTTAGTTCAGATTTCTACAACAACTAACCAAAAAGGTACATAAATCCAAACTAACTCAATCAGCCTACTTCAGTTTCCAATTTGAAACGGATTTTTTATTTCAGTTGTCAATCAATGTTTATTATCAACTTTGGCGTGATTAACGAAAATATTTGCCATACATATTATTTATTCATCTAAAGACTACTGTATTCATTAATTATCTCTCCCTATATAAGGGCTAATTAATCTTTGTAAACCCTAATAATAATAATCTCAGAAGGAAACAGACGTATTATTTCTTCTCCCTGCCTCTCCATATTCTCTCTGCATTATCATCTACCGAATTTCCTTCACAACACGTTATCAGCACAATCGTCTCGGAATCGGTGATCATTCAAGTGGAGGATAAATTCAATCAAGTAGGTTTTCCAAACCCCTAGAATTTATTTAATTTTGCATCAAACCTAGAACCAATATTTCTAGAAATTGATTTGCATATTGCTTAGAATTGATAATGATGTTGAATCCTAGGATTATGAATTATTTTATTTGATTGATTGATTCAAAACCTAGATTTAATTTCTTTAATTTGATCAATTAAATTATATGAATTATCGGTTTTTGTTCATATATATATATATATATGTGTGTGTGATTGCATATGTTTGAACTGAATTAGAAGTTGAAAATGAAAAAAAAAAACAATTCACGGCAACATGCAATAGACATTCATGGATTGGTATGAGGTTTAATGGTTATCTTGCAGAATTGATGTTTGATGTTTGATATGATGATCCCTTTATTGTTTTTTTTTATATTTGATGAAATCCTAGAAACATGTAAATTTTAGGGTTATATGCACAATTTGAAATTGAATGGTATATTTGTTTTTTAATTTAATGATAATGAAGAACCCTAGAATTATAATTAATTTTATTTGGTTCTAAATAGTTGATTTTTTTATGTTTGAACGTTGAATATTACTTGATATTGTTGATAATGTAGAACCCATGATGTTTATAGTTCTCTCATGGGTTGTAAGTGTGAAACCAAAGAAAGAGTCTAAATTGGTTTGCTGCCCACCCTTTGTGCCAACAAATTGGGGATGACTCCCGCAACAAAGGCACCAATAATTGCCTGAAATAACTGGGCCACAACAATTTTTTTTTTTACTTGTAACTGCCCAGGCCCGGAAGGCCTCTCAAACAAAAGAAAAACATATTTTTTTAGCCCAAAAGGCTAGCCCGAAAAATAAAAGAAGAAAATGTTTCTTCTGAGCCCATCAGGCCTCTACCCCCTAGCCCAAAATCGATTTGGCCAACAGCCCATCTCATTTTCGGCCCAGCAGTTTTTAGCGCAGGGCCCAGGCCACTGCACGGTTCGGTTTAGCCAGCCCGGACTATTCGGCTAGGTTCGGTTCCTTCGGCCCAGCTCGGCTTGGCTCGGTCGGCCCAACCCGGCCCAGTTCGGCTCCCCCAGCCCAGCTCGGCTCCGACCAAAAAAAAAACAGAATCTTTCTTTGCATTCCTCGGGCCTAAAACATATACTCATGCATGCCTGAAGCATTGCAATACCCCTCAATCAAGGATCAAAATAACATTTATTTTATACTACATATGCATATTGTACCTTGTTTACTTGTATGTTTGTTTGTTTATTTCATTATTTACATGTTATTTATCAATGTTATAGACTACTTGTAAATAAAAGGAACCTGAAGTTTCCTTCATTGATAACCTGAATTATCATACCATATTATAGAACCTGAAGTTCTCATTAGTTGCTTATGGATGCATTTTTTTCCCAAAGAACTAATCATATTCATTAACCTTTGTAAAGCATGGCACATCTCAACAAACTGGATTTTGACACACTAGAAGTTTCTGGAAGAAACTACTACCAGTGGACTGAAGATGTGAAGCTTCATCTCACTGTCAAGAGAATCTGATCAACCATCCAAGAAGACAATGTGGCTTCTGAGCATCAGAAGGCAGATGCTATGATCCTCATTCGGAGGCATATAGATCGCGCACTGCAGCGTGAATACTTGGGTCAAGAGGACCCGAGAGCTTTATGGGTTTCACTGGCTGATTGTTTCCATCACCAGAAGGACATATTCTTGCCTGGATATGACTGGCATAACATTCATTTTCAGGATTTTAAATCCGTAAACGAATATAATTCTGAGATATGCTGTATCCGGTCTCTTCTCAAGTATTGTGGGGAGGATCGCATTGAAACCGACCTACTTGAGAAGACATTCTCCACATTTCCGGCCTCGTGTATTGTCATGCAGCAACAATACAGAGAGTGGAAGTTTACCACGTTCGCGGAGTTGATCACTACTTTATTGCTCGTTGAAAAGAACAATATTTTATTAATGAAGAATGATCAATCCCGATTTGTGGGTACTAGTGCAGCACCTTTGCTTGAAGCAAACGCTGTTGCACCTCGCGATGCCAACCGTGAGTGGAGAAATAGGGGTCGTGGTAGAGGTGGAGGACGTAACCGTCCAACACATGGTGCACACCCCTATGACCGGGTCCATGGTTACCATGCCCCACGTGGTCATGGTAATCGAGGTATAGGCCCACGTGGTGGACACCCCTATGACCGAGCCCAAGATTACCATGCCCCACGTGGACGTTGTAACCGTGGACTAGGTCCACGTGGTGGATATCACACTTCTCCTGGTCCGTGTGCTCAAAACGAGAGAAACCCTGGTCCGGCCCGTCACCACCAGAATCAAAACCCACCTGACCTATGCTATAAATGTGGAGGCTGCGATCACTGGTCCCATACCTATCGTGCATCAGCCCAAATTATTGCCCAGTACCATGCTAGACTTGGTAGTCGAGCGGTTAATTTTGCTGCAGGACCAGTCCCCGCTGATACCACTCTTGCCATTGCTGATTTTCAGACTGCAGCTGGACATGATCAGGATTGAGTTATTTACATAAACATGGATATGATCGGCATTTGTGTCGTTTTTTTATTCGTATTGTTTTTTTTCTTTCATTACTATTTATGGATATTGTTTGGTGGTTCATATTTATTTTGGACTTATTTTGTTATTTGCTCGAATATTATTCAATCTATTTATTCATTTTTTAAATGTGATTGTTGATTACTTTAGTTATATTGATGGTTAGGCATGTCAAATGGTGAAGTTTGTTGTCTAGCCGACAGTGCTACTACACACACTATCCTCCGTGATAGGATATTTTTCACAAACTTAATACCTAACCACACCCCCGTCATAACTATTTCTGGCAAATCAAACTTGATTGAAGGCTCCGGAAGAGCCCAATTTATGTTGTCCAATGGTACCGTATTTACCATTGCTGAAGCCTTATACTCACGTTCTAGCAGAACGTTATTGAGCTTTAAGGATATTTGAGCTAATGATTATCATGTTGAAACCACAAAAGAAAAGAATGTGGAATATCTTTGCATAACCTCCAATTTGTATGGCCGGAAGCGTACATTGGAGAAATTGAAATGCCTCCGGAGTGGACTCTACATGACCACTATTAGAACTATTGAGGCAAATCACATAGTTAGCCGGAAGCTACCTAACCCTAGCAACTACTTATTATGGCATGACCGATTGGGACACCCCGGTCAAGGTATGATGCGTCGTATCCTCAATACATCACACGAGCTTCCCCTTACAAATAAGGACCTTGTGTTTAGTGACACACTATGCCAAGCTTGCTCATTGGGAAAATTGAACACTAGACTATCATATGAAAAGATCAATAAAGACTCTGTCCCTTTCTTGTACACAATACAAGGGGATATTTGTGGACCCATCCAACCACCATGTGGACCATTTAAATATTTCATGGTTTTGGTTGATGCATCGACGAGGTGGTCACATGTGACCCTATTGTCCACACGCAATGCTGCGTTTTCTAAACTCCTTACCCAAATCATTAAATTAAGGGCCCACCATTTGGATTATCCCATAAAGTCCATCAGACTTGATAATGCCGGTGAGTTTACATCGAAATCTTTCGATGATTATTACATGTCCCTTGGGATTGATATTGAACATCCAGTTGCACATGTTCACACCCAAAATGGTCTCGCAGAGGCATTCATTAAACGATTACAAATGATTGCACGGACTTTGGTTATGTGCACCAAGCTCCCAATTTCTGCGTTGGGCTATGCAATTTTGCATGCAGCTATGTTGGTCCGGTTGAGGCCCACTGCCACCCAACCCTATTCCGCGTTACAGCTGGTTACTGGGTACGAACCTGATGTTTTGCACTTACGCGTGTTTGGGTGCGCCGTTTACGTGCCAATTGTGTCGCCACAACGTACAAAAATGGGACCTCAACGCCGGAGGGGCATCTATGTCAGCTATGAATCCCCCTCCATTATATGTTATTTAGAACCCTTGACATGCGATCTCTTTACCGCGTGTTTTTCGGATTGTCATTTCAATGAGACAGTCTTCCCGCAGTCATGGGGAGATAAGAACGCCAACGTTCCTAAAGAACGACGTGAATTAACGTGGAATGTCTCCACTATGTCTCATCTTGATCCCCGAACCGCACAAAGTGAGAATGAAGTGCGGAGAATTCTAGATTTACAGAGTGTAGCTAATAATATGCCAGATGCTTTCTCTGATCTAGCTACAGTGACGAGATCACATATACCTGCTGCAAACATGCCTGCAAGGATAGAGTTCCTCGTAGGACGCACCGTCCCAGATGGACGGGTCGTCCCAAATGGACAAAGTATGGCCATGGCGGCTAACCAGTCATATGTCCCGGCCCTGAAGCGAGGTAGACCAATAGGTTCAAAGGATTCTCATCCCCGGAAGAGGACAAATTTGGCACAATTGAATCCCTTGGATATCACTATATCATCTGATCCATCTCATGAGATAATTCCGAATTATGGGTCTATCTTAGAAGCGACGACATTGGGGGACGCCTCAACGTCTGAACCCATTCCCGAGAATAGAGAGATCTCGGTAAACTATGCATGTTTAAATGAGATATGGAATCGGAATGATATTATCATTGATGATATATTTGTATTCGCAGTAGCTACTAAAATAATAACTAGTGATGATATCAAACCTCGCTCCGTTGATGAATGCCAACGTAGAGAAGACTGGCCAAAATGGAAAGAAGCAATCTAGGTCGAACTTGATTCCTTGACAAAAAGAAAGGTGTTTGGACCTGTAGCTCCCACACCTCCCCATGTTAAACCTGTAGGTTTTAAATGGGTATTTGTAAGGAAGCGTAATGAGAAAAACGAGATTGTGAGATACAAAGCTCGTTTAGTGGCGCAAGGATTTTCTCAACGCCCTGAGATTGATTACGAGGAGACGTACTCTCCCGTAATGGACATTATAACGTTCCGCTACCTTATCAGTTTGGTAGTTTCCGAAAAACTGAGTATGCAGCTTTTGGATGTGGTCACAGCTTATCTCTATGGGGATCTAGATACAGATATATATATATATATATATATATATATATATATATGAAAGTTTCTGAAGGACTTAGGCTATCTGATTCAAATAGTTCCAGACCACGGAACACGCTCTCCATTAGTTTGAGGCGTTCACTTTACGGATTGAAACAATCCGAACGGATGAGGTATAACCGTCTAAGTGAATATTTGATCAAATTAGGATATGTGAATAATGAATTATGCCCATGCGTGTTTATTAAGAAAACAAGTTCCGGGTTTGCTATAGTGGCAGTTTATGTCGATGACATGAATCTGATTGGTACTCCTGAAGAGATCCAAGAAACCGCTAAGCACCTGAAGTTAGAATTTGAAATGAAGGATCTTGGGAGAACACACTTCTATCTTGGCTTGGAGATCGAGCACCGTGCAGATGGAATTTTGGTCTATCAATCGAATTACATCCAGAAGATGTTGAGACGCTTTAATGAGGATAAAGCAAAACCTTCAAGCACGCCCATGATCGTCCGAAGTCTAGATCCTAAAAAGGACCCGTTACGTCCAGCAGATGACAACAAAGAGATATTGACACCAGAAGTGCCATATCTAAGTGCAATAGGCGCACTGTTGTACTTGGCTCAATGCACTAGACCAAACATTTCATTCGATGTGAACTTGCTAGCTAGATTTAACTCTGCGCCAACACGCCGCCACTTGAATGGCATAAAAGACATCTTCCGATACCTTAGAGGTACAACGGATATGGGCTTATTCTATCCCTATGCATCGAGGAATGAATCAAACCCCCTTGGTCTTCGAAATGATGCACACCTCGTTGGGTATGCTGATGCAGGTTACCTATCAGACCCACACAAGGCACGTTCCCAATCCGGTTATGTCTTTACCATTGGGAACACATCAATATCTTGGAGGTCTACGAAACAGACCTTTGTTGTTACGTCTTCGAATCATGCCGAGATTTTAGCCCTGCACGAAGCAGTTCGTGAATGCATATGGCTAAGAGCTATTACTGGGCATATTCGAAGTACATGTGGATTGAATTCCACCCATAATGAACCGACTGTTATCTACGAAGATAATGTTGCCTGCATACAGATGAAGACCGGTTTCATTAAGGGAGACAACACCAAGAATATTGCACCGAAGTTCTTCTTTAACCAACAACAGAAAGAACATCGAAAGGTTGAGATCAAGCCAATACGATCTCAAGATAATCATGCAGACTTGTTCACCAAGTCATTACCAAAGACCACATTCCAGCAGCATGTGCGAGGTATTGGTTTACATAGACTGGCTGATCTACCTAATCTGTAGTTTTCAGGGGGGGAGTCAATATCAGGGGGAGTATCCTGAAGTATACCAAGTATCCAGGAGTATACTGAGTATCCCGAAGTATATTCACATGATCATCGTGTACTCTTTTATCCTATGACCAGAGTTATTTTGTCCCATTGGGTTTTATTACCTGGCTAGATTTTAATGAGGCACATTTTGGTATGATCACCCCGCTAACAATGCATCCTGAAGATGCTATGATTTGACTCATATGCACATCTTTTCCTTTCAACCCGGGTTTTTCCCACTGGGTTCACCGGGTAAGGTTTTGGTGGAGCAACACTAATGCATTTTATCTCAAAGGCGGATTATCTACCCGTATTCCAGAAAAGACGACATCAGTTACCTCAGAAGATTCCGATGTGATCACCTATACGCATGTTGCACCCTTTTTCCTTCGACCAGAGTTATTTTTGTCCCATATGGTTTTTGTTACCTGACAAGGTTTTAACGAGACAACATATAAGTGCGTAGCCAAGCAGGACCATTATATGAAATATCCAAGGGGGAGTGTTGTAAATAGTTAAATTTTTATGTCTATTTATGTAATAGGTACTAGGGGTAGTTTTGTCTTTTTGTATTCATTAATTATCTCTCCCTATATAAGGGATAATTAATGAATACAAAAGGACAAAACTACCCCTAGTAGCTATTACATAAATAGACATAACAATTTAACTATTTACAACACTATGTATTGAATTAATTGGTAATTTTCACATATGATGATTAACACAATCTTTAATTTATTTAAAAATATGTTAAAATGCTCTTTTAATTATGATTTAAAAACTGAACTGATCTTACATGAAAAATATACGAAAATTATTATATAAGAAACCAAAACTCGAGCTAATGAAGTAAGGACAGTCTACCCTTTTTTTTTGGTAAGTAGACACCAGTCGACCTTACTAAGTCCCGATGGCACATGAAGAACATAATAATCTCTATTAGTCTATTAGATATTGTGCTTTTCTGTTTATTTTTTTTTTTTTCAGTTTTATCAAATACATGGTGATTGGTGCTTGAGATAACCCAAAAATTCTCTCAGTTTTTACGCTCTTTTATCATCAACTCAAAAATTCTGAATAGTAATTGACCATGGAGCACACAAGCACCACTCGTTCAAATCGCATCAAAGCAAGCAACCAAATCCCAACCAAAAAAATTAAAACAAAAAAGAAGTAATCATATCCAATTCCAAAATGTACATTCATCCTCCTCTTCCTCCACACCAAATTCCATGGCCAAGAATACACCTGAATAATTCCTTTGGATTCTCTACCCCCCTCTCCTCCTCCTCCGCCTCACTCACTCTCTCCGCCGCCGCCTTTCTGGTAGCCGCCAAGTCATGACTCCATATTGCTTATCTTCAACAAGAAACCCCACCACACCACAAGCATTCCTCCTCCACAAATCTCACCTCCACCTCACCAACCACCGCGCCGTTCTCTTTTCATCGACGGAAACCCACTTTCCCAAGAAAGACACAAACTTTTTCTGCCGCCAAACACCGCCGCCGGTACCCAATTATACTCTCCCACTTTTAAACCTCAACAGCTCCAAATTTTCTTACCCTTTTGCCAGCTTATCTTCTTTCGCTGAAGGCGAAAAAGAAGAGCAAACCCAAGATGCCGATGCCGAAGCAGAGCATCTTGGAAAAACAAAAACAGAGGAAAAAATGGAGTCTCACGGAATGGCTCAGGCCTTCCACATATCCTCCAGCACAGCATCGGCCATTTCGATTTGCATAGTGTTTGCCGCTCTGAGTCTTCCATTTTTCATGAAGTCTCTGGGGCAGGGCCTGGCCTTGAAGATCAAGCTCTTGTCTTATGCAACTCTGCTTTTTGGGTTTTACATGGCGTGGAACATCGGAGCCAATGACGTGGCCAATGCCATGGGGACTTCAGTGGGTTCCGGAGCTCTGACGCTGAGACAGGCGGTGTTGACGGCGGCGGTGCTCAAGTTTTCAGGTGCGTTTCTCATGGGGACTCACGTGACCAGCACGATGCAGAAGGGCATTCTTGTTGCCAATGTGTTTCAGGGAAAAGATACTCTGCTTTTTGCTGGCTTGCTTTCTTCTCTCGCTGCTGCTGGCACTTGGTTGCAGGTATAACTAATCTTTTCTTCAAATTTCAATTTACAAAGTTAAATATTTGAAATTTAATCCTTGAAAAAAAAGATAAGAACCTTATGGTTAATGATAGTTTGCCTTCAGGTTTAGGACACGAAGTTTCACTAAGTTCAGCGGTATTTCTCGGATTTGATTCTTATACAAGCCAAGTTTGAAATTCGCCTTAATAAGTCCATATCTAATAATATAATCCGTTTCTAATAATATATATATATCTATATATCTATATATATATATATATCGAAGCTCATATAAGTGAAAAAAACTACCCGTGACTCTTGGACAACAACGTAAATTAATCAAAAGTACCCATTTGCTTTTTTTAAAAGAAAGTAATTCATAAATCACGATGTTATTAGTGACCGAAAAATTTGGAAGATGCGAAGTAAACTTACGGCATAAATATTAGGTCTCGAGTTTTCCACAATAATTGGAAGTTAAAAAGCATATTCAAAAGAAAAGTTAGGAAATGTACATTTGTAATCCACCATCCCATACAAGTATACATATATGAAGTTAGCAATTGCTGTTGTATTGTTGTGTTTACCGGTTATTGTTCATGAGTTCTTCCTTAAAATCATCGGACCAAGATCTTCCTTGACGTTGGAAAATAGCAAGAGCGGGGCACTTCCATGGAACATTTCACCCAATGACATTTTTGGTCGAAAGCAATTTACTTGAATTTGAAAAAAAAAAAACAAAAAAAAAAAAATCTTGTAAGAGTTTATAAAGGGTTGAATTACTTGTTCATTGGTAAATAGTTGTGTAGTCCAAATTCAACTTCTTTCATAATATAAGAGTCTGATACTTTTATGGGTGAGACCAAATAGCTACAAAGAAACAAAACTTCGCAGCAAATGCATATTAAGAAGTTGAGTTAATCCCTTATTGCCAATTAATTTTGAAGTGAAACTTCAACCTCCTTCAAACTTAGTGATTATGTTACATTTTTCTATATGTTTTTTTTTTCGTTGTTTAATTACATGGTACATTCTTGTGTTCTTTGTTCCATCCATGACTAATTGTTTTGTGGTAGTCAGGTTGCATCATATTATGGGTGGCCGGTGTCCACAACGCACTGTATAGTAGGATCTATGGTGGGATTTGGAATCGTCTACGGCGGAGCAGGCGCGGTGTTCTGGAGCTCATTGGCAAGGGTGATATCGTCATGGGTGATCTCACCATTCATGGGGGCATTGATGTCCTTTCTTGTGTACAAATGCATTCGTAGGGTATGTTCTCCTTACTTGGAGATGGAACAGCCTTATATCATTTATGGGTATGGCGTTGCCCTTAATTATCATTAACATATAAACAAACGTCTCACATCTTTGCTTAATTAGCTTATTTGTAGAGAAACCAAAAACATAATTATAACCAAACTTAAATAAAACAATAATCAATATATTTTAGCAGTGATATTACTTATGTACCTCTATTTATTTATTATTATTATTATTATTTTTTGGCCAAAGTTCGAGATAGCAACCAAGAGTTATAAAGCTCGAACCCTATTTTCAAGAATTATAATTTACTCTGCATAATCAATGGTATTATTTGGAGTTTAATGTTTAGGAATTTACGGTTTTAAGAAATTTTGGAGAGGAGGGATGGTGATAGGAGAGTTTATGACTTAGGGTGGTTAGTCTTTAGATTTTGGATGGAGGCACAAAGCTTGAAAACTAAATCATAAACTATTAACCTAAGATATTGATAAGAGTTCAAATTTGGTGGATAAGGCTATTTTCGCTTGCTGCTGTTTGTATTTTTTTATTTTATTTTTTTTGTCTTTGTTTATCAAAGTTTAGACTAAATTATCTTAGATTATATAAAAAAAAAAATTGAGTTGTGTTTTTTACCTAAAAGTAAGATGATCAGAAACTTGGATGTGAAAAAATCAGGTGGAAAACTTTTAGGTCCGTTTAGTGAGTAGAATTTGATTAGATAACTCTTCAAATTTAATGTAATATAAAAATAGATAAACTTTTTACAACAAGAGAATTAAACAGGATTAGACATAGAAGGAAACTCATCTTCTAGATTGGACTAGTTCAGGTTTCTTCTATATCTCCGCCCCCTCCAACTCCCTTACAATGCAACAAATTCGTACTTACTCATTAATCTAATCCAATCTTGCTTACCAAACGAACCCATAGAAAGAAAAAGTCATAACCATATGCATTTGCTGATAAACTCTTTGGTGCTTGGTTCTTGGGACTAAAGTTTTTGTTCCATAGAGCATCAGGCTACATGCCTTACTGCTTCTCTTCTCGTTTCAGTATGTATACAGCGCACCGAATCCCGGGCAAGCTGCCGCTGCCGCAGCACCAGTGGCTGTGTTTGTGGGTGTAACTGGAATCTCATTTGCAGCATTTCCTCTCGGAAAAAGCTTGCCTCTTGCGGGGGTTCGTGCTCTTGCCTGCGGAGTTTCTGGGGCAGCTCTCGTGTATAGAATTATCCGAAGGCAGCTAGGTCATCTCCTCCTCAAGTCTACCTCAACATTAGAAGCAGAGCAAAAAGATGGCGGCCCCGCCCACCAGAAAAACATTGGGTTTCTTTCTGATATTGCAGGTCCAACTGGTACACAATTGGAAATAGTATACGGGGTTTTTGGATACATGCAAGTCCTCTCAGCATGCTTCATGTCATTTGCCCATGGAGGCAATGATGTGTCCAATGCAATAGGCCCTTTGGCCGGTGCATTATCGATTCTTTACGGTGGTGCTAGCGGAGGTGAGATTGTCATTCCGAATGATGTTCTGGCATGGGGAGGGTTTGGGATTGTGGCAGGTCTCACAATGTGGGGGTACAGGGTTATAGCAACGATTGGGAAGAAAATTACAGAACTGACACCAACTAGAGGATTTGCAGCAGAGTTTGCTGCAGCCTCGGTGGTTCTATTTGCTTCCAAGATGGGACTTCCGATCTCAGCCACCCATACTCTGGTGGGTGCTGTCATGGGGGTAGGGTTTGCAAGAGGGCTTAATAGTGTGAGAGCAGAAACTGTGAGGGAGATTGTGGCTTCTTGGGCTATCACAATTCCAGCTGGTGCTTTCTTTTCTGTGGTATACACATGGATCCTTACCAAGCTTTTGTCTTACATTTTATAAGTGTATATTTCAAGATAGAAAGTATGGAGAGATTATGTAAGTCATTAATCAAAACGAAGCACTTGTCTTCCAAATTGATTTTTGGAACTAATGACACTGCTTGTGCTCAAAGCCTATTGTTTCTTGAATTTTAATTTCCAGAGAAACATCAATGTATTAGATGATTCTGACAGCCAAAAGTTGTTCAGAGCAAGTACTATATCCAGAAAAAATGAAGAGAGTAATGGAATGATATTTTACTTATTACTGTATGAGGTTTTCGTTACATCTATCTCAGTATTTCCATGGAGCAACGTCTAGAAATGAACCATGTACCAGGATACAAACGCAAGTTCGATGATTTACAGAACGTCAGGGAGAAAGCTCTTGAACAGAAGTGAGACTTGGCTTGTAACGACCCGTCCCGAAATCAAGGATTAGATTAGTGACTAATCACGATTAGTGAGGCTAATCCGTGATTAGTTGAGCGAAATTGAAAGAACGATGCAAAATGACCGTTTTGCTCTTGGGCATGGGCAAAACATTGACTTTTCGTTCGAACGGTCAAATGGACTTTGACCAATGACCGTGACGTAGTTCGTGACGTCACGAGTTCATAGACAGGTGGCACGTTCAATTCCGACGTTTGAGGAAGAAGTTATGACGTTCGGAAGTTTAGGGGCATTTTGGTAATTTTAGTTAAAAGGGCCAAATGTTGACTTTTGGACTGGGGTGTTCGATGGCCGAGGGTCAAGGACCGTTACGTAGATCGGGACGATACGAATCCATAGACAGGCGGCACGTCAAATTCGGACGTTCGACGGCGAAGTTACGGTTCAAGGAAGTTTTGGGGTACTATTGTGCGAATTACGAAACGGTTGCGTTTTGGAATTTAGTGGGGCCCGGATATTTGATGGAGGCCCAATGGATGAGTGACACTTGTCACCCATCCATTGCCCACCCAAATTAACACATGCATCGACCATCTCCATTTTCTTCATTCAAACTCAAACCCGATCTCATTTCTCACCAAACCAATCCAACCCTTTCTTTTTTTATCATGCCTGAGGAACAAGAGAGTTGAGAGGGACTGAGAGGAGGTTGTTGGACGGCCAAAACCGCCGCAGACGGCGGTGTGGAGGAGGCAAAACCGAGAAGGTAATCGGTTAACCCATTTTTCCTATAATTGTCGATTTATGCATTATGGGTTGTTTTGGACGTTTGGATAAGGTTATTTAGGTTGCTAGGGACTTAATATGAAGCTTTTTAATGGGGTTTGATGGCTGTGAAGCCTGGGAACGAGAATGGAGGTTTGAACTGAAAAAGGGGAAATCAGTTTAATAGGTTTTAGTAAGTTTTGGAATGTTTTAATTACATGTTTAGGTTCATGGAACATATTTAGGAAGATTAGGAATGATTAGGGATAAAAACGGACCAAAATAAGGGAGGAACCATGACGGACCGGTCACGCCGGTCCAGGTAAACCAGCTGCATAGGAAAATCGGTTCGGACCGGTGCTGGAGGTTGAAGACGCGCGTACAGTACCCGCGCGTGGGCTTCACGCGCGTGAGGTTCTAGGGACGCGTGTGAGGACGTGGTGAGGATTTTGAGCGTGTTTTCGACACGTGAAATCTTCTATTCGATGTAACGAACATTTTGGGACTAGTTTCGTGTCGATTGGACACCGTTTCGATAATGTTCGGAGCATCAGAAGGTTTCAGATTGAGTTTAAAAATAGTTTAAAATTCCAAAAAATTACGGGACATTAGTGGGAGATTAATTAAGTAGTTAGTAACCTTCTATTACGATTTGGACAGGTTTGGGAGTCCCGGTCACGGTGATTAGCTCAGGAGAGCCGCATGGCACGCAAATCGAGGCGGCAGCTCGGACGGTCTGTGAGTGAACCTTGGTTTTCTAAATTGGTGCATGCATAATGTTTATTATAGGTTTTATTACATGTTTGGTAATGCCATGAATGCATTTGGATGTGTGGTTACGTATAGGCACGTATTTCGAGGTTTCGGCCCTATACGGTGCCTATACAGGTCTGTATTTCTTTATTGGTGTAAATGAAATGGTTTTGGATTTCCAAAAGGATAAACTCGGGTATGAGACCCATTTTGTTTTTTCTCGGGCATATGACCCTATTGATTACCTACGGGTCCGAGTCATGGTCGCAGCAGACGCTTGGTGCACGGCAACAGAGGACGTGACGCTCGCCTCCGGATTGGGATGTGTTCCTTCCGGATAGGTCACGATGCACGAATCGTGGTTGGGCAGCCTGGGGAGGCTCGACTTCGGAGTGCTCACGGTTCAGGATAGCGATCGGTGATGAATGCACCCTGACCTTGTGGTGGTCGCGTCGGTTAATTCGTTCACGGCGACATACTAGGATTGAGGGCGGTCCTGGATGGATGGTTGCACGCATCACTACGATCGGAGTCGTGACTAACCCTTAGATATCGGGCACGATGCCCAGCTGATGTCATATGTTTGGGCACAAGACCCAGTTACTTTATGGATATGATTTCGGGTCAGGGACCCTAGATGGATTTTAAAGTTCATGGCGGTTTATGGGAACCGGCATGAACCCTGGAAAGGTTATTGTGGTACATGACGGTTTATGGGAACAGGGCATGGAGGTTGTTTTGTATATGTATATATATATATATATATGAATGGTATGGATGCTATAGATCATGACGGTTCAGGGGAACCGGGCATGAATATTTATGTTATGTATATATATATGTTCATATACCTTCCTTTACTTCTATTATCTCCTCCGAGGAGGGTCGTTGGCCTGGGTGGACCCTGAAGTAGTCACGGAGCACTGATTGAGTGGGAGTCGCCCCTGTTGGGTTCCTTACTCTCAAGAAGGCTATGGTTACTATAACCTCGGGTAAGGTCAGTGGTCTGCGGACATTGACTTTGACTTTGAGAAGACTTGGGTTTGAGACTCCGGGTAGCACACGCGTAGCTTTGGAAACCGTGACAGGATTGGTTGTGTGGATTATATGTATATATGATATATATGATATGTGATGTGTGGTTGCACAGGATTTGGGCAGTGGCCCGTGTACTTGGTTTCAGTATGGATATGGTTTTGGGCTGAGTCCTTTATGGATTTGGGCAGTGGCCCGTATACTTGCTTTCATTATGGTTTTGGGCTTAGTTCCCACCTTAGGTCCATTTGGTTAAATGGTTTTCGAATGCATGCATGCTTTTTAGTGAAGGGTACAAATGTCTTTCTTATGAAATGTTTTTATAAACTGGTTGTTTTGTCCACTCACAGCTTTTAATGTTTTGACTACCCTTCAGGTTGACAACGGATGTGGACAGTAGCAGAGACCAAGATATCATATACCTCCTCCGGATACTGGCGTACTCTGATAGCCCGAGAGGGCAATGGTTGGAAATATCTCTTGCCTGACACTTCGTGTCAGATGGGAGCAGGGTCATCCCGCGTTAATCCCTGGGGGATTGGGATGGGTCCTGTCAGCGTGTATCAGAGCAAGTTGGCTTATGGGATACCCAGGACGCTCTGATACTGTCAGTGTGGTATCAGAGCGCAGTTTGCTCTATCAGAGCTACGTTTGGCTCTATCAGAGCATAGGATTGCTCGTAGGATGCTTATCAGAGCAAGTTTGCTCTTGGAGTAGTGCGCAGGTCGAGGATGTGATATCTCAATGGGCTGCAGTTCGTTATCAACCTGATAGTTAGGGTGCTGGTACGATAGTTAGTAGGATTGAATCGTGGAATATCTTGGTTCGGCATTGGATGTCGGGGTTTCCATAGTTCTGGCGTGGTTGACAATGTGGGACCCTACAGGAAGGTGAACGTAGTAGTACGTTAAATTTTGATCATGAGACGGTTAGTTGGGATCGTCTTCACGATGTCGTAGGATCGTTTTGACGGTAGTTTGGTATTGTGACCATCCGATGATCGGATTTTGTTGAGTTAAATGGATTTACTGCTTATGGCAGTTAGCGGTCAGATTTGTGGAATCCTAGTTGGATTCACGGTAGGATTGGATTGACGTCCTTGCGATGTCAAGACCGCGGAGTCGGTCAGATTGTGGAATGTACTGCGGTTGGCAGTTAGCGGTTGGGTTTAGAGTGAACCTAGGTGTGATCGTGGAACCCTACCTTTGGGGCTATGGTTCGGAAATGTGAGTTGGCGAGTGGTCTCGACTCCAATGAGACCGACTATCGGCCATGTCTGGTCTAGTCATGTCAGCTTGAGTGATGGGACTGCACTCTGCAGTCGAGGTTATACTTATCGGTTAGACCTAGTTGGTCGTCGTACTATTTTAGTTGTGATGGATTGTTGGTGCAACTAAGGTCATGGGCTACCTGGTAGACGACATTGGTTGAGTCAAGTTACGACTGGTTAGAGTTTGGTTGGACAAGTTATCAGGGTTGGTATTTGTCGATGGAATCCCTGAGTGGGATACGGAGTAGTTTGTACGATCGATTGATTCCGTTGGATGCGGAGTTTAGATCGTGATGTCTGGTGATTAGGTCTGCACGAGTCTGTGGCAGGCACTACTACCGAGAGTGGTTGTAGTTACGATTATTGGGAATCAGGGACGTTCGGGGGACGTTTCCTTTCCTCGTATGAGATGTCAGGGTGACTATACCTGGAGTTGTTGGGTATGAAGGAGGCAGAGTTTCTCCCATTCGAGTAAAGGTACAGGATTGTCGCTCGGTATAAGCGAAGATCTAGGGCTGTCTGATTTGCACAATTTGTGCTGATGCTGACAGGTGATGTTGGTGATAGTGACAGTGGTGGTACTGGTACTGGTGCTGGTACCGGTGGTTGTGATGACGGTGAGTTACGAGTCGGGATGTGACTCCGTCGAGATGGGCATATGTTCGGTATCGGTGATCTGGGAGTGGATCACAGATGGAGTTAAATTGGTGATGGACATGTTGTTGATGTCCGAGTATGTTTTTTCCAACCAGATTGGAACTTCGGAATCACGAGAGGTTGTGATTGAGGTGACGAGTGGAATGCGGGTTGTTCGCATTGGAAATGGGTATTTCGAAGTCATTAGGGTGACTTCTCGGGTTCTGCCGTGGTGGATAACAGGTGATGTCGGTTGTCACCAGTACGTTGATCGTGTATTGGTTAGTGGACCCGGATTTGTCTTGGGTCATCAGGTGGAGTTGAGTATATTGAAGTTAGGTGACTGAGATTTCTCATTCTCTACTTGGTGGCAGACGATGTCAGGTCACATGACGTGGTGAGTGCAGCGAGTGTTGTTTGCATTTACGTAGGATGGATTTTGGTGTCATCGTGATTGGATCATTCTTGATTTTCCTCGGTGGAATGACAAGGATCGATACGAGGTAATCAGTGAGAACCCACAGTCTCGACGTGTCTCGTGGTTGACTGATCTGTTTAGATGTGGGATATAGGTTGAGGACTTTGGACGTCCTGACGATCGATGATTGTGACGTCTATGATCGGATGATGCAGTGATGGATCTGGATTGTGATCTTGATGATCCAGATAGGTAGAGAGTTTATCACTTTTACTTGGATGTTTGAGTTGTGGATGTTGGGACTAAACTTCTTTTCGAGGTAAATACCGTATGGTATGTTACTCAGGCGAGTAAGTGTCCGACGAGGTCAGATTTTGTCAACCTTAGACGTGTGGATATTGGGATTGGTTTCCCTATGAAGTCAATCAAATGTATTGAGGTAATTGTTTGAACATGTTGAAGGAAAAAATTCAACAAAGATAAATATAAAAGGGGCTTCAAAATTTAATAAGGATAATAGAAATATATAAAATAAAAGGGATTAAACAAAATCAAAATCCCTAATTAGTAGGAGATAACATCAAGTGATGGATTTATCCATCAAATGCCTCACGGCAAGGTTGGAATGGAGCCTTTATTTGGATCAAGTTGGAGTCCTCATTGAAGTCCACTCCTTCAAGTAGACCTAGAATTTAGGCTATGACTAGTGTTTGACAAAAAATAAACACTAGGTTGATAAGGATGTGTAGCTAGCCATCCATATCTCCAACACATGAGTTAGCCTATATAAAAGGGCATGACAATTCAGGAAAAAAAAAAAGAAAAAAAGGGGAGAAGGGGCAGCAGATACGCAGGAAAAAAAAGGAAAAAAAAAGGCAAGTGAAGCACATAAAGGAAGAAACGAGCCTAGGCTCTTTTGTTGAAGAAAACAGTCGAAGTTTTGAAGGAAAAGGTAAACTTTGATCCTCTGTGTCTCCTTTATATTTCTTGCTACTGTAAAAAATATACAAGCCTCACGGCTATGAAGATCTTGTTGTGGTACCTTGGGAAGAGTTCGATTTGTCTTCGTTTATACAAGAAAAATTCTGCAAGAAGGCAAGCAAACAACCAAGATCAAAGGTCAATTCTTGCTTTTGTGTTCACATTGGAGTAATTTCCATTTTCTATCAAGTCAAAAAAAGTGGCATGTTGACAAAGAGAGAGCGTAGGACGTGATGAAGATTTGCATAGAATTATCTTCATACACCAAGTCAACAAAAACGGCTTGCAAGTTCAGTTAATGAATATTGATTGAAGAAGAAAAGTAAAAAGATGAGAGGCACTCACCTTCTTTATCCGCAAAGAAGGATCAAGGGTGAGAACAAGACCAATTGGACTCCTATGTTACCTGTGAAGTACAAAGAATATTAAAGAAAAGAGGAAATTCTAGTAAACCCTCATATACTAGTCTCATCTTCTCTCCGAATTCCATGTGGCATTTAAATGATGCATATAAAAGGGGGTAGCTCACCTTGAATCAGAAGAGTAGAAGAATAGTCTTTTGTTTGTCCTTCCCAAAAGGGCTTACACGCCACCTACAAGGGGGAAGGTAGGAAAACATCTTGTTTTGTCAACATTATTGGTCATAGAGCCAAGCACGGGTATAAAAATATGGATGGTTGTTTCTACTCACTTTTTGCTCAAATCCAATGAAGAAACAGAAAGGACGAATGCCACCCTTTGTCCCCTGGTCTTGCGCACGCTTTCAAGGATGGAACAAAAGGAGAGAGGAGTGTTTTGGGCAAGAAAAAAAAACCTTTGTGTAAAACTGCAATAGACTCAGCATGAAGAAAGGAGGTTCACGGCAATAAAGAAGCAGGATGCCAGACTTTGTTCAATGGAGGATGCCTCAGATCTTCGCAGATATCTAATGGACACCAAGCTTCACTCTTTATATGATTCAATCATCAAAAATCCTTATTCAACATGAATTGGATTTTATGGGATTCATATTTAATTAGAATTGAGATTCTCAGGGACTTCAAATGCAACTCAAGGACCTCAGCTTCCTTGTCCAAGCTAAATTTGAAAATTAATCTTCGATGTCGCTGGATTTTCGAAATTTAGGCCCAATGAATTCGGAATTCTACCGGGCCAAAATTCATAATTCGTCATGGGCTTTCAAAAAAGGGGGGAAAAATGACAAATAATTTTTTTTGCCCATGATGGTATGGATTGCGGATGTTGGTGGATCACTCGTAAAAGAGATGTTAGTCGTGCTCATTGTCCACACATGAAATTAGTAGGACCGAATCATTTACCGTATCATGGAAGAGAGTTTCGCAAACTGCGGAAAGAAAAGCGATAATGCTCGTGGTGCGGTGAGGATAATCTCAAATGAATTCAAAAATAATTCTTAGCAAAAAAGTGAAGGCATGCAAAAGCATGCACAAAAACATGCAAAGCCATGCACAAAAAAGTGAAAGCTACATACAACAAAAGATGGGAGCATGTGACAAATTGATGAAGCCAATAGACTTTTGATGATTTCTTTAATTTCTCTCCATTTCGGTCAAAGAAGGGTGCAACAAGAGAAACACAACTTTTGGGCTAGACTCCTTGCAACACGTCACCTGCCAAGGAAAGAATGAATGGCATGGTATGGCATGTCAATTAGTCCAATGAAAGTTATGCCCACATGTATGCTCCCATCATGTCGATGAAGATGGAGGAGGACAAAACTGCAAGCTTTTGTCGTACAATTGAACCAGCATTCTTGCAAAAAAGATCAACTCACCAACAATCGATATTTGATTGTCAAATAATGGGTTCAAAGTCTCAAGTTCACAAATCACGAATTATCGAGTTTAAATCCAAAAAATGCTCGTCAATTTGTAAATCAAATTCAGGTGGCACAGAATTGTCACAGAATTTTGGACGGGTCATCTACCCATTCAATCCTAAATTTCCAAGTTCCAAAATTCGTTCCAGCACCAAAACCAATGAACTACGCCGGTTTGATTCCCGCGAAGGGATACGTAGGCAATCTAAAAATTTAGATGCAACCGCAAGTCCAAACAGAATCCCTGGTTTAATTATCTTAACCAAATTCGCCCCAAACTTTTCCTTGCTAAATTCAATTCAAATAACACCATGGCCAAATAAGCCCCAAATACTACAATTACCATCCAAATTCTCTAAAAAAAAAAATCAATGAACTACGCCGGTTTGATTCCCGCGAAGGGATACGTAGGCAATCTAAAAATTTAGATGCAACCGCAAGTCCAAACAGAATCCCTGGTTTAATTATCTTAACCAAATTCGCCCCAAACTTTTCCTTGCTAAATTCAATTCAAATAGCACCATGGCCAAATTTCCAAATCGAATCCCTGGTTTCTCTAACCAAATTCATCCAAACAGTCATACACTAAATCAAATACATCTTTTCATATTTTAATGGGTCAAATTCTCTCATTAAAAATTCCAGAACTACGCCGGTTTGATCCCTCTAAGGGTACGTAGGCAATCTAGATTATTCTAGATGCAACCACCCCCTCTAAATAAATTCTTACTTCTTTGAAGTTAATTCTATTTTTTTTAAATAGCCAAACACATTTTTTTTAATGGGTCATTCACTCATTAAGAATCCTGGAGCTACGAGTGGCTTGATTCCGGTGACGGATACGTAGGCAGCCTAAGGTTTGACTTAGGTGCAGCTGCAAAATTTAATAGGACACCATTTTGTTATTTCTTTTGAAGTTAGAATCAAAGGGTTTCTTCCGACAACAAGGAAGTATAATTAAGAGGCAATTATGCTTTGGATGGGTCGTACCTTAAATATAATAAAAACCATTATTGTTTACGCAGTGGTGGTGAGATTATGTTACGGAACAAAATTTTCCCCAATAGAACAGGTATCCGATAGGTTTGGATATAGTACGTCTCGGTAGACGTAAACAAGATTTCGGGTTTTGGAATCGAATTTCTGGATGACGATTTAGGATTTAATTTTGGAACTTGAAAGTGGATTTCTGGATTTGGGTTTTGGAATCAGATTCTGGGTGACGATTCAGGATTTGATTCTGGAGCTTGACAGTGGATTTTCTTTTATGGATTTGGGTTCGGAATGGTTATTCCAAATGCTAGCTTAGGAATGATGATTTCAAAATCGGACTTGGACATGGATATGGATATGATTTCTGGGTTTGGATTCTGGATTTCTTACCAAATTGCGGATTCGGATTTAGATTTGGAAATGGATGATGGTGGTTGGAGTTTCGATTTGGCTAATACTGGATTGGATAGATGGACTCCATTATAGAAACGTGATTGGCTATGACCTAGATGGTTATAGGTTGATTGATGGGTAGATGTACGTACCTTGTACGTAGTTCGAGGTATGATACCGGGCAGACTTGTCGTACCTGGTGACGGTATATAGGTTATACCGTGGGTACGTTGGTGAGCGTATTGGTAATCGGATTAGTTCTGATACCATTGGATTAGTTGAGGACTTGAACTGGACATTGGATACTGTGCATTGGGTCATAGTATTTCTGATGGGTCCAGTTACACACAGGTCGAGTATTTGTTGGTATGTGTATACTCAGGTTGAGTAAGTTGGTTGTCGGTGTAACCACAAGTGAGTATAGTGTCATTTTTCGACTGACGACTGTCAAGTGGTGACAGTTTGTCGGAGGTGTCAACAAGGATCGTTGAGTGAGGTCTGATGACTCCCGGTGGGAGTAGATATCAGGATAGTTTGGTGATTGAGGAAAGGAAGCTTCGAGTGTTTGTGTCAACGACTTGGTAGATTTGACAATTAGTGTCAATTCGGAACGTATGACTACTGTTATTCGACGTGGTCGAGGGTAGCCGTTGTAACGAGAGTGTTAGTGGTACGTCTGGGTGCAGACGAGTATTGATTGGGTTAGTTAGTGTACTAGTATACACGTGTCGTGAGATTTAATTATTTCCATGTGGTGGATGTGGAATCAGGATAGTTGGAGTTTCGAGAACGGAACTAAATTAAGGAGGGAAGAACGGTTGGAATTAGGTCGGTTGGAATTTCGAGGTCGAAATTAATTAAGGAGGGAAGGTTGTAATGACCCGTCCCAAATTCTAGGATTAGATTAGTGACTAATCACGATTAGTGAGGCTAATCCGTGATTAGTTGAGAAAAATTGGAAGAACGATGCAAAATGACTGTTTTGCCCCTGATCATGGGCAAAACATTGACATTTCGTTCGAACGGTCAAATGGATTTTGACCAATGACCATGACATAGTTCGTGACGTCACGAGTTCATAGATAAGTGGCACGTTCAATTCCGACGTTTGAGGAAGAAGTTATGATGTTCGGAAGTTTAAGGGCATTTAGGTAATTTTGGTTAAAAGGGCCAAATGTTGACTTTTGGGCTGGGGTGTCCGATGGCCGAGGGTCGAGGACCATTACGTAGATCGAGACGATACGAATCCGTAGACAGGCGGCACGTCGAATTCGGACGTTCGACGGCGAAGTTAAGTTCAAGGAAGTTTCGGGGTACTATTGCACGAATTACGAAACGGTTGCGTTTTGGAATTTAGTGGGGCCCAGATATTTTATGGAGGCCCAATGGATGAGTGACACTTGTCACCCATCCATTGCCCACCCAAATTAACCCATGCATCAACCATCTCCATTTTCTTCATTCAAACTCAAACCCGGTCTCATTTCTCACCAAACCAATCCAACCCTTTCCTATTTTATCATGCCTGGGAACCAAGGGAGTTGAGAGGGACTGAGAGGAGGTTGTTGGACGGCCAGAACCGCCGCAGACGGCGGCAAAACCGAGAAGGTAATCGGTTAACCCATTTTTCCTATAATTGTCGATTTATGCATTATGGGTTGTTTTGGACGTTTGGATAAGGTTATTTAGGTTGCTAGGGACTTAATATGAAGTTTTTTAATGGGGTTTGATGGCTGTGAAGCCTGGGAACGAGAATGGAGGTTTGAACCGAAAAAGGGGAAATCGGTTTAATAGGTTTTTGTAAGTTTTGGATTGTTTTAATTACATGTTTAGGTTCATGGAACATATTTAGGAAGATTAGGAATGATTAGGGATAAAAACGGACCAAAATAAGGGAGGAATCAAGCCGGACCGGTCACGTCGGTCCAGGCAAACCGGCTGCACAGGAAAACCGGTGCTGGAGGTTGAAGACGCGTGTATAATACCCGGGCGTGAGGTTCTAGGGGCGCGTGTGAGCACGTGGTGAGGATTTTGAGGGTGTTTTTAACACGTGAAATCTTCTATTCGATGTAACGAACATTTTGGGACTAGTTTCGTGTCGATCGGACACCGTTTCGATAATGTTCCCAGCATCAGAAGGTTTCAGATCGAGTTTAAAAATAGTTTAAAATTCCGAAAAATTACGGGACTTTAGTGGGAGGTTAATTAAGTAGTTACTAACCTTCTATTACGATTTGGACAGGTTTGGGAGTCCCGGTGACCGTGATTAGCTCGGGAGAGCCATATGGCACGCAAATCGAGGCGACAACTCGGACGGTCTGTGAGTGGACCTTGGTTTTCTAAATTGGTGCATGCATAAATGTTTATTATATGTTTTATTACATGTTTGGTAATTCCATGAGTGCATTTTAATGTGTGGTTACGTATAGGCACGTATTTCGAGGTTTCGGCCCTATACGGTGCCTATACGGGTCGGTCTTTCTTTATTGGTGTAAATGAAATGGTTTTGGATTTCCAAAAGGATAAACTCGGGTATGAGACCCATTTGGTTTTGTCTCGGGCATATGACTCTATTGATGACATACGGGTCCGAGTCGTGGTCGCGGCAGATGCTTGGTGCACGGCGACGGACAACGTGGCGCTCGCCTCCGGATTGGGATGTGTTCCTTCCGGAGAGGTCACGATGCACGAATCGTGGTCGGGCAGCTTGGGGAGGCTCGACTTTGGAGTGCTAACGGTTCAGGATAGCAATCGGTCATGAGTGCACCATAATCTTGTGGTGGTCGCATCGGTTGATTCGTTCCCGGCGACATACTAGGATTGAGGGCGGTCATGGATGGATGGTTGCACGCATCACTACGATTGGAGTCGTGACTAACCCTTAGATATCGGGCACGATGCCCAGCTGATGTCATATGTTCGAGCACGAGACCCAATTACTTTATGGATATGATTTCGGGTCAGGGACCCTTGATGGATTTCCAAGTTCATGGCGGTTTATGGGAACCGGCATGAACCCTGGAAAGGTTATTGTGGTACATGACGGTTTATGGGAACAGGGTATAAAGGTTGTTTTCTATATGTATATATATATATATGGCATGGATGCTATAGATCATGACGGTTCAGGGAAACCGGGCATGAATATTTATGTTATGTATATATATATATATATATATATATATGTTCATATACCTTCCTTTACTTCTATTATCTCATCCGGGAGGGTCGTTGGCCTGGGTGGACCCCGGAGTAGTCACGGAGCACTAACTGAGTGGGAGTCGCCCCTGTTGGGTTCTTTACTCTCAGGAAGGCTATGGTTACTATAACCTCGGGTAAGGTCAGTGGTCTCCAGACATTGACTTTGACTTTGAGAAGACTTGGGTTTGAGACCCCGGGTAGCACGCGCGTAGCTTTGGTAACCGTGACAGGATTGGTTGTGTGGATTATACGTATATATGATATATATGATATGTGATGTGTGGTTGCGCAGGATTTAGGCAGTGACCCGTGTATTTGGTTTCAGTATGGATATGGTTTTGGGCTGAGTCCCTTCTGGATTTTGGCAGTGGGCCGTATACTTGCTTTCATTATGGTTTTGTGCTTAGTTCTCACCATTGGTCCATTTGGTTAAATGGTTTTCGAATGCATGCATACTTTTTAGTGAAGGGTAAAAATGTCTTTCGTATGAAATGTTTTTATAAACTGGTTGTTTTGTCCACTCACAGCTTTTAATGTTTTGATTGCCCTTCAAGTTGACAACGGATGTGGACTGTAGCAGAGACCGAGATATCACATACCTCCTCCGGATCCTAGCGTACTCTGATAGCCCGAGAGGTCAAAGGTCGGAAATAACCCTTGTCTGACACTTCGTGTCAGACGGGAGCAGGATCATCCCGCGTTAATCCCGGGGGGATTGAGATGGGTCGTATCAGGGCTCCCATCCCAGTCCTCTGCATGATCTTGTCTTTCGGAAGTGGGGGAATGAAAGGCATCTTTCCTTTAATGCCTTTTCTCCTTAAACGTCTTGACCAACTATCCTTGGAGACATAATATTCTTTAGCAGAGCCAACATAATCATCAGTATCAGAACCTCCTGCATCCATACTGATCTTGCCATCTGAAGTGTCCTCTTTGCCTTCACAGGGTTCTTTGGCTTTCGCTTTCTTCTGGTGTTTACGCATAAGTTTCTGAGCGGTAGTAAATGGAGCTATATAATACTTCTGACTAGGCAACAGGCTATCCTCTGGTCTTAAAAAGGGGTCCTGAGGGTTTTTGAACACTTTCGGGCGAGCAACACATATCCCAAGATGCTTGTCCATCAACCGAGAAGCAGGAACTGCATTCTGATACAGCTTCTCCCGCCCACCTGTGTGAACAATCCTCACAAAGATATTCTTCAACTGTAAACATAAGTCCAGTGATATGGAAGTGCCTACTTCCGTTATTTCAGATCCTTCATCTTTGTTTGGTGATGGTCCTATCAACTCCTTGTTTATTTTAGATTCACCGTCAACAGGCCAGGCTAGGCCTAACAGGTGGAGGAACCTCTTCAGCATAGCCACAATTCAGAGTAGCCTCACCGAAATGTTTCAACTTTCAACATAGCTCGGCGGTGCGGATTGAGAGCACTCTTCAATATTATTAAGCATTGACCACCGCGAGAAGTCCCCTTCCTCATGGCCGGCTCTCCTAAATATAATATGTCCTCATGTCACACTAAGTTGTGATGAAACCAAGGCTCTCTCATAGTTGCAAAGATGAAAGGAGGAGCTGTTTCTTTATCATTGTTGGATGTGAAAACCAAAGTGAGACACAAATGAACAATATTAAAAATCCAAATCAGGTCTCAAACTTGATTTACCAATTTGAACTTGTGCTGACACATCCTTGTGCTTGTATCATATTCCCATAGGCCTGAGAAAACCTGCCTTTCTAACTTCTTCAATCTCCCGCTGATCCAGTTGTTATGGAGAACCACACAGCCCTGCTCCGCACACGCTGCTCTCACATTTTTTCTCTTCCACAGGTCCCGATATGCACCATTGGGGAAGAGATTTCGGTCTAAGAAATTGACTGTCAGATTTGTTTCAGGTTCCAAGCATCTATCGTCACCTACACGATTGGAACCCCCTTCTCCGCATAGTGTGTCATAGAAGCTTGGCTGCTCAGATAGACCCGAAGTTGCAGCGTGTGCCACCACTTTCTTCATAGCATCAATCGTTGAACCATCAGAGCGAGCAAAGTAAAAGCCAGAGTTCAAACGCCTAGGTAAGTTAATTGGTCCTGCATACATAGGAAGCCATACGTGTTTAGGGCACCGGAAAAGAAGAGTGACCAATTACATAGGACATGCATAGAACAAGTACCTTTTTTGTTGAATTCATCAGACTGAGCTGCAAAAACAGCAGGGCCAAAAGAGTAGAGCAATGGCAGTGGATTTCGGAACCAATATACATCCACATCACTGAGAAGCACATTGTAACCCAGCGTCAGTATCTTCAAAACCATTCTGGACTTCACTTTGGTCACCCTCTGAAAGCATTTGGTTCCAAAGTGGCAATCACCGAAGCTAATATTTCTTGGAGCTAATGGATCCCTGAAAACTGGCAGGCCCTAAAGGAATCGGAAGCAGACCGTCAAAATTATGAACACATTTGGAGATCAATCTCAACTTTCAAAATATTTGAATTTTTATCTGAAGTCAGCCTGCTCGAAGGCATACTCCGAGTTCTTTTATTATTATGTATAACTTATATACACATTCAATTGAGACAAAAAGAGAACTGGCAAGAAATGAACAAGATTTAAGTGAACTACCTGCAAGACAGAGAACTCATATATCTCCGGGTCGAGGGCACAAATGATAAAATTTGTGATATGCAGTTGGCGCAATCTACACACCCAGCTCATTAGCATGTCCTTGTAACTATATCCAGCCGTAGCAAGCACAATTGTGTTGTTTTCGTCTGCATTTAATGGCAGAAGTGTCTCTAAGGAGAATGGAAGGTCTAATGGTTTTGAACGCTTAGTTGGAACCATCATTCTGCAATCGGATAACTGGCCTAGTGTTTTTAAAGCCTCCACCCCAGCCGATGTTTTCTTATTCCACCAGGAACGCAATATCCTTCCTTTCCATAACCTCCCTGCACTTTGATATATCGTCGGACAAACAATGTTTTCCGTTCTGTTGACAAAAGTATATTGCCCGTCATATTTCAAAAGTTTTGGCAGGCTAGGATAATTAGGTTCGTGATAAGACAAGGATCCATATAGTGCCCCAATATGAGAATTTCCGGCATATTCCCAGCTTCTTTCATAACTTGAAGCATTGGAGACTCCAACATCCCTGTTAGTGTGATGCTCCGGATCAATCAGATAGATGCTTGAGGCCGTACAACTGGCATCTAATACGTGCCTAAGCTCAGATGAAAAGGCCTCATTAACAAGCCACCTGTTGTGCACCCCCTTCCCATACAAGAAAGGAGGAAGGACTCCAGAATGAAGGGGAAGATCTCCGTTATTCCACGCCATAAGCAACTTCCCTTCACAGGGAGTCCACTGACAACTCTGACTAAAAAACTCCTGCAGCTAATGGAAGAGAGCACATTATCAATGGAGTTGGCCTGAAAGGATGTCATATTTCAACCAGGGATAAATTATTTCATACCTCCCGTGTTTTCATCAATTTACCAATCTCTCCTCGCCAATGTTTTCCATCCTCGTCCAAGTAGAACGGGAAGGAGGACACATTTCGTGATGAAGCAATTACAAGCCAATTATGGTCAAGTTTGTAAGCATAATTCAGGGTGGAAATGAAGTCAGGTAAAATAATGGTTTCAGGATCAACCATCACAGAAATGTCTGACAAAAATGACCGTGATCTTGCCATCATCGAATGAAAAAAGGGGGTACCGAGGAACCTAGACCGATACAGACACATATCAGGCAATAAATACATGTATGATAGCTACAAGCTCCAACAACATTACCTTTTAAATATTTCCTAAGCACGAAATAGTGCTCAAATACTAACTCCTTGAATAACAAAATAGTCAATACTCTTCATTTCTCAACTTCTAAGTTTACTTCTTCTTTTTTTCAGTCTTTCTGAATTGAATCAATAAACAAAAGTTCAATAGTAACACAGACCAAGAAAGGATAACACAAAAGAGGTTTCATTGCATTCAAGTACAGTAAATGAGCTAGAAATTAATGAAAAAGATTTTGGCTTACGTGAAATCAATGTTGGGATCGATGACAACCCGCGAACCAAATGATCCGGCGAAAAAAACAACAGAAGGGTCTTGGCTGAACAACACAACTGTAATCTGTGTGGACAAAGCAAGCCATGAGCGGACAGCCAGACTCTGCCTATCGCCAACAGACCCAGTAAACGGCCTAGGCGCTGAAAATATGGTGATCCTGAGAGGGCGCGAAACCCCGAAACCTCGCTGAATAAGTTTGGGCCTCATGATCTGATCCTTAAGGGAAGGAGACCATTGAGTGGCATAGAGGGAGAGACCAATGAATAAGAACCCAGATAGCCAAATTGACCACAGACACCATAACCCCACTTGAAATGCCTGCAAAACCCAGAAAACAATATTGAAGAAAGTGTTTTGATAAGAATGAAAAAGAAAAATGAAAATTGTAAGAAGCAGGGAAGAGTGACCTTCATTGTTGAGAAGAATGAAAGAATGAAGCAATGGTAGGCTTTTGGTGTAGTTTATCTCAGCATATACAGGAGAGGGAATGAAAATGAAATTGAAAATGAAAGTTTGGAACTTTAACTGAAGCAGAAGAGAGTTGGGAGAGTAACGAACGCACCAGGCAGCCAGCGTCGTTCTCAAGAAGGACAGAGGCCGTGCGGGATCCATGTGAGTTGTGAGACTCGTCGTCTTCTGCACGTCATGTTCCATTTCAATCTTCTATTCTTCACCCACCGTTTTTCCATTTGATTGGCCTCTTTCTTCAAACTGTGCTCAAACAGAGTCAACGAAACCATGCTGCATTGCTGACGGCGCAGTTTAGGCAAATGAACCTTTTCTTTTCTATTTGTTAAAAAATAAAAATCTGTATCTGTTCTTTTCTCATCACTAGAAGTAGCGCTCCAAAGTCCAAACCAGTGGACGGAAGTTTTGGTTAGAGTCCAGCTCAATCCCAGTTTGAGGTCTATCCGTCTGTGTTGCCAATTTTTTTCTTCACTGTGTATTCTAGCTAATTTAAAATTACTCTCTCGTTTGCACTCGTATGGCATTTTACATACAATTAATTTTGATATTTCCTCAAACGAAGGGGGGAAAAAGTACATTCAATTTACAGTCATCATGCATCACATCGAACAAATTAACGTGTTGATTGTTATCCCCTGGAGTGCTAAGGTAACAAATTAAGAAGCGCTGGTAGGAAGCGAACAAATTGTAATCAGTTTTTTTCTTTTTCGTTTTGGTCACATGTAATAAGTTTTTCTTATAATTACATGGTAATAATTAATATCATACCTCCCTTATGAAATTCAAAACTGAGATCGCCTACTAGGCCATAGAAAAAAATCCCACAAAATGCAAACGCATTAGCTGGTCGTTATTCGAGTTTCGACACACAATTACCGCAGCCTTGACCCTTTGAAAATTCAGCAAGCATTCGCTGTATAAAACTAGAAACATTCAGTTTCCGGTTGCCCCCGCACCAAGCAAGTAGTATCGGTAGCTGCCACCGATTCCGATTATGTACGAAGACTTCCGGCAGCCAATTACCACATCCGCGTAGACTTACACTTAACTCCAAGCGTTCTACTCTGGGACGAATTATGAATGGAAAGAAAGGCATCAATTTTTCTGTTTCTTTAGTCGGCATGAACTGAATGACATTTGATCAATACATACAGATTATGTGGGTCACAACTCAACTAAATCAAGAGGCCACAAAACTGTGATTATCATTCCTACAAAACTACCAACACCTCATACACATCACTAACTGGCATCAAGCTGTCGCGCCCATTATCTTCAACATCCAGAGCAACACAAGTATACTACTCTCAACTGCAGTAGCCACATTGTACCCACTGTATTTGATGCGCAACTCAGTTCCACTGTCCTATCAGACATCTAGACTAGACCTTCCTCCAATCATCTCTGCCGCCGCACAGGTGATCTGGATCTTGACCTTCTTCCTCTGCATGGGAATTTTACAGTTTAAAACAGACCAGACAATGATTAGAGTTGTTAAAGCGGAAGCCTGGCAATATCACCTGAGTTGCTTATTGATAGGAGTATACATGTCTGAAAAATGAGACACAACAAAGATTTCATGGCAACATACCTGTTTGCATCAAGAGAAGAGTAAGGAGAATGCCTGCGCTGAGAATGCTTGCTATGTGGAGACCGCGAAACTTGTCTAGAAATGAAAATATCCATGATACTAATTTGGTGAGTTATACATACATGGCTTAGAAGAGAAATGCTCAGCCTTGTGCAGAGTCAAAATTTTACTTGATAGGGAGTGGCCCATTAGAACATGTTATTCGACTTCTAACGACTATGTAAAGAACCTATATGACCAAGTCATAATTCCCACAAGGGACTCTAAAACCAGAAGGTTAAAGCTTTTCTCTTGTACGCCTCTACTAAGTTTATCTGAATTAGACCCAAGACAAGTCCTAACAGTAAAATCGACAAAGGCAGCATAGAATAAAAACAGGAACCCACTTTCCACAACTGTGTTCTTTTCGGAAGTAGCATTCCATGAAAGGTAACCAAGATCCAAATGAGTGTTCATATACAGTACAAGAATGTCTATATGCAACTCAATTCTACACGGTTACTTAACAATATACAATGACCAGAACCATGTATATGTTTCACTTTGATTCCTAATTCAGTTTTAATTCGGATATTGTAACCAATTCAAAATAAAAGAGACACAACTTATAACCTCAAAATGTTATGTCAGTCGAATCACTTAGATAACATGCATTTGAAGTCAATGCATGACTTGCTAAAAGACTTAGAAGATTATACACAAAAAAGGAATTGGAAAGGAACAAGGTCAATGCAATCCAATTGACAAAAGAAGATATCCTGATATACTGCATAGCATCAAAAATACACTAACTACAAAAAATAACAATAAAAGGTTAATCTCACACAAAAATCACACTGGAACAATATCAAAACCTAGATGAACAGATTAAGTAAAAGAAGGTACCACGTAGGGTTTGAAATCAGTTTAGTTTATTTCTTCCATCTTTTGCATTAACTTGCTATTTTTTCTTCATATAGAGAAAAGTGTTTCTATACATATTATCAACTTCCTTTTTACAGAGTTAATGAAATCACAAAGTTTGGACCTTATGATGCAAACAGAGATAAACAATGAACAAAAAATTTGAATAAAGGGTACCTTCTCCTAGACCTGACAGGTGATGGTGATAAGTTACGTCTCCTTGAATGTAGCTTCCTGCAGCACACAACTTCATATGAGCCACAAGATAACATAAACAGAGGAGAAGGAGAAATAGTTAGAAGTTCAAAATGAAGGACCTTTTAGAATCATCAGAAGCTTCATCACTTGAATCATCAGAGGAGCGTCTTTTCTTGTGCCTGCTTGAGTCGGTAGAATGTTTATGTCTTGATCTATCATCCTCCTTATCCTTTGTCTGTTCTCTTTTTCTGTTTCCATCTTCTTTAGCACTAGCCCTCCGGGGTCTCTCTGTTTCTCTTCTGTCCTTGACATCAGCATGGGAAGACCTTTTTCTTGATTCAGATTCCTGTGCCTTTTCTCCATGCTTGACACTTTGCTCTTTCACTTTTTCTTTTGAGCCGTTCCGGTCATCTATCCTCTCCTTTCTCGGATGCCTGTCATCCTGCTCCCTACGCTTCCCATCACCCTTCTCATCTTTCCTAATCTTACCACTCTCTACTTCATTATTGAAGCCTTTCACAGAATTCTTTTTACTCTCATGTCGATCAAGCTTATCAGCGTCCATCCTGGACTCCCTACCTTGGAAGTCATCTTTAGATGTTTTTTTGGGATAGACATTCTCTTTGGGTAGTCCAGATTCCAATACGCTTGGAGTAGCATTCAACCTAGAGGCAGCAGTTTCCTCCAGCCGATTTTTATTAACATTACTTTCATCATTCATATGTCCACGATAGCTAATATCACTAACTGCAGCAGTGTTATTATATCTGGACTCAATTGAATTAGTTTTACCCAGATCACTTGCCGAAACTGTCTTACTTCTACTGTGCTCATCAAGCTCTACCAAAGAACTGTTATTTGTGGTGGCATGATGCCTATCATTTGAAAACATTTTGACAGTTGACTGCGAAAGAATACCATCTTTCCCTGAATTTGGCATAGCAGACCTCTGAACATCATCATCTCCCTCTCCATCATCATCTTCATCATCATCAGTAGCGTAATTTGCAAGACCCAACACATTACCAGATGAAATAGATCTAGACTTTTCAATGACATCTTCCATCTCAGAAACCTTAGACTTAGCTGAAATTAGAACCTTTGCAGAAGCCCTAGGACCTGAAACTTCTGGGGGAGATGACAGTACCTTATGGTTTGAAGTGGGTGTTCTCTGTTGGCCTGTAACAAATGAAATAATCAATTAACTTTGTTTCTTTTTTAAGAAAAGAGAAAAAACACTAGACTAAACAAGCAACTTTTTATACTGAAGCACAAATATAAGACCCTGCAATTATGGTACAATTACCTTCAAGTGTCATATCATCTTCAGCAAGAACTTTTGTAGCAATTTCATCAAACAGTTCATCAGTAACCTGTCCAAAGACATGTAAATTAAACATACAATAGAAATGAGTTAATTATGTAGTCTATCACTTTCTAAACACTACAACCTTGAGGAGAACTTCAGTAAGGATACGCTTTATTTCCTGGTTAATTGCTGCAGTCCTAGCTGCTTCCACTTGATCCTACAAAACAAAAAGATATGGCATGGAAAATCCCAAAAAAAAAAAATGAACTGCACCAAATAGCTATTATCACGGATGAATAAGAGAAGGAAAAAATAAATCAGAACTGCATGTTTCAGCAAGAGCAGTTCACTAGAGGGGAGTGGGGCTTCATATGTAAAATGATCATATGCAGGAGAGAGAAAAAAACCTCGTCATCCTCTTCTTCAGCTGATCTAGAGGAATCGATGCTCTTGCTGTCGACTTGATCACCCTTTCCAAAAGATCTATCAATACCTTCACCTTCAATAGATTGTGTTTCCTCCTTAGGATGGCCCATAGACGAACTTGTGATGACTGTTTTCTTAATTTCCTCTCTGAGCCAATTAGGCACCGCAGCCTAGCATAAATTTCAGGAGATTATAGTTCATAACAGTCATGTCATTCACCACAATATATTATCAGTGACAAACTTTTACCTTTTTGGGGCGCTCAGAAACTGGTGAAACTCCATATGCATCAACAGCGAATGCTGCAGTTCCTCCAGTGAGACCAAAAGGAGGACCAGCAGATGGAATTGTTGTCTGAACGCTCGGTCCAGGAAAACTGCTAAATGGAGGTGGAGCCAGGCCAGGAATAGGAGAAGGCATTGCCATGGAAGGGTCATGCTGCAGAATGAAACAAATGTCAGCATATTAAGGCCTTCGAATGAAGAAAGACTCATGAAATCAGAATTAACACCTGTGCTCCTGACGGAAGTGAATGAACTGGAAGATAGCCAGCACCAGGTGCAACAGAAGTAACCCAGGTATTCATGGTAGGCACCGAGGTTGTGGGCTCAGCACCTCTTATAGTTCCATGTGAATCATGATAAGCATAGCTGGACTGCGTGTGTGGACTATGATCAGAATTAAATCCGGGCGCAAACTCCAAAGGCTGGTCAGCAAGATTGGTTGTTGGATCAGCAAACTGGCTGCTATATGCAAAGGGCTGTGATAGCTGCATGTGATTTTTTCCATCTTGAGCAGAAGTACCTTCATTGCCTGCCATTCAAGCAAGTAGTCAAACAGAAAATCCAAAGACAAAATCATGGGGAAAAAACCTTGGGAGAAATAATGGTCCAAATTGGCTACTAAGAATCCAATCCCTCGGGTTATGTCCGCAAATCCTCTAGGATACGCCAATAGAGCATAGAGAAGTAAACAGCTACAATCTTACTCCCTTTTGGACAACAAATACTAGAAGTTAAGAGCTATTTTCCCTCTAATCTCAACAGAAGCTGATTAAGAAATATTACAAGAAAAGAGAACTCCAAAAACCCACTTAAATTTCCACGAATCCAACTCAGAACATCTGTACAAGGGAGACGGAGTTCTTGCCAACATTTATTGCCTGGGTGCAGTAATGTAATGAATGCTACTCTTAAAAAACTCAAGTTCTTAGGACATGGGAAAACAATAATTTTATATTCTAACATCCCCAACTTATGTTGGTATCTATGCACTTGCTAACTCAAGAGATGAAAATCGTAATTAGAAGGTAACTTGCTAAAATTAACAAGCTCTGTTGATTCATCACTAACTTCAAAAGTTTATTTGTTGTGGGCCAACAGTCATTCGACATTCTACCAATTCTTAGGTATCATAAATATCAGAGAGGTCATGCAATTATACATGCAAGAGAGTTTGAGTAATGTACTGTGCCCTTTTCCCTATTAATATAGCCACAGAACAAGATTTTTATGATGTAAATTTCACATCCCGAAAATTATCATTATCAATATTTGTTTGCAAAGAATCAAGATGGAGAATTAAATTACTGTGACTAATGATCTGTATAGAAGATCCTACATTGGTATTATAAAAAGTAACTCAGAATGTAGAATTAAAAAGTAAAATTGAGTTCCTTAACAGCAGTTGTAGAGCACATGCTTCACATGCAAAGCCAATACCATGTGAATTATTACCTGTAATAGAAGAATAACTAGAAGGTACCTCCTGCTGATGAACAGATGAATTTTCAGATAGGTTTCCTTGATGATGAAACGCAGCATTTGTTTCCCCAGCTGGCATTCCATCTCTGATAGCATAATGAGCATATGAAGATAGTTCCAAGCTCATAGATGAAGTCTCCTGGGGATGAATTCCCGGTGGGTGGTGTGTTGGAGTGCCTGAAACTGAAAACTGTGGATAGCTAGATGCAGAAAGTGACTGGTGCTGAGTTCCAGAATAATGAGAGTCCATGCTTTGGGGATACTGATCATGATACTGACTTTGTCCTTCTATTCTGCCTGGCGGAGGGAACTGCAACTGCTGATGTTGATTCTCCATGGTTGTTTGGCGATTCGCCCATGCCTTAGCCTTGGCTTCCAGATCTTCTAAATTATTATTGGCTACTACTATAAAACAATCAAATGTGATCCAATGGCATTAATTGTGGAAGCCCCTGGCAAAGTTTTTTTTTACACTAGAACAAAGAAGCAATTGGACGATACAGCCAGGACCTTGTTTTTATCTAGTGCAAGCAGGGTAGATATACTTCCGACGAAATATTAAGAGAATCACAGATATATAAAGGGAAACAAACCATGAATTCAACGAATTAAGCTGCGGTTTATATGAAATGTTGAAAAAACTTACCTGGGTAATCCCAACCTTGGTTATTAGACCAACTCGGAGCAGCTCCCCACTCCTATAACATTTATGCTTTGTGTTAGAATCTCAATATTCGCAAAGCCACCAACTTTACCCCAAAATACAAATGCAGTGGTTGATTTCAAACCATTTATAATAAAATAATAATTAGTCTCCTCAAGCATACACAAAAAGTTCAAACCACCCAAAAACGTCCAGATATCAATTTATCAATATCATAGCCTACATACATACATAGACACACAGAATTCCAAGAAATACCTGGGTGTGCTGAGAATAAGAGTGAGGTGGAGGAAGGGGTGGAGGGGGAGGGAGGTGAGAAGGCACGTGAGACCTAGATGGAGGAGGGGGAGGAGGGTACTGGGCGTGGATGGGCTGCTGGTGCGCAGGGTAAGGGTTAGGAGGCGGAGGATAGGAGCCCGGAGGAGGGAGACGGTCGGCGTGAGGTGGACCCCACTGAGGTGGGTGCGGGAGGTACTGGTATTGGTTGGAGTACCACTGTGGTCCTGGTTGCTGCTGCTGCTGCTGCTGTTGCTGGTAATGGTAGGGATCCGACGTGGTAGGTTGTTGCGGCGGCGGCGGTAGCGGTGGTCTCACGTAAGGCTGTTGCGCCTGATACGAATCCATGGCCTCCTCTTCTGGGTTTCGGCCTTTGTTTCCTCTTTCTGTTTTTTGGTTAATATAATTTCTTTTTCTTTTTTTACGCAAACTACCGTTATGACAATGGGGATAATCGGATAAGCGATGGGGGTTTTCGATTGGAATCGAAACGAGGGTTTGATTTGCACTTTGCACGAGTGGGTTATTAGAGAAGGCGGAGGAGATGAAATGAAGCTACTTCAGGCGAGGGCCCGCAGGGGATTCTAAGACTTGGGCCTTTTGCAGCCTGTGTCCAAAGCCCGTATCTCTGCCCATGTGCTTTACATCAATATTCAGAATTAGGCTCAATGTGTTTTATATCAATATTCAGAATTATACTTTCTCAAATTTTGTATTTAATTACTTTATCTCTTTAAAACATTTCGCATTCGTTCCATCATCACATTTTATATTAGAATTTCTATTAGCTGATGATGTGGCGTATACAAGACCCAAGCAACAACGAATTTCATTATCATTTTAGACATGATTGTTTAATTAGCCGTTTGTTATCTCTCCTCTTACCCAACATTTGGGTAAAAGATATACGACAGAGTACAATGAGCTTCTTTTGGTGTTACAATGTCTGATGGTCAACACTTCGGATTTAGGTGAATTTTTGTATAACAATTCTTAGGAAAAAACCCCTAGACTCAACCGTTAGGATTAAGGGAGCCTAAAATGAGCGGTAATTGGTTACGGCGTCCGTCGGTGATGTACAATATCATAAATTTCATTTAAAATTCCCACGTAAATCAATTAAAGCCAGAGGCAAAGAGGTTGATATAAAAATAATACTATTTGAACCATCTAAATTGACCATATTTGGTGACCATGTTAATGTGTCAATCAATGAATGTATTATTTTAATAAATGAAATTATTCTATATTTATATTAGACCATTCATTGATTGTCACATCAACATGATCACTAAATGTGTTCAATTTAGTGAGTCTGAATAGCATATGCCAATCCGGTTGTTCCATCAAGCCACAATCCAATGCATGCATCCCTTCTTTTTCACTTACACTTCACACATTCCAAAAACACTGGAATACGACGCATAGCAGATTCAGTTAGATGAGCCTTCCCTCACAGCTTTGCTCGAAAACTCATTTTCAAGTATTGTACTGGTCTGTGCTAGGAAAGTTTTTGAGACCTCCATGGTCCATAATGCATCATCAAAACTTAATCAAACAAACAGGAGTTGGAACTCCTAGTGTTCTACTCTACTCCTAGATCATGCCACGGCATCTGCTTGTCTTCTAGTCAGTCGTGCATAGAGGCCATTTTCACTGAGAAGCTCACCATGACTGCCCGTCTGTGTGCAACGCAAAGTTACATTCAGGTCACTTTTCTGATAGCATGTGCAAAACCAAATGATACAAAGCCTCCGGCTATCAAATCTCTCTCCCAAACCCCTAGCCGACTTGAATTTTAAGTGAAAGCTGGATAGGACTCTAATACGAGAGATAGCTCTCTTACCAGAATATATAACAGAAAATACGATGGATGATAATTGTAAGAGAGACCATGTTACTAACCTCCACAATTTCACCACTATCCATTACCACTATCCTGTCAGCAGCTTGAATGGTAGAAAGCCTGAATGAAGAGAGGAAGCCAACTTTTAGAATCCTCATTAAATTAAATCAAAGTAGAGGATATTAGAGAACGTACCTGTGTGCAATAATTATAACAGTTCTCCTTGTTGAGCTGTCACTTCTGACAGCACCAAGAACACCCTGGATGTAAGAGGATATGCCACATTCATAAATTATTTAATATAACACCCGTGCGATATTGGGGTGTGAAAAGCTCATTGCCAGAATTTCTTACCCTGACATTGTGTTCACTCTCTGCATCTAGTGCGCTAGTTGCTTCATCAAGGATCAAAATGGTTGGGTCCCTAAGAATAGCCCTGGCAATGGCAATTCGTTGCTTTTGTCCCCCACTGAGTAAATCATCATCAACAAGCGTATGATAACACTTGGGTAGGGATAAAATCAAATCATGTGCATACGCCTGCTTGGCAGCCCATTCAACATCCCCCTGTCTTATGTCTCCAGTACATCCATACCTAATGTATGAACTGATGTCCGTACGGAAAAGTTTGGGCTCCTGTTTAGAATCAAACTCTAAGAAGAAAAGGTCTACTTAATCTCTTAATTTTTATGCTGGAAATAAAGAGTAAGTACCTGGCCAACAAATCCAATTCTTTCCCTCCACCACATGACATCTAACTCTTGTAGGGGAAAGCCATCAATCAAAATTTGCAATTGAAATATATATCAATGGGACATTACACTAGGCAAAAAAGAAAATAAAACGACCAGATATCAGCATAATAAATCCTTCCACTTATATGTTGTGGCACAGTGATTGAAGACTTAAAAAGTTCTACCTGACCATTTGTTGGCTCATAAAGACGGAGCAAAAGATTCACCAGTGTGCTTTTTCCACTACCACTAAGACCAACCTAAGAAAATTATAAGGTTACAAAGTTAAGTACTTAAGAGTACGAGGGGAAATAGGAAATAAACAAAGAGAGACAGCAACACTCACAATAGCAACCACTTCATTGGGTTTCACCGATAAGCTGATGTTTTGCAGTACAGGAACCTATCCAAATATCTAGTTATTTTCTTTTGGCATCCATAACCTTAACAATTTTAAGCAACAAAATCAAATAACTATTTCAAATAAGCTATCCTAGTCAACCAAAATAGGTGACACATAAAATGGTGTACTTTATGCTAATGCTAGATAAACTTAATTTAGTGTCCTTATAATATACCAATTTGGCATAAAACAAAAGGGAAATATAGTAGAATGGGAGAAGCGCTAGTAGGGAAGAAAAATAATTAAAGTAAGAAGTTGCTAGTTGAGAAGACACTCAAAATCTCCATCGCTATTAGCCTATTAGGGCAGTATGTAGGACTGGGAGGCAGGAAATGACAACTTTACAGATATCCATTTCTATTTTAGCCCACTTATGAGGAGGATATAGAAAAACACAGCTTTCTTCAAGAAAACCCAGATGGAGAACTTGGAAAGGAAACGTAACATGGCTCTTGTAGGATAATAAAAAGAAACATTTACAAACTCAACATGTCCCACCAGTCTTTGCAACTTTGAACCTGCAACAGATTATCAATAACTAATAAATTTAAACTATACAAAAATTAGTAAAAGAAGGGAAAAGAAGGGAAAAAAAATTGAAGATCAAGTTTTCTGAAGTACTTCAGTGCGGGCAAATAACCAGGAACATACAAATTCCAGCCACGTCAATAATGTGAAGCCTACCTAAACAAACTACAGAATCACTAAAAGAGACATAACCATAACCTAAATTTAACCACGAAACAACATATTGATGTAAAACATTCCATTGGCATTTGTAATCTTCTTGCCTTTGGTAATAAATTGCTCACTAGGCAAGAGATCCATTAATTGGAAGACTTTTTCACTTGCCCCAACAGATTGAATCAGAGAGGATAAATTATCCCCCACCCACCATGTTGAAAGAATTAGCCACTTGCTGTATATAAACTTTGTAAGTTTTTCTGCTGTAATATGACCAGCAAGAATAGACATTCCTCCTATCAGGGCAGCAATGACCTAGAAGAATGTGTGTCGATAAATGTAGTCAACGAAACGGACTAGTCGGATCGAGAAAATAAGAGAACATTCCATATTTTAATTAAACATTCTTTTGTTGACCATGAACACAAAAAGTGGTCATTTGAATACTAATGTGAAAAATCTGGACCTGTGTTGAGTGATAAAGAGCATTGAAACTCGAGTTCCAAAAACCATATGCAGCACTTAGTCTCAAGCTTATATCAGCTAACTTTCCCAGCCACAGCTTGTACCTATAAAACAAGCATAAATAGAAACATCTCTGTCAACCACTAAGCAAACATGCTTATGGTCTTCCTCCTTGACTATGCCTACATTTATTTATTCCATCCATAATCACAAGCAGGGGCCGAAATCTGAAAGATTGATAAAATATGCAACTGTGTAGCATCTTCACCTTCCAAGTTCTTGTTCTTCTGTTCCATAAACCCGAACAGTTCTCACCAAAGAAATTGTCTCTTGTGCAACCTACATTATATGATGAAAATATAGGCATCGTATAAATCACTAAGGAACCAGAATCTCCAACAACAATAGTAGCTAAAATTTCTTATTCTACCTCATTGACAGAAGAAGTGAACTCCTGAGTTAGCTTTGCTGCCTTTTTCTGGTACCTATAAGAAGGAACAAATTTAAAGCAAAAATGAAAAGGTCAGCAAGAACGGGACTCAGACATGACACTCCATTTCACTGAATTTAAAGATTAATGTAGTCATAGATTATCTTCTTGTTGTGAAACCACAACACTATTTCTTTCTCCAAATCAATTCCATCCATGTCATTGTTAATCAATCAACTAATCTGATCATTCACCTCCAAGGGAAACTGATTTTGAAAGTTACCCATTCTTTTCTCGCCATACGTCCACTTCACAGCCTTATATTAATTGATGAATTGAACAGTTACATAATTTTGGCAAAGTATATGGAGGAAGAATAACTGATGAAACAGTGAAAAAGTTTTACCTGCCATAAATCATCATAATTGCTGCTAAAGTAGAGCATATCCCCAATATACAAAAACCAAGAGACCGTGACAAAATGAACAAGTAGATCATTGCACCTGCCCCTAAAATCAACCATGGAAAGCTAGATTTAATCTCCGCGTAGGGAAAACAGCAAATCGATTGGTAATCTTAGTAGTGGATAAATCTGAATATGATAGTTGAAGTAGTGAATAAACCTGAAGAACATGGCGTAATATCATGTTAAGATCAGTTCCAATAACCCGTGATACTTGCTGACAATCTGCCCCAAGCCTACTTGTCAAATCACCAACTGTCTCGGTGTCAAAAAACAATATATCCTACGATTGAGATACTCCAGAATAAGTAAGACAGTAAACCAATATATCTACTAAGTGATAGTTTTTTTTGTCCGAAGTCCAAGATCTTAAAACCTGAACAAGAAGTGAAGAGTATAGTGTTTCCCTCATTCGCTTGACCTAAAATATGGCATAAAAGGATAGGAATTATAATTTATAACATAAGAAGTTGAAGGTCAGTATTGAACATAGAGAATAGTAAAGGTGGCAAAATCATGAGAGAAACACTCACAAGAAGCATATTTGCTATGACAAAACAGCATCCACGTATGCCACTGAAGTCCAGAAACAGAGTATGAGGTCAGCAGCTGTGTCAAATAACTGATCACCCGTGAAATATTCAAAGTCCAAATATCAAATATGGAGAGTGAAAAGGTTCACAATGTGATAATACAAACAATTATCCAAGAACATTTTCCCCGAAAAAACAATAAGCTTTGAAGTTGAGTAGAGGATTGTAAGCTTATACAAGAAAGAAGGGAACTTCGTCCATACAAGATTTTGACCTGCAAATTCCCGAAAGAACACAGAAAAACACCAAAAACCGCACATTCTGACGAAACACCGCGACTTCGCCGCTCTGAGCCGTAAAGATTGACGCTGTCACGCAATGCGGTATGGATAGCTCCGAAAGCTGAAGCAGCAGCAGCAGCAATGCCAAACAATTTGGTAAGAACAAATTAAACGCTTTGAAATTTGAAATGAACAAAAAAACCAACCGCAGCAATAAGAGGGCGGAGAAAGCGATAAAAATGACCCAACGGTCTCGAGAAACCAAGCCCCACATCCGAGTAAGAGCACGCGCCACCGTCGCCGGCTTTACGAAGATTCTAATTTCTGCTTCATTCGAGAAGCTCCACCAACTCACGCCAGGTAAGATTGAGCGGAGAAAAGCGAACAACCTCAGGAGCCTCTCCAAGAGCTGAACCTCGGTTTCTTCAGCATCGGTTCTGTACTCTTCTGCTGCGTAGCCGTTAATGGAGGCCGACTTTGGCGGAGAGAACTGAAACCTTCTGGAATTAGAGGAATGCTGAGAGAGAAAGAGGAGACGCCTAGTACCGGTTCTGGTTGCGGAGGTGAAACGACTGCGTTGGCGAGGAGCGGTTGTTGCGATGAGATGTTGTTTGCGGTGAAATGAAGAGAGAAGAGGAGGGTGGATGTTGCAGAGCGGCTTCGCCATAGCTGAAGGAGAACAGAGAGGCATTGGATGAAGCCGAGAAGCTATGGCCTTTGAGCTCGAAATCATTATATCCAATCGCCCCCCCCTGATTAGAATTAGCCCGTTCGAAAAAACCAACCAAAAAATCAAACCGAACCGAAAAATATCGAATCGGAGGAGAATCGAGATTGTTTAGAAAAAATTGAACCGAATCAAACTGAATTGTTTCGGTTTCGATTTTCGGTATAAAAACATTGAATTAAACCGAACTGAACCGAACCGAACCGACCCGAACCGAAATACTTTAGGTTACTTTGTAATGAACATTGATTACTTATAATGGATCTTGATTAGTTGTAATAAATATTAATTAGATTGTAATTGACATTAATTAGATAATAAATATTGATTATTGTATAAAAGTACAAAAAAAAATTGATTTTTAGAGAAAATTGAACTGGTTCAACCGAACCAATTCACCATAATTTGAAGAAAAAAAACCGGTTTAACCGGAACCGAACCGAACCAAATATGAGGAAAAACCGTACTGAACCGATTTCCCCAATTGGTTTCAGTTTCGGTTTCGATAAAAAAATCGAACCAAAAAACCGATTAACACTCTTAATTAGAATAGTCAAATTTAACCCTAGATAAATTTAAAATTTATGTAAAAGTAAATTTAACTAAGCAAATGTAACTTTTATATTAAAATTATTGAGATTAATTATTACTGACTAGGCACTTCTCGCTAGTTATTTCTTCATATTTTTCAATTTTTTCATTTTTTTAATTTTTTCTTCTTTACAAACTCTCTAGTTATTCTTAAAATTTAACGTCATTTGCATTTATAAGCTCTAAATTTTCATAAATTATCGAAAAATTCAAAGAAAAGCAGACGAATTTCTAAATTTTGTTCATTTCTTGGTCATTAATTAATTTGGAATTTTCGTATAGGGCTTTGATTCTTTCCGATGTTCACGAAATTAAGGTTTTGACATTTCACAGCTTTCAGATAATAATCGGGAAGGTCGAATTACTACAAATAAATTTGGGTATGATAATTGTAATACATTCAAAATTAGGAGGAAGAAAAAAAAAAGTTTTACCATAAATATTGGGTATGAGCAAAAATATCGTTCGTCATAAATATTGTCTCTCAAACAATGACTTAAAATTTAAGATTTTTTTTTTCATAGAGCCGAATTTCTATTTAAAATTTTAGTTATTATTTTTTTGTTGAGAATTTGTTCTATCAAATTCCAGTTCCAGAGAGAAGTGAAACTCAAATAACTTGGGCAGCGTCGTTTCAGGATCCAGTGACGTGAGACAAAAGTTGAGGAGGCTGCCGCAGTTTTCCCACACGGCTCTAGCCTGTGACGCGCCACGTTCACATCCTTTCCAACAACATTGCCCTCACCAAACCCAGAATCCATTTTCCTCAACTACGATATGTTCTACGTAATTTTAATAGAGGGTAAGGGTATTTGCGTCTAAATAAACCAACGACCCAAATATCTCTCTCAGTCTTTTCAGCGGCAACGTCATATCTTGACTTGTTTCTCTCTCTCACGCCGTCACCATGGCCGTGGTTATCGGAAACCTTGCTCTGCTACTAGACGCATCGTTGCCTAGGACCATAAGTGCAGACCGGAAGACTCGTCCAGTGGCGCTTGATGCCCTATTGAACCTGAGCCTGAACCTGCCAAAGCGGGATCCTCAGAGTCAGAGTCACAGTCACAGTCACGCACACAACGGATTTATCGCGGTCAAGGGGTTTGACTCGGACGGAGAGACTCGGAGTGAACGGGTCGTAGCTCGGGGAAAAGCGAATTCGAGAGTAAACGGGGTGGACTTTGACAGGGACGAGGATGGGAACGGTAACGGGAATGGGTATGGGGATGAAGATGATCAGGAGCCGCTAGATTGGGAAAAGGAAATGCGGAAGAGAGTGAAGGAGATCGAGGAGAGGAGAGAGTTGGTAAAGAAAGCCGAGGAGTTACAGAGCCAGATCGAGGAGGATTATGAAGACGACGGTAGAGAAGAGACGGAGGAGGAGAAGCGGATGAGAGTCAGGAAAGAGCTAGAAAAGGTCAGTCTTATTGTTTGGCTACTTGGAAAACAGAGGGAAATAAATCGTTTATATTTCTTATTCTTGTTTTAATAATTTTATGTATTGATCTATGTTGAAATTTCAAAGTGAAGCTTGATTCAGATGAAGTTCATTGCTTTAAATCTGTAGCGTGTTTTTAAATTTCAATTGGTGGTAAAATTATGGCCATGAGAATTCATAGGTTTATTTATTTGGTGTTTTGGTATGAGAGCAGGTGGCTAAAGAGCAAGCTGAGCGGAGAGCCACCGCACAGTTGATGTACGAGTTGGGGCAGAAGGCTTATGGGAGAGGCATGTACGGCCGTGCCATTGAGTTTCTAGAAGGAGCACTCACAATCATTCCCAGGCCTACGTTATTTGGTGGCGAGGTTGGTTGACTTTGAGAATCTCCATTTGAAAATTGTGTGAATTGTTTCTACATTTTTGAAAATTGTGTGAATTACTCTACATGTTTGATCAGTGTGCGATTGCAAATTATTGCTGTTATGGTTTTCAGATACAAATTTGGCTTGCTATGGCCTATGAGGCTAACAACCGCCATACTGATTGCATTGATCTTTACCTGCAATTGGAGAAGAAGCACCCCAGTGTTGGTATCCGACGCCAAGCAGCAGAGCTTCGCTACATTTTGCAAGCACCAAAGCTTAAGATAACCCAGGAAGAGATGGTAACCATTCCACTTATTGGCTCCAGCTATGATAGGTATTGATCCTTCTCGCCCAACCATATCATGCTAATTGTTACTTGGGGTTGTTTCGTTATTGTAGCAGTATATGGACACAGTTTGTGTTAACTCTGACCGGGATAAATTTATCCCTCTTTACCTGCTTCTTAGAGCTCTCTAGTGCTCGGTCCAATTCATAGAGGCACCAAATTTATTGCCCTCGTATTAGACCTTTCGAAGTGTACTGGGAACATAATTGATCACAAATGCCAAGTATGGTGGCTAGAATTGGATTGGATACGATTTTCAACTCATTTCAGTGAACGTTTCCCAAAAGGATGAAAACAGAGGCCACCTTCCAAGTTTTGTCAAACTTTTAGGTAGAAGATGGACATTTAACTCATTAGAGTGAACTGTGTTGAAGGATACCAATACCTAACTTATCCTACGTCCTTCAACTTTGGAAGAATTTAGATGTTGACCTTCGTTTCTTGATATGGTTTTGTAGGTTGTGATAAACTAGTACCAAATATTAACCTCTTGAAGAAACTAGTATCAAGATCCATCTAGAATTATAATGAAGTTCTCTTAATCAACAATGGAAGCCGTCTAAAATCCGTGCTTTGATCTTTTTCCCCACTTGCTGGTCGTGTAAATCATTTCTTCCTTTTCTTGGAAAACACTTGATTCTCACTACATTAATCCTAATTGGATGAAGTCAATCAAGTTGATTGTTTTCCTATTATCTTAGTGTCCTAATTCTGGGAAGCAAGGGCTGTTAAGTTGAAACATATTCAAGCTGAACCAAGAGAGATTGCACAACTAAAAGAAATATTGAGCCTTTGGGATCCTCATTGATGTGTTTTGTTTCACAGATGAGCTGCTTGGTTTTTAAATCGTTTCTGACCATTCTTGTTAATACCTTCCCTGGCTGATGAGATTCTTGGTTGGTGAATATGGCAGCTATGCAGGAACGTGGAGTGATAAATACAAGGACAAGGAAGAGAGGAGCATTGGGACAGTAACCAATCAGCTCCCATCGTCAAAAGACTATTTCGGAGATTTTATGGTATGGCGACCCCCAATTGGACTCGAGAAAAACCAAGCCTTTTGGATAGGTTTGACATTTTGGTTGGGTTTAGTTGGAGCTGCCCTCTTTCTTCAGAACTGAACTATACAATCATTATTGTTGTATTTGTGAATCTTTGCGATGTTTCTCTTCATATCCATGTAATATATGTAAATTTCGGTAAATTTCATGGTTCAAATATGTATGTCTAAAGTTCTTCCTCAAAATAACTTGCCTATGTTTTCATCCATTTTTATTTCTCTTTCCGTGATTATATATAATGATGTGATTATATATAATGATATGGGTTACTGGGAGGGAGATCGAGTATCGACTTTGTTCTTTACAAAATTTGAATCCAAAAGCTTCCACATAATATAGCAACATGAATGCTATTGTGTCGTGATATTAAGTGATTCAATTATTTGTTTTTATAATCATTCTATGTATTGGTACAGGATTTCTATTTCAGTGAACTATTCCATTATTGGAAGCTATAGTAGGTTATTCTACAACCACTTTTTACGAAATTCGAATTCAAAAGCGTTGCTATTGAGTCGTAGTATTAAGTGATTCCATTATTTATTTTTCTGATTGTTATATGTATTGGGGAAGGATTTCCATTTTGCGGAACTCCATTATTGGAAGCTATAGCCGGCTATTCTACAACCACAAACCGTGGTTGTTGGCTATATGAATAATGTTGGGCTAATTTGGTGACTTTTTCGTTTATATTTTTGTTAAAGACATTAGGATGGGTGCCTTGCGTTCGAAGGTAATGCCATTTGATTAAAGAATAAGAACTATGTTTGATTTCTCTTATTATAATATGGTGGTATTATTCTTCAATATAATATAGTGGGTGGTCTAGGGTGAGTTCAACTTAAACAATCACCATTTCCCTCTAGAGCAAGATCGATCCGATCCTTATTTCTCAATATCGTTTTATTAAATGTTATATAAAAAGAAATGATGTTCAATGAATTATAATAGGCTTATTATTATTTCAAATGTTCTCAAAATTCACTGTAAAATCTCAATTTGCTCCTCTAACGTCAAATCGTAGTAATGTCTTCCATGAACGCCCATTCTGTCGAGTCCGTTGCATTAAAAATTAGTCTTCTTTACTAACGGTGTTTATAGAGCTTACCTGGTACGTATATGGCAAGAAAGTGGCCAACACGTGTGGATCCCACCATAATGATGTGGGAAGAAGAGGCCAGCATCATTTCGTGAAATTGATTTGGGAAAAAATTAAGGACAACCATTTCTAAGGTTTGTAGAGAAGATTGAATAGATGGAAACATGAATCAAAAAGGTAAAGGCTTGTTGGGAGTTTCAGTCGGACAAGAAGGCGAGTTCAATCTCAGACGAAACCAAGGATGGCAATCCCTCAAAAACCTAGTGCACATAAACCTAGATATGGTAAGTTTCAGCTTTGAAATTTTGGAATCTAAAAAGGTTTTGGAAGTTAATTATCCTATTTGTTTAAAAGATTCAATGTTTTGTTGGTGTTTATGGAAGGTTTTGGAAATTGAACTTGTTTAATTTTTTTGGCACTTGTGCTTTAGAATATGGCTTGTGGGTTTAGAAAAGGCTAGTAGTGGGTTTATAATATGTGAACTTGTTGAAAATAGCTGGTAGTGATAGTATAAAATGATATTTGGGTGGAAAGGTGTGATTTTAACAGTGTGTGGTGATTAGGTTGGGCACTTTGGAATAAATGGTTTAGGGTTGGGTTGTTCGGAATATAAATTAGGATATAGGGCAAGGTCTTTTGGATTTGAGTTGATTGTGTGATCTTACATTGCGGTGTGATGTAAGTTATGGGTGTGAGTGTAGATTTAGGCAAAGGGTTGTGTAGTTTTGTGTGATTATTGGAAGTAGGGTTTGGGGGTTAGGGTTTAAGGTTTAGGTCTAGGTTTAGGGTTAAGGTTTAGGTCTAGGTTTAGGGTATAGGGTTTAGGTCTAGGTTTAAGGTTTAGGGTGAAGGTCTAAGTCTAGGTTTAGGGTTTACAGTTTGCTTTTGTATTATGGTTTAGTGTTTACGTTTATGATGGATGTGGATGATTTAAGCTTATAGTTCATTATGTTTGTTTGCTTGGTGTAAGGGACAACGATGACATAGTGTCCATCACACTTCATCACAGTGGCAAGATAGTACGTAAAATTGGAAAGTGGACATATGCAAATAGGGCATTCAAATGGTGTGACTGGTGTTCTCTTTGCTTGAATTGAATGCACTAGTGAAGCTGGAAGGATGCATTGAGGATAAGATTGACTTCTACACACAAGAAGATAGAACTGGACAATTTTTCAATTTATGCATAGATTAGTAATTTTTGGCCAAGATAAGAAGGGCTAGAAGGAGAGCAAATAAGATACTACTTAAATCCACCACCATTAACTAGCAGCACTACCCAGAATTCCCAACCGATCTCCACATCTGCTGCCCAACCTGCACTAGTGCATCCAACCCCTACCAGCACTACACAAAACACTCTAAGCACCCCACCTCCTACCCAATCTATATCAGTGCATTCAACCCACTACTAGCACTGCACAGAACACTCCAAACACCCTACCTCCTACGCAACCTATACAAGTGCATTCAACCCCTACTAGCACTGTACAGAACAGTCTAAGCACTCCACCTCTTACTCAACATGTACCACTGCTCAACCAAGTGGCAGTTCATAATACCAGTCAACCTTATCAAGTGGAAGGAAGATGAGATTCAAGTTGCATGCAATGCTTTTCAAGAAGTAGTTGGATCACAATTTAGTGCTTAGTGGAAGGACTGTATTGTAAGAGTCGTGTCTTGGGAAGAACGGTGAACAATCTCATATCGCTCATCGAGGGAAAGGTTTGAGTGTCTTATATGTGTGGACACGTATCTATCTAGCACAAGACCTTTGGGGAGCTCACTAGCTTTGGGTTTGGTTGGAACTCCAAAGTTAAGCTAGTTTGGGCTAGTGCAATCTCAAGATGAGTGACCTATTGAGAAGTTGCACATGAGTTCCCACAAACAAAACCGTGAGGGTTGTGCCTAAAGTGGACAATATCGTGCTAGATGGGTCGGATTGTGACATGTATTTTGCTTTACTCAATGTTCCAAATAAAATGACCCCATTTTACTTAGTGTTTAGTTTACACTTAAGGGCGTTAGTAGTGCCGATCGTCCTTCTCTGAAAGAGGCATAAGTTAGTACAATAATCAAGGCACACCCGAGTGGTAGACACGAATCGTAAATCTAGGCTCTGATACCAATTGACAGGACCCACCCCGATCATCGCCTCGATAATCGGGAAGCATCATGCTCCCGTCTGACAATCGAATCCAAAAGACCGGAAAACTAAATAATATTACATCACACTCATTGTCAGACCAGGGAGATTAAAACAAATACATCCGACTGGACGTCAAGTCCACAGTTTCACAGAGCATAATATTACAAAACAGGTTAAAGAACTAATCCTACTCTGTGAACTAACTACTCTGCAACGGAAAACTTTATGCCTCAGCCTCTGCCTCGACGCTTGCCCCTGCACTTGTACCACGACCTGGAGGGAATTTAAAACAACAAAGTGTGAGTGGACCGAAACATAAGTTTTACAGGAAAACAGTTTTCCGAAATCGGGTTCGCCCTCCAGTTTTGTAACACGCATGCATAACTAGATATTCGAAAGGAAAACCCCGTATTTAATCATTCGAAAACTCTTGTCCGAAACATGTGTAAAACGTTACAGAAAATCATCACAGCTCGAGTAAAATGATATAATATTACCAAAATCCACAAACCGTCGTCTGGAAACATCATTTACGCAAATCAAGTAAAAATGCATCAACAATCACAATTAAACCGTTGGATCCATCCGAGTCTTTAAACTCAATATTTGGCCATCCCGGGATATCAACGAGTCTTTAAACTCAAAACATGATTAATAGGCCTCGGGGGTATCACAATAACCGAGTCTTTAAACTCACGAGTCTTTAAACTCAATCCGGGTCTTTAAACCCAATTTTCGGGCCCGCCCCCGTCATCAATAAACCGGGTCTTTAAACCCAAAATCAGATCCAACAATCAACCGGGTCTTTAAACCCAAAACCGTTATTAAACACAATAAAACAGGATTCATCATAAACCGTTTTCCAACATCATTCCGAAATCATATCTCGTCATAATAGGACTTATGTCCGAATTCACATGCAAATTCCAAACCATGCAATTCCCGAAATCACTTCACAATTATAATTAAACATCATAAATCCGTAACATGCATAATCATATCCAGATACTTCATCAAAACATCATTCATGCACAAGCAAAAATCGTAACCTCGAAATGCGTGAAATACGATAAATATCTCAAAAACGTGAAAACACGTAAAACTGAAATATCATATCACCATCATAAAATCATATGTAAAACCATAAGATAAATAAGTAAAATAGTCATGCATGCCCGGTTTAGAAATCAAAAAGTCCACTCACGGTTTTAGGACGCGTCAATCGTGTCCCGCATGCTCCTCCGTAGCTTCGGAAGTGTCTGGGCCTGTAAAAACGTACAAGAAGGGTTACAAACATCCTCAAATAGCTCGTATGATTTTTCCATAATTTTCCGGATTTTTCGGCGAAATTAAACTTAGAGACTTAACCTTCCGGACTCCCGAAATTATCCCGAATGACTCCCGAGCCACTCGAACTCTAAAGATAAAATGTTAATTAAACTGAAAGGATTAAATCTCATGTTGACCGTGATCGGAGTTAACATCACACGCGCCTTCACGCGCCGCCCAAAGTGGCTGCGCGTGAAGGCCACGCGCCAAGCTACAGTACCTTCGTCCTTACCCGAATAGACTGATAAACGGGTCTGATACCCGCGGCTCAACCCGATTAGTTCACCCTCAATTCTCAGTCGATTCTTCCCGTTTTCAATCCTATTATCTTCTCTAATCAATTAATTTTAGGTCTGCATTAACGGTTAACCTCGACTAACACTAAATCGACCCAACTCAAGCTCGAACAGTCGAACAAGTCGACGCCTGGAATTCACCCAAACTAGCTCCATTTTCAAATTAACTTCACCAGTAGCTTAAAGGGACTTAGACGAACTCAATGGCACAAACAATTTAACTCGCTGTTACCTGGAAGTCGTCGTCCTCAACACTGGTTTTCCTCTGAAACTGAGACTCAGGTTCTCGGCCAACCAGTCCTCCTCCTCCTTCGATTTTTGCACGGTTGTGCTCGTAGTGACCCCAGAAGTCTAACACGGCCCTTGGTTCGTTCAACACGCCTCAAGAATTAAATTCGATTTTCCCTCCAACTGGTTCTTCTCTAAACTGGTACCTGAGCTCCTGAGCAATCCTTGCTCAATTCACTTGATCTCGTGCACGGTTATGTTTTTGCTGCTCCCAGAAAGCTCTCTGTATGTCTGAATTGGTCCCAAAACCCGTAGGAATTGAACTCTGAGATTTCACCCCAAAAACCCGAAAATGGTTCTTCACTGTTTCTCTCAATCTCAGCCTTCACACTGATGCACAAACGACCCCAAATGAATCCTCACTTCATTCCCATACACGGTTAATCGATAGAATGGCAAACAGCCCGTGGGAGACCCAACTGAGGTCTCTGAAAATGTCTCCCACGCACACAGAAGCCATGGCCATTTCTTTAACCCAGCCCGTGCTCTGTGTGGCCTCAGTCCGTTCACCAATGTCCCCCACTGCCTCAATTAACTTAAACAATGCATCTGATCAGTCCACTAGGCCATAAACAATTGCACGCACAAGACACCACGGTCGTGCACTCTGTTTTCCACGGTGGTGAACAGTACCCCGAGTAAAAAGACCAAAATGCCCTCAGGGAAAAAATTACCAAAATGCCCTCCAACTTCCGTGACCCGTAACTCGGTCACCCGATGTCCGTTTCAGTCGTGCCGCCTGTCGTTGTACTCTGGACCTCGAGACGAACCTAACGGTCTTCGAATCATGTGAAAACCAATTGTCAAACAAAAAGTCAACTTTTTCCCATATAACGTCCAAATTACGATAATGCCCCTGAACTTCCGAACATCATAACTTTCGCCTCGAGCGTCCGAATCGGACGTGCCACCTGTCTATGATCTCGTGACGTCCCGAACTGCGTCACGGTCATCGTTCAATGTCTGTTCGACCTCCCAATCAAAAAGTCAACAAATAGACCACACGAATCACAGGGATAAAAACGTCATTTTATTCAATATTTTACAATATTACATTTTCAGAATGTCCGGGGCGTTACAATCTCCCCCCCTTAAGAAATTTCGTCCGAAATTTCAAGGAAACAAGTAGGGGAACTGTTCTCGCATCTGCACCTCGGGTTCCCATGTGGCTTCCTCCACATTCTGGTTCCTCCAAAGAACCTTTACCAGAGGAACGGTCTTCCGACGTAGCACCTTATCCTTCCTGTCCAAAATTTGCACCGGTTGTTCCTCAAAGCTCAATTCTTCTCGGAGTTCAATGGGTTGTTCCTCCAGTACATGAGATGCGTCAAACACATATTTCCGCAACATCGACACATGAAAAACATCGTGGACCCTCGAAAGTTCTGGCGGTAGTGCTAACCTGTAGGCCACCCGGCCAATCCTCTCGGTAATCTCATACGGTCCAATATAACGAGGGCTCAACTTCCCTCGCCTGCCGAATCTCACCACACCCTTCCAAGGGGACAGTTTCAGAAATACCCGATCTCCGACCACAAACTCAAGATCTCTAATCCGATGGTCCACATAGCTCTTTTGTCTATCTTGGGCTGCCTTGAGCCGATCTCTGATGAGTTTGACCTTCTCGGTTGTCAATTCCACCAACTCGGATTTAGTCAGTTTCCTTTCACCCACATTCGTCCAACACAACGGGGTTCTACACTGTCGTCCATACAAGGCTTCGTACGGAGCCATCCCAATGCTCGCCTGATAGCTGTTATTGTAGGCAAATTCCATCAGGGCTAGGTGTGATTCCCAAGTGTCCTGAAATTGCAGAACGCAAGCTCGCATCATATCCTCCAATATCTGGATGGTCCGCTCAGACTGGCCGTCAGTCTGAGGATGAAATGCAGTACTGAAACGGAGTTTCGTCCCAAAGGTTTCCTGTAGACTTTGCCAAAACCGAGAAGTAAACCTCGGGTCTCTGTCAGAAACTATTGATTCTGGAGTACCGTGCAAACGGATGATCTCATCGATAAACAACTCAGCCAACTGTGTCATTCTGAAGTTCTCTCGCACCGGCAAGAAATGAGCTGATTTCGTAAGCCTGTCCACAATCACCCAAACTCCATCGTGACCTCTGGGTGTCCTAGGAAGTCCAAACACAAAATCCATCGTTAAGTGATCCCATTTCCATTCCGGAATAGGCAGGGGTTGTAAGGCTCCGTAAGGTCGTTGTCTCTCAGCCTTCACTTGCTGGCAAATCAGACACCTGCTGACAAACTCGGCAATCTCCCGTTTCATACCCGGCCACCAGTAGTGTTCTCGCAAGGTACGATACATCTTGGTCCCACCAGGATGCATCGTGTAGGCCGAACTATGAGCCTCGTCCAAAATTTCCTTCTTTAGTGCCTCAACGTCGGGCACACACAACCATCCTTCTTTTAGCAAAGCTCCATCCTCCCTGACTGTGAAATCTAGCCGCTCACCGGCTTCCACTTCAATCCGAAGTACACATGAGACAGGATCTTGAGATTGAGCCTCAACGATCCGATCGATTAAGAGTGGTCTCACGTGAAAGTTAGCCAGCAAGACACCTTGGCTATCCAGTCCCAAATCAATGCTAGCCTTGCGGAGTTCAACCAAAAGTGGCAAATGAACCGTCCGTAGGTGTGCTACAGAATGCGACGACTTCCGGCTTAGAGCATCAGCCACCACATTGGCTTTTCCAGGGTGGTACTCAATCGTGCAATCATAATCCTTAATTAGCTCTAGCCACCGTCGTTGCCTCACATTTAACTCCCTCTGAGTGAACAAGTACTTCAGGCTTTTGTGATCCGTGAACATTCTGCAAGTCGCACCATACAAGTGATGTCTCCAAATTTTTAACGCATGCACAACAGCAGCTAATTCCAAGTCGTGCGTCGGATAATTGCGCTCATGCGGCTTCAACTGGCGCGAAGCATAGGCAATCACTTTCCCATGCTGCATTAGTACACATCTCAAACCTTGTAAGGATGCATCACTGTACACCTCGAATTCCCAACTGTCGTCTGGAAGGGTCAGTATAGGAGCAGATGTCAACCTTTCCTTTAGCTCCCGAAAACTACGCTCACATTCGTCATCCCAGTCAAACTTGACTCCCTTCCGCGTCAGTCGCGTCAACGGGGCAGCAATGGTAGAGAAACCCTCTACAAACCTCCTGTAATAGCCAGCCAAACCCAAGAAACTTCTGACTTTAGTGACGGTCCTCGGTTGTTCCCACTTCGCCACTGCCTCAATTTTATGAGAATCCACACTAATCGCGTCAGTTGAGATCACATGCCCCAAGAAACTCACGCTCGTCAACCAAAACTGACACTTGCTGAGCTTCGCATACAACTGGTTTTCCCTCAAGGTACCTAGCACCATCCTTAAGTGCTCCTCGTACGCTTCCGCACTCCTCGAGTAGACTAGGATATTGTCGATGAACACGATGACAAAGCGATCCAAGTATGGCTGCAACACTCGATTCATCAAATCCATAAACGTTGCGGGTGCATTGGTCACACCAAATGGCATCACCAGGAACTCATAATGACCATATCGGGTCCTAAAGGCTGTCTTGGGTACATCCTCATCCTTAACTCCCAACTGATGATACCCAGAACGAAGATCAATTTTGGAGAAGTACTACGCTCCTCGCAGCTGATCGAACAAATCATCAATCCGAGGCAACGGGTATTTGTTCCTGACTGTTACTTTATTCAATTGCTTGTAATCAATGCAGAGTCTCAAACTCCCATCCTTTTTCTTCACAAACAACACCGGGGCTCCCCGGGGGGATACACTCGGTCGAATAAATCCCATCTCAAGTAATTCTTGTAACTGCGCCTTCAGTTCTTTCAACTCAGCTGGCGCCATACGATACGGAGCCTGAGAAATAGATTGCGTACCTGGAATCAGATCAATAGTGAACTCGACATCTCGATGCGGTGGCAATCCCAGTAGATCCTCCGGAAAGACATCCGGGAACTCCCGTACTATCGGTATATCCTCCACCCTCAATGGTGCAGCTCGTGAGTCCATCACTTGAGCTAAGTATCCCTGGCACCCTTTCCTCAACAACTTACTTGCATTCAGGGCGGAAATCACTCCGACAGGAGTTGCTCGCTGAATTCCCTGAAAGGTGGTTTCCGGTAACCCCGGGCTCCGAAAGGTAACCTTCTTATCGACACATTCGATAGAAGCATGATGGAGCGTCAACCAATCCATCCCTAGAATGACATCAAAGTCGTGCAAGTCCAAGAGTATCAAGTCTGCTACCAACCCAACGTCACCTATCATTACGGGACACTCCCGCATCACTTGATTCACCACAAATACATCTCCTGTGGGTGTACTCACACCCATGTCACCGTCCAAACCGGACACTTCTCTACCCGCCAACAACTCACAGTCCCGTGATATAAATGAATGAGTAGCTCCGGGATCAATTAAAGCACAAACATCATGCCCAAAGATCGTGAGTGTACCTGTCACAACACCAGGTGCTGCCCTGGCCTCCTGCTGCGTAACAGCAAAAACTCGGGCCTGTGGTCCAGCTACTCGCCCACGGCCCCGGCCCCTCTGTCCATTAGCCGCTCCAGCACCACCTCCTCTAGTACTCCCGGTTCCAGAAACTGCAGCTGTGCTCCGTCCCTGCTCTGCTCCACCCCGACCTGCGCCACCACCCTGTGGCAAAGATGGACACTCCCTCCGATAGTGGCCCCGCTCACCACAGAAGAAACAGATAACACTGGAAGCATCTCGAGCAAAACCACCACTCTGCCGTCCTGTGGAAGCAACTGAAGTCGCGCTCGCCTGCGGAGCAGTCTACGCCCTAGGCGCTCGGAATCCGGGACTCTGATAGTTACCAGGCCTGCCATAACGATCATTGCCTGCAGATGAGGCTCCACCATAACGTCCTTTCTTCGGGGCTCTCTGACCATACGATCCAGGATATGAACGCTCTCGACGTTGTCCACCACCAGAGTACTGTGAACGTGTCGGGAGACTGGCCTCAACCCGCACTGCGGCATCTGACAACTCCCTGACAGTAGTAAAAGCTCCGGCCGTCACAATTGCCCGTATCTCACCCCGTAGGCCAAGCTCAAACCTACGACATTTCTCAGCCTCAGTAGACACAAAGGTAGGAGCAAAACGGGCTAGCATATGAAACTTCTGCTCATACTCAGCTACCGACATGCTCCCCTGTTGGAGCTGCAGAAACTCGGTCTCCCTAGCATCACGGAATGAACGGGGATAATACTGATCCAGAAACCGTTCACGAAAGGTCTCCCAAGTCACTGTACGGGCATCCCATCCCGACAACTCCAGGGTATACCACCACTCATAAGCAGATCCATCAAGTAAAAAAGTAGCCAATACAACTCACTCCTCAGGAGGACAGTGCATCACAGCAAAAATCCGCTCGAACCGAGAAATCCAACGGTGAGCATCCTTGGGATCCGCTCCACCACTAAACACCGTAGCCCCAAGACGCTGGGCTCGCTCGATCGAAGCACTCTCGGCATCACTATCAGGTCGAGGAGGGGGTTCGCGTCGCGGAGGCATGGCCGATCGTCCTTCCCTGAAAGAGGCATAAGTTAGTACAATAATCAAGGCACACCCAAGTGGTAGACACGAATCGTAAATCTAGGCTCTGATACCAATTGACAGGACCCACCCCGATCATCGCCTCGATAATCGGGAAGCATCCTGCTCCCGTCTGACAATCGAATCCAAAAGACCGGAAAACTAAATAATATTACATCACACCCATTGTCAGACCAGGGAGATTAAAACAAATACATCCGACTGGACGTCAAGTCCACAGTTTCACAGAGCATAATATTACAAAACAGGTTAAAGAACTAATCCTACTCTGTGAACTAACTACTCCGCAACGGAAAACTTTATGCCTCAGCCTCTGCCTCGGCGCTTGCCCCCGCACTTGTACCACGACCTGGAGGGAATTTAAAACAACAAAGTGTGAGTGGACTGAAACATAAGTTTTACAGGAAAACAGTTTTCCGAAATCGGGTTCGCCCTCCAGTTTTGTAACACGCATGCATAACTAGATATTCGAAAGGAAAACCCCGTATTTAATCATTCGAAAACTCTTTTCCGAAACATGTGTAAAACGTTACAGAAAATCATCACAGCTTGAGTAAAATGATATAATATTACCAAAATCCACAAACCGTCGTCTGGAAACATCATTTACGCAAATCAAGTAAAAATGCATCAACAATCACAATTAAACCGTTGGATCCATCCGAGTCTTTAAACTCAATATTAGGCCATCCCGGGATATCAACGAGTCTTTAAACTCAAAACATGATTAATAGGCCTCGGGGGTATCACAATAACCGAGTCTTTAAACTCACGAGTCTTTAAACTCAATCCGGGTCTTTAAACCCAATTTTCGGGCCCGCCCCCGTCATCAATAAACTGGGTCTTTCAACCCAAAATCAGATCCAACAATCAACCGGGTCTTTAAACCCAAAACCGTTTTTAAACACAATAAACCAGGATTCATCATAAACCGTTTTCCAACATCATTCCGAAATCATATCTCGTCATAATAGGACTTATGTCCGAATTCACATGCAAATTCCAAACCATGCAAATTCCAAACCATGCAATTCCCGAAATCAGTTCACAATTATAATTAAACATCATAAATCTGTAACATGCATAATCATATCCAGATACTTCATCAAAACATCATTCATGCACAAGCAAAAATCGTAACCTCGAAATGCATGAAATACGATAAATATCTCGAAAAACGTGAAAACACGTAAAACCAAAATATCATATCACCATCATAAAATCATATGTAAAACCATAAGATAAATAAGTAAAATAGTCATGCTTGCCCGGTTTAGAAATCAAAAAGTCCACTCACAGTTTTAGGACGCGTCAATCGCGTCCCGCGCGCTCTTCCGTAGCTTCGGAAGTGTCCGGGCCTGTAAAAACGTACAAGAAGGGTTATAAACATCCTCAAATAGCTCGTATGATTTTTCCCTAATTTTTCGGATTTTTCGGCGAAATTAAACTTAGAGACTTAACCTTCCGGACTCCCGAAATTATCCCGAATGACTCCCGATCCACTCGAACTCTAAAGATAAAATGTTAATTAAACTGAAAGGATTAAATCTCATGTTGATCGTGATCGGAGTTAACATCATACGCGCCGTCACGCGCCGCCCAAAGTGGCTGCGCGTGAAGGCCACGCGCCAAACTACAGTACCTTCGTCCTTACCCGAATAAACTGATAAACGGGTCTGATACCCGCGGCTCAACCCGATTAGTTCACCCTCAATTCTCAGTCGATTCTTCCCGTTTTCAATCCTATTATCTTCTCTAATCAATTAATTTTAGGTCTGCATTAACGGTTAACCTCGACTAACACTAAATCGACCCAACTCAAGCTCGAACAGTCGAACAAGTCGACGCCTGGAACTCACCCAAACTAGCTCCATTTTCAAATTAACTTCACCAGTAGCTTAAGGGGACTTAGACGAACTCAATGGCACAAACAATTTAACTCGCCGTTACCTGGAAGTCATCGTCCTCAACACTGGCTTTCCTCTGAAACTGAGACTCAGGTTCCCGGCCAACCAGTCCTCCTCCTCCTTCGATTTTTTGCACGGTTGTGCTCGTAGTGACCCCAGAAGTCTAACACAGCCCTTGGTTTCATTCAACACGCCTCAAGAATTATATTCGATTTTTCCCTCCAACTGGTTCTTCTCTGAACTAGTACCTGAGCTCCTGAGCAATCCTTGCTCAATTCACTTGATCTCGTGCACGGTTATGTTTCTGCTGCTCCCAGAAAGCTCTCTGTGTGTCTGAATTGGTCCCAAAACCCGTAGGAATTGAACTCTGAGATTTCCCCCCAAAAACCCGAAAATGGTTCTTCACTGTTTCTCTCAATCTCAGCCTTCACACTGATGCACAAATGACCCCAAATGAATCCTCACTTCATTCCCATACACGGTTAATCGATAGAATGGCCAACAGCCCGTGGGAGACCCAACTGAGGTCTCTGAAAATGTCTCCCACGCACACAGAAGCCATGGCCATTTCTTTAACCCAGCCCGTGCTCTGTGTGGCCTCAGTCCGTTCACCAATGTCCCCCACTGCCTCAATTAACTTAAACAATGCATCTGATCAATCCACTAGGCCATAAACAATTGCACGCACAAGACACCATGACCGTGCACTCTGTTTTCCACGGTGGTGAACAGTACCCCGTGTAAAAAGACCAAAATGCCCTCAGGGCAAAAATTACCAAAATGCCCTCCAACTTCCGTGACCCATAACTCGGTCACCCGATGTCCGTTTCACTCGTGCCGCCTGTCGTTGTACTCGGGACCTCGAGACGAACCTAACGATCTTCGAATCATGTGAAAACCAATTGTCAAACAAAAAGTCAACTTTTCCCATATAACGTCCAAATTACGATAATGCCCCTGAACTTCCGAACATCATAACTTTCGCCTCGAGCGTCCGAATCGGACGTGCCACCTGTCTATGAACTCGTGACGTCCCGAACTGCGTCACGGTCATCGTTCAACGTCCGTTCGACCTCCCAATCAAAAAGTCAACAAATTGACCACACGAATCACAGGGATAAAAACGTCATTTTATTCAATATTTTACAATATTACATTTTCAGAATGTCCGGGGCGTTACAGTTTACAAGTTCAAACATATCACCAATTCACACATATCATCAACCAACCAAAATCCCTTTCATTATTAATATATATATATAGCTTCCATTATCCTTTACTGTAGTATCTGGGCAGACAACAAAACCTCTGCTTGGGTTTCATTTGTCTATGACGTTTTCATTCCCCCCATATTCCCATAAAATCACCTTATCGACTGGAATTCCTTTGGAAATTCAAACTCTCCTCCATATATAAATCTCCTTCTTCGTAACTGCAAATTGATTGATAATGTTGGTGGCATGGGGTTCACAAACCTTTATAAAGGCCAAATCCACAAATTTTTGGTGGGATTATTAATGCAATTTTTAAAAATTTTCCCTTTAGGGTAGGGATAATCGATTTTTTGGGTCGACTTTTTTACCAAAACTTAAACCGAACTGGTTGAAGAATCGGTTTTGATTTCGGTTATGTTCTTATGCACAAAACCAAATTAAACTGAAATCAAATAATTTGGTTTAGTTTGGTCTGGTAAAATCAAATTCGGTTTGGTAAATTTGATTTCGGTTTGGTAGATCCGACAGGTTCAATTTTAGTTAAACTGTTTTTTTTTCTTCAAAATTTAGGCAGCTTATGCCTAAGTTTCGGCAGTTTCTACCTACATTTGGGTAGTTTCTGGTGTTCTAAACTAGTTCAATTTGCAGTTTCAATTTTCATTCAAAATTCAACCATGTTGAAGCACAAAATGTTCAAACTTAGGATTATGTCTTGTCCAATCATTGAGTCTTGCATGTCCTTCTTTTCAACTGGTAGACTAGGAATAGCATGGTGTCATTTGTTAGGGATAGATGTGGTGCCAACCTATGGCTCTCCGATAGTTAAAGCCGTAAGTTTTTTTAAGAAAAGTACAGTAAATAGTAATTTTGACAAAGTAATAGTGCATAGTAATTACCTTTATTGGAGAATGTGCACCGCCTTTGTATGGGTAGTTGGGGTGATCTTTATGAGCAATTTCAATGTGGGATAAATGTACTTCTGTTTCGGTGCTGACATGTGGCACGTAGATAGGTGGTGAAGATGTGTCCACATGTTATCCCATATTTAAACCATTGCTAGGGTTGTTAGGTGTTGGGCCTTTGGCTTTTCTCTTGGCATTTGGCCTTTTAGATGTATGGCCCAGTAAGTCTGGTCTAATATGTTGTTAATAGAATTCCCCTAAGTTCATTACCAAGGTAGAATTTCTTGGTTAGGGACTTATCATTTTCTCTAGACTCGATGGGAAATATACTTGTAGTTCCCCAAGTCCCTCGATCGAGAGATGTTACCGAGTTGTTCAAGTATGTACAGAAGTCCTTAGTGTTCAGTGTACCTGAAATAGGTCGAACAGCTTGTAGTGCTTTCGGTCTATTTTGTTCTTAGCTTGCAATGTGTAGTGTCAGGACCCACCGCGGTTTTACCCCGAAAACCGAGGTAAACCCTGCTCCCGTCTGACACCCCGACACTCACCAAGGTAAACTCACTCTAAACCACCAAAGAACACAGTCAGATGCAGGAGAAACTATACAAAACATTCCGAAGTTAAAGTTTACAGAGCATAGTACTACTACAGAAGAAAGAAAACCGATAAACCAGATACACGCACACTGAAAATTTAAAACACTCCGGGATCCCTCTCGTAACTTCTATGCCTCCGACGCTGCCTCGGCGTCAAAACCCCGCGCTAGCTCCACGACCTGGAGGGAAATTTAAAACCAGAAAAGTGTGAGTGGACCAGAATAAAGGAAAAGTTTCCAAAACCATTTTATAAGAAAACCGGGTTTAGCCCTCCGTTTTGAAACCACATGCATAACCCAGTTACCAAAATAGTTATAAATCACATAAACCTCATCCTAAAAACAGAATTAAAAGAAGTTACAGAAACACGATAAAAAAAATTATAGAAATCATATCATAAGCATCATAAAACCGTATCACAAAACATAAATATCAAGCCATCATTATCCGATCAAACCTGCTGGATCTATCCGAGTCTTTAAACTCAACAGGCCTCAATCATATCCAAGTCTTTAAACTCCCGAGTCTTTAAACTCAACAGGCCTACGGGGGAAATATCAATATATCCGAGTCTTTAAACTCCCGAGTCTTTAAACTCAATCCAGGTATTTAAACCCAATCCGGGCCCGTCCCCCATCAAATATAATCCGGGTCTTTAAACCCAATAACCAGATCCAGCAAATCCAATCCAAAACCATTTGAAAACCATTTCTAAATCCACATCCAAACCCGAATCCGAAATCACTGGTCCGATGCCCTGCCGGCATCCAGAACTGTCATTCCGAACCCAAATCCGGAACTCCACATTTCAACTTTAAAACCAAATTCCGATTCCCGAAATCCGATTTCAAAACCGAAACCCTTTAATCACCAAATCATGTTTCAAAATCCCTTTATAAACATTTAAACCACTTATCCATTGAAATCCCAAAACCATGGCATCATAATCAGAAATCAAGCCTTTCTCGTAAAATGTGTCAAATACGTTATTTCTCGAAAAACGTACAATTAAGTAAAACAGTTATAGCATATTCAAATGACCATGAAATCACATATAAAACCATAAAACAAGTAATTAAAAGCAGTTATGCATGCTCAGTTATAGAGAAGGGGTCCACTCACAGTACCGAGCCCTCAATCACGTCCCGAACGTCTCGTACGTTCCTCAGCTTCCTCGGGCAACCCCGATCCTTTCAACAACCACCAAAGTATGTCACTAACACGTCTAAGAAGGTCTACCTAAGTTTCCCCAAAAATCCCCCGGGTCCTTAACGTAACGAACCTAAACCCTAAACCTTCACCCTCGCGGAACTATATTGAATCGACGTCCGAACAACCCGAAACCAATTCCATTAGACTCGTCACAACACCTAGACCAAAAACCATGTTGACCACTTCCTCAAGAACCACCGCACACGCCCCCACGCACCACCCAAAGTGGCTGCGCGTGGCCTCACGCGCCAGCTACAGTATCACCAGCAACCTCTGGTCGACCCGGTTCAAACCAGTCCCTGCAACTCGAACCGGCGTGACCGGTTCACCGCCGTCCGTCCACCAAAACTGCTCCTCTCTTCACCAGCTTCATCATCCAGACCTAAGCTACCCTTTCCCCTACTCCAAACACCTCGACTCGACCTATAGCCCGTCAACTCAAGCTCGAAGAAAAACCCAAACCAGTCCCCTATTTCACGATCCAGCCAACCCGGTCACCCCCTCTCACGGCTTCGACACCCAGAGTTTCCTAGGACCTCACTGATACTCACCCAATTCACCGAAACTGTCGACTCAATCCTAGACTTCATGACTTTCGATTTGAAAATCGACAGCGAAACAAAGCATCGAAAGGAAAACCAGAAATTACCTGTGCTCCAGTCACCGTCGTGAGCTCAGCCGTGAGGACACGACTCCTCTAGTCCACCTCCAGCCTCTTGACACCTCCACCGGCCTCGATTGATCGAACACGGCAGCACCACCACCCAAAACTCCTCTCTGTTCTCTGTTTTCCCCCTGGTTTCCTGTGGCTCACCTCTCACCCACACACAACCACCGCACCTCCAAACCTCCTCATTGTCTCCCTCTCACTCTCTGAGTCACTCCTCACTCACCAAAACACACCAACACCCACGATAACCTCTCAATTTCCTCTCAATCTCCCCCTCTGTTTTCTGTTCTTCGAACACACACACACAGCACACAAGGTTATACCCCAAATAATTGGACCGTGCACTCACTAGAACCAACGAGACCCCCTACACGTGTCATAATCCTCTCTTCTCCCTCACAAATGTCTCAATCTCAGCCCTCAATTTGTCCCTCTCTGTTTCACAAATCCCAATGTGCAAAAGACCAAAATATCCTTCCTTTTAAGCCAAAATTACCATTTTGCCACTACCTTCCTAGACCCGTAACTCACACATCCTAACTCCGATGAACACGTGCCTCCTGTCGTTGAATTCAGGACGACGAGATCTACCTAGCAATCCTAGGTCAACGTGTCGAAACCCGATCGTCCAAAAAGTCAACTTTCCCCCTATTTTACCCAAATTATGGTTATTCCCTCAATCTTCCGAACATCATAACTTCCTCCTCGGATGTCGGAACCGGGCGTGCCACCTGTGAACACCCCAGAAATTTGAGGATTTTAATATTGTAATTTAATGTATGAATTGACGTTTTTACCCTTGTGAATGGTATGGGCAAATTGTTGACTTTTTGATTTGTGGGTCAAACGGACTTTGACCAATGACTGTGACGTAGTTCGGGACGTCACGAGTCCATAGACAGGTGGCACGTCAAATTCGGACGCTCAGGGAGGAAGTTATGACTATGGGAAGTTCAGGGGCATTACCGTAATTTGGACTTTAGGGGCGAAAATGTTGACTTTTCGTTTGGCAACTAATTTTCACTCGACCCAAGGACCGTTAGGTAGGTCTCGATGCCCTGAGTCCGTAGACAGGTGGCTCGCCGAAATCGGACTTCGTATGGCTGAGTTACGGGTCTAGAAAGTGAGGGGCATTTTGGTCATTTTGCCCAGGTTACTGTAGCAACCGTGGGGGACCATGGACGACACCACCATGTGCGGTGGTTCAATGTGCAATTGTTTATGCAATTGTGTGCTGGAAAGGAAAGGCGGTCTATTGCTTTAGATCGTGGGCTGAACCATCCACCTGCACGGTCGAATTGATTAATGAGATTCGAAGCTTTTTCGGGGAACAAAGTTCAGTGGACAGTGAGGCTTCCATGAGCCTCTGGGACGGCTTGAATTGTTTAAAACTGATTGAGAAGTGAATGAGCTTCACTCTGCGGTAGAAAGATCTAAAAACAGGGGAGGAACCAGAGAGAAACCATTTCGGGAAATTTTGGAGGGAAATCGGGTTTTCAATTTCTGGTGATTGTTGGACCAAACCAAAGCCTGGTTTAGCCTTCTGGGAGTATTTGGAACTTATCCACATCGAAATCAAAGGAAATCAAAGGCCATCAGCCACAGGTGAGCTGGGACGGTGATTGCAGTTTTCAGAGAAATCGCAGAGCTTGGGACGATAACCTTCAGGTACTTTCAGGCACAATTGATCGTTCATTTTAGGTCGTTTTGATCCTATTATGCTGTCTGTGAAGTTCATTGGAAATTTAATTAGAAACCAGGAAGTTCTGGTGATTGACCCGATTGGTTGATCACGGGTCGATGGGTCGATTGGGGACCTGTCGAGGTTGATTAATGTCTCAGAACTTAAATTGGAAGAATAATAAACATGTTAGGATCAAATTGGATTGAAATCGAGTAGGAATTGATGGGTAACCAACCGGGTCAAGCCGCGGGTGGCAGTCCCGTATTACAGACAAACGGGTGCAGGTGGTGACACCGTAGCTACAGTGTCAGGCGCGTGACTTTCACGAGCAGCCACTTTGGGCGGCGCGTGAGGGCGTGTTGGACCTTATCTCCGATCACGATCAACATGACTTTTGTTCCTCTCATCATTCTGAACATTTTTTATGAATTAACCATGTTGATCTGAGATAGTTTGGAAGGGTCAGTTTAGGGCCGGTTGTCTCGGGAAACATGTTGGATGGTTTCCCCGAGCCGGTTTCTGTTTCGGACTTTTTGGTTAAATGGTTAAGACTTGTAGTGACCCTTACGTGTGATTTGGACTGACATGAATTGTACGATAATCCCGGTACAAGTTCGTACGCGCAGGTTCACCGCGGGATCGTACTGTGAGTGGGCCTGATTTCATTAAACACTTGCATGCTTAAATGTTTTCCGATTTACTTATATGTTCACATGCTGGAATCAAGAAATGGTTTTGATGATATTGAAATTATGGTTATGGCACGTTTCACGGTAATTGGGTTTGATACCCGTCTGATGAAACTTAACGATCGGTTTGGATTTTATCTATGTATATATATGTTTTGCATGTGGATATCAATAAAATGTATTTGGTACTGCACTGTATAGATCCATTCTTATGATACTATCTCCTCCGGATGTGGTACCCCGGAGTGGTCATGGCACATTGCCTGCGCGGGGTCATTCAACGGAGGAACCAGACCGTAAAATGACTCAGGAACAGAATTGCTTATTTGACATCAGGGACGTCGAGCGTCTAAGACGCTAGGCATTTGAGATGCCGTACCCGGATAGGGTTCGGGGATTGGACTCGGAATTGAGACCCGAGTGGCACGCGTAGCCTTGGAACTGTGACCTTATCGGACGTCAGGGACGTCAGACATCGGGGATGTCAGGTTACTGTTCGTAGACAGGTGGCACGCCGAAATCGGACTTCGTATGGCTGAGTTACGGGTCTAGAAAGTGAGGGGCAGTTTGGTAATTATTTGAACTAGGGGCATTTTGGTCTTTTTGCCCTGGTTATTGTAGCAACCGCGGGGGAACCATGAACGACACCACCATGTGTGGTGGTTCAGTGTACAATTGATTATGCAAGTGTGTGCTGGAAAGGAAGGCGTGTCTGATGCTTTAAAACGTGGGTTGAACCATCCACCCTCCACGGTTCGAATTGATTATTGTTGATTCGAAGCTTTTTCGGGGAACAATTTTCAGTGGACAGATTGGACTTCCACGAGCCTCTGGGACGGCTGGGGTTGTTTAAAACTGATTAGAACGTGAGTGAGCATCACTCTGATGCTGAAAGAACTGTGAACAGGTGAGGAAAACCAGAGAAACCATTTCGGGCAAAATTGAAGGGAAAAATCGGGTTTTGATTTCTGGTGACTGTTGGACCAAACCAAGGTCTGGTTTAGTCTTCTGGGAGTGTTTGGAACTCAACCACATCGAAAGCTAAGGCCATTAGCCACGGTTAAGCTGGGACGGAGGTTGCCGTCTTCAGAGGAGTTGCAGAGCTTGGGACGACAATCTTCAGGTACTCTCAGACCCAATTGATCGTTCATATTAGTTCGTTTTGATCCTATTATACTACCTGTGAAGTTAATTGAAGTTTGAACTAGAGACCAGGAAGTTCTGGTGATCAACCCGTTTTGTTGATCACAGGTCGAATGGCTAGTTAAAGGACTTGTCGAGGCACATTAGTGTCACAGAACTTAAATTGGAAGGATAATAAACATGTTAGGATCAAATTGGATTGAAATCGAGTAGGAATTGATGGGTAATCAACCGGGTCAAGCCGCGGGTGGCAGGCCCGTATTACAGACAAACGGGTGAGGGTGGTGACACCGTAGCTACAGTGTCAGGCGCGTGACTTTCATGCGCAGCCACTTTGGGCGGCGCGTGAGGGCGCGTTGCGCCTCATCTCTGATCACGATCAACATGACTTTTTTTCCTTTCATCATTCTGAACATTTTTGGTGAATTAACCATGTTGATCAGAGATAGTTTTGATGGGTCAGTTTAGGGCCGGTTGTCTCGGGAAACGTGTTGGACGGGTCCCCCGAGCCGATTTCTGTTTCGGACTTTTTGGTTAAAAGTTTAAGACTTGTAGTGACCCTTACGTGTGATTTGGACTGACATGAATTGTACGATAATCCCGGTACAAGTTCGTACGCGCAGGTTCACCGCAGGATCGTACTGTGAATGGGCCCGATTTCATTAAACTCTTGCATGCTTAAATGTTTTCCGATTTACTTATATGTTCACATGCTGGAATCAAGAAATGGTTTTGATGATATTAAAATTATGGTTATGGCACGTTTCACGGTATTTGGGCTTGAGACCCGTCTGATGAAACTTAAAGATCGGTTTGGATTTTATCTATGTATATATATGTTTTGCATGTGGATATCAATAAAATGTATTCGGTACTGCACTGTATAGATCAATTCTTATGATACTGTCTCCTCCGGATGAGGTACCCCGGAGTGGTCACGGACGTCTAGAACGTCCAGCGTCTATGACGCTAAGCATCGGGGATGCTGTACCCGAACGGGGTTCGGGGATTGAACTCGGAATTGAGACCCGAGTGGCACACGTAGCCTTGAGACGGTGACCTTACTGGACGTCAAGGACGTTAGACATCGGGGATGTCGGGATTGGAGTGTATAGTGCAGTGGCTAAAATTATGTTTATGGTTTTATTACATGCCTTATGGTTCATATTATATGATTAATGATTTTAAATAATGCTGCATGCATGTTTGGAAAACGGAGGGGTAAATTATATGTTTTACTTACTAAACGATTTTATAAACTTGAGTTTCGGCCCACTCACCCTTAATATTTTGGTAACCCCTCCAGGCTGTGCTACTGAGGTAGAGGAGGATCCTGAGGCTGAGGCATAGATCTACTTCTGCGTACCTGAACCCCTGTTGGGTGGTTTACCCGCAGGTTTATTTTAGAGTCGTGCTCGCAACTTGTAATTTTGGATTTCATCCCTTGTTTGACATCTGTTTATTTCAGATTTGATGTAAAACTTTAATTTGGTTATTTATGCATTTGAACGTTGAGGTTAAAATTGGTATGTTATTTTGGGTGTCAGACGAGAGCAGGGCACGTCCCCATGTGGTCCCATGGGGATCGGGGCGGGTCCTGTCAACCTGTCTACGGATTCGTGACGTCCTAAACTACGTCCTTGTCATCGGTCAATACCCAATTGACCGCCCGAACTAAAAGTCAACAATTTGCCCATGCTAGGGGAAAAATCGTCATTCACTCTAGTGGCACTAACCAACCACCAATTAAGCTCACTAATCCTTCACTAATCACCGTCTTAACCTTAATTTCCGGGACGGGTCGTTACATGTAAAGGATGTCGTTAGTTTTTAAGGTAGTCTATGTGTTTTTGTAGGCCGAGTGGCTTGATCGTTGTAGTTGTGTCAGTTCGTGCATCAGATGTGGCATGGTACTCGATTTTGGAAACGTTCACCCGGCGGTCTACGTGGAGGCTGCTCGGTCGGTTTCACTTGGCTATATTGCAAGACCTTTTGTTTGGTGCTTCTTGATAGTGGGTGGTGTGGGGTGAGTGTATTCAGAAGTGGCATGAGACTCAATTTTGGGGACAATGACCAAGCAGTCTATGTGGCAGGCCGCTCGGTTAGTTTCCCTTGACTTTTTTTTGTAATGACTCTTAGTTGTTGCTTTGTAGAGAAATTGGTCCATGATGAGTCGGCATGTTGGATATGTGTCGGTCTGTCAGACGATCGATATTCTCGGTTGCATCATGGCTCTTTGCATGCGAGGCATGTGTCAGTTTATGAGATAGTCGGTTTGCGTGGCTGTGTCATAGCTTTCTACACGTAAGACACGTATTAGTCTCTAAGGGTGCAGGCATATGGATGCTTCAAAGTCTACGACGACCTCTATAAATGGCGGAGATCTACCTTGGGTTTTCTCACTTTTCGTTTTTTATTTCTTTCACAATGTGCTGTCGAACTACCTAGACAATTTTCGACGAGAGTTTTGTGGTAGTCTTCGCGGTGGTGTGATTTCCGACAAAGGTCTCAACTGTGACAATAAAAAGGTAAGTTGTTTTGTTTGGCTTTTTTTTATATTATTAAATACTAGCTTTAGGGGATGCCGGGCAAGAATCTTGGTGGATGAATGCTCAGATCTTCTAGGTTTTAGGTTCGAACTTTTATCTTTGTTTGTCTTTTGAGTAATCCCTTATCTAACAAAGAATTTGTCAGACGGGAGCAAGGGCCAGTCTAGTTTTCAAGGATTTTTGGGACGAGTCTTGTCAACTTGGTATAAGAGCTTGGTTATTAGGTATCTTATTATTGAAATATGAGCCTCGAATTTTAATTAGTTTCTTACATGATTGGTTTGATAATGATTTTATTACGTTGAATAAATTTTGATAAGTTTTCTGAAATCATTGAAACATACGCATTCCTTTAAATAATGATTTGGTTAAATCCCACTTGGAGTTTCGATAATGATCTTAATTGGCTTTGAAATGATTTTTTAAGGATGACTAGTATTTATCTATGTGACTCTTAAGGACTAAAGTTGTGGTGAACTAATTTAAATATGATATTTTTTTAGAAAATATAAACCTTTATATGATAACCATAATATCCATGACGAGATAATGCGTGGAATGGGTGACGAGGATTACTAGATATGATGATCATGAAATGAGACATTTGGTAACCTGATGATATGATGCCATGAAGTAATGATGTGTGTTGATACAAAGACGTGATGGTTTAAGTGTTAAGAAGAGAAAATTGGTTTCGCAATTTGATTCGGGCTCAGAATTTAGTTTGAATTATGGAATTTGATATTTATATAATTACCAATAATTTTTTGGAATCTTAAATGTATATTGTAAATATATTTTCCTTGGTATTATGTATACTTGTGTGCAGGAATTCTTGGAATGCCAATTGATACTCGAATAATGTATTCCGAGAGGTTATGTGAGGTGGTGTACGGTCTCGGAGGTCGAGGTAATGCTTCGTAATTCTCGAGATTGGTGTTGTAATATGTAGTCTCGAACGTCGAGCTGGGCTCTATCATTCCCGAGACTTGTCTCAGATGTCGAGTTTGTGGGCTCCGTATTTCCTGAGATTAGGACCGTGACTCAGACGTCGAGTCTGGGACTCCGTAATTCCTGAGCCGGTCCACACTAGGACGTCGAGCTGGGCTCCGTAATTTCCGAGTGATATACCCATGTGGTGTTTGTGTTGATGACGAGCTAGCTATATGTGAGTTGTGGTGGTGTACTTTCTTGTGGGCAATGGTTTGTTGTTTGGTATTCTACATCGAGGATTTCTGATTGTGACATGTGTAGTGTGCCTGCCTGGAAGGCAGTAGTTATTGCTCTGCATTGAGAAATGGCAATTATGACATGGGCGATTTTGTGTGACAACTGCTATGTGAATTTTGTGATTAATTGTTATCGTGACTGGTGTTCTTGTTGTTGTGATTTTCGATGCCTATTGTATTCTTAATTGCGATACAAAATTCTGTGGTATTAGACTATTGTAGGTTTTATTTCTATTTGGTGTCCTGGATATATTGAGTGACATGTTTTACAGAGTTTGACATCAAGTTGTGTCCTTGATACAAACTCAAAGTAATGATTGAGGGTTTGATTAAGATATGATATAAAAATCGCATAAGATTGATGTATTGACTTGACAATGGTCGTGATGATCATAAGGGATGGTACTAATCATGATGGTGGTCTAAAACTACCACCCATAGGAGTGATGATATAAGTAACAAATTCATGGTTACATAAGCAAGTCATGATGACTTGAAGTCAAAAAAGTAAAATTGGATCATTTGAAGAAGTTGAAATTCTAACCTTTGTACGATAATAAAATTTAGAGATTTGTTCATATTTGTAAGAAATTATTTTTTACCGATGTCAGTGGTTGGAAATAATCTGAACGTTGTGTTGTGTAGTCCTCAACGTGAATAAATGTTTCTTGGGCTTCGTGATATGTGATAAATGGTGATTACGTTTGTGAGTGGACTTCTTTTAAAATTTATGCATGCATACATGAGTATTTTATTGGTCTTCTATGTGTTTTAGTGGTGTTTGATTAGATGAAACTTTTATGGCCTTTGTGATTGGTTGAATGTTAACGTGATATTTTAATAATTCATTTTGCGAGGAAACAGGGTATATTATGTTCTGAATCATGAATGAGTCTAGGTAACAGGTCTATATCCGGGTGTCACTAATAATTGGTTGAGTTTCAATTATGGGTTCAAACTAAATATAACCTACGATCGTGTAGTATTGGAGTTTTGATAATTGTCATATGATTTGTGGAAGGTTTTCAAAGAATATCGTGAGGATGATATTACGTTGTGGACATAAGCCTTCGGTTTTGAGTGATAAGATGTATATGTGAACCCTTGGTAGTCGTGATATGGGAAACGTTGTAATGATTAATATTGTGCATCAAGAGCGGGTGATGTATGATTTGGATTATGAACATAATAGTGATATATAAAGATATGTTATGGTCTAATTAGAAAATTGGTCAGAGTCGCACATAAGTTTCGGTATCTAAATTGAGTTGGTCCGAAATTTCGAGGACGAAATTCTTTTAAGGAGGGGAGGTTGTAACACCCCGGACTTTCAAAAGATTGGAAATGACCATTTTACCCCTAAGAAGTCAAAATATTAACTTTTTGATTAAGGTTTCGTATGGATATACCGAGAGTACCGTTGGGAAGGTCTCGACCTCCTGAATTCGTAGACAGGTGGCACGTCAAAATCGAAGCCCGAAAAGGTAGGTTATGGTTCAAAAAAGGATAAGAGCATTTTGGTGAATTTCTTAGGAGGGCAATTTGGTTATATTACCAAATTAACATATGAACCATGTGTAACGACTCGTCCCGAATTCTAGGATTAGATTAGTGACTAATGAAGGATCAGTAAGATTAATCGGTGATTAGTTGAACGAAATTGGATGGACGACGTAAAATGATAGTTTTACCCTTGAATTGGGCAAAATGTTGACTTTTGACTCGGGGAGTCAAACGTACGAGGACCAAGGACCGTTTCGTAGATCGGAACGATACGAGTCCATAGATAGGCGGCACATCGAAAACGAACGTCGAACGGGGAAGTTATGGTCACGGGAAGTGAAATTGGATTATTCACACATTTCGAGGCATAAATTAAATGGATAAATCTGATTGACTGATTTAATAATGTGGGACCCTTGGATGAGTGACAAGCGTCACTCATCCAATTGGCCATCTCCCCTAATTTTTGGATCTTAATCATGATTGGATGGTTTTTATGTTAAAATATTAATTATAATATTATTTTATAATTCCCTCACATTTCTCTCTCATTTCTAGCCGTCCATTTCCCTCAAATCCCTCATCCACACCATTCATTCCTCTCATATGATTCATCATCCTCACAATCAAACTTCAATCTTTCTTCTTCAAACCGTGCAACACCGTTCTTCCTAAACAACACACCACCCTACTGCCCTAACATCCTCTACGAGCACTGAGAGACCATGAGTGAGGACTGAGATAGTGAGAGAGTGACCAGAGGGACTGGTGGATGACAGGACATGGCGGTCCACGGCGGAGGTAAGTTAGAACCCGTAACCCGTGTTGACCCAAAATTTGGAAGCCTAGTTTTTTATGTTGTTTTGAGTTTCCATTGACCCTAACATGACCTAGGGACCAAGGCGCCTCTATGGGGATTGTTTTCGAAGGAAATAGGTGGCTGGAATGGCTGAGAACAGAGCTCAAAGGTTGAGTTTGTTGTTCAATTATCAAACGTGAGCTTTCACTATGTATTTTGTGTTTTAAAACCCATAGAACTCCTAGTTAAGACCATATGAAGGCATAGGAATGAAAGGAATTGAAAAACATGTAAAAAATGGGGAAAACTGGGAACGCCGGTTCGGGTTAGACCGGGTTGTAGAACTGGTATGAACTGGTCGGTCTGCGGGAGGTTGAAAATGAGGTGCCCAAACGCGTGGGTTTCACGCGCAGTCGCTTTGGGCGGCGCGTAGGGAGGAATTTGGGGAAGTGTTCAACTTATGAAATCATCCTTTCGATGTAACGAACATTTTGGGACTAGTTTCGTGTCGATCCGACATCGTTTCGATATATTTCGGGATGTCCGAAGGTTTAGGATCGAGTTTTAAAATAGTTAAAAATTAGGGAAAATTACAGGACTTCAATGAAAGGTTAATAAGGTATTTAGTAACCCTCTAGTGTGATTTGGACAGGTTTGGGAGTCCCGGTAATGGTGATTAGCCCGGGAAGGCTTATGGCACGCATATCGAGGTGGTAGCGTATGATGGTCTTTGAGTGGACCTTGATTTATAAACTGTGATGCATGCATAAATGTTTATATGTTTTACATATTAGATTTCTATAATGATGATTGGGATATTGGTGATTTACATATTTACACGTATTTCGAGGCAATTTACATATTTGCACGTATATCGAGGTTTATGGCTTTACGTTGTGGTTATACGTGCTTATGGTTTCGGTAATGGTTTACTGAAATGGTTTTGGATTTGAAAAGTTAAACACGGGCATGAGACTCATTTGTTTTGGAAATCCTCGGACTTGAAGTCCATTTTAGTTACATTATCAAGCTAGGGGCCCAATTGGTAAGTGGATTGATTTCGGATTTGGAAATATGGAATCGAGCATGAGACCAATTTGATTTACGAACTATCGGACTTCGAGTCCATTTGATTTAATAAGGCATAGGGCCGGAGGCCCAGTTGGTTTACAAAATCGAGCTTGAGGCCTAGTTTGTTTACAAAATCGGGCTTGAGGCCAAGTTGGTTTACATGATCGGGCTTGAGGCCTAATTGGTGATGATATCGGGCATGAGTCCCATTTATGGTTCATAAAGGTGATTTCGGGTTCAGAGACCCTAAATGGATTTGGATTTGGAAATATGGATTTCTGGTTTCATGATGGTTTATGGGGACCGAACATGGATCCTTTGAAAGGTTTGAAAGGTTTTCAGAATGATTTTAAAATGGTTTTTCATATACCATCCTTGTATTTATAGCTTGGCTCCTCCGGGGAGGGTCTTTGGCCTGGGTGGACCCCGGAGGGGTCACAGAGCATTAACTGAGTGGAGTTGCCCCCGTGGGGTACCTTACTCCCATGAAGGCATATATGGATTATAACCCCCAGGGAGGGTCATTGATCTGCGGACAATGACCTGGGTGGACACTGGGGAAGCTTGGGATTTGAGACCCCGAGTGGCACGCGCGTAGCTTTGGAAACCGTGACAGGATTGGTTATATGATATTTGGTAAACATGGTTTATTGGATTTATGACATGGTAATTGGATTTCAGAAATGGTATTTCTGTGTTTTATCGATTTGGGTAGTGACCCATTTGGATCTGGATTTATAGATTTTGGTATTCTATGGTTTTAGGCTGAGTTCCCACATACTCGGATTTACAGTTTTGGGGCTGAGTTTCCACATATGGTTGATATATTATGGATTTTTGTAAATGGATTTGGGAAGGGGCCCGTATGATTGGTTTGGGACTGAGACCCCATGTTCTATTATTTATATTTCACTGAGATCGATTTTGGGCTGAGACCCTAACAATGGTTAGTAAAGTAAATGGTTTGGTAAATGGTTTTTGTATGCATTCATACTTTTTAGTGAAGGGCATAAATGTCTTCTTCTGAAATGTGTTTTCTTAAACTACTGATTTTTTGTCCACTCACAGTTTTTAATGGTTTTAATGCCCTTCAGGTTGATCACGGATGAGGGCTACAGCAGAGATCAAGACATCACACTCCTCCTCCACTGATCCTGGCTGGCTCTGGAAGCCTGGTTAGGCTGAAGGTTTTAAATTATCCCTTGTCTGACACTTCGTGTCAGACGGGAGCATGGCACATCCCGTGATAATCCAGGGGGGATTGGGATGGGTCGTGACACCATGTGACAATTTTTGGATAGTTCTCCAGCCTTCCCTTCCAAACATGTCCACCGGCCTTCATGTCTATATATATATGTGTGTGTGTGTGTGTGTGTGTGTGTGTGGCGTGGGAGGCCGAAACCAGGAAGGAGTGAAGAAGCCAGGAAAATAAGAGGTAGAAGAGAGGGAAAATGAAATAGGAAGATGAGGAATATAACAAGGGAAGGAATGGAAGGTGGAAACTGTGGAAATAATGGGGGAAGAAGGAGGAAAGCCTCCCTGGCCCGTGAGCCACGAATTCGGGTTGTCAACTGCAGGCCTGGAAACTCAATAATAGACGTAGAGATGGCTTCCTGGAGGTTTTGTGATCATTTGGGGCCATAAAAGGAAACCACGGACGCGAAACAAGCTAGGAAGAAACTGGGAAGCCATAGCCGTGAGGTATGGTAACTCGAACTCTAATTTCAAGTTAAGTCCTTCACATTTTGGATTCATATATCTCTTCTAAAACTCTTTGGAGAAAGATTGATGGTTGGAATGAAAGAAATGAATGTCAAATAACGAAGAAATAGTAGGGTTAGGTCGTCGAGTCGAGCAGCCCGAAAACTAGGGAAGTCGGGTGAGGACGATGATGCTACAGTGCATGGCGTGTGAACTCATGCGCAGCGACTTGGGGCGGCGCATAAGGGCGCGTGGTGGGTTTTCTGGGAAAATCGTTAACATGAAAAATGTTCAATTTGTTATTGAGTTTAATGGTGCATGAACTTGGTTAATTGGACATCGTATGAGTTAGTTATGATTTTACGAAGTTCATGTGTTATTTACTAATTATTATTTAATTTAGAAATTAGTAATGGGTTAAAAATTGATGGAATTACAGAAATGAAATTAGAGACCTTGGTTTATATTATTTTATTGATTTATAAGAGGAATAAATGATAAGTATCAAAATTGATGAGATTAAATATTACTACGGCCATTATAAAATCACATGTTAGTTAATTATGTGTAAGTTCTAGAAATTAAATTAAGGTTATGATAAATTGGTATTTATGTGATTAATACAAAGGAGCAGGGTTTATAAATGAACATAATTAGTGAATGTTTTCACTTGTAGTGAAGTGGGAAGGATGTGGGCGGTAACCCCGCAGGGTGGAAGCATTTTAGGCTAAATTGAGTAATCCCTTTCTAACAAAGAATTTGTCAGACGAGAGCAAGGGCTAGTCCAGTTTTCATCGACTTTTGGGACGAATCCTGTCACAATGTTTGAGTGTAGGACAAGTGTGCACGTACTGCGACTTGGGTGTTTGAGACGAGGCCCAAGGTTTGAGTGTAGGCCGAGAGTGCTTATACTCCACTTGGATGTTTAAATTTAGGCCAAGTCTCGAGTGTAGAATAAGTGTGCATGTACTCTGACTCATGTGTTTGATTCAAGGCCCAAGGTTTGACTGTAAGCTAAGTGTGCCTGTACTCCGACTCGGATATTTGAGTCGAAGTCAAGTGCTGAGTGTAGGCCGAGTGTGCCTATACTCCAATTTGAGTGTTTGAGTCGAGACCAAGTTTCGAGTGTAGGCTGAGTGTACTTGTACTCCGACTCAAATGTTTTAGTCAATGTCTAGTTTTAAGTGTAGGCTGAGTGTGCCAATACTCCGACTCGAATGTTTGAGCCTATTTGTAATGTTTGGATAAGTGCTCAGTGTATTTGAGCACCATAGTTTGTAAGAAACTTGTGATTGATAATTTAAGGGACAAGTCTCTCTAAGTACAACAAAGTTTAGAAAAATAAAAAATAAAAAAAGGTGCTCAGTCTGTCGAACCTCGACCGAGTGGTTTATATGAAATACCTCTTCAGGTGGTCGGAGTTCCATGGGTGGCCGAGCAGTCTGCCCTCTAAGTCAGCTAACTTGTATGCTCCCAAGTTAACAAATTCTTGTAATTTTATAGGTGACTTCCCAATTTGATCCCATAGTTCCGGCTAATCGGTCTTTGGTTGTAAGGGGAACCTTCCTTAGGTCTCAATCTCCGACCTGGAATTTGTAAGGCTTGACTCCTACGTCATGCTATTGATAGAGACGACGCTTGTAGGCTATGTTTCTCAAGTTGGCATGTACCTGATGTTCTTCGATAAGGTCTGAGCCGAGTGCCAATTGTTGCTTATTCTGCTTTGGTTCATAATTCATGATCTTGTATGATGTCTCATGTGCCTCAGAAGGGATAATTGCCTCGGTCCCAAATGTCATTAAGAATGGTGTTTCATTTGTGGGTGTCCGATATGAAGTTCAGTATGACCAGAGTGCATTTGGGAGTATTTTTGACCACTTGGCTTTGGTTTAGTTGAGTGGAGTCTTCCGAGTGTGTTTGATGATTATATTGACAGTTTCAACTTGGCCATTGGATTATGGATGAAAAGGGGAGGTGAAGCACAAGTTGATGTTGTGTCTTTCACAGAAGGCACGAAAGGGAGCATTACCGAATTACTTTTTGTTTTCTTTGACGATCATATATGGAAAACTAAAACGGCAGATGATGTTTTGAAAGATGAAAGTTTCAATCTGCACGGTCGTGATGGTGGCTAGTGACAAGACCCATCTTGATGCCCCTAAGATTTTTGTGAGATGTGCCCTGCTCCCATCTGACAATCATACTCAAAATACCGAAAAGACCCTTTATAGGTTTAAAAGTAAATAGAGTTCAGCTACAACATTGTCGGACAAGGGATAAGTATCTATACATAATCGAGCATACATGTTAGTACAACAAAAGTACCAAAACCTACCCCGAAGGGTGTTCAGGTGCGCAGCGGTACTATCTATGCCTCTGCCTCAGTATCAGCCCCTGCCTCTGTGTCACGGCCTGGAGGGTCAATAAAACAGTCAAAGTGTGAGTGGACAAACATAAGTAATTTTGAAATACAATTTATGAATAATAACATTTTCCCCTCCGTTTTATAAACATGCATGCATTTAAGTCAAATCGTATGAAAGTAATTCAAATTATATATATATATATATATATGTATATCTGGACACACATATCAGTAAAACACAATATAACCAATCCTCGACATCTACGATGTCTATACCCAATGCCAGTCATGATTTCCAATGCTACGTGTGCAACTCAGGGTCTCATATCTGAGTACCTCCCCAGGATCCAACTCAACGACACCCGGGGTGATATCAAAATGGGGTGCCTTCCCTGGATCTACCATGTTTGGGGTGATATCATAATCTCGCACTCTTGAACCTGAGCCTCTCCTCAGAGTTACTCATTCCAGATAGTGAACGGTGACTGCTCGAGGAACCTCGACGTTTAGAGGAGACAATACAACTCACCAGGATGGTATATGTGGAACAGTAACCAAATACATTTAAAATCATTTTAAAACCGTTTATGTCTCAAATCGAGTCAAAACAATATTCAATTGGGCTTATGCCCGAGACATAACTCTCACATGTCTTTTTCATAAAAACCATCCGAAAATAATGTCTATAACTCATTTACAAATCCCGATTTACTCAAACCGAACATTCCATATCACCATTCAAATTTAGTTAAAATGCAATCTTTCTTTAAAATTCTCGTTTGACTCTAAATCTAAGTTAAATCGTTACTCAACTGGGTCTCAAACTCAAAACATCATTGTCACGTATTTCCGTAAAACAGTTCATAAACCGATGATTAAATTAACAACATCATCAAATACGATATCAAAGAATTTCAACTTAAAACATATAATAAAGCATTCAAAACAGTTATGCATTCATTTAACTTATAAAACAAAAGTACACTCACGCTTGGTCCACGCTGTGTACTCAATATCCGCACCGTAATCTCACATGAGCTAGTCCAAAGTCTTCGGGCCTATCCAAATCACATTCGAAGGTCACTAATATTCTATACAAATTCAAACACTAAACCTTCATAAAACTCAATATCGGAAATGCATCCCTGACACGCTTTTCGAGGTTAAGAATCCCTAAATAACCTATCAAATGATCTCCGATCGACCTGAAACCACCATCATTGGTAAAGTTGAAATTTTAATGTAAAATGACCATTTTAACCCTGGTTGGGGGGAAATTGTTGACTTTTAACTCGAACTGTATTTTGGACCTTGACCAATGACCGTGACATAGATCGGGACGTCATAAATCCGTAGATAGGAGGAACGCGTAAATCGGAGACCAGACAGGAAAGTTATGGTCAAGAATGCAAAAATTGCACTATTCACAAAACCAGGGAATCTCACACTTGGCAGGTTTTTATTGGATAAGGGCAATTTGGTGGGACCCTTGGATGAGTGACAAGTGTCACTCATACCATTGGTGGGTTTCCCCATGCAATTGGATCAGTTTAGGGCTCCATCTTCATCGTTTTCTCTCATTTTCACTTATTATCATCTTTATCAACTCACAAACTCTCTCTCGACCCATGAAAGACCAAAACATACCAACACCTACAACTAAACACCGCATCACCACGTCACTACTCTATCATCTCATATATTCATCGTGAAACTTGATGGAGCTGACGGCGAAGCTGTACACTGCGGGGATCACGGCGGGGATCACGGCGGGAAGGTAAAACCCGAAACACCCATTTTTTGTTCAAAAATGGAAATTGGTTTTAGGACGTGTGTTGATTGATCTAATGGGCCTTAACAGGTTATAGGAACTAAGACGATTTCAGTGGGCTTGGTTGGAGGAGTTTTGGTTGCTGGAACTAAGGGATATCGACGGTTGAAAATCACAACTCACTGTTCATCAAGGTTCATGTAACTTATAGTTCGTGTTTTTTTAGTTTTGATCATACAGATCTGTTAGTTAGGTTGAAACGATTACATAGGAAGAAACAACATTGAAAATGGTTGAAAATTAAGGATTGTGGAACTAGGTCGGATTGCGAGTCTGGGCGACCCGAATTACAGACCCGTCAAGAGGACAGGGACGATGACATCATCAGCTGACGTCATCACCTGTCAGATGTCAGATGATGTGGCCCATTGAGAGAAGAAAACGTGTCACATGTCAGTGCCCAGTCAACACTGACATGTCAGTGACGTGACCCAATCAGTGGCTGCCACGTGTCACTAACATGTTAGTGACGTGGACCAATCGGTAACTGACACGTGGCACTTGTCAGTCTGACGTCAGCGGTGATGTCAGCATTGAATTTTTGGTCAACATTGACCGTGACTTTGACTCGCGCGTGAGGGTGCGATGGCAAGTTTTTTGAGGTGGGATCAGTGCCATTTTGAAGGTTTAGACGGTCCGGATCCAATGGTGGTGGTTTTTGGTCGATCGAAGATCGTTTGATAGGTCAAAATGAGGTTTATAGCCTTGTGAAACGTGTTTGGGATGCCTTTTCAGGCCGGCACTGTTCCTATTTTTTGGATATGAGCTTTAAGAGACCATTAGTGATCCTTGGATATGTTTGGATGGGACAGAGACTGTGATATAGCTAAAGGACAGGTTTTAGACGTTCGATTAAGTAGTAGGACAATATTGTGAGTTGGCCTTTTGGTTTCTAAACTGATTGCATGCATAACTGTTTTCCTTATACTATTATATGATAACGTGTGGATTATGTTGGGTCTTATTTATGGATTATGTATATGTATGCACTATATTTTGTTGGGCATGAGACCCGTCTGGTTATTATGATGTGAGTTTGTGGAGTCATACCGGGATGTCAAAGGTTCATACTATTGCACTATATATTGACCATATGGATTACTATCTCCTCCAGTTATTGGTACCCTAGAGTGGTCACGGCGCATTGCTTGCGAGGGGCCATGTTATAGAGTGACTGGACCGTAGGGTGACTCAGGAGCAGAATTGCTAGTATTAGACATTTGGGACATCAGGCATCTGGGATGTCATACCTCGGACTGGGTTCGGGGATAGGACTCGGCCTTAGGACCGTGACCTTCTTAGACATTTGGGACATCAGACATCTGGGATGTCAAGGTTGGGATATACGGTGCAATACAATTATTGTGGATATATTATTTTTATATTGTGTGTAATTAAATGATGTATGATTTGGTTATTATTATATATGTTTTGACTCAAATGCATGAATGATTTGAAAAACAGAGGGGTAAACCAGTATTTTACTATTGATTATAAACGGTTTTGAAATATCCTTTATTTTCGACCCACTCACACTTTCATTATTTTCTTGACCCCTCCAAGACGTAGCCTAGAGGTAGAGGCAGATCGCGAGGCTGTGCCATATTTATTTTACTGCTCCGTACCTGATACTCGTGTTGGGTAGGTCGAGCACCATTTCGTAAAACTTTCATGCTCGTTATTTTGTAGTGCTTTATAGCCCTTATCTGGCACTGTTGGACCCGTTCTCGAATTTAAATATGTTTAAAATTTTATGTTGTGAATTATACTAGCCCGTTAAGGGTATTTAGGTCATTTTCTAGTGTGTGTGTGTGTGTGTGTGTGTGTGTGTGTGTGTGTGTGTGTGTGTGTGTGTGTGTGTGTGTGTGTGTGTGTCAGACGGGAGCAGGGCGCATCACCGTGTGGTCCCTGGGGGATCGGGATGGGTCCTGTCAAGTTGGTATCAGAGCAGGGTTGAGCACTAGGATAGCTTATTGTTTAAGCTTGAGTATTTTAATGCGATAACTAATCTATGTCTCTTAGCAGCGGATCATGCCTCCTAGATGCGAACCTCAAGCACGGGCGGAGGAAGAAGGTGCAAGAGAGATAGGGAGTACGAGCATTGAGCGAGCCCAACAGCTGAGTGCTATGATTTTCACTGGGGGATCTGATCCGGAGGAAGTGTACATGTGGATAAACCAATGGGAACATATTTTTGCAGTCATGCATTGTCCTTATGAGGAGCAAGTACTATTGGCCACTTGTATGCTTGAGGGTGGTGCCTACCAATAGTGGTACGCACTGGAGATGACTGGTTGGAGTGCAGCCACTACACCATGGGAGGTGTTCAGGGAGAGGTTTCTGGACCAGTACTATCTCCCTTCAATCTGGGATGCTAGGGAGATAGAGTTTTTGCAGCTCCAGCAGGGGAGCCAGACAATTATGGAGTATGAACAGAGCTTTTTGGCACTATCTCGGTTTGCCTCGGCATATGTGAGGACTGAAGCGGACAAGTGTCGCTGCTTTGAACAGGGACTCCGGGGAAATTCGGGCCATTGTGGTGGCATCCAACTACACCACCATGAGGTATTTGACCGACGCTGCAGTGCGTGTTGAGGCCAACCTGGCAGTGCAACAGCAGACCCGCAGTGAGGGACGACGGAGAGATCGTTTGCATCTTGGACCTTTAAGCCACATGGGTTCGAAGGGAGGACACTCTGGGGAGAGGTCATTCTCTCCTACCCGTCGACGGTCTGGCAGGTATGGGAGTCCACAGTGATTGGGACAGAGGTTATGTTTCTAGCCAAAACAGACAGCTGCGAGTGGTACATCTGTGGGGTCGTTAGGACTAAGCGTTGTCATGCTTTTCTTGTGGGCAGACATGACATTTTACTAGGGAGTGCCCTTTACTCCTAGCTTGCGGCAGTAGGGTTGGCCAGAGCTCGGCAGGACCAGCTCATCATGCAGCTACTACATCGGATGCCACAGATGGCGAAGCCCAAGGGGGGAGCTCGAGGACGTGGTCGTGATCGACAGGTGGGACCACATGCTCTGTTATCGCTGTGACCCAGCAGCAGGCTAGGATGGCACCAGGTGTTGTCACAGGTACACTCATTATATATTACATTCATGTTCATGTTCTGATGCATCCTAAGGCTACACATTCATCTATGTGCGGCGATGTTAGGCTGTGAGGTGTTAGCACTAGATCAGGAGATAGGTGTAGGTACCCCGATGGGAGTTATATATATTGTGAACCAGATGATGAGGGATTGCCCAGTGAGAGTTGAGGACTTGAAGCTGTTAGCCTACTTGATTATCATGGACCTGCATGATTTTGATGTGATACTTGGAATAGACTTTCTGGGAAACCATGGGGTAATCATTGACTGTTGCAGTAAATTGGTGACCTTGTGGAGTTCGGGTCTACCGGAGGTGACTTTTCAGGGGGAGCATGGAGTTTCACCACCGGAGGTAATTTCCGCACTTATAGCTACAAAGTTGTTACAGAAGGGTTGTTAGGGATATCTAGCGTATGTGGTTGAGACAGATGATGATTAGTTGAGGACTGAGGATATACCGGTAGTCCGGGAGTTTCCTGATGTATTTTCGAATGAATTACCGGGATTACCACCGCATCGGGAGATCGAGTTCACGTTTGAACTTCTCCCCAGAACGGGGCCGATATCACAGCCGTCGTATTGGATGGCACCAGCGAAATTGTTGGAATTAAAGGTACAACTGCAGGAGTTGTTGGATCGGGGATCCATCCGACCGAGTACTTCACCATGGGGAGCACCAGTGTTGTTTGTTAAGAAAAAAAAAGGAAGCTTACGGTTATGTGTGGACTATTGGCAGCTTAATAAGGTGACGATAAGGAACAAGTACCACTTACCCAGGATCGATGAATTGGTTGACCAGCTGCGGGGAGCAAAGTATTTCTCTAAGATTGATCTTCGATCTGGTTACCATCAGCTGAGGATTGTTGAGGATGACGTTCCTAAGACTGCCTTTCAGACGAGGTACGGGCATTATGAGTTTTTGGTAATGTCGTTTGGGTTGACGAATGAACCAGCTGCATTCATGGATTTGATGAACCAGGTGGTTCGAGCATATTTGGACTAGTTTCAGATTGTGTTCATCGATGATGTCTTGGTCTATTCGAGGAGTGCCAGAACGCACGAGGAACAACTGCGGTTAGTGTTGGGCAGGCTGAGACAGAACCAGTTGTATGCTAAACGTAGCAAGTGTCAGTTCTGGTTAAATAGTATCAGTTTTCTAGGTCATATTATTTCAGCTGGGGGGATTAGTGTGGAACCCCAGAAGATGGAAGCGATAACCAACTAGGAAAGGCCAAGGATAGTTATTGAGGTTCGGAGCTTCATAGGTTTAGCAAGCTACTATCGGCGGTTTTTAGAGGGTTTCTCTACTATCGCAGCTCCTTTGACCCGATTGACCCGGAAAGGGGTTAAGTTTGTTTGGGATGATCAGTGTGAATAGAGTTTCTTGGAGTTAAAGAGACAATTGACTTCGGCACCAATCCTTGCCCATCCTGATGATGGTAGGGAGTTTGAGGTGTCCAAAGACTGCCTTACGGACGAGGTACGGGCATTATGAGTTTTTGGTAATGTCGTTTGGGTTGACGAATGAACCAGCTGCATTTATGGATTTGATGAACCAGGTGGTTCGAGCATATTTGGACTAGTTTCAGATTGTGTTCATCGATGATATCTTGGTTTATTCGAGGAGTGCCAGAACGCACGAGGAACATCTGTGGTTAGTGTTGGGCAGGCTGAGACAGAACCAGTTGTATGCTAAACGTAGCAAGTGTCAGTTCTGGTTAAATAGTATCCGTTTTCAAGGTCATATTATTTCAGCTGAGGGGATTAGTGTGGAACCCCAAAAGACGGAAGCGATAACCAACTAGGAAAGGCCAAGGATAGTTATTGAGGTTCGGAGCTTCATAGGTTTAGGAAGCTACTATCGGTGATTTTTAGAGGGTTTCTCTACTATCGCAGCTCCTTTAACCCGATTGACCCGGAAAGGGGTTAAGTTTGTTTGGGATGATCAGTGTGAACAGAGTTTCTTGGAGTTAAAGAGACGATTGACTTCGGCACCAATCCTTGCCCATCCTGATAATGGTAGGGAGTTTGAGGTGTCCAAAGACTGCCTTTCGGACAAGGTACGGGCATTATGAGTTTTTGGTAATGTCGTTTGGGTTGACGAATGAACCAGCTGCATTCATGGATTTGATGAACCAGGAGGTTTGAGCATATTTGGACTAGTTTCAGATTGTGTTCATCGATGATATCTTGGTCTATTCGAGGAGTGCCAGAACGCACGAGGAACATCTGTGGTTAGTGTTGGGCAGGCTGAGACAGAACCAGTTGTATGCTAAACGTAGCAAGTGTCAGTTCTGGTTAAATAGTATCAGTTTTCTAGGTCATATTATTTCAGTTGGGGGGATTAGTGTGGAACCCCAAAAGACGGAAGCGATAACCAACTAGGAAAGGCCAAGGATAGTTATTGAGGTTCGGAGCTTCATAGGTTTAGCAAGCTACTATCGGCGGTTTTTAGAGGGTTTCTCTGCTATCGCAGCTCCTTTGATCAGATTGACCCGGAAAGGGGTTAAGTTTGTTTGGGATGATCAGTGTGAACAGAGTTTCTTGGAGTTAAAGAGATGATTGACTTCAGCACCAATCCTTGCCCATCCTGATGATGGTAGGGATTTTGAGGTGCATAACGATGCATCAGGACAGGGTTTGGGTAGTGTATTGATGCAACATGGTAGGGTGATCACTTACGCCTCGCGACAACTGAAACCTCATGAGCTGAACTATCCCACCCATGATTTGGAGATGGTTGCAGTGGTACATGCTTTGAAGATTTGGAAACACTACATGTATGGTGAAACGTGTAGAATCTTCACCGACCACCAGAGTTTAAATCACTTGTTTATGCAGAAGGAATTGAATCTGAGGCAAAGAATGTGGCTGGAGTTGATTAAGGACTACGACTGCACGATTGAATATCATCCGGGAAAAGCAAATATGGTTGCGGATGCACTTAGTAGGAAGTCGTCCGGTTCAATTGTACACCTAAGGATGACATATCTTCCTTTACTTGTGGAACTCCGGAAGGCTGGAGTTATGATGGGAATGGATGGTTAGGGAGTTTTGTTGGCCAGTTTTCATGTACGACCCATTCTGATTGACTAGATCATTGAGGCCCAATTTCCTAATCCTACACTGTGTGTTTATAGGATCGAAGTTGCGACAGGTTAGCGGCAGGATTTCACCATCCGAGACGATGAAGCTCTAGTGAAGTAGGGTCGTATATGTGTGCCTACAGTGGTAGAACTGAGAGCGGAGATTCTAGAGGAGGCCTATAGTTCAACCTATGCTATGAACCCAGGAGAAACAAAGATGTACAGTACCCCCGGAATCACTATTGGTGGGCCACAATGAAGAGGGATATCGCTGAGTTTGTCAGCAGTTGTTTGACCTGTCAGTAGGTAAAGGCGGAACGGCAGTGACCGTATGGGACTATGCAACCACTTCCGATCCCCGAGTGGAAATGGGATCATATCACTATGGATTTCATATTCAAACCTCCTAGGACACAGAGTGGTTATGATGGAGTCTGGGTGATAGTGGACAGATTGACGAAGTCGACACATTTTCTACTTGTGAGGGAGATGTTCAAGCCCAATCGGTTGGCTTAGTAGTTCAGGGACGAGATTATCTGACTACATGGTACGCCAGAGTTGATCGTTTCGGATTGGGATCCGCCCTTTACTTCGAGATTCTGGCGGAGTCTACAGAAGGCCCTGGGAACGTACCTACATTTTAGCACAGCTTTTCATCCGCAAACTAACGGGCAGTCTGAAAAGACTATTCATACATTTGAGGATATGATGAGAGTGTGTGCTATGGTTTCAAAATTCCTGGGATATGTTTTTGCCTCTGATGGAGTTTGCATACAACAACAGCTACCAGGCGAGTATAGGGATGACACCTTATGAGGCACTGTATGGTCGCAGTGTAGGACGCCTGTTTATTGGACAAAGGTAGGCGAGCGACCCGCTTTGACCCCAGAGTTGATGGATATAACCTTGGAGAAGGACCAGATTATTAAGGGGAGGCCGAAGGCGACGCAGGATCGCCAGAAAAGTTATGTTGATAGACAGATTAGGGATCTCAAATTTACTGTTGGCGATAGGGTGTTTCTGAAATTATCTTCATGGAAAGGAATTGTACGATTCGGTCGACGTGGGAAGCTGAGTCTCCGTTATATTGGGCCATATGAACTCATTGAGAGGGTTGGTTTGGTAGCGTACCGATTAGCTTTACCTCCAGAACTAGCGAGGGTACATGATGTATTCAACATATCGATGCTACGAAAGTACGTGCGTTAAAAATTGTACATCTTACTGGAACATCCAGTGGAACTGAGGAACGATTTAATCTTTGAGGAGCAGGCAGTGTAGATATTGGATTAGAAGGACAAGGTGCTGAGGAACAAGACTATCCCCTTGGTAAAAGTGTTGTGGAGAAATCACGACGTAGAAGAAGCAACGTGGGAGCCCGAGGCTCAAATGAAAGAACAACATCTGCATTTATTTGAGTAAATTTCTAGGGCAAAATTTTTGTAAGGTGGGTGGATTGTAACACCCCGGACTTTTATGAAATGGTAAAGTTGAAATTTTAATGTAAAATGACCATTTTGCGCCTAGTTGGGGGGAAATTGTTTACTTTTGACTCGAACTATATTTTGGACCTTGACCAATAACTGTAACTGTGACATAGATCAGGATGTCACGAGGCCGTAAACAGGCGGTACGTGTAAATCGGAGACCGGACGGGAAAGTTATGGTCAAGAACGCGAAATGGCACTATTCATAATACCCGGGAATCTCACACTTGGCAGGTTTTTATTGGATAAGTGCAATTTGGTGGGACCCTTGGATGAGTGACAAGTGTTACTCATCCCATTGGTGGGTTTCCCCACACAATTGGATCAGTTTAGGGTTTCATCTTCATCATTTTCTCTCATTTTCACTTAATATCATCTTCATCAACTCACAAACTCTCTCTCAACCCGTGAAGGACCAAAACACACCAACACCTACAACTAAACACCACATCACAATCCCACTACTCTATCATCTTATCTGTTCATCGTGAAACTTAATGGAGCTAACGGCGAGGCTGTACACGGTGAGGATCACGACGGGAAGGTAAAACTTGAAACACCCATTTTTGGTTTAAAATGGAAATTGGTTTTAGGACGTGTGTCGATCGATCGAATGGCCCCTAACAGGTTCTAGGAACTGAGACGATTTCTGTAGGCTTAGTTGGAGGATTTTTGGTGGCTGGAGCTGAGGGATATCAACTGTTGAAAATCACGACTCACTGTTCATCAAGGTTCAGGTAACTTTTAGTTCGTGTTTTTTTAAATTTTGATCATACAAATCTATTAGTTAGGTTGAAACGATTACATAGGAAGAAACAACATCGAAAATGGTTGAAAAATAAGGATTGTGGAACAGAGTCAGGTCGCAAGTCGGGGTGACTCGAATCGCAGAACCGTCGAGAGGACAAGGATGATGATGTCATCACCTGTCAGATGTCAGATAACGTGGTCCAATGAGGGAAGGATACGTGTCACATGTCAGTGCCCAGTCAGCATTGACACGTTAGTGACGTGGCTTAATTAGTGGCTGCCACGTGTCACTAACATGTCAGTGACGTGGACCAACCAGCAGCTGACATGTGGCATCTGTCAGTCTGACGAGTGTCAGACCTGACACTATCAGATGAAGTCAACGGCTGACGTCAACGTTGATTTTGATCGTTAACCTAAAGTCAGTGCTAACTTGTTGGTAAACGTTGATGGTGAATTTGACCCGAGCGTGGACATGTTTTTCAAGGTGGGACCAGTGCCATTTTGAAATTTTTAACGATCCGGATCCAATGGTGGTGGTTTCAGGTCGATTGGAGAACGTTTGATAGGTCAAAATGAGATTTATAGCCTCAGAAAGCGTGTTCGGGACCCGTTTCCAGGCCAGCACTATTCCTAAATTTTAGATATGAGATTTTAGTGACCATTGGTGATCCTTGGATATGTTTGGACTGTTAGAGATTGTGATATAGCTTCATGACATATTTTAGACGTTCGATTAAGCAGCAGGACAGTATTATGAGTGGGTCTTTTGTTTTCTAAATTGATTGCACGCATAACTGTTTTCCTTATACTATTATATGATAACGTGTGGATTATGTTGGGTCTTATTTATGGATTATGTATATATATGCACTACATTGTGTTGGGCATGAGACCCGTCTGGTTATTATGACGTGAGTTTGTGGAGTCATACCGGGATGTCACAGGTTCATACTATTGTACTGTATATATTGACCATATGGATTACTGTCCCTTCCAGTTATTGGTACCCTGGAGTGGTCACGACGCATTGCCTACAAAGGGGTCATGTTATGGAGCGACCGGGCCGTAGGGTGACTCAAGAATAGGATTGCTAGTATTAGACATCTGGGACGTCAAGCATCTGGGATGTCATATGACAGTACCCGCCCCGATCCTCTCTGGGACCATATGGGGACGTGCCCTGCTCCCGTATGACACCCAAAATAATGTTCCAATTTTAACCTTAAACGTTCAAATGCATAAAAACCAAATTAAAGTTTTACATCAAATCCGAAATAAACAGAGGTCAGACAAGAGATGAAATCCAAACTACAAGTTGCGAGCACGACTCTAACATAATCCTGCGGGTACACCACCCAACAGGGGTTCAGGTACGCAGAAGTGGATCTATGCCTCAGCCTCAGGTTCCTCTTCTACCTCATTAGCACGACCTGGAGGGGTTACCAAAACAATAAGGGTGAGTGGGCCGAAACTCAAGTTTATAAAATCGTTTAGTAAGTAAAACATATAATTTACCCCTCCGTTTTCCAAACATGCATGCAACATTATTTAAAATCATTAATCATATAATATGAACCATAAGGCATGTAATAAAACCATAAACATAATTTTAACCACTGCCCTATACACTCCAATCCCGACATCCGCGATGTCTGACGTCCCTGACGTCCAGTAAGGTCACAGTCTCAAGGCTACGCGTGCCACTCAGGTCTCAATTTCGAGTTCAATCCCCGAACCCCGTTCGGGTACAGCATCCCCGATGCTTAGCGTCATAGACGGTGGACGTTCTAGACGTCCATGACCACTCCGGGGTACCTCATCCGGAGGAGACAGTATCATAAGAATTGATCTATACACTGCAGTACCGAATACATTTTATTGATATCCACATGCAAAACATATATATACATAGATAAAATCCAAACCGATCTTTAAGTTTCATCAGACGGGTCGCAAGCCCAAATACCGTGAAATGTGCCATAACCATAATTTTAATATCATCAAAACTGTTTCTTGATTCCAGCATGTGAACATATAAGTAAATCGGAAAACATTTAAGCATGCAAGGGTTTAATGAAATCGGGCCCACTCACAGTACGATCCCGAGGTGAACCTGCGCGTACGAACTTGTACCGGGATTATCGTAGAATTCCTGTCAGTCCAAATCACACGTAAGGGTCACTACAAGTCATAAACTTTTAACCAAAAAGTCCGAAACAGAAACCGGTTCGGGGGACCCGTCCAACACGTTTCCCGAGACAACCGGCCCTAAACTGACCCATCAAAACTATCTCTGATCAACATGGTTAATTCACCAAAAATTTTCAGAATGATGAAAGGAACAAAATTCATGTTGATCGTGATCAGAGATGAGGCTCAACGCGCCCTCACGCGCCGCCCAAAGTGGCTGCGCGTGAAAGTCACGCGCCTGACACTATAGCTACAGTGTCACCACCCTCACCCGTTTGTCTGTAATACGGGCCTGCCACCCGCGGCTTGACCCGGTTGATTACCCATCAATTCCTACTCGATTTCAATCCAATTTGATCCTAACATGTTTATTATCCTTCCAATTTAAGTTCCGTGACACTAATGTGCCTCGACAAGTCCTTTAACTAGCCATTCGACCCGTGATCAACAAAACGGGTTGATCACCAGAACTTCCTGGTCTCTAGTTCAAACTTCAATTAACTTCACAGGTAGTATAATAGGATCAAAACGAACTAATATGAACGATCAATTGGGTCTGAGAGTACCTGAAGATTGTCATCCCAAGCTCTGCAACTCCTCTGAAGACAGCAACCTCCGTCCCAGCTCAACCGTGGCTGATGGCCTTAGCTTTCGATGTGGTTGAGTTCCAAACACTCCCAGAAGACTAAACCAGGCCTTGGTTTGGTCCAACAGTCACCAGAAATCAAAACCCGATTTTTCCCTCCAATTTTTCCCGTAATGGTTTCTCTGGTTTTCCTCACCTGTTCTCAGTTCTTTCAGCATCAGAGTGATGTTCACTCACGTTCTAATCAGTTTTAAACAACCCCAACCGTCCCAGAGGCTCGTGGAAGTCCAATCTGTCCACTGAAAATTGTTCCCCGAAAAAGCTTCGAATCAACAATAATCAATTCGAACCGTGCAGGGTGGATGGTTCAGCCCACGTTCTAAAGCATCAGACACGCCTTCCTTTCCAGCACACACTTGCATAATCAATTGTACACTGAACCAACGCACATGGTGGTGTCGTCCATGGTTCCCCCGCGGTTGCTACAGTAACCAGGGCAAAAAGACCAAAATGCCCCTGGTTCAAATAATTACCAAACTGCCCCTCACTTTCTAGACCCGTAACTCAGCCATACGAAGTCCGATTTCGGCGTGCCGCCTGTCTACGAACTCAGGACATCGAGACCTACCTAACGGTCCATGAGTCATGTGAAAATTAGTTGCCAAACGAAAAGTCAACGTTTTCGCCCCAAAAATCCAAATTACGGTAATGTCCCTAAACTTCCGATAGTCATAACTTTTTCCCTGATCATCCGAATTGGACGTGCCACCTGTCTATAAACTCGTGACGTCCCGAACTACGTCACCGTCACTGGTCAAAGTCCATTTGACTCACCAATCAAAAATTCAACAATTTGGCCATACCAATCACAAGGGTAAAAACGTCAATTCATATATTAAATTACAATATTAAAATCCTCGAATTTTCGGGGTGTTACAACCTTCCCCTCTTAAGAAATTTCGTCCCGAAATTTCAAAGAAACAAATGAGGAAAATGTTCTCGCATCTGAGCCTCAGGCTCCCATGTGGCTTCTTCCACATTCTGGTTTTTCCAGAGAATCTTCATGAGAGGGATCGTCTTCCGACGTAGTACCTTGTCTTTCCGATCCAAAATCTGCACTGGTTGTTCCTCAAAGCTCAAATCCCCTCGGAGTTCGATAGGTTGTTTCCCCAGTACATGGGAAGCATCATTTACGTACTTCCGCAACATCGATACGTGAAAAACATCGTGAACTCTAGAAAGTTATGGAGGTAGTGCCAATCTGTATGCAACCCTGCCAATCCTCTCCACGATCTCATATGGTCCGATAAAACGCGGACTCAGTTTACCCCGTCGACCAAAACGGATAATCCCTTTCCACGGAGATAATTTCAGGAAGACAAAATCTCCCACTTCAAATTCCAAGTCTCAAATCCGTCGATCGGCATAACTCTTTTGGCGATCCTGTGCCGCCTTCAATCTCTCCTTGATAACCCGCACAGTTTCCAGGGTTATGTCCATCAATTCTGGCCCTACAGCCGCTCGCTCCCCTATCTCCATCCAGCAGATAGGTGTCCTGCACTGTCGACCATACAGTGCCTCATAAGGTGTCATCCCGATGCTTGTCTGATAGCTGTTGTTGTAAGCGAATTCCATCAATGGCAAAAGAGTATCCCATGAGTCCCGAAACTGTAGCACACAGGACCTCATCATGTCCTCCAGGGTCTGAATGGTTCTTTCAGACTGTCCATCAGTCTGAGGATGGAAAACAATACTGAAATGTAGGGTTGTTCCCAAAGTAGCTTGCCAACTCCGCTAGAACCTGGAAGTGAAACGCGGATCACGGTCGGACACGATCGATTCTGTCGTACCATGCAATCGTATGATTTCTTTCACGAACAATTGAGCCAGTCGGTTAGGTTTATAAGTTTCCTGAACTGGCAGAAAATGGGCTGACTTGGTTAACCGGTCCACGATCACCCACACTCCGTCAACTCCACTCCGAGTCCTTGGTAACTTAAAGACGAAGTCCATGGTGATGTGATCCCACTACCACTCGGGAATCAGAAGTGGCTGCATAGCCCCATACGGTCTCTGCCGTTCCGCCTTAACCTGCTGACAGGTTAAGCATTTGCTTACGAACTCCGTAATGTCCTTCTTCATTCTTGGCCACCAATAATGGTTCCGGAGGGTACGGTACATCTTTGTACCTCCCGGATGCATAGCATAAGCCGAACTATGGGCCTCTTCCAGAATCTTGGCCCGTAACTCTGCCACTGCAGGTACACACAAACGGCCCAACTTCACAAGTGCTCCATCATCCCGGATGGTAAAATCCTCTCTCCCATCCGCATCGACCTCAATTCTGTAAATACAGAGTATCGGATCCTGAAGTTTTGCTTCGATGATCCGATCAATCAGCACTGGTCGTACATGGAAGCTGGCTAACAAAGCTCCATGCTCATCAGTATCCAAAATAACTCCCGCCTTCCGGAGTTCCACCAGCAAAGGAAGATACACCATCCCCAAGTGTGCAATAGATCCCACTGACATCCTGCTGAGTGCGTCTGTCACCACATTGGCCTTATCCGGATGGTACACAATTGTGCAGTCATAATCCTTCAGCAGTTCCAACCATCTTCGTTGTCTCATGTTAAGCTCCTTCTGAGTGAATAGGTACTTTAGGCTCTGGTGGTCGGTGTATATCCGGCACATTGCGCCGAATAGGTAATGTCTCCAAATTTTTAGGGCATGAACCACCGCTGCCAACTCCAAATCATGGGTAGGGTAGTTCAACTCATGATTCTTTAGCTGCCGGGATGAATAGGCGATAACCTTGCCAGTCTGCATCAACACGCAGCCCAGACCTTGTAGTGATGCGTCACTAAAGACCATGAATTCTCCACTGTCATCCGGCAATGCAAGGACAGGTGCAGTGGTGAATCGATCCTTCAACTCTTGAAAACTCCGATCACACTGCTCGTCCCAAATAAACTTCACTCCCTTCCGAGTCAAACGAGTCAATGGTGCAGCAATTTTGGAGAAACCCTCCACGAATCTCCGGTAGTAACCTGCTAACCTGACAAAACTCCGCACCTCCGTTACTGTTGTCAGTCTAGCCCAGTTAGTCACCGCTTCTGTTTTCTGGGGATCCACGCTAATCCCATCCGTTGATATCACGTGTCCTAGAAAACCAATACTGCTTAGCCAAAACTGACACTTGCTCAGCTTGGCGTACAACTGTTCTTGTCTCAGCTTCTCCAACACTAACCGTAGATGTTCCTCATGTGCTCGGGCACTCCTCGAGTACACCAAGATATCGTCGATAAACACAATCACGAACTTATCCAAGTAGGGTTGGAAGACCCGGTTCATCAGATCCATGAATGCTGCTGGAGCATTCGTCAAACCAAAAGGCATAACAAGGAACTCGTAGTATCCGTAACGGGTTCTAAAAGCAGTCTTCGGAATATCCTCCTCTGAAATCCTCAGGGTGATACCCAGACCGCAAATCAATCTTCGAGAAGCACTGTGCTCCCCGCAACTGGTCAAAAAGATCATCGATCCTAGGTAGAGGATACTGGTTCCTCAGTGTCACCTTGTTGAGTTGCCGATAATCAATGCACAAACGGAGACTCCCCTCCTTCTTCTTAACGAACAACACCGGTGCTCCCCACGGTGAAGTGCTCGGTTGGACGTATCCCAAATCCACCAACTCCTGCAATTGGGTTTTGAGTTCTCGTAACTCGGCTGGCGCCATCCGGTATGGTGCCTGGGATATAGGTCGGGTACCAGGGAGTAGTTCAATTGTAAACTCGATCTCCCGCGATGGCGGTAATCCAGGTAAGTCTTCCGGGAACACATCCGGAAACTCACGTACCACCGGTATCTCGTTGATACCCGGAGTATCACCCTGATCCGACACGACGTGCGCCAGATAACCCTGGCATCCCTTCCGTAGAAGTTTGGTAGCAGTAAGTGAAGAAATCACTTCAGGAGGCGAACCGTCATGCTCCCCCTGAAAGATAACCTCCGACAAACCCGGGCTTCACAGAATCACTTGCTTGCTACAGCAATCGATGAGCGACCCATGCTCTGATACCAAGCTGACAGGACCTGCCCCGATCCTCTCTGGGACCACATGGGGACATGCCCTGCTCCCGTATGACACCCAAAATAATGTTCCAATTTTAACCTTAAACGTTCAAATGCATAAAAACCAAATTAAAGTTTTACATCAAATCCGAAATAAACAGAGGTCAGACAAGGGATGAAATCCAAACTACAAGTTGCGAGCACGACTCTAACATAATCCTGCGGGTACACCACCCAACAGGGGTTCAGGTACGCAGAAGTGGATCTATGCCTCAGCCTCAGGTTCCTCTTCTACCTCATTAGCACGACCTGGAGGGGTTACCAAAACAATAAGGGTGAGTGGGCCGAAACTCAAGTTTATAAAATCGTTTAGTAAGTAAAACATATAATTTACCCCTCTTTTTTCCAAACATGCATGCAGCATTATTTAAAATCATTAATCATATAATATGAACCATAAGGCATGTAATAAAACCATAAACATAATTTTAGCCACTGCACTATACACTCCAATCCCGACATCCCCGATGTCTGACGTCCCTGATGTCTAGTAAGGTCACAGTCTCAAGGCTACACATGCCACTCGGGTCTCAATTCCGAGTTCAATCCCCGAACCCCGTTCGGGTATAGCATCCCCTCCATGACCACTCCGGGGTACCTCATCCAGAGGAGACAGTATCATAAGAATTGTTCTATACACTGCAGTACCGAATACATTTTATTGATATCCACATGCAAAACATATATAAACATAGATAAAATCCAAACCGATCTTTAAGTTTCATCAGACGGGTCTCAAGCCCAAATACCGTGAAACGTGCCATAACCATAATTTTAATATCATCAAAACCGTTTCTTGATTCCAGCATGTGAACATATAAGTAAATCGGAAAACATTTAAGCATGCAAGGGTTTAATGAAATCGGGCCCACTCACAGTACGATCCCGCGGTGAACCTGCGCGTACGAACTTGTACCGGGATTATCGTACAATTCCTGTCAGTCCAAATCACACGTAAGGGTCACTACAAGTCTTAAACTTTTAACCAAAAAGTCCGAAATAGAAACCGGCTCGGGGGACCCATCCAACACGTTTCCCGAGACAACCGGCCCTAAATTGACCCATCAAAACTATCTCTGATCAACATGGTTAATTCACCAAAAATGTTCAGAATGATGAAAGGAACAAAAGTCATGTTGATTGTGATCAGAGATGAGGCTCAACGCGCCCTCACGAGCCGCCCAAAGTGGCTGCGCGTGAAAGTAACCCGCCTGACACTGTAGCTACAGTGTCACCACCCTCACCTGTTTGTTTGTAATACGGGCCTGCCACCCGCGGCTTGACCCGGTTGATTACCCATCAATTCCTACTCGATTTCAATCCAATTTGATCCTAACATGTTTATTATCCTTCCAATTTAAGTTCCGTGACACTAATGTGCCTCGACAAGTCCTTTAACTAGCCATTCGACCCGTGATCAACAAAACGGGTTGATCACCAGAACTTCCTGGTCTCTAGTTCAAACTTTAATTAACTTCACAGGTAGTATAATAGGATCAAAACGAACTAATATGAACGATCAATTGGGTCTAAGAGTACCTGAAGATTGTCGTCCCAAGCTCTGCAACTCCTCTGAAGACGGCAACCTCCGTCCCAGCTCAACCGTGGCTGATGGCCTTAGCTTTCGATGTGGTTGAGTTCCAAACACTCCCAGAAGACTAAACCAGGCCTTGGTTTGGTCCAACAGTCACCAGAAATCAAAACCCGATTTTTCCCTCCAATTTTTCCCGAAATGGTTTCTCTGGTTTTCCTCACCTGTTCTCAGTTCTTTCAGCATCAGAGTGATGTTCACTCACGTTCTAATCAGTTTTAAACAACCCCAGCCGTCCCAGAGGCTCGTGGAAGTCCAATCTGTCCACTGAAAATTGTTCCCCGAAAAAGCTTCGAATCAACAATAATCAATTCGAACCGTGCAGGGTGGATGGTTCAGCCCACGTTCTAAAGCATCAGACACGCCTTCCTTTCCAGCACACACTTGCATAATCAATTGTACACTGAACCACCGCACATGGTGGTGCCGTCCATGGTTCCCCCGCGGTTGCTACAGTAACCAGGGCAAAAAGATCAAAATGCCCCTGGTTCAAATAATTACCAAACTGCCCCTCACTTTCTAGACCCGTAACTCAGCCATACGAAGTCCGATTTTGGCGTGCCGCCTGTCTACGAACTCAGGACATCGAGACCTACCTAACGGTCCTTGAGTCATGTGAAAATTAGTTGCTAAACGAAAATTCAACGTTTTCGCCCCAAAAGTTCAAATTACGGTAATGTCCCTGAACTTCCGATAGTCATAACTTTTTCCCTGATCATCCGAATTGAACGTGCCACCTGTCTATAAACTCGTGACATCCTGAACTACGTCATGGTCACTGGTCAAAGTCCATTTGACTCACCAATCTAAAAGTCAACAATTTGGCCATACCAATCACAAGGGTAAAAATGTCAATTCATATATTAAATTACAATATTAAAATCCTCGAATTTCCGGGGTGTTACATCATACCTCGAACTGGGTTCGGGGATAGGACTCGGGATCGAGACCCCGGGCAGCACACGTAGCCTTAGGACCGTGACCTTATTAGACGTTTGGGACGTCAGACATCTAGGATGTCAGGGTTGGGATATACGGTACAATACGATTATTGTGGATATATTATTATTATATTGTGTGTGATTATATGATGTATGATTTGGTTATTATTATATATGTTTTGACTCAAATGCATGCATGATTTGAAAAACGGAGGGGTAAACCAATATTTTACTATTGATTATAAACGGTTGTGAAATATCCTTTATTTTCGGCACACCCACACTTTCATTGTTTTCTTCACCCCTCTAGGACGTGGCCCGGAGGTAGAGGCGGATCTTGAGGCTCAGACATAGTTATTTTACTACTGCGTACCTGTTACTCGTGTTGGGTAGGTCGAGCACCATTTTGTAAAACTGATATTCGTGCTCGTAATTTTGTAGAGCTCTCTATCCCTTGTTTGGAACTGTTGGACCCGTTCTCGGAATTAAATACATTTAAAATTTTACGTTGTGAATTATACTAACCCCTTAAGGGTATTTTGGTCATTTTCTGGTGTGTGTCAGACGGGAGCAGGGCGCATCCCCGTGTGGTCCCTGGGAGATCGAGATGGGTCCTATCAATTGGTCCACATGGTCTGACAAGCTAACGTGGGCCTAACACATCAGCTGCTGACTGGGTCTGACAGCCTGCCACCTGGCTACCCCTGATTTGCCACATGGACTGACAGGTCTGACACGGTGATGATTTGGACTACCACGTCATCATCGTCAACCTCTGGCCAGGTCGACCCGCGACCCTATAACAGGTTAACCAGCCATATCTCTCTCATTTCTCAACCATTTCTTTCCATTTTTCTTCCTATATGCTCGCAATGATCCTAGAAAGGGATTTATCACCTCAAAATCGACTACAAAGGTTTAGAAACTACTTGTCAAGCTTGATACAATTCGGCCAAACTTCAAGCTTCGTTTCCAAGTGATCCTAGCAGCCAAAACGTCATCTTTTTGTTCCTACAACCTCACACAAGTTCAATGATCAAAACCCTGGCCTTAAATCGTGTTTTTAAAACCTAAAACTCGAAATTGAATTTTTAACCCCTACGACTTACCTCTCGGTTTTTTTGGCCACTGCACGCAGTTGTCCTTGCCGTTGGTGCCTTCCTCTTCTTCTCAACTCACTCTCTCAACCCCCCTTTCACTCAGATAATAAAGATGAAGTATAGTGGTGTGGGTGTGTGTTTGGGTTTCGGGTTCACAAGGAAAAAGGAAAAATGAAGATGAAATGAATGAAGTAGGTGATGCATGAATTTAGGGGGCTGAGCCAATGGGATGAGTGACACTTGTCATTCATCCATTGGTCCATCTCAGATATTTTCCCCAATTAAAATTAGCCACTGTTCATGTATCGTAAAATATGAATAGTACTCAATTTCTTCCGTAACCCGTAACTTTCCAGTCGGTAGTTTGATTTCGACGTGCCGCCTGTCTACGGACGTGACTTCTCGATCTACGTATTGGGCCTTGGTTAAAATCCAAATCGTATCCTAGATCAAAAGTCAACATTTTTCCCTATCTAGGGGTAAAATGGTCACTTTACATTAAATTTCCGAATTTATATTTTATTAAAAGTTTGGGTTACAATCTACCCACCTTAAAAAAATTTCGTCCCCAAAATTCACTCAAATAAATGTGGATACTGTTCCAGCATCAGGGCTTCAGGCTCCCACGTGGCCTCTTCCACGTTGTAGTTCCTCCATAATACTTTTTACTAGAGGAATAGTCTTGTTCCGCAACACTTTTTCCTTCCAATCCAGAATCTATACTGGTTGTTCCTCGAAGCTTAAATCCATCCTGAGTTCCAACGAATATTCTTCTAGAACATGCAACTCCTCATGCACGTACTTACGTAGCATCGAAATATGGAACACGTCATGCACTCTCACAAGCTTTCAATACTCGACTGGTAGCTGTTCTTGTAGGTAAATTCCATCAATGGCAGGAGCGTATCCCAAGAATCCTGAAACTACTGTACACATGCTCTCATCATATCCTCTAGAGTCTGAATACTCCTCTCAGATTTTCCATGTATGAGGATGAATAGAAGTGCTGAAGTGTAGCCTCGTACAAATTGCTTTCTACAAACTCCACCAAAACCTCGATGTAAACTGGGGATCTCGATCCGATAATATCAATTCTAGCGTCCCATGTCATTGGATGATCTCCTCAACAAACAACCGTGCAAACTGCTCCATCTTGAAATTCTCATGTACTGGAAAGAAATGAGCCAACTTCATCAGCCTGTCCACAATCACCCAAATCCCATCATAACCGCTCTATGTCCTCTGTAATTTGAATACGAAGTCCATGGTGATGTGATCTCATTTCCACTCAGGGATCGAAAGTGGTTGTAATGCTCCATATGGTCTCTACCATTCAGTTTTTACCTGCTGGCAAGTCAAACATCAACTAACATGCTCAACGATCTCTCCCTTCATCCCTGCCCACCAATAGTGGTCCTTAAGTGTACGATACATTTTTGTTCCTCCTGGATGCATCGCATATGCTGAATTGTGGGCCTCATCACTTCTGATAGTGAAATCTTGACGGTCACCTCCTTCAACTTCTATCCTCAGAACACACAAAGTGGGATCTTGAAGTTGAGCCTCTATAATCCATCCAATCAAGATGGGTCTCACACGAAAACTAGCCAACAAGGCTCCCTTATTATTCAATCCGAGAATAACTCTAGCTTTTCGGAGTTCCACTAACAAGGGAAAATACACCATCCTCAGATGAGCCATCGAACTCGTAAACTTCATGCTCAAAGCGTCTGCCATTACATTGGCCTTCCCGGGAATGATACTCGATCGTGCAATCGTCCAACCATCGTCTCTGCCTCAGATTCAATTCTTTCTAAGTAAAATGATGTTTCAGACATTAATGATCAATGAAAATCATGCATGTCTCTCCGTACAGGTAATGTCTCCAAATATTTAGAACATGTACCACTGCTGCCAGCTCTGAATCATGTGTAAGGTAGTTTAACTCATGTGGCTTTAACTGTCGAGAGGCATATGCGATTACTCTTCTGTGTTGCAACAACAAGCATCCCAATCCTTGTAATGAAGCATCATTGTATACCTCAAACTCCCCACTGTCATCTGGAAGAGCTAATACTGGCGCAGAAGTCAGCCGTCTCTTTAATTCCTGGAAACTCTGTTCGTAGTGTTCATTCCAAATGAACTTAACTCATTTCCTGGTCAAATGGGTTAATGGAGCTACTATAGTAGAGAAACTCTCTACAAACCGTCTGTAATATCGAGCCAACCCTACGAAACTCCGAACCTCTGTAACGGTCTTCGGTTGCTCCCAATTGGTCACGACTTCTGTCTTCTGAGGGTCCACACTAATCCCCTCAGCCGAAATTACATGTCCCAAGAAGCCTATACTATTCAACCAAAATTAACATTTACTCAGGTTAGCATACCACTAGTTCCTCCTCAGTTTGTTTAGCACCAATCTCAAATGTTTCTCCTGCGCCCTACCACTTTTTGAATATACCAGGATGTCATCGATGAACACTATCACAAACCAATCCAGGTATGACCGAAATACTCGGTTCATCAAGACCATGATAGCCGCTAGTGCATTTGTCAACCCGAATGGCATCACCAGAAACTCAAAATGGTCATATCTTGTCCAAAAGGCAGTCTTTGGAACATCCCCCTCGGTAATTCTCAATTAATGGTATCCAAATCGAAGATCAATCTTCGAAATATACTTGGCCCCTCTCAATTGATCAAACAAATCATCTATCCAGGGCAAATGATACTTATTCCTTACTGTTACTTTGTTAAGTTACCGGTAATCTATACACAATCATAAACTGCCGTCATTTTTCCTTATGAATAACACTGGAGCTCCCCAAGGCGATGCACTAGCTAGGTCAAATAAACCCTATATCCACCAACTCTTGCAATTGAATCTTTAGTTCCCTTAACTCAGCCGATGTCATACGATAAAGTGTCTGAGATATAGGTAGTTTACCTGGAAGAAGCTCGATGGTGAACTCAATCTCTCGGGGTAATCCTGGAAAGTCCTCTAGGAACACATTTAGGAATTTTCGCACCACTAGTATGTCATCTGCTCTCTCGGGTGTAGCTTGACTATCCATAACATGAGCCAAGTAACCTTGACAGCCTTTCCTTAGTAAATTTTCCGCTGTCAATACCGATATAACTCCAGAGGTTATACCCTCTGGTCTCCATGAAAAATCGTCTTGGTAGTCCTGGACTCTGGATTATCACACTCTTATTGAAACAGTTGATGATAGCATGATTTTCTGACAACCAGTTCATCCCAAGTATGACATCGAAGTCATATAATTCTAAGAGTATCAAATCAGCAACCAAATCAACCTCTCATATCCTCACATGATAGTCTTTCAACGTTTGACTCACAATTTATATATCCCCGGTCGGTGTACCAACACCCATATCATAATCCATTGCGGACACCTCTCGATCAGCCAACAATGTACAACTCTGCGATATTAATGAATGAATGGCTTCATGGTCTATCAAAATACGTACATCATGCTATAAAATAGTGAACATACCTATCACCACTCTCGGGGGCTACTCTAGCCTCCTGCTAGGTAACCGCAAACACTCTGGTTTGTGGTCCTGGAGATCGACCACGCCCTCGTGATCCTCGTAATCCACCTCTAGCTCATTCATACCCTAGGCCACCACTCGCATTTGAAGTTGTGGTTGTGCTAGGGTCTGGCCATGCTGCATTCCGACCGATACCGCTACCACTAGTCATATGTGAGCACTCTCTCCTGAAGTGGCCAGGCTCTCTACATGTATAACAGGTCAACACCCTCGGTCTTCCCGTAGACCCTACTGACATACCACTCGTCTGAGAAGTCTACTGTGACTTGAAGCTAAACCTCTGGGTACTCCTATACCTACCAAATCGACCAACACCTGATGATGACGATGCTCCACTGAAACGGTCTCCCTTTGGGGCCCTTTGGCTCGAAGGTCCAGAAAACGAACGTTCTCAGCGTCCAACTGTCCTCCACTTTCACTGCCGTATCAGTCTGCTCCCTCGGTGTAGCATAGGATTCTGTTGTCACCATGGCACGGATCTCCCTTCGTAGGCCCATCTCAAATCGGTGACACTTGTCGGCCTCAGTACTCACAAATGTAGAAGCAAAACGGAACAATCTCTGGAAGCTCTGCTCGTACTCTGCCATTGTCATGCTCCCATGTCAGAGCTACAAGAACTCAGCCTCTTTGGCATCACGGAATGAGTGAGAGTAGTACTGCTCCAAAAAATGCTCTACGAAGACCTCCCATGTCACCATCCAGACATCACAACCGGACATTACCAATGTTTACCACCACTTATAAGCACCACTGTCCAATAAGAAGGTAGTCAGCAAAACTCGAACCTCTTGAGGGCATCTTATAATCGCAAAAATTCGCTCGATCTGATTAATCCATTGGTGTTGGGCTCTCTTAATACTAGCACTCTCGAAATCTCTAGCGAGATCGTCATCAGACTGTGGAAGAGGCACTCGTCTCAGAGGCATGTTTATCTGTTAAGAGGCATAAATTAGTATGACATATTAAGCAAGTTAATGTACAATTTACAAACCGCTATCCTAATGCTCTGATACCAAACTGAGAAGACCCATCCTGATCCCCCTAAGATTTTTGTCGGATGTGCCATGCTCCCGTTTGACAATCATACTCAAAATACCGAAAAGACTCTTTATGGTTTAAAAGTAAATAGAGTTCAACTACAACATTTTCAGACAAAGGATAAGTATCTCTACATAATCGAGCATACATGTCAGTACAACAAAAGTACCAAAACTTACCCCGAAGGGTGTTCAAATCTGCAACGGTACTGTCTATGCCTCTACCTCGGTATCAGCCCCTGCCTCTGTGTCATGGTCTGAAGGGTCAATAAAACAGTTAAAGTGTAAGTAGACAAAAATAAGTAATTTTGAAATATAATTTAAGAACAGTAACATTTTCCCCTCCGTTTTATAAACATGCATGCATTTAAGTCAAATCGTATGAAAGTAATTCAAATTATATATATATGTATATCTGGACACACATATCAGTAAAACATAATATAACCAATCCTCGACATCCGCGATGTCTATACCTAAATACCAGTCACGATTTCCAATACTACGCGTGCAACTCAGGGTCTCATCTCCGAGTACCTCCCTAGGATCCAACTCAACGATGTCCGAGGTGATATCATAATGGGGTGCCTTCCCTGGATCTATCACTTCCGGGGTGATATCATAATCTCATAAACCTGAACCTGAGCCTCTCCTTGGAGCTACTCATTCTAGGCAATGCACCGTGACTACTCCAGGATCCTCGACGTCTGAAGGAGACAATCCAACACACCAGAATGGTATATGTGGAACAGTAACCAAATACATTTAAAATCATTTTTAAACTGTTTATGTCTCAAATTGAGTCAAAACACTATTCAATTGGGCTTATGCCTTAGAAATAACTCTAACATGTCTTTTCCACAAAACCATCTGAAAATAGTGTCCAGAACTCACTTACAAATCCCGATTTACTCAAACCGAGCATTCCAGATCACCATTAAAATTAAGTTAAAATGCAATATTTCTTTCAAATTCCTGTTTGACTCTAAATCTAAGTCAAATCGTTACTCAACTGGGTCTCAAGCCCAAAACATCATTCTCACAAAATTCCGTAAAACAGTTCATAAACCGATGATTAAATCAAAAACATCATCAAATATGATATCAAAGCATTTCAACTTAAATCATATAATAAAGAATTCAAAATAGTTATGCATGAATTCCAGTTACAAAACAAAAGTCCACTCACGCTCGGTCCACACTACGCACTCAATATTTGTACCGTAATCTCACTCGAGCTAGTCCAAAGCCTTCGGGCCTGTCCAAATCACATCTGAGGGTCACTAATGTTCTATACAAGTTCATACACTAAACCCTCATAAAGCCTGATATCGAAAACCAGTACTGGACACTCTTCCCGAGGCTAAAACCCCCTAAATGATCTGTAAAACAGTCTCTAATCAACTTGAAACCACCACCATTGGATTTAGAACCTCGAAACCTTTCGAACAAGACCAATTTAACCTTGAAATTCGTGTTCACGTGCCCCCACGCGCTGGTCAAAGTCTGGTCAATGCTCGTCATCAATGGTAAATGGTAGTCAATGTTGATGTCATGCTGATGTCATATGCTGACGTCAGCCTGATAGGTCTGACACCTACCATGTGGCACACCCTGACATATGCCACATGTCTCTGACACACCGCCACGTGGTACCGCCCTATTGGCCCACGTGGTCTGAAATGGCTGATGTGGACTGCGATGTCAGCTGCCACGTCACTCTAACACTCCCTGACAGGCTGCCACGTGGCACCACCCTATTGGTCCACGTTGTCTGACATGATGAGATGGACCTGACACGTCAGCTGCCAACTGAGCCTGACAGCCTACCATGTGGCATCCCCTAATTTGCCATGTGGATTGACAGGTCTAACAAGGTGATGATGTGGACTGCCATGTCATCATCTTCAACCTCTGACAGGGTCAACCGAGCTGCGAACTTGACCCAGCCATATCTCTCTCATTTCAAAATTGACTAAAAAGGCTTAGAAACTACCTGTCATGCTTGATGCAATTCGGCCAAACTTCAAGCTTTGTTTCCAGGGGATCCCAGCAACCAAAATGCCCTCTTTTTGTTTCTACAACCTCGTACAAGTTCAAGGATCGAAACGCTGGCCTTCAATAGTGTTTTTAAACCCTAAAACTCGAAATCAAATTTTGAACCCCCATGGCTTACCTCTCAGTTTTCCAGCCACCGTACGCGATTGTCCTCGTCGTTGGTGGCTTCCTCTTCGTCTCAACTAACTCTCTCAGCCCCCTTTCACCCAAATAACAAAGATGTAGTATGGTGGTGTGGGTGTGTGTATAGGTTTCGGGTTCAGAAGGAAAATGGAAAAGATGAAGATGAACTGAATGAAGTAGGTGATTCACGAATTAGGGTGGCTGGGTCAATGGGATGAGTGACACTTGTCACTCATCCATTAGTCCACCTCAAATATGAATAGTACTTAATTTCTTATGTGACCCGTAACTTTCCTATCGGACGTCCGATTTTGACGTGCCACCTGTCTATGGACTCGTGATATCTCGATCTACGTAATCGGCCTTGGTAAAAGTCCAAATAGTATCTCAGGTCAAAAGTCAACATTTTTCCCTATCTATGGGCAAAATGGTCATTTTACATTAAATTTTCGAATTTACATTTTATTAAAAGTTTGGGTTGTTACAACTAAGGCCTTGGCTTGAACCCACTTTGTGAAGTAGTCGACTACAACCACTGTATACTCTGTCTGCCCCTTTCTAGTTGCTTGTTGTAAATTAAGTTAAGTCCCTATTGTGAAAATAGCCAAGGATTGAGCATAGGTGTTAGGTTCTCTAGCGGAAGGTGAAGGAACAGGGTGAACCGCTAACACTTGTCGCATCATCCTGTTAGGCCCGCAACATTTGTGTGCTTGCTCATCTAATAGAAACCTTGGTGGAATGCTTTTGTGTGCTAACGATCAAGAGTTAGAGTGGTTTCCACAAATTTCTTTGGGTATTTTTCTCAAGATGACTCTTCCAGCTTTTGGGAGAAGGCATTTCGGGCCATAAAGAGTGATTCCTCGTTTGTAAAGTTGGTCGTTGATGAGGGTGTACCAAGCTACCTATCGACATATTTTCTTGGTTGTAATCTTGTTAGAATGAAGAGTCTCGTCGATGAGGAAAGCAACTAGATGAGCCATCCACGTGGAGCTAGTGTTGATAATGTTGATGGATGAGTGTTGCATGCTGGGCTGGTCAAGGACCTCTAGTAGGACATTCTAGCTTTTTTTTCCATCAAGGGGGGATGCTAACCGAGCAAGAACATCAATGTGGGTGTTCTCAAAATTGGCTAGTGTTCTATACAGTGCCATGGAAGAGTCATTTACCTCAAACTCATTATTGAATTGGTTGATGATGAGTTGAGAATCACTATAGATTTGGATTTTCCTAGCTTCCATGGTCTTGGTTAAACACATGTCAACAAGAAGAGCCTCATAATGGGATGCGTTATTGGAAGATTTGAACATGAAGCAAGAGTATATTCCATCTTCACCTTTTCTAGAGTGGTGAGGACAAGTCATGCACCAGAGGCACTATTGCAGGCTGATCCGTCTACGTAAAGGAGCCATGTTGGCTTGTTGGTGTCCAAGTGTGGTCTTCCGTCATCTAAGGTCTATGTTTTGGATGACGGAAAATTTGGAATTATGGTCTCCACTCCTGGCTCTGCTAGAATGGTTGAGAATTTCAAGATGAAATTTGCAATGGCTTGGCCCTTCTCAGCCGTTCGAGGGGCAAAGATGATATTGGACTTGCTAAATTCGATCTCCCATTTGAGTAGTCTCCCAGATGTCTCGGGCTTTTGGATCACTTGGCGTAGTGGTTTGTTTGTCACCACAATAATTGCCTGAGCTTGGGAGTATGTTCTGAGCTTCGTAGATGACATGATCAAGGAAAATGCAAGTTTTTCCAAGCTTGTTTTACTTTTCATGGAATCTTACAGTGCTTTACTCACATAGTACACGTGATATTTGGCTTTATCCTTTCTCTTGATGAGCACTGAGTTGATTGCAGATGAGGAGACAAAGAGGTAGATAAATAAGGGCTTTCCCTTCTCTGGTCTTACGAGTAGTGGCGCTCTGCTCATGTATTCTTTAAACTTGGTGAAATCTCTGGTGCATTCTTCATTCTAGTTAATGTCTTTGGATTTTTCGTTTGAGGACTTTCAAGGATAGCACGAACTTGTCTGTGGCTTTGGGTATAAAGCGAGTAAGAGCTGCAACTCGTCTAGTAAGGCTTTGTACTTCTTTCTAGGTACATATGGGCTCCATGTCAATGAGTGCCTTGATATTTTGGGAGTTGTCCTTGATCTTTTTGGAGTTGGCCTTAATCCCTTGCTAACTTATTATGAAGCTTAGGAACTTGCTAGAGCCTACTCCAAAAACACACTTGGCTGGGTTTAGCCTCATCTTTTATTTTTTAGAACCTCGAACATCCAAGAGAGGTTGGGGATGTGCTGGTTGGCCGTTTTTCTCTTGACAAGCATATCATTAATGTAGACCTCTATTGTTTTGCTTATCTTGTCGACGAACACGAAGTTCATAAGACTTTGATAGGTAGCTTTGGCATTTTTAGTCTGACTGGCATCGCATTGTAGTAGTAGAACCCCTAGTCGGTCCTCAAGGTTGTGTGGATTTGATAAGCTGGATCCATGAAGATCTTGGTTGTATCCAGAGTAGGCATCTTTGAAACTCAAGAGCTCATGCCCCACAGTGGCATCGACCAGTTGGTCTATCTTTGGTAGAGGGAAGCTATTCGTAAGGCATGCCTTGTTTAGGTCTGTGAAGTCGATGCACATTAGCCAAACTCATGAGGGCTTTTTTAATAGAACGATGTTGGCCACCCAAACATCGTAGATTGCCTTTTGGATGAAGTGTATGGTATTGAGCTTGACTATCTCCGCCTTCATTGCTTATGTCCTTTTTGCATCGTAAATACGTCGTTTCTGTTCGATTGGTTTTTAGAAAGTTTCAATGCTGAGACTATGGGAAATGACGTCGGTGGATATGCCAGACATGTCGACGTATGACTAGGCAAAGACCTCAGAGTTTCTTGCAAAAATTTGATTAGTTTAGACTACATGTCAGGTGAAAGAGTGGTTTCGATTTTTACCTTCTTGTTGGCGAAGTTGTGGGAGCGCACGACCTTTTTGATCTCCTCAATAGGTTGTGGGTGTGGTGTGGCCGAGTAGTCTTGGTGGTCCTCGATTGGACCATTTTGTATCTATTGTGCAACTTGAGGGTCAATGGGATCGACCTTGAAGGCTGACTTGGTTACGGTGAGTGTTTCCTTTGATGGGGCGGTAGGTGTCACCGAGTTGCACGTACTTGCTAGCAAATGGTCTCCGTAGACTTAGCTAATACCTATGAGGGTAGGGAATTTGATCAGAAGCAGATGAGTGGATACCACTACCATGAGCTGGTTAATCACCCCTCTTCCTAGGATGACATTGTAGACAATCGGGAAATCCACCACCAAGAAAGGCGCGAGCACTATTTCTCGCTTCAAAATTGACTCAACAAAGAGTGGAAGAGTAACAGTGCCGAGTGGCATGATTTAGTCCCCAGTGAACCTTAAAAGTGGAATAGGGGATCGATAGAGGGTAGACTTTGAGATTCCAAGCTACTTGTATGTTCTCACAAACATGACATTAACAGAGTTGCCCACGTCGACCATGACTCTTCACATATCGAAGTTTGATATTTCCTCTCGAATGATGATCGGGTCATTATATGGGTAGATGACTCCCCTCTCATCCTTCTTGGAGAATGTGATGGGTTCCCATTCGGCCTTGCTTTCCTTCTTAGCACATTAGTATTTAATGATGAAGACCTGTAGGTTTTGTTGGGAAAAGAAAAAAAAAACTCTTCTTTTCTCAGTTCGAGGTCAGATGAGATGAGATGGAGGGTCTTCCAGTGATTATGTTGATCTTGGGATTTCGGACCGAGGGTGGCGTATATTGGTGGATTGGATTGATCTTTTCATCTAGGACCAAAGCCTCGAGCAAGTCCCTGAATGTCACACATTATTCGATGCAATGACCAATGTACTTGTGGTATTAGCAATAAGTCCTTGTGTTCTTACCGAGCTTGCTGATAGCTCGAGTTCATATGGCCTTCTAGAACATATGTTCAACATTCATCAACAGATACACGTAGGAAGTGTTGAGTATTATGTAAGACTCGTACTTAGAATGACGAACACATCTTCCCCATGGTTTGGTTAGTCTTTCTAACGATTCTGCCCCCAATATGAGTTTTGGTACTAGGGGTTTTTACCCTTCTTCTTGGGGACAGTGTAGGTTTTTATTATCAGAGTAATCCTTTTATTTTCCCCTGTAGCTCTGCTGCTCTCAGTTGTTTGGACGTTGGCCAAAGGCCTGCTATTGATCCTAACCGCCTAATTTTTAACGACCCTGTCCGTAATTACGAGATTATCGAGAAATTATCAAATATTTGCAAGAATATTCGAAGTGAAATGACAGTTTTTCCTCTAGGCGGAGAAAATGTTGACTTTTGACCCGAGAGGTTGTTTGCACGTTTACCTAAGCCCATTGCATAAAACGCGGTACTGTGAGTACGTAGATAGGCGACACATTGTACGATTATTTTATGGGTTAGGATACGATTTAGACGATTTTACAATTGCACATTTTTTGAAAATGGTTGATTTTTGTTTGCTTGATAATGGGGCCTAAATATCTAGTTTAAGACCGTAGGATGACTGACAAGTGTCACCCACCCTTTGGTCCTTATCTATACACCTTTTTGCATCTCAATTTCCTTCCTTGTTCAACATACACCTGAAAGCCCACCCACCATTTATCATTGTCATCATCTCCATTTGCTTACTGTTTGAGGGAAACTGGGAGAGAGAGAGAGAGAGAGAGAGAGAGAAACTGAGAGCTTGAGATTCGATAGGAGGATGTGGAGCCATGGAGGCTGCCTGGAAACCTAGGAAAATAGGTAAACCCGTGGACCCTTATAAGTTGGATATTAGGTTTTGTTTGGACGTTTGGAAGTCTGATATAAAGCTTTGTACGTGTTCTTTAAGCTTGTACGATTGACCAGGGACATAAACGAAATGAAATGGACATTGGAACAGTCCTCGAGATGAGTTCGAAGGTGGGTTGTGATGTTTAAGCTCAGATAGGAGATTTCAGGTAAGATTTATTAACTTTAAGGGCGTATTCTTGTTCCTGGGGGGATTACTAGTGGATGGGTGAAATCAGAATGAATTTTGGACGTAAATTGGCGAGGAACGAGTCAAGCCACAATTCGAGTCGAACGACCCGTTACAAATTTGTGGGTCAACCCGCGAGAGGTTGATGATGATGACGTGGACTACCACATCATCATGTTGGGCCACGTGACAGGACCCGTCCCAACTGGACGTCAAAAACCGTACCCGGTCCTGCTCCCGTCTGACAAGTCCACTGAAAGTCCAAAACAACCCTTCAGCACCTGCCAGACAAGGGAATTTTGCGCCTGTGCCCACGCATACCTCCACCTCTGGAATAGCCTCGATCAACGCGCCACGACCTGAAGGGTTAATAAAACGGAAAAGGTGTGAGTGGACAAAAATGAACCTTTAGAAATACATTTATCAAAACACAATCTTACCCTCCAGTTTTCACAAACTTGCATGCATATCATAAAACATGAGTAATAGTATGAAATCATTCAAGTATGAACAGTGGACCGATAAAATCAAAACACGTTTTCCCATGGTCCATAATAACTCATGTTCATCAAATCAGTTCATGTTATAAAACATCAAATCCCGGCTCTCAGGCCAAAACATGTGAAAACATAATCACTGGCCACAAAGGCCAAAAACCCGTACTCAATATCAGTACGACATCACAACAACATCAATCAGCACTATTCACCAGTGCACAATAAATATATATCAATCCAATCAATCCGCACTATTCACAAGTGCACAAAATATCACAAATCACATCTGCACTACTCACAAGTGCACAATCAATCAAACTGCACTACTCACAAGTGCTGCACTACGCGTAGGCCAATATCCAGTCACTCTCTCGGGAACAGACACCTCTGGGCTCAACCCCCTCGGGCTCAGTCACCTCTGGGCGAACACATCCCCAGGTTCAGACACCTCCGAGTGGTACATCCAGGCTCAGTCTCATCCGAGAAGCTAACTACCATAGGATCAACTCCCGATCCTACAATCACATCCCCCAAGCTCCGGTCGTCTGGGTAATCCCCCCAAGCACCGACCGTCTGGGAATATCACAATCACAATGAAAACCATCCCGGGAATTACATCCCAAAACATTTCAATCAAATCTTGACTTCATACCAAGTCAAGATCATTCTCAACTGGGTCTCAAGCCCAAAATACCTTTTACACATAAACCGTTAAAATCACATTTAAATCAATAGAATAATCCGGAAATCATTATTGACTCACCAACAAAGTCAAAATATCATTTTAGAAATCATTTAAACTCCAGGCCTAGTCCAAAACATCATTTGCACGTTCCTCGTAAAACGTGCCCGAAAGACTGATTAAAATAATCATAAATTCCCAATAAATCATTAATTTCACAAATTCACAGGTGACTCCAAATCCGAGTCAAAATCACTATTCACTTGGGTTCTCATGCCCAAAATAACATTATCACGCAAATCCATGCGTTGCAACCTCCGTTGCCATTTTCACGTAAATCCACGAAATTGACCATTGACTCATTCCCGAGTCACCACATCATTTTTCAATCCATGACTCATAATCCGAGTCCACACATTATTTCCAACCAATTTTAATCCCGGACTCACAAACCAAGTCCAAACATCATTTTTACCAAATTTCGTAATTTCTCGAAAATCGCCCAAAATAATAATATAATAATCATAAAATCGAGAAATTACCGGATTGAAACACAAATCATGCCCAAGCATATAAAATCATATAATAAGGCATTTAAATCATATATGCATGCATCACGGTTAGAAAACAAAGTCCACTCACACACACCGTTCAAAACGGTCCGTTTCCGAGCTGCACGTTTTTCCGTAAAATCTGAAAATCACAACTCCTGTCCAAAATCATTATAGAGGGTTACTAACATCTCAAAATACAACATATAATTTTCCCCAATTTTTCCGGGATTTAAATACGTATTTTAAACGTAAAACAAAACTTCGGATACGCGGAACATTATCGAAACAATATCCGATTTCATCGAACTCAACGTCAAAATGTTCGTTACACTGAGAGGATCAAAAGTCATGTTGACCTCACCTTGAGACTAGGCCGGACGCGCCCTCACGCGCCGCCGTGAGTGGCTGCGCGTGAAATCCACGCGCCTGCTACAGTGTCACCAGCCTAACCCGTATCTCTGGTAAACGGGTCCAATTTTCCCGCGAGATGACCCGGTTCAATGTCCATCAATTCGACCCTAATTACTTCAATTGAGCATTCAGTTAGCTTCGTTCTTAGTTCAATTACAGGTCTGTAACATCAATCACACGATCACTTACCTGAAATCCATCGATTCCACGATGAACACGAAGAACACCTGGGTACTGTGCAATCATGGAATTTCCACAATGGCCACTGATTTCTCCCAATTGATGAACTCAGAAGCATCAATGGACTAAGAGAAACAGTTTCCCTCCATCAATTGCGTCGTTTGATCACACAATGATCACGACTCAAGCTCGAACACCGCTCCCTGTTACCAGACCCGTTCAGAGCCAATTCGACCTCGATTCCTCTCGTTTTTGATCTGGTTCCACTCGTCTCAACCTCAGGAAGCTAATTCCAAGCTCAATTTCGATCCCCGTAGCTCATGGTTCAAAATCCGATTTTCCCCCCAAAATTTCCAAACCTTCGATTCTCAGTTTCTAGCTTCCCTCAATCCCTCGTGTTTTCCCCATTCAACTCAGTTTCGAAAATCTCTCAGTTCCTCAATCTCTGGTTCAAAAATGGGAGAGAAATGGAGGTTGGGAGAAAATGGTATTATGGTTGTACACGGTTAAGAAAACAGAAGAGATTAATGGAAAATAAAGAATAATTAATTAATTAAAAATAATAAAACACCATTATTTGGTCTCCCCCAAAATTGTGGATCCATGTTTTGTGCCTGATTTTAAGGGATGAGTGACACTTGTCACTCATCCAAGTGTGTTCAGTCACCGGGTACTGTTCATATTAAAATATTATTTTATTCCCGGTTCGTTTGGTTAATCGAGCCCGATTCCGTGACCATAACTTCGTCGTCGAATCTCCGATTTTGGCATGCCGCCTGTCGTTGGATTCGTATCGACGAGACCTACGTAACGGTCAACGGTCTTTGGCCCTCGTCCATCGGACCTCCCGATCAAAAAGTCAACATTTGGCCCCTAATATGCCAAATTACCAAAATGCCCCTCAACTTCCAAACGCCATAACTTTCACTACGAATGTCGAAATCGAACGTGCCACCTGTCCATGAACTCGTGACGTCCCGAACTACGTCACAGTCATCGTCCAAAGTCCATTTGACAGCCCGAACTAAAAGTCAACATTTTGCCCACGCTAGGGGCAAAACGGTCATTTTGCACGTTTCGTCCGATTTCACTCAACTAATCCCCGATTAGTCATTCTAAACCATATTTAATTAATATTCAATCCCAATATTCGGGACGGGTCATTACACCACGTGATCTTCGCTGGATGGTGCCATGTGGCGACATGTTAGAGGTTATCAGAGTCCACATGGTAGGGTGACATCATGATGACGTTAGTAGGTGACACGTGGTAGGTGTTAGGTTGTGCCATGTGGCACGTGTTAGTGGGTTCCACGTGGCAGTGTTGTCAAATTGTGTCAGGTGACATGTCAATAAAGATGACATCAGCAGCTGATGTCATCAATGTTGATCATGCACGTGAGAACTTTGACCGACTCGTGTGGGCACGTGGGCTTGAATTCCAAGGTGATACAGGTCTTGTTCGAAAGATTTCGACGTCCTGAATCCAATGGTGGTGGTTTCAAGTCGAACGGAAGTCGTTTGGTTGGTATTTTAGAGCATTTCTCCTCGTGAAGCGTGTTTAGGACATGTTTTCAGTTTTGCGGTTTTTGTGGGTTTTATATATGAACTTATTTGGATTGTCAGTGACCCCCGAGTGTGACTTTGACAGGCTAGGACATCCCAGAGGCTTCAGTTTGGCGTACGACTCGAGTTTTGAGCGAGCCACGGTACTGTGAGTGGGCAGTTTCTTTCATAACTCTGATGCATGCATATGTATATATCTGTACTGGTGTTAAGACATGGTTTGGATGGTTATGATTTGGCTTTATGATTCTGAATGATTTCTGGATAAATGCTTGGTTTTTGGTATATATATGTATATTCGATTGTGGTTTTATGGAATCATGTTTTATGGTGGTTTTGGAAATTGGATTTAGGGCTAGTGCCCTTAGAGGAAATGTTTTGGGATGGTGCCCAAGTTGGAAAAGGTATTTTGATTTGGTTATGATACTGTTTTTCTAGATTGGCCAACCTAAGGCGATTTGATCGTTATTCCGGAGTTGGACTCTGATGCTTCGCAGAGACGAACTTAGGCATGGTTAATGTTGGATTCGACACGTGTCGACGGAGTTGGACTCTGCTAGATCCTTAGTTGACTACTAGTAGTACAGAGGGACTACTAGTTGAAGTAGCGAGCTGGTTGGACAAGCTAGATGAGGTTTGATTATATGGCTAATTGGACCAGCGAGATGATGTTTGGTATTTATTGCTTGATATGTCCAAGAGTTTTCATAATGATTTATAACCAGGATTTTCAGGAAAATGTAGGCCAGGGGTCTTTATGTCTTTTATGTGTTCCATGCGATTTAGGGTTGGACCTATGATATATATATATATATATATTACAGTTTATCTAAAATCAATGGTTTATTTAACTATGCATGCTTTTTTTATAAAACGGAGGGTAAAATGATGTTTTCGAAAATAGTTTTCCAAAACTTTATTTTTGTCCACTCACATTTTGAGGTTTTGGTACCCTCCAAGTTGATCGCGGATGTGGGTTGTATAAAGGCTGAGACATTACGTGGACCTTGGATAAAGGCTGAGACATTACGAGGACAACCTCGTCATCAGCCTGGTAGCGAGGAGGAGGATAGGAAAGTGAAATGGGTAGGACCTTGGATTGGTTCCGCTAGGCATTGGATGTCGTGTTTCAGTAAGGTTGGACCCTGGGAAATGCCGATTATTATGAGGACCAGCAGCTTGGAGCCATTGAGGTTACTAATGGATCAGATCCCAGGTGACCGATTAGTGGAGTTCACACTTTAAGTAGATCTTTCGAGCAATGGTTTGCCCTGATGATGCAAATAGTTGGATCTTGAAGTGGTGATGTAATCACCTGGTCAAGCAATATGGACCTCACGTGAAAACTGGCAATAAAGCTCTATAGTCATCTACCGCCAGCACAATCCCCTCCTTCGAGATTGAGAGAAGTTACTACCATGTTGGAGGCCTACCCAAAAGTTCTTGCCAAAGAAGCAGAAAGTGAGAAGTCCCCTCACCAACCAATAATGTATGTTGGTAGCTATTGTAATAATCCACTATATTTCCCACGATCGGAATTCTCTTCACACAAGCTCAATTTTACTAGGTTATCCATCCAAGAAACCCAGAAGTGACGAGAAAATGAAGAAAGTTCACTAATCTATTCGCAATAAGGAATACTCGTTCCACACTATCACCTTGTTCAGTTGCCGATAGCCAATTCCAAGTCTCAGGGTACCATCCATCTTTCGTACAAATATCACTAGGGCTCCCCCAAGGTAACATACTAAGTCGAATGAACCTCAAATCCACTAAATTCTGCAGTTGAACCCTTAATTTCCTCAACTCTATCGGTGCCATTTGCTATGGTGGTTGTGGAATAGGTTGAGTACTCAAAAGAAGCTTAATCGTAATTCAACATCCCTCTGAGGTAGCAACCCTAGTAAATCTTTCAAAAATGCATCTGAAAGTCCCACATAACCAGTATCTTCTCCAAGTTTACTTAGACATCCGGGGACATCACAACATGTGCCAAGATCCCTAACAACCACTCCATAGCAACTCTTTGGCTTCCAAAGCTGAAATAACCATCAAAGGAAGTATCATCTGGTCCTCACGAAAGACAAACAGTGGCAAGTTATGCCTACGAAAGACAATGGTCTTCTAAAAGTACTCGATAGAGGCATAATGGGTAGTCCACCAATCTATCCCCAAAATCACGTCAAAGCCATAGATGTCCAAGGGAATCAAGTCTGCCTTAAGGTCAAAACCTTCTATCCAAATCGAACAGTCACGAATCACCGAACGAGGAATTAGCATACTACCGATCGGAGTACTGATACCCAAGTCCCAACCCAGTGGGATCAACTCCCGAATAAAAAAGCGTAAATCCTCTGGAACTAAGAGAGTGTGTGGCCCAGGAACCCATCAACACTCATGCATTCTGACCAAAGATAGATAGCGTACCTGTCACCACTAAAGGTGTTGTTCGTGCCTCCAAAAGTCCCATCTGACGGGAAAGATGACCAAAATCTCGACCAACCCTCTCGGGACTCTCCCTGTTCCACTCATCGATTACCGCGACCCGTACGATTCCCATTCAAATAACTAGAGCTAGAAGTGCCTCTCTTTGAAGCTTCCAGGGTAAACGAATCCTTTTAACGTCATTGGCGTCGCCTAGAACCACCCGGTCACTGCTGGAATTCGGACAAGCCCATCTCTAGCTGAGATGCCACAACTAATAGAGTCCGGAGTGTTGTGAATTCTCCAGCTGGCACCATCACTCTAATCTCATCCGAGGACTCAACAAAAATCGAAGAACTTTATTCGCCTCAGTCGGCATCCCACCCTATGTGAATCGGACCAAGTCCAAAAACCTCTGTTCATATTAAGCTATAGTCATATCCCCCTGCTCCAAACGTAGGAACTCCGCCTTTCAAAAATCACGATAAGACTGGGGTAAAAGTGATGTAAGAAACGTTCCTTGAACGTTGCCTAAGTCTCGGTAGTCACATCCAAACCCGTAGATAGCAATATCTACCACCAAACCTGTGCAGACCCATCAAAGAAGAACGACGTTATCTAAACTATATGCTCGGGAAGGATGGAGGTTGAGTTAAGTGACCGACATGACATTTCACTCAGGGATGGTACGTCTCGATAGACATAGGTTGATTGGCCTTGGGGGGCTAACCGAGAGATTGGATTGATCAATGAATGGATTGGTTTGGTTAGTGATCTGGTTGCTTTGTCTGTGGCGTTCTTGAGGAGTACGTGTTAGACGCTTCTCACTGGTTAGTTGAGTGACTAGGAGAACTCGAAAAGGATTTTGAGTTTAGCTTATGGTATGTCCAGATCTGGGATTGAACATACAAAGTTCAAAGTTGGCCCATGGTGGCATGGCAGGGGTATGATAGTCAGATTGGATCCAAGATTAACTTTTCCTTGAGATACATGAACTAGGAATTGTATATTGTGCTTTAGAGCAGAGGGACCTTGGAGGGTTTGGTTGTTGTGCAAGCGTGAAGGCTCAGTGCCATGGTTTTGCTAGCAAGAGAACCACTGGTGAAACATATTTGTTGTTTTCATGGCTAGTGCAAGTATTCAATGTGGACAGAGTACTAGGTGACTGCCCAATGGGGGCAGAGATATCAGACTTGGTTTTGAGTTGCACCTGCATAGAGGACATGTGAGATCAACGAGTGTTGACGCCCCGAGCATGGTTTGGGGGCTGAGTTTTGAGTTCTAGGGGTAGTTAGCCCACTCTCTCATTGGGTGTTATCACTGGGGTTGAGCTGGTATTAGGCATTTATCTTAGATTATGGTTGACGTCATGTGACATTTATTCCTTATGTGTATTGTGGAGGGATTCTAGATGTGGCCGTGAGCACGTGAAAGCCTCTATTTAGAGGCAGAATTAGATTTTTTTGCAGTTTTGGCTAGGGATCAATGTGAATTTCGAGGACGAAATTCTTATAAGGAGGGTAGATTGTAACGACCCAGCCCGTAATTACAAGATTATCAAGAAATTATCGAGAATTTGTGAGATTATTGAAAGTGAAATTATTGTTTTACCCCTAGGCAGGGAAAATGTTGAATTTTGATCCGGGAGGTTGTTTGCACGTTTACCTAGACCCATTGAGTATATCGTGGTATTGTGAGTACGTACATAGGTGACACGTCGAATTTGGACGTCGTAAAGTTATTTTACTAGTTAGGAACCGATGTAGGCGGTTTTACGATTGCACATTTTTTTTTTAAAAAAAAGGTTGACTTTTGTTTGTTTGATAGTGGGGCCTAAATATCTTTTTTTGAGACGATAGGATGAGTGACAAGTGTCACCCACCCTTCGGTCCTTACCCGTACACCATTTTGCATCTTACTTTCTCTCCTTGTTTAACATACACCCGAAAACACACCCCACAATTTATCATTGCCATCCTCTCCATCTGCTTGCCATTTGAGGGAAACTGGGAGAGAGTGAGACTGAGAGCTTGAGAGAGTCGAAGAGAGGACGTGGAGCCATGAAGGCTTCCTGGAAACCCAGGAAAACCGGTAAACCCGTGGATCCGTTGATATGTCATAATTTGTGCATGTTTTATCCATGATTTAATACCCTTTTACGTATGTTTTGTTAACATTTCGTTCTATACAATTGGAGAAAATAATATATTTTGTGAGAAATGTGTAGATCAAATAGAGTTTGGAATTACGAGAATTTGGGCGAAAGAATCACCTAAATCGAAGTTGAAACGACGAAGCTATGAAGGAAAGAAAATGGCACAAAACGTCGGTGGATACCCACCGAAATCACCATCAGGGGGTCCTTGCGCATGGACTATAGCGCGTTCTCAGATTTGGCGCGCCTACCGAACGACCGGCCTGCTCCTCGGCGCGCGTGTCCTGATTCCTCTTCCTCCGGTTCGGTGGACTTCAACCAAAAATGGATCATGTAGCTTTATTTCGGATTTTCCTCCTTTTTTAGGTTAATTTCAAGTTTCTTTCACATTTATTCTCCATATTGTATAGGAATTTTAGTCCTATTTCTTTTTGTATTCTTATTTTTAATTCCTTTATTTGTAGGAAAGATTTTATTTAGATTTCTTAATTAATTAGGAAGCCTTTTCCTTATAGAATTTAATTAAAAACTCTTATTTTTAAGAGGATTACTTATTCTCTTATAAATATGGGCATTAGGATTTATTATAAGGGGGCCGAATTTACCTTCCTAGGTCCCAAAACTCTATCAAAATTCATACTCAGTTTATATACATGGTTAGCCGCATTTTATAATTGTTTTATGCTTTTGGATTCAAGCTTGTGTTAAGGAGGACGTGAGGCTTAGGAGAAGAAGAGTGTTTGAGCCCCTTTTCCTACTTCTTGCTATTCTTTAGTATTTTTGTTTATTTATTCTTTTATCGTTTTATGTTTCTTATGCATTTAATTGTGTTATTCATTAATTCAATAATGTTTGAGTAGTGTAATTAGGGTTAGGGGTACTTGAAGTCCTAGCCATGTTAGTTCGTGTTTGATTTCTGGCTCTTGATTATGATTGTTATGTATGCCTGGATTTGTTGGATTACTACGCTTCATGAACTCAATTTATGCTTATAAGCTTAGCTACCTTATTTGTGTATAATTGTCGATATAATTGCTTTACGGATCACCTCGATATTTATGCTCACCTTACAATTTGTAGCATCACGTTTAAGTGGGGGAATCTTATTCGTAATCTAAGCACATGATTTCCTAGGTCTGCACATCACTTTTCTAGGGACATTGTAGTGTCATTAAATCTTCTTCATGTTTCATGCATTATCACGCACCATCGGTAGTAGTTGTTTAAGGACAGGCACATCACGCTTAAACATGCAATCTAAGAGAAGATAATATGTGTGGTATATATACATATATTCGATTGTGATTTTACGGACACATGTTTTATGGTGGTTTTGGAAACTGGATTTGGGGCTAGTGCCCCCGAGGAAATGTTTTGGGATGGTGCCCGAGTTGGAAAAGGTATTTTGATTTGGTTATGATACTGTTTTTGTGGATTGGCCAACCTTAGGCGATTGGATCTCTATTCTGGAGTTGGACTCTGATGTTTCCCAAAGACGAACTCGGATGTGGTTAGATTTGGACTCGACACTTGCCGACGGAGTTGGACTCTGCTGGATTTGTAATTGACTATCGGTAGTACATAGGGAATGCTAGTTTGACTAGCGAGCTGGTTGGACTAGCGAGATGAGGTTTGACTTTATGGCTGATTGGACCATCGAGATGATGTTTGGTCTTATTTCTTGTTGTGTCCAGAAGTTTGCATAATAATTTATAACCAGGATTTTAGGAAAATGTAGGCCAGGGGCCTTTATGTATTTTATGCGTTCCATGTGATTTAGGGTTGGACCCATGGTTTATATATATTACGGTTTATCTGAAATCAATGGTTTATTTGACTATGCATGCTTGTTTTAATAAAACTTAGGGTAAAATGATGTTTTCGGAAAATGGTTTTCCAAAACATTATTTTGTGCACTCGTATTTTTTATGGTTTTGGTACCCTTTAAGTTGATCGTGGACGCGAGCTGTATGAAGGCTGAGGCATTTCGTGGTTTTGCGTACTCTAGGTACCCTGCTTAGAATGTGGTAGTATCCCTTGTCTGACACGAGGTAAATATGTTTACTTAACTTCGAGGGTACTTGGTAAATTTACAATGTTGTGTCAGACGAGAGTAGATCCTCTCATGTTAATCAAGGGGGATTACGAGGAGGGTCCTGTCACAATTGGTATCACTTAATCGAGTCGGGATGAGGTGGCTGGTGTATGTTAGCTGGAATAATCTTTGCCTTTTGGTTCAACATCTCGGCGTTGTCATGTATGACCACATGTTTCATTAGTTTGTTATAACTAGACCAACCCTAACTATAAGATGCATATTTGAAAGGAGATTCTTTATGGCCGCCCTTGAAGTCCGCCTTGTCATTTATCTCGGTTGATCAGGAGCACTCATGATTGAACCGAGCTGTGTGCTTCTACATCGATTTGTTTGCTCCTTACTTTAGTTGGAATAGGTTTTCTGCGGAGAACAAACGATCAGTTTAGATCATGAATTGGTTGAGGAAGACCATATTGAGTTCCTCGAATGATTTGATTATAGGGGGCACCAGCTGATAGAACCAATCTATCGCATCCTTGGTGAGTGTCGGCTAAATATGAGGCATTGAACCTTATCTGAGAGGCTCTTGAATGCCACAGATGAATGATAGTTGTTTAGATGGGTGATCTGAATCTCCCTTCTTGGTATAAAGTGGAATTTTCAGGAGCTTTATCTAGTGATCATGCTAGTACTCGTTGATTCTGTCCGTGAAATGCCCATAGTTCATTTTCCCTAGGCAGACGTAGTTGGGTGCTTTGTCTCGACCTCCAGAGTTCTCTCTTATTCTAGTAAGCATTGGATGAGTGGATCAGCTTGAGAAGATATTATAGTCTGTCAGTTAGTATGCCTAGGCCGATCAGTTTGTTTTCTGAGGGACGACTCATGGGGTACCACCCGAACGGTAACGTGAGGCCTCTAGTTTTCTTGTCCTCCGATCCTAGGCCACTCAGTGCTTTTATGGGAGGACGACTTAGGGGGTACTTCTCGATGGGTACCGTGAAGGTGAGTCATCCTTGGGATTTCTCGGCCTCCTACCCTAGGCTGCTCGGTGCTCTTGTGAGAAGACGACCTAGGTATTGCCTTCTGACGGTTGCCATGTGGATGAGTTCGGCCTCAAGCCTTGGACCACTAGGTGTGTTTCTGAGAAGACGACATGGGCTGTGCCTTCTGGTGCTTGTTCCATTTGGGAGTCGCTCGACCTTTCAAGTACTACGTCTGATAGGACCGCCCCCGAAAGGGGCATCGATTACCCTGCCCGGCCCTGCTCCCGTCTGGCAAGAGGACTGAAAATCCCAAGTTACCCTCAGTACTTGCCAAACCAGGGATAGCCACACGTACTTACTCTTGCCTCCGCTCCTCATACAGCCTCGAAAAACGCGCCACGATCTGGAGGGTCAATAAAAACCAAAAGGTGTGAGTGGACAAAAATAAATCAGCTTGTAAAAACAGTTACAAAAGGACGTTTTTACCCTCCGCGTAAAACCAATGCATGCATACAAAAAAAAAACATTTCGCAATCGGTTAACTTTTTCCACATAAGAAAAACTGTGTATCAACATAAGGAAAAACTCGTATGAACCTCAAAGTCATTTTTCCTTTCTCAACCATCGGTTCTTAGCCCGCAATCATGAACACCGGGCATCAGCCCAAAACCACGAATCAAAACCAAATGCACAACATGATCCAAAACCATCAACCACATGCCGGGCCACTGTCCAACTCAACCGAAACGTCAGAAATCATCAATAAACCACAAGTCAATCATTTTGCTGGATATCAAGTGCGCCCGAGTCTTTAAACTCAAAACCATGCGCATAAACAGGCCTTCCCGGGATATCAACGAGTCTTTAAACTCAGAACATAATCAATAGGCCTCAGGGGTATCACAGTAACCGAGTCTTTAAACTCACGAGTCTTTAAACTCATTAAGGGCCCTCCCTCGTCATCAATTAACCGATTCTTTAAACTCAAAACGTGCTCCAGCAATAGTACCCGGGTCTTTAAACCCCCAAAACATTTGTCAAACACAACAACGTGGGATTCATCCCAAAATCACATTTTTCACAAATGGACTCATGGTCCGAATTTCCACATTCGAATTCCCAATCATACTTCACAAAACATATTCAAATCACCATTACACACGGGGCATGTACAATCATACCAAATCACTTTATTAAATCCTTTTTCATTCCCGAATTCGAATTCGCAACAATGATTCCGTAAGCCGGCATCCGGAAGCATCATCCCGAACCCAAACCAAGAATCCGTTTTTTTTTAAACCGAAATCTCGTAAATCAAAGTTACTTTTGTGCCCCGAGCATCAAGCCCGAAATCACCTTTTTCAAATCCATTTTAATTCTTAGAAATCACTTCTTTCTCAAATCTTATTTTCAACACACCAAACCACAATCATAATCACCAAAATCACGATCCAATCAAAACATACTCACTACCCATTTTTAAAATCCTCAAAATTACAAGTCTCATTTCAATTCCCAGATTCAAACATCAACAGTGATCAAATCACAATAACTCGAAATCTCGTAAAACGTGCAAATCCGGAACGTTCTCGAAAAATGTGTCAAAATCGTAAGTCACACTCGCAAATCATAAACAACCTTCTTAAGTCATTTTACACCCATTTCATATAACTTCTTTCATTAAACCATCATTAAGCACACGAGTGACCATAGTCTCGAAATACGTGTAATTTCACATGTATAGTAATAATACGTATAAATACGGGAATCGAATACATATAAATACGAAAATCAAAATCAATCACAACTTATAATCATAATCATAAAATCATAGAAATAATTTATGCATGCATTAAATTTTGAAAGCAACGTCCACTCACACACCATCCTTAAGGCTCGGTTTTACGCCGCACGCATGCCCGTAATTTCCGATATTTCCAGAAATTCCAAATCCTGTTCGAAAACATACTTTAGTGTCACTAAGGGCTTACATAACAGCATACTAATTTCCCATAATTTTCCGGGAATTAATCGTTAATTACAAACGTAACATAAATGTTCGGACCCTCGGAATAACACCGAAACGGTGTCCGATAAATTCGATATCAACGTTAAAATGTTCGTTACAATGTGTAGGACAAAAGTCATTTTGAACTCACCTTGAAAATCGAACCCACGCGCTGTCACGCGCCGCCGCAAGCGGCTGCGCGTGACACCCACGCGCCTGCTACAGTGACGGTGAACAGTTCGCCTTCTTCGCCCGTTTCCTCTGCAAACGGGTCCTGCAACCCGCGTGACAACCCGGTTAGATAGCTATCAATTCTCAATCAATTCCTTTCCTTTTTGATCCTAACCTCTTCTATAACCATTTAATTCCAGTTCTATGTCATCTATTAGCCTCGACACTGACTAAATCGATCCATCCAAACTCGGACCTCAAATCGGGTCGACATTCCAAACTCACTCAACTCAATTCCATTTCCAAATTAACCTAAACATGAGCTTAAGGGGACCTAATAGAACACTCTAACATGACCAATTGAACACGAGGGTTCGTAACACTGCGATTTTCCAGAAACTGGAGCTTGAGTTCCTGGACAAACCGTGATCAACCTCCCTCAATTTTTGTACGGTTGGGTTCGTAATGAACCCAGAAAACTAATCCCAATCACTGTTTGTCTTAACACTCCTCACAAATTGAAAAACCAATTTTCCCTCCAATTTCTGATTTTTCCTTCCCGACCCAGTTCTCTCAACTCTCAGCCATCTTTGTGATTCCAAAATGAAAACTAACACTTCCAACACTTTGTTAATCGATTAAAATGGATGGCAACTCGTGGGAATCCCTCTGATTCCACTGAGACTTTGTCCCCGCAACGGCTCCCAAAACCCAGAATTTTAAATTGTCCCCGTGGCCTGATCAAGGCACCAAACCATGCCCCATTGTCCCAATTTGCTTAATTAAATCCCCACTAACCAGCCCACTAATGCCTTAAACAATAGCCCGATCAGAGCACCACCCAGCACGGCGTGCAGGCTCTGTTTTCACGGTTGAGCTACAGTAACCCGTTCAAATGACCAAAATGCCCTCTGGGCAATAATTACCAAAATGCCCTCCAACTTCCGTGACCCGTAACTCGGTCATCCGATGTCCGTTTCACGCGTGCCGCCTGTCGTTGTACTCGGGGCATCAAGACCTTCCTAACGGTCCTTGGCCCTTGGCCATCGGACCTCCCGATCAAAAAGTCAACATTTTCCCTTATTTCGTCCAAATTACGGAAATGCCCCAGGACTTCCGAACATCATAACTTTCATCACGAATGTCGGAATCGAACGTGCCACCTGTCCATGAACTCGTGACGTCCCAAACTACGTCACGGTCATTGGGCAAGGTCCATTTGACCGCCCGAATAAAAAGTCAACGTTTCACCCACGACTAGGGGCAAAATGGTCATTTTGCCACGTTCGTCCGATTCCACCCAACTAATCACCGATTAACCCCCATTAATCATGGTTAGTTACCAATCTAATCCCGAATTCTGGAATGGGTCGTTACAACGTCAGGTGGTCTACACAGTAGTTTGGGCCTCTGAGGATAAGTAGACACCTTCAGACTCGGTAATGGGAATCAGAAGTGAACTTGGAGAAGGGTACCCTACCTGGTCGATTTCCAGAATAGTCTGCTGAGCGATCCCCATTGTTGGTGGCCGCTTTACCATTTTCCTGATCAATTGAGAGATAAATCCCTTGTTCCGGGCATATTTGAACTATGCTGGGGCGAGTGGCGACTCGTCTCTCCTAGATCATACGCGCAAGGTTTCGCGGCATCTCGGCAAACTCTGGTCTAGGAATGTCCCTTGCGTGGTATGATGAGTAACCTAGAGACTTTGTCTGCTGACTTAGTGGATGTCTTGTGCTTTTTCTTCCTAGCAGCTTGGCAGATGCATTAAGCGCATTCAACCATGACCCGCTCATCCTACTCTGTTGTGGCCCTTTCCTGATGAGCAGTAGCTCGCCCTGGGCCGCTTCCGCTGAGTGGCCACCTGTAAGACCTGTGTCCTAGAGGGAACGGTGAAAAATCTCACATTCCTGTGAGGGGGAATGGTCTGGAAGATGATGGTGGTGTGCCTTAAAGGTGTAGGCACACACCTATCTAGCACTAGGCCTTTTGGGAGCTCAAGTGGCTTTGGGGGGGGATTGGAACCCCAAAGTTAAGCGAGTTGAGGCTGGTGCAATTCTATGATGGGTGACCCCCTGGGAAGTTGCACCATGAGCTCCCGAAAACAAAACCGTGAGGGCGAGGCCCAAAGCAGACAATATGGTGCTAGATGAGTCGGGTCCTGATCGAGGAGGGTCGGGTCCTGACACCACCTTGGTGTATTGTTCGTCAAGTACTTGTCACATGAACTCAGCTTGAGCGCCCTTGGATTTCACCTCAGCCATGTCGCTATGGAGTTTTTCGATTTCTTGCAGAAAATTGGGAGAGTTGTCTCTCGGTGCTCTAGGTCCTTGCCCAGTATTACTTCACTGAGCCCTGGTTCATCTAGCATGTTTGTTATGCTGGTCGGGAGCGTTCTTGGCTCGGTAGAAAAATCGACAGACTTAGTCAGTTTCCCACAGACAGCGTCAAATTTTGAAATACAAAATGTTGCAATTTAGGATTACGTCTTGTCCAATCACTATCGCTTACGTGTCCTTCTCTCAACCTGTAGACTAGGAAGAACATAGGGGTCATCCGTTAGGGGTAAATATTGGTGTGATGTTGCCTTAAGGCTCTCCGACGATCAAATCAGCAAGTTAGTTGAGAGAAGTACAATAAGTAGTAATTTTGACAGAGTAATAGTGAATAGTAGTTACCTTTATTGAAGAATGTCCACTCCTTTGTATGGGCAGTTGGGTAGCCTTTATGAACAATTTTGACGTGAGATAAATGCACTTCTATTTTTGTGCTAACACGCGGCACGTAGATAGGTAGTGAAGATGTGCCCACGTGTCATCTCATGTTTGACCTATTGCTCGAGTTGTCAGGTTGTGTGAGCTTGGTCTATAAAGCCTTTCCAGTTCTGTGGTTGTATTGCGCCTTAGACTTTTTTTTTTGTGTTCGGACTTTAGGTATATAGCCCAGTGAATCTAATCCAATATGGTGTTAACAGTAACGAAAGTTGAATTTTAGTGCAACAAACTCGACGAAATGGGCCATCGTAATATTTGGCGTTAGGAGAATAAGTTGAGATTTTACGACGAGTTCAAGAACTATTTTGAGTAATAAGCAATCGTAATACTTCAAGGTAAGAAATGTCGTTGATTGAGTGGGTCACCAAATGCAAAGCGCAGTAATTTGTGTGCGGGGCCTAGAAAAAGGATACAATACAAGGGGTTCACCATATTTAAAGCCCAAGCCCTCCTAGACGAAGGATGCAGTCATACAGATTGCTTCACCGGCATGGGCCTAGACAAAGGATACTTCTTGGGCTCAAGAAACTTAAACCTAGCCCAGTCTAGTTATAGCATTCGACGTATCCACATTTACCCCTTGTTAAGGCCCCGAAGCCCTACTTCCCCAGGGCAAAAGCGTAAACCATCATAAAATTCTCACTACATAAATAAGCCAAATCCCTTACCTCATTGTCTTCTGTGAGCCGCCGAACCCTAGGGGAGAGAGAGAGAGGCGCTGAAAGAAGAGAAATGACAACCCGATTGAAGAAGAACCGCAAGAAGCGAGGCCATGTCAGCGCCGGGCATGGTCGTATCGGTAAGCACCGAAAACATCCTGGGGGTCGCGGTAACGCCGGAGGTATGCACCACCACCGCATCCTCTTCGACAAGTACCATCCTGGGTATTTCGGTAAAGTCGGTATGAGGTACTTCCACAAGCTCCGCAACAGGTTCTACTGCCCCATCGTCAACGTCGACAAGCTCTGGTCTCTCCTCCCCCAGGAGGCCAAGGACAAGGCCACCAAGGACAACGCACCAGTGATCGATGTGACTCAGTACGGCTTCTTCAAGGTTTTGGGCAAGGGCGCGTTGCCGTCCGACAAGCCCGTTGTGGTCAAGGCCAAGCTTATCTCCAAGACCGCCGAGAAGAAGATTAAGGAGGCTGGTGGCGCTGTTTTGCTCACCGCTTAGGTTTGGGGTCGGTTTGGGTTTTTGTCTATTAGGGTTTTGGATTAAGTTTCTGTTTCTTGCTTTTAATTCTGCTCTAGACTATTGTGTTACAGTTATGTTATGTTTTGGAAGTTTAATTAGCGGATATCTGATGCTTGGACTTACCCCAAATGAATGGTTTTGCTTAATATATGCATTTGTTATGATGATTGGTTTGTTTCAATTTTGCCTTTGTTACATATTGGTTTTCATTCTCTTATTACCTGTTAGTGTCAGTGTTCATGATTGTCTGATTTGAAGAGTATTTTAGATCCTTGCCTTGTGGATGCAGTAGGTGTATAAGGTATTGTGGGTTTAGTTTATGCTGAGGGTTTGTGTTATTGGGAGCGGCGAAAGTCCTATTCCGTCCAATGTTCATTAAGCTTGTCACTGAGTGGCTCAAGATTCAACAATTATTTAATCCTGTTGTTTTACTTAATGTTGTCAAATGCATGTTCAGACATATTTGTTGTCACTGGCTGTTGTAACGTTTAATGATTGTGAAATCCGTGTTGCCTACAGTATGAAACTGAATGTTTCAAATTGTAGATGTACCGTGTTAGTGATATGCGCAGGATTAGCTGTGAAAATGATTTCCGAGTGGATATAGAACTGTGTGCAGGTATGGGTAGAGGTAATCCAACTTCTTACATTGTCATACATTCGTGTATTTCATTTGATTCTTGGATTTCATTTGTAAGTTGGTAAGAGAGTTCTAGAGGAAGAGTGAAGTTGGAGTGTTTTGCTCTATTTGCTAGTTATATGCACAGGATTAGCCATGATATGCATACAGGATTACCTGTCAATGTTGTTTTTAGGTGGTTATGGGGGTTGTGGTTTGGGTGGCCTTTTAGGTTATCCAAGTTCATACATTCAATTTCATGTCTCATGTTTTAACTTAAATCGGACGGTGCTAGAGAATAGTGCTGAACTTGTTTGTCTTTCATTAAAATTTTAGCATATTAAAGTATCCGATGATCTTAAGCAATAGATATAGTTGCATTTATGAATTTGCTCTCATACCCTTCATATATATGATGGATGTATCATTGATGCATGTATTGAAATTTTCTCATAGCATGTTCTTTTAATTTGTTTAATTTCCCAACGCCCTAATTTTTATTGGTAACTATTACAATGATAAAATATGATGTTATGTGGAACAACTTTGCCCTCTACACTTTCCGCTTATCTAGTGGGTGTGGCCGATCCAATTGTGGATTTTAATTTGAACTTAAAATATCCAGTGTCGCTCTCCTTTACCTGTCTTTAAATAATTGAGCATGTGATCTTCTTTACCTATAGAAAACAATTTTTGCTTAAAAATTATAGGGTATGATTTCCGCCCTATCTAGTTTCCAATTGTTGCAGAAGATTGCCCCTGTACCATAAGATGATGGAATTTTGGTAGTCATGTTCTTGGGATCAATCTTTGCCAGATTCTGGCCCATTTTCAATCCTCTACATCGATCCCTTTGGAATCTGTTTGTCCACCGCTGTTCTTTTTGGCATCTGTGTCCCCTCCCCATTTCCTGATCCTGTCCTCAGCTATTGAGGCCTGCGTTTGAGGACATATTATGGCTCAATTGAGCATATAACCCTGATTATATATGGCAAAATGTGTATCGTTTATGTTAGATAGGAAATGGGAATGATTTGAAACCATTACCTCCTTGTTCCAGTTAGTTTTAATTATCATGAAGAAAAGCACACAAGTCTGGAGGACGGTCCCTAACAGCATTCCCATCCAAATGCCCTGAAAATAATCATCATGGAAATTACATTTTACTTTTCACCAAGAGTAATTGTCATAAGCAAACTGCTAAAACGAAAGGGGGAGGAGAGCTGGGGTTATTGGAAAAAACTTAAGGGTTGGGGTTATTAGAAAAAACTTACTTTAACACCGAGGCCCCAGGGGCACCCCCAATGACATAGTAACAAGCTAGGTTGACATAAGCCACAGCAGCTTGCCATCCAGCTCCAATGGCGAACCCCAGACAGGACTGGCTGAATGTTGTTTATCACAATGCAGGTTGCCAGCAATGGCGTCAGCTGCTTCACTAGAGCTTTCACTTCCGAGTCGCTCGAAAATAAGGCAGGATAAACGTCTTTCGAGATGATGAGGACCAGCGAGAGGAGAACGCCGATCACAAAAGATGTGATTACGGCCACTACCAAGGAGAACTTTGCTGTTCTCGGGTGAGCTGCTCCAAGTTCATTTGACACTCTCACACTACAAAAAAACAATTAAAAACTAATGTATTTGATTTGTGAATGAGTGCCGTCTATTGCAATGGGCATCACACCCTGGTAAGCAACCTGAGGTTTGGAAGACTGACCTTATTGCTGCGTTCATGCCCATAGAAATCATGACCGTCCATCCCAATATGTTCATGCTGCAAATTCAAAACAGTCCATGTGCCATGCCCAACCATTAGTCAATTAAATCCATAGTCAACATTGTTGAATGTCTTTTTTTTTTTTTTTTTGGGGGGGGGGGGGGGGGGGGGGGGGGGGGGGGGGGGGGTGTGGAGAGAGTGAGGATACAATTATACCCCTAAACCCTATACATGTTGATTAAATGTTAGATATGAAAACCTAGATTTTTCAGCTTTGCAATCAAAAGTGTTTTGTCCAGCTTCGAAATTCCGACTATCTCAGAACAAGCAAAAACTCACCATATGGAGAGGCCATCCACTGAGACTTCTGCATTTTTCAGATACCCGGCAAAGAGAATTAGTGCCATAAAATACTCACACTTCCAAACTGCATCCACAACAAAAAATCAAATTAATTCAATGAAATGAAATTAAAGGGAACATGTTCGTTAGTAAAATTCGCAATTGTGGCTTTTTGAAAGGCTAATTAATCAGTATTTTTGTACGTAGTCAATTACGTGTGGTTTCCCAGTTTTCAATTGGAAATCTCAAGTTCGAGCTCAATCAATTGAGCCCACCACGTGAACACCAACACCGTCAATAAAAGCATTAATTTGGATTCATTCAGCTCAGGTTAAATTAATTCTAATTTGATTTTACTTCATCCCAACTAAGTTTACTATTACAAATGAAACACGAAATATAAATAGAAAAAATGCATGCATGAATGTTATGTCAACATCTCTCTAATTATTTGATATGGAGCGAATTTTATAAGTAATGTAAAAGTAGGACTCAACTCATTTTTAATCAGAGGCCATCACTCCTTGTTTTTTTATTTATCAAATCTGTAAGAACTTTATTAATAAGCAAATAGTACAAAGAAATGGAAACTCAAGAATAAAGGACTTAAATGAAACATAAACATGCATATAAATAACACCAAATTCATATGCATACAAGTCCAATAACATAAAACTAACACAATCCAAAAACAAGCCTAGATCTAAAAAATAGAAAGTCACCATCACACCAACTTGTCACCTTCAACTGCCACCCAAGCCACCTCGAACTAGCAAACACAAAACCATCAGAAGCAAAGATAGTGAAGGTGAAACGAAGAAGTCAATGGAAAATAGGAGTGAGTAAGTCACCCACGTAAGGAGTGCTCTCATAATCCATTCAATGAGTGTAAAATGCACTTTGAAGACAACTCAATGCCACAACAACCACTTGGTTGAGAGATGGACTTCGGTAGTATCAGTGTTCAAGGTCCAGTACCGTTAATGCATTGGATGAGGGAAGAGGAAGAGATTGAGACATGGTGGAAGGAGGCTGAAATGGGAATAGGAGGAATAGATCTAAGAGGACTTCGGAAGTCTCCATGGGAGGAGAAGGAAAAAGCCTCCATAGGCGGAGGGGCCGGAAGAGCGCCACAGTGAGCGAAGGGTATAGCAAATAAAAGGGGTTGCTAAAAACAACAAGCATATCCGAAAAACAACTAGTAGAAAAATAACCAAAAGAAATCCAAAAAAAAAAAATTGGTTCAACCCTCAACTCATGTGAGGACGGTTTGGTCGGCAAAATCAGAGCTGTGTGGGTAGGAAAAACAGCAGCCCCAAGAAACCGGCAACCTCCACAACCTGCACAGAAAAGAGAGATCGAAACAAGAAACCCAAAACTTGAATGGTCGACGGTAGCAACAAAGGTCGTCCAAGAAAGAAGGTCAAAACTTGTTCAAAGCTACCATAGGAGGCTAAAGCTCGTTCAGAGCCACCACAGGAGGTCAAACGTTGTTTTAACGCCACTGCAACTGCAACTACTGGAAAGAAAGGCTAAAACCTATTCAGAGCCACCGTAGATGTAACAACCCGTCCCGAAATTTCATGATTATCGAAGTTAATCAAGGATTAATCGAGACTAATTGGGAATTAGTCAAGGTAAAAATGATAATTTTGCCCCTCGACAGGTGAAAATGTTGACTTTTGACCCGGAGGGTCAAATGCACGTGGACCGAGGTCCATTATGTAGATCGAGGGATTACGAATACGTAGACAAGCGGCACGTCGAATTTGGACGGCGTACGAAAAAGTTACGGGTTTAGAATGATTGTACAAATTATTTTATGTTTACAAGATTTACGAGGCAAGTTGACTTTTGTTTCTTGTGGGCCTAGATATTTGTTTCCAGGTCTAATGGATGAGTGACACTTGTTACTCATCCATTGATCCTCATCCCACATTGATGCACCTATTTCCCTTTGTTCGAACAACTCGAAAACCCACCTTTTTCCCTTTCTTCATCGTCTTGATCAACTGGTGCTGGTAGAAGGGACACTACGAGTGACTGAGAGAGTGAGAGACACTGAGGGAGAAGGTGGAGTTGTGGAAGATGGCTAGAAAACCCAAAAACAGGTAATCCCGAAACCCATTTTGGTTGGATTTTAGAATTTTGATTTTTGGACGTTTGGGTCTCATTTTGATGCCATGGACATGTTTATTGAACTCATACGAGCCTGCATGATCGAAAATGGAAGGCTGAGGACCACTGGATAGGCTGTGGGACTAGTTAGAAGGTTGACCCATGAAGAATCAATTTGGCTTAAGGTTTTCAGGTTCGTTTTTACTATTTGAGGTAAGGGATCTCTTCCTGGGTGGAAGATGATCACATGGGTAGAAAAATGGTGGAAAACGGAGTTGAAATCGAGGAGTTAGGACCTGGCCAAGGTCGTGAGTCGAATAACCCGTTACAGGGTCGCAGGTCGACCCAACTGGAGGTTGAAGATGATGACATGGCAGTCTATGTCATCATGCCAGGCCACATGGCCAACCAAATGGTGACACGTAGAAGCCTATTAGGTACAATCAGCATCAATGTGGCAAGTCCACATTTGCACTGTCAGGCCATGTGGACCAGTGAGGTGGTGCCACGTGGTAGTGTGTCAGATGGTTGTTAGGTTTGTCGGGTAACGTGGAAAGTCCACGTCAGCATCGTCAGACTACATGGATCATTGAGGTGGTGCCACGTTGCAACATATCAGAGGTCTTCAGCTGACGTGGCAGTACCCGTGGTAGTGATGACGTCAATAGGTGACATCATCATGTGACATGTGGCACGTGTTAAAGGGTGACACGTGGCACCAGTCAGGGAGTGACACGTGGCAGACTGTTAGAGCAATTGATGAAAATGTCAGCAATATCGCCGATATATCGGTCGATATATCGGAAATATTGGCCGGCGACATGTAAGAGGGGGGGGGGGAAATTGAGCGAAATATCGATATTTTTCCTTGTTTTAAGACAACCGATCTCCTTATTTCATTAAAACAATCAAGATATGGCTAAATTTCATGAAAATCGGATGTAAAACCATAGAGTTTCAGTCGTGTCATGTCGAGCGGGTCAAAAAAACCTGTATCTTAGACCCGCTCGAGGTAGGAGATGATTGGTTTTAAGTTAATTAATATAATTTATATATTAGTGGGTTGCTATATTATCAAACTGAGCATGTTAGCTTAGTTGGTTGTGGGTTGTTTTGAGCCTTTATTAAATGGCTAGCAACTTGGGTTCGACCCCAGGTGCTGCAAGTAGCCAATTCTTTTTTCTTTTTCTTTTTCGTTTTTTCTTTATTTTCTTTCAATTTTATTTGTCTTTTTTTTTCAATTTTAAATATATCAATTATTTCCAACTTTTAAAAAAAAATTGACTTTTTTCATCTTGTTTTTTTCAATTTTATATATATTTATTCATTTTATAATTTTTCTTCCATTAATTTTTTTTATGCTTATTGTTATGTTTTTAATTATATTAACATTCAATTATAGTAATTCACTTCAATTTATATTTATGTTTAAATTTTGATATTATTAGTCATCGGCAGAACCATATTGTATCATATTATTCATTATATATTTATTATATCATAGTCATTTTATAGTTTTTATTAGTCCTATATAACCATAATTGGGTACTTAAGTTTTCCCCAAAGTTTCATTCAAAATTTCCAACTTTTAGATCGAATTTCCATCATTTTTGTTGACCGTAAACGATATCGATATCGATATCGATATTTGGGACGAGATATCTGTAAATTTGACTAGCGATATATCCGTCGATATCAATATTTTTATCCTTGGTCAGAGCTATCAGTTTTCATATGTTAGGCTGACGTCATCTGACGTCAGTAGTGACGTTAGCAGGTGACGTCAGCGTTAACCGGGCGCATGTGAATTTTGATTAGCTTGCGTGGGCGCGTGGGCATAAATTTCGAGGTCAAACCGATCTTGTTCGAAATATTTCAATGATTTGAATCCAATGGTGGTGGTTTCAAGTCGATCAGAGATCGTTTGGATAGTATTTTGAAGGCTTTACTCCTCGGAAAGCGTGTTTGGGACGCGTTTTGGGTTTCTGGGTTTTTGAGGGTTTATTGTATGGACTTATATGAATTATCAGTGACCCTCGTGTGTGATTTGGACAGGCCCGGATATTCCGAAGGCTTCAGACTGGCTTACAGCGCGGGTTTTGAGTGCGCAGAATGAACTGAGTGTGAGTGGATTTTGATTTATAAATGATGCATGCATATATGTTTTAATTGTTTTATGAGCATGGTTTGAAATGCAAGATTTGCATGTTGCTTTGAATGATGAATTGTATAAAGATTTATATATTGGTTTAATCATGGTTTGGAAATGAAAAATTTTACAGATTTACGTGAAAATGGCATTTTGGGTTTGAAACCCAGTTGGATAATGATTTTGACTTGGATAATGATTTTGACTTGGATAATAATTTTGACTTAGATTATACTCAAATGTGAAATTGAACAGTGATTTGATTGATGAATTTGTTTTGAGTATTACAAATTGAAAACTAGACACGGTTTTTATGGTGTTTGTGGAAACCATGTTTTGGGCTGAGAGCTTGAGACCCTATGCGAAACAACTGATTTTATTTGAAATTCAACAGTTTATGAAAAGGCGTTTCCACTGTTTTTAGTATGACCATTCTCCGTGATGATTGATATTTCCAGTAGGAATGTGTTTCCCCAGAGAGAGCCTTCGATTGTGAATGTGTTTCCCCGAAGAGGACCCTATGAGATGTTGCTAGCCTTCGGGATGCGTTGTGTCCCTGCCCACCAGAAAAGGTCACGATGCACTGTCTGTTTTTGAGTAGCTGTGGGAAGCTTAACTCAGGAGTACTTATGATGTATGAGATCGGTCGTTGATTTGTTCACGGCGACGTGCTCAGTTGTTAGCTGTCTTGGAGCTTATTTGCACAGATGATGTGACTGATGATGATATGAGATGAGACAGGTGTGGGTTATGAGGATTGGTCATGTTTTCGAGTATTGTTTTGTGTCTAGATGTTTTCAAATATTTTGGTTTGAAAAGAAATATGATTTTATTTTAAGAAAACATTTGAGATTATATGTTTTCTAATACATGCATGCTTTTAATTGGAGGGTATAAATTTATTTTCCCAAAATATTTTTGAAACTCTTATTTTTGTCCACTCATTGTTTTAATGGTTTTGATACCATTTAGGTTGATCGCGGATGCGGGTTGTAGTAGAGACCGAGGCATCACATGAAACTGCATACTTTGGAAAATCCGAGTGGGTCACGGTATTATCCCTGATCTTACATGTGGTGTTAGACAGGAGCATGTCCTCCCACGTTAATCGAAGGGGATTAAGGATGGGTCATGTCAGCTTGGTATCAGAGCACTTAGTTGCTCTTGTGGTGTCACGCACCCTCGATGCACGATAGTTTTGCTTCAGATGTGATGTCTATAGGACAACATCCCCATCATCAGCCTGGTAGCAAGGATAAGGATATGAAAAGTGAGAAAAGTTAAATGGGATAAGACCTTGGATTTGTTATGTTAGGCATTGGATGTCGTATCTTTAGCGGGATTGACCCCGAAGAGGGCCGATTTTCGTGTGGGCCCAACTCCTTGTGGCTGTGGACTTACTAGTGGATTGGATCCCAAGGTAGTGCTTATTTGGAGTGATGACCGATGTCGGTCAGGATGGATGTGCTGCTAGGAGCAGCAGGGGTTGTTGATGATCCTTATTCTAGAAAGGTTGAACAAAGTTACCAGGAAAACGGTACTTGTGGATTGGGTCGCGGGGTGGCCGGTTAGTGGATTTCATGCTTTGAGCGGATTGTAGAAACGATGGGTGTCGTTATGAGCATTTGGCACAAATAGAAATGAGCTTCTTGGATTGGTCTGCACAGGGATGATGGCAGATAGTGCTATCTACAGCTTTAGATGAGACTACTGACAGTTGGGCGACGTTCGAGGAACGTTTCTAACATTGTTATGCCCCAGTCTTATCGAGATACGAGGGAGGCAGAGTTCCTCCGACATGAGCAGGAAATTTGATGTATGCTCATGTTTCGGTTGCGATTGAGATAGTGAGGCTTCATCGGTTGTGTCGGGTCTTGGGAGTAAGACTTGATTGATGGTGTGGCACCTTAGTTGGAGATGAGTTTGATGTAATTCCAGTAACAATCAGATGATTTCGGCTAATGCCCCGGGCGTCTATATGATGCATTTGCCAAAAAGCTCAGATGAGGGATCAATTTCCCATAGGATTTGGACATGCGAGTTAGTACTCCGACCAGTACTATGTTGGTTGTAGTTTGGTAAACCGAGACTATTTGGATTGGATATAAGGTTTTGACCTTAAGACAAATTGGTTTTCCAGGATATATATGACTTGTTGTGATGTTCCTGATGGATTGGTGGACTACCCGTTACTCCTCTGTTGAGCATTAAGGAACCGGTGGTATTTGTTAGTCCTCAGTTGTCATGATTGGTTTTTTAGTGGGTCCAGAGGATACTGACTGTGATCTATCCTACATAGAACACATGGTTGATGTTCCGAATAAGTTACTGCTTGAAGGCCAAGAAGATACAACGGAATGGATGTTCGGGATATGGGACACGTGTGGTGAGGTTCCTAGTTATATCAGTGAGCTTAGAGAGATATCAGTGGTGCATGAGGTTTTGGATACGTTGTCGGGAGTGCCGACCCTAGGGAGGTTTTGTGTACTCAAAGTATTTTCGAAACACCTGTGTCGGAAGGTACCGACCGAGTTGAGAGTTGGATTTGACCATAGACAACTGGGTAGTGAGCTGGTTTGAGGAGGTGCTACAATCGTGAGAAATAGAGTGGATTTCTACAGTAGCTATCAACATATATTATTGGTTGGTGAAGGAGACTTTTCATCTTCTGCTTCTTTGATAAGGACTTCTAGGTATGCTTGCAACATGGTTGCAATTTCTCTTGGTTTCAAAGTGTTTAAGAACTTGACACCCAGGCTGTGGGTCAAATTTGAATGAGTTGAGGAGCGGAAAGTGCTTGGTGTCATCTAACATTGATGAGTGTAGTTTGGATTTAGTGGACCCGTGTTAGTATTATGGGTCATTTTACGTCTGCTGAGAAGGCTAGTGTGTATCCTCAGAGGATCAAGATTGTTTGGGATTAGCGTCAACCAAGCACGGTAATCGAGACTGGAGTCTCTCGGAATGGTTGAGTATTACAGGCGTTTAATAGTGGAATTCCCCGTCATTGCAGCCCGTTTTCGAGATTGACTCAGGAGGGAGTCAAATTGATTTGGTTTAAAGGATGACTGGATTAGATGTTACAACACATCTTCAGGATCCGACCATTCGCATCATCAGGATGGGGGACGCTGTAGGTAAACGACAAGAATTTTCAAGTAGGATTGGTACGTCTTGGTACGCGTAAGTCGGTTAACCTTTGGAGTTAACCAAGAAATTGGATTGGTTAGTGAACTGGTTGGATTGTCTCTGGAGTAGGTCAAGTGACCACGAGAACTCAGAAAGGACTTTGTGTATTGGTATACGATCTGTCCAGAACGGAGATCGAATAGACAGGTTCCAATGTTGGATCATGAATGGCTACCATGCCAGCCATATGATATACAGATTAGATTTGAGATTTTTGTGGTGGGTGGAATTGATTGTGGATACTGGTACGTGTGTAGTCCCCGGACGTAGCTCGGATGTTGCATGAGTGCAATCCTTGAGCAGGCCTATGAGTAGTGCCGATATGATTGTGTGATGTGTGTGCACCTATGAGTAATGCATGTTGGATGGTGTAATTGTTGAGTGTTGATCACTCTGATTGATGTGGTATGATCATCAGATTAAATCTGAGATGGACACAGTATGGTAATCAGATTAGATCTGATGTTTACTGTTCATTGAGGACTAGGACTAGGCATCGAATATTGTACGTTAGCGTAGAGTGTTTTTAGAGGGTTTGATTATTGTACGAGCTTGGAGCTCAGGGCCATGGTTGTGGGTCAAAGGAACTCTAGTGAAACTGAGTTGTGATTATTGTGTAGCAAGTATTAGATGGGGTCCAGATACACTCAGGATGAGTGAGATGCCAGTTCGAGACTCAAGAGGAAGTCAGGATCACAACGTTGGTCGTTGAGCGAGATGAGGTACCGTAAGAGGATTTTGGCGCGAGTCGGATTTGATATGGGACTCGAGCGGTGACAGTGAAGTCGATGAGTTGCTGGCTAGTCACGAAGGAGGATTTGTCCGTGGATATGGTTTACGGTTGGAGATCTTCCAGTGACAGATGCATCACTCACTTGCCGGATGTGGTCGCTGATGAAGAGCAGAGTTTCAATATTAACCGTTGGGATTGCAGTTAACGTCGAGTGACGTTTATGTTCAGATCGTACTATGGATGGACTTTGGACGTGGACGTAATCACGTAAGACTCTTGGTTCGGAGATTGGAATGGATTTCCACAGTTTTGGTCAGAGGTCGGTGTGAACTTTGACGACAAAATTGCTATAGTGAATTTCGAGGATGAAATTCTTTAAAGAGGGTAGATTGTAACAATTCATCCTAAAATTCATGATTATAGAAGTTAAATCAAGGATTAATCAAGACTAATCGGGATTAGTCGAGGCAAAATGACGATTTTCCCCTCGACAGGTGAAAATGTTGACTTTTTACCCAAGAGGTCAAATGCAGGTGGACCGAGGTCCATTACATAGATCAAGGGCTTACAAGTACGTAAACAGGCGGCACATCGAATTTGAATGTCGTACGGGAAAGTTACGGGTCTAGAACGATTGTACGAATTGTTTTATGGTTACACAATTTACGAGGCAGTGTTGACTTTTGTTTCTTGTGGGCTTAGATATTTCGTTTCCAGGTCCAATAGATAAGTGAAACTTGTTACTCATCCATTGATCCTCATCCCACATCATGCACCTATTTCCCTTTGTTTGAACAACACGAAACACCCCCCCCCCCCCCCCCCCCCCCCCCCCCCCCCCCCCCATTTTTCATTTCTTCATCGTCTTGATCAGCTAGTGCTTGTGGAAGGACACTGAGAGTGACTAAGAGAGTTAGAGACAGTGAGGGAGAAGTGGAGTCGTGAAGGATGGCTAGAAAACTCATAAAGAGGTAAACCCGAAACCCATTGAGGTTGGATTTTGAAATTTTGATTTTTGGACATTTGGGTATCGTTTTGATGCCATAGACGTGTTTATTGAGCTCATACGAGCCTGCAGGATCTAAATGGAAGGATGAAGACCACTGGACAGGCTGTGGGACTAGTTCGAAGGTGGACTCGTGAAGAATCAAATTGGCTCAAGGTTTTCGGGTACATTTTTACTGTTTTGAGGTGAGGGATCTCTTCTTGAGAGGAAGACGATCACATGGGTAGAAAAATGGTGGAAAACGGAGTTGAGATGGAGGAGTTAGGATCGGGTCAGGTCGTGGGTCGAATGACTCGTTACAAGGTCGCGGGCATGTCAAGTTACTGTGGCCAACCAGATGGTGACACGTGGCAACCTGTCAGGTCCAATTAGTATCGACATGGCAAGTCCATGTCAACGCTGTTAGGCCACATGGACTAGTGAGGTGGTGCCATATGGTAATGTGTCAGACCGTTGTCAGGTTTGTCAAGCTGACATGTCAAGTCCACGTCAGCATCGTCAAACCATATGGACCATTGAGGTGGAGCCGCATGGCAACATGTCAGAGGTTGTCGGTGACGTGGCAGTACACGTAGCAGTGATGACGTCAGTATATGTCATCATCATCATGTGACACGTGGAAACAGTCAGGGAGTGCCACGTGGCAGGTTGTAAGAGCTATCAGTTTTTCAAATGTCAGGCTGACGTCAGCGGTGACATCAGCTAGGATTGACGTTAGCAGATTACGTCAACATATGACGTCAGCGTTGACCAGGCACGTGTGAAAATTTGACTGGCATATGTGGGCGTGTGGGCATCAATTTCGAGGTCAAATTGATCTTGTTCGAAAGCCTTCGACGATCTGAATGCAATGGTGGTGGTTTCAGGTTGATCAGAGGTCGTTTGAGGTAGTGTTTTGGAGGTTTTTTCTCCTCAGGACGTGTTTTCGATTCTGGGGCATTTGAGGGTTTGTTGTATGAACTTATATGGATTATTAGTGACCTTCGTGTGTGATTTGGACAGGCCCGGCTATTCTAAAGGCTTCGGATTGGCTTACAGCGCTGGTTTTGAGCGCGCAAGATGGACCGTGTGTGAGTGGACTTTGATTTATAAATGATGTCTGCATATATGTTTTTAATGGTTTTATGAGCATGGTTTGAAATGCAATATTTTCATATTGCTTTGAATGATGAATTGTATAAAGATTTATATATTGGTTTGATCTTGGTTTGGAAATGAAAGATTTTACGGATTTGCGTGAAAATGACATTTTGAGCTTGAGACCCAGTTGGATAATGATTTTGACTTAGATTATAGTCAAATGTGAAATTCAACAGTGATTTGATTGAGGAAATGGTTTTGAGTATTGTGAAATGAGGACTATACACGGTTTTTATGATGTTTGTGGAAACCATGTTTTAGGCTGAGACCCTATGTAAAACAACTGATTTTATTTGAAATTCAACAGTTTATGAAAAGGCGTTTCCACTGTTTTTACTATGACCATTCTTTGTGATGATTGATATAGCTCCGGTAGGAATGTGTTTCCTCATAAAAGGCCTCCGGTTGTCAATGTGTTTCCCTGGAAAAGGCCCTATGAGATGTTGCTCGCTTCTGGGATGCACTGTGCCCCCCCTTACCTAGGAAGATGACGTTCATATGGTGTTGTGGCTGCTGTGACTTTGTGATATTGTTGTAGTTATTATCATGGATGAAAATATCGGTATTTATCGATGAAATTTCGCCAAAATTTCGTTATTTTGGACCGGCGGGACATAAGAATAGGGGGGGGAAGAGATATATATATATATATATATATATATATATTGATCGAAATTTCGACATTTTTTATTGTTTTAAGCCCATATATCTCATTATTTGATCAAAACGATCGAGATAAGGTCAAATTTCGTGAAATTTGAACGTAAAATGATCGATTTCTAGTCGGGTCATGAGGTCCGGTCCAAAATCCGAATCGCAAACCCGATTTGAGGTAGGGGACGACCCTGTGCAGGCACGTTGCAGAGGCCGTCATTGGCGCGTGCGGCGTCTATTGGCCGTCCGTCCAACATGAATATTATTTTTTTTTAGTTTAATGGTACAACTTTGAAGTTAATTGAATACCATATGGGTACATTTTTGAATATCTAATATAATATGTTTTCTATTTAAATTAGTATTTGATATAAAAAAAATTGGGAATATAAATATAAGGTTAATTTGAATATTAATGAATTTTTGAAGCAAATTATATTGAATGGAAGGATTTGTAGAGTAGAGATGGTTAATTTGAAGCAAATTATGTTGAATTGAAACAAATTATATTGAATTTAATTCAAGTAAATTATGTTGAATTGAAGAAACTTATTTGAATGGTTAATTTGAAAATTAATGGATTTTAGAAAAAGATGAGATGTGCATACAATTAATAAGAATTCGTTTTACATCCAATTTTCACTAATTAATGTCCAATTTTCTAAATTATTATGTAAATACAAATTCCCTGTTTTTCTAAATTATTATGTAAATGTAAACTCTATTATTATACTTATTTTTGTGTTTTAACTATATTAACATTCAATTATAGTAATTCACTTCAATTTATATTTATATTTAAAATTTTATGTTATTAGTCATCGTCAGAACCATATTGTATTATATTATTCATCATATATTTATTATATCAAAGTTATTTTATCATTTTTATTATTCATATATAACCATTATTGGGTATTTAAGTTTTTTTTCCAAAGTTTCATTCCAAATTTCCAACTTTTAGACCGAATTTTTGTCATTTTTGTTGACCGTAAATGATATCGATATTTGAGGCGAGATATCCGTAAATTTGACTAGCGATATATCCGTCGATATCGATATTTCAATCCTTAATTATGGTGGCTTGGTAGGATGTCAGTAAGAGATATGAAATTTATTGTAATTTCACGTCTAACTTTTTATTTGGTTTTTTAATTTTTAATTTTTTAGATATATTTTGGATTTATGAATTATTCTTATTTTTTTACTTGCGTAATTTCTTAATAATAAATACGTTTTTCTTATTAAAAAAACTAAAAAAATAAAAATAACGCTCATGCTTCAAACGTCAAATACAAAGAAGCGAAAATTATTCATCATTGCATAGTGCATACTTCACTTTCTCTGATCTGTCATGGCTGGCGTCACATGCATTGTACCCGGATTGGTCAACAATTTATGATTTGTTTGTAAAAGATTTCATGTTAAAGGTTATACTTCTTTATAAATTTAATGTTTTCAATATTATCTTAAACTTTCACGAAATTAGATTATATAATAATTTCTTTTTGGTATACAATTTTTTCTTTCTTAATGAATTTCTTTATTACCCTAGCCTCCATAATATATTTAATCATAAATACAATGCATAGAATCATAAGAAGTTAAAGTACGGTCAAATTTCAGATGTTATCATTTTTAAATTATGGTCAAATTTTAATTTGCTCTTCAAAATTTTGCATGTCACCATCTGCTCTAAGTTCCGTCTAAAATTCGATTCAAATTGGGAATGCGATTAACAAGTGAAATATAATAAATTATCAAAGGAAAAAAAAATTAGAAAGTGGAGGGTGAGGGTGAGAGGATTTACCAGAGCATGACTGCGGAAGCGAGAGACAACTTAATAAATTCCCAAAGATTCTGAAATGCCTTCCACGAGAACCCGACCCAAGCTCGGCCGCAAGTCCCCGAAAATATATAACCCAACTGAGCCAACACAACAAACCACCACGAGGCGTTCAGCACCACGGCGCCGCCCACCAGTCCCCACCCGAGTTTCAACATGACAAGCCAGCTGAACATCGTGTGAAACGCCAGAGCCACCGCCGAAATCGCCGCCATCACCATCATCTTGCTCTGCGACTGCAAGAACTTGGCTATCGGGAAATTCATGGCGTACGCGAACAGCTGCGGTATCATCCAGATTGCGAACACTCCCGCCGCCTTCGATATGTCGGCGGTCTGCCCTATCAGTCTCAGAATCTGCTGCGCGAAGATGTAGAGAAAGCACAAAATCACAGCCGTTGAATTCAAAATCACCCACGACCTCTGCATGTAGATTCCTAACATGTCCAGCTGGCCCGCCCCGAACGCTTGCCCGCACAGCGTCTCAAGCGCACTCCCCATTCCAAGCTTCAAAACAACCAAATTAATTAAGTAAATATCATATTTACTAAAAATATCAATAACACGTACGTTAACAAGAAAAAAAAAAGTATTTCTCGCCATTTTACCTTCTTCCATTTTTGTTTTAGCTAATTTTCAATATCATCAAATTTAATACGTTTAGTTCAATTTGTAGTTCGAAAAAGTTAGATATCGACCTCTAATATTATTAATTATTGTAAGCAGTTTTTATATAAAATTTGAGAGTAAAAATTCAAAAAAAAATTGCAAAAAACTCTAATATTAATGATAATATTGTTATTACTAATTTTATTAGTTATACAGAAACAGTAATCCATTAAGTACAAGTTTTGAGGGGGAGTTGGGTACCATGACGCCGAAGGAGAAGCCGGCGATGACGGAGTTTTCGATGGAGACGGCGGCGAGGTCTAAAGTGCCAACTTGGCCGGCGAAAACTTGAGTGATGGCGCCGAGGGAGTACTGGCAGATGGAGGTGAAGATAGCGGGGCCTGCGAGGAACCAGAGCTTCTTGGTTTCTTTGAAGAACTCGCGGGAGAAGTCGCGGAGGCCGAGGATGGGAGAGATGTCGTGGGCATCGGGGGCGAAGGAGGCGTTGGAAGTGAAAGATGGGTGTGGGTGTCCAGGGAAGGAGTGTAGGCGGTCTTGCAGCAGATGATCATCACTGTCACCGCCGTTGTTGGATGGCAGAAGGTGCTGCTTGATATCGTGCGCCGCCATGAATGAGAAAGAATTTGGTTATGAATGAAGTGTCGGATGGCGAAAAATTGAGAAGAGTACTGATGCAAGGGTGGAATCTAATCCTGCATGGAGAGCCCCACTGCCATCCAGTGGTACATATGACCTTTCCGCGGTCCATTATTTTGGAGTTTTATTCGGATACTGAGCAACCAATTTAGAATATAATGGATTCATAATTATATTTAAATAAATTTGAATGGTATATATCCATCTATAAATAATTAATTAAATTTCTAACTGACCAGAAATTTTATGGACGAAAATAAAAGAATAATAATATTTAGATATTTTAAATTGTGTGAGAATTTAAATAAATTAAATTTATGAGTTATTGAAATAGAACTTATATTATGGTAATTGAATGTGGTCAATTTAATGTATTTAATCAGTATTATCCGAAATAAAATGAAACACATTTGCTACGAGTGCGACAAAAGGAGAAGACAAAACTTCAGAAAGAAACTAATTAAAATGGTAATTTTTTGATGCGGAAGATAATGATAATTTTTTTTTTCTAATTACTATATATGAAATTGTCCCACTTATGCTTAATGTTGAAAAATAATTAGGTCGTTTTAATGTATTTCACTATTTTCTAATGATACTGATGTATATATATTATCTCCAGCCAAATCGCGTTGTACCAGAAAAAAATGAGCAAATAAACTTGAATTACTTGTACAACTTTCTTTTTGCTGTGACAAATTACTTGTAGAACCTTCATTATATCAAATATCTATTAATCTATGGTTGTTTTGCCAATTTTTGACATGTGCTGTATCTCTATGTCAACGTCCATTTCTTACATTTTTATTTTAGACGATTTCATTAAATTAGTGGCAAACTTCCTCACACATTTTGTTTAACTACATTCGACTGGCTTTTGTAAATATTTACAGTTGATAGCCTTTTTATTAGCCCTGGTCTAAATAAAGAAAAAAATTATTAATAAAGAATATATCTAAATATTGACACATGATTTGCATAAAAATAAAATTAAAAGATGAATATAAGTTTTTTTTTTTTTTTGTGAAACATGAGTTAATATAAGTATGGAGAAAATTCAGAATACATATCAAAGTTTAAGAGACATTAGCTGAAATTAATAGGAAACTACGGATTTAAAAGCAAATTAAAAAAATTATATATATATATATATATATATATTAGAGTTAAAATTGTCATAATTATCAAAGATTCTAGATATTATGACAGGATCCGATCCAGAAATTCCAAAACACACATGTCCAGGTCATACTCCCGTCCGACACACAAGGCCACAATACCCAAAACGTCCTTGAACACATATCAGACCAAGGATAGTTGATCATACAATACTACCTACTGACCAACCAGAACAACTAAAAGTACACTAAACAAGGGTACGCATATTATACCATAATCCCCATCGCGACCACAGCCGCAAGTAATGTCTCCGCCGCAAAATTGGCCCAATTTGGAGGGGTTTCCAAAACCACAAAATAAAACCCGTGAGTGGACTGAAAAAAAAAAAATCCTATAAAACACATTTACCAAGAAAATAGTAAACACCCTCAGTTTTCCAAAACATGCATACATATAGAAACACATGCAAAAACACAAGATCAATATCAAATTATATATAACATACCATAGCTCACACCGCCCTGAAGAAACCCCCGAACAAACAGGGGGAATCAAGTACCTGGACACCACAACTGGAAACCAAAACGCACCATCCTCCATACCCGACCATGCCAAATAACCCATGTACTACGCGTAGACAACCCCAGGATGCTGGTGGAGACACACTCCAACACCAGTCTGGGAAATACAAGCCCCTAGTAAACTGACGGAGGCAAACTCCAACGTTAATCCGGGAAAAGGTAATCACCCTGGTCAAACTCTAAGGATGGTCAACTATGACAACAATTCAAATATAATACATAAAATATCATTTAAAATAATATATCATGGACTCCGACTCCATGTCAAAACCATAAACCCCAACCTGAGGCCAAAAGATAGCAAACACATACAAATCCGTAAAATAGTGTCCAGAATCATCAAATAATCACCCAACTTCATAAATCCGCATTTCAAGGCATTCATAACTAGAATATATACTCAAAATAGTGAAAACCGTTATATGTACATGCATAACAATTTAGAAAGCATAGGTTCACTCATTTTACATCCGGGTGCGCTCCCTACCGAACCGCACGCCTCCCCAGGTCCTAGAGCATCAAATCCTGTCACAAACAACACCTAGAGGTCACTAACACAACTAATAATCTTATATTGAAACCCTGTCACTCTCGCACTAGGATGCGTGCCCCAAACACGCATCTCGAAAGGAAAACAGCCAAATCACCAACCAAACGATTTCTGATCGGTTTGAAACCACCAACATTGGATTTAGGACGTCGAAACCTTTCGAACAAGACCTATTTCACCTCAAGCACACACGCCGATCAAAAGTGGCGGTCAACTCACGCGCCAAGTAACGTTGACGTCATCGCTAAGGTTATCCCTAACAGCTCTTACAGGACTTGCCATATGGCACCTCCTAACACGTGCCACGTGGCACCAACAACCACTGTCACGTGTCACCTGTTGACATCATCATGACGTCACCTACTGACGTCACCCATGACACGTGGACCTCTAACAAGAACTAATAGCTCGCCACGTCAAACCAACCTATGTTTGCCACGTGGCCTGACATGATGATGTGGCTTGCCACGTCATCATCACCTACCTCTTGCGGGTCGATCCGCGAGACTGTAACAGGTCATTCGACTCGAATTCAAAACTTATTCCAAAATTAGCCAATCCACTCGCACAACCCCAAGCAAGCCCACCATAACATTGGTTTGAAGTTCCAGGGTCCCAAATGAAAAACCCAAAAATCAAGTTAAATGGGTTCTCAGATTTTACTTGTTTCTAACAACCCCCCGTGTTTCCTCCACCTTGCTCAGCCACCATAGTCCCTCACTCTCACTCCCTCTCCTAGTTTCCCTCATGGAGCAGAGAGAAATTGATGAAGATGACTTTGATACAAGTGGTGGGTTTCAGGTTATTCCAAACAAAGAGGGAGAAATGAACCTTTTAGACACTTAATTGGATAATGACCATAGGGTGAGTGACAAGTGTCAATCATCCCACAAACCTGGACAAATATCTTGTCCCTTCAAGAAAAGTCAACTTGTCTCGAAATATGTGTAATCAAAAATCCGTAAAAATAATCCCTGACCCGTAAAATCCCCATACAGATTCAAAATTCGGCGTGTCTCCTATCAACATAGCCGAAATTCCGAGGCCAATACAACGATCCAAGGTAAAAGTCCATCTAACCACCCGGATCAAAGGTTAACTTTTGGTCAAAATCTGCCCGCCAAGGGGTAAATCATCAATTCGCTTTAATTTTTTCGAAAAATCCAGTACGGGTCTTACAATCTCCCCCCCTTCTCTAAGAATTTTGTCCCCAAAATTCTCACATGTCCCTCCACCTAGGTGGAACCCAACTCAAAACGCAAGTGCACCACATAAATCATCATATCACAAGTGCACTACCGGTAGGAATCACATATTCTCTTGGGAACCGAAGCCATAGGCTCGACGTCCGAGTTGTCACAATACAATCTCAGGAACTGGAGCCTCATGCTCGACGTCTGAGACTCACATCCAATCAACGCAGTCACCACACAATGTCAGGACCCACCCCGGTATCACCCTAAAACCCGAGGTAAATCCCGCTCCCGTCTGACCTCCGACGCAACACCCAAGTACAACTCACTCAAATCCAGTCAGACGCAGGAGTAATTAAACAAAATATTTCGACGTTATCGTTTACAGAACCTAGTACAAAATACAAAGAATTTAAAACCCGATAAAGTACACGCACACGGAAGATTGTAAGCTATTCTGGGATCCCTCACGTCACTTCTATGCCTCGGACACTGCCTCGACGTCAAGACCCCGCGCTCTCTCCACAACCTGGAGGGCAAGTTAAAACAAAAGTGTGAGTGGACCATAATAAAAGAAAAGTTCTAAACAGTTATCAGAAAACCGATTTTAACCCTCCGTTTTGAAAACCACATGCACAACCAATAGGTATGAACACAGTTATAAATCGCTTTACCATAAACCGCATCATAAGAAACAGAAACACTATAAAACAGTTAGAAAAACCACAGCATGTGAATTATAAAACCGTATCAGAAACCATAAACATCAAATCATCATCTTCCGATCAAACCTGCTGGACCTATCCGAGTCTTTAAACTCCCGAGTCTTTAAACTCAATCCAGGCCTTAATCATATCCGAGTCTTTAAACTCAAGGCCTACGGGGGAAAATCAATATATCCGAGTCTTTAAACTCAATCCGGGTCTTTAAACCCAATCCGGCCGGTCCCCCGTAACATATATCCGGGTCTTTAAACCCAATAACCAGATCCAGCAAATCCAATCCCAAAACCATTTGAAACCCATTTACCAATCCACATCCAAACCCGAATCCGAAACCACTGGTCCGATGCCCTTCCGGCAGCCAGAACCGTCATTTCGAACCCAAATCCGGAAGCCACTTTTCAACTTTAAAACCAAATCTCGTTTTCCGAAATCCGATTCTAAAATAGAAAACCTTGATTATCAAAATCATAGTCCAAAATCCATTTATAATCATTAGAAATCACTTATCAATAGAAATCCCGAAACTAGAGCATCAATTTCAGAAGTCAACCACTTCCTCGTAAAACGTGCTAAAAACCGGACTTCCTCGAAAACCGTGCACATGTAAAATCGACCAGGCATATCCGATAAACATAAAATCATAATTAAAACCATAAAACAATTATAGAAAACAGTTATGCATGTTCGAGTTTAAATAAATGGTCCACTCACAGTACTGAGCCCTACTCGCGTCCCGAACGTCCAGCACGTTCCTCGGCTTCCTCGGGAAATCCCGATCCTGTCAAGCACCGTCAAAATACGTCACTAATACGTCTACAAACATTCTCCTAAATTTCCTCAAAAATCCCCGAACCGAAGACCTAGAACCCCGGGACCCTAAACCTTCACCCTCGCGGAACTACACTCAAACGACATCCGATTGACTCGAAACCAACTCCATTGAACTCACCACAACTCCTAGACCAAAAGTCATGTTGATCGTTTTCCCTATCGCCACCGCACGCGCCCCCACGCGCTGCCCAAAGTGGTTGCGCGTGGCCCTCACGCGCCAGCTACAGTGTCACCCCCAACCTCGAGTGCACTGTGCTGAACCAGCCGCTGCAACTGGACCGGCGAGAGGCATTCTCCACCGTCCGGCCACCTTTTCCTTCCCTCTCTTCTCCTGCAGCTTCGTCCAGACACCACGAATCCATCCCTCAACTCCTCTAACCTCGACACAGCCCCGTCATCGTCGATTCAAGCTCGAACCAGACGGCCACTTTTCCCCTGTTTCACGATCCTTCTACTCCGGTCACCTCCCGTCACGGTGGCGACACCAGACTCACCCCACAACCTCACTGAACCTAGTCCAACACTCCTAACCCTTCGACTCACCCCAGAAGTCCACGACTTTGGGTTCGAAGTTCACGGCCAAACAGAGCACCAAAATGCTCGTCTTCGACTGAGCTCCGCCGTGTACGCCCCCGTCACGGCGACCATCCCAAACCATTCCTAGAACCTCCCTGAACATCACCCTAACCTTCAATCCTCTCAACTCTAAGCCCAGACTCACGACTTTCCAAATGAAAATCACGGGTAAAACAGAGCAGAAAACTTACCCTTCGATTGCGGCTCCGCCGTGCGCACCGCCACGTACCACGGTGGTCGTTGGCCTCCCTGCAGTCTCCTACGGCTTCCCTCGCCTTGGTTTGCCTCACCTCACGGCGTAGCCACCACCTCGAACTCACAAGCTCCCTGTTTCCCCAAAACTTCTCCGCACCACCGCCGTGTCGCCGTGCACGATCACAGCTCCAATTCACCACCACCAGCTCACACTGACCTCTCTGTCTCTCCCTCACTCACCAGAACTCAACACCAGCCACGATCACTCCCCCAACTTCTCCTCACAAGTTCAGTCTGTTTCTCTGTGTATCGAAGAACTGCACGGGTTGCACGAGTGCACCCCAATTATTTGGGCTGAGACCACACAGGATTCTCCCAGAATCCTCTAGCCCCTTGCCATGTGTCACCATCCACTCCACTCCTTATCTCACCTGGTGAAATCCCAGCCGTCCATTTCCTTCTTTCTGCACAAATCCCAATGTGCAGAAAGACCAAAATACCCTCCAGTTTACACATTTTTACGGTTTTACCAAAACTTCCTAGACCCGTAACTCTCGCCTCGTAAGTCCGATGAATACGTGCCGCCTGTCATCAAACTCATGACGACAAGAACTATCTAACCATGCTAGGTCAATCTACCAAAACCCGATTATACAAAAAGTCAACCATTCCCCCTACTTTACCCAAATTACGGTCATGCCCTCAACCTTCCGAACATCACAACTTCCTCCTCGGATGTCGGAATCAGGCGTGCCACCTGCCTATGGATTCGTGGCGTCCTAAACTACGTCCTGGTCACTGGTCAACCCCCAATTGACCACCCAAACTAAAAGTCAACTATTTTGCCCGGACCAGGGGCCAAATCGTCATTCTACCCGCAAGGACCTATCGGGACCACCTAACCACTGCTTAACCTCACTAATCACACCTTAATTAGTCTACTAATCCCGGTTCTCGGGACGGGTTGTTACAGACAACTCCATATCACACTTTATCATAAAATATCACATCATAACTCAAAACCATTGTCTTAACCTCAGGCCTAAGCCCAAAACAAACATATACATCACGCTTCGTGAAATGTGCAATTGAAACAACATTTTCCATGAAAATTATTCGAGAATCACAAGATAATAGTAATCATAACAAAACCACTTTATTTCATAATTCAAACCTTGTTCAACCCAAATCCATAATTAACACCAAGGTCCAGAAGCACATACTCAAGAACCACCGTAAACTTATCATTAAAGTCTTTTCGAAAAACCTTCCAAAACTATAGGAAAACACCAACATTCCAACATTATAACCTTTAAAATCATATTTCATACCAAATCCCAAAATCACATTCGAATCAGAAATCGAAACAGAATTTACATAAATCCTTGAAAATTGCACAATAAAATATTAATAAATTACCAAAAATCTGATAAAATTCCCAATCACACATACACACACACACACACACACACACACACACACACACACACACACACACACACACACACACACACACACACACACACACACACACACACACACACACACACACACACACACACCTCCGAATCATCAAATTCACTTTTGCATGCACTTCCGTAATTTTCGAGAATCACAAAATCTGTGATAAATCACATCTAGAGATCATTAACCATCCCAAATAACTTCTATTTTAATCCCATAATTTTCTGGGATTTTTAAACAAATTTAAAACAAATCATAAACCTTCGAACAACTAAAACAACCCTGAAACGTTGTCTGATCGCCTCAAAAATTGTACTGTTGGACTCGTATGATCGAATACTAAAACTTTCATGTTGACATCACCTCGAGAACTGCCCTCACGCGCCCCACGCTTCACCCAAAATGGCTGCGCGTGGGAGCCACATGCTACTACAGTAACAATTACTATTTATCCCTTACCTCCAGCAACCCGTTTTGCTTGTTTTCTAGGTCGCCTGACCCGACAACCCGACTCGAGTTTATTTCAACCGTTTCTCCCCATTTTCACTTTTATTTCAACCAATCCAACCTGAAGTAACCCAAGACAAGATCCAAGTGATCAAAACTCAAATAAACTTACCCCTAATCGTCCACCAACCGAATGAACTCACGACCAAGAAGCACCTTCACTATTTGATCGATCCCAGGCTTCAAAATCGTGTCTCACAAGTTGATTAGGGTCATAGAGGTTTGAGGAAGACGATAACATGGCTGGTTCCAAGCTTTCTCGTTGAAAAACTGAGTTGGACACTCCATACCTGAAAATAACCTTCACGGGTTGTTGATAGGTTCTCAGACCAGCAACCACCACTACACTTCTTATCTCTCTGCTATCTTCCTCTCATTCTCCTCTTCTCCTTTTCCTCTCTTCTATTTCTCCCTCTCTACCCTGGTTTCTTCCCTTTCTCTTTCGTTTTTCTCTCTTGGTTGAAACCCACATTAAAACACACACAACAACACACACTCACATATACTTAGCACACACAAGGCAATGTCACACTCCCATATCAGATAAGGGACACTTGTCCTGATCTAATTGGATCACAACAAAAATCTTACAAAGAATAATGACTAAAATATCCTCCTTGAAAAATTACCATATTGCCCCCTATGTAGTTTAGACCTGGAACGTAATCGTCCGATCTCTGTTTCTAGCATGTTTTCTGTCAACGTACTGGGAAAATCGAGACCTTCGTAACGATTCTCTTGAATCACCTAAACGATGCCCCAATAAAAAAGTCAACATTTTGAATTTGACCAAGAAAAGTCAAGTCTTTGACTTAGGGGTAAAATGGTCAATTTTGTCCAACCTTTTCTCAAATTTGGCATACCGCCTATCTACGAAGGATCTCGAGACCATCGTAACAGTCTTTTCGGAACCCCCGAAGGGCGTCCCAATAAAAAAGGCAACACTTTGACTTTTCCAAGGGCAAAGTTATCCTTTTCTCCTTAAATTTTCCAATTCCACATTTCCTCAAGATCCCGGTCGTTACACCTAGCACAATATCGTTCACTTTGGGCCTTGATCTCACGGTTTTGTTTATGGAAACTTACGCGCAACTTCCTAGTAGGTCACCCATCTTGGGATTTCTTGAGTCCAACTATACTTAACTTCGGAGTTCCAAAGGAATCCAAAGCCAATGAGCTCCCCAAAGGCCTCGTACTAGAAAGATATGTGCCCACACATATAAGATACTTCACCTTTCCCTTCTCGAGCGATGTGGGATTTCACACCGTTCTTACTAGGACACGAGTCTTACAATCCACCCCCTCTTGGGGCCCAATGTCCTCGATAGCACACTTCTGATAGGAGTCCAGCTCTAATACCATTCTGTCATGACCCAAATCTTTTAGCATAATATAGTCTGATTTGGGCCCCGCCCTCTCAGATTTATTTTTGAGAACTCACGCGCAACTTCGAAGTAGGTCACCCATCTTGGGATTACTCCAACCCAACCTTGCTTAACTTCGAAGTTCCAAAAGAATCCAAAGCTATTGAATTCCCAAAGGCCCCGTGCTAGGAAGATGCAACGATCCATCGCTCGCTAGCTTAAAGAGGGCGATTGCAATACTAAATCTTTCCATGAAAGAGCAAAATCTCGTCGTCGATGCAATCAGGTCTGAGGCATATTTGATGCGAGTTAGGTATGGACTATGGACTATAACACTATTTGGGCCATGTTTTATGATTATTTTACTGGCTTGTTTACTCAGACAGGTGATCAAGCTATGTACAGAATCATGGACACTATAACTCCGTGTGTAACTAGTTCCATGAATTAGGTTTTTACTGAACCTTTTACTAAGTTGGAGTTGGAGACTACTCTTCGTCAAATGGGCCCTACTAGGGCCCCAAGTTTTGATGGTATGCCGACTCTCTTTTATAAAAAAAAATATTGGCATATTGTTGTAGATGAAGTTGGTACTACATGCCTTAGCATTTTGAATGGTCAGATTAGTGTTCGTGATTTCATGCATACTTTGATTGCACTTATTCTTAAGGTTCGCATACCCACACTAGTAGGGAAATTCCGCCCAATTAGTATCTGAATAGTTCTTTAGATATGATACATCTTCATTATCTCTTTTCCAACCTTCTTAATGTTTGAGCCATTATCCATAACAATTTGAACCACATTCTGTACTCAAACGTCGTGAGTAATTCCCTTCAACAATTCTTGTATGTACAAATAGTCTTTAATGATTTTGGAAAAATCAACCAACCTGAGAAATACGATTGAACCTTTGTTATATACCATAAAATTGATTATGAACAACTTCATTGGACCAATCCAGTCATCACACATTATGGTGTATCCATAAGTAGGCCACTGTTTCTTTTGTAGTGCCACATATGTCGTCATATCTTCATACCCGATCAAAAGATATTTATTTTTCACTTTAAATGATGAAGGAGTGTGTACGCCTTCACATGTAATTAAAAAGATAAATTTGGAACCAGTGATATTTCATAATTTAAATAAAATGAGATCATAAATTAATTTATTTTTAATACCTGATTGTTGAGCTTCAACAATCATGTTCTAAAAATGGTGAGATTTGGCTTTAAAATGTTCTTAAATATCAAGCGACAAAATATTCTGTTGTGACTCTACAGCCTTGTGAGCTGCACGTGGGTTGCATGAGTGCACGTGGATGGTACCTGATGTGTGTTTTAGCCTTCTACTGGCACTTAGGATGGCCGCCATCTTCTTTAGACCCGTGGCGACTGTGGAACCATTTTCGGCCCATGGCGGCTTGTGTCTAGGATTTCAGAGCATTTCATAATAGTATTTGGAAGTTTTGAGGCCATTGAAGTCCGTTTAGAGCCACATTTAAGTAAACTTAGGTTTTGTAGAGTTGCTATAGGGTGAGTTTTAGGGTAGGGTCAAGGGAGCTTGGTTATTAACGTTTTAAAGAGTTCCTTGGTACTATGGCTTCCTTGGTTTTGAGGTTTCGAACTAAGATTGTGGTTTAGTTTTTGGCCCTGATAAAATGATACGACGTATATTAGGAAGGATTTCCTCATACGCTCAGTGGGGTATGTCACGTAGGATTCCCGTATATGCACGCGGAGATGTGAGGCGTGGTAAGAAGGAGTTCCTCATGCATTGTACGGTGCGAGTTATGTCATGGAGGATTCCATCATAGGCTCGATGAGGTGTGAGGTAACTACGCGAGATGACGATTACGACAGAGATATTGAGGTAAGAGCTCGAAATGACGGTTATGATCGGGATATCGAGGTAATGGCTCAGGATGAGCTGGACATCAAGTTATGGCTCGGGAAGAGATGGGATATCGGTTATGTATGGGTCGAGATGAGGTTAGCGAGTCTCAATTCAACCAAGTCTTGATTATTGAATTGGGCCAAATCATTGAGGCATGTATGGACTTCTATATAAGTTCACAAAAACATAAGTCTGACTAGATTATCATTTTCAGGAAATGGTTTGATATGCTAGTCGAAGGATTTTGTCCGCTCACAATATGGGATTTGAACATAGAATAGCCCAAGGTTAGATGAGCTGAGATAAATAGATCTTGACTATCAAAGGGCGTAGTCTGGATCGAAGCACCTGTGAGTGTGTACTCATTACCATGGCATGTGGGTGGTGTGTGCGGTGACAGGGATTAACGAGTTATGGTTAGTTTTCAAGGGTGCGAAATTTCAGTTATTTGGTACCGTTTTGAGAGACACGGTTATCGAAGTTTGACCTACTGAGATAAGTCTCAGGGATAGTTTCAGTTTTTTTTTTACATCCTTCATCTAACGGTTGTCTGACGGTCAATTAAGAATGTTTGGTTAGGTTTACAATTGAATCTCCATACAAAGTCTTGCGAGTAGTAAGTTATTTAGAATAGTAAGTTGAAATGTAATGGAAGCAGAGCCTATCATGGGTTTCGGGAAGGTACCTCTTAATACTTGTTCTTATCCTCTTACTCGTCGCTTTTGTATAACTATGGATGTCATTTTTTCTGATCAAAATTGAATCCTCTTCATGTTCCAGGGGATATAAGTGTTGAAGAGCCGAATTGGATAGATATGTTTCCTGATTATGGTGTAGTTTCTTCTGCATACATGACTAGTCACAATTGTTCTGAGATATGGAATAATTATGAGGTTAATGCTAACAATGTAATTGATGATCACATGCAAGTTGTATCTAGTGATGGTGACATGTATTACCTTCCTCATCAGAGTTCTCGTACAAACCATTGGAGAAATATTCTCCTAACAATTCAAAGACGGTGTAGGATCCTATTGCAATTATACCTCTGCATGTCACTTACCATGTGCTTTTCAAGCTTTTGTGAGTCAAATGTCAAGGTTCCTACAAGAGCACATGAAGCGCTCAATGATAAGAACTGGACAGAAGCTATGAATGAGGAGATGAGAGCACCCGAAAGAAATCAAACATGGCATATTATGTCCTAACCAGAAGGGAAGAAACCTATTATAAATAGGTATTTGCAGTGAAACATAAGTTAGATTATACAAATGACCAGTATAAAGTAAGGTTAGTTGCGCGTGGTTTTACTCAGACTTATAAATTGATTGCCATGAGACTTTTGCACTTGTTGCGAATTTTAATGTTATTCGATTTTATTATCTATTGCTACAATTTTTTTTCATTGCAGCAGTATCATGTAAAAAAATGTTTTTTACACAAAGATCTATCTAGAGAGATTTATATGAGTATGTCACCTGGGTTTAGTAATTATGGTGATTCAAACTTGGTATGTAAATTGAAGAACGCATTGTATAGGCTAGCCATGACGAAATATGGCTACAAGTAGAGTAATTCAAATCATACGTTGTTCTTGAAGAAATAAAATAGTAAGATATCTGCACTTATTATTTATGTTGATGATATAATTGTTATTGGTGATGATATAGATGAGATAACCTTAAAACATGACATATCAGTTTGATATGAAAGATTTTGGTGGCTTAAAGTATAATTTTTAAGAAAGGGGTATGTTTGTGACAACAAAAATAAGTTCTTGACTTGTTGAAGGAAGTAGGTATGCTTATTTGTCCGCTCATTAATACGCTTATTGAGCTAAACCATGGCCTAGAAGAACTTCCAGATCAAGTTCTTGCTAGTAAGGGCAGATATCATAAGCTAGTTGGTCGTTTGATTTACTTATCACACCCTTGTCTTGATATCGCTTATGTTGTTAGTGTTGAGTTAATGTCTCTTTAGTGGATTATTAATGCATTGGAATTTGATTATGTATTGGGAATAAATACATGGTGTTGTTCATTCAACCTTGTAGGAAAAGATTGATGTGGAAGCTTCATGAAGAAGAACATTAATTGAGGAAGGTGCATGAATGGACTTCAATGAAGGATGTTGAAATGTGAGGAAAATGTCTCACATTGGAAAAGCACAAATACAACTTGTACCTTAAGCACTATATAAGGCGGAGAGCTTGGCCACATTTCAACATCAAGGAGAACACCTCACAAGTGAGTGAGTGCTTCAAGAGTGTGTATAGCTCTTGGGCTAGAGTGATCTTCTTGAGCACTTCAAGAGTGTGTATAGCTCTTGGAGTAGAGTGATCTTCTCGGTTAAGAGAAGGTGAAAAAGTGTGTATAGCTCTTTGGGGTAGAGTGATTTTCTCGGGTTGAGAGAGGGTGTACAAGGGGTATCCTATTGGATACAAGGGCTCGAGTTGGCTATAAACTTGAGTAGTGTAATCTTGTATTTTGTATTCTCTCATAGTGAAGGAGAAAACTCTCCGAGGACGTAGACAAGTTAATTGGCCGAACCTCGTTAAATCTTTTGTGTTCTTGATTTCTTTATTTTCTTTTTTCATCTTTATTGTTAGCAATTGCGTGGCGGAGGATTAATTTCCTAATAGTTAGTGTGGTAAGCGATTTTGTGCATAATCTTAGTGAATTCCATATGAATTCAGCTTTGTGAATTTTGTGATGTTTGAAGTCTAACACTAGGAAAATTTCTTATATTCACCAAACATAATCGCACAAATGTTACATGTTATTGCGATTCTGATTGAGGTGATATAGGAGAAAGATGAGATTCAAGTAGTGGGTACTTCACATTTACTGAGGATAACTTGGTAACTAGTGGGTACTTCACAATTATTGAGGATAACTTGGTAATTTGAAAGAGTAAAATAAAAAATTGTCTTATTATCTAATGCTGAGGAAGGATACAGGGCAAATAATTAAAGGGATATAGGAATTATTAACGGAACCATTAATGTGACTAGTCAATTACATGTGCGTTGCTGTGATGATCATGTGAGTTGTCTTATTCAGATGGTGATATTTCTTAGTTCATGATCTGAAGACCGGAAGGTGCACACTGCACAAGTTCATCTGCTGCGCGCCATGACACTTGTATACACAAATATATGCATCAATTACATTAATTAGTAACTTCATGGGAGGCGGTGCATGCACATAATAGATATATAAGGATGGATTACATTAATTAGTAACTTCAAGAGAGGCGGTGCATGCTCTTATCGAAATTTTTTATATATCGCATATATATATATATATATATATATTTATACGCTTTCGGTTCCAGCTAACTAAACTGCTACATCAGGTAGGGAATTAATGTAAAACTAAATAATAAATGACAAAAAGCTGATGAGTTTATATCAGTCTATGCATTTGAAGAAGATATTTGATCCATACTCGGAAAAAAGCTAAGGGCAAGTATTTGTTAGATCTTTTTTTCTTTTAGTCAAGGACTCAAGGGTGTTAGCTAGATCAGTGCGTACCAAAGTGAATATATACATGGTGGAGAACCCCATAGTAAATTCTCTGCATGCATCCCATGGCACCAGAGCTATCTAGCACGATCTGTAAATCAATTGATTCATTATTCTCTCCACATACATGTAAATTATAATATACATATATACGTATAAAATACTGTTGGAGACTTGGAGTTGGAGCAGCGTCTTAAATAATTGCAACACTTCCGTTTCATTCGATTTGATTTTTGTAGCATGTAGTTAGACAGACGCGTACGTAGCGCATGAGATCCAATGCTTCGGACACTGCATCAGCGCCAAGTGAAAGTGAAATATCTGATCTCATGAATGCGTGGGTCCATATATATTTGAACTAATTAATTAAGCGTCTATGATTTTGGTCCCCATGGAATAATATTCCCCCTATAGATGATCATGATCTGAAACCTGGACCTGGACCTAGAGGGCGTGGGGCCTGTGGGCACACAAAAACAAAGAGAAAATTGAAAAGCTTTCTCAAACTTTTGTAACTTATACAGCAATTGATGTGCAAGTAAAATAATCAAATAACAAACTTTTTCCCAGCGACATTTTTATTGTATTTTTATGGGAAATCCTAGAATATATTCGCAATGATTTAGTATCATAATCTACCAGTCACACTTGATGATGAGTCAAACTCGATGATTGGTGTTTGGGATTCCCCCGAGAAGGCCAGTTGGCGAACCATAATTATATAATATTAATATTAGGGGTAACAATGAGTCGTGTTGGATTCGTGTTATGTCATGAATTCTATTTTATCTATTTATACCCAATCCGAATCCGACACGTTTAATAATCATGTTAAGAATGTCCAACCCGAACCCGACCTGTTAATAACCCATGTAAACCGTTTAACCCATTTAATAAACATGTCATACTCAAAACCCAATTAACCTACGACCCGTTTGATCCGTTTAACATGTTTAACCTATTTAAATTATAAGATTTAATAGATATTTAGGTAGGTAAGTGGGTAGATATATGAGCTAGTAATGACACGTTTATTAAATGGGTCAATATATAAGCCAATATACGGGTTAACCTGTTAACCCGAAACCTACCCATTTATTAAACGGGTTAACAAGCCATTATACGAGTTAACAGGTTGACCCGAAACCCACCCGTTTAATAAACGGGTCATAACGGGTTGACCCGAAAATGACCTGAAATTTTAATCGTGCGAGTTGACCCGGATAAATTTCGTGCGGGTTTCGACTCGTGTCAAAAATTGACACCCTTAAATATTATGACAATTGTTTTATTCACCCTTAAGGTAAGACTGACCATCTTTAACAATATGCTTTTAAAGCATAACTAGTGGGGGACTTTTGGCCAAGACAAGGTAGTTTTTGGCCTCTAGCCATTGTGTTTCAGGTTCTAATGGAGTGCATGATAGCCAGGGTAAGGCTTCCATGAGGCTATTATGACCTCCCCTCATGCCCGGGTAAGGGAGTTGGCGGGAGCAATGAATGTCAAAAGGCAGGGGCTGCATCCTAAGCAAGAAGAACGTCCCATCCGGCGTCGCCGCCTCCAACCGCGCGCCCTCGCAAACCGTGCCGTCCATCCCCACCGTCTTTGCAATCTAGCGAGAACAGTAGCTTCTTCTTTGGAAATGTACTGAAGCCTCTTCTCGAAATCATCGCAGTGTCGAAAGATTCCATTGAACATTCTGGTGAAAAAACCCAAGCGCTTTTTCTTTGCAACCGTAGGAGGAGAAATTGCCACTTCTTTCCTCTCGCCTTCTCCGATCCACGCGTACAAAATCTTCTTTATTTGCGATCATCAAACTCATTTTGTTATTGAAGTTGCGACTTCCCGAAAATTGAAATCGACGCCGAAGCCAAACTCTTGAGAGCACGATGGCCACTGTCGCCGAGGTAATTGGTATTCGATCCTCTTCTTTTGATTTTCCTCTTTCAATTTGCTTATTTGGATCTTAATCAACTTTTTTTTTTCTTTTTGTGTTTTGTTACAGAAAGGGATAGAGATCAACAAGGAGAAGGAGTTGAAGCGCCTAGGATTTCTGAGGCTCGCGGGTATTCGCACGCTGGTGTGAATTTTGGATATGTACGATTACGTGAAGCAGAACTCTGGGCATCTAAGATCGACGATTGGGACTGTGGAGGGTGCTGTCACCACCGTTGTTGGTCCTGTTTACCGGAAATTTAAGGGCGTGCCTGATGATGTCCTTAATTTTCTCGACGCCAAGTTACGATCTTCCCTCTTTTATTTCTAATTACAACAAAAGAAAAATTGTTCAAATTGGGAAATTACTCGATTTAGTTAGATTGAAAAGAAAAGAGCATTGATTTGTATGTGTGTTATTTTAATTAATTTATATAGCCATGATGCTACTTTGTAAGACCTTTGTCTTGTAAGGAATGGTGAACGATTCCACATTCCTGTGAGGGGGGAATGGTCTGGGAAGGGAATGGTGGTGTGCCTTAAAAGTGTAAGCATACACCTATCTAGCGCAAGGCCTTTTGGGAGTTCACTGGCTTTGGATTCCTGGGGAACTCCAAAGTTAAGCGAGTGAAGGCTGGTGCAATCCCATAATGGGTGACCCACTGGGAAGTTGCACCGTGAGCTCCCGGGAACAAAATCTTATTGGGCTGAGCTGGTGTGTCGTGCGGCCCAGAAGGGACAATATCATGTTAGATATAATGGGCCGTTGCGCAACTCTGATCTAAACGAGGCCTTTTGGGAGCTCAGTGGCTTTGGGTTTGGTTGGAACTCCAAAGTTAAGCGAGTTGAGGTTGGTGCAATTCCATGATGGGTGACCCCCTGGGAAGTTGCACCATGAGCTCCCGAAAATAAAACCGTGAGGGCAAGGGCAAGGAGACCGAAAGCGGACAATATCGTGCTAGAATCGGGTCCTGACCGAGGAGCGTCGGGTCCTTACAGAATGCTATTAGAGCCAGACCCCGACCGGGAAGTGTGTCAGCGAGGACGCTGGGCCCTAAACCCAGAAGAGACAATATCGTGTTAGATATAGTGGGCCACTGCACAACTCTGATCTAAACGAGGCCTTTTAAGAGCTCAATGGCTTTGGGTTCGGTTGGAACTCCAAATTTAAGCGAGTTGAGGTTGGTGCAATTCCATGATGGGTGACCCCCTGGGAAGTTGCACCGTGAGCTCCCGAAAATAAAACCGTGAGGACAAGGGCAAGGAGGCCCAAAGCGGACAATATCGTGCTAGAATCGGGTCCTGACCGAGGAGGGTCGAGTCCTGACAGAATGCTATCAGAGCCAGACCCCGACCGGGAAGTGTGCCAGCGAGGACGCTGGGCCCTAAAAGTGGTGGATTGTAAGACCCGTGTCTTGGAAGGAACGGTGAACGATCCCACATTTCTACGAGGGGGAATGGTCTGGGAAGGGAATGGCGGTGTGCCTTAAAGGTGTAGGCACACACCTATCTAGCGCGAAGCCTTCTGTGACCTCACTGGCTTTGGATTCCTGGGGAACTCCAAAGTTAAGCGAGTGGAGGCTGGAGCAATCCCATGATGGGTGACCCACTGGGAAGTTGCACCGTGAGCTCCCGGGAACAAAACCCTATTGGGCTGAGCTGGTGTGTCCTGCGGCCCAGAAAGGACAATATTGTGTTAGATAAAGTGAGCCGATGCACAACTTTGATCTAAACGAGGCCTTTTGGGAGCTCGGTGGCTTTAGGTTCGGTTGGAACTCCAAAGTTAAGCGAGTTGAGGTTGGTGCAAGTCCATGATGGGTGACCCCCTGGGAAGTTGCACCGTGAGCTCCCGAAAACAAAACCATGAGGGCAAGGGCAACGAGGCCCAAAGCAGACATTATCGTACTAGAATCGGGTCTTGGCCGAGGAAGGTCGGGTCCTAACAACTTACTAGTGGTGGTGTGTGACAGGACTCGTCTTAATCCCCCTGGATTATCATGGGATGTGTTCTACTCCCATCTGACACCATGTGTCAGACCAAGGATAAGACCATAACCTACTCGGGGTTTCCAGAGTACTCATTGGTTTCTAGAGTACACAGCGTTATGTGATGTCTCGGTCTCTACTACAGCCCGTATCCGCGATTAACCAGAAGGGTATCAAAAACATTAAAACTGTGAGTGGACAAAAATATACAATTGGAAAACAATTTCCTAAATAACATTTATACCCTTCAATTAAAAGCATGCATACATCAGAAATAGAAATCTCAAGTGCTTTCTTAAAACCAAATCATATCATTTTTCAAATCAATAAATAGTGAAAACATTCATCAAATCAAATCAAGTATCTCACATAGGGTTTCAGCCCAAAACCAAATCATGTAGGGTCTCCGCCCAAATCCAAATCACGTAGGGTCTCAGCCCAAATCAAATCTCATAAATCATCTCAATAGGGCCTTTGCTCGAAACATAGCTTTTAAGTACACATGGACTCACACTCAGAGTCGTATGAAAACATGAGCAATGTAAGACCCGTGTCCTGAAGGAAACGGTGAACAATCCCACATTCCTGCGAGGGAAAATGGTCTGGGAGAGGTTGGTGGTGTGCCTTAAAGGTGTAGGCACACACCTATCTAGCACTAGGCCTTTTGGGAGCTCAGTGGCTTTGGGGAGGGGGGGGGGGGGATTGGAACCCCAAAGTTAAGGAAGTTGAGGCTGGTGCAATTCCATGATGGGTGCCCCCCTGGGAAGTTGCACCATGAGCTCCCGAAAACAAAACCGTGAGGGAGAGGCCCAAAGCGGGCAATATGGTGCTAGATGAGTCGGGTCCTGACCGAGGAGGGTTGGGTCCTGACAATTTGGTATCAGAGCCAAACCCCGACCGGGAAGTGTGCCAGCGAGGACGCTGGGCCCTAAGGGGGGTGGATTGTAAGACCCGTGTCCTGCAGGGAACGGTGAACAATCCCATATTCCTGCGAGGGAAAATGGTCTGAGAGAGGTTGGTGGTGTGCCTTAAAGGTGTAGGCACACACCTATCTAGCACTAGGCCTTTTGGGAGCTCAGTGGCTTTGAGGGGATTGGAACCCCAAAGTTAAGCGAGTTGAGGCTGGTGCAATTCCATGATGGGTGACCCCATGGGAAGTTGCACCATGAGCTCCCGAAAACAAAACCGTGAGGGCGAGGCCCAAAGCGGACAATATAGTGCTAGATGAGTCGGGTCCTGACCGAGGAGGGTCGGGTCCTGACAAGCAACCCATCCTCATTATCCAATATCCAATATCCATACAATAGTCACGATATCAATGCAATGCGTGTGACTCAGGATTTCTACGTTTGAGTATACACCCAGGATCTACGACATCTGAGTGATGGAATTCCCAGGATCTACGACGTCTGGGTAATGTCCATATCTGACACTCTTGAGCCTGAGCCTCCCCTCGGAGCTACTCACCTCTAGGCAGTGTAATTGTGACCTCTCCAGGATCTACAGCGTTTGGAGGATACCACTTCGGGATCTACGACGTCCGAATGGAACAATCACATCATAGAGGATGGTCGTGTGGAAAATAGTTCACAAGGACTCACAATTGAGTCGAAATCATTTCCAACGGGGTCACAAGCCTGAAATATCATTTCGTAAATCCACAACATGGGTCACAGGCCTGAAATCTCATATCATAAATCAGAACTAGGTCACAAGCCCGATACATCATTTCCAAATCTGAAAACCATTCCACTATTCAAAACATTGTTTAATTTCACGTTTGACTATACTCAAAGTCAAACCATAAACCAACTAAAACATAAACCTGAAAGGCCAATTTCACACATCTCTGTGAAATCATTCAAAACTGATAAACAAAACATGATTTAAATCACTGAAATCCCAAGCACGTAGAAAACTCGGCCTAAGCCAAGTATCACATAAAACGCAAATCTCGAAATACGTGCGATGTAACATTTTCTAGGAAAATTTTCAACATCACACACAAATCATATTTAAATTATTTGCAATCAAGGCATCTCAAACCATATTCAAAAAACATATAAAACATTTATGCATGCATCATTTTATAAAGTAAATGTCCACTCACTGATTGTCCATGTTGCGGGCTCCCAATCCGCGCCGTAAGCCAATCCGAGGCTAATCCAAAGTCTCCAGAACGTCTGGACCTATCCAAATCATACCCAAGGGTCACTACCCATCTATACAAGTCTATAAAAGAAACCCTCAAAACTCCCGGAATAGTAAACGTGTCCCGAACACGCTTCCTGAGGCTAAAAATCTCCAAATGACCTATCAAACAATCTCTGATCGACTTGAAACTACCACCATTATATTCAGGTCGTCGAAACCTTTCGAACAAGATCAATTTGACCTCGAAATTTGTGCCCATGTGCCCTTACGTACGATCAAATCTCACCACGCCTAGTCAATACTAACGTTAGCATGACATCTGACAGCTCTAACAACATGCCATGTGGTCCACCCTGACTAATGCCACGTGTCACCCTCTGACACTACCACATCACATGATGGCATCACATGTTGACGTCATCACTTCCACGTGTCCTGTCATGTGTCACTAACACCTCTAACAAGTCTCTAACACACTGTCATCTGGCACCACCTCACTGGTTCACGTGGTCTGACATGTCTGGCGTGGTCTGACATGTCTGGCGTGGACTGCCACATCATCTAACATGTTACCAGATAGCCCTTGACACCTTGTAATGTGGCACCACCTCACTGATCCATGTGGTCTGACATGTCTAATGTGGAACTACCTCATTGGTCCACGTAGTTTAACACTGCCACGTCACCTACTGACTGGACTGACACCTACTAAGAACTAGCCACGTGACACCAACCAGCCACGACCACATGGACTAACAAGATGATGTGGCTTACCACGTCATTGTCGTCTACCTCTGACAGGTCAACCTGTTTCACTGTAACAGGTTGTTCGACCCGCGACCTTGACCCGGTCCGTTCTCAGTCGTTTCTCAGTCAAACTCTGCCATTTTTCTCCCAATCTACTCGTCTTTCACCCAAAAATTGACCCCAAAATACCAAACTATGAAAACGTACCTAAAATGGGCTGGTCATGCTCAATTCTCCACAGCCACCATTCGAACCTCCTTCCAAGGCGGTTCCAGCATCCTCTCTGTCTAGTTCTTGGCCCATCTCACTCGCATAACCGCAGAGAAAAGGCTCACGGTGTTAGTTACTTTCCAAAATGTCCAAAAAAAAAATTTCGAATTTCAAACTTAATGGGCTCTTGGGTCTTACCGTTTTTTCCAAGTTTTCCAGCCACCACTGCGACGGCTCCGCCGTCCAACATCTCTCATGGTATCCCTCATTCAATCTCTGCCTCTCTCTCAGGTCAGTACCAGGTGATAGGATGATGGTAATGGTTTTGGGGTGGGTTTCGAGTTAGAGGGATGAAAATGAAAGGAAAGAGATGTGAGATGATGCATGAATGTAGGATAAGGATCAATGGATGAGTGACACTTGTCACTCATCCCCTAGTCCAGCTTTAGATATTTAGGGTCCCACAACCAAACAACAAAGTCAACCCTTCTCGTATTTCGTGCAACTGAAATAATTCGTACAACCGTTCTTGACCCGTAACTTTCCTATACGATGTCCGATATCGAGGTGTCGCTTACCTACGAACTTGTATCATCTCGATCTACGTAATGAACCTCGGTCCACGTGTAATTAACCTTTCGGGTCAAAAGTCAACATTTTTACCCGTCTAAAGTAAAATCATTATTTTGTCTCGATCATCTGATAATCCTTGATTAATTCTCGATTAATCCTCGATTAATTTTTAATTAAAACTCGTTAATTACGAAATTTGGGACGGGTCATTACAATGTGAAGATGGAAAGTCCTAATAACAGGAATTTTGATCGTGATGCTCATCAGTGGTTATTTAGATATATATATATATATATATATATATATATATATTATTCAACTTTGTGTTCTGATTGCAACTTTTTGGTGAATTAACTAGATTGAGTTAATTTTTCCTGGGCTTGGATTAAGATGATGTGTTATAGTTGGGAATTAGACTTGTCACTCATCTCTATTTGCCAATTCTTAGACTATGCAAAATTACAAAGTAGAAATTTAAGTTCTCAATCTTTGTGCTTAGTAGGTACAATGTTGTCCACATGTTTGAGGGTGTGATTGTGCTTTTACTGACAATGTCTTTTACTTGTGTTGTTTGTATTTTGTTCTTGGTTTGTATCTTAATGCTGACTGGTAAGGCGTAATAAAGTTGCTTATGAACTCTACTTTTTTTTTTTTTTTTGCTGATTCTTGACTTTTGATTAAAAGAGTTTGGTTGTTGAAGCTTGGTGATGAAGCTTATGATTTCATTGATTTAATTCCTTTTTCAAAGATTTTTAGACCAACTGCGTACACAATGATGCTAGTGGTGTTGGGTACTAAGTCCTAGATTACATGTTTTACAGTTTCTTTTTTATGTTTGTTTGTGTTCTGCGATTTTTTGCATTCCATATAAGCATTTGATTTTGATCTAGGCTTGATCGATGTAATTGAATTTTATGCAAAGATTTCTATGTATAGTCTTTAAGAAAATAATTCAAATAAAAATTTGAATTCTTACCTCTTGCCCCTCCCCATTAGAAACACTAAATCTTGCATTGGGTAAGATGTCATGAATAGTATCATTTGAGGGGCTAAATATTGCCTTTAGCCCCTTACCCTTGCCTCTATCATTAGATATGCTCTTAAAAAACCATTTAAATACAAATTTAAGATATTTAATATTAATTTTTAATAAGTATGTGTTGATGTATAAATCATCCGAACTTGTAGAATTCATTCTTAATCCATGCACACAATAATAAGAAATAAACGGGATTCAAGTTAAAGCTCGAGGGGTGGTTCAATAAAAAACATTATGATGCCAAAGTCAGTTTAATCGAGATAAATAAGTCGGCAGAATTTCGGTATGCGTTTTGAATTACCTTTAGAGGTGAGTGAGGCCCTGTATTTATAGTGAAACCTTGAGAGTCACCGGAGCGTCTAATTGGTTGAATGAGATAGTGTTTAATATGTTATTCTACCGAGAGAAATCCCTATTATTAACTATATAAATAATAATAAATAACTTGCAAAGAGATTATTTATTATTACAATCAATCTGATTAATTAATATATTTACATCATGTGAATTATAAGCCACATAGCAGCTCCACAATTTTTTTGGTGATTTATGGTTCCACAAATGCCCCCACATCATTTAAGAATTCAGGGAATTTTAAAAGATATAATTTTTATTGTGGTCTCGATAAATCATTTTTATTTATGGGAGTAGGACTCCACTTTGCTTGGAACAACCGAAGTCTTGATAGGCCTTGATATTGTCCCAATAAGAAATAAGAAGCTTTTGAGCCCCTATTCTGATTCGACTCTTGAAGCCCACTAAGAATTAGAGTATCATCTCTTTTTTAAAGACATAGCCCTTGGTCGTGACATCACACCAGCGTATTACCTCGGGAGCATTTTCACCCTTCTCATATTTCGCAACAATCATCATGCATGTAACACTCAGCAACTACAATTGGCCCTTCTTGATTGATTTGAGGGGAAGATAACAGTCGACATAGTTTACGGCTAAAAAAAGAGTGTTTGATTAAAGTTTGAAGAAGTCAACAATTTGAACAAGCCAACCGATCAAAGTTGCACGCATACTGTCACTGATTTTGTGCTGGACTATTTTGATGAAATCCACAGAAGGCCTTGGTTTGGCCCTATATTTTCGCAAACGCTTGTATATTGTGGCAACATCAAGAAAATCGTCCATTGTGGTTTCCATATTCAGACATTTGACTTTTGAGTGAGTACGTAGCTTCTTCTCAAATAATTTTTGTAACGACCCGAACTTTCAACGAAGTTAAAATCGGGAAATTTGAACGAAATTGACAATTTTGCCCCTAAAGTCGAAGTTGAATTTTCTTGGTCAAAGTCAAAAAGTTGAATTTTTAACAGCGATGGTTATTTTTTGATTCAATGAATGCCGTTAGAAAGGTCTCGATCTCCCGAGTACGTTAACAGGAGGCATGCCAGAAATGGAGATCGGGCGGTTACGTTTCAGGTCTAAATCGTGTATGGACGTTTTGGTAATTTGTGAGATGAAGAACATTTTTGTAATTTTCCTTTTGGGATATTTTCTGTGGTGCAATAAGAGAGTGACAAGTGTCACATTATCTCCTAAATGTGTGAGCCACCGACTTAGTTGGGTGTATTAGTGGTTATATGTGTTGTTAAGTGTGGTGTGTGGTTTTCGGCTAAGAAAAATAAAAAAGAGAAACAGTGAGGAAGGAAAACCAGAGAGGAGAGGAAGAAAAAGAAGAAGAAGAGGAGAGGGATAGAAGGAGAACAAAGGGAGAAGATGAGGGGGTTTGGTGGTTCAGACCTGAGAGCCCAAGGTGGAACCCGTGAGCATAGCAATCGGGTTTGGAATTGTCCAACCTATTTGATGATCTAAACCTCGAAACTAAGATTAAAGACGACATTCCTAAGTTGATATGCCCCTAATTAAGCTTTGGTTCGAAGCTGGGGACATCTAAACAGCTCAGAGGCCAAGAACCCAATTTGGCCAAATTTGGTAAGTTTTGGAAGTTTAATTTTGGACGTGTTTCTCGTGTTTTATTGTGATCGACTTGTTGTTAGGTTAGTCTAGATTAGTTTAGTCGAAACAGAATTCAAAATGGGCTGAAAAGAAAGGAATTAGGACCGGTTCAGGTCGTCGAGTCGGGCGACCCGAAAAACCAGTCATATGAACAATACCCCTCCCGGTGTGTGGGGCCCACGCGCAGGAGCTTCAGTGGGCGCATGAGGGCACGTGACTCACTATCTCGATTTTCGTGCAACATGAAAGTTTGAGTATTCTATATAACGAATATTTTGGCACAGGTTTCGAGTCAATTAGACACCGTTTCAAGGTAGTTTTAGGTGTCCGAAATTTTTAGGGTTCATTTTAATACATTTAAAAATCCCGAAATTTTTTGGGATTAAATTAGAAGTTAATTGAGATGATTTGTGACCCTTAGGTGTGAATTTTGACAGGAGGTGAATCTCTCGAATTTTACGGAAAAACGTGCAAGGCGGATTTCGACTATTCGGAGGTGTGTGAGTGGACGTTTTTTTTCCCTAAACTCTTATGCATGCATACTTACATGATTTAAATGTGTTTTTATGTGATATGGTGGTCTTGGCATGATTGGGAATTTTATCGGAGGGGGTTCACGTCTCGCCGCTTCGTCTTCAGGTCGTGGAGGGGGTTCACGTCTCGGAGGCATGACCGAACGTACGCTGAAAGAGGCATAGAGTTAGTAAAACAACCTAGATACGACCTCATACCGACACAAACTGACAAACCTATGCTCTGATACCAAATGTCAGGACCCGTCCCAAATATCACCTCGATACCCAGGACGCACCCTGCTCCCGTCTGACAATCACAATTAAAGTACCAAGATAACCTTAACACTACAATAAGCATAACTATCAGACGAAGGAGTAAATATATACAACTGTAAGTCAGAGCATAATTCTACAAAATGGGCACAAAATCCTACTATGCTAGTCTCGCAACGGAAGAACGTCGTAAGCTTTATGCCTCGATTCCTGCCTCAACGTTCACCCCAGCGCTATCACCACGACCTGGAGGGAAAATTTAAACCAAAAGTGTGAGTGGACTAGAATAGATAAAAGTTTTAAAATCAGTTTATCATCAAATCAAAGTTAAGGAAAAATAATAATATTTGTTCCCTCCGTTTTAAAAACATGCATGCCCAACTAAATATTAGAAAGTCATAACATGAAACATCATAAGAAACATAAACACTATAAAACGGATATAGAAATCATAGCATGTATATCAGAAAACCATAGCATAAACTATGAACATCAAATCATCATTTCCGATCAAACCTGCTGGACCTATCTGAATCTTTAAACTCAACCAGGCCTCAAATATAATTCCGAGTCTTTAAACTCCCGAGTCTTTAAACTCAATAGACCTATGGGGGTAATATCGTAAATATCCGAGTCTTTAAACTCCCGAGTCTTTAAACTCAATCCGGGCCCGTCCCCCGTCAATCAATATCCGGGTCTTTAAACCCATATCCAGATCCAGCAAATCCAATCCAAAGTCAGTGTAAAACCAATTTGAAATCCATCGTCAGACTCGAATTCGAAATTCCCGGTTCGAAGCCTTTCCGGCGTTCAGAACCGACATTCCGAACCCAAATCCGAAACTCCATTTTTATACCAAAAACCACATGTAATCACAAATCATATTTCATAACCCATTTATCATCATCAGAAAACATTTATAAGTTGAAATCCTCAAATATGGCACCAAAGTCCGAAAACCAGCTTTTCTCGAAAAACGTGTAAAATCCCAGAAATGTCTCGAAAAACGTGCAAACATATCCACCACATATAAGCATCATTAACAAACATAAAAACCTACTTAAAACCATAAAACATCAATGAAACCAGTTAGGCATGCTCGAAAGAAAAGAAGAAGTCCACTCAAGGATCTGAACGAGTCAATCGCGCTCCGTGCGCTCCTCGACCGTCTCAGGCGTCTCCCGTCCTGTCAATATGCACCAAATAGGGTCACAAATACATCAAGGATACTAACGCTAATTTCCCTAATTTTTCGGGAATTTATTAATATTTTAATCCTAGACCCTAACCCGTCCGGATTCCCGAACAATCCCGTAACATTGTCCGCTTAACACGAAAATCGCACCAATGGGTTCCTTAGGACATTTAGAACCAAAACCATGTTGGAAACTTGGCCGTAATCCTCCCCACGCGCCTCCACGCGCCGCCCAAAGTGGCTGCGCGTGGGCCTCACGCGCCTGCTACAGTGTTTCTCCTTCCTCGAGCCACCCGGTTCAGCACAGTTGAACCAGCGTGACCGGTTCTCCTCCGTTCCTCCACCGTTTCAGTCCAAACCAATCCCAGGAGTTTCGTCTAATCCTAAGCAATCTAACCCCGTCCTAACATTTTAAAATCAAAGCCTAAAACCCACCGTTCACGGCCTCGAAACAGACGGCCCGTGGCCCCTGTTTTGGTCGCCGGCCACCTAGGTCCTCCCCCAGCACAGCACCACAACCAAACGACTCCTGGGACCTCCAGGAGTCTCACCCTGGCCACCAAATCCTTCGACTCTAAGCCCAAATCCACGACTTTCGAATTGAAATTCACGGGAAAAACAGAGGAATGAAGCTTACCTTCCGATTCAGTCTCCGCCGTGTGCACCGCCGCGTGCCACGGTGTTTGTTGGACTCCCTGCAGCCACCTGAACCTCCCACGGTCTTGGTTTAAGCCACCACATGGCACAACCACCGCCCCTGCCTCACGGCTTCCCTGTTTTTCTCAGAACTCCGCCACACCACCACCGTGTCTCCAAGCACGATTCCTCCACCAAAACACGATCACAAGCTCAACCGTGTCTCTCTGTCACTCTCTCAATTCACTCTTCACTCACCCTTGCACTGTATCGATCGAACTCTCTCCAATTTCTTCTCTCTGTTTTCTGTGTTTTCAAACGATTGCACGGTTGGCCTTGGACAAAATGTGGCCGTGCACACGATCGATCTTCCTAGAACCATCCAGCCCCTTGCACGTGTCCACCATCCCTTGGTTCAGCACAAAATATCCCTGCCACTTGCCCTTATCTGATTGGGCTGAGGAAAAAGACTAAAATGCCCCTCATGTATAAATTACCATTTTACCCTCGAACTTCTTAGACCCGTAACTATTCCGTCCGACGTCCGATGACAGCGTGCCGCCTGTCGTTGTACTCAGGACATCGAGACCTATCTAACGGTCCTCGGTCTACGTGAAAATCACAAGTCCACCAAAAAGTCAACATTTTCCTCATTTAGTCAAATTTACGATAATGCCCTCAATCCTCCGAACGTCATAACGTTTTCTCCGATTGTCCGAATCGAACCTGCCACCTGTCTACGGACTCGTGACGTCCTAAACTACGTCACGGTCAAGGGTCAACACTCATCCAATCGGTAATTCAAAAAGTCAACTTTTGGCCTACTATTCACAAGGGCAAAATCGTCCTTTCATACAAATATTTACAAAAATTACATTTATACCCTTCCCGAAGGTACGGGTTGTTACAATCTACCCCCCTAAAAAGAATTTCGTCCCCGAAATTCAGTGAAATAAGTAAGGGTACTGTTCACGCATCAAGGCCTCGAGTTCCCAAGTAGCTTCTTCCACTTGATGATTTCTCCACAATACCTTAACTAAGGGAACCGTCTTCCGTCGTAAGACTTTATCTTTCCGATCCAAAATCGCTACAGGCTGCTCTTCAAAACTCAAGTCTTCCCTCAGTTCAACAAGTTGTGCTTCCAGAACATGCGAATCATCCCATACGTACTTCCGGAGCATAGATACATGGAAGACATTATGTACCTTTTCCAGGTCCGCTGGTAAAGCCAATCGATAAGCAACAGGACCAATCCGCTCTAAAATCTCATAAGGTCCAATGTAACGAGGACTCAACTTCCCTCGTCTGCCAAACCGTACGATTCCCTTCCAAGGAGATAACTTCAAGAAAACCCAGTCTCCTACAGCAAACTCCAAATCCCTGATCCTACGGTCGGCGTAACTCTTCTGTCGGTCCTGAGCTGCCTTCAATCGCTCTCGAATCAGTGCCACTTTTTCCTGTGTAAGATCCACCAGCTCAGAAGTAGTCAATCTCCTCTCACCAACCTCAATCCAACACAATGGAGTCCGACACTGTCGCCCGTATAACGCCTCATAAGGAGCCATCCCAATGCTCTCCTGATAACTGTTATTGTAGGCGAACTCCATCAAAGGCAGATGTGATTCCCAAGTACCCTGAAACTGCAAAACACAAGCTCGCATCATGTCCTCCAGAATCTGAATAGTCCGCTCAGACTGTCCATCGGTCTGAGGATGAAAAGCAGTACTGAAATGCAACTTTGTCCCAAAAGCTTCCTGTAAGCTCTGCCAAAATCGGGAAGTAAATCTCGGATCTTTGTCAGATACTATCGACTCTGGAGTCCCATGCAGCCGAATAATCTCATCTATAAACAACTGTGCAAACTGCGTCAATCTGAAGTTCTCCCGTACAGGCAAGAAATGAGCAGACTTCGTGAGTCTATCTACGATCACCCACACACCATCGTGTCCCTTCGGTGTTCTGGGAAGCTTGAATACAAAATCCATCGTCAGGTGATCCCATTTCCACTCGGGGATCGGTAAAGGTTGCATTGCTCCATATGGTCTCTTCCGCTCAGCTTTCACCTGCTGACAGATCAAACATCTACTGACATACTCTGCAATCTCACGTTTCATCCCCGACCACCAGTAATGCTCTCGGAGGGTACGATACATCTTGGTCCCACCAGGATGCATCGCATAGGCTGAACAATGAGCCTCATCCAATATCACCTTCTTCAAGGCTTCATCCTCAGGTACGCACAACCGTCCATCTTTAACCAAGGCTCCATCCTCACGAACCTCAAAGTCCTGTCTCTCTCCAGCCTCGACCTCGATCCGAATGATGCCCAAAATGGGGTCCTCAAACTGAGCATCAATAACCTGATCAATCAAAACAGGTCGCACGTGGAAACTCGCCAAAAGTGCTCCCTGATCATCCACAGTCAACTCTACTCCCAGCCTGCGGAGCTCAACCAACAAAGGTAATCGTACTGTCCTCAGATGCGACAAAGAACTAGCTGACTTCCTGCTCAAAGCGTCGGCTACCACATTAGCCTTCCCTGGGTGATACTCAATAGTACAGTCGTAGTCCTTAAGCAACTCCAACCATCGGCGCTGTCTCAGATTTAGTTCCTTCTGAGTGAACAAATACTTCAAGCTCTTGAGGTCCGTGAAAATCCTGCACCTCTCGCCGTACAAATAATGCCGCCAAATCTTCAGTGCATGAACCACCGCCGCCAGTTCCAAGTCATGTGTAGGATAGTTCATCTCATGGGGTTTCAACTGTCTGGAAGCATAAGCAATCACTTTCCCGTGCTGCATCAATACACAGCCCAAACCTTGTAAAGAAGCGTCACTGTATACCTCGAACTCCCTACTGTCGTCTGGAAGGGCTAACACAGGAGCAGATGTCAATCGCCTTTTAAGCTCCTGAAAACTCTGTTCACAGTTCTCATCCCAATCAAACCGAATTCCTTTACGAGTCAACCTTGTCAATGGAGCAGCAAGAATAGAAAAACCCTCAATGAAACGCCGATAATAATCTGCTAAACCCAGAAAACTCCTTATCTCTGTCACCGTCTTGGGCTGTTCCCAATTTGCTACCGCCTCAACCTTCTGAGGATCCACTCTAATGCCCTCGGCTGAAATCACATGACCTAAAAATCCAACACTGGTCAACCAAAACTGACACTTACTCAACTTCGCATACAACTGATGCTCTCTCAGGGTCTTAAGAACTGTTCTCAGATGTTTCTCGTGCGTCTTTGCACTCTTCGAATACACCAAAATGTCGTCAATGAAGACAATCATGAAACGATCCAAATACGACCGGAACACTCGGTTCATGAGGTCCATAAAGGCTGCTGGGGCATTAGTCAATCCAAAAGGCATCACAACAAACTCATAGTGACCGTACCTGGTCCGAAAGGCTGTCTTCGGTACATCCTCCTCTTTGACCCGTAACTGATGGTAGCCAGAGCGAAGATCTATCTTCGAAAAGTACTGTGCTCCCTTTAACTGGTCAAACAAATCATCAATCCGGGGTAAAGGATACTTATTCCGAATGGTTACCTTATTCAACTGTCTGTAGTCAACACACAATCTCAAACCTCCGTCCTTTTTCTTGACAACCAGTACAGGTGCTCCCCAAGGTGACATACTCAGTCGAATGAATCCTATATCGACCAGCTCTTGCAACTGGGCCTTAAGTTCCCTCAATTCTGCAGGTGCCATGCGATAAGGAGTCTGTGAGATAGGCTGTGTACCTGGTAAAAGATCAATCGTGAACTCGATCTCCCGATGAGGCGGTAATCCTGGCAACTCCTCGGGAAAAACATCGGGAAACTCCCGCACCACTGGTATATCCTCCGCCCTCACTGGCGTAGCACGTGTATCCACCACATGGGCTATGTAACCCTGACACCCCTTACGCAATAGCTTGCTAGCCTCAAGTGCCGAAATAACTCCAGTAGGAAGTGCACATTGATCACCTTGAAATATCGTCTCTGGTACTCCGGGACTCCGAAAAGTCACTCTCCTATCGTAACATTCGATAGAAGCATGATGTCTCGTCAACCAGTCCATACCCAAAATAACATCAAAGTCCCGTAGATCCAATAGTAACAAATCTGCCATTAACTCAACCTCACCTACCATCACCGGACACTCCCTCAACACCTAAGTCACTACCAACACCTCCCCAGTAGGTGTACTCACCCCTAAAGCATAATCCAAGGTAGACACCTCCCTCTCCGTCACCAAACTACAACTCCGAGCTATAAAGGAATGGGTCGCCCCGGGATCTATCAAAGCAAAAACAGTGTGATCAAGTATGGTGAGTGTACCTGTCACCACTCCCGGTGCTGATCTGTCCTCCTGCTGGGTCATAGAAAAAACTCGCGCCTGAGGTCCTGATGACCTACCGCGCCCCCTAGAACTGCTCGTGGCACCACCGCCACCCCTAGGGCCTGCTGCCCCTGACACTGAAGCAGTACTCCGCCCGGGTTCTGCTGCACCTCTGCCTGCTCCACCCTCCTGAGCTAACAATGGGCACTCCCTCCTAAAGTGTCCTCGCTCTCCACAATAGAAACAAGCATCTCTACCAGGTCCACCGGTCTGCCTCCCAGTAGAAGCAACTGAAGTAGCACTCGCCTGAGGAGTCGGCTATGCCCTAGCTCCCCGAAATCCAGAGCCCTGAAAACTGCCTGGTCTGCCATACCGGGCTCCACCAGGTGATGACGAACCACCATAATTACCCCGCTTCGGGGTCCTCTGACTCGATACTCCAGGAAAGGAATGCTATCGGCGTCGTACACTGCCCGAGTACTGTGGCCTCGCAGGCAAACTGGCCTCCACCCTGACAGCAGCATCAGACAACACCCGAAATGTAGCAAAGGAGCCAGCTGTCACAATGGCTCTAATCTCTCCTCGAAGGCCCAACTCAAACCGACGGCACTTCTCAGCCTCGGTTGCCACAAATGCGGGAGCGAATCGGGATAGCATCTGAAATCTCTGCTCATACTCAGCCACCGTCATGTTCCATTGCTTCAACTGAAGAAATTCCGCCTCTTTGGCATCCCGGAAAGAACGGGGATAGTACTGATCTAAAAACCGCTCCCGGAACGTCTCCCACGTCACCGTATGTGCATCCCAGCCGGACAACTCCAGCGTATACCACCACTCATACGCTGCTCCATCCAGCGGAAACGTAGCCAACAAGACCCGGTCCTCTGGAGGACAATGCATCACCCCAAAAATACGCTCGAGCCGGGTGATCCATCGGTGAGCTTCCTCTGGGTCTGCCCCACCGTTGAACGTAGTAGCCCTAAGTCGCTGAGCTCGCTCAATCGAAGCGCTCTCAGTCCCTCTCGCCGCTTCGTCTTCAGGTCGTGGAGGGGGTTCACGTCTCGGAGGCATGATCGAACGTACGCTGAAAGAGGCATCGAGTTAGTAAAACAACCTAGATACGACCTCATACCGACATAAACCGACAAACCTATGCTCTGATACCAAATGTCAGGACCCGTCCCAAATATCACCTCGATACCCAGGACGCACCCTGCTCCCGTCTGACAATCACACTTAAAGTACCAAGATAACCTTAACACTACAATAAGCATAACTATCAGACGAAGGAGTAAATATATACAACTGTAAGTCAGAGCATAGTTCTACAAAATGGGCACAAAATCCTACTATGCTAATCTCGCAACGGAAGAACGTCGTAAGATTTATGCCTCGATTCCTGCCTCAACGTTCACCCCAGCGCTATCACCACGACCTGGAGGGAAAATTTAAACCAAAAGTGTGAATAGACTAGAATAGATAAAAGTTTTAAAATCAGTTTATCATCAAATCAAAGTTAAGGAAAAATAATAATATTTGTTCCCTCCGTTTTAAAAACATGCATGCCCAACTAAATATTAGAAAGTCATAACATGAAACATCATAAGAAACAGAAACACAATAAAACGGATATAGAAATCATAGCATGTATATCAGAAAACCATAGCATAAACTATGAACATCAAATCATCATTTCCGATCAAACCTGCTGGACCTATCCGAGTCTTTAAACTCAACCAGGCCTCAAATATAATTCCGAGTCTTTAAACTCCCGAGTCTTTAAACTCAATAGGCATATGGGGGTAATATCGTAAATATCTGAGTCTTTAAACTCAATCCGGGCCCGTCCCCCGTCAATCAATATCCGGGTCTTTAAACCCATATCCAGATCCAGCAAATCCAATCCAAAGTCAGTGTAAAACCAATTTGAAATCCATCGCCAGACTCGAATTCGAAATTCCAGGTTCGAAGCCTTTCCGGCGTTCAGAACCGACATTCCGAACCCAAATCCGAAACTCCATTTTTATACCAAAAACCACATGTAATCACAAATCATATCTCATAACCCATTTATCATCATCAGAAAACATTTATAAGTTGAAATCCTCAAATATGGCACCAAAGTTCGAAAACCAGCTTTTCTCGAAAAACGTGTAAAATCTCGGAAATGTCTCGAAAAACGTGCAAACATATTCACCACATATAAGCATCATTAACAAACATAAAAACCTGCTTAAAACCATAAAACATCAATGAAAACAGTTAGGCATGCTCGAAAGAAAAGAAGAAGTCCACTCACGGATCTGAACGAGTTAATCGTGCTCCGTGCGCTCCTCGACCGTCTCAGGCGTCTCCCGTCCTGTCAATATGCACCAAATAGGGTCACAAATACATCAAGGATACTAAGCCTAATTTCCCTAATTTTTCGAGAATTTATTAATATTTTAATCCTAGACCCTAACCCGTCCGGATTCCCGAACAATCCCGTAACATTGTCCGCTTAACCCGAAAATCACACCAATGGGTTCCTTAGGACATTTAGAACCAAAACCATGTTGGAAACTTGGCCGGAATCCTCCCCACGCGCCTCCACGCGCCGCCCAAAGTGGCTGCGCGTGGGCCTCACGCGCCTGCTATAGTGTTTCTCCTTCCTCGAGCCACCCGGTTCAGCACAGTTGAACCGGCGTGACCGGTTCTCCTCCGTTCCTTCACCGTTTCAGTCCAAACCAATCCCAGGAGCTTCGTCTAATTCTAAGCAATCTAACCCCGTCCTAACATTTTAAAATCAAAGCCTAAAACCCACCGTTCACGGCCTCGAAACAGACGGCCTGTGGCCCCTGTTTTGACCGCCGGCCACCCAGGTCCTCCCCCAGCACGGCACCACAACCAAACGACTCCTGGGACCTCCAGGAGTCTAACCTGGCCACCAAATCCCTCGACTCTAAGCCCAACTCCACGACTTTCGAATTGAAATTCGCGGGAAAAACAGAGGAATGAAGCTTACCTTCCGATTCAGTCTCCGCCGTGTGCACCGCCGCGTGCCACGGTGTTCGTTGGACTTCCTGCAGCCACCTGAACCTCCCACGGTCTTGGTTTAAGCCACCACACGGCACAACCACCGCCCCTGCCTCACGGCTTCCCTGTTTTTCTCAGAACTCCGCCGCACCACCACCGTGTCTCCAAGCACGATTCCTCCACCAAAACACGATCACAAGCTCAGCCGTGTCTCTCTGTCACTCTCTCAATTCACTCTTCACTCACCCTTGCACTGTATCGATCGAACTCTCTCCAATTTCTTCTCTCTGTTTTCTGTGTTTTCAAACGATTGCACGGTTGGCCTTGGACAAAATGTGGCCGTGCACACGATCGATCTTCCTAGAACCATCCAGCCCCTTGCATGTAACAACCCGTCCTGAGAATTGGGATTAGGAGAGTGATTAAGATGGGAAGAGCGAGCTTAAGTAGTACTTAGTTGGAGATTTTGGATCGATAGGGTAAGATGACGATTTTGCCTCTAGTTCGGGCAAAGAGTTGACTTCTCGTTCGGATGGTCAATTGGGTATTGACCAGCGACCTGGACGTAGTTTAGGACGTCACGAATCCATAGGCACCTGGCACGCCCGATTTCGACATCCGAGGAGGAAGTTGTGATGTTCGGAAGATTGAGGGCTTAACCGTAATTTGGGTAAATTAGGGGGAATAGTTGACTTTTTGTAGAATCGGGTTTTGGTACGTTGACCTAGGATGGTTAGATAGTTCTCGTCGTCCTGAGTTCGATGACAGGCGGCACGTATTCATCGGACTTACGATGTGTGAGATATGGGTCTAGAAAGGTAGTGGCATAACCGTAAAATTGAGTAAAAAGGAAGGGCAGTTTGGTCTTTTGTGTTCTGGAATTTGTGCAGAGAGAGAACAAATGGACAGCTGGGATTGGACCATGTGGAAGTGCATGGATTGGATGGTGACACGTGTTGAAGGACTAGAGGGTTCTGGGTGGATCTGGTGTGAGCACGGTTCCAATTACTTAGGTGAGCCCGTGTGTGATCATGTGTGTGTTTCAACCAGAGTGAAACAGAGTGAGGCGGTGAGGAAAAAATTGAAGGTTGATCGAGGGTGCTGGTGAGTTGTGAGTGTGTGTGGGTGTCCAGAGAGTGGAAGGGAGACGGTAAGAAGGTTGGGAGGTGCGGAGGTCGTGTGGTTGTGCGGTTGGGAGCCACGGGGATTTCAGAGAGAACAGAGAGGAGGTGTGAGCTTGTGGTGGTGCGGTGGCCGTGTACGGTGCAAGGGGACTCGAGAGGAGGCTGAGGCGGCTCTGCGGACTCCAGGGAACGCGGCGGCGAGCACGGCGGTGGATGGTTGCAGGTAAATTCTAATCTCCATGTATGTGCTCTGTTTTTCCGTTGAGCTTCAAATCGAAAGTCGTGAGTCTAGGGAGTGAATCGAAGAGTCTAGGGGAGTCTAAGGAGTTCAGTTGAGTCCAGGGCGTCGTTTGGTTGAGCTGCCGTGACGGGAGGTGCACGGTGGAGGTTAACACGACGGAGTGTGCTTGTGTGCTCTGTTTTGGCCGTGAGTTTCAAACGGCGAGTCGTGAAGATTGGAGTAGAGACGAAGGTCCAGGTGAGTTGGGTGAGGTTAAGGATGGTCTTCGGACGAGTTTGGTGTAGCCACCATGAAGGGGGGTGAGCTGGGTGGCCGGGAAGGAAAACAGGGGAATTGGGTCGTCTGGTTTCAAGCTTGGGTCGACGATGATGGGGCCGTGTCGAGGTGAACGGAGTATGGGAATAGGTAGGGCTGGTCTGGACAAAACTGTGGGTGAAAAGAGGGGTTGAATTGGTGGCCGGACGGCGGAGATCAATTCTCGCCGGTTCAACCTGCGACGGCCGGTTCAGCACAGGTTGAAGATGGTACTGTAGCTGGCGCGTGAGGCCCACGCGCAGCCACTTTGGGCGGCGCGTGCGGCGGTTTCCGGTGAAGCGTCCAACTAAGTTTTTGTTCTAAATTTCATGACGAAGCCAATGGACTAAGTTTTGGGTTCTTCGGACGTTGTTTCGGGTTAGTTTTGCAGGGTCGAAGATCTAGGGTTCCGTTAAAAAGTATTTGTAGAAGTTCGGGAAAGGTAAGGGACTTGAGTAGGACTCTTGTGAAATAGTTAGTAATCTCGTTATGGGTTTTGGACAGGTTCGGGAATTCGAGGATAACAGATTTGGCCGGGAACGGCGTAAGTGCGCGTATCGAGGCGACGTCAGAATGGTCTGTGAGTGGACTTTGCTTTCTAACTCTTGATGCATGCATATATGTTTTATATGTTTTCTATATTTGATGCTATGATTTGATTGTGATTGTGATGGTTTATGGTTTTTGCACGTTTTTCGAGGAAAATGACGGTTTTCACGTTTTACGAGATTTTGATAACTCACGTGGTTTGAACATGGTTTTAATGGCCGATTTCGGGATTTGAAATACGGTTGGATTTCAAGGAAAATAAAAAGATTTTGGAAAGTATTTTCGGGACTTGAAGTGGATTTCGGGTTTGGGTTCGGAATGGTTATTCCGGATGCTAGCTTACGGAATGATGGTTGCGGACTCGGACCGGGAAATGAGAAGGAAATGAGTTCTGGGTCTGGATTCGGAATGACGGTTCTGGATGCCGGAAGGGTATCGGACCAGTGATTTTGAATTCGGGTTTGGATATGAAAATGGAAAATGGTTTTCAAATGGTTTTGGGATTGGATTTGCTGGATCTGGATATTGGGTTTAAAGACCCGGATATTGATTGACGGGGGACCGGCCGGATTGGGTTTAAAGACCCGGATTGAGTTTAAAGACTCGGGAGTTTAAAGACTCGGATATATTGATATTTCCCCCGTAGGCCTATTGAGTTTAAAGACTCGGGAGTTTAAAGACTCGGATATGATTGAGGCCTGGATTGAGTTTAAAGACTCGGGAGTTTAAAGACTCGGATAGATCCAGCAGGTTCGATGGATGAGAACGTGGTTTTAAATGTGTTTTGGGTTTCACTAGCTTTGATGATGATGTTTTGGGCAGTGGCCCGGATTTGATGGTTTTCGGTGATTTTGGGCTGAGGCCCGGGATTGGAAAAAGGAAAATGTGTTTGGTTTTCGTATATTGTTTTATGACGTAATTGATATGCATGCATTGGTTTTTACACGGAGGGTATAGATGTTTATGTTTTTTTTTATAACTGTTTTGAACATAACTTTATTTTTGTCCACTCACAGTCTTTTCGTGTTTTCGATACCCTCCAGGTTGTTGCGGTGCGGGCTGTTGGGCGAGAGAGATGGAGACATCACGTGTACGATCCACAGTAGCACTCTGGAAAGTTTGGAAGATTTTTGGACGGTCGGGTCGAAACTCCCTTGTCTGATTTACGTGTCACACGGAGGTTAGACGTTAGTTTGACCCTTGTGTCATGCGTAAGTTAGACGGGAGCGGGGTTTAGCCCTTAATCCCGGGGGATTAGGGGTGGGCCCTGACATTGCACGTGTCCACCATCCCTTGGTTCAGCACAAAATATCCCTGCCACTTGCCCTTATCTGATTGGGCTGAGGAAAAAGACTAAAATGCCCCTCATGTATAAATTACCATTTTACCCTCGAACTTCTTAGACCCGTAACTATTCCGTCCGACGTCCGATGACAGCGTGCCGCCTGTCGTTGTACTCAGGACATCGAGACCTATCTAACGGTCCTCGGTCTACGTGAAAATTACAAGTCCACCAAAAAGTCAACATTTTCCTCATTTAGTCAAATTTACGGTAACACCATCAATCCTCCGAACGTCATAACTTTTTCTCCGATTGTCCGAATCAAACCTGCCACCTGTCTACGGACTCGTGACGTCCTAAACTACGTCACGGTCAAGGGTCAACACTCATCCAATCGGTAATTCAAAAAGTAAACTTTTGGCCTACTATTCACAAGGGCAAAATCGTCCTTTCATACAAATATTTACAAAAATTACATTTATACCCTTCCCGAAGGTACGGGTTGTTACATTCTTGATGCTTCATGAACGAATGCATTTCTTCATTTGTGAAGGCTTGGCTACCTCACAAGGTGAAGATTTTGATTCTTCATAGGGTGAAGGTGTCACTGCTGGGCGAAGAGTTCAATAATTCATGAGGAAATGTGTTGATGCTTAATGGAGTGAAGGCTTGGCTATTTCGTACGCTGAATGCGTTGATATTTCGGGAGCGAAGGTGTTGATGCTTCACGGGCCGAAAGTGATGGCACTTCGTGGGGCGAATGCTTGGATACTTTACTGGCCAAAGGTGTCGATTCTTCATGCTTGAACGTGTTAATGCTTCGACTATTGAAGACGTTGATGATTCGTTGGGCGAATGCTCAATGCTTCAGTGGGCTTAGGCATTGATGTTTTATGGGAGAAAGGCATTGATGCTTCAGCATGCAAAGGCGTTGATTGCTTCATGGATGAAGGCGTTGAGCGTCATGGAGCGAAGGCTTTGACGCTTCATGTGTCGAGGGTGCTAACATTTCATGGGAAAAATTATTTAACCGGACCCACCCCAATTTCCAAGAAAACCGGCTGGTCCTGCTCATGTCTGACGATTCTTATCAGACAAAGAATTTTACCAATTTCAACCATATTCAAAAGTTAACATATAATATCATATAATATCATTAAATCAAATACCATTAGTTCAATTAAAATCATCAACTTAACATATAATATCATTAGTTCAATTAAATCAACTAATCCTTAAATCAAAAGTTCAACGATATAACTAGGTAACATTGTAATAATGCCTTTTTTACCATAGCTTACATTATCTACAATAAACCCTACAAGTACATATATAATTTAGCACTTAAATAACACAACAAACCTCACTTCCATTATTACATTTTACATTTCAAATACCATAACCCCAAGTGAAAGACAAAATTCTATAACTTGTACTATTTACACTATCATGGTATACTTGTAACTTCATTATTCACAACTTTACCATATGCACACATATGCATAATAATCATTCATATTATACCCTAATTCATAAATCAATCCTTTATTTACACAAGCTCTCCTTCATTATTGATACCATTTAGATAGTTTAAATATCAGTTTTTGAAATTCCTTAATTTTCCCAACTAATCTCAAAATTTAACCATAAGCCAATAATTAACCACAATATTTCATAGCCTCTGAAACCTATCCAAAAAAAAACTCAATTTACTCAAAAATCACACCATTAAACTCAGAATACCAAGACCAAGAACTTTCATGTTGGGTGGACAGTGAACGAACGTCTCACGCGTCGTCACGCGCCGATGGGGTTCTTTACGTCTGGCCTCATGCGGGTGACAAGTGCAGTCGCAAGCGTATTCGCCGTCTACCTAGAGACAGGTCTGTAACTCGAGTCGCCTGAACCGGCTCAAAAACCATTTTTCCACGTTCGTTTTTCGTGCTTTAGGTGTCTAATATCGTCTAGGGAACCAAAGGAATGGGTCTATGCGATCAAAAGTTAGAAAACTTACCTCGATCAAGTTGTCCAAGGTTATGGCGTTCAACCATGAATTCCTCCTACAGCCACTATAGCTTTCTTGACCTCCCTACGCTGTTCATTCGGTCCCAAAGTTACCCTTAGGGCTTCGCCAATCACCTAAGTTCCTCATATCAGCACCAAAACGTCCCAAGCCCACTTGGCGAGTCACGACCATTGTTGGCCCTCACAAGTTTGAGTTCTGGGATCACCCAGAGCTCCACCCTCGTCTCACCTTCCTTCCCGTCTCTCCCCCTCACTTTCTTTCTATGTTTTCACCTTTCATTTACATCACATGTTTCCTCTCTTTTTTTCCAGCCTTCTTCCACCGATTTTTTCTCTTTCCAACACACACAAATATATATATATCAAAGGGTAGGTCGGTGAAACAACCGATTTTTTGGGGGGGAAAGGTGTAGGAAGTTTTAGAACTTTCTAGGGTAACCTAGACCCTTCATGAATTTACCAAAATACCTTTCAAGAAATTTACTAAAATACCCTTGCATATTTTTTACCTATAACAAGTCTATCTGAACTCCAATTTTTGCGTGCTGCTTGTTTACGAACTCATGATTTTGAGATTTACATAACGGTCTTCTTGGAATTCCTAAGGGATGTCCTGATAAAAAAAGTCAATATGACATTTTCTTGTTCTCAAAATTTTGGGGGCGTTACAACCCTGGCTGTTTCGCTGGGTGACGACTTCGACGCTTCACGAGCAAAGGCTTTGATGCTTCGATGCTTAAAGACGTTGACACTTTGTTGGGCAAAGACATGATGCTTCAACAGGAAACTGCATTGATGCTTCAGTAGGAGATGGCTTAGAGTGCTTCGCTTGACGAAGACTTGAAGTGCTACGCTTGGTAGAGGCTTGGAGTGCTTCGCATGACAAAGACTTGAAGTGCTTCGCATGGCGAAGGCTTGGAGTAATTTTCATGGTGAAGGCTTGGAGTGTTTTGCATGGGGAAGGCTTGGAGTGCTTCGCGTGGCGAAGACTTGGAGTGCTTCTTGTAGCGAAGGCTTGGAGTGCTTTGTTTGGTGAAGGTTTGGAGTGCTTCGCATGGTAAAGGCTTGATCAATTATGTCTCCTAACCATGTGAGTCTGATGGTGAATATGTGTCACCTTCTTCAATGTAGTGGTTGGTCCGACTTGAACTCCTATCTACTTTCCATTGGGGGAGTGCATGTGATTTGAGAAGATGTTTGATCAATTCAATTTCCTTGCATGTACTTGACACGTGCAGGAGTTTGACATGCCCTCCAACTTTTCATACACGGAAGGTTGTTGCTGAAATTGTACCCTTGTTCAATGGGTGTAGCTTTCTTTGTTGGAGTCTCTTGGAGGTATGCCATGGGACATGGTCCAACACTTGAAATTGATGAAGCATGGTTGAATATAATGTCAAAAATTACCTTCCAGATTACCGTCGCGTTCGAACTTTTGAAGACATTGATCTAGTATCCTTTTGACATCTTCAACATGTAGTATGGCTTGACAAGGGGGAGAATAGCATCGAGTCAGGTAGTGTCGACTTGTTGGGTAGAAGAGTTCGTTGACAGGTAGCATGCTGGAAATGAAGTTCAGATAAGTTTATTCTTAGTTTAAAGTACATAAGAGCATTTTGGTAATTTGGTTAGAAGAGTGTTTTGGTAATTTTTATGTGAGATATTTCTTTTACATGCTTTGAGATAGTGACAAGTGTCACTTATCTCATTAGGGATGGTGCAACCAAATTGGTATGCTGTGTGTGTGCATTTTAATTTTTTGTGTGTGTTTGGTGTGTAAGTGTGTGCACGACCATAAGTGGAAAAACAAAAGAAAATAGGGAGGAAGAAAAACCAGAGAAGAAAGGAAGAAATAGAAGAAGAGAAAAGAGTGAAGAGGAAGGAGGAAGACAAGTGATGAAGTTGCAACTGTTCAGCTCAGACCTGAAGGCCCAATGTCAGGACCCAACCCTTCTCGATCAGGACCCGACTCATCTAGCACGATATTGTCCGCTTTGGGCCTCCTTGCCCTTGCCCTCACGGTTTTGTTTTTGGGAGCTCACGGTGCAACTTCCCAAGGGGTCACCCATCATGGAATTGCACTAGCCTCAACTCGCTTAACTTTGGGGTTCCAATCCCCTCCAAAGCCGCTTGAGCTCCCAAAAGGCCTCGTGCTAGATAGGTGTGTGCCTACACCTTTAAAGCACACCACCATTCCCTTCCCAGACCATTCCCCCCTCGCAGGAATGTGGGATTGTTCACCATTCCCTCCAGGACGCGGGTCTTACAATCCACCCCCCTTAGGACCCAGCGTCCTCGCTGGCACACTTCCCGGTCGGGGTCTGACTCTGATACCATTCTGAAAATCCACATTAGGATAGTGAACGTTCCCTGAACGTCCCCTGATTCTCAACTACTACGACCACACCAAATACCCTCGATAATCAGTCATCTCCACCAGTCTAGCGTCCAACAATCATCCCTACTGAGACCCGTGTCCACACATCACACTAATACCCGGTCTAGCTCGGGATTCCATATTTTATCTCATACCGTATCCGTGGATCGGATCCCATAGGTCTGACTAGACTCACTAGAGGGAACCTCACCCATCCTCTGCAGCCAAATCCACAACCGGACCGACCCCGCAGTCTTGACATCGTATAGACGTCATAGACGTCAATTCCAATCCAATCATCAACTCAACGTGGGTTCCACCACGAAGGTTATCGGCTAACTCCGATGTACCAACATCCCTGACACTAGCAATCACCACTAGGGTTCACATTTCCTAATCACTGTTCAAATAGGGTTCCTTGATCCCAGCTGCGCCCAGCAGCACAACAATCTAATATCACATGACCGGACCGGCGGTCCCACAATACCAGTTCATCACATACAACCCCACTTGGGTCGAATCACATTGACACACGGCGTATCGGGCCAATCACACTCTACCCACCATTCAAACCCAAAAACTATCTACCCGGTTGATAACGAACTGCAGCCCCAAGAGACATCACACCCTAGACCTGTGCGCACAAAAAGAGCAAACCCTGCTTTGATACCACGCTGACAGGACCCAACCCTTCTCGATTAGGACCCGACTCATCTAGCACGATATTGTCTGTTTTGGGCCTCCTTGCCCTTGCCCTCACGGTTTTGTTTTTGGGAGCTCACGGTGCAACTTCCCAGGGGGTCACCCATCATGGAATTGCACTAGCCTCAACTCGCTTAACTTTGGGGTTCCAATCCCCTCCAAAGCAACTTGAGCTCCCAAAAGGCCTCGTGCTAGATAGGTGTGTGCCTACACCTTTAAGGCACACCACCATTCCCTTCCCAGACCATTCCCCCCTCGCAAGAATCTGGGATTTTTCACCGTTCCCTCCAGGACACTGGTCTTACACCCAAACTTGAACTCGAGAAGGATTTTCATATTTGGAGTTGTCCAACCCATTTTCGATGTGTAAGCTCGAACCCAAGACCTCAAACAACATCTTGGAGTCCTTGCGGTTGTAACCAGGCTCTTGGGCTAAAGGTTTAGACGTTGAAGCTATCATGGGGGTGAAGAACACACAATGGCTGAAATTTGAGAAATTTAAGCATCAGTTTTGGGTTTTGAGATTCTCAAAAATTACGGAGGTGCGTGCAAAGGTGAATTTGACGATTCAAAGGTGTGTGAGTAGACTTCCTTTGTTGTGATCTTGTAAACTTGCTTTATATACGCTTTCATGTACTTCAAAAATGATAAACTGTGTTTTGTTCTAATCAAAATGAAACGGTTTTGAAATGGTTTTTGTATGCATGCATTGTTTTGGAAAACAGAGGGTAAAGGATGAATATTTTCAAATTATGTTTTTAAACTATCCCTTGTTTGACAAGGTTTCTGTCAAACGGGAGTAAAGCCCGTGTGTACTATTCGAGTGTATCCGGGTGGGGTCCTGTCATCCATTGTCGAAGTGTGTGAGCAAGGTAGCTAGAACGTCTTGAACCTTCATTGAATTGTCCACTTGAGCGGGCGTTTACAATCTAGGAGGTCGCGTCATGTCGTTGGCTCCTTACTCTGTGAGTGCATCGTTCTTCTCCAAAATCACTTAGTGACGTGTCTCAGGAAATTGTCCAGCAATTGATCTGCTCCATGGTAGTGCACTTTAAGAGGTTCCTTTACCCTTCGCGAAGTGTGCTGCATCTTCTAGCAGCTTTAGACGTTCTGAGGCCTCCCTGAAGTCATTGTGGGAGCTCTAATTGGACTTGGTCTTGGATGCTTAGTTGTTCGACATGTTTTGACAAGTCGTCTTGTGGGCGTGAATGTTGTAACACCCACGCATGTCGTGTAGGGTGTCGGGACTTATGCCTCGAGCTCTAGTGGTCAACTGTCACGTCATGGTCTACGTGGGCTCAAGTGCATCCTCATGCATGGTGTACAAAGCGTTGGAAGTTATGCCTTGAGCTCTAGTGGCACAGTGTCACGTCGCGTTCTTCATAGGTTTGAGCGCATCCTCGTGCATGTCATAAGTCATTCAGGAACCTTCGATTTTTTGCGTTAGTGTGGAGACAATTTGAGGCTTCATGTGATGCCTTTCCAGCTAGTGGCCTTCGCGCATTGAGAGGTTGCCATCGTGTTGGCTGCGGGAAGCAAATTGATGTCATGGAGTACATCGATTTTGAGCAGCATTGGTATGGCATAGGGGCTTCGTAATCGTGGGTTGGCGCTGTTTCTTGTGCTATAGAAAATTTCAATTGCAAAACAGGTCGCAGTTCCCACTATGGGTGATTCAGTTGAACCTTTTGAATTCCACTAAGCAGATCGCTCTTGTCATAAGTCGTTTTGACGATGTTAAGCCTGTCATATCGTTTCTTTCTTCAAGTTCTTGCCATGGATGAAGAACAATGAACGATAATAAAGTTTTTTTTTTAGAAAACTAGAGAGCATGCATTGAGTATTTCTCAATTCAGCTATCAATAAGAGCACCAATTGTTAATGCAAAAATCGTCCGGACTTGTAGCATTCTTTCTTGTTCCCTAAACACAATAATAAGGAATAAACAGGGTTAACGTTAAAGCCCAGGGGGTGGTTCAACCAAAAACATTCTGATGCCAAAGTTAGTTTAATCGAGAAAAATAAACCGATAGAATTTCGATATGAGTTTTGAATTATCTTTAGAGGTGAGTGAGGCTCTGTATTTATAGTAAATCCTTGAGAGTCATCGGAGCGTCTGATTAGTTGAAGGCGATAGTGTTAATGGGTCATTCTACAGAGAGAAGTCATTATTATTAACTATATAAATACTAATAAATAACTAGCGGAGAGATTATTTATTATTGGCATTAATCAGATTAATTAATATATTTGATTGATAAATATATTAAATTTATACGAAGATCATGTGCTGTTTTCATCGTCTATACCAAGGGTAATATTGACATCATGAAAATTATGGGTCACATGGCAGCTCCACAATTTTTTTGTGATTTATGGCTCCACAATATGTAAAATTATATATATTTCTAACAGTTGATGATTATACTATATTTCATTTAATAAAAAATATGAAGAAATTTCAAAATTCAAAAGAGAATAGCTTGCATCCTGTATTATTCTTGCTTCCTTTAAGATGAACCTTCTCCACTATTAAATATAGGCAAGATAAAATACGAAACACATAACGAAAATCTTATGTACCCACAAACAAAACTCAGACAAAATTTCAAAGATAGATTCAACTTCATATATGAGCATCCATTTCAAAAAAGTTGATAAAAGATGCCCATCTGCATAAACAAAAACGAGATGTTATACAATTGACTGCGGTAAAACTAATAATAATCAAGAACTTGACACTAGTAATTGGCGTTAGACAACATCTGCAGAAGTGTATTCAAACCTTGTTGAACTCAGAAAGTAGGTCCAATAATTGGACTAATTTGAGCTTGGAGACCTCTCACCTTTGAAACCAGTCTTGGTCAACACCTTCAAAGCTTTTTTTTAAAAAAAAAACCAGATGCCTCCCCCTTGTGCACTGCCCTCCTCCATCTCCATTTCATCATCAGCTCCATCATCATCCATCTCCATTTCCTCATCCGAAAAAACCATCAAATCGTTAGTATCCTCCACGACACCTTGTTGGCTAGCAATGTCAGGATCCGTCCCAATCCCCCTGGGATTAACGAGGGACGTTCCTGATCCCGTCTGACACTTAGTGTCAGACCAGGGAAAATTTTAACCTTTAGCCCGACCGGCTTCCAGAGTACGCCAAGATCCGGAGGAGGTATGTGATGTCTCGGTGTCTGCTACAGTCTACATCTGTAATCAACCTGAAGGGCATTGAAAACAGAAAGACTGTGAGTGGACTAAAAGTAATAAGTTCATAAAACACATTTTATAAAGACATTTATGCCCTTCACTAAAAAGTATGCATGCATAGTAAAACCATTTATCAAACCACATATGTTTAAACAACCATATATAGGGTCTTAGCCCCAAGTTCCATAAATTCAAGTCACACAGGCCCCTGCCCAAATCCATTTACAGAAATCTAGAACATAATAAACATATGTGGAATCTCAGCCCAAATCCATTTATTATCCATAAAACACAATTTCGCAAAACCAAGAAATCATGCTCATCAATATCATATAACCAATCCTGTCAAGGTATCTAAAGCTATACGTGTGCTACCCGGGGGTCTCAAAGCCCAAGTCTCTCCAGGGTTCACTCATGTTAATGTCCGTAGATCAATGACCCTCCCTGGGGGTTATAATTCATAGCCTTTCTGAGAGTAGGGAACCCAACGGGGGCGACTCCACTTAGTCAGTGCTCCGTGACTACTCCGGAATCCACCCAGGCCAACGACCCTCTCCGGAGGAGACAATCCATATATAAAGGATGGTATACAAAAAAAATTTGAAAACATTCTCAAAACCTTTCAAGGGTTTATGCCCGGTCCCCATAAACTGCCATGAACCATAAAAGCCTTTCAAGGGTTCATGCCGGTCCCCATAAACCGTCATGAACCATAAATCCATTTATGGGTCCCCGATCCGAAATCACAATCGTAAACATAACTGGGCCCTAAGCCCGATTCGTAAACCAAATGGGCCTCGAGCTCGGTACGTAAACCAACTGGGCCTCCAGCTCGATGCCTTGTTAAATCAAATGGACTTCAGGTCCGATGGTTTCCAAAACAAATGGGTCTCGTGCTCGGTCCATATTTCCAAATCCGAAATCAATTCAAGAACCAATTGGGCCTCTGGCCCGAGAAAGTAACTAAATGGACTTCGAGTCCGAGGGTTCCAAAAAAAATGGGTCTCGAACCCGAATTTACCTTTTCAAATCCAAAACCATTTCATGAAATCATTTCTAAAACTATAAGCACGGATAATCAGTGCAAAACCGTAAACCTCGATTTACATGCAAGCACGTACATCGCCTTGAAATGTGTGAAACCATGTAAATCACAATCATCCAAATCAACATCATATAATCACATATATAAACCATATAAAACATTTATGCATGCATCACAGTTTAGAAATCAAGGTCCACTCACAGACAGTCCTAAGCTGCCACCTCAATTTGCGTGTCGTAAGTCTCACCTGGCTAATCGTCGTCATCGGGACTCCCAAACCTGTCCAAATAAATCTAGAGGGTTACTAACTACCTTATTAACCTCTCATTGAAGTCCCGTAATTTTCTCGAATTTTTAACTATTTTTAAACTTGATTCTAAACATTCGGATGTCCCGAACAATATTGAGACAGTGTTTGATCGATACGAAACCAGTCCCAAAATGTTCGTTACATCGAATAGATGAAAAGTCATGTTGAAGTCATCCCCAAAAGATGCTTCACGCGCCCCCAAACATCGCCCAAAGGGGCTGCGCGTAAAGCCCACACGCCAGTACTATTCATCGTCTTCTTCCTCCAACGAACCCGGTTCGCCTGGTTCGAACCGGACGGGATCGGTCTAGACCGGCATGGCTGGTTCACTGTCCAATCTCACCTATTTTCGTTCCATGTTTGTTCATTTTGATTCCTAAAGGTTCCTAACCTCAAACCCTATCGATCTAACCATTCAAAACAGGAAAAATGATTAAGAATCTCACCTTCTCGATTTGATCTTCATGGCTCAAACACCCGTCCCGTCCTGGGTGCCTGCACCATCCTCGACCGTTATTTCCAATCCAAACCTTCCCCTTAGGCCACCAGAAAGCCAACCCAATCATTAAATCTGACCCAGACCCCTTAAAACCCAAAGTCCAAAATTCGAAAACTTACCCATGGTTTCGTCTTTCCTCCGTCGTGGCCTGCCGTCCACTATGTCATCCTTATCACTTTCAGTCTCTCTCACGGGCCCAAGGATGGATAATGGTGGTGAGATGCTAAGTGCTATGTGTGTTGCTTGTTTTAGAGAGAAAATGGAGAAGGGGTGCTCTGGTTAGAATGAAACAGAGAGGATGATGTTTGATGATGATCAGATGAGAGAGAGAGAGAGAGAGAGAGAGGGGAAAATGGAGAGTGGAGATGAGGGATTAGATGAGATGGATGGTTAGGATGAGAAGTGGGTGGGCTTAAATTATAAAATAATTAGAATAATATTATTTAATTAGGATAGATCCATTTTTTGGGGAAGTGACCAATGGGAGTCACTCATCCATGGGTCCTACTTAAAAAGTCAACCAATCAGATATCGCTACATCATCCCCGTCTCGTAATGCATGCATAGTGCAAATGAACTTCCGTGACCCATAACTTTCCCATTCGACGTCTGATTTCTGCGCGCCGCCTATCTACGGATTCGTATCAACCCGATCTAAGTAACGGTCCTTGGTCCTAGGTCATTGGACCTCCCGGGTCAAAAGTCAACATTTTACCCACGACCAGGGGAAACACGGTCATTTTACGTCGTTCGTCTGATTTCGCTCAACTAATCACCGATTAACCTCACTAGTCCTTGATTAGTCACTAATCTAATCCTGGAATTCGGGACTGGTCGTTACAAGAAAAAAGCCATCCCATATTGTGAAATAATTGAAACAACTTCACAAAAAGCCATCCCGTATTGTGAAATAATTGAACAGATTGTTTGAGGCTTGATAACTTTCATTCACGTGATAGGTAATATATACAAAGGACAAGACTACAATTCTAGTAGGAAACAAAATCAACATCCTAATAACTAGGAAAGCAATATTCACAATACTAGGAAAGTAAATGTACAAATATATTTTCCTAATACTCGCTCTCTAGTTGGAGAGTGAATATCATGAACTCCCAACATGTTCCGTAGTATCACGAACTGTTGTGCCCCCAAGGCTTTTGTGAATACATCTGCCAACTAGAAATGTGTAGGAACATATGAAGGACTGATCATTCTAGCTTACAGTTTTCCCCGAACAATGTGACAATCAATTTTTATATGCTTCGTTCGTTCATGGAAAACCGGATTGGCTGCAATATGCAATGCTGATTGACTGTCGCAAAATAATGGTGCAGGAGTCGTTTGAAGAACTTTCAAATCTTACAATATATATTGTAACCAAGTCAGCCCCAAACAAGTGTTGGCCATAGCTCGATATTCAGCCTCTGCTGAAGATCTAGACACATTTTGTTGTTTCTTCGATTTCCAAGAGATGAGAGAATTGTTAAGGAAAATACAATATCTTGTAACTGATATCCTTGTAGTACGATAACCTCCCCAATATGAATCACAAAAAGCTCTTAAAGTAAGGGTGTTGGAAGCAGGAAACAAAAAACCTTGTCCAGGTGCTCCATTGATGTATCTAAGAATTCGTAGGGCTGCATCCCAATGTGGTTTACGTGGCTGGCTCATAAATTGACTTAGGGTACGGACTAAGTAGGAAATATCAGGTCTTGTGACAATGAGATAGATTAGCCTACCAACCAAACGTCTGTATTTGGTTGGATCATGAAGTAAGTCACCATCTGTGGGAGTGAGTTTTAGATTTTTTTTTCCATTGGGAGTTTGTCTGGGCGTGCACCGAGAAGGCCCGAATCTTGTTGAATGTCGAGGGCATACTTTCTTTGAGACATGAAGATACCCTGCTTGGAATGGGAGAACTCAATGCCTAAAAAAACTTCAAGTCTCCTAAGTCTTTGATGCGAAAATGCCGAAGGAGAAATTGTTTGAGATGTTCCCTTCCAGTAAGATCGTTGCCTATGAGGAGTATGTCATCAACATAAATTAGGACTGCAGTAAATGAGGAACCTTGAGCCTTGGTAAAGAGGGAATAATCAGCTTTTGACTGTTGGTAGCCAGCTTTCTGAATGGCCTAAGAAATGGTAAAGAACCAATTGCGAGATGCCTATTTGAGACCATAAAGAGATTTGTTGAGCCGACACACAGTGTTCTCTCCTTGTCAGCGAAGGCCGGGAGGAGGGTTCATGTAAACAAACCTCATGCAGGTCACCATGGAGAAATGCATTGTGAACATCTAACTGATGAATGAACTAATTGAGGGAGGCATCAGCGGTGAGAAGACAACAAAGAGTGGTGAGTTTGGCAGTGGGGGAGAAGGTCTCCTGATAGTCAATGCCTTTGACTTGAGAATAGCCTTTGGAAACAAGGCGAGTTTTGTACCGTTCAATAGTGCCATCAAACTTATACTTGATTTTGTAGACCCATTTGCAGCCAATGGGCTTATGACCCGGGGAAGTGAGACCATGCTCCATGTATTATTGTACTGTAATCCCTCTAATTCTGCAGCCATGGAAGTTTGCCAATTAGGATTAAGGATAGCCTGAACATACGTAATAGGTTCGGTCTGACCTGAAATATTAGCTAGAAACGTACAAAGGATATCGAAAAAACGAGAATAAGAAAGAAAATTGGAAAGAGGAAAGCGGGTATCTGAAGGACGAGGCGTCGAGGGAGGATGAGTGACGTAGTTGGACACATGATAGTCCATATGCCAAATCGGCGAGTGTTTAGGATGAAGGGAGTGGTGTGTGGGTGGGGGCTGGGTAGGAGCAGAAGAGAGGGAGGGAGGCGTGGCAGGAATGGTGGGGTCACAGGTTGAAGAAATAGGTGGAAGGGGATCGGTTGCATGTAGGGGGTGAGTGGTGGTCGGTCGACGGAAGTTTCATTGTGGAGGGAAGAGGGAAGGCGAGTGGGAAGGTGGGTTATGCACGTGGGGTGGGGCAGAGTTGGAAGGTGGGGTAAGGGGTGGGTTGGATGGGAGAAAAGGGGTGTCAGGGGAGTTAATGGAGGGAGAAAGAAGGTGAGGTGACGTATGAGAGGGGGGAAGTGGAGAAGGATGGTCACGTGGAAATGGAGGGAGAGTAAGAGGGGACATGGACAATGGGAAGATAGACTCATGAAATTTTACATCCTGACTAACAAAACATTTCTGAGAAAGTAAATCAAACAATTTATACCCTTTCTGATTGAGAGGGTAACCAATATGCAAGGTTGGGCACGAGGGTCAAACTTATGGAGATGGTGAACATTAGTAGCATAGCACAAACACCCAAAACACATAAGTGATCAAGAGATGGTAGACGATGATGTAATAACTGAAAAGGAGATTGATTAGATAATAAAGGAGATGGAAGACGATTAATGAGATAAACGGCAGTGAGAACACACTCGCCCCAAAAGGAAAGAGGTAAGTGAGATTGAAAAAGCAGAGCATGGGTGACGGTGAGAATGTGGCGGTATTTACGTTCGACAACCCCATTTTTTTGGGAGGTGTAGACACATGTACGTTGATATTCAATGCCATTAGTTTGAAAAATTTGACGCAAAGAAAAAAATTCAGACCCGTTATCAACACGAATGGCTTCAATTGTAAGATGAAATTGAGTACGAACAAATGCAACAAATTATTGAAGAATTGATTGCGTGTCAGACTTATGATGCATCAAATAAAGCCAAGTGCAGCGAGTAAAATCATCAACAATAGTAAGAAAGAAACGAGCCCCTAAGTGGGTGGGTTCTTTATGAGGACCCCAAATATCACAGTGCAACAAATCAAAAGGAGCAATAGTTGAGACAAAACTGGAAGGAAAAGGTAATCAAGTTTGTTTTGCCATAGGAAAAACATGACAATTATTATGGAAAGAAATTTTATCAAGAGGTAATAAAGGAGATACTAATTGAAGACGGGAGGCGCACGGATGACCAAGGCGCAGATGCCACAAGTTGGATGACTGGGAGACCTGGTAGGAGGTAGGTGAGGGGGTCCTGGGCACCGGAGACATGTAATAGAGACCACCATGTTGCTCACCCAAGTCAGTCGTCTTCCCCGTAGCCAGGTCTTGCAAGACACAAAATGAGGGAAACAAAATTACACAACAATTTTGGGAATTAGTGACTTTACTGGTGGACATGAGATTCAAATGAAAAGAAGGGACACATAAAACATTGTCTAGTGTGATGTGCGGATTGAAAGGAACAGTGCCAGTGCAGGTAATGGGAGTGGAAGAGCCAGTGGGCAAATTAACAGAGGTGATGGGGTGAGTGTTTGGTGTGAGTAAAAATATGAGGATCAGAAATAATATGATCAGTTGCTCCATTATCCAAAATCCAAGGTTGGGTAGATGCAGAATTAATAAAAGCATGGGAACAAAATTCGGACGAACCTGCTGTATTTGCAAAATCAGAAGAGTTGCCGGAGAGTTTTTATATTGAGGGCTGAAATTTCATTGTCAATGTGTTGAAGCTGAGCAGGAGAGAGATCCGAAAAGGAAGGCTACGGGCTAGCTGTTGGAGGGGATTGAAAAGGCATGGTGGGTCAGGCATTCGGCGCGGCAACCAAGGGAGGATTCTGCGTGTGCAGTGCGCCAAGTGGAGCAGGCGGGACAGGTGCTCCTTCAGAGGAAGCTACATGCGCGTGGGCAAGGTGATGTTGACTTGGCTGGTGGGATCAGCCATTGTGGGTCCCTCCGGTCTTTTCTGCCCTTTTTTTTCTGCAACACTCTTCAATGTGTCCTCTTTGGTCGCAATATTTACAATGGAATTTGCGTGTTCTGCAATTTTCAATACTATGCCCATGCCGATCACAAAATTGTTAGTGTTCATTAGAGGAATTACTTGAAAAATTTTGTGATTTATTCTGAACAGCAGCGACAATAGAAAAATTGTCAATAGGACCTGATGTCATTTGGTGCTGAGTTTCGTCCTGAATGAAAAGGGAATACGCTTGACGGATATTGGGTAATGGACTCATCATGAGAATATTACTGCGAACGCTATTGTAAGCATCATTGAGCCCCATGAGGAATTGCATCATGCGATCTTCCTCCATCTGTTGATTATGTACGATCATCTGATTACAAGTAGAAGGGCTGCGATGGGCATCTAGGTCATCCCATAGACCTTTGTGTTTGGTGAAATTGGCTGAAATTGGCAAGTTGCCTTGTGTGAGAGAAGCAATTGTTTTTGAAGCTAATAGATGGTTGGGGCATTTTTTTGTGAGAATTGATCTCTGAAATCTTCTCATACTTGAGAAGCAGTTTTGGTATGGACAACGGCTTTGGCCAAATCGGGTTCGACTGAATGTGCAAACCATGAGAGAATCATGATGTTGCATTGATTCCATGAGGAGAATTCGGATGGGTGTGTAATTGGTGAAGGTGGTTGAATGGCACCATCAACAAATCCAATTTTGTTTTTGGCTGTGAGGGCATGAATCAAGGATTTACTTCATGATGGGTAGTTGGCTCCATTTAGTTTGATTGGAACCAAGGAATAACCTGGATGGTTAGAATGGTGAATATAGTAAGGGTTGAATAAGTCCATTGGGGATGTAGCTTTGGGTAGTGGCGGCTGTTGTGCCATGGGTAAAAAAAGATAGAGTGGTTGGCTAATTAGGTTTAAAAGGTAGGTTGAAAGTTTGGAAGAGCGACAAGCTTTGATACCATGTGAAATAATTGAACAGATTGTTTGAGGCTTGACAACTTTCATTCACCTGATAGGTAATATAGGACAAGACTACAATTCTAGTAGGAAACAAAGTCAACATCCTAATAACTAGGAAAGCAATATTCACAATACTAGGAAAGTAAATGTAAAAATATATTTTCTTAATACATACTATAATGTCTCCAAAGTGCTTTTGTTCCTAAGCGAAGTATTCTGGAAAATATGATGGTGGCTTTCGATACAATGCACACAGTTAAGAAAATGGCTAGAGGTCAGCAGATGGCAATGGCACTTAAATTGGATATGGCTAAACCGTATGATCGTGTGGAGTGGTGTTTCCTAGAGGCAATGATGCTTTGATTGGGTTTTGATCGGAGTTGGGCCAAGCGTATCATGGATTGCTTGTCTTCGGTTTCATTCTCAATAATTTGGAACAAAAATTCATTTGGTGACATTGTTCCGTAGAGGGGATTGAGGCAAGACTTCCTCTCTTCCCATATTTATTTTTAATTTGTTCTGAAGGCTTTTCAACTCTTCTTCGTCAAGTTGAATACGAAAGGAAAGTATCGAGTGTTTGCCTTAGGAATTCAGGCCTCCATATCTCACGCCTTATATTTGCTGATGACCAGTCTCCTTTTTTTGGAAGTATTTGAGGACGTTTATCACACACTATGCAATATATTCAAAGTCTATGAAGAAGTTTCTGGCTAGCAGATTAATCTCACCAAATCAGCTTTAGCATTTAGTCCTAGTGCGCCTCCAGAGTTGCAAGAGTTTCTAGCTACGGCTTTGGGTGTCCCTTTGGTGGCTTGTCATGAAAGGTACCTCGGCTTACCAACATTGGTGGGCAGAGGATGCCAGAAGCTATTGAACTCAATTAGGTATCGAGTTTGGTGCAAGCTTAATGGTTGGAAGGAGAAATATCTCTCTACTGCAGAAAGGAGGTTCTGATTAAAGAAATAATCCCAGCGATTCCTTCTTACTTCATGTGTGTTTTTGAGTGTCCAAAAGGTCTATGCACCGAAGTTACCTCTCTTTGTGCCGAGTTTTGGGGGGATAAACAGCACAATCATTATAGTATCCATTGGCTTCAATGGTAGGCTCTTTCTCGACAGAAGGAACACGGGGGCCTAGGCGTCCGAGAATTCGAAGACTTTACTGGCTAAGCAATGCTGGCAGACTTTCTGCAATCCCAAATCCCTTGTTAGTACCGTTTATAAAGCACGTTATTACCTAAATGGAGATTTCTTACAAGCTGCCAAGAGACAGTCTTTTTTTTTTTCTTTAATGGTGGTCCTTATTTAGGGAAGATAGCTTCTTTCTTAAGGTCCCCGCTAGAGGGTGGGGGATGGATGCTCTATCAGAATTTATTTTGACGCTTGGTTACCATCTCCAACAAGATTGCATATTCACTCACCACCTCTCCTTCTCCAGAATACGTTGGTTAGTCATCTTATTAGTGAACAGGGTTGTGGGATTATGACCTCCTTAACCATTTATTTTGGGATTCAGAGAGCGCCTTAATCTTGTCTATACATGTGCCAGATCTTACTATTCCAGATAGGTTGATTTGCTATTTTCAGAAAAATGGTCAGTACACAGTGAAGAGTGGCTATAGGGTTACCTAAACAGCTCGCTTGCACTGAGAAAGCGGGGTCGAGTCTCCTACCACACATTGGGATAAACTCCGGCATTCAATTTGGTTTTTCTTACAATCCCTAATAAGATTAAAAAAATTCTATGTTGCTATTTTTATGGTATCCTGCCCTGCAAGAAGAATCTATTTCATCCTCATATTGTACCATTCCTATTTGTTTTCGCTGTCACAGTCGGGTTGAGACAGTAATTCATGCATTATGGGGTTGTCTGTTTGCTAAGGAAGTTTGGTTACTTCCCTCCCTCTCTTCATTGGTTGGTGAATGGTCTGTCCCTAGTTTTCTGGACTTTTTTAGTATGCTTTAGGAGTCCTATACCCAGAGGAATTTGTTTATACCTCTGCTGGAGTATTTTGTAGGGTCGTAGTCCACAACTAACCTCAGGGGAAATAAACTCCGTTCAGGCTGTTTATACTCGCTGTTGTGACCTAATGAATGAGTTTATCACTGCTACTCAAAAGCGTCCACATGTTCATCGCCCATTTGGGAATGTTGGCCAATGGGAGAGTCCTTCCACTCCCTATTTAAAGTTAAATATCGATGGCATTGTTGATCATCGCAATAGAACTCGAGGCTTGGGAACGGTGGTCCGTGACAGTAATGGGGACCTATGATGACCACCTCTAAGCGAGTACATGGTAATTTAACTCCTCAAGCAATGGAATTATTGGCAGCTTGTTAGGGTTTACAAGTTGAGTTCCAAATGGGCTATAAGTTTCTTATCTTGGAAATGGATGCACAAGTTGTCATTCCACTTTTACTGTCAGATGAGGCTTGCATGGATACTGATGATGCATTGGTAGAGAAGGCGCATGCGTACTTTTGCTATTTTCAGTCAGTAATATGCCAATCCACCCCTCCCCTCGTAGTTGTAATCACGTTGCACATTTTTTGGCAAAGCATGCTCTCTCTTCTCCGGAGTTTCAAGTACGGATTGAACAAGACCCTTCCTAGCTTACCATTGTATTACAAGCTCATGATCCTTGTGCTAGCATCTGAGCATGAGATGCAGGCGCCTTTAACTTGGAAGTCAATTTCTATCCTCTACGGGTCTGTTTTCTTTCATTTTAACTTCTTGATCTCCAGATTTACCTTACGGCCCACTTCCCATATTCCTTCATCCATTCTCTTTGCCATTTATGTTCTTATTCCTGTTTTACATTAGTGTTGATCCGATGTCTCCACTAAAATTCAACTTTGGGCTGGTTTATTTTGCGTAGTGTTAAGTTCAGATTTCTAGATTAGTGTTTTTACTAGTCAGGGTAGCACTGAGGTAAATATGTGGTTACAGCCTTATTTCATTCTCAATGCTACTAGTAGAATTGGATCCATTACTTACGATCATGATGGCTTTCGCTTTCTCAAACATTTTTCATTGCCAACTATGCATTAGTATTGTTCCTTTACATAAGGGTCTTCTATGTCTCCACTAAGCTACACATTTGGTTTAATTTTTGTGCACACTATTCGGTCCAATTCTCTGTATAACTGCGTCTTCACTTCTTATGGTAGCATTGAGGCTATTTTGGGTTCAAGGTTTTCCGTTTTGTTATGTACTACCTATGAAATAGTTTCATTAAGACTATCATAGTTTTCAACTACGGCAGCCAATCTTTATGCCCTACAGGTCTGAGTTCTTTCATTTTAACAACATTGATTTTGTACTGTGTGTTCAACCGCGAGTAGATTAGGATTGGTTATGCCTACCTTTCTCTTCGGCTTTCCTATGTGATTATTGATAATCTTCCTTTCTTTAGTCCATTGCTTACAACCATGATGGCTTTAGCTTTTTGATATCTAGCTTTGCGATTCCAGGGCCAATTATCTTTTTCTTTCCATCATTTTCAATAGATAAAATGGTATGGTTATATATTGTTATAAAAATTCCAGTCCACTATTCAATGGTATGGTTATAATTATTAACCATTTACCAATAGATAAAATGTTTAACTATTTATACATATCTATCAAACTATTTAACCATATATTACATAACCATATAAAAAATTTGGTTATATTTATTTAACAATTTATTACATAACCTTATAAATTTCTTTTGAGCATATTTATCTAACAAATTATAGTATGGTTTAATTAATTTATCTAACAAATTATAGTATGGTTTAATTAAAGTCATTTAAAAAATTAACAAAATTGAGAAAAATAAAAAAGGAAATCAACACAGAGCCGAACGTCACCAGGGGCGACCCGGGGTGCTGGTGGGCCAACCATTTTTTCAGGGATTTTTAGGCCACCTCAGTTGACGATCTTGATAAGAATTTGTTCCTCTCCTTGAATCTTACAAAGTTATATCTTTAGATTTCTCATATCTTAATCCATTTTTGTGGATCTAACTTGAAAATTTTCGTAATTTTGGAGTGTTTTTCACGGTTTTGACCACCTATGACCACTTTTGGATGTCGATCCAAATATTAAAATTGTTCTACTCGTTGAGCTCTACGCGATGATATAAAATTTGTTGATATACAAGATAATTGATTATCCCTTGTAATTTTACCTATTTTTTATTTTTTGTTAAATTTTAATTTCAGTTATTTTAGACTTAAAAAAATAGAAAGAATAAAAATTAAAACAAAAATGATTGGATAACCATATATTAATGGTTATGGTAATGGTTAATAACCAATTAGCTAAATAATCAATTATAATCATAAATAGTTATGACCAATTAATAACCATTTATCCATCTTTAATTGTGAGTTTATTTTAGGATTTCTATTAGGGGGTGTATTGAATATAGATTTATATAGAATTTTGTAGAGTTATTTAAGTAATTGACTTTTATTGAGTTAGCAAATTCTTATCAATTTACATTAACTTTTACTGAGTTAATGATATAATTATATATAGTTATGTTGCAAAGTTTTGTAGATTTTAATATTGACATTTATACAATTTGATAGAGTTTTGTATTGAGATTTGTATAATTTGATATACCTTTTCAAATTAGAAGCTTTTTTCTTTTTGGTTGAGAAATTTGAATATTTTTATAAACATATCATAATAGCACCCTCAAAACCCAAACCATCTATAAGCACATATATAAATTCCAAATCAAGGTTGCAAGCTGCTAACACATTTTGTGAAATTTTGTGAAATTGTTCCAATGTAATCCTTAAAAGAAATATTAAAAATAACTATAATAGAAGAATAATGTAGTAATAAAAAATATTATAGAAATATTGTACTTTCTCCTATCTTACATGGCACCGTAGATCCAAGTTTAACCAAAAACACTAGTGCCAATGTGATCAATGCCTTAAGAATTTTATTGAAATTTTTGCTAGTTGTGAAGTGCAATCGAGCAAATGCTATACTACTAAGACAATATCAAGAATTTTGGCCAACAATGACTAAAAATGTTCCAAGCATTTCTACGACACATATGTATCTTGTATCGCGTCAAGATGTTTTTTCTCCTAATGATAGTATATAACTTTTGAAACACATTTGGATACGTTCTATATAATTTTGAAAACCTTCAGGATTATCATTTAATGCCTGGTGTATATAAATATATTCACTCCTAATAAATAATCTTCGAGTTAATGGATGTGCAATTCGTTCATGGAACATAATGTCTATGATCACTTTTAACGTACAAATGATTGATTGTAAAACCAAAGAAATAATTTCACAAACTTCTTCATCTTCTTCCTCTGTGTCTCCTTCTTCGCCTATCTCTCCATCTTCCTCCACTTCCTCTTCATCTAATCCAATATCTTCATACATGTGCAACCTAGACATAATATACAATCTAAAAATTACAAAAAAAGTATAAGGAATCACAATCAATAAGTGAAGAAATTTGCTTTGACAAACAAAAATCCATATGGAGCGAGAAGGGAGATCACGTATCCCGTGATGATAGAAAAAAGAATCCGTCTATATCTTTTATTACTAAAGAGTGGCTGCCTTTTTCTTTCTATTTCATGTGAATTTAGGTCTAGGGAGTTTTTTCTTTATGCATAAGGAATTGTCTTTCTTTTTTTTTTTTTTTTTCTGTAGACATATATGATTGTGTTTTTTCTTTTTCTTTACTCATAAGAGATTGTGTTCCCGATTAGAAGCAGATATTTTAAATACTACTCTTATATGTTTTATGCAAATAAGTGATGACAAAAAAAAAATCAAACATAAATGAATCAACCATTATGAAATTTCTAGATACTACTCTTATATGTTTCTGTTAAAAGCGATTTGAAAATAAAAATTTGAAACATCTTTTGCGAGGGACATAGTTGTGGGACCTATTATGCTAATCACTTATTATGCTAAGTGGATACTGTGGATTTACGTGGAGGAGTTCATTCCGCCGATGAATATTGAATTATAAGCAGTCTTGAATTTTTTTATTGATTTTCTTGATTTGTTGTTGGCTAATGAACCAGCATGCTGTCATCCAACAGTCTATGAGTTGTTTAATTTGTTCTGGTGCGGGAGGGCCTAATCACGCCTGAGCTGGTCGTCATGTCGTATATCATAAAGTTATGATTTATAACAAATAGACTGCTCAGTATTATTCATCACTTGCTCAATATTACAAATACAAAAAAACCAACTTGAACAATTAATACCTACTTCCAATTCCAAGCACCAATTCAATCTGGGATAGGGATATTTCAACTTCAATAATTGTTTAGAAATTAAAAAAAAGGTTAAGAATTTGAAATGCGATAAATAAATAGTTTCATAGGTTAGTAAAATGGGAAGAAAAAAAAAATGATGTAAAATAGATTGAAAATCTTATTTGACCGTTGAACTGATGAAAAATAAAGTCATGTTGAAATTAAAAAAAAAACATGTAAAACATGGAAGCTAAACATGCCTACTAGGAAAAACTTGAATTGAAAAAAAATAAACATGGAAAAATAAATAAACATGCACTCCATTTTTTTGTTTTAATTTTATTTGTTTTATGAATAAAACTTTCAAACTTATTTCTTATCTCTTAATTTATTTTATTTTATAAAATCTAAAAATTCACAATAATTCAATAACCTAATTATAAATCATCACTAAACATTACTATGTATTACCCCCTATACATTTTTAAATCATTTTGCAACAAATTTTTTTAATTATGGTACATATTAAAAAATGTGTCTATATAATTCAAGCATCCTAAACCTCCAATTATATGGACAGAAGTATAGTACACATAATTATGAAAATAGATATGGAGAAGAGATATAAAATGGGAAAGTCGAGTTTTTTTTTTAGAACAAAACAAAGTTCAAATATTTACACAAAAAAAATAAAAAATATATATATATTAAATTAAAAAAAAGGGTAAATTTGAAAATTTGATTCATGAAAAACTAAGAAAATATTAAAATATAAAATATAGTTCAACAAGTAATTTGTATAGTATTAAAATCAACTCTCTTAAAATATAAGTGAACTCGATTTATTAAAAAGGTTTTACTCTCGTTGCACTATTCTTCCGGCACTCTTTTTGCACTACTTGCAGTATTCTCCCGTCACTCTTTAAAATTGATCCATTAAAATACCACACGTTTAAAAAAAATGGAATCAAAATCTAATTGTTTATATATAATAATATTGAAAACAATACGAATATCTAATTTAAACTTAAAATCTCTCATTACATAATTAAGAAAATATTATTAAATTGTAATATCATTCAGGGTATTTCTAGTACTATGATGTAAAGTCATCGACAAAATTTCAGAACAATTTCAAAATTGAATTTTGTCGTCCAATGGGTCAGAAACGCGAGTTGTAGTATCGAAAGTTATAAAAAAAAAAAATTACATTTTCTTTGTGATCTAATTCAATTATTAAAATCCATCATTGTATAATTAAAAAAAATACCATCTAATTGTAAAATCTTTAAGAGTATTTCTAGTGTTAGGATGTAAATTCATGAAAATTGAAGTTTTATTAGTATCTTCAGCTGAGTCTCTAAATTTAAGCTAAATTCTAACTTAAATAGTTAGAAAGTTATTTTAAAAAATTACTTTAAAAAAAGTTTATTTCAGCAATATTTCATATTTTGACAAATTTCAAATATTTTATTATTTGTTTCAGGTGAAACATTTGAATATACTAAATTTATTATTTTATTATGAAATTCATGCAATTATGAGGAGATAAGAAATATATATTTTCTCTCCCATATTTGTTAAATTTAGAGATTCAAAACCCAAAAATAACAAATTAAATTCTAAAATATGGAGTACAAAGGGCTCTGCTAGGGCACTTTTTTCTTTAAAAATGTATAAATTAACTAAAACATATGTTTTAGGGACTTTATTAGATGCTCATACAACTTTAAAATTCAATTTTGTAGTCCAATGAGTCAGAAAAATATTTACATTGAATTTAGAGTGTAGATTAAAATATTTACATTGAATTTTAACTTCGTCGATGATATTAGGGGTAAAAAATTATATTATTCATAATAATAATCTAAAAGAATGAAACTAAAAATGAAGATGAATATTACTCAGGGCTGGCCATCAAGGGGGGCAGGAGGGGCACAGGCCCCGAGCCCATAAATGTTAGGGGGCCCAAAATTAAGCCCTTTCTATTTTTATTGACAGGACCCATCCTGACAGGACCCGCCCCGATCCCACAGGGACCACAAGGGGACGTGCCCTGCTCCCGTCTGACACCCAATAATTCATACCAATTTTAACCTCAAAACATTTAAAAGCATAAATAACCAAATTAAAGTCATACATAAAATCCGAATTAAACGAATGTCAGACAAGGGATATAATCCAAAATTACAAATTTGCGAGCACGACTCTAAAGTAATCCTGCGGGTACACCGCCCAGCAGGGGTTCAGGTACGCAGAAGTAGATCTATGCCTCAGCCTCTGGTTCCTCCTCTACCTCAGTTTCCCGACCTGGAGGGGTTATCAAAACAGTAAGGGTGAGTGGACCGAAACACAAGTTTATGAAATCGTTTGATAAGTAAAACATATAATTTACCCCTCCGTTTTCCAAATATGCGTGCACCATAATTCCAAAATCATAAACCATATAATATGAACCATAAGGCATATAGCAAAACCATAACCATAATTTTAGTTGCTGCACTATACACTCCAATCCCGACATCCCTGATGTCTGACGTCCCTGACGTCCAATAGGTCACAATCACAAGGCTACGCGTGCCACTCGGGTCTCAATTTCCGAGTTCAATCCCCGAACCCCGTTCGGGTACAGCATCCCCGATGCTTAGCGTCATAGACGCTGGACGTACTAGACGTCCGTGACCTCTCTGGGGTACCTCATCCGGAGGAGACAATACAATATGGAAGGATCTATACAGTGCAGTAACAAATACATTTTATTGATATCCACATGCAAACATATATATATATACAGAATCAATCATTAAGTTTCATCAAACGGGTCTCAAGCCCAAATACCGTGAAACGTGCCATAATCACATTTTCCATATCATCAAAACCATCATTGTTTTAGCATGTGAATAAGTATAATAAAACCAGAAAACATTTATGCACACAAGGGTTTAAGAAAATGGCCCACTCACAGTACAATCCTGCTAGAAACCGAACGTATACCCTCGTCCTGGTACAAATGTACAATCCCTGTCAAATCCAAGTATTCGTAAAGGTCAAAATAAACCCCCAACATTCAACCATGAAAGCCTAGGTCGAAACCGACCCGGGAAAGCCGCCCGAACGCGCTTCCCAAGGCAATAAACCTTATTTTGACCAACTTAATGATCTCCGATCGACCCGAAACCACCGCCATTGGATCCGGATCGTCGAAACCTAAAGAATGGTGGTGGTCCCACCAGAAACACTGTTCACACGCGCCCCCACGCGCCGGTCAACGTGGCGGTCAACCCAGGAACAGTTCCTGCTGACGTCATCGCTGACGTCACTGCTGACGTCAGCATGACGTCATGCTGACGTCATCTGACAGCTGTCAGGTCTGACGTGTCAGACTCTGACAGGTGCCACGTGTCAACATCCAATTGGTCCACCTCACTGATCTGTCAGACCACGTGTCAGATCTGACATGTGCCACGTGTCAGCACGGCACTGGTCCACGTCACTGACATGTCAGTGACACGTGGCAGTCCCTGACTGGTCCACGTCACTGACATGTCAGTGCTGACTGTGCACTGACATGTGACACGTGTCGGCTCACGGTTGGTCCACGTCATCTGACAGGCTGACAGGGTGCCACGTCAGCACCACTGTCCTCAGACGGGTTGACCCGTGTTCCTGCAACTCGGGTCGATCAGACCCGCGATCGAGACCCGGTTGCCATTCCTTCATTTCTGGGTCATTTTGGTTCCTTTCAATTCGTATTTACTCGCCTTAAATCCTAGATTAGTTCTATGAAATCAAATTGAGAAAAACGGATTGAATCGAAGGCCTACCTCGAAGAACAGCCCTGGCCTCCCGTCGCCGTTTAGCCACCGCCCTGAGCTCCACCGGCCACGAGTTCGATTCCAGAAGGTCCTGGGTGTTCCTAGGGTTGATTAGGAATCATAATGGACTAAATTGAACGTGGGAAAAGGATGTATCAAAAACCTGTTTTTGAAACCGTTTCGGGTTCCCCTGGTTCCTTCCTCGCCGCCGTCCTCCGCCGTGGTCACTGCCGCCGTTCAGTCACACCAGGAAGTCCCCCACTATGCAGACACAGTGAGTGGAAGGTTGGCTGGAATGTTGGATCGAAATGGCTGAATGTGCTCTGCGGGTATGAATTATAAAGAAATGGAGGGAAGGAAATGGATGGCTCAGATTAAATCTCCAGATTAGATCAAGGGCTGAGATCTGATCTGGGGATTCCAATCCAAAGGCTGAAATTTAAAACTGGTACAATTGTTTAATTAATCCAATAGTGGATCTGATCCAATCTAGCCAATGGGTGAGTGACACTTGTCATTCCCCAGGTGTCCTTCAATCAGAATTTCTGAATATAATATTCGACACGAAAACCGAGACACGAACTTCCCGAATTCACGTTTCTGACCATAACTTCCTCGTACGAAGTCCGATTTCGGCGTGCCGCCTGTCTACGGACTCAGGACGTCGAGGCCTACCCAACGGTCCTTGAGTCAACTGAAAATTAGTTGTCAAAAGAAAAGTCAACATTTTCCCCCGAGAGTCCAAATTACGGTAATGCCCCTGAACTTCCGATAGCCATAACTTTCACCCTGATCGTCCGAATCGGACGTGCCACCTGTCTATGAACTCGTGACGTCCCGAACTACGTCACGGTCATAGGTCAAAGTCCATTTAGTTCATCAATCAAAAAGTCAACAATTTGACCATACCATTCACAAGGGTAAAATCGTCAAATCACACATTAAATTACAATATGGAATTCCTCGAATTTCCGGGGTGTTACAACCTTCCCCCCTTAAGAAATTTCGTCCCGAAATTTCAAAGAAACAAATGAGGAAATTGTTCTCGCATCTGAGCCTCAGGCTCCCATGTGGCTTCTTCCACATCCTGGTTTCTCCAGAGAATTTTCACGAGAGGGATCGTCTTTCGACGTAGTACCTTGTCCTTCCGATCCAAGATCTGTACTGGTTGTTCTTCAAAGCTCAAATCCTCCCGTAGTTCGACAGGTTGTTCCCTAAGTACATGAGAAGCATCACGTACGTACATCCGCAACATCGATACGTGGAAAACATCGTGAACTCTTGATAGTTCTGGGGGTAGTGCCAATCTGTATGCAACTCTGCCAATTCTCTCCACGATTTCATAAGGTCCGATAAAACGCGGACTCAGTTTCCCCCGTCGGCCAAAACGGATAATCCCCTTCCACGGAGACAACTTCAGGAAGACAAAATCTCCCACTTCAAACTCCAAGTCTCGAATCCGTCGGTCGGCATAACTCTTCTGGCGATCCTGTGCCACCTTCAATCTTTCCTTGATCACTGCGAACAGTTTCCATGGTTAAGTCCATTATCTCCGGCCCTACAGCCGCTCGCTCCCCTACCTCCGTCCAGCAGATAGGTGTCCTGCACTGTCGGCCATACAGTGCCTCATAAGGTGCCATCCCGATGCTTGCCTGATAGCTGTTGTTGTAAGCGAATTCCATCAATGGCAAATGAGTATCCCAAGAGTCTTGAAACTGTAGTACACATGACCTCATCATGTCCTCCAGGGTTTGAATGGTTCTCTCAGACTGTCCATCGGTCTGTGGATGGAAAGCAGTACTGAAACGTAGGTTTGTTCCCAAAGTAGCTTGCAAACTCCGCCAGAACCTGGAAGTGAAACGCGGATCACGATCGGACACGATCGATTCCGGCGTACCATGAAGTCGTATGATTTCCTTCACAAACAACTGAGCCAGTCGGTTAGGTTTATAGGTTTCCTGAACTGGCAGAAAATGGGCTGATTTGGTTAACCGATCCACGATCACCCATACTCCGTCCACTCCACTCTGAGTCCTCGGTAACTTAAAGACGAAGTCCATGGTGATGTGATCCCACTTCCACTCAGGAATCGGAAGTGGCTGCATAGCCCCATACGGTCTCTGCCGTTCTGCCTTAACCTGCTGACAGGTTAAGCATTTGCTCACGAACTCAGCAATATCCTTCTTCATTCCTGGCCACCAATAATGGTTCCGGAGGGTACGGTACATCTTTGTACCTCCCGGATGCATAGCATAGGCCGAACTGTGGGCCTCCTCAAGTATCTCGGCCCGTAACTCTGCCACTGCAGGTACGCACAAACGGCCCAATTTCACCAGTGCTCCATCGTCCCGGATGGTAAAATCCTGTCTCCCATCCGCATCGACCTCAATTCTGTAAATACAGAGTATCGGATCCTGCAGTTGTGCTTCGATGATCCGATCAATCAGTACTGGTCGCACATGGAAGCTGGCCAACAAAGCTCCATGCGCATCCGTACCCAAAATAACTCCCGTCTTCCGGAGTTCCACTAACAAGGGAAGATACACCATCCCTAGGTGTGCAATAGTTCCCGCAGATTTCCTGCTGAGTGCATCCGCCACCACATTGGCCTTACCCGGGTGGTACTCGATCGTACAGTCATAGTCCTTCAGTAGCTCCAACCATCTCCGTTGTCTCATGTTGAGCTCCTTCTGAGTGAATAAATACTTAAGACTCTGGTGGTCGGTGTATATTCGACACGTTGCGCCGAACAGATAATGTCTCCAGATTTTGAGAGCATGAACCACCGCCGCCAACTCCAAATCATGGGTAGGGTAGTTCAACTCATGAGTCTTCAGCTGCCGGGATGCATAGGCGATAACCTTGCCAGTTTGCATCAACACGCAGCCCAAACCTTGCAGTGAAGCATCACTGAAAACTACAAACTCTCCACTGTCGTCCGGCAATGCAAGGACAGGTGCAGTGGTCAATCGATCCTTCAACTCTTGAAAGCTCCGATCGCACTGCTCGTCCCAGATAAACTTTACTCCTTTCCGAGTCAGACGAGTCAATGGTGCAGCAATTTTGGAGAAACCCTCCACGAATCTCCGGTAGTAGCCTGCTAATCCGACGAAACTCCGCACCTCGGTCACCGTTGTCGGTCTAGCCCAGTTGGTCACCGCTTCTGTTTTCTGGGGATCCACGCAAATCCCATCCGTTGATATCACGTGTCCCAGAAAACCAATACTGCTCAGCCAAAACTGACACTTGCTCAGCTTGGCATACAATTGTTCTTGTCTCAGTTTCTCCAAGACCAACCGTAGATGTTCTTCATGTGCACGGGCACTCCTCGAGTATACCAAAATATCATCGATGAACACAATCACGAACTTATCCAGGTAGGGTCGGAAGACCCGGTTCATCAGATCCATGAATGCTGCTGGAGCATTCGTCAAACCAAATGGCATAACAAGGAACTCGTAGTGCCCGTAACGGGTTCGAAAAGCAGTTTTCGGAATATCCTCCTCCGAAATCCTCAGTTGGTGATACCCAGATCGCAAATCAATTTTCGAGAAGCACTGAGCTCCCCGCAACTGGTCGAAAAGGTCATCAATCCTGGGTAGAGGATACTGGTTCCTCAATGTCACCTTGTTGAGTTGTCGATAATCAATACATAAACGGAGACTTCCTTCCTTCTTCTTCACGAACAACACCGGTGCTCCCCACGGTGAAGTGCTCGGTCGGACATATCCCAAATCTACCAACTCCTGCAATTGAGTCTTGAGTTCCCGTAACTCGGCCGGCGCCATTCGGTATGGTGCCTGGGATATAGGTCGGGTACCCGGGAGTAGTTCAATAGTAAACTCAATCTCCCGCGATGGTGGAAATCCAGGTAAGTCTTCCGGGAATACGTCCGGAAACTCACAGACCACCGGTATTTCGTCGATAACCGGAGTATCGACCCGTTCCGACACGACATGCGCCAGATAACCCTGGCATCCCTTCCGTAGAAGTTTGGTAGCAGTAAGTGACGAAATCACTTCAGGAGGCGAACCATCACGTTCCCCCTGAAAGATAACTTCCGGCAAACCCGGGCTCCGCAAAATTACTTGCTTGCTACTGCAGTCGATGAGCGATCCGTGCTCCGACAGCCAATCCATCCCTAGGATTATATCGAAGTCGTGGATATCCAGAATAATTAAGTCTGCTGGTAAATCCACATCCTCAATTCTTACCGGGCACCTCTGAATCACCTGATTCACAAGGTACACGGTACCCATCGGGGTGCCAACACCCATTTCGCAATCTAAGGCTGATACCACACAATCAAGCAAACTAGCACAACTCTTCGAAATAAAAGAATGTGTAGCCCCCGCATCCATTAATACACGTACAAGAAAATTAAAGATATGTAGTGTACCTGTGACCACGCCTGGAGCAGTCCTCGCCTGCTGCTGGGTCATTGCAAACACTTGGGCCCTCGGCCCTCCGTTCCGTCCGCGCCCGCGCGCGCCACGTCCAGCACCACGGTCACCTCCCTGACCGCGACCTCCGTTAGTGTGGGACGCCGTGCTCTGCACCACACTCGAGCCCCCAGCGTCGTTGTTTTTGGACAACTGCGGACAATCGCAGGCATAGTGGCCTTCCTCTCCGCAAGCAAAACAAGTTACTGGCCTTGGCCTGCCCGAATGCCCACCAGATGCCCCACTCCAAGATGAGTGCTGCCCAGAATTGTGTCCAGATCCTCTGCCCTGAGAGCCTCCACGTCGACCCGACCAGCCACGACCCTTGAAGGATGAGGGTGCTCCTCTGTAGCTCCCTCCCCTGTTGTTCTTCCGGCCCGATGGCCCATGGTGTGGGCGATCCTGACGTCGCCCCTCCCCCGAAGGTTGTCGTGATTGGTGTGCCGCCAGACTGGCCTCGACACGCACCGCTGCGTCGACCATATCCCTCAGAGAAGCATGAGTGGTAGCAGTCACACTGGCCCGGATCTCCCCTCGGAGTCCAAGCTCAAACCGCTGGCATTTGTCCTCCTCCGTGCTTACGAATGAGGCAGCGAACCGGGAAAGTCTCCCGAATGTTTGCTCGTAGTCTGAAACAGACATGTCACCCTGCTCCAGCCGCAGGAATTCCGCCTCTCGCGCCGCGCGAAAGGATCGCGGGTAGTACTGATCCAGAAACCTGGAACGGAAAGCTTCCCAGGTAGTGGTATGGACAGACCACCCGGACATTTCGAGTCCATGCCACCACTGGTAGGCTCCTCCCTCCAGTAAGAAGGCCGCCAGAGTCACTCGTTCGCCCGGAGGGCAGTGCATCACCGAGAAGATCCTCTCCCACTTGGTGATCCAGTCGTGAGCATCCTCGGGGTTTGATCCCCCGCAGAAAGGAGTGGCTCCCAAACGTTGAGCCCTTTCGATGCTCGCGCATTCCATCTCTCTTTCTAGATCCTCGTCCGTTCGAGTATGCGGAATTCTCCTAGGAGGCATAACCAACTGTCAAGAGGCATAGATCAGAAAACAATATTCTTAAAAGTCGAAAAGTAACTAGTACTAATCGCTAGTCTAGCATGCAGACCAATACCCTAGTACTGACCACAACCTAGTGCTCTGATACCAAGCTGACAGGACCCGCCCCGATCCCACAGGGACCACAAGGGGACGTGCCCTGCTCCCGTCTGACACCCAATAATTCATACCAATTTTAACCTCAAAACATTTAAAAGCATAAATAACCAAATTAAAGTCATACATAAAATCCGAATTAAACGAATGTCAGACAAGGGATATAATCCAAAATTACAAATTTGCGAGCACGACTCTAAAGTAATCCTGCGGGTACACCGCCCAGCAGGGGTTCAGGTACGCAGAAGTAGATCTATGCCTCAGCCTCTGGTTCCTCCTCTACCTCAGTTTCCCGACCTGGAGGGGTTATCAAAACAGTAAGGGTGAGTGGACCGAAACACAAGTTTATGAAATCGTTTGATAAGTAAAACATATAATTTACCCCTCCGTTTTCCAAATATGCGTGCACCATAATTCCAAAATCATAAACCATATAATATGAACCATAAGGCATATAGCAAAACCATAACCATAATTTTAGTTGCTGCACTATACACTCCAATCCCGACATCCCTGATGTCTGACGTCCCTGACGTCCAATAGGTCACAATCACAAGGCTACGCGTGCCACTCGGGTCTCAATTTCCGAGTTCAATCCCCGAACCCCGTTCGGGTACAGCATCCCCGATGCTTAGCGTCATAGACGCTGGACGTACTAGACGTCCGTGACCTCTCCGGGGTACCTCATCCGGAGGAGACAATACAATATGGAAGGATCTATACAGTGCAGTAACAAATACATTTTATTGATATCCACATGCAAACATATATATATATATACAGAATCAATCATTAAGTTTCATCAAACGGGTCTCAAGCCCAAATACCGTGAAACGTGCCATAATCACATTTTCCATATCATCAAAACCATCATTGTTTTAGCATGTGAATAAGTATAATAAAACCAGAAAACATTTATGCACACAAGGGTTTAAGAAAATGGCCCACTCACAGTACAATCCTGCTAGAAACCGAACGTATACCCTCGTCCTGGTACAAATGTACAATCCCTGTCAAATCCAAGTATTCGTAAAGGTCAAAATAAACCCCCAACATTCAACCATGAAAGCCTAGGTCGAAACCGACCCGGGAAAGCCGCCCGAACGCGCTTCCCAAGGCAATAAACCTTATTTTGACCAACTTAATGATCTCCGATCGACCCGAAACCACCGCCATTGGATCCGGATCGTCGAAACCTAAAGAATGGTGGTGGTCCCACCAGAAACACTGTTCACACGCGCCCCCACGCGCCGGTCAACGTGGCGGTCAACGCAGGAACAGTTCCTGCTGACGTCATCGCTGACGTCACTGCTGACGTCAGCATGACGTCATGCTGACGTCATCTGACAGCTGTCAGGTCTGACGTGTCAGACTCTGACAGGTGCCACGTGTCAACATCCAATTGGTCCACCTCACTGATCTGTCAGACCACGTGTCAGATCTGACATGTGCCACGTGTCAGCACGGCACTGGTCCACGTCACTGACATGTCAGTGACACGTGGCAGTCCCTGACTGGTCCACGTCACTGACATGTCAGTGCTGACTGTGCACTGACATGTGACACGTGTCGGCTCACGGTTGGTCCACGTCATCTGACAGGCTGACAGGGTGCCACGTCAGCACCACTGTCCTCAGACGGGTTGACCCGTGTTCCTGCAACTCGGGTCGATCAGACCCGCGATCGAGACCCGGTTGCCATTCCTTCATTTCTGGGTCATTTTGGTTCCTTTCAATTCGTATTTACTCGCCTTAAATCCTAGATTAGTTCTATGAAATCAAATTGAGAAAAACGGATTGAATCGAAGGCCTACCTCGAAGAACAGCCCTGGCCTCCCGTCGCCGTTTAGCCACCGCCCTGAGCTCCACCGGCCACGAGTTCGATTCCAGAAGGTCCTGGGTGTTCCTAGGGTTGATTAGGAATCATAATGGACTAAATTGAACGTGGGAAAAGGATGTATCAAAAACCTGTTTTTGAAACCGTTTCGGGTTCCCCTGGTTCCTTCCTCGCCGCCGTCCTCCGCCGTGGTCACTGCCGCCGTTCAGTCACACCAGGAAGTCCCCCACTATGCAGACACAGTGAGTGGAAGGTTGGCTGGAATGTTGGATCGAAATGGCTGAATGTGCTCTGCGGGTATGAATTATAAAGAAATGGAGGGAAGGAAATGGATGGCTCAGATTAAATCTCCAGATTAGATCAAGGGCTGAGATCTGATCTGGGGATTCCAATCCAAAGGCTGAAATTTAAAACTGGTACAATTGTTTAATTAATCCAATAGTGGATCTGATCCAATCTAGCCAATGGGTGAGTGACACTTGTCATTCCCCAGGTGTCCTTCAATCAGAATTTCTGAATATAATATTCGACACGAAAACCGAGACACGAACTTCCCGAATTCACGTTTCTGACCATAACTTCCTCGTACGAAGTCCGATTTCGGCGTGCCGCCTGTCTACGGACTCAGGACGTCGAGGCCTACCCAACGGTCCTTGAGTCAACTGAAAATTAGTTGTCAAAAGAAAAGTCAACATTTTCCCCCGAGAGTCCAAATTACGGTAATGCCCCTGAACTTCCGATAGCCATAACTTTCACCCTGATCGTCCGAATCGGACGTGCCACCTGTCTATGAACTCGTGACGTCCCGAACTACGTCACGGTCATAGGTCAAAGTCCATTTAGTTCATCAATCAAAAAGTCAACAATTTGACCATACCATTCACAAGGGTAAAATCGTCAAATCACACATTAAATTACAATATGGAATTCCTCGAATTTCCGGGGTGTTACACATCCCAATCCCCCCGGGATTAGTGCGGGATGACCCTGCTCCCGTCTGACACGAAGTGTCAGACAAGGGATATTTCCGACCTTTGCCCTCCCGGGCTATCAGAGTACGCCAGGATCCGGAGGAGGTATGTGATATCTCGGTCTCTGCTACAGTCCACATCCGATGTCAACCTGAAGGGCCGATGTCAACCTGAAGGGCAGTCAAAACATTAAAAACTGTGAGTGGACAAAACAAAAGTTTATAAAACATTTAATAAGGAAGGCATTTGTACCCTCCACTAAAAAGCATGCATGCATTCGAAAACCATTTATCCAAAACAAACCATATGTGGGACTAAGCCCAAAGCAGATATAAACTAAGGTCGAAAGGACCACAATAAAAACGACCATACGGGCCACTGCCCAAATCCATAAAGGACTCGGCCCCAAACCATAAAGAAACCAAGTACACGAGCCACTGCTCAAATCCTGTGCACACCTGTACACACCACATATCATATATCATATATACATCACATACATATATATAAGTCACACAACCAATCCTGTCACGGTATCCAAAGCTACGCGCGTGCTACCCAGGTCTCAATCCGAGTCTTCTCAAAGTCAAGATCAATGTCCGTAGACCACTGACCCTACCCGAGGTAATAGTAATCATAGCCTTCCTGAGAGTAAGGAACCCAACTGGGGGGTGACTCCACTCAGTCGGTGCTCCGTGACTACTCCGGGGTCCACCCAGGCCAACGACCCTCCCCGGAGGAGATAATAGAAGTAAAGGAAGGTAGACGAACATATATATACATAACATAAACATTCATGACCGGTTCCCCTGAACCGTCATGATCCATAATATCCATAATCAGGTAACATGCCGGTTCCCATAAACCGTCATGTACCGTAATAACATAACCAGGTAACATGCCGGTTCCCATAAACCGTCATGTACCGTAATAACCAACAAGGGTTCATGCCGGTTCCTATAAACCGTCATGAACCATAATACCATAACAAGGGTTCATGCCGGTTCCTATAAACCGTCATGAACCTGGGAATCCATTTAAGGTTCCCTGACCTGAAATCAAAACCGTAAAGTGACTGGGTCTCGTACCCGAACATAGGACACCAACTGGGCACCGTGCCCGGAATCTGAGGTCATATGCCCGAGACAAAACCAAATGGGTCTCATACCCGAGTTTATCATTTTGAAATCCAAATTCAGTTCATTTAAATCAATAAAGAAATACAGACTCGTATAAGCACCGTATAAGGCCGAAACCTCAAAATACGTGCTTATACGTAACCACATACAAATGCACCCATGGCATCATCAAACAAGTAATAAAACATATAATAAACATTTATGCATGCACCAATTTAGAAAACAAGGTCCACTCACAGACAGTCCGAGCTGCCGCCTCGATTTGCGTGCCATACGGCTCCCCGAGCCGATCACCGTCACCGGGACTCCCAAACCTGTCCAAATCGTAATAGAAGGTTACTAACTACTTAATTAACCTCCTACCAAAGCCCCGTAATTTTCCTGTATTTTTAACTATTTTTAAGACCGAACCTAAACCTTCCGATGCCCCGGAACATATCGAGACGGTGTCCGATCGACTCGAAACCAGTCCCAAAATGTTCGTTACATCGAATAGATGATTTCGTATGTTGGAACCATCCCCAAAAACCCTAGCACGCGCCCACACGCGCCACTGGAAGTTGCCTGCGCGTGGGCCTCACGCGCCGCTACAGTGCCCGTCGTCCTCCTTCGATCGAACCGGTCCGACCGGGCCGGTCCGGTTTTCTCTGCAATTCCGGTCCTCCTGGACCGGCGTGACCGGTCCAAGGCCCTACACTCTTCGTTTTTCGTCCGTTTTCTTCCATTTTAATTCCTAAATTCCTATTTTCTCATTTCCAATCTATCCCAATCAACAAAATCAATCAAAACTCGCCTAAACCTATGGTTCCAAAATGAACCTCACGGTTCTGTTTTCCCCGACCACCCTCACGGCTCCCTCCGCCGTGAAGCACCCTCCAAATCCTCTTAAAATCATCCTAGCAACTCCCTAATCATCTTCTAAACATCCAAAAGCATCCCTAACATCCAAATCTAAAAATAATGGAAATTCTTGATTCCACATCCACCTCGTGGAAATAATTCGATCTCCTGACACGTGTACACTAGTACACCCACTAACCAGAATAATACTCGTCTGCAACCAGACGTACCACTAACATCCATATCGTATCGACTACGTTCGACCACGTCGAACGACAATAGTCATGCGTTCTGAATTGACACTACTTGTCAAATCTACCGTTTCGTTGACACAACCAACGAGACGGTTCCGTGCTCAACCACTAACTATCCTGACATCTACTCCCACTGGGAGTCACCAAAACTCACTAACCGATCCACGATGACACCTCCGACAAATTGTCACCACTTGACAGTCGTCAGTCGCCAACTGATATGACCCACACTCGTGGGTACACTAACCACAAGCATTTCACTCGACCTGTGTGTAACTAGACCCATCAGAAATACCATGACCCAATGCACGGTATCCAATGTCCAGTTCACGAACCCGACTAATCCAATGGTATCGGAACTAAGCCGACTACCAACACGCTCTCCAACGTACCACCGGTATCACCTATATACCGTCACTAGGCACGACAAGTCTACCTGGTATTGTACCTCGAACAACGTACAAGGTACATACAACTACCCATCAATCAGCCTACAACCACCTAGGTTGTAGCCAATCACATTTCTATAATGGAGTTCATATGTCCAATCCAGTACTAGACAATCGAAACTCCGACCCAACATCTATTTCCAAATCCGAATCCGAATCCGCAATTTCGTAAGAAATCCCGAATCCAAATCCAGAATTCATATCCATAATCATGTCCAAATTCAAATCCGAAATCATCATTCCGTAAACTAGTATTAGGAATAACCATTCCGAATCCAAATCCATAAAAGAAAATCTACAGTCAAGCTCTAGAATCAAATCCTGAATCGTCACCCAGAATCCGATTCCAAAACCCAAATCTAGAAATCCTCTTTCAAGTTCCAAAATCAAATCCTGAATCGTCATCCAGAAATCTGATTCCAAAACTCGAAGTATCGTTCACGTCTACTGAGAAGTACCAAAAACGAACCTCTCGGTTACCTGCTCAACCGATTACCACATTACCATCGATTGACTTCATAGGGAAGCCAATCCCAACATCACCACATCTAAGGCTGGCCAAAACTGACCTCGTCGGACACCTACTCAGGCGTAATATACCATATGGGATTTACCTCGAAAAGAAGTTCAGTCCCATCATCCTCAACTCCAACATCCAGGTAAGAGTGATAAACTCTCCACCTATCGGGATATCCAAATCACGATCCATATCCAACACTATGTCAACCGACCATAGACGTCACGATCGAGGATCGTCTCGCCAACCAAAGTCCTAGACCATTTCCCACATCTTAAATAGATTAGTCTACGACGAGACACGCCGAGACTGTGGGTTCTCACTGATTACCTCGTATCGATCCTTGTCATTCCACCAAGGCAAAACAAGAATGATCGAATAATCCATCCTACGTGAATGCAAACAACACTCGATGCACTCACCACGTCAGGTAACCTAACATCGTCTGCCACCAAGTAGAAAATGAGAAATCTCAGTCACCTAACTTCGATATACTCACTCCACCTGATGACCCAAGACAATCACGGGTACACCAACCAATACACGATCAGTGTACTAGTGGCAACCAACAACATCTATATCATCAACGTCATCTACCATCATCATTCATGGTAGAATCTGAGAAGTCACCCAAAATGACGTCGAAATACCCGATACCAATGCGGAAAACCCGTATTCCTCTCGTCACCTCAATCGCAAACTCCCGCGATTCCGAAGTTCCAACAAGATTGGAAACAACATACCCGGACATCAACCACGTGTCCCTTAACCACTTTAACCTTATCTGAGGTCCACTCTGGAACCACAGATACCGAACATATGCCCATCTCGTCAGAGCCACATCCCGACTCGTGACTCACCGTCATCACAATCACCCGCACCGACACCAGCACTAGCACTAGCACGAGTACCAGCACCATCACTACCACCTGTCAGCATCAGCACACAAGCATCCTCACTAGCATCAGTACTGACGCTAGCACACCGTGTGCAAAACTGACACCCTGGATCTCCGCTCATACCAAGCGACGATCGCGTACCTCTGCTCGTATAGGAGAAACTCTGTCTCCCTCGTACCTGACAACTCTGGGTACAGTCACCCTGACAACTCATGCGAGAAAAAGAAAACGTTCCCCGAACGTCCCCGATTCCCAACAAGCGTAACTACGACCACTCTCGGTAGTAGTGCCTGCTACACACTCGTGCAGACCTAACTACCAGGCACCACTATCGAGACCCCACATCCAACGGAATCACTCGCCCGTACCAAATACTCTGTATCACACTTAGGGATTCCATCGACAAGTACCAACCCTGGTAACCTGTCCAACCAAACTCTAACCAGTCGCAACTCGACTAACCCAATGTCGTCTACCAGGTCACCCGCGACCTTAGTTGCACCAAACGACAACTAAAGTACCACGACAACCAACTATGTCTAACCGATACGTACAACCCTGACTGCGAAGTGCAGTCCCAACACAAGCTGACATGACTAGACCGACTACCGAATCCAAATCCGAATAGTCGTCCAAGTCAAACCACCAGTCAACTCGCCTTCCCGAACCATACCTACCAAGGTAGGGTTCCACAATCACACCTAGAGTTCCCCAGAACCCAACTGCATAAGACAGTAAATTCCACGATCTGACCGACCCCGCGGTCTGGACATCATAAAGACGTCAATCCAATCCTACCGTCAATCCAACTCGGATTCCTCGAATCCGGTTGCTAACTGCCAACTGCAGTAAATCTATCTAACTCAACCAAATCCGATCATCCGATGATCACAATTCCCAGCTAGTCGTCGGAACCAATCCTACGACATCGTGAAAGACGATCCCAACTAACCGTCTCACGATCACCCTCCAGAATACGAACACGTTAATCCTTCCGTAGGGTCCCACACTGTCAACCTTGACAGAACTATGGCAACCCCGGCCTCAAATGCCGAACCAAGGCATGCCAATCCTACTAACTATCGTACCGGTACCTCAACATCAGGTTGACCACGAACTGTAGCCCATTGAGATATCACATCCTCGACCTGCGTACATACCCCAAAGGCTACACGGTTGCTCGAATAGAGACAACCCCGCTCTGATACCACGTTGACAGGACCCATCCCAATCCCCCCGGGATTAGTGCGGGATGACCCTGCTCCCGTCTGACACGAAGTGTCAGACAAGGGATATTTCCGACCTTTGCCCTCCCGGGCTATCAGAGTACGCCAGGATCCGGAGGAGGTATGTGATATCTCGGTCTCTGCTACAGTCCACATCCGATGTCAACCTGAAGGGCCGATGTCAACCTGAAGGGCAGTCAAAACATTAAAAACTGTGAGTGGACAAAACAAAAGTTTATAAAACATTTAATAAGGAAGACATTTGTACCCTCCACTAAAAAGCATGCATGCATTCGAAAACCATTTATCCAAAACAAACCATATGTGGGACTAAGCCCAAAGCAGATATAAACTAAGGTCGAAAGGACCACAATAAAAACGACCATACGGGCCACTGCCCAAATCCATAAAAGACTCGGCCCCAAACCATAAAGAAACCAAGTACACGAGCCACTGCTCAAATCCTGTGCACACCTGTACACACCACATATCATATATCATATATACATCACATACATATATATAAGTCACACAACCAATCCTGTCACGGTATCCAAAGCTACGCGCGTGCTACCCAGGTCTCAATCCGAGTCTTCTCAAAGTCAATATCAATGTCCGTAGACCACTGACCCTACCCGAGGTAATAGTAATCATAGCCTTCCTGAGAGTAAGGAACCCAACTGGGGGGTGACTCCACTCAGTCGGTGCTCCGTGACTACTCCGGGGTCCACCCAGGCCAACGACCCTCCCCGGAGGAGATAATAGAAGTAAAGGAAGGTAGACGAACATATATATACATAACATAAACATTCATGACCGGTTCCCCTGAACCGTCATGATCCATAATATCCATAATCAGGTAACATGCCGGTTCCCATAAACCGTCATGTACCGTAATAACATAACCAGGTAACATGCCGGTTCCCATAAACTGTCATGTACCGTAATAACCAACAAGGGTTCATGCCGGTTCCCATAAACCGTCATGAACCATAATACCATAACAAGGGTTCATGCCGGTTCCCATAAACCGTCATGAACCTGGGAATCCATTTAAGGTTCCCTGACCTGAAATCAAAACCGTAAAGTGACTGGGTCTCGTACCCGAACATAGGACACCAACTGGGCACCGTGCCCGGAATCTGAGGTCATATGCCCGAGACAAAACCAAATGGGTCTCATACCCGAGTTTATCATTTTGAAATCCAAATTCAGTTCATTTAAATCAATAAAGAAATACAGACCCGTATAAGCACCGTATAAGGCCGAAACCTCAAAATACGTGCTTATACGTAACCACATACAAATGCACCCATGGCATCATAAAACAAGTAATAAAACATATTATAAACATTTATGCATGCACCAATTTAGAAAACAAGGTCCATTCACAGACCGTCCGAGCTGCCGCCTCGATTTGCGTGCCATACGGCTCCCCGAGCCGATCACCGTCATCGGGACTCCCAAACCTGTCCAAATCGTAATAGAAGGTTACTAACTACTTAATTAACCTCCTACCAAAGCCCCGTAATTTTCCTGTATTTTTAACTATTTTTAAGACCGAACCTAAACCTTCCGATGCCCCGGAACATATCGAGACGGTGTCCGATCGACTCGAAACCAGTCCCAAAATGTTCGTTACATCGAATAGATGATTTCGTATGTTGGAACCATCCCCAAAAACCCTAGCACGCGCCCACACGCGCCACTGGAAGTTGCCTGCGCGTGGGCCTCACGCGCCGCTACAGTGCCCGTCGTCCTCCTTCGATCGAACCGGTCCGACCGGGCCGGTCCAGTTTTCTCTGCAATTCCGGTCTGCCTGGACCGGCGTGACCGGTCCAAGGCCCTACACTCTTCGTTTTTCGTCCGTTTTCTTCCATTTTAATTCCTAAATTCCTATTTTCTCATTTCCAATCTATCCCAATCAACAAAATCAATCAAAACTCGCCTAAACCTATGGTTCCAAAATGAACCTCACGGTTCTGTTTTCCCCGACCACCCTCACGGCTCCCTCCGCCGTGAAGCACCCTCCAAATCCTCTTAAAATCATCCTAGCAACTCCCTAATCATCTTCTAAACATCCAAAAGCATCCCTAACATCCAAATCTAAAAATAATGGAAATTGAACATAACCGAGAAAATGGCTCACCTTGCACCTCGGCCGTCCACGGCGGTTGCTGCCCGGCCAGCCACCACCACTGCTTGTCCTCACTCCTCCTCTTGGTCTCTCTGTTCTGGTCAAAAGGGGAAGGATGGTTAGATTGGGCTTGGGTGTTCGATCGGGTTTGTGGGGAAGGAAGAAAAATTGATCGATGAAGATGGATGGAAGATGCATGAATGGAGGAATGGTGGCCAGTGGATGGGTGACACTTGTCACTCATCCATTGGGCCTCCAGTAAATATCTGGGCCCACTAGAGACAAACCGCACTTTTTGTTTCGTAAAACGTGCCGTCGTGAATAGTAACCAGGAACTTTCGTGAACCGTAACTTCGCCGTCGAACGTCCGAATTCGACGTGCCGCCTGTCTACGGATTCGTATCGTCCTTATCTACGTAATGGTCTTCGGCCCTCGGCCATCGGACCTCCCGGTCAAAAAGTCAACTTTTGGCCTCCTATTCACCCAAATTACCAAAATGCCCCTAAACTTCCGAACGTCATAACTTCTTCCTCGAACGTCGGAATTGAACGTGCCACCTGTCTATGAACTCGTGACGTCACGAACTACGTCACGGTCATCAGTCAAAGTCCATTTGACTGCCCGATTAAAAAGTCAACGTTTTGCCACCATCAGGGGCAAAACGGTCATTTCGCACCGTTCGTCCGATTTCGCTCTACTAATCACGGATTAGCCTCACTAAGCGTGATTAAAAACTAATCTAATCTAGGAGTTTGGGACGGGTTGTTACATTTATGTTAAAAAAAGAAGAAGATAGAGTTAGATGATAATTGAATGAGCATTGAGGGAGACTGAGGCGGAGCAATGGAGGATACAAGAGTCAAGAGGGAGAGGGAGCGGAAGAGGTTCAAACGGTCAGAATTCTGAAACCAAGAAAAAGGCGCATGCTTCAATGTTCCAATTCAATGTTCAAGGTTAAATATCAATTTCAAATTCTCAATTTTTCTAATCTCATTCAAACTCCCAAACTCTAATCTCAAGTTCTTAACAATTGGTTTTTCCAATCAAACCCTAATATCTTTGTTCTTTTTATCTCTCTCTTTTTACACTATCACGAGCTCGGTGCTCACCATATTTGTGTAACTTGTAGGGGCTGTGCTGCTCTGGGAGTCTGGGGAAGAGGGGAAGATTGCTCATTTGTAAATTTGGGATAGGTCATAGGGAACAATGGAACAATGAAGAGAAGGAGTGGTCGAGTGGAGATTGTGGAGTGGGTATGCTACTGACCGGACCCATCCCAATCCCCCCGGGATTAGTGTGGGATGACCCTGCTCCCGTCTGACACGAAGTGTCAGACAAGGGATATTTCCGACCTTTGCCCTCTCGGGCTATCAAAGTACGCCAGGATCCGGAGGAGGTATATGATATCTCGGTCTCTGCTACAGTCCACATCCGATGTCAACCTGAAAGGCAGTCAAAACATTAAAAACTGTGAGTGGACAAAACAAAAGTTTATTAAAACATTGCCATAAAGACATTTGTACCCTTCACTAAAAAGCATGCATACATTCGAAAACTATTTAACCAAATGGACCACATGTGGGAACTAAGCCCAAATCAGAAATAAACCAAGGTCGAAAGGACCACAATGAAATCGACCATACGGGCCACCGCCCAAATCCATAAGAAAACCAACAAGAGACTCAGCCCAAAACCATAACCATACTAAAACCAAGTACACGAGCCACTGCTCAAATCCTCTGCACACTTGTGCACACCACATATCAAATCCATATATCATATCATATATCATATATACATATAAGTCACACAACTAATCCTGTCACGGTATCCAAAGCTACGCGCGTGCTACCCGGGTCTCAATCCGAGTCTTCTCAAAGTCAAGGTCAATGTCCGCAGACCACTGATCCTACTCGAGGTAATAGTAACCATAGCCTTCCTGAGAGTAAGGAACCCAACTGGGGGGTGACTCCACTCAGTCGGTGCTTCGTGACTACTCCGGGGTCCACCCAGGCCAACGACCCTCCCCGAAGGAGATAATAGAAGTAAAGGAAGGTATATGAGCATATATATACATAACACAATATCCATGCCCGGTTCCCCTGAATCGTCATGATCCATAATATCCATAAGCAAGTTAACATGTCGGTTCCCATAAACCGTCATGTACCGTAATAACATAACTAGGGTAACATGCCGATTCCCATAAACCGTCATGTACCATAATAACATAACCGAGGTAACATGCCTGTTCCCATAAACCGTCATGTACCGTAATAACATAACCAGGGTTCATGCCGATCCCCATAATCCGTCATGAACCACGATACCATCACAAGGGTTCACGCTGGTTCCTATAAACTGTCATGAACCGGGAAATCCATTTAAGGTTCCCTGACCTGAAATCAAAATCGTAAAGTAACCTAGGTCTCGTGCCCGAACATAGGACATCAGCTGGGCACCGTGCCCGATATCTGAGGTCATATGCCCGAGACAAAACCAAATGGGTCTCATACCCGAGTTTATCCTTTTGAAATCCAAATCCAATTCATTAAAACCAATAAGGAAATACCGACCCGTATAAGCACCGAATAAGGCCGAAACCTCGAAATACGTGCTTATACGTAACCACATACAAATGCACCCATGGCGTTATCAAACATGTATTAAAACATATAATAAACATTTATGCATGCACCAATTTAGAAAACCAAGGTCCACTCACAGACCGTCCGAGCTACCGCCTCGATTTGCGTGCCATAGGCTCTCCCGAGCCGATCACTGTCACCGGGACCCCCAAACCTGTCCAAATTCATTTAGAGGGTTACTAATAGCCTCATTAACCTCTCATTGAAGTCCCATAATTTTCCCGATTGCACCCAGGGCTGCTCAGCCCTTCACCGCCGTCCGAACCGCCCTCTACACCTTCCTACAACCTCAATAAACTCATCCTAATCATCCAATACCGTCCATGATGTCAAAATCAAATTAAAGGGGAAAATGGGCCTTACCGAGCTCTCAGGTTTTCTCTTGGCCTCCACCGTCGTTCATGGCAGTTCTAGCCGTCCAACAACCCTCCTCAGCTCCCTCAGTCTCTCTCTCACTCTCTGGTCTCAGCCATGGTCGAATGGGAAGGGTTGGGTTGCACAGGGGAGAGGAATGGTGAGATCGGGTGGGTTTGGGTTTGAAATGGAGAATGATCGATGAAGGGATGATATGCATGAATGGGAATTAAGGGCCAGTGGATGGGCGACACTTGTCACTCATCCATTGGACAATAACTAAATATTTGGGCCCACTAGAGTCCAAAAGTTAACCCGTTTCGTAATTCGTGCAATAGTGCACTTGAACTTCCGTGAACCGTAACTTCGCCATCGAAAGTCTGAATTCGACGTGCCGCTTGTCTATGAATTCGTATCGTCCTTATCTACGTAATAGTCCTCGGTCCTCTGCCATCGGACCTCCTGGTCAAAAAGTCAACATTTGCCCCTTTTTAACCAAAATTACCAAAATGCCCTTTAACTTCCGAACGTCATAACTTCCTCCTCGAACGTCGGAATTGAACGTGCCACCTGTCTATGAACTCGTGACATCACGAACTACGTCACGGTCATCGGTCAAAGTCCATTTGACCGTTCGAACGAAAAATCAACGTTTTGCCATGACTAGGGGCAAAACAGTCATTTTGCATCGTTGGTCCGATTTTGCCTAACTAATCACCGATTAACCTCACTAATCGTGATTAGTCATTAATCTAATCTAGAAATTCGGGACGGGTTGTTACAGCTACCATATTGTCAATTTCTCAATTTGTGCAAAATGTGCAATTGAATTCTCCATAATTTGTCAATTTCTTTATTAGCAGTTGGGTAAAAATGGGGAAACTTTATTTTCAATTTTTCAACCACGGACCACCCATCTAGTGCTCAGTAATTATCAATTTATCATGATAATTGATAAATGTTTAGGTAGTTGTAGCTACGGCTAGAGATGTCTATGGACAATCGAAATTGATTATCAGACTTCACTAATTTCTACAGCTAGAGCTGTAGCTACCCACCATTTTTGTTTGTGGCTGATTTGTAACTAGAACAATTGAAATTACAAAAATTAGAGGAAAGTTTTGAATAAGTTTTACGGAAGCCATAAAGTAAGATATTATTATAAAGAGGAACATGTCAATTTATTTGAAGCATACAATTGATTTCACAGAAAAAACAAAACAGAAGCTTGCTTTTCTTTGATGTAGCTAATAGACTAACCTGTTTGTCTTCATTCTTCACTTCTGTGTTGTATTTCTTTACATGTGCTTTGTGATATTAACAAGCAATCAGTAAGGTGAAATCAATGAATTTGGATTTGGTTTGATGCATATAAGAAACTGCTTTGAGATTCTAAGGTGAAATCAATTTTCTCAAAAACCCATTATAAAGTCCTATCATGGGAAGCAAAGTAGAAATATCATGAGAAAATTGATTTTCTCCACCCATTATCAATTTTCTCAATTTTCTCTCTTTCTTTCTTTCTTCATGCTTATGCTTGATTTGGTTTGATGCATATAAGCAACTGCTCTGGTCTTTCTTCATGCTTCTGCTTGCTTATTCAAAATAGATAATATAATGCTCTTTAACTAACATTTAGTCTTTTACTAGATAGGATCCCTATTGCGTATTTACATTAATCTTTATTGCAATTAAAGAAAAATGTGAAGCAAAAGTTGAAGGCTTATTTAGCTAGTGTTGTTTTTCCCCTGCTGATTACATTTTAGTCTGGTATGGAGCTCTTCATTGAAGACCATTCTTGTTTTGAATATGAAAGTTTGTATAGAGTTGCAGATTGTTTACTAATTTCACCAAAGAAGTATAAGATTTTTTTTTTTAAAAAAAACTGAATGTAATGTGTTGAACATAAGATACTATTTTTCCTTTGTTTGGAGTTTTGTCGCAATAGGTTTTCCCCTAACAAAGGTTTTAACGAGGCCTCTTAATATAAATATAATATAATTAATTTATAAAATATACATTTTTAATAATTATGTGAATTAAGAGCCCATTTTTTTATTTTTTCCCTAAATTTTTAAATGTTTGGACCGTCTCTGATACTACTATATTACAAGAATAGACCATAATAAGCACGGAAATTAGTAATGTATTACTATGTAGCTAGTAATAATAAAATCTCATCCCATAATTTAAATTTCGTTATTTGAAATTATAATAATAAATTTCGTTATTTGAAATTATAATAATAAATTTCATATTTCCTCCCCCCCCCCCCCCGGGGCTCCTTCAAATACACTTCTTTAATGGTAATGCGTCGTAGTGAAAGAGGCCCTACAGATATTGCCACCAAAAAAAAAAAAGAGGCCCTACAGATTTTAGAGATCAGCAGGACGACGTCTCTTACAAGTGATAGCTCCTATCGCTCCACCCCAGGAACCATCCTTCTCCTTGTCCTCACTCTCCACCTCCGCACCTCCGGTCTCTCGCCTTGTCTTCTTTCGTTCTTTAATATCGGAATAAAAAAAAAAGGGACGATTTTCCTTCCCACTTCCCACCGCCTTTAATACTCTCTGTCTACTTCTAATCACCGCTTATTAGAAAGGGTAGCAAAGCTTAAAGCTATCAGCATTTCGTTAGCATTATTTCCCGTGAAAGTGATAGAGAAAAACACCAAGAAAGCTTGATTCGAGAGCGTTTCATTTCTCAATCGATCGATCTGTTTGCTGCGAGGCATTGCTGTATGTCAGTGGAAAACTACTCCAGTGACAGTTACTACGGTGGATACGGTGAGCTCGATAACCCTTCGCAATGGCCACAACTCAGGAAAAAGCGACGCCTTGTTGCCTTGAGCCTACTGCACCCGCTAAATCTTCTACTCTCCAGCTTCGCAAGGCCTCTGACCCGATTCGCGATTGGACCGTTTCCGGCCACGATCCGGCGGAGGATCCGATCCGTAACAGAGCGTCCGTACCGACCTTGATCCGACCACTTGACTCCCTTCCTCCTCCATCTGTTAACACCACTGCCACCAAAGGTAGCTACAAAATGCTTATTTAATAATCACTGCTTTGTTTCCATTTGTTTTTGGTAATAAAAATGATCTTGATTTTAAGACAATGAAATGAATATCTTTTTATTGTTTGGTTGCTCAGAAAATGAAGGAAGATATTATCTGCTTTTGTGTTTAGTTGTTGTGGTTGGTCTTATCAATTTACCTTTCCAGTCTTCTGGGGTCCAAAATCTTACACGGAAGAAAAATATCCCTTTTCCCTATTTTTCTGTCTTTTTTCTTCCAGCTGTTTCAACTTGCCTAAAAAAATTTACTTTCAGATTAAACTGGTCCATGCTTACTCCATTTTGTTGAAGGAGAAATGAACCAAGATTTTTCTTTCGAGTTTTTCAAAATTGAATGCTACCGATTTAAGCAGGCTTTTTCCTTCTTAAAAGCCTGAGCGTTTGGGTGGCATTGGTTGTTGATATCTTTCTTATAATTCTCGTTATTTGTTCACATAGGCATCCCAGTCATGTTGAGAGCTCAAACCAGGCATCCTCTGGAGCCATTGTCTGCTGCTGAAATCTCAGTGGCGGTGGCCACTGTCAGGGCAGCTGGAGCAACCCCTGAGGTAAATTACATTTCGATTATGGTGAATGTTTTAGATTAAAATATGGGTTGGTTTCCTTTTTCAGGACTGGGTTAGAGATGATTGATTCATGGGCTCATTTAAGGATTATGATTCATGGGCTCATTTAAGGATTATAAGAGTTGGTTTCATCTTCGTTCAGGTGAGGGATAGCATGCGCTTTGTCGAAGTGGCTTTGGTAGAACCAGATAAACATGTTGTTGCACTAGCAGATGCATATTTCTTCCCTCCTTTCCAGCCATCATTGCTTCCCAGAACTAAAGGTGGTCCTATGATTCCTAGTAAGCTTCCTCCGAGGCAAGCGAGACTTGTGGTTTATAACAAAAAGTCAAATGAGACTAGTGTCTGGGTTGTTGAACTATCAGAAGTCCATGCAGCAACTCGAGGTGGTCACCATAGGGGTAAAGTCATTTCGGCCAAAGTTGTTCCAGATGTTCAGCCTCCCATGGTATATCCAGCCTGTTAAGAATTATTGTTTATGCAAGTGTTTTCCATTACTTAAAAAGAGAATATCATCATTGTTACTGAAAATGCAGGATGCTATGGAATATGCGGAATGTGAAGCTGTTGTGAAGGATTTTCCTCCATTTCGGGAAGCAATGAAGAAAAGGGGTATTGAGGATATGGACCTTGTGATGGTGGATCCCTGGTCAGTTTCTAAATTTAAATTTTTTCTAATATGTACCCTGCAAGAATTTGATCTCACTTTATATTTACCTCTGTGTAATGTGAGTGTGACTCTTCTTAACAGGTGTGCTGGATACCACAGTGATGTTGATGCTCCTAGTCGCAGGCTTGCTAAACCACTTCTCTTCTGTAGAACTGAGAGTGATTGCCCTATGGAAAATGGTTATGCTCGTCCAGTTGAAGGGATTCATGTACTTGTTGATATGCAAAATATGGTGGTTCTTGAATTTGAAGACCGTAAACTTGTTCCCCTGCCTCCTGCTGATCCATTGAGAAATTATACTCCTGGTGAAACACGAGGAGGTGTTGATCGAAGTGATGTGAAACCCCTACAGATAATTCAGCCTGAAGGACCAAGCTTTCGAGTTAACGGACACTTTGTTGAATGGCAGAAGGTACTTGCTTATTTTGTGGAACTACACCATTGGATTTCTCAGATCAGTATGTCATATTGGTTCTTGTTCTCTTTTTCTTTCTGGTTTGCAGTGGAATTTCCGTATTGGTTTTACCTCCAAGGAAGGTTTGGTTATCTATTCTGTCGCGTATATTGACGGTAGTCGAGGCCGGAGGCCTGTGGCCCACAGGCTAAGTTTTGTTGAGATGGTAGTTCCTTACGGAGATCCAAATGATCCACATTACCGGAAGAATGCATTTGATGCTGGGGAAGATGGGCTGGGAAAAAATGCACATTCACTTAAGAAAGTCAGGATACTTTTTCTCCATGTCATTTCCCATTTCCCCCATCTGTCTATGTTGGATTTTGTACACTTCTTGACAATCTTCTTGTTGCAGGGTTGTGATTGTTTAGGCTATATCAAGTACTTTGATGCAAACTTTACAAATTTCACTGGCGGTGTTGAAACGATTGAGAATTGTGTTTGCTTGCATGAGGAGGATCATGGAATCTTATGGAAGCATCAGGATTGGAGAACAGGCTTAGCAGAAGTTCGACGATCTAGAAGGCTTACAGTTTCTTTTATTTGCACTGTCGCTAACTATGAGTACGGATTTTACTGGCACTTTTATCAGGCAAGCTATCCTCTGCTTTGGTTTCTTGGTTGATGTCAATTGCTTGTATTACCTTAATTAGGAGAATCACCTGTGTCAGCATGTTCACCAATACTACTTATAAGTTACAGATGCCGAGTACTGTGATAGGCTGGGCCACCATCTTGATGGTAGCATTTGGGTGCCCTTACCATAATAAGCATCTGTGTGCTTCTAATCCATTTGGCCTACCCTGATCCCTTTCTCTTGGTAGCTTTTGTTGTTTTAATTGAGCACCTAAAGTGACAGTGATGCTTATCAACTTTCTTTTGTAGGATGGACATATTGAAGCTGAGGTGAAACTTACAGGAATTCTAAGCTTAGGTGCACTGCAACCTGGAGAAACTCGGAAGTATGGTACAACTATTGCACCTGGACTATATGCACCTGTGCATCAACAATTTTTTGTAGCTCGTATGGACATGGCAGTTGATAGTAAGCCTGGAGAAACTTTCAATCAGGTCCATACATGTATTCTTGGGATCTTTTCATTGATATGCTTCGGTATTTTGTTATGTAGGTTTAGAATCTACCAATATATATATTTATTAAATTAGCATCCAAGTTCCTTTTCACTATCAAGTCAAATCTTTAGCAAGAAATATGGATAGCCACTGAAAGTGATTTGAACGACCAAGTAGCCTTGTCTTTCTGTAATTTCAATTCCAATGTTTGCTCTCTTAATACTTCTGTAATAAACATTCTTCATTCATGTCCTGTATTGTGTCGATCTTTAAGTGTTTTATGGGTCAATTGATTAAATGGCTCAATAGTCAGTAGAGCTGGGCCAGGAGCTTCCCTTGGGTGTTGAGTTGGTAGTAAGCTTAGCGAAACTTTCAATCAGGTCCATACATGTATTCTTGGGATATTTTCATTGAGTTGGTAGAATCTACCAATATATATATATTTATTACAGTAACATTATTACAGTAACATCCAAGTTCCTTTTCACTATCAAGTCAAATCTTTAGCAAGAAATATGGATAGCCATTGAAAGTGATTTGAACGACCAAGTAGCCTTGTCTTTCTGTGATTTCAATTCCAATGTTTGCTCTCTTAGTACTTCTGTAATAAACATTGGCATTCTTGTCCTGCACTGTGTCGATCCTCAAGTGTTTTATGGGTCAATTGATTAAATGGCTCAATAGTCAATAGAGCTGGGCCAGGAGATTCCCTTGGGTGTTGAGGTTTCCTTACTTTGTATCAACATTGCCTCATCATAGAGTAGTTGTGGAAAAAATCAGCTGATGCTTGTGTAGATCTGGAGGTTATTCCTGGCCCCACAATATAGGACTAGGAGCCTATATGAACCTATATGAAGTTCTTGGGATAAATATTTTTGAAGGGGTTGAAAAATTGGAATGAAAACCGTTAAGAGTAGATAACCTGTTCCCGGTGTCTTTGTTTCTATTGCATTCGATTTTGATGCTTGGTTTGTATGTTATCCTATGGCTGTAATGTTCCAGGGTTTGTTGAAATGGATAACGATGCGTTAGTAAATGTTCAAAATATACAGTCTTTTGTATTGTTCATTTTTCAAAATTTCATATTAGGATTATACTTATTGTAGGGCTCACCAAATTATGGCCTTGGAGTCGATCTCTCTCTTTCGTTTTGCTCCTTGAATGTATTGTTAACTGTAGCCCCATTTCTTGCTATTTTGCTTTCTAAATTTTCCTCAGGTGGTTGAAGTGAATGTTAAAGTTGAAGAGCCAGGAAAGAATAATGTTCACAACAATGCCTTCTATGCTGAGGAGGAACTGCTGAAATCAGAGCTGCAAGCAATGCGTGATTGTAATCCTTTATCTGCTCGCCATTGGATTGTAAGATAACACCCTTTATTGCTCTGGAATGATTGTTTTTTTTCTCTTCTGTACAATTTAAGCGAGTTTGTTGATTGCTTGAACGCCACTGGATCTTTCCTTATTTCAGGTCCGAAACACGAGAAATGTCAACCGGACTGGGCAGCTAACAGGTTACAAGCTAGTGCCTGGTTCAAATTGTTTGCCTTTAGCTGGTTCGGAGGCAAAATTCCTGAGAAGAGCTGCATTTTTGAAGCATAATCTTTGGGTCACATCTTATGCACGTGATGAAATGTATCCTGGAGGAGAATTTCCTAATCAAAATCCACGCATTGGGGAGGGACTGGCCACTTGGGTTAAGCAAAATCGATCGCTGGAAGAAGCTGACATTGTTCTTTGGTGAGTGGACCTTTATTTCTCTATAAAATTATGTTAATGTGCATATACAAGTTTTTTGTTTTGCTGGTGGTATATGTGTATGCATCCTACACTGAAAGGGGGGGAAATATTACCAAGGCTGACGGCAATAGTCCTAATTTTTAGCCGAAATAAGAAAATAGAACAATGTGGATCAAATGGGCCTCATACCACGTTTGGAAATTGGGAGAGGGTCTCCGTAGGCTAAGTGAAATTGAACAAAGTGGATCAAGAGTTCCGTTGGGAAATGATAGTCCCATCTATCTGTTTTATATGTTGGTGTAGGTTCAGATGCAAGATCTGATAAATGATCAATTATTGCAGGTATGTATTCGGAGTGACACACATTCCTCGACTAGAAGACTGGCCGGTCATGCCTGTGGAAAGGATTGGATTCACACTCATGGTATATAATTTATTTGTTTTTGTTGAATTTCTGCAGATGATCCTCGACTCCAAAATTTCTGACCATATTATTAACCTATTGCTAGCTAAACATGTGAATTTTAACTAAGTAGTTTCATTTCATGGGATCAAAGGCTTCTCTCTTTACAAACAATGTCACTAGGAATATGCATCTCTGATATACTGTACTATTTGTAATGCAGCCTCACGGGTTCTTTAACTGCTCAACGGCGGTGGATGTCCCTCCAAATACATGCGATTTGGACCTCAAGGACAACGGGATGGCTGCAAAACCTCAAAATGGGATACTCGCAAAGCTCTAAAGCTACGGAGCAGGAATCATATGGTATCCTTATTCAATGACTATCGTCATCTTGGTTGTCAATGCACTGTTTGAAATTTGAATGTTATGTGCCTTAATTTTGAAACTGCAATTGTAATAAAACATGCATGGTGGCTGAAATGTCTGTCCAATCCAACTCATTGGTGGCCGAACAGAGGCTTTGGTCATAGCATGACATGCAGGTCCTTTGGGCATCCAGAAGACACTGCATCAGCTTCTCTTGTTTCCTTTCATTATAATCTCTGCATTTTAAACAATGTAATTTTATTATTATAAAATTCTTCCAGGAGGTCTAATGATTCTCTCATCTTAATCTCGAATTTCTTTCTTAATAATCTCAATTGTCAAGTGTCAAGCCTTGTGGGGGACCCTTTTTTGTCAATTATAAAGGTCAATTTTTCTAGACAGCGACAGCAGTCATTGTAAACTCGATTTTGTACTTACGATTTTACTAACACAAAAAATTCTGCTTTTTACAAGAACGGCGACCAGAACTTTTGTTCAAAATTCTTGCCCATTATTATATAGAATCATATCATTATCACCTAATTCATTCAGTCATATGCTATTATTAATAGTGAATAGGTGAATATATAAAAATACGGGGTGGATCAATGGTCCTGTTGTAAATATATTAAAGTGTATGTCTATTTCTATGTAAGGACGTTTTCGTCTATATATTGTAACTTAATTCTAGTCCTATATAAAAGGGTTTTAATTGAATGAATGAGATGATTCTGATCGTGTTCACAATACGTTATTAGCACAACACTTCCTCTCTTCGATTCACAGGAGATGAGCAACATTTTTTTTTTATGTTTTTACCACCATGTTCAGGATGATAATTTCATCTTCAATCATGGGCAATGGCTGCAGAGGTTAAGGATTTAGGGCACTTTGTCTCCAATATTCGAATCACACAGAGAGTGTCCCAAAATTCAAAAAGAATCCCAAAAGGCTCCTCGCCCAAAATCCTAGATGAAACTTACCCATTGCCCATCAAATTGGAACTTGGAATCACCAAATCCACATTCGATTTATAGAAAAGGCCTTCGATTGGACTCTGCAGAAGATCACCCGCGCGACGACTGGACGACGCTAGGCTTTTGATCTTTGATTAACGAACTGGGTGACTATCTCGTGAGTCACGATCACAGCTTTCGACGAGGACAGTGGGGCCGAAGTAGGCGATGGACTAAGGAACAAATCAAAATGATGAAGATGGCTCATCTCGCACAGAAGCCCAGTGAAGCACTCCCTGAAAGAGTGGGACGTTGGCGTTTGGAGGCGAGAAGAAATCGACAAAACCTTGCAATCTCGTCATCGATCATCGGTCTCGAGATCTCATCGTCAGGGATAGTGCGATTTGGTGCGAGATGGTGGATTCCCCGTCGTTGATGCGCGACCACTCTGGAACCACCGAGAAAAGAATTTGATTTTCTTTCTCTAATTTCGGATTTGGATTCTCCCAAAATCTTGAAGAATGGATTAACCTTACTCCATGGTTGTCGAAGGTGAAGTGATCGACAATCTTCGGTGGGCAGTGAACGAAGACCTGAGGTTTCTTTGGTAGGCGGTGATGGACAATCTTCGATGGGGCATCATCGAGGCCATCGAGTTCTTTTGGTGGAGCATGACCGAAGACGACTGAAGGCTTCAGGTCTATTCGGTTTAGAAGGATCGAAATCAGGTATGTCCCTGTTTAATTCATTGCCCGATCTGATGATGCATGATGACAAGTTGATGGCATAATGCTATGGTTATGATGATGACTATGATGATAGTATGATATTATGTATGCTATATATACATATCATAATTAGATATGATGACATACACAATGCTATAACCATGATATATGATATACATGATGAGCTAGCTAATGGTGACATGGATATGATATATGATGATGTGATAATATGATGATGATGATGATGGTATGATGATAATGATATATGATATACATATGATGATATACATGATGCATATGACGCTATATGATATACATACAATGGTATGATATGATGAGGAGGATGATGATGATATGCTATGATTTGATGATTATGATTTTGATTTTGATGATGGTATAAATTAAATGATAATATGATATTAAATGACATGATGCATATGATGATTGATGTTGATGGATATTGAATGATGGAAATTTGGTATGCATAATGATTGCCCATGATCATGCGTGATGATCATCATTGACCTTTACCTTACGACATGCCCGGAAATGACAAATGATCGCAGGCTCCAAAGCCCAAAGAAAAAAAATTCAATATGAAATGGCCCAAATGACTGCAGGCCACAATAATCCATAGTAAAAGTTGAACGGAACCAAATATTTTGTTTTATCTTAAATATAAGAAAAAGGCCCGTTTGCAAGGCCCAGCAGGCTGGAAAAAAAAAGGCAGGCCTAGAAGGCCCATATTTTCGAACAGGCCCAAGAGGCCACATGTCACAATTGATACAAAAACCAGCAAGCCAAGCTTGAAAAGGGAAGCCCAGAAGGCCCATATTTTAGCTTGACCCAAAAGACCTAAAGGTGCCTAAAGTGCAGCTTAGAAGGCCCATGCTTGACCTGTAGTTCAGCGTTAGCCCACGTCCGAGCACTTAGGCTTGGCCCAAAAAAAAATAGGAATTCGTTTGCATTTATTGGGCTTTGTACTACACAACTATATGACTATTTGTACTATTTAATACATAAGTATTTTTCCATTCATTATTAATACCAGAAGTATGTTTAATCAAATCATATAATGCCAAAAGCATTAATTTAAATTGTTTTCATATCATATATTTAAATCTTATGCCAGAAGCATTTGTTTAATGTATACTTTCTTTTATGCCTGAAGTATTTATTCAAATAGTTATTAAATTTTTATTTAGTGTTAATTCATTGCTTAAATGTTTACATAAATTCCAAGTATTTATTTAGTACTTATTTAAGAATCATATGTATTTTAATGAATTAGACGTTCATAAATGAGTACTAAAGCAAACTAGTAGTTCATATTAAACATTGAATTCATAAATTCGGCAATGTTGAAAAAAAGGGAACTTGAAGTTTCCTCCATAAATTCTTCAAACATAATGATCATCGTAATATCTTGCCCGAAGCAAGAAATGAATGACACATCATTCATTCTAAGGATTTCAAATCCACGCATGAATATAATTCGAAATTGTGTTTTTTCGCTCGAATATGATTTAATTCAATTCAAACACTTATTCTCATGCATATGACCAATTGAATTAAATCTATAAATATGTATATTTTGTGGGGACATTTATTGTCTAGCTGGTAATGATATACTCTGAGAGATATGACAAAAGAACATTGTAGAATGATACTGAATTACCATCAATAAGATTTTTATTCTCCAAGTTCCAGAAGAACATTGTCGAGATTTACGGATATTCGAGCCAACCGTTATCACATTGAAACCACTAATGACAAGCAAGTGGAATACCTTTGCATCACCTCCAATGAGTATGACCAGGAGCATACACTGGAGAAACTAGCCAGAAGCTAGCCAAGAGTTAGCTAGAAGCTAACTAGTACGAGCAATTGCTCATTATATTGTATGACCGATTGTGACAGGACCCTTCCCAAATCCCTCGGGATTAACGTGAGACGTGCTTGCTCCCGTCTGACACGAAGTGTCAGACAAGGGATAATTCCATCCTTAGTCCAACCAGGACTACCAGAGAGCGCCAGGATTTGGAGGAGGAGTGTGATGTCTCGGTCTCTACTACAGCCCGCATCTGCGATGCACCTGAAGGGCATTCAAAACACCAAAAGTCGTGAGTGTACAAAACAAATATTTTAATAAAAACATTTCACAAAAAGACATTTATACCCTTCATTGAAAACATGCATGCATTCGAAAACCATTTATCAAACATTCACATAATCATTAGGGCCTTGGCCCAAAACCTTAAATCAAGTACATAGGAACTCAGCCCAAAACCAATCATGCGGGACTCTGCCCAAATCAACACACGTGGGTCTCAGCCAAAAACCATTCTCAGTGAAATACCAAAACAAAGAACAAGGGGTCTCCGCCCCCAAATCACTTTCCGTAAAACCTCATACATATAAACATACGTATAAGCCATCCTCGGCACTTCCGAGAGGATGCCAACTCGGGGCACACAACCCCTAGGTAACACATCCCCGATATATGTCACGATTCATCTATATATAAATGTGCACACTACTCGGGGTCTCACACCGAGTCTACCCCCAGGAATTCTCCATCTGGGAGGCTTTATCCATCATCTAGGACTACCCGCAGGAATTCTCCATCTGGGAGGCTCTGTCCACATCCAAGATCTACGACGTCTGGATGGCTGTCTTCAGACCCAGTCCGAGACCATATCATAACTCCCACTCCTGGAATGTGCTCCCTATGGGGATACTCATTCCGAGTAGTGGATCGTGACTTTCCAGGTCGACGTCTGGAGAAGACCAATCAACTCATATGGAGGGTATATACATTTCAAATAATTTCCTTTCTCAACTGAGTCTCATACCCGAATCTCAACAGGATTCCTCGAATCCGATTCAAATCCATTTTCACAGGCCTCGGCCTAAATCCACAGTTCAACAGGGTCTCATGCCCGAATTCTCATTTCGTAAACCAAACTGAGACTTAAGCCCAATTTCACAATCAACTGGGCCTCTAGCACGATATCACAACTAACGGGCCTCAAGCCCGAAACCAGGACTCAACGGGGCTTCGAGCCCGATTTCACAATCAACAGGGCCTCAAGCCCGATTTCACAATCAAAGGGGCCTCAAGCCTGATATTATGACCAACTGGGCCTCAAGCTCGAATTCGTTAATCAACGGGGCCCTCGGCTCGACCGTATAACTCAAATGGGCCTGCATCACGATTTCTCGTCAAATCAAATGGACTCCAAGTTCGAGGGTTTCCAATGAAATGGGTCTCATGACCGATTTCATATTTCTAAATCCAAAACTCATTCATTAAACCCTCACAGAAAACATAGCACGTATAAGCATCATATAAAATCGAAAATTTCAAAATACGTGCAATTACGTAAATACTAACTACCACAAAAAAACACACTCATGGCGTCACAAAACATGTATTTTAAAGCATATAAAACATTTATGCATGCATCAATTTCGAAAGAAAGGTACACTCACAGACCGTCTGAAGTTGCATCTCGATATGCGCGCCATAAGCCTCTCCCGTGCCAATCGTCACCTCTGGGGTTCCCGAGCCTGTCAAAATTAATTTAGAGGGTTACTAACTACTTAAATAACCCCTCACTAAAGCCCCGTAATTTTTCAGAATTTTTAACTATTTTTAAAGTCGATCCTAAACCTTCGGACATCCCGAACTATATCGAAACGACGTCCGATCGACACGAAACTAGTCCCAAAATGTTCTTTACATTGAATAGATGATTTCATATGTTGGAAGTTTCCCCAAACTCTCCCCCACGCGCCTGCACGTGCGGCATGAAGTGGCTGCACGTGGGAGCCACGCGCCAGCTACAGTGCATCCCTGTCCTTCGGCTAGGCCGGTCCGGTTTGTTCTGCACTTCTGGTCCGTCTGGACCGGCATGACCTGTCCAAGGCTATTCCCTCTTCATTTTTCATCCTTTTTCTTCCTAATCAATCTAAACTTCTTAATTTGTTCATAGAAACCTGTTTGTGCAAGGGTTCATTTTCCTCGTCACAGTTCGAGTTTCCCAGATTTTCCCCAGGGCTTCCTCAGCCACTAACCACCACCAAAACCTTCCTAAAACCTCCCTAGCAACCCAATAAACCCATTCTAATCCATTAAAACCGTCCCCCATGTTTGAAAAAAAAAATAGGGAGATTTTGATGTAACTGGGTTACCTTGCGCAGGGGTCCTAAGCCGTCCACGGCGGCGCTGCTGCTGGCCAGCCACCACCATCTTGCTCTCATCTCCTTCTCTGGGTCTCAAACATGATCATATGGGGGATTGGGTTTGGATTGGAATGAAGGGTGCTGGGGTTGGTGGATGGGGATGAAACAGAAAAGGGAATGAACGATGCATGTATGTGGGAAGGTGTGCAATGGATGAGTGACACTTGTCACTCATCCATTGGGCCTGAGAAAATATCTGGGGCCCACTTGAGACAAAAGTCAAGCTGTCTCGTAAAACGTGCAATAGTTCCTCGGAACTTCCATGAACCTTAACTTCTCCGTCGAATGTCCGAATTCGACGTGCCACTTGTCTACGGATTCGTATCACCTTGATCTACGTAACGGTCCTCGACCTTAGGCCATCGGACCTCCCAGGTCAAAAGTCAACTTTTTACCCTTGTTTAGGGGCAATATTGTAATTTCTTCATGAACGTCCATTAATCCTCGTTTAATCTCCGATTAGCCTAACTAATCCGTCATTAATTCTTAATTAATCCCGATAATTTGGGATCGGTCTTTACAATCTCCCCCCCTTCATGAATTTCGTCCTCAAAATTCAAACCGACCATATTCCACAACCAAACTGTGGAATCCAACCATGTCCATCGACTCGGGTATTCCCGCGTACACGTGCACGTTCGTCACAAATGTTGTACTCGTCGGTACTCGAGGTCACCAGGGCCTCCAAAGCTTCAACTTATTTTTGCAAACTACTCATCAGCTCGTACGTCTCACTCGAGACATCGACACTCGTCGACCTCACCTGTATCTCACTCCGCTAGGTCACGCCGACCAAGTTGTCGTCCAATCAGCTTTTCACCCTGACGACCTTTCTTATCCTACAACCGTAGCTGATATCCTATTCAGCATCCAATCCGACAACATACTCTAGATCCCGCCATAAAAAAGGCATGAATCCCATCTCGCAGGTCATCCTCAAACCTATGTCGCAGGTTTAATCAACCTCGATACTCGCATCATGTAAAGACCTGTCCCGGGAGTCGGGATTAGCGAAGTAATTAGTAACGGATTAGCTAAGTTAACTGGTAAGTAGTGGGTTACTTTTGGACCGTTAGCCCAAAATGATGATTTTGCCCCTGAAATGGGCAAAATGTTGACTTTGAGTTCGGGCGGTCAATTGGGTATTGACCGATGACCGTGACGTATTTTGGGACATCACGAGTCCATAGACAGGTGGCACGCCCGATTCCGACATCCGAGGAGGAAGTTATGATGTTCGGAAGGTTGAGGGCATTATCGTAATTTGGTTAAAATAGGGGGAAAAAGTTGACGTTTTTCACGACAAGGTTTTTACACGTAGACCGAGGACCGTTAGGTAGATCTCATCGTCCTGAGTAGAACAACAGGCGGCACGCTGTCATCGGACGTCGGACGGATTAGTTATGGGTCTGAAAAGTTGAAGGGCAAAATGGTAATTTTGAACCTAGGGGCATTTTGGTCTTTTCACCTTAGGGCCAATCAGATAAGGCCCAAGTGGGTTTGTGGGATTGGATATTTATGTTGATGTCCATAGGATGATGGACACGTGGGGGACACCTAGAGGGTTCTAGTGAGTTTTGTTAGACACGGCTACACTTTGTTTGATTTCAAACTGTGCATTTGGGCATTTTTCACAGTAAACAGAAAGAGGAAAAATCGAGGGTTCTTGATCGATTCAGTGAGTGTGTGTGAGGCTTTGTGAATTGGTGAGAGTGACAGAGAGAATGAGGGAGCTGGTGACTGGATTGAGAGTGGAAATCGTGCAAGGAATTGCTGGGGGTGTGAAGTTGGAGTTTCAGGGAAACAGAGAGGTGTCGAGGGAATTGCTGGTGGTCTTGCAGTGTTTTGATCCAAGAACAGTTGAGGATGAGGCTAGGGTGACTCTGTGAACGTTGTAGGACGAGGCGGCAAGCACAGTGGCTGTCGATAAGAAGGTAACCCCTTAGATTTTCTTTGTGTGCTCTGTTTTTCCCGTTTCACTCAATTCAAAATTCGTGGCTTTTGGGGCTGAGTCGAGGGATTTTGTGAGTACTGTGAGACTCAGTAGGTCCTTAGGAGTTGTCTAAGGTTGAAGCCGTGATGGGGGATGGCCTGGTTGACCGGGAACCGAAATAGTTGATTCGAGCTTGAGGACGACGACTTAGGGGCTGCGATTTGTAGATTTTAGGATTGGAAATGGTTGCTGGGAAAGGGACGAAATGAATGGGATTGAAAGGACTGGATTTGAACAGGAAATGAGGGAGAACCGGTCACACCGGTTCGGGTCAGCCAGCCCGGTTCGAACCGCTGGACAGAGGTTGACGATGACACTATAGCAGGCGCGTGAAGCCCACGCGCAGCCACTTTGGGCGGAGCATGATGGAGCGTGGGGAGGAATTTGAGGAACTTTCCAACAGGTTTTTGAGTCTAAATGTTATAACGAATCTATTGGGATAGGTTTCGGGTTAATCAGATGTCGTCTCGGGTTAGTTCTAAGTGGTCGAAGGTTTAGGGTTCCGTTTAGTTACGTTTTAAGTTCGGGAAAAATTATGGGACTTGAGTAGGACTTTTGTGAAGTAGTTAGTAATCTCGTTGTGGGCTTTGGACAGGTTCGGGAAAGCCGAAGATAACGGAATGGCCTGAGACGGCGTAAGTGCGCGCTTATCGAGGCATGTCGAAATGGTCTGTGAGTGGACTTTAATTTCTAACTCTTGATGCATGCTTATATGTTTTTATATGTTTTCTATACATGATTCTATGATTTGATTTATGATTGTGATGGTTTACAATTTTGCACGTTTTTCGAGGAAATGACGGTATTTCACGTTTTACGGGATTTGACGAATATTGTGATTTGAGCCTGGTTTTAATGACTTGATTTTGGGATTTGAAATACGATTGGATTTCAAAGAAAGTAAAAGGATTTTGGAAAGTGGTTTTCGAGCTTGAAGCCCAGTTCAGAAAAGTGGTTTTAAGAAACGTGATTTCGGGTTTTTGAATCGGAATTCAGGATGACGATTCGGGATTCGATTCAGGACTTGAACAGTGAATTTTTGGGTTTGGGTTCGGAATGGTTATTCCAGATGCCGGCTTACGGAATGATGGTTGCGGACTCGGATCTGGAAATGAGGTGGATATGATTCTGGATTTGGATTCGGAATGACGGTTCTGGATGCCGGAAGGGCTTCAGACCAGTGGTTTCGGATTCGGGTTTGGATATGGATTTAGAAATGGTTTTCGAATGGTTGTGATTGGATTTGCTAGATCTGGTTATTGGGTTTAAAGACCCGGATATTGTGATTGATGAGGGACGGGCCCGGATTGGGTTTAAAGACCCGGATTGAGTTTAAAGACTCGGAGTTTAAAGGCTCGGATATATTGATATTTCCCCCGTAGGCCTGTTGAGTTTAAAGACTCGGAGTTTAAAGACTCGGATTATTGAGGCCTGGATTGAGTTTAAAGACTCGGGAGTTTAAAGACTTGGATATATCTAGCAGGTTCGATGGATGAGAATGTGACTTTAAATGTGTTTTGGATTTCACTGAGACTTGATGATGATGTTTTGGGCAGTGGCTCGGATGAATGGTTTTCGATGACTTTGGGTTGAGGCCCTTGATTTGAGAAAAAGGAAAATGTGTTTGGTTTCATACGTGGTTTTATGACATGAATTTGATATGCATGCATTGGTTTTTGAAACGGAGGGTATAAATGTAATTGTGTTTTCTGTTAACTGTTTTTGAACTTAAAACTTTATTTTTGTCCACTCACAGTCTTTTCGTGTTTTCGATACTCTCCAGGTTTTTGCGGCACGGGCTGTTGATCGAGAGAGACGGAGACATCACACGTACGTTCCACAGTAGGCTCTGCGCACTCTGGAAAGTTCGGAAGTTATTGGACGATCGGATCGAAAATCCCTTGTCCGACTTACGTGTCACATGTAGGTTGGACGTCCATTTAGCCTACGTGTCATGCGTAAGTTAGACGGGGTCGGGATTTAGCCCTTAATCCCGGGGGATTAGGGGTGGGTCCTGACACATCAGCCCACTCACGTTTCCTCGTACTTGTACCGACTTCCTCAGTGATTCTTGCTAACTCCAGTGAGAGTCGCGACAATCTGTACCACCCCGAACGCAATTGGATACCTAGTAACTCCACGACCACGATATGCAACAACCATCGTGACCAGCTGGCGTAGCCCGACTCCATTGCGCTTTCGCTGCGCTATTCTGAACTCAACTCACTCTCGAGTCCTCATATCGTATCTCGTGTCATTCCATGACCTACGCTGAGATCTCAACTCATCTCACGTCCAAACTGTCGTATCACGTATTCCGTCACAACGCATTCGACCCATCACCCATCCTGGGTGTATCTGGACCTCAATCGAATACTTGTCTCAGTAGAGGTTAACATTATAGAAAATCTCTAGGGTTCTTCTGGCCCACATGGTCCTGAGATCTCGGCTCTCAATATTTCTGAACCCTCATAGTCCACTTGCTCGAGCACACAGTATTCGACGTCCAGTAACTCATCACTATGTCGGAACACATCCGACCATAGTGCTCACTATACAATCAACATCGGACCTCGTCCGATCACCATCTCATGTCCATCTAGAACTCTATCCACTGGACACACATGTATACTCTCAGGAACTCTCAACCAGACCTATCGATTGACCGTGGTCAATCCCATCGTCCAACATCCACAACACACCGGTGCACCCGCATCATAGGCACTACTCGGCATGATCTAGTCCTACACTCGGTTACGTCCAATCACGTACTAATCCTTACCGCCCTCAACCTCTTCTCGGAGTACTCGTGGTCACCTGACCAACTCCAGAGATATACCAAACAACATCCATCACAACCTCTACTCTCAATCCAACTTCTGTCTTGTCTTCTCGCTAACTCTGCCGAGAGATTCTTACACAGTCTCACAATACGACTCTCCTCTGCTCCTAGCTTGGCATAATCGGCAGCATGATTTTCCTCAATGATGACCTGACCTCGGTCTACTCAACTCACGATCGCCACCATCATCTCAGTCACCCCGATCATCATGATTGTCACTACACGACTCGATCTAACTCATCTCGATCTACCGTGAATCCACTACCTCGGACACTCACTCGTGACGTTAAGCACCATCTACTTGTCAAATCATTCAAATTTGACCTACAGCCTAGGGGTTTGGTTCTTACACTCTCTTTGAACCCTTCAGTTGTCATATCACTCCTCGTTATCTCACCTAGGGAAGAATCCAGGAGAATCCAATATGATGACATCAAAGTTCATCCTATGTCATCCTCCGGTACCCAACACTATCTACTAAAGACTCATACTCAGTGACCTCGGAATATCCATCACCAATGCGGAACCAAGTACTCTTCTCATCGTCTCAATCACAACTTCTCTTGATTCCAAAGTTCCAATCACGTTGGAAACATGCTTCTTTTCCAATTATTGAGCTCACTCATTACACGAGCATCCCCGCGTCCTATATGCAAACGATTTCCAAGTCCCCAACTTATGAGGTATGGTCAACCGTAGTCAACCAAAATCAATCCGCAACGGACTCTCAAGTTCTAAGCTCAACTGGACACCATCCACGCATCCGTGACTACCGTTTATGCACATCCAAAAGGATGTCAATTCATCTTAACCTGATGTACTGCTTGACTGAAGAGTCACAACAGGCTCTTACCGTGATCTGCAGTCAATCTCTACATAATACCATAACTGACCAACCGACCCCTACGTCATAAGACGTCACTTACGTCATCCATTGATACCTTTTCATCCGAACGCCACTTAGGCATTTCATCCTTTAACGTTACCACTCCTGGGCACACACTCGTGCCTCGAGTCTCGTATCATCAGGGAACTGGTCACTAAACCAGTACTCCACGTGCCTCACACTGAGCCACTCGGGATCCTCTCTGTCCCTCTCAGTGCCCACCGAACTCACATGCTCGCCACTCTAGGTACATCTACTATCCCGTTAGCATACTAGTTCGCACGTCCCAACTCTATGGGATCAACTCCAGAACTCACACTCGTGTAATCCATCAAAGGATATCTAGGGCACCTGTCACTCATCCAAGTATATCCTACTCGTCATAGTTACCTCACAGAGGTAGCGTGGCACACTTGCCAATGCCCAAAGCTCCTCTCCTTCTGTAATTGCACTCGGTCGTGACCGAGTCGAATCCAAAAATCACTGCTCGTACTATGCATCACTCACGCACCTCCGTATCCTTGTCACGACTGGCTAATCTCATCGCCTCAGTCGCCACAGCAACCTGAGTCCATCCAACTCGATAAGATTCGATCACGTCCATCAATAATAGCGTCTGCCACAACCTCGTGCAGACCAATCTCAGAAACACTCTACTATCGAGACTCCAAATCCATGTTGTTAACTCACCGGAGGTACTAAGCGCTCAACGCAAAATTCGTCCATCGGTCCCTTCGGGTACCAGTCCACAAGTACCACTCTCCTAGTAACTTGTCCAATCGATCATCCACTAAGGTTATCACAACCCGGCTGCTCACTGCAGCACAACCAACCTGACCGATCCCTCGCTTTTGACTCCGAAGAGTCGTCGTACTCCGATTGTAACGACCCGTCCCGAGATTAGGGATTAGTAAAGTGATTAGTAACAGAATAGTGAGTCTAATCGATGTTTCGTTGGTTACTTTTGGTCCGTTAGCGTAGAATGACGATTTTGCCCATGGAATGCGTAAAAAGTTGATTTTTAGTTCGGGCGATCAATTGGGCATTGACCGATGACCGTGACGAAGTTCGGGACGTCATGAGTCCGTAGACAGGTGGCACGCCCGATTCCGACATCCGAGGAGGAAGTTATGATGTTCGGAAGGTCGAGGGCATTACCGTAAATTGGTTAAAATATGGGGGGGAAAGTTGACCTTTTGCACGACAGGGTTTTTACACGTAGACCCAGGATCGTTAGGTAGATCTCGTCGTCCTGAGTTCAATGACAGGCGGCATGCGTTAATCGGACATTGGACGAGTGAGATACGGGTCTAGAACGTGAGGGGTAAAACCGTAAAATTGAAGAAGAGGGGCAGTTTGGTCTTTTTGGTGCATTGGGAAGTGTGCAAATAATATGAGGACAAGTGTACAGTGGAGATTGGATATTTTGTATTTGGGCCATGGCATTGTGACAGGTGGCTGTGGTCTAGTGGTTTCTACACACTTTCGTGTTCGAAGAGGGAAAACAGAGAGTGAGAATTGAGGGAGGAATCGATCAAATTACAGTGAGTGTGTGAGTTCTTGGGTGTGAGAGTGTGTCCAGAGGAGACTGAGAGTGCAAGGACTGGGCTGAGAGGATTGAGAGTTGAGTGGTTGTGTGTGGGGAGGGTGTGAGTTTTCAGAGGAAACTGAGAGGTGTCGAGGGAGTTTGGAGGTGGTGTTGTTGTGTGATCGATCAATCGAGGCTGGTGGTGGTGTCCAGAGGACGGAGGAGGACTTGGGGAGCCGCGTAGGCACGGTGAAGCTCATGACGGCGGCCTGAGCGCAGGTAATTTCCCCAATCCTTTTGATGCTCTGTTTTTCCCGTTTTATTCAAATCGATAGTCGTGGCTTTTGGGGCTGAGTCGAGGGATTCCGTGAGTGTTGTGAGAGTCAGTAGGTCCCTAGGAGTCATTTAAGGTCGAAGCCGTGATGGGGGATTGCTTGGTTGGCCGGGAACCGAAACAGAGGTTTCGGGCAGTTTTTATTCGAGCTTGGGGACGATGGGTTAGGGGTAGAATTGATGTGTTTTGTTGAGGGGAATAGATTGTTGGGTTAAGGAAGAAGCTTCTGGGCTTGGAAGGAAGGAAAATGGTGGACAGAAGATGGAGAACCGGTCACGCCGGTTCAGACCGGCTGACCATCGAAGAATAAGATGAACAGTACTCTGGGTGTAGGCGCGCGAGGCCCACGCGCAGCCACTTTGGGCGGCGCGTGGGGGCGTGTGGTGGCTTTTCTGGGGAAACCTCCAACTAGGTTTTTGGTCTAGATGTTGTAACAATTCTTTTGGGATAGGTTTTGCGACTATCGGACATTGTTTCGGGTTAGTTCTGTGGGATCGAAGGTCTAAGGTCGCGTTTAACGTACGCTTAGAAGTTCGGGAAAGTTATGGGATTTGAGTAGGAATTTTGTGAAGTAGTTAGTGACCTTAGTATGGGTTTTGGACAGGTTTGGGAAAGCCGAGGACAGCTGAATGGCTGGGGACGGCGTAAGTGCGCGCGTATCGACGCGACGCCAAAATGGTCTGTGAGTGGACTTTGCTTTCTAACTCTTGATGCATGCATATATGTTTTTATATTTTTCTATACTTGATTCTATGATTTGATTTATGATTGTGATGGTTTACAGTTTGTGCAAGTTTTTCGAGGAAATGACGGTATTTCACGTTTTACGAGATTTTGATGGATTTTGTAATTTGAACCTGGTTTAATGATTTGATTTCGGGATTTGAAATACGATTTGATTTCAAAGAAAGTAAAAGGATTTTGAAAATTGTTTTCGGGCTTGAGGCCCAGTTCAAAAAGTGGTTTTGAGAAACGTGATTTCGAGTTTTGGAATCGGAATTCCGGATGACGATTCGGGATTCGATTTGGGACTTGGAAGTGGATTCCGGGTTTGGGTTCGGAATGGTTATTCTGGATGCCGGCTTGTGGAATGATGGTTGCGGACTCGGATCTGGAAATGAGGTGGATATGATTCTGGATTTGGATTCAGAATGACGGTTCTGGATGCCGGAAAGGCTTCGGACCAATGGTTTCGGATTCGGGTTTGGAGATGGATTTAGAAATGGTTTTCAAATGGTTTTTGGATTGGATTTGCTGGTTTTGGTTTTTGGGTTTAAAGACCCGGATTATGATTGACGGGGGACAGACCCAGATTGGGTTTAAAGACCCGGATTGAGTTTAAAGACTCGGGAGTTTAAAGACTCGGATATTGATATTTTCCCCCGTAGGCCTGTTGAGTTTAAAGACTCGGAGTAAAAGACTCGGATTATTAAGGCCTGGATTGAGTTTAAAGACTCGGGAGTTTAAAGACTCGGATAGATCCAGCAGGTTCGGTAAATGGAAATATGATATGGTTTTCAAACAAGGTTTCCCGATGTTTTGGGCAGTGGCCCGGATGAAATGGTTTTTAATGGTTTTGGGCTGAGGCCCGGGATTTGGAAAAAGGAACTTGTGTTCGTTTTTTCTTGTATGGTTTGTTTAACCGGAATATTGAATGGTTTTATGACATGAAATTAGTATGCATGCATTGGTTTTGAAACGGAGGGTATAAATGTCATTGTTTTACGAAATGTTTTTGAACTTAAACTTTATTTTTGTCCACTCACAGTCTTTTCGTGTTTTCGATACCCTCCAGGTTGATGCGGCGCGGGCTGTCGGTCGAGAGAGATGGAGACATCACACCCGAGATCCACAGTGGTTGCAACGCACTCTGTGAAGTTCGGATACTTTGAGGATGGTTCGATCGAGAATCCCTTGTCCGACTTACGTGTCATATGAAGGTTGGACGTCAGTCTCGGCTTCGTGTCATGCGTAAGTTAGACGGGATCAGGATTTAGCCCTTAATCCCGGGGGATTAGGGGTGGGTCCTGACACCGATACTGGTGTCCGAACAACCAGTAACTACACTGTGAGGATCTCATCCTCTCGTAACTCTACGGCTCTCAGCCGCTAGCCTCCACAAGAATTTGGCCATACTCCGTGCCTAACACTGCACAAGCACTACGTGCGCAATCGCATCCTATCGTGCCACACGACAACCACTCCGGGGCATCTCTTGCCAGTTGACATCCCTCTGGGATTCGACACACTGAAATATGGCATCGCATACTACATAGGGTCAACAATCCTATTCCAACCGATCTCAACTAGGGTCATCGTGCCCCTGACTGCTCCTAGCAGCACAATCTCCGATCCTTGCACTTTTGTCATGGAAGACTCTAACATCCGACCTCCACTGATTCCTCTTGGTCTGATCTAGGTCCGTCATGACTACTCGACGGTCCCGACTCTTGGGTCGTCATATGGTCTCTACTGATCCATTGGATCCCATCTCCAGTAACACTACGACTCTAAGTCGTTGGATTCACACGAACGTTGATCCCACTCGGGATCCAAACTCTCGGAGAACGCGACATCGAATCCTAAATTATCGCACCTCGTGCCAACAAACTTTAACTAGGATCTGATTCCATTGAATCCTTGTACTAATACCCTAACTATCAGGTTGATGACGGGCTGTTACGATTGTAGAGACATCACATCCTCGATCTGCGCGTACTCTAAGGGCAAGACCAGCTCTGATACCAACTTTACATGACCCGTCCTAAATCCCCCGGAATTAACGTGGGACGTACCTGCTCCCGTCTGACACGAAGTGTCAGATCATGGATAATTCCGTCCTTAGTCCAACCAGGACTACCAGAGAGCGCTAGGATCTGGAGGAGGAGTGTGATGTCTCAATCTCTACTACAGCCCGCATTCGCGATCCACCTGAAGGGCATTCAAAACACCAAAATTCGTGAGTGGACAAAATAAATATTTTAATAAAAACATTTCACAAAAAGACATTTATGCCCTTCACTGAAAATATGCATGCATTCAAAAACCATTTATCAAACATTCACATAATCATTAGGGCCTTGGACCAAAACCGTAAATCAAGTACATGGGAACTCAACCCAAAACCAATCATGCGGGACTCTGCCCAAATCAACACCCGTGGGTCTCAGCCCAAAACCATTCTCAGTGAAATACCAAAACATAGAACAAGGGGTCTCCTGTCAGGACCCACCCCGGTTTCACCCCGAAACCCGAGGTAAATCCTACTCCCGTCTGACACCCCGACACAAAAACAGTCAGACGCAGGAGAAAGCACTCAATAATTCCCGAAGTTAAAGTTTTACAGAGCATAGTACGAATTACAAAGAAATAAAAACCGATGATAATTACACGCACGCGGAAGAAAACTTAAAAACTCTGGGATCCCTCTCGTCACTTCTATGCCTCAAACACTGCCTCGACGTCAAGACCCCGCGCTAGCTCCACGACCTGGAGGGCAATTTAAAACAGAAAGTGTGAGTGGACCAGAATAAAAGAAAGTTCTAAAACCATTTTATAAGAAAACCTAGTTTTACCCTCCGTTTTGAAAACCACATGCATAACCCAGTTATCGAAACAGTTATGAATCAATCACCATAAACATCATAAGAAATAGAAACACTATAAAACAGTTATAGAAGTCATAGCATATGCATCATAAAACCATATCATAAACCATGAACGTCAAATCATCATTTTCTGATCAAACCTGCTGGACCTATCCGAGTCTTTAAACTCCCGAGTCTTTAAACTCAGTCCAGGCCTCAATCACATCCGAGTCTTTAAACTTCCGAGTCTTTAAACTCAATAGGCCTACGGGGGAAATATCAATATATCCGAGTCTTTAACCCCAATAACCAGATCTAGCAAATCCAATTCAAAACCATTGGAAAACCTTTTCCAAATCCATATCCAAACCCGAATCCAAAATCACCAGTCCGAAGCCCTTCCAGCATCCCGAACCGTCAATCCGAACCCAAATCCGGATTTCCACTTTTCAATCTGAAAACCAACTCTCGATTCTCGAAATCCGTTTCCAAAACCGAAAATCCTTTAATCATCGAAATCATGTTCCACAAACCCTTTATAATCATTGAAAACCATTTATTGTTTGAAATCCCAAAACCATGGCATCATAATCAGAAATCAAGCTTTCCTCGTAAAACGTGCCAAATACGTAATTTCTCGAAAAATGTGCAATAATGTAAAACAGTTATAACATAATCAAACAATCATGAAATCACATGTAAAACCATAAAACAAGTAATTAAAAGCAGTTATGCATGCTCAGTTATAAAAAAGGGGTCCACTCATAGTACCGCGCTCTCAATCGCGTCCTGAACGTCCAGCACGTTCCTCGGTTTCCTCGGGAAATCCCGATCCTGTCAATAACCACCAAGGTACGTCACTAACATGTCCACGAAGGTTCACCTAATTTTCCCCAAAATTCCCCGAATCCTAAACATACAAAACCGAGACCCTAAGCCTTCACCCTCGCGAAACTACTTCGATTCGACGTCCGATTAACCCGAAACTCATTCCGTTAGACTCGTCATAACATTTAGACTAAAAACCATGTTGGAAGGTTCGCCAGAAAATGCCCCACGCGCCCCCACGCGCCGCCCAAAGTGGCTGCGCGTGGCCCTCACGCGCCAGCTACAGTGCACCCTCTTCCTCGAGCAAACCCGGTTCGCACCAGTGCTGCACATCGGACTGGCGAGAACTGTTCTCCGCCGTCCGGCCACCATTTCACCTCCTTTCTTCACCCACAGCATCGTCCAGTCCTACCCTACCCTTTCCCCAACTCCAAGTACCTCGACACGACCCCAATATCGTCGACTCAAGCTCGAAAGAAAACCCGTACTCTGCCCCTGTTTTCCTTCCCGGCCACCCAGGTAACCTCCCGTCACGGTGGCTATCCCAAACTCTTCCTAAGACCTCACTGAGTCACACCCAACTCACAGAAACCCTCGACTCACTCCCTAAGTCCTCGACTTCCCGTCTGAAACTCACGGCAAAAACAGAGCACACAGAGTCCCCTCCGTCGTGCCAATCGCCACCGTGCACCTCCCGTCACTGCAGCACAACCAGAAGACTCCCAGGCCTCCACTGAGTCCCCTAGACCTCCCTAGACTCTTCGACTCGACTCCTAAACTTACGACTTAACTTCTGAACTCAGTCAACAAAACAGAGCAAAGAAACAAGGATAAGGAATGACCTGCCTCTCGTCGCCGTCGTGAGCTCCGCTGGGGCTAGTCGACTCCTCGCACCCCTCACGACACCACCATGATCTCAGTTGCACCGTACACGGCCACCGCACCACCACAAGCTCTCACCTCCCCCCTGTCTTCTCTGGATTTCCCGTAACCCACAGCTCTCACACACACACCCGCTGCACCTCTCAACAAGCTCACTAGCTCCCTCTCACTCTCCGATCACCCTCACACACTCACAACTCATCAGCACACACGAGCACCCTTCAATTTTCCTCACCGCCTCACTCTGTTTCACCCTGGATCGAAGAACACCCACGAACACTACACGGTTGCACCCCAATTATTTGGACCGTGCACACACTGGAACCAACCAAAACCCACTACTCCTTTAGCACGTGTCACCATCCCAAAGCCCCTCCTTTTAACTCAAAATTACGGTTTTGCCACTAACTTTCTTGACCCGTAACTCCCACATCGTAAGTCCGATGAATACGTGTCGCCTGTCATCGAACTCAGGACGACGAGATCTACCTAACCATCCTCGATCAACGTACCAAAACCCGATCGTCCAAAAAGTCAACTATTCCCCTTATTTTACCAAAATTACGATAATGCCCTCAACCTGCCGAACATCACAACTTCCTCCTCGGATGTCGGAAATCGGACGTACCACCTGCCTATGGATTCGTGACGTCCTACACTACGTCCTGATCACTGGTCAATACCCACGTGACCACCCGAACTAAAAGTCAACATTTTGCCCGAACTAGGGACAAAATCGTCATTCTATACTTACAGACCTATCGGGACCACCTAACCACCGATTAGCCTCACTAATCCCACCTTAATCACGCTACTAATCCCGGCTCTCAGGACGGGTTGTTACATCTCCGCCCCCAAATCACTTTTCGTAAAACTTCATACGTATAGACATACGTATAACCCATGCTCGGCACTTCCGAGAAGATGCCAACTGGGGGCACACGGCCCCTAGGGAAAACATCCCCGATATATGTCACGCTTCATCTATATATAAGTATGCACACTACTCGCGGTCTCACTCCGAGTCTACCCCTAGGAATTCTCCATCTGGGAAGCTTTATCCATCATCCAGGACTACCCCCAGGAATTCTCCATCTGGGAGACTCTGTCCACATCCAGGATCTACGACGTCTAGATGGCTGTCTCTAGACCCAATCTGAGACCATATCATAACTCCCACTCCTGGAATGTGCTCCCTATGTGGATATTCATTCCGGGTAGTGGATCGTGACTCTCCAGGTCGACGTTTGGAGGAGACCAATCAACTCATATGGAGGGTATATACATTTCAAATCATTTCCTTTCTCAACTGAGTCTCATACCAGAATCTGAATAGGATTCCTCGAATCCGATTCAAATCCATTTTCACAAACCTCGGCATAAATCCACAATTCAACAGGGTCTCATGCCCAAATTCTCATTTCGTAAACGAAACTGGGACTTAAGCCCGATTTCACAATCAACTGGGCCTCTAGCCCGATATCACAACTAACGGGGCCTCAAGCTCGAAACCAGGACTCAACGGAGCTTCGAGCCCGATTTCACAATCAACAGGGCCTCAAGCCCGATTTCACAATCAAAGGGGCCTCAAGCCTGATATTACGACCAACTGGGCCTCAAGCCCGATATTAAGACCAACTGGGCCTCAAGCCCGAATTCGTAAACCAAAGGGGCCCTCGACCCGACCGTATAACTCAAATGGGCGTCCAACCCGATTTCTCATCAAATCAAATGGACTCCAAGTTTGAGGGTTTCCAATAAAATGGGTCTCAGGCCCTATTTCGTATTTCTAAATCCAAAACTCATTCATTAAACCCTCACAGAAAACATAGCACGTATAAGCATTGTATAAAATCTGAAATCTCGAAATACATGAAAATACGTAAATACTAGCTACCACAAACAAACACACTCATGGCGTCACAAAACATGTATTTTAAAGCATATAAAACATTTATGCATGCATCAATTTCGAAAGAAAGGTCCACTCACAGACCGTCTAAAGCTACACCTCGATACGCGCGCCATAAGTCGCTCCAGGGCCAATCGTCGCCTTCGGGATTCCCAAACCTGTCCAAATTAGTTTAGAGGGTTACTAACTACTTAAATAACCCCTCACTAAAGCCCCGTAATTTTTCGGAATTTTTAACTATTTTTAAAGTCGATCCTAAACCTTCGGACGTCCCGAACTATATCGAAACGATGTCCGATCGACACGAAACTAGTCTCAAAATGTTCGTTACATCGAATATATGATTTCACATGTTGCAAGTTTCCCAAAACTCTCCCGCAAGCGCCCGTACACGCCGCCTAAAATGGCTGCGTGTGAGCCACGCGCCAACTACAGTGCATCCCATTCCTTCGGCTAGACCGGTCCGAACCGGCTGGTCCGGTTCGTTTTGCAATTTCGGTCCACCTGGACTGGCGTGACCTGTCCAAGGCTATTCCCTCTTCATTTTTCGTCCTTTTTCTTCCTAATCAATCCTAAACTTCCTAATTTGATCCTAGAAACATGTTTGTGCAAAAAAAATCACCAAAAACCCATAAAAACCCACGGGTTCATTTTCCTCCTCACGGTTTGAGTTTCCCAGATTTTTCCCAGGGCTTCCTCAGCCACTAACCACCACCAAAACCTTCCTAAAACCTCCCTAGCAACCCATTAAACCCATTCTAATCCATTAAAACCGTCCCCCACGTTTGAAATAAAAAATAGGGAGATTTTGACGTAACCGGGTTACCTTGCACAGGGGTCCTCCGTCGTCCATGGCGGCAATGCTGCTGGCCAGCCACCACCATCCTACTCTCATCTCCTTCTCTGGGTCTCAAACATGATCATATGGGGGATTGGGTTTGGATTGGAATGAAGGGTGCTCAAGTTGGTGTATGGGGATGAAACAGAAAACGGAATGAACCATGCATGTATGTGGGAAGGTGGGCATTGGATGAGTGACACTTGTCACTCATGCATTGGGCCTGAGAAAATATCTGGGGCCCACTTGAGACAAAATTCAAGTCATCTCGTAAAACATACAATAGTTCCTGGGAATTTCCGTGAACTGTAACTTCTCCTTCGAACGTCCAAATTCGACGTACCGCCTGTCTACGGATTCGTATTACCTCGATCTATGTAACAGTCCTCGACCCTCGGCCATCGGATCTCTCGGATCAAAAGTTAACTTTTTACCGTCGTTTAGGGGTAAAGTCGCAATTTCACCCTGAACGTTCGTTAATCCTCGTTTAATCTCCGATTAGCCTAACTAATCCGTCATTAATTCTTAATTAATTCCGATAATTCGGGACGGGTCGTTATAGGTTGGGACACCCAGGTCAAGATAATGATTGGCTGTATCCTCAATATATTACACGGGCATCCTCTTACTCGTAGGCACACATGCCAAGTTTGCTCGTTAGCAAAAATTGAATATTAGACCATTATATGCAAAGATAAGTTAAAACTCCACCCTTTCTTGTACATAATACAAGGGGAAATTTTGTGGACCTTTCCAACCACCATGCAAATTGTTTGAAAAAACTTTCATGGTTCAGGTTGAGATACCAACAAAGTGGTCACATGCTACCCTTTTGTTCACACGCATACTGCGTTTTCTAGACTCTTAGCCCAGATCATTCAATTGAGGGCCACACCACCTGGATTCTCTTATATAATCTATAAGACTCGACAATACCAGATAGTTTACATTGACATAATTCGATGACTATTGCATGCCCCTTGGGATTGCTGATGAACATTTGGTTCCCCATGTTCACACCCATAATGGTCTCGCAGTAACACTAATTCACCTTGATAATGCGCACCAAGCTTCTAGTTTCTTGCAGGGGCAATGCAATTGTGCATGCAGTAATGTTGGTCCGGTTGAGGTCAACGCTACCCAACGATGTTCTGCGTCACAGCTAGTGACTGGGTACGAACAAAATACTTCGTACTTTTGCATTTCTGGGTGTGCAGTTACGTGCCAATTATGCTGCCACAACGTACACATATGGGACCTCAACAAAGGAAGGACATACATGTCGGTTATGAATCCCTCCCCATTATACGTTATTTAGAGCCCTTGATAGGCGATCTCATTCCCGCAATATTGCGGATAGTCACTTTGATGAGAAAGTCTTCCCGTCGTTAGGGAGAGATAAGAACGTCAAACGTTCCTGAAGAACGACGTGAATTGACGTGGAATGTCCCCACTATGTCTCACCTTGATCCCCGAATGCACAAAGCAAGAATGAAGTGTGGAGAATTCTAGATTTACAGAGTGTAGCTAATAATACGCCAGACACTTTCTCTAATCTAGTTAAAGTGACGAGATCATATATACTTGCTGCAAATGTGCCTGCAAGGTTAGACGTCCCAGCAGGACGTATCGTCCTAGTCGGACGAGGTACGACCATGGCGGCTAACCAATCATATCTCCCTGCCCAGAAGCGAGGTAGGCTAATAGGTTTGAAGGATTCTTATCACTGGAAGAGGATATTTGGCATAATCGAATCCCTTCTAAATATCAACTAATCCATCTCATGAGATAATTTCCGGATTATGGGTCTATGATGGTGTTGGGGGACGCTCCGACGTCTGAACCCACTCCCGAGAATAAAGAGATCTCGGTAGCTCATGCATGCTTATGTGAGATATGGAATCAAAATGATATTATCATCGATGATTTATATGTATTCGCGGTAGCTACCGAAATAATAACTAGAAAAAAATCGAATCTTATTCCGTTGATGATTGCATTCCAACGTAGAGAAGACTGGCCAAAATGGTAAGAACCAATCCAGGTCGAATTAGATTTCTTGAAAAAAAGGAAGGTGTTTGGACCTGTAGTTCCCACTCCTCCCCATGTTAAACTTGCAGGATTTAAATGGGTGGTCATAAGGAAGCGTAATGAGAAAAATGAGATTGTGAGATTTACAACTCATTTAATGGCGCACAGTTTTCTCAACGCCCTGAGATTGATTACGAGGAGACGTATTCTCTCGTAATGAACATCATAACATTCCCATACCTTATCAGTTTGGTAGTTTCAAGAAAACTGAATATGCAGCTTATGGACGTGGTTACTGTTTATCTTTACGTTGATCTGAATACAGAGATATGTTTGAAAGTTCTTGAAGGACTTAAAATACCTGATGCAAATAGTTCCATACCATGGAACACACTCTCTATTCGTTTGAGGTGTTCATTTACAGATTGAGATAGTCCGGACAGATATGGTATCACCGTCTAAGAGAGTATTTGATCAAAGTGGGATAACGAAGAATACCCATGCGTGTCAATTAATAAAACAAGTTTCAGGTTTGCTATTGATTGGTATTCCAGAAGAAACCAATATAAGTACCTGAAGTTGGATTTTGAAATGATGGATCTTAGGAGAACGAAAGTTTGTCTCGACCCGAAGCTCGAGTACTGTGAAGATAAGGTTTTTTACCTATTGACTAAAGAACATCTAGAAGATGTTAATACCACATCCACAATGTTGAGATATTTTAATGAGGATAAAGCAAAACCTTCAAGCACACCCATGATAATCCGTAGTCTAGATCTTAAAAGGACCCGTTTCATCTAGTAGATGATAACGAATAGATAATGAGACCGGAAGTTTCATATCTAAGTGCAATAAGCGCATTATTGTACTTGATTCAAGTGCACTAGACCAGACATTTCATCTGCTGTGAACTTACTAGCTACATTCAGTTCTACGCCAACACGCCGCCACTAGGATGGCATAAAAGACATTTTCCAATACCTTAATGGTATGTGAGATATGAGTTTACTCTATCCCTATGCATTGAGGAATGAATAAAAAAAAACCCCGCTTGGTCCTCAGAATGATGCATTTTCTTATTCGGTATACTGATGCAGTCTAACTATCAGACCCACCTAAGGTATGTTCTCAAACTGGTTATGTCTTTACCATTGGGAACATAACAATATCTTGGAGGTCTAAGAAACTGACCCTTATTGCTAGGTAATTCAAATAATGTGAAGATTCTAACTCTTCACGAATCAACTTGTGAATGTATATGGCTAAAAGCCATTACGGGCGTATTCGAAGTACTTGTGGACTGTATTCCACCAATAATGAACCGAAGATTATCTACTAGGATAATGCTACCTCTATCAGACATATGAGAATCAGTTTCATTATAAGAGACAATAACAAGCCATCATCCAATGCAACATTCCAGAAGCATGTTCATGGTATTGGCTTAGGTAGATTTGCTGATCTACCAAGTTCTTAATTTCAGGGGGAGTCGATATCAGGGGGAGTATCCCGAAGCATACCAAGTATCTTGAAGCATATTGAGTATTTCGAAGCATACTCACATGATCATTGTGTACTCTTTTGTCCTACGATCAGAGTTATTTTATAACGACCCGTCCCAGGAATTAGGGTTAAGACAGTGTTTACGATGATATTAGTGAGATTAATCGGGGATTAGTTGGTCCCGATAAGGTCGTTAGTGTAGAATCACGATTTTGCCCCTAGTTTGGGCAAAAAGTTGACTTTTAGTTCGGGTAGTCAACTGGATTTTGACCGATGACCAGGACGTAGTTTAGGACGTCACGAATCCGTAGGCAGGTGGCACGCCCGATTCCGACATCCGAGGAGGAAGTTATGATGTTCGGAAGGTTGAGGGCATTATCGTAATTTGGTTAAACTAGGGGGAAAAGTTGACTTTTCATACGACCGGGTTTGGACACGTTGACCTAGGACAGTTAGGTAGATCTCATCGTCCTGAGTTCGATGACAGGCGGCACGTATTCATCGGACTTATGATGTGTGAGTTACGGGTCTAGAAAGTTAGTGGCATAATCGTAATTTTGGGGTTTAAGAAGGGGCATTTTGGTCTTTTTCACTTGGGATTTGTGCAGCATAGAGGGACAAATGGAGGGCTGAGATTGAGACATTTGTGAGGGAGAGGAGAGGATGGTGACACGTGTAGGGGAACTAGAGGGTTCCAGCATTTTGTGCACGGGTCCAATAATTTGGGGGTTAACCGGGTAGTGCGTGTGTGTTCTTCGACCCAGACAGAAACAGAGAGTGAAATTGGGAGAGGAATTGATCGATTGAGTGTGTGGGTGAGAGGTTGGTGAGTTGTGAGAGTGACTGAGAGAAGGGAGGAAAGGGGTGAGTGATTTGAGAGTGAGGATTGTGAAGGAAATCAGAGGAGTGGGAGGTTTGAGTCCTCGGAGAAAACAGAGAAGAGGTGAGAGCTTGTGGTGGCGGTGTGACCGTGTATGGTGAAAGTGGACTCGTGGTGGTGTCGTGAGGGGTGAGAGGAGTTGACTAGCCCCAGCGGAGCTCACGACGGCGATCAACCGCAGGTAATCTTTCTTCTTTCCTCTCTGTGCTCTGTTTTGCCGTCGATTTTCCAACCGAAAGTCATAGCTTTAGGGGTTGAATCAAGGAGTCTAGTGAAGTTTAGGGGACTCAGTAGGGTCCTAGGTAGCTGCTGGTTGAGCAGCCGTGACGAGGAAGTGCACGATGGAGGCTAGAACGACGGAGAGTACCGGTGTGCTCTGTTTTTTCGTTTTACTTCAAACGTTGAGTTGTGGCTTTTGGACGTGAGTCGACGGTTTTAGTGAGTTGGGTAAAACTCAGAGAGGTTCTAGGAAGAGTTTAAGACAGTCACCGTGACGGGGGGTGACCGGGTTGAAGGGATCGTGAAACAGGGGACTGGTTCGAGTTTTGTTCGAGCTTGAGTCGACGAGTTGTAGGATGAGTCGAGGTGTTAGAGTGAGGGGGGTGAGTTCCTTAGGACGGGATGAAGCAGTTGGTGAAGAGAGGAGCAGTTTTGGTGCAGGCATGGCGGAGAACCGGTCACGCCGGTTCGAGTTACAGGGACTGTTTCGAACCGGGTCGACCAGAGGTTGCTGGTGACACTGTAGCTAGCGCGTGAGGGCCACGCGCAGCCACTTTGGGCGGCGCGTGGAGTCGCGTACGGCGGCGGTTGAGGAAACAGTCAATATGGTTTTTGGTCTAGGAGTTGTGACGAGTCTAATGGGATTGGTTTCAGGTTGTTCGGACGTTGTTTGAGGTTAGTTCCGCGAGGGTGAAGGTTTAGGATTTAAGTTCGTTTCGTTTAGGATCCGGGATTTTTGGGGAAAATTAGGTGGACCTTCGTAGATGTGTTAGTAACGTACTTTGGCGGTTGTTCACAGGATCGGAACTTCCCGAGGAAGCTGAGGAACGTACGAGACGGGACGCGATTGAAGGCTCGGTACTGTGAGTGGACCCTTTCCTTAAACTCGAGCATGCATAATTGTTTTTCTATAGCTTTAATTATGATTTTATGTTTATCGGATATGCTTTGTGGATTTTACATAATTGCACGTTTTTCGAGAAAATTCGGTTTTCAGCAAGTTTTACGAGGAATGTTGATTCTGAAAAGAATGTTATGGGGTTACAGGATTTTCAAATGATAAATGGTTTTTAATGATTGTAAAGAGATTTTGGAACATGATTTCGATGAGCAAGGGTTTTCGGTTTTAAAATCGGATTTTGAGAAACGGAATTTGGTTTTAAGGTTGAAAAGTGGAATTCCGGATTTGGGTTCGGAATGACGGTTCTGGACGCCGGAAGGGCTTCGGACCAGTGGTTTCAGATTCGAGTTTGGATATGGATTTCGAAATGGTTTTCAATTGGTTTTTATTGGATTTGCTGGATCTGGATATTGCGTTTAAAGACTCGGATATTGATTTGATGGGGGACGGGCCCGGTTTGAGTTTAAAGACTCGGGAGTTTAAAGACTCAGATATATTGATATTTCCCCCGTAGGCCTGTTGAGTTTAAAGACTCGGGAGTTTAAAGACTCGGATTATATTGAGGCCTCGATTGAGTTTAAAGACTCGGGAGTTTAAAGACTCGGATAGATCCAGCAGGTTTGATCGGTTGGTTATTGCTTGGTACTTATGTTTTCTGATACAGTTTTATGACGCTGATGATATGATTTCTACAACTGTTTTCATAGCGTTTCTGTTTTTATGATGAGGTTTACGTGATTGATAACTGTTTTAATAACTAGGTTATGCATGTGGTTTCAAAACGGAGGGCCAAACCCGGTTTTCTTATAAATGGTTTTGGAAACTTTTCTTTTATTTATGGTCCACTCACACTTTTTTGGTTTTAAATTGCCCTCTAGGTCGTGGAGCTAGCGCGGGGTTTCGGCGTCGAGGCAGCGTCTGAGGCATAGAAGTCACGAGAGCAATCCCGGAGTGTTGTAAAGTTTTCCGTGTGCGTGTATCTAGTTACCAGTTTTCTTTCTGTTGTATTCAGTACTATGCTCTGTAAATTTTAACTTCGGGATGTTTTAAAGTTCTCCTGCGTCTGACGGGGTATTTTAGTGGTTACTTTGGTATTGTGTCGGGGTGTCAGACGGGAGTAGGATTTACCTCAGTTTTCGGGGTGAAACCGGGGTGAGTCCTGACATATTTTGTCCCATTGGGTTTTGTTACCTGCCTAGATTTTAACGAGGCACACTTTTTGTATGGTCACCCCACTAATAATGCATCCTGAAGATGTCATGATTCGACTCATATGCATTTGCTCATCTTTTCCTTTCGACCACGGGTTTTTCCCATTGGGTTTACCGAGCAAGGTTTTCTTGTAGCAATTGTAATGAATTTTTTTATTTCAAAGATATTCTATCTACCTATGTTCCAGAAGAGACGACTTCAACTACCTCCGGAGATCCTAATGCGACTACGATCCTTGCGTGTTGCACTCTTTTTCCTTTGACCAGTATTATTTTTGTCCCACAGTGACAGGACCCATCCCAATCCCCCCGGGATTACCGTGGAATGTGCCCTGCTCCCGTCCAACAAGGGGTGTCAGACAAGGAATAACCACGAGCCACTGCCCAAACGGGGCTTCCAGAGTGCGCAAGGATCGATGAAGGAGGTGTGCAATGTCCCAGTCTCTGCTGCAATCGCATCCGTAATCAACCTGAAGGGCATTAAAACCAAAAGCTGTGAGTGGACAAAAACCAATAAGTTTACCCAAATACATTTATAAGACATTTATGCCCTCCAATAAAAACGTATGCATGCCACAAAAACCAGTAACCAAAACGTTTGCTCGACCGAGCCATTAGGGTCTTAGCCCAAAAACCGTTAACCAAAAAGCAAGTGTGGGAACTCAGCCCAAAACTGTGGAATACCACCACCATACATATTAAAACCATGTGGGTCACCACCCACGACCATAAATGAACATCAATCCATAAATCCAAAACCATTTAGGGTCCCTGACCCGACATACCATTTCATAACCAATAATCCATTTTATTCATTAATCCATATTTTACCATTACCATCACCAGCATCCCAGATGCTTAGCGTCCCAGACGCTAGACGTCCCTGACGTCATATCTCACGGTTTCATAAGCTACGCGTGCTGCCCAGGGTCTCTCCGGGTCCATATATCTGACATCCCTGATGTCTGACGTCCCTGACGTCAATCATAGCAATCCTGCTCCTGAGTCATCATACGGTCCGGCTGCTCCGTATAATGACCCCTCGCAGGCAATGCACCGTGACTTCCCCAGTGTCCCAGACATCTGGAGGAGACCATCATATATCCTTGTGTCCAGATGGTATATGGAAAACAGTTTTATTTAATCCTTTTATCATATTATTACCATTGGGCCCTGCCCGAAATTTCCATAAAACCACATAATTCCATTTAGGGTCCTTGACCCAAAATCACAATTATTAAATATAGGGTCCCTGACCCGAAATCACATTTATTATCCAACTGGGCCTCATGCCCGATTTTATGAACCACTGGGCCCACTGCCCGATTTGTAAACCAACTGGGCCCGCAGCCCGACTTATAAACCCACTGGGCCCACGGCCCGAATTCACAAATCAACTGGGCCCCTGGCCCGATAACATAACTCAAATGGGTCTCAGCCCGATTTCATACCAACTGGGCCCCTGGCTCGATTTCATTAACCAACTGGGCCCCCGGCCCGATTCTCAAATGGACTCCAAGTCCGAAATTTCCAAAACAAGTGGGCCTCAAGCCCGAGTTCATCTTTCCAATATAAAAACCATTTTATCATAATATTTATTTAACCACAAGCATGCAAAACCACAAATAAACCGTTAATCCCGATACACGTGAAATACGGAAAACACCTCGAAATACGTGCAACATACCCAAAATCAATACTCACAAATACCATCATAGAAATCATGTATATAAACCATATAACACATTTAAGCATGCATAGGATTTATAAAACCAAAGTCCACTCACAGACCGTTTTAACCGTGTGCCTCGATACGCGTGCCACCGGCCCTCCCGGGCCACACCACTATCACCGGGACTCCCAATCCTGTCCAAATCACATTAGAGGGTTACTAACCTCATTGTTAACATCCTATCAAAGTCCCGTAATTTTCCCGAATTTTTACTTATTTTTAAACTTAATTTAAAACCTTCGGACATCCCGAACACTATCGAGACGGTGTCCGATCGACACGAAACCAATCCCAAAATGTTCGTTACATTAAATAGGACAGAAGTCATGTTGACCTCACCTCGAGATTCGTGTCCACGCGCCGTCACGCGCCGCCGTGAGTGGCTGCGCGTGAAACTCACGCGCCGTGAACAGTGTCACCGTTCTGACCCGGTTGTCTGATAAACGGGTCACCGCGACCCGCGGCCCAACCCGACTGGTTCTCAGCCATTACTCGATCAATTTCAATTCTGTTTGTTCCTACAAGATCGTCTCATCAATTCCAGTTGATCCATGCTTTAAAAACTGAGAAACCAATACGTTTGACTACCTGTTCGTGGAGGTGTGCAGACCGGCCACCTGCAACCGTCGTGCCTGCACGATCCCGGCCACCATTCCTTTCGAAAACGATCCCCAAAGGCTCGTCTCAACCCCTAGATCATCATCCTGGTCACTAAATCGATTGTAATACGTTAAAACCCATCCTACCATTTTTGTACCCGAAAACAAGCTCACGGGTTCGAGGCTTACCTCGCCGCCGTGGCTACCGCCGCGGCCACCAGCATGCCCAGTTCGACTCCAGGAACTCCTTTCACCCCTCAAACATGATCAAAACTAGTCCACACTGATTTTCCAATTTCTGAGTTTTCGGACCTCTCTGTTTTTCCTCTCCGCCGCCAACCTCGCCGTCTCCCGTCGCCTCCCGTCGTGCCCAGTTCACAGCAGTCGACTCACAATCCTCTGCACAGCCTCATGGTTATAGTTATGGTGGTGATGTGAAATGGGGAGCCGTGTGCGGGTGTGTATGTGCACGGGTTCTGTTTTCCGGTCACCACCGCCACCCACGGTGGTCCTGCCGCCGCATGCGACTCCAACTCCTCTCAGTCTCCCTGTGTTCTCTCACGGTTCCAAAAACAGAGAAGGGGCTGTGTGTGTATGTGTTTCGGGTGGGAGAAAACAGAGTGAGAGAGAGATGAGTGTGATCAGAGATAAAGGAAAGGAATAGATGAGATCAAGGGCCCAGATTTGATCTGAGGTTTGAATGGATGGTGAGGATTTAAGGGGAGAAAATGGATTAAATAATCCAATGGCCAACAAGGATCCAGATTTTAGGGAAGGTGGGGATGAGTGACACGTGGCCTACATCCAAGGGTCCAGATTCGTCAGTTACTGTTCACATATTTAAATATTATTATTTTATTCCGAGTCTCGGTTAATCGCGATTACGTCCGTGACCATAACTTCGTCGTCGAATCTCCGATTTCGGCATGCCGCCTGTCGTTGGATTCGTATCGACGATACCTACGTAACGGTCCTTGGCCCTCGCCCATCGGACCTCCCGATCAAAAAGTCAACATTTGGCCCCTAACATGCCAAATTACCAAAATACCCCTCAACTTTCGAACATCATAACTTTCTCTACGAATGTCGGAATCGAACGTGCCACCTGTCTATGAACTCGTGACGTCCCGAACTACGTCACGGTCATCGGTCAAAGTCCATTTGACCGCCCGATCAAAAAGTCAACATTTTGCCCACGACCAAGGGCAAAACGGTCATTTCGCACAATTTGTCCGATTCCGCCCTACTACCCACCGTTCAACCTCACTAATCAAGATTAGTGACTAATATAATCCCAGAATTCGGGACGGGTCGTTACACACAGGGTTTTTGTTAACTGATAAAGTTTTAACGAGGCAACATATAGGTGCGCAGTCAAGCAGCACTATTACATGAAATATCCAAGTGGGAGTGTTGTAAATATATTAAAGTGTATGTCTATTTCTATGTATGGACGTTTTCGTCCATATATTGTAACCTAACCCTAGTCCTATATAAAGGGGTTTTAATGGAATGAATGAGATGATTCTAATCGTGTTCACAACAGGTCCTATATTTTTTTACATAAGTCTTAATATAAATTTTATACCGTTAGATATATATATATATATATATATATATATATGCTTAATGGTTCAGATTAATTTAATTTTTCATATTAAATTTTATTAATTTAAATAATTATAAATTGAAAAAAAAAATATTCTCTAACATTTAGATTAATCTGAACATATTATTTATTTATATTATAACATGTAAACCTTTTGTATCAGTTATAGTATCTTGATACAAAAATTAATTAGTTACAATATCATTTAATAATCAGTTACTAACCACAATAAGCGATCTAGACTGCTTAGTAATTCAAGTACTAATATGGTTTACTTTTATGTCTACTGTTCGAATGTAGCCATTAGAGGGTGTATCTATTAGCGACTCTTGTGGGTGGTGTCAGAACTTAATGAGTGTTCCTATTTTGACATCGATCTCACGTGGATGTCAGAATTTAATAGATACGAACCTCCGACTTTGGGAAGAGGCAAGCCTTCCCTCCATATATAATATAGGTCGCGGATTTGCGGTAACTTGCCTGTAATACAAAAAAGAGATAAAATAAACTCCCAGAAACACATCTACTAAGAACAAAATGGAAAATTCCCTAATCCGCACACTCCAACTCTGCGATTATTAAACATTGCCAGTCTCATTGGACCGTTGGAGCCCCCTGCCCTTTCCTTAAATGTAAAAAACGCAAAAGGTAGGATTGTAGGAACACTGATGAAAATTTCGACGGTATCGCTGATATATCGGAAAAACTGACCACCATCACCTAAGGAGAGGGGTGCCCGCGGGGGGTGGGGTGTGTGTGGAGGGAAAAAGGAAAATCTTCCCCCAAAATCGAAGATTTCGGCCAATATCGATGGATATCGGCGATAATCGTCGATATTGGTCGAAATCTTCGATTTTGGGCGAAATCCCCAACCCATCGAACATTTGATGGAAGTTCAGAACCTAGGAACCGAAATTGAAAAAAAACAAAAATCATCAACAGAGATAATCACGAATTGAACAAAAACCATTCAACATTCAAACATGTAATGATTTTAACATCACAGACGATTCAATCATACACATGGACAAACATAAATTGAGAAGGAAACAAAACTGATCACTGTCAATTTTCAAACAAGCACTCACTCACCTCACGGAAGAACAGAAATTGCGCTAGGGAAAGTATAAATACGGGGCAAACGACAAACCTCGAAGGAAGAAAACGTCTAAGCACCTAAGGACGGTCGACGACCGAAGCACAACACCACTGGAATTCCCGGTTTCTCCGCTTCTCTCAGCCGACTCAGCTACTACCTACTCCTCGACCGACGACTCTACCCTCGACGGTGGCTCCACCCATCGTGTCACCTCGCGCCGTCTCGTCCTCACGGTTACCTTCCGCCGCCTCTGATCTCTCAGTCGTCTCGCCCCCCTCTGCGCCGCCCACCATTTCCTCTCCAAACAAGCACACTCAACTGATCGATCGAGAGAGAGGTTAAATAACCCCGAATGAAACACACCGTTTCATTTCAAGGGGGTTTTTTTTAAATTTTTTTTTTTTACCTTTTTAACCCATTTTTGAAGTCTTAAATGTTAAATATAGATTATTATTTTTACTATTTATGCTTAAACATATATTAGTAAATTTTAAAGAATGTTTATGTTTACTTAATAGTTAATTCTTAACCTTTTTTTTAACTATATATTACCAAATATCAAAAAAATCAAACATATATTATTTGGTAAAATATGTTTTAGTATTTGGTAAATACTGAATTTCAAACATATAATATATTACCAATTTACCATATATTACCAAATATCAAAAAAAGGTTAAGCCTTAAATATTTCTTTGTTTAAAAATTCAAAATTTATTATTTGGTAAAATATATTTTAGTAATATATTTTTACTCATATATTTGGTAATATATGTTTTAATTTAGAATATATGTTTTATTTTAGAATATCTGTTTATTTTAAAACACATGTTTTAATTGAGAATACATGTTTAAGTTTAATGTAAAAAATGTCTTCACTCACATATTTGGTATGGTCAAACCTATATTCTATCATATGATTCTTCATATATTTATTATATCAAAGTTATTTTATAATTTTTATTAGTCCTATATAACCATCATTAGATACTTAAATTTTTCCCAAAATTTCATTCCAAATTTCTAATTTTTAAACTGAATTTTCGTCGTTTTTATTGACCATAAATGATATTAATATTGATACCGATATTTGAGACGAAATATTTATAAATTTGACTATTAATATATCCGTCAATATCAATATTTCATAGGGCTGGGCACATGGAACCAAAATACCGAAACCGTACCGTTTCAGATCAAACCATACCGAAAAAAAACCGAATAGTAAAACCGTTGTATGATTGGTACGGTACCGAAACCGTACCGATATAAATCGGTACGGTTTCGGTATCGATATTTTAAAAAACTGTCCCGTACCGATACCGTACCGAATTAGAATATTTTTTTTAATAATTAAATTTATTTCTTATTGGTTTATTAGACATTCTTCAAGAGTTGATATGACCATACATGTCTTAATTTAGCTTCTAAGAGTTGATATCTTCAACTTAGTGCAACTTTTTCAATACATATTTGAAAACTTAAGTCCTTCATAAATGTAGTTTTGCTTTTTCTTTAGTCTTTTCCTTGCTTTATAATCACAAACAAAATTTTGGCTCAAAACCAAAACCATACCGAAACCGTACCGAACTTAATTGGTACGGTACGATCTGGTTTCACTTTCAAAATATTGAATACCGAACCGTACCGTACCGATTAAAATTAAATGGTATGGTTCTGGTATCGATCAATTTTGTACCATACCGAACCGTGCCCACCCCTAATATTTCAATTCCAACCGGAAGATCCATCATACACACGCAAACATGCAGACTGACAAAACGAAACCCTTCCTTCTTTACCCCTTGTTTTTTTTGGTTCTCTTAACTCGCCCGCTGACTGCGTCGACTCACTTCCCTCGGCCGTCACAGAACAAATCGGAAGTGAGCACAATGGCTTCGGAAGAGAGGCGGAATCGTTCAAGCAGGAATGCTCCGAGGTGGGAGAGCAGGTAGATTGTCTATCGAAAATGCTTCGAACGGTGGTCCTTACCTCTGGTCCGCAAGTGCAAGCGCCAGAGCGTTCTGAAACGTGTCTTTACAATCACGAGCGCCGCCGATTTCGGGAAGCCACTTAGCCTCCTCCTGTCTTCCGTCGGAGATATGAAATGGCTGCTGAGTATATTCGACCCGGACAACAACGGAATTGTGCTCTCTATCACCCCGTTTACCAGCAATGGCCCGACTTTCTCGTGGTTCTGGTCTTGCATCGCCGCAATTCAAATGTGTCAGTTGCTGGACCGTATCGAAGCTGCAAATTTATTGCCTTCGCTGGTCCAAGGCAATGACAGAAACAAGAAGATCATCATTGATGAAGATGGGGTCTCTCAGCTGCTAAAACTCTTGAAGGAGAGCTCATCGCCGGAGGCCCAAATTTCGGTGGCGACGGTGCTTCGTAATCTGGCTAGTGATCAAGAGAAAGTGAGGAGCATTGTGAATGAGGTTGGGGTGCCCCCAATTGTGCAGGTTCTTAGCGACTCCCCCATGAAGGTTCAGACTTGAGTGGCGACCTTGGTGGCGAGAATGGCGGAGCATGACAGTCATGCCCAGGAGGATTTTGCTAGAGAGAATGTGATCAGACCGCTGGTGACGCTCTTGTCATTCGAGACCTTTGTGGAGGATCAGATGCTTCAATCGGGTAAGCATAGCATTCACTTTCTAATACAGATTAATATGGATATGGAGAAGAACACATTTGGAAAATCCAACCTCAGGAAACAGGGGCTTTTAAATATTCTTGGTAATTAAATCAAGCTTCTAAGTTCTCTGGCAGATGCCCCGACTCCAGTTGTATAAACCCCACCTCACCCCCACCTATCGATCAAACAAGTAGTCAAATTTTGTCATGTTAGAACTTTTTACCATTTTTCTTTCATTCAAATTTTCAAATCTAGATAAATCAATTAATTCTTTCTTGAATTTGGGTTCGACATTGCCGATGGGGTGTCGAGAGTACTGGAGCACTTCTTCAACTTCAGGTGAACTTCATTCATAAGTGATAAAATTCTATAATGAGATCTCCGATGCCAAAAAAAAAAACACAAAAAAACAAAAGCCAAACCATAATACTCAAATTCTTAAATTCCGCGTCCAAATGTTGCTCAAATGGCAAATCCATACATTTTTTGTCCTCCCCATGGCCATGAATCAAATTTAAGAATTTGGTTCCTCACAAATAAATTATTTTTCTTAAAAAATCAACTAGCTGAGGTTCCAAAACACTTGGGAAACAGATAATGATTTCACTAAAATCTTCAGTCGGATTTTTATGAACATTGAAATAAGCAGTTAGAAATGTTTGCCACCAAAAAAAAAACGCAGCGACAAATCTAGAGACGTTGCGAGTGCATCTAAATGCCTGAGGAATCTCCGTTAGAACATCTGCGAGTCTACAAAACATGAGATGATATTGTAATTCACATCATACCAGCAATATGGTAGGATTTCATGCAATAGCACATATAAGCTAATAGCTCAACTACAACCAGAATTTCAGCTATACAACTTACTTCTGTAAGCCAACCAGGTCAAATTTATACAAGAACTATTGTTAAAAACACACGAATTGTAGAAATATACCGCAAGGTATGATCTCCATATTGAATATAAGAAAATGACTAGCATTGCTAATAAGAACGGCGGTGACTAAACAGCATCAGAGGGTTAAAGGAATTGATAGGGGATTATTTACAAACCACGTGAAGAAGATGAGGGCAAAGCTCGCCAATTGTTGACAAGAAGCAATACATGATCACGTTTAGTTTCTGAAAGCTGTTGGACAATTGCATTCTTGACATGAACTGCTGCACTTTCCCCAGCTCGGCTAGCAAGTTCCAGGTATACTACAGCTTTCATCATTTCTCTTTCCTGCAGTTATAAATAATCATCAGAACCTCTCCGTTTGTGTTTCACATTCCCACATATCATACAGTGATGAAATACTTGACAACAAATATGAGAATACATACAGCATAAAGAGCGACTCCATGCTCAAATTGAGCTTTACTGTGACCACAATCAGCTGCACACTTCATCCATTTTCTGGCCTGGCGACGACTGCGTGCAAACCCTTCCCCATATGAGTAGCAGAGTGATACATTATACATGGAACGCAAATAACCACCTTCTGCAGCTTTTAAGTACCATTTAGCCTGTATGAAGAAAATAAAACTTAACCAATGAAGATTCTTATACGTTGAGCTGATCAAGGAACACACACCTAATAATATTCACAAAGAAGAAAGCTGACTTTATAGCTGAAAATAAAAATGAAACCGCACTTGCGTAGAATATAATGGCATACCGCCTCTTGTTTGTTATGATCTACCCCACGACCTTGATGCAGACAAAGTGCAAGTTGATATTGAGCACGCGCATAGCCTTCATAAGATGCCTGATATAATAATTTTACAGCTTCCTTTGGATTTGGAGGCTCAACTGCACAGATAATAATATCCATCAGCACACACAAGACTTTCAAATGAAGAATGAGGTTGAGCATTCTCAATGCAAACAAACCGACTTCATTGGCTCTCATTCAACAACATTTAAAAAGACTACAAAAGAAATATGTTGTTTTGCCACCATATGTGTTTCGCCGACTAGCCGCTTCTTAAGTATCATGGAAGATAGACACCTATTAATGGTGGTTCTTAATGCATTAACAAATAATTTTTTTTTTATAAATTAATCCGAAACCGTTGTTTACCCTGAAACTATCGTCTTCTCCATCATAGCTGAATCACTTCATTTCCACATTTATTCTGAAATTGGATTTCTGGCAATGAAATACTATGCTGTTCTTAGGATCGACAGGGCAACTTCTAGAAATATATGAGTGAATTCTCACTCCCTGAGAATCAAATTGTAATTGCACAGGAACCAAATTCTATCACATTCTTCCCTAATATCACTACTAAAGTACTAAGATAAAACATAATTTAACTAAATAAATTATAAAAAAGAAAATACCTTGCAAATACGAAATTCCCAGATTGCACTTGGCAGCCGTGTCTCCGAGGTCTGCAGCTTTCTGATACCAAGTGATGGCCTTGGCCTTTTGGCCCATCTCCCAGTATATAAGCCCGGCATCCACCATACCCATAGTGGACCCCAAACTGGCGGCCTTCAAGAACGAGCCGAGCGCCTTTTCTGCAGAGGCCATGACCCCTCGGCCGTGCTTGAACCGCTTCCCCCACCTCATATAAATCATTGCCTCTCTATACGGCTTAAGCGCCTCGCACCAGGACTTGCATGCCAACGAAGCCTCTCTCAGGCTTGGGTGGCTGAGAGCCGTCCCGATTTTGGCTATCAATTCGCACGGAAGCTCCGAGTAATCACGACCGTCCTTTGATGATGATGCTATACTCGATCTTTTTGTGGAGATTCGATTGCTGTGCTTCGTCCAGAGCTCTCCATGCTTTCCACCGTTGTTGCTCCATAAGGGGAAGGCCTTGAAACGACAGCCGTCCGCTCTACCTGGCCATGTCGTCTGCTTCATCCCCGCTAATCAGGATTTGCAGCGTCTGTCTTGCCGACGGATGTTTTCGCTCGTTTATTAAATATGGGCCTATCAATCCTGATCGAACCCGTTTGATTGGGTTGGTGACTTCCCGGGCTTCAACCACACTCATATAGGCCCAATGTTCGGAGTGAAATAAGTGGGCCAGCCTGGCACACTTAACCACCAAGCCATCCTTCATCGACGATCATTATGAAAAGCCAAAAAACAAAAAACAAAAAAACACGCAGGGGCAGTAATTGTAATTATTTTTGTCCAACATGTATGCCTGAAAATAATAAATGAATATATTCAACCACGATGCCGGCAGGGGGGGTTTTGCAATTTGTTTGGTGATGGTGGCGCCAAAGCCCACCGGGCCACCACCAAGTGGTTGCTAGTTTTGAAAGCATGAATTTAATTCCAGTGTCAGCCACAGATGAATGGCCATTGGCCCCTCACATGCTGCCCAATCACTGCCTTTCTTTTCTTTTTTATTTATTTTCTTTTATATAAATTTGGGGTTTTAATTTAAATTTTAATCAGATTGAGAATTCAGTTTGAAGCATATCATCATAATTAATCATAACACACAAGACTATAAGCGCACTAAAATTGTGAATTTCGAGGAAAAAGATTTTGCTTGGTTGCTGCACCTTTGCAGAAGTTGCATGTGCTCCCACCAAATGATTTTGAGCTTTCCAGTTCAACGTTCATGGAGGCCACCAGCTGGATATCTTGCATAGATGTACGTAGATGGATAATGGATTGGCTTCCAATTTAAAATTCATTATAAATAAAACAGGCAAATCTAATAAATATTGTGGAACCCAAAATCACCAAATATTCTGTAGCTGCTATGTGGCCCATGATTTCCGAAATGTTGTTTCTAGTAATAATACTAATAACTTGCAAATATCCATACATTAAATAATTTATTTACTAATTAAATACATTATTTAATCGGGTTAAAAATCTTTATAATATTAATATTCTCCTCGGGAGTTAATTGTCATTATTCTTAATAACAGACAATTAATATTGATATTAAATTACAATAATTATCATTATTATCATAATGAGTCATTATTATAATTATTAATTAACATATTTATTATTAATATATTATTTATTAATTACAAATTCAACCGACCAATCAGAACACTCCGAGACTCCCAAGGATTTCCTATAAATAGAGGTGCTCATTTCACTTTCTAGTTAATTCTGTTTAACGCTACTTAAACTCATGAGATTTCTTTTTCAAAACTGATTTAAGCATTGGAGCGTTTTTGGTCAAACAACCTCTGATAGACCTTCAAATAAACATTATTTTATATTATTTTATACCCTTTATACTTAACTTTTAATATTTAAATAATAAAAATTGGAGAAAATAATATATTTTGTAGGATTTTTATAGAAATAAATAAAATTTGGAGCGTTTTGACGAAAGAATCGTCTCGATCAGAATTAGAACGAAGAAATTATGAACGAAATAAGAGATGTCATCGAAAATCTCTAGAAAATTCGGTGGAAGGCTATTGAAATCATCTCTCAGCCCAATCTGCAGCCCAATTTGCCAAAAGCCCAAACCCATTTATCCAGCAGGCCCAAAATTCTAGCCCTCAGCCTAAGTCCATTTTCGGTGTGCGCTGGCCGAGCTCCTGCACTTCCATTCCGCACGGGTGCATCGAAAAGCCCCTGCCCTTATCAGCGCGAGACACGCGATTGCCATACACCTTCCATGTTGCCCCACGTCGAAGTCAGGCTTCCTTTTCCACCTGAGTCGCCGACCTCACCCACTTTCTGTCAGCAACCCCCTACCGAGTCTCTTCACTGTAGCTCAGTAGCTTGCTGCTGATTCAACTGCTCGACCTTTTGTAGTTTTTCCAGCACAAATTAACCCCAAAATCATCATAAATCAGCATTATTCATAATGTCATTTTTATATTTTATTTTTCCATTTTATTATTTTATTTTTGTATTTTATTATTTGAATTTTAGCACTCCCTCTATAAATAAGGGAGTCATTTCATTTGTTTGGGGTCCCAATTTTAGTTTTCATTTTGCTCATGTTAGTTTCATTTAGTAGTTCTTTTTCTCTCTTCTTTTAGTTTTTCTTCTTTTTATTTTGTAGATTTATTTTGGGACCATTTTGTAACTTCTTTTAATTAGTTATTTTAGTTTCATTTTTTTAATTTTGTTCTTTGATTTTCTTAAACTTCTCTTTATATACATTTTTATACTTTTCTTAAGAAAAATCTAAGGCTAGGTAATTCTAAGGCAATTCAAGAGTTTTTAAGACCGAATTCACTCATATTTCTTCTTCCATCTTCACAAGTTTTCTGCTGCTGTTCGGTGATTCTTACTAAAAACCATCTTTTTCTACTTAAATTCTTGTTATTGTTTTAGTTTTACTTATAATTCCATATATGTGTTGGTATTTTCTTTCTAACACTTGTAAGTATGAATACAATCTCCATGTGCTTTATTTTCTGAATTTCTTTTACTTCATATGTTTAAGTGCTTAAACTTCAATTTGAAACTAAATGTTGATCTGCTGTTTGGAGCATTTAGAATAGGGTTGAAGAGATTTAATGTTTGACCGCTGTTTGGCGCATTAAATCACAAACTTAAGGTAGATCATATTGTAAGTAATAATCCGCTGTTCGGTGCATTTATAATCTGAAAAATGTATGCATGTAATGGAGATGATGAAGGTAAGATTTCGTGATTGGTTCAATATAAGCATGATGTTAGAGTGTTGGTAAAAAAATTGTGTTTAAAGGAAGTTTATTTTTAGAAGTAGTTTTAAATAATGTAATTGTTAATTTGAATTTAATTCTTAATTTGGTTAAAATGAGGTTTAGATTAAAATCTTTCAAAACCCCCCATTTCATTCTTTTATTCTTTAATTATTTATTCTTTATTATTTATTTTTTTATTCTTTAATTCATTTAATTTTTTAATTCTTTTATTCATTAACTCTTTAATTTATTTATTCTTTGATTCATTTATTTCATTAATTCTTTCATTCATTAATCTATTTATTAATTTATTCTTTTATTCATTATTCTTTCTCATTAACACATTATTAATGTTCCCTAATTTTTCCAGTTAAGAATGATCTCTATTTACCAATACTACATCTACACAAAAAGGTTTAAATTGCAGAATACTCAAATTACGTGTTTAATTTAATGCGTAGTTTGAGCAATTATCAATTTTTGGCGCCGTTGCTGGGGCAATTGAAAATCATTCTTAATTTGTTAGTGTATGTATATAAATTGTGCATATTATACTTGTTTATAATTTTTACTTTTGTTAATATTATATTTGTTCATAACTTTTACTTACTTGTTTATATTTTATTTATCCATCTTATTTTTGTTCTTATTAATTTTTGTTTATATTTGTTTATTTTTATTTTTATACATGTACATATTATACTTGTTCATAATGTTTATCTTTATACATGTTCATATTATACTTGTATATTATTTTTATTTATTTTTTATTCTTGTTCATTTATTCTTATACTTATTCATAACTTTTATTTTTATACTTGTTCATAATTTTGATTCTTATAATTGTTCTTATTATATTTGTTTATAATGTTCATATTTTACTTGTTCATAATTTCAAATTTATACTTGTTCATAAATGTTCATAATTTTTCTTTTATATATACTTGTTCATATTATAATTGTTTATGCAAATTAAAAATTTTATTTTATTTGTTCTTTTTATACTTATACATACTTGTTCATAATTTGAATTTCATTTATGCTTGTTCATAATTCTTATACTTGTCATATTATTTTTGTTCATACTTGTACATAATGTCATTCTTTTTAATTGTTCATAAATGCATATTGTACATGTTCACTTTTATTTATTTTGATTTGTTTTTGTAATTTTATAAAAAAAAATCGTAAAAAAAATTCATTATTTTCTTTTTTTCAATTATTTGTTTATATCCGAAAAATTATTTTTTAAAAAAATTGTTTAAATAAAGAAACCATTTTCATTACCTACAAAAAATTTCCAAAAAAAATTTGTAAAAAAAAAATTACTTTCCAACTTTCTTTAATCTTAGCTTTATGTTAGTATTAATTCATACTTGTAAATAAATGTTGTATATATGTTACTTGTTATTCTTCATACTTTTTCATAATTATTATACTTTCATAATTTTCATTTGTATGCTTGTTCATAATTTTTATTTTTATATTTGTTTATGTAAATTCAAACTCTTATTATATTTGTTCATAATTGTACATACTTGTTCGTACTTATTTATAATTGTTCTTACTTATTCATACTTATTCATAATTTTTATATTTCATAGTGTTCATTCATACTTGTTCATAATTGTACATACTTGTTCATAAATTGTTCATAACTTTTATATTTCATAGTGTTCTTTCATACTTGTTCATAAATCTTGCCAATATGTTAGTGTGCATATCTTTACTTGTGAATATCATTACTTGTGTATAAAACCATACTTGTGAATAAATTGTTCATACTTGTATAAATTGTTTATATGTAAATTGTCATGTTATATTTGTAAATTGTGCATAAAAACATACTTGTAAATAATTCGTGCGTTCATGCATTAGTCTCAGCTATATGTAGATCACTTGTGTTTCAGAGTTTAGATTTTGATCTTTAATAGAATAGGTAAAGTTTTTTTTGTTAACTCTCACCTGCGGTGATTGTTAACATTTGAGTTATCTTAGTTCTTTGGAGTAAGAAATTTTCGAAGGTAATGTCTAGGGCAAGAGACGGTACTCATAACGGATTTTGGGTCTAAAAAAGGAACATCAATGGAGTTTAAGGCTCGGGATGTCTTGAAATTTGCCCTGCCTCTTATGATTATTCTTTTTAACCTGGTCACCTTTAGACTTACCCAAACAGTTGAATTAAACTAAGATATTTACTTGAGCCGCACGAACATAGAAGGCTCCATCTAAACTTTGAAGCTATGTGAACCATATATATCTTTGACTTCCTCTAACATGTAAATATTGTTTATATCTGTTTACATTTGTTTATATCTTAACTTACATTACTTGTCATGGTAACTTTCACTTGCATCTTTAGTTTAACTAACTTGCATCTTTCATTCTAACTTTCATTGCATCTTTAATTTAAACTTGCATTTCTAACTTAAATCTTTAACTTGCATTTTTAACTTAACTTGAAAATTTAGTTTAACTTGACTTGCATATTTAGTTTAACTTGCATTGCATCTTTAATCTAACTTGCATCTCTAAATTGCATCTCAAACTTAAATTTGCATATCTAACCTGCATTCTTGACAAACATGCATCTCTGACTAACTTACTTGCATTTCTGTCTAGGCTGGATGGACGTTAAACTTCAAGCGCATGTTGGGAGGCAATCCAATGTGCTCCTAGGATGTGAAGGAGTCATCAACGCAGATTAGCTATCTTTCTACCCTTCACTCTCATTTCTTTTGTTTATTTATTTTTTTCTTGTTTTATTTTTGTAAATCCTCTTCCTTACTTCGATTTTATGTTCAATTACTTCTTAATTCCTACATGGAGGACAATGTAGAATTTAAGTGTGGGGGAATGGTTTACAATTTTAATTGTTTTATAAAAATTATTAAAAATCAAAAGATAAAAAAAATGTTTTTATTGCTTTCTTGAGTCTTTTTGTTTTAACTTAGTGTTTTTAGAGTATTAAGTTACCCTTTAACTTGTCAATGATATAAATGAAGGGAATTGAATACGTTATGGCTATTAAGATGATCACTACAATGTGAATTCGTTTGTTAATATTTTGTGATTAAGTGTTATAACTTGTAGATGATGCATGTAAATTGGTACATAAACGAGCATGTTAAGATAAGTATAAATCATTTGAACCTATTGTGAACTTTAGAACTTTATATACATCTTTGATGAGTGATTAATAACTTTTTTGTTTAAATTGATATACATATGCCTTATAATTACTTGTTATAACTTTTAATGAACACTAGTGTAACGACCCGTCCCAAATTCCATGATTAGATTAGTGACTAATCACGATTAGTGAGGTTAATCGGTGATTAGTTAGGCTAAATCGGACGAACGATGCGAAATGACCGTTTTGCCCTTGGTGGTGGCAAAACGTTGACTTTTCAATCGGGCGGTCAAATAGACTTTGACCAATGACTGTGACGTAGTTCGTGACGTCACGAGTTCATAGGCAGGTGGCACGTTCAATTCCGACGTTCGAGGAGGAAGTTATGACGTTCGGAAGTTTAGGGGCATTTTGGTAATTTTGGTTAAAAGGGCAAAATAGTTGAATTTTTTACCAGGATGTCCGATGGCCGAGGGCCAAGGACTATTACGTAGATAAGGACGATACAAATCCATAGACAGGCGGCACGTCGAATTCGGACGTTCGACGGCGAAGTTACGGTTCACGAAAGTTCCAGGGTACTATTCACGGTGACGCGTTTTACGAGGCATTTTTGGACTTAAGTGGGCCAGATATTTTACAAGGGCCCAATGGATGAGTGACAAGTGTCACTTATCCATTGCTCATTATGTTCCCATACATGCATACCATCCCTTAGTCGTGCAAACCATTCCCCACAACACAAACCCGATCTCACCATTCCTCTCCATCTTTGTGCAACCCAAACCAATCCAACCTTCAACCCATGATCAGCTGGGAGGACCAGGGTGTGAGGGAAGACAGGAGGACGTGGTGGCCGGCCCAGGACGGCGCCGCCGTGGACGGTGGAGCCGTGAAACCCGAAAGGTACCCGGTTAAGCCCATTTTGATCCATTTTCCATTTCTGTGATTATGAGCCGTTTGTATCGGTTTTAATGGGTTATTTAGGTTGCTAGGGACTTAATATGAAGCTTTTTAATGGGGTTTGATGGCTGTGAAGCCTGGGGGCTGAATTGGAAAATATGAACCGTATGGTTCAATAATTGAACCATGAGTTTTGTGTAGTTTTAGGTTGTTTTGATTAGTAAAAGTGATAGGGAATGAAGATATATGAATTATAGGATTAATTAGGGTTGAAATCGGAACAAAATAGGGCAAGAAAACCTCTGAAAATTTTTCGCCAGTTCGGAACAGTACTGCTATAGTAACCGGTCCAAAAACCTGAAAAAACCGGTTTTCAGGGGTAGGTGACGATGAACAGTATTTTTGACCTTCTAGGGGCTCGTGAGGACGCGTGGTCCATAATTTGGGAAAGTGTTCAACACGGTAAATCTTCTATTCGATGTAACGAAGATTTTGGGACTGGTCTCGTGTCAATCGGACATTGTTTCGATAGGTTTCGGGCTGTCGGAAGGTTTAGGGTCGGTTTAAAAATAGTTAAAAGTTTGGTAAAATTACTGGGCTTTGGTAGGAGGTTAATTAAGTAGTTAGTAACCTTCTATTAAAATTTGGACAGGTTTGGAAGTCCCGGTGATGGTGATCAGCTCGGGAGAGCCTATGGCACGCAAATCGAGGCGGCAGCTCGGACGGTCTGAGAGTGGACCTTGTTTTCTAAATTGGTGCATGCATAAATGTTTATTATATGTTTTATTACTTGTTTGATGATGCCATGGGTGCATTTGTATGTGGTTACGTATAAGCACGTATTTCGAGGTTTCGGCCTTATACGGTGCTTATACGAGTCTGTATTTCTTATTTGGTTTTAATGAAAAGGTTTTGGATTTCAAAAGGATAAACTCGGGTATGAGACCCATTTGGTTTTGTCTCGGGCATATGACCTCAGATATCGGGCACAGTGCCCAGCTGATGTCCTATGTTCGGGCACGAGACCCAGGTTACTTTACGGTTTTGATTTCAGGTCAGGGAACCTTAAATGGATTTCCCGGTTCATGACGGTTTATGGGAACCGGCACGAACCCTTGTTATGGTATCGTGGTTCATGATGGTTTATGGGAACCGGCATGAACCCTTGTTGGATGTTATGGATCAAGACGGTTCAAGGGAACCGGGCATGAATGTTTATGTTATGTATATATATCTATTCATATACCTTCCTTTACTACAATTATCTCCTTCGGGGAGGGTCGTTGGCCTGAGTGGACCCCGGAGTAGTCACGGAGCACCGACTGAGTGGAGTCACCCCCCAGTTGGGTTCCTTACTCTCAGGAAGGCTATGATTACTATTACCTCAGGTAGGGTCAGTGGTCTGCGGACATTGATCTTGACTTTGAGAAGACTCGGATTGAGACCTAGGTAGCACGCGCGTAGCTTTGGAAACCGTGACAGGATTGGTTGTGTGGATTATATGTATATATGATGTATGCTATATGAGATATATGATATGTGATATGCACAGGTTTTGGGCAGTGGCCCATGTACGTGGTTTTACTATGGTTTGGGCTGAGTCCCGTATGGTCGTTTTCATTATAATTCTTTCAATATTGGTTTTGGGCTTAGCTCCCACGTATGGTTTCTTTCGGTTAAATGGTTTTCAAATGCATGCATGCTTTTTAGTGAAGGGTACAAATGTCTTCTCGTTAAAATGTTTTTATAAATTCTTGTTTTGTCCACTCACAGCATTTAATGTTTTGACTGCCCTTCAGGTTGACATCGGATGTGGACTGTAGCAGAGACCGAGATATCACATACCTCCTCCAGATCCTGGCGTACTCTGATGGCCCGGAAGGGCAAAGGTCAGAAATATCCCTTGTCTGACACTTCGTGTCAGACGGGAGCAGGGTCATCCTGCACTAATCCCGGGGGGATTGGGATGGGTCCTGTCAGCGTGATATCAGAGCATGGTTGCTCATGTTACTCTGCTTTCCAGAGCGAATTTTGCGCATTACTCCGTACGCAGGTCGAGGATGTGATATCTCAATGGGCTACAGTTCGTGGTCAACCTGATTGTTGGGATGCCGATATGATAGTTAGTAGGACTGTATCGTGGAACGTCTTGGTTTGGCACTGGATTCCGGGGTTGCCATAGTTCTGTCAGGGTTGACAGTATGGGACCCTACGGAAGGATGAACGTATTCGTACGTTAGATTTTGATCGTGAGACGGTTAATTGGGATCGTCTTCACGATGTTGTAGGATCGGTTCCAACGACTGATTCGGTGTTTTGACCATCCGATGGTCGGATTGGTTGAGTTAGATGGGTTTACTGCTGTTGGCGGTTAGTAGTCGAGTTCGGGGAACTCTGGTTGAACTTGTGGCAGTTGCAGCCGGATTCGGGGAATCCTAGTTGGATTGACGTCTTTACGGTGTCAAGATCGCAGAGTCAGTTAGATTGTGGAATATACTGCCTTATGCAGTTGGGTTCAGGGAGACCCTAGAGTCTGATCGTGGAACCCTACCTTAGGTGTATGGTTTGGAAATGTGAGTTGACGAGTGGTTTGACTTGGACGACTATTCGGATTTGGATTCGTTAGTCGGTCTAGTCATGTCAGCTTGTGTTGGACTGCACTTCGCAGTCGAGGTTGTACTTATCGGTTAGACCTAGTTGGTTGTCGTACTACTTAGTTGCGATGGGTTGTTGGTGCAACTAAGGCCGTGGGCGACCTGGTAGATGACATTTGGGTTAGTCGGGGTACGACTGGTTAGAGTTCGGTTGGACAAGTTATCAGGGTTGGTACTTGTCGATGGAATCCCTGAGTGGGATACAGAGTGATTAATATGGACGGTTGATTCCGTTGGATGCGGAGTCTGGATATTGAGATGCCTGGTAGTTAGGTCTGCACGAGGTTGTGGTAGAGGCTACTATCGGTGGACGTAGTTGAGTCTTATCAGGTCGAGTAGACTCAAGTTGCCGTCATGATTGTGACGATAGGATTGCCAGTCGTGACGGTGATACGTGGTGTGAGAGTAACGCATGTGTATAAGCAGTGATTCTGGATTTGACTGGGTTACGGCTGAGTGTGATCGCAGAATGAGACGGGGACGTTCAGGTGACGTTTCCTTTTCTTGGTTGAGTTGTCAGGGTGATTGTACCCAGAGGTGTTGGGTGCGAGGGAGGCAGAGTTTCTCCTAAACGAGCAGAGGTACGAGATCGTCGCTCGGTATGAGCGGAGATCCAGAGTTGTCAGATTTGCACCCTGGGTGCCGATGCTGATACTGATGTCTATGTGCCGATACTGATACTGGTGATGATACTGGTACTGGTGCTGGTGCTGGTGCTAGTGCTGGTGATCGTGATGACGGTGAGTCACGAGTCGGGATGTGACTTCGTCGAGATAGGTATATGTTCGGTATCTGTGATCCGGGAGTGGATCACGGATAGAGTTAAATTGGTGCTGGACACGTGGCTGATGTCATAGTGTGATGGTTCTGGTATGGTTGGAACTTCGGAATCGCAAGAGGTTGCGATTGAGGTGACTAGAGGAATGCGGGTTTTCCTCATTGGTATTGGGTATTTCGAAGTCATTTTGGGTGACTTCTCAGTTTCTACCACGGTAGATAATGATAGATGATGGTTGTTGTCACCAATACGCTGATCGTGTATTGGTTGGTGGACCCGGGATTTGTCTTAGGTCATCAGGTGGAGTTGAGCATATCAAAGTTACATGACTTAGATTTCTCATTTTCTGCTTGGTGGCAGACGATGATGGATTACGTGACGTGGTGAATGCAATGAGTTTTGGCTGCATTCACGTAGGATGAGTTTTGATGTCATTGTTTTGGATCATCTTTGATTTTCCTCGGTGGAATGACAAGGATAGATACGAGGTAATCAGTGAGAACCCATACTCTCAGCGTGTCTCGTCGTTGACTGATCTGTTTAGATGTGGGAATTGGTTTAGAACTTTGGACGTCGTGACGATTCTCGATCGTGACTTTTATGGTCGGTTGACGTAGTGATAGATCTGGATCGTGATCTTAATGATCCAGATAGGTGGGGAGTTTATCACTCTTACCTAGACGTTTGAGTTGAGGATGTTGGGACTGAACTTCTTTTCGAGGTAAATCCCGTATGGTATATTACTCAGGTGAGTAAGTGTCCGATGAGGTCGGATTTTGTTAGCCTAGATATGTTGATGTTGGGATTGGCTTCCCTCTGAAGTCAATCGATCGTATTGTGGTAATCGGTTGAGCGGGTAACCGATAGGTTTGGTTTTGGTACGTCTCGGTAGACGTGAACGATATTTCAGGTTTTGGAATCAGATTTCTGGATGACGATTCAAGATTTGATTTTGGAACTTGAAAGAGGATTTCTGGATTTGGGTTTTGGAATCGGATTCTGGGTGACGATTCAGGATTTGATTCTAGAGCTTGACTGTGGATTTTCTTTTTATGGATTTGGGTTCGGAATGGTCATTCCTAATACTAGTTGCGGAATGATGATTTCGGATTCGGATTTGGAAATGGATGTTTGAGTTGGAGTTTCAATTTTTCTAGTCCGGGATTGGACAAATGGACTCCATTAGTGAAATGTGTTTTGTCAGGACCCACCCCGGTTTCACCCCGAAACCCGAGGTAAATCCCGCTCCCGTCTGACTCCCCGACACAACACCTAAGGAACACTTACTCGAACCCAGTCAAACGCAGGAGTAATTACAAAATATCCCAAAATCCTTATCGTTTACAGAGCATAGCACTACATTACAAGAAAAATAAAAACCGAGAAAGTACACGCACACAGAAGCCTTTAAACTCTTCTAGGATCCCTCACGTCGCTTCTATGCCTCAGACTCTGCCTCGACGTCAAGACCCCGCGCTAGCTCCACAACCTGGAGGGCAATTAAAACAGAAAATGTGAGTGAACCAAAAAGTACAAAAGTTCAAAAACCATTTTATAAGAAAACCGAGTTAAACCCTCCGTTTTGAAACCACATGCATAACCAACAGTTATAAACACAGTTATAAAATAATCGTTCTTAAACATCATAAGAAACAGAAACACTATAAAATATCATAGGAAACCATAACATGAGTATCAGAAACCGTATCAAAACCATAACCACCAAATCATCATTTTCTCGATCAAACCTGCTGGACCTATCCGAGTCTTTAAACTCCCGAGTCTTTAAACTCAATCCAGGCCTTAATAATATCCGAGTCTTTAAACTCCCGAGTCTTTAAACTCAAGGCCTACGGGGGAAAATCAATATATATCCGAGTCTTTAAACTCCCGAGTCTTTAAACTCAATCCGGGTCTTTAAACCCAATCCGGCCGGTCCCCCGTCACATATATCCGGGTCTTTAAACCCAATATCCAGATCCAGCAAATCCAATCCCAAAACCATTTAAAAACCATTTACCAATCCACATCCAAACCCGAATCCGAAATCACTGGTCCGATGCTCTTTCCGGCATCCCGAACCGTCATTCCGAACCCAAATCCGGAAATTCACTTTCCAACTTTAAAACCAACTTCCATTTCCAAAATCCGTTTCTAAAACCACCAACCTTGAGCATTGAAATCATGTTCCAAAATCCACTTAAAACCATTGAAAACCACTTATCATTTGAAATCCCAAAATCATAACATATAATCCAGCATAACATATAATCCAGAAACCAACCATTCCTCGTAAAACGTGCTAAAAGCCACTTTCCTCGAAAAACGTGTAATAATGCAAAACTGACCAAACATATTCGATAAACATGAAATCATGATTGAAACCATAAAACAATTATAGAAAACAGTTATGCATGCTCGAGTTTAGAGAAAGGGTCCACTCACAGTACTGAGCCCTACTCGCGTCCCGAACGTCCAGCCCGTTCCTCGGCTTCCTCGGGAAATCCCGATCCTGTCAAACACCGTCAAATTACGTCACTAACATGTCTACGAAGGTTCACCTAAATTCCCTCAAAAATCCCCGAATCGAAAACCTAAAACCCGGGACCCTAAATCTTCACCCTCGCGGAACTACACTCAAACGACTTCCGATTGACCTGAAACCAACTCCATTGAACTCACCCTAACTTCTAGACCAAAAACCTTGTTGATCGTTTTCCCCGTCGCCGCCGCACGCGCCCCCACGCGCCGCCCAAAGTGGCTGCGCGTGGCCCTCACGCGCCAGCTACAGTGTCACCCCCAACCTCGAGTGCACTGTGCTGAACCGGCCGCTGCAACTGGACCGGCGAGAGGCATTCTCCACCGTCCGGCCACCTTTTCCTTCCCTCTCTTCTCCTGCAGCTTCGTCCAAACACCACGAATCCATCCCTCAACTCTTCTAACCTCGACACAGCCCCGTCATCGTCGATTCAAGCTCGAACCAGACGGCCACTTTTCCCCTGTTTCACAATTCACCTGTTCCGGTAACCTCCCGTCACGGTGGCGATACCAGACTCACCCCACAACCTCACTGATCCACGTCTAACACCCCTAACCCTTCGACTCACCCCAGAAGTCCACGACTTTGGGTTCGAAGTTCACGGTCGAAACAGGGTAACAGAGACTCCTCTTCGCCTGAGCTCCGCCGTGTACGCCCCCGTCACGGCGACCATCACAACCCACTCCTAGGACCTCCCTGAACATCACCTCGACCTTCTAACCTCTCAACTCTCAGCCAAACCTCATGACTTTCCAAATGAAGTTTACGGGAAAAACAGAGTAAAGAGATCTCACCTTCGATTGCAGCTCCGCCGTGCGTACTGCCGCGTGCCACGGTGTTCGTTAGTCTCCCTGCAACCTCCTGCGGCTTCCCCTGCCTTGGTTTGAGTCACCTCACGGCGTAGCCACCACCTCGAACTCACGGCCTCCCTGTTTCCTTCAAAACTTCTCCGCACCTCCGCCGTGCCGCCGTGCACAATTGCACCACCAAAACCCGATCAGCAACTCCCTTTCAATCTCCCGTTCCTCCCTCACTCACCAAAACTCGTCACCAGCCACGATCAATCCTCAATTCCTCCTCACAAGCTCACTCTGTTTCTCTGTGTTTGTCGAAGAACAGCCACGGGTAAGCACGAGTGCACCCCAATTATTTGGGCTGAGACCACACAGGATTCTCCCAGAATCCTCTAGCCCCCTGCCATGTGTCACCATCCACTCCACTCCTTATCCCACCTGGTGAAATCCCAGCCGCCCATTTCCTTCTTTCTGCACAAATCCCAATGTGCAGAAAGACTAAAATACCCTCCTGTTTTACTCATTTTACGGTTTTACCGAAACTTCCTAGACCCGTAACTCTCGCCTCGTAAGTCCGATGAATACGTGCCGCCTGTCATCGAACTCAGGACGACAAGAACTATCTAACTATCCTAGGTCAACCTACCAAAACCCGATTATTCAAAAAGTCAACTTTTCCCCCTATTTTTTCCAAAATTACGGTTATGCCCTCAACCTTCCGAACATCACAACTTCCTTCTCGGATGTCGGAATCGGGCGTGCCACCTGCCTACGGATTCGTAACGTCCTCGACTACGTCCTGGTCACTGGTCAACTCCCATTTGACCACCCGAAATAAAAGTCAACTTTTCTGCCCGACCCAGGGGCAAAATCGTCATTCTAAGTTCCCGGACCCCTCGGGACCACCTAACCCTTGATTAACCTTACTAATCACACCTTAATCACTATCTTAATCCCGGCTCTCGGGACGGGTTGTGACATGTTTGACTACCACCTAGGTCATCGTGTGGTCGTGTTATTGTTGTTATTGTTGTGGTCGTCGTGGTTGTAGGCTGATTGATGGGTAGATGTATGTACCTTGTACGTAGTTCGAGTTACGGTACTGGGCGTACTTGTGGTGCCTGGTGACGATATATCAGTTATACCAGTTGTAGGTTGGTGAGCGTGTTGGTAGTCGGATTAGTCCCGATACCATTGGATTAGTCGAAGTCGTGAACTAGACATTGGATACTATCCACTAGGTCATGGTTTTCTAATGGGTCTAGTTACACACAGGTCGAGTGAAAGGCTTGGTTAGTATACGTATACTCAGGTTGAGTGAGTTGGTGGTTAGTGTAACCACAAATGGGTATAGTGTCAATTTTTGACTGGCGACTGTCAAGTGGTGACAGTTTGTCAAATGTGACAGTTTGTCGAAGCTGTCAGCGTGGATAGGTTAGTGAGGTCAGATGACTCCCACTGGGAGCAGACGTTAAGATAGTTAGTGGTTGAGCAGGGAACCGTCTAGTTGGTTGTGTCAACGAAACTGTAGATCTGACAAGTGGTGTCAGTTCGGAGCGTACGACTTCTGTCATTCGACGTGGTCGAATGTAGTCGATACGACGTGAGCGTTAGTGGCACGTCTAGCTGCAGACGAGTAAGTATTATTCTGGTTAGTGGATGTACGAGTGTACACATGTCGTGAGATCGAATTATTTCCATAGAGTGGATGTGGAATCAGGATAGTTGGAGTTTCGAGAGCGAAACTAAATTAAGGAGGGAAGAACGGTTAGAATTAGGTCGGTTGGAATTTCGAGGACGAAATTAATTAAGGTGGGAAGGTTGTAATGACCCGTCCCAAATTCCATGATTAGATTAGTGACTAATCACGATTAGTGAGGTTAATCGGTGATTAGTTAGGCTAAATCGGACGAATGATGCGAAATGACCGTTTTTCCCTTGGTGGTGGTAAAACGTTGACTTTTCAATCGGGCGGTCAAATGGACTTTGACCAATGACTGTGACGTAGTTCGTGACGTCACGAGTTCATAGGCAGGTGGCACGTTCAATTCCGACGTTCGAGGAGGAAGTTATGACGTTCGGAATTTTAGGGGCATTTTGGTAATTTTGGTTAAAAGGGCAAAATAGTTGAATTTTTGGCCAGGATGTCCGATGGCCGAGGGCCAAGGACTATTACGTAGATAAGGACGATACGAATCCATAGACAGACGACACGTCGAATTCGGACGTTCGACGACGAAGTTACGGTTCACGGAAGTTCCAAGGTACTATTCACGGTGACGCGTTTTACGAGGCACTTTTGGACTTAAGTGGGCCAGATATTTTACAAGGGCCCAATGGATGAGTGACAAGTGTCACTCATCCATTGCTCATTATGTTTCCATACATGCATACCATCCCTTAGTCGTGCAAACCATTCCCCACAACACAAACCCGATCTCACCATTCCTCTCCATCTTTGTGCAACCCAAACCAATCCAACCTTCAACCCATGATCAGCTGGGAGGACCAGGGAGTGAGGGAAGACAGGAGGACATGGTGGCCGGCCCAGGACGGCGCCGCCGTGGACGGTGGAGCCATGAAACCCGAAAGGTACCCGGTTAAGCCCATTTTGATCCATTTTCCTTTTCTGTGATTATAGGCCGTTTGTATCGGTTTTAATGGGTTATTTAGGTTTCTAGGGACTTAATATGAAGCTTTTTAATGGGGTTTGATGGCTGTGAAGCCTGGGGGCTGAATTGGAAAATATGAACCGTATGGTTCAATAATTGAACCATGAGTTTTGTGTAGTTTTAGGTTGTTTTGATTAGTAAAAATGATAGGGAATGAAGATATATGAATTATAGGATTAATTAGGGTTGAAATCGGACCAAAATAGTGCAAGAAAACCTTTGAAAAATTCTCGCTGGTTCGGAACAGTACTGCTACAGTAACCGGTCCAAAAACCAGAAAAAACCGGTTTTCAGGGGTAGGTGATGATGAACAGTGTTTTCGACCTTCTAGGGGCTCGTGAGGACGCGTGGTCCATAATTTGGGAAAGTGTTCAACACAGTAAATCTTCTATTCGATGTAACGAAGATTTTGGGACTGGTCTCGTGTCAATCGGACATTGTTTCGATAGGTTTCAGGCTGTCGTAAGGTTTAGGGTCGGTTTAAAAATAGTTAAAAGTTTGGTAAAATTACGGGGCTTTGGTAGGAGGTTAATTAAGTAGTTAGTAACCTTCTATTAAAATTTGGACAGGTTTGGAAGTCCCGGTGATGGTGATCGGCTCGGGAGAGCCTATGGCACGCAAATCGAGGCGGCAGCTCGGACGGTCTGTGAATGGACCTTGTTTTCTAAATTGGTGCATGCATAAATGTTTATTATATGTTTTATTACTTGTTTGATGATTCCATGGGTGCATTTGTATGTGGTTACGTATAAGCACGTATTTCGAGGTTTCGGCCTTATACAGTGTTTATACGAGTCTGTATTTCTTATTTGGTTTTAATGAAAAGGTTTTGGATTTCAAAAGGATAAACTCGGGTATGAGACGCATTTGGTTTTGTCTCGGGCATATGACCTCAGATATCGGGCACAGTGCCCAGCTGATGTCCTATGTTCGGGCACGAAACCCAGGTTACTTTACGGTTTTGATTTCAGGTCAGGGAACCTTAAATGGATTTCCCGGTTCATGACGGTTTATGGGAACCGGCATGAACCCTTGTTATGGTATCGTGGTTCATGACGGTTTATGGGAACCGGCATGAACCCTTGTTGGATGTTATGGATCAAGACGGTTCAAGGGAACCGGGCATGAATGTTTATGTTATGTATATATATGTATTCATATACCTTCATTTACTGCAATTATCTCCTCCGGGGAGGGTCGTTGGCCTGGGTGGACCCCGGAGTAGTCACGGAGCACCGACTGAGTGGAGTCACCCCCCAGTTGGGTTCCTTACTCTCAGGAAGGCTATGATTACTATTACCTCAGGTAGGGTCAGTGGTCTGCGGACATTGATCTTGACTTTGAGAAGACTCGGATTGAGACCTGGGTAGCACGCACGTAGCTTTGGAAACCGTGACAGGATTGGTTGTGTGGATTATATGTATATATGATGTATGCTATATGAGATATATGATATGTGATATGCACAGGTTTTGGGCAGTGGCCCATGTACGTGGTTTTACTATGGTTTGGGCTGAGTCACGTATGGTCGTTTTCATTATAATTCTTTCAATATTGGTTTTGGGCTTAGCTCCCACGTATGGTTTCTTTCGGTTAAATGGTTTTCAAATGCATGCATGCCTTTTAGTGAAGGGTACAAATGTCTTCTCGTTAAAATGTTTTTATAAATTCTTGTTTTGTCCACTCACAGCTTTTAATGTTTTGAATGCCCTTCAGGTTGACATCGGATGTGGACTGTAGCAGAGACCGAGATATCACATACCTCCTCCAGATCCTGGCGTACTCTGATGGCCCGGAAGGGCAAAGGTCAGAAATATCCCTTGTCTGACACTTCGTGTCAGACGGGAGAAGGGTCATCCCGCACTAATCCCGGGGGGATTGGGATGGGTCCTGTCTGCGTGGTATCAGAGCATGGTTGCTCATGTTACTCTGCTTTCCAGAGCGAATTTTGCGCATTAATCCGTACGCAGGTCGAGGATGTGATATCTCAATAGGCTACAGTTCGTGGTCAACCTGATTGTTGGGATGCCGATATGATAGTTAGTAGGACTGTATCGTGGAACGTCTTGGTTTGGCACTGGATTCCGGGGTTGCCATAGTTCTGTCAGGGTTGACAGTATTGGACCCTACCGAAGGATGAACGTATTCGTACGTTAGATTTTGATCGTGAGACGGTTAATTGGGATCGTCTTCACGATGTCGTAGGATCGGTTCCAATGACTGATTCGGTGTTGTGACCATCCGTTGGTCAGATTGGTTGAGTTAGATGGGTTTACTGCTGTTGGCGGTTAATAGTCGAGTTCGGGGAACTCTGGTTGAACTGGTGGCAGTTGCAGCCGGATTCGGGGAATCCTAGTTGGATTGACGTCTTTACGGTGTCAAGATCGCAGAGTCAGTTAGATTGTGGAATATACTGCCTTATGCAGTTGGGTTCAGGGAGACCCTAGAGTCTGATCGTGGAACCCTACCTTAGGTGTATGGTTTGGAAATGTGAGTTGACGAGTGGTTTGACTTGGACGACTATTCGGATTTGGATTCGTTAGTCGGTCTACTCAAAAACAAGTGTGGGAACTCAACCCAAAACTGTAGAATACCAAATCTGTAAATACAAAACCAAGTGGGTCACTGCCCAAATCCATAAACACAAATTCAACCGAAAAACCATTTCATAGATCCAATAGTCCATATTTACCACATTACCATCTCTGGCATCCCAGATGCCTAGCGTCCCAGGCGTCATATCTCAAGGTATAATAAGCAACGCGTGCTACCCGGGGTCTCTCTGGGTCCATATCTTTGACATCCCAGATGTTTGACGTCCCAGACGTCTAATCATAGCAATCCTGCTCTTGAGTCACTATACGGTTCGGTAGCTCTGTACAATGACCCCTCGCAGGCAATGTACCGTGACTTCCCCAGTGTCCCAGACACCTGGAGGAGACCATCACATATCCTCGTATCAAGATGGTATATGGAAAAAAAAGTTTTATCAAATCATTTCACAACATTTCAATGGGCCCTGCCCAAAATCTCCATAAAACATCACAATTTCATTTAGGGTCCCCGACCCGAAATCACGTTTATGAAACATAGGGTCCCAGGCCCGAAATCGCATTTATGAAACATAGGGTCCCAGACCTGAAATCGATTTCGTAAACCACTGGCCCACGACCCTAATTCGTAAATCAACTCGGCCTCTGGCCTGATAATATAACTCAAATGGGTCTCAGCCCGATTTCGTGAACAAAAGGGCCCTTGACCCGATATAATAAAGCAACTGGGCCCCCGGCCTGATTACGTAACTCAAATGGACTCCAAGTCCGAGGTTTCCAAAACAATTGGGCCTCATGCCCGAGTTAATCTTTCCAAATTCAAAATCATTTCATCACATTATTTATGAAATCACAAGCACGGAAACCACAATAACAACGTCAGCCTCGATATACGTGCAATACGAAAAATATCTCGAAATACGTGCAACATACCCGAAATCAATAATCACAATCATCATTATGGAAATCACGTATATGAAACATATAACACATTTAGGCATGCACAGTATTTATAAAACCAAAGTCCACTCACAGACCGTCCAACGCTGCGCCTCGGTACGCATGCCATAGGCCTTCCCGGGCCATACCACTATCACCGGGACTTCCAAACCTGTCAAAATCACATTAGAGGGTCACTAACCTCTTCATTAACCTCTTATCAAAGCCCCGTAATTTTTCCGAATTTTTAACTATTTTTAAACTCGATTCAAAATCTTCGGACGTCCCAAACAATATCGAAAAGGTGTCCGATCGACACGAAACCAGTCCCAAAATAGTCGAATATATAAAAGCCATGTTCGAAGTTTCCCCAAAATACCCTCCACGCGCCGCCCAAAGGGGCTGCGCGTGAAGCCAACGCGTCAAACACCGTTCATCGTCAACCTCGCGTTGGACCCGGTTCACTGGTTTGAACTGGTTCAGCCGAACCGCTGAACCGAGCCGACCGGCTCTCAGCCATTACTCAACCATTTTCTTCGGGGTTTCTGCCTACGTGTTCGTCTAAGTCCAACTAAGAGGTTTATGGAATAAAAAACAAGAAAGCTCAATTAGATTTTTACCTCTGAACAAAAACCCGAAGCCCAGATTTTTCGATCATCCTTCCTCTCGATCCAGACCTCCTCGAGCCTCGAAATCAGGTTCAATGGGTTCATCTATGTCCCTAGGTCTCATTAGAATCCTTTAGGAGCTTAAAACAACAACTAAAAGTCGACTTTCAAAACTTGGACATAATTAGTTCTCGGGTTAACTCACCTTTGTCGTGAACCACCGTGGTCGCTGTCGTTTCCTTGCCGCCTCCCGTCTTCTCTCAGCCCTCACCAACGGTTGGTCTCTCACACACAAGCACAGATGAGATGGGCTGGTGTGTTTGTTCGAATAAGGTTGTGTGTGTAAGTGTTTCGGGTGGGAAAATATATCAGAGTAGGAGAGAGAGATGATGGACCAGATGAGAGAGGATGGAGGGTGCAAATTCAATCTTGGAAATGAGATGGACGGCTGGGATTGCATGAGGGGAATTAAATATAAGCTATTTAGCCAATAGGGACAAGATCCATGAATTAGGGAAAGTGAGTGTGGGGATGAGTGACACTTGTTAGATTATAATATTATATTATTATTATTTTAATTCAAACCTCGGTTCGCTCGGTTAATCGATTTCGCTCCCGTGACCACAACTTCGTCGTCGAACCTCCGATTTTGGTGTGCCGCCTGTCTATGGATTCGTATCGACTTGATCTACGTAACGGTCCTTGGCCCTCGTCCATTGGACCTCTCGAGTCAAAAGTTAATATTTGGCCCCTTTTTAACCAAATTACCAAAATACCCCTCGACTTTCGAACGTCATAACTTCTTCCTCAAATGTCGGAATTGGACGTGCCACCTGTCTATGAACTCGTAACGTCCCAAAATACGTCACAGTCATCCGTCAAAGTCCATTTGACAACCCAAAGTAAAAGTCAATATTTTGCCCACGCTTAGGGGCAAAACGGTTATTTTGCACATTTCGTCCGATTTCACTCAACTAATCACAGATTAGTCATTCTAAACCATAGTTAATTAATATTTAATCCCGATATTCGGGACGGGTCATTACAATCTTCCCCCCTTAAGTAATTTCGTCCTCGAAATTCCAACTATCCTTCTTCCACATCCACCTCGTGGAAAACAAATTTGGCCTCACAACACGTGTACACTTGTACACCTACTAACCAACACAAAGCTCGTCTGTACTCAAACGTCCCATCACAGTCTCACGTCATACCGACTACACTCGACCACCTCGAGTGAAATTGATTACCTGATCCGCGTTAATACCGCTTGTCAATTTCACCATTAAGTTGACTCCTTCAGCTTGACGGTTCTTTTCAATCACTAATACATCCTGACATCTGCTCCCATTGGGAGTCACCAAATCTCACTTGTCAGTTCACGCTGACACTACCAGCCAAACTATCACCACTAAGCTTTACCACCCTAGTAAAGCTCCAATCAACAACCAATCAGTGACATCACTTCATACTACAACTCCCTCAATGTAGCGTAAGATCAACAACAGGATCTCACCTCGCAAGGCAAACTCAATCCTGCCACAGATATCGATCTCAATGTCCACAACTGTCAACTCCCTCAGCGATCCAAAACGCTGGTAAAGTCACGGTGTGATAACATCATGCAAAGCAACTTGTGATTATTCTAACCACCAATTCTCTTATCCTGAGTATACGTATACCAACAACTCACTCAATCAGGTGGTGTAACTGGAACACATTGATCACCAGCCCAGCAATGATCACATATCTCAAAACTAGGGTTTCACTAGCCATCCATGGCCAAGAGCACCTGCTCATACAATCACTGAACCCAAGAAAATTACTCCGCCCAGCGCATAGTATTCAATGTCCAGTCCATGATCACAACCAATCCAATGGTATCGGAACTAAGCCGATTACCAACACGTTCATCCATACACCACTGGTACATCCCATGTACCGTCACTAGGCACCACTTAGCCTATCCAGTATCGATCCTTATACAACGTCCAGGGTACGTACATCCATCCTCCAACCAGTCCACTACATGGTTCACAATCAATCACAATTTGATACTGGGGTTCCTCTGTCCAGTCCCGTACTAGACAACTCGATCATTCCAACTCCTCATCCATTCTGAGTCCCATGGTCACCCGACCAGCAACACAACATCTACTCACAAATACGTCAACCAAAATGTACCAATCCAAGCACGCTCACCAAGGCGTATATAGTCATGCCAAATGAGCATCTAACCTCACATCTACCGAGACGCACCAACTCCGAACCTATCGGATACTCGCTTACTCGATTTCCGTACCACATTCGATTGACTTCGAAAGGAAGCTAATCCCATCATTCACATATCCAAATATCTACGACATGGAAATAAGCTCTTCACTTAACTTGATCAACACGATCACAATTCAAATCCATCACCACGTCACCCGATCGATAACATCACGATCCTAGATCGTCAGCATGTCCAATGTCCACATCATCACAATCCAGATCCACATAGAATCCACACATACTCACATAGCTAGTAATCCACTTAGAATCTGATCGTAGGGTCTTACACCCTCTTTGAATCCTTTGTCAATCACACAATTCTTCAACTATTTTCACATCTAATCATTTGGTCAACAACGAAACACAGCTAAATTGTGGGTCCCCTCTAATTGCCTCATATCGATCCTGGTCATTCCACGTCATCATTCATACCTTTTTATCCACTCATCACTTGTCATCTCATCACTGTTGGGACTGATCCCAACACATCACAATCTCAACTGGATCCCATCCAGTCCATGACTTAATCATTACTGAATCTCAATACCGAACATAAGTCCATCATGATGGAGTCACATCCCAACGCATGGCTCATCGTCATCGCAATCACCAGCACCAGCGCTAGTACCAGCATCAACGCACTATCATCAACACTAGTATCAACACACAGGCATCCATACTAGCATCTGTACAAAAGTACCAACATCAGCACCAGCACACAAACATCCACACTAGCACACATTGTGCAAATCTGCTAACCCTGGATCTCCGCTCATACCGAGTGACGATCCCGTACCTCTACTCGTACCCCACAACTATGGGTACCACCATTTTGACAATCCACATCAGGATAATGAACGTTCCCTGAACGTCCCCTGATTCTCAACTACTACAACCACACCAAATACCCTCGATAGCCAGTCCTCTCCACATGACTAACGACCAAAAGTCATCGTTATCGAGATCCGTATCCACATATAACACTATTATTCGGTCCAACTCGGGATTCCATACCTTATCCCATAACCGTACTCGTGGATCGAATCCCATAGTTCTGACTAGACTCACTAGAGTCCTCCACATGGTCATCCATGACCTTACCCGCTCTTCGCAGCACAAGTTCTCATCCACTAATCACAACCAAGGTTCACCTTTTCTATCCATCATATACTAGGGTTCCACAATCACACCCTATGGTTCAGAGGAACCTAACTGCTCTCTGCAATATAATCCACAACCTGACCGACCCCGCGGTCTAGACATCGTATAGACGTCAAATCCAATCCTACCATCAACTCAACGTGGGTTCCACCACTAAGGTCATCGGCTAACTCCGATGTATCAACATCCCTTACACTAGCAACCGCCACTAGGGTTCACATTTTTAGACCATTACTCAAATGAGGTTTCTCGAACCCAACTGCACCTAGCAGCACAACAATCTAGTATCACATGATCGAACCAACGGTCCCACATTACCAAATCATCACAAACAACCCCACTTGGGTCAAATCACGTTAACGCACGGCGTATCGGGCCAATCATACTCTATCCACTATTCAAACCCAAAAACTATCTATCAAGTTGATAACGAGCTGCAGTTCAAATAGACATCACACTCTCGACCTACGCGCACAAAAAGAGCAAACTTGCTCTGATATCCCAATCCCCTCGGGATTACCGTGGAATGTGCCATGCTCCCGTCTGACACGAAGTGTCAGACAATGGATAACCTGATGCCACTACCCATTCGAGGCTTCTAGAATGCGCAAGGATCAATGGAGGAGGTATGCGATGTCCCAATCTCTGCTGCAGTCGCATCCGTGATCAACCTAAAGGGCATTAAAAACAACCAAAAGTTGTGAGTGGACGAAAATCATTAAGTTCATAAAACATATTTCACAAAGACATTTATGCCCTTCATTAAAACATATGCATGCATCGAAAACTAGTAATCAAAACATTTACTCAAACAAGTCATTAGGGCCTTAGCCCAAAAACCGTAACTCAAAACCAAGTGTGGGAACTCAGCCCAAAACTGTAGAATACCAAATCTGTAAATACAAAACCAAGTGGGCCACTGCCCAAATCCATAAACACAAATCCAACCGAAAAACCATTTCATAGATCCAATAGTCCATATTTACCACATTACCATCTCTGGCATCCCAGATGCCTAGCGTCCCAGACGCTTGACGTCCCAGACGTCATATCTCACGGTATAATAAGCAACGCGTACTGCCTGGGGTCTCTCCGGGTCCATATCTCTGACATCCCAGATGTCTGACTTCCTAGACGTCTAATCATAGCAATCCTGCTCTTGAGTCACTATACGGTCCGGTAGCTCCGTACAATGACCCCTTGCAGGCAATACACCGTGACTTCCCCAGTTTCCCAGACACCTGGAGGCGACCATCACATATCCTCGTATCAAGATGGTATATGGAAAAATAGTTTTATCAAATCATTTCACAACATTTCAATGGGCCCTGCCCGAAATCTCCATAAAACATCACAATTTCATTTAGGGTCCCCGACCCGAAATCACGTTTATGAAACATAGGGTCCCAGACCTGAAATCGCATTTATAAAACATAGGGTCCCAGACCCGAAATCACATTTATAACCCAATTGGGCCTCATGCCCGATTTTGTAAACCACTGGGCCCACGACCCAATTTCGTAAACCACTGGGCCCAAGGCCCTAATTCGTAAATCAATTGGACCCCTGGCCCGATAATATAACTCAAATGGGTCTCAGCCCGATTTCGTGAACAACTGGGCCCCTGACCCGATATCATAAAGCAACTGGGCCCCCGACCCGATTACGTAACTCAAATGGACTCCAAGTCCGAGGTTTCCAAAACAATTGGGCCTCATGCCCAAGTTAATCTTTCCAAATTCAAAACCATTTCATCACATTATTCATGAAATCACAAGCACGTAAAACCACAATAACATCATCAGCCTCGATATACGTGCAATACGGAAAACATCTCAAAATACGTGCAATATACCCAAAATCAATAATCACAATCATCATTATGGAAATCACGTATATGAAACATATAACAAATTTAGGCATGCACAGTATATATAAAACCAAAGTCCACTCACAGACCGTCCAACGCTGCGCCTCGATACGCGTGCCATAGGCCTTCCCGGGCCATACCACTATCACCGGGACTTCCAAACTTGTCAAAATCACATTAGAGGGTCACTAACCTCTTCATTAACCTCCTATCAAAGCCCCATAATTTTCCCGAATTTTTAACTATTTTTAAACTCGATTCAAAACCTTCGGACGTCCCGAACAATATCGAAACGGTGTCCGATCGACACGAAACTAGTCCCAAAATGTTCGAATAGATTAAAAGTCATGTTGGAAATTTCCCCAAAATACCCTCCACGTGCCCCCAAGCGCCGCCCAAAGGGGCTGCGCATGAAGCCCAAGCGCCAAACACCATTCATCGTCAACCTCGCGTTGGACCCGGTTCACTGGTTTGAACCGGTTCAGATGAACTGCTGAACCGAGCCGGCCGGCTCTCAGCCATTACTCAACCATTTTCTTCGAGGTTTCTTCCTACGTGTTCGTCTAAGTCCAACTAAGAGGTTTATGGAATCAAAAACAAGAAAACTCAATTAGATTTTTACCTCTGAACAAAAACCCGAAGCCCAGATTTTTTGATCATCCTTCCTCTCGATCCAGACCTCCTCGAGCCTCGAAATCAGGTTCAATGGGTTCGTCTATGTCCCTAGGTCTCATTAGAATCCATTAGGAGCTTAAAACTACAACTAAAAGTCGACTTTCAAAACGTGGACATAATTAGCTCTCGGGTTAACTCACATTTGCCGAGAACCACCGTGGTCGCCGCCATTTCCTTGCCGCCTCCCGTCGTCTCTCAGCCGTCACCAACGGTTGGTCTCTCACACACAAGCACAGATGAGATGGGCTGGTGTGTTTGTTCGAATAAGGTTGTGTGTGTAAGGGTTTCGGGTGGGAAAATAAATTAGAGTAGGAGAGAGAGATGATGGACCAGATGAGAGGGGATGGAGGGTGCACATTCAATCTTGGAAATGAGATGGACGACTGGGATTGCATGAGGGGAATTAAATATAAGCTAATTAGCCAATAGGGACAAGATCCATGAATTAGGGAAAGTGAGTGTGGGGATGAGTGACACTTGTCACTCATCCAAGGGTCCAGATTAATTCCATCTTTTCGGTCAGATTATAATATTATATTATTATTTTAATTCAAACCTCGGTTCGTTCGGTTAATCGATTTCGCTCCCGTGACCACAACTTCGTCGTCGAACCTCCGATTTTGGCGTGCCGCCTGTCTATGAATTCGTATCGACTCGATCTACGTAACGATCCTTGGCCCTCGTCCATTGGACCTCCCGAGTCAAAAGTCAACATTTGGCCCCTTTTTAACCAAATTACCAAAATACCCCTCGACTTCCAAACGTCATAACTTCTTCCTTGAATGTCGGAATCGGACGTGCCACCTGTCTATGAACTCGTGACGTTCCAAAATACGTCACAGTCATCGGTCAAAGTCTATTTGACCGTCCGAACTAACAGTCAATATTTTGCCCACGCCCAAGGGCAAAACGGTCATTTTGCACATTTCGTCTGATTTCACTCAACTAATCCGAGATTAGTCATTCTAAACCATAATTAATTACTATTTAATCTTGATATTCGGGACGGGTCGTTACAATGGGCATAATATCAGCACATGTATATCTTTCGAAAGATATCTCCAAAATATCATAAAGGATGGACATTGCACAAACTACATAAAAAAGAAGACTGCAGATCACATGGTGAACAAAGAACCAAAGAAGCCTGCATCAAAAGTGATCTGCATCAACTAGCTGCATGTCAAAATTAAAGGGACATAGAAGCCTATGAAACTTTCAATTTTTCTTTTTATGTTGTCTTCAAAATTCAAGTACCATGCATTTGAATTATCAATAAGATTGAAAAATTGTTCAGAATTCATACAAACATCTAAGTCTTCACCCTGCGAAGCATACAAGCCTTCGCCCTGCGAAGCATCCAAGCCTTCGCCATGTGAAGCATATAAGCCTTCGCCATACGAAGCACCAAAACCTTTGCCTTGCAAAGCATCCAAGCCTTCGCCATGCGAAGCATCCAATCCTTTGCCTTGCGAAGCATCCAATCATTCACCATGTTAAGCATCCACGCCTTTGCCATGTGAAGCACTTAAGCCTTTGCGTTGTGAAGCATCCAAGCCTTCGACATGCAAAGCAACCAAGACTTTGCCATGTGAAGCGACAAAGCCTTTACCCTGAAAAGCACTCATGCTTTCCTCATGCAATGCATCTCAACCTACGCCTTGCGAACGCCTTCTGCTAGGAAGCACTCAAAGCCTTCCATTAGGAAGCACCCTAGGTCTTCCTTTTGGAACTTGGAAGCACTAAAAGTCTTCCATCAGGACGCACTTCAAGCCTTCTTTTAAGAAGCAAAAGCCCTTCCTTGAAGGCAACAAGAAAACAAACACTAACTAAGTTAGCTGAACCCAGGGTTGGATGCCCATGGCTACAACGGGGGCATCTGAAGAACGAAATAGTTTGATTTAGATCAAGACAATTAATAAATTTTGGCGAAGACGCTAGAAACTCAAGAATTATTCATAAGTGCTTATTTCATTTATTCATTTGAAGGATGGTTGGCAAATCACATATCGATTGCTCAAACTAATTATTGACTACAAGAAATGCAAATAAAATCATTGGAATAAATAAGCAAAGCAACTAAGGATGCACGTCTTCACAGCCCATCATTTTTTTGGAAACTCTACCCACTCTTCTGCTGAAAGTATGGGAACATCGTCCAATAGTGACTCATCAGTTTCGGGAACGTCGTCTTTCTTAGCCTCCAGCTCAGGCTCCAGTTTAGGCTCAGGCTCCATCTCTAGTTCAAGCACTAACTCTTTGGTGGTGATCCCACTCCGGCTTTCCATACCCAACTTTTGCGCTTCATCTTCCTTAAAACACAAAGTTGTGGGGGCATGTGATGGCAGCAGGCAATCGTTTCTCAAATTTTGGGATTCAACATCCAACCGTTTAAATTTTTATTCCAAATCATGCAAACGTTCACGCAGCTGGAACATGTCTCCTGCTAGGTTGTGATGTACCTCACATCAAGTGATGAGACTCCTCACCTCCCTCGCTAAAAGCTTTGATGTTGGCTTCACATGCACTTGAAGATGACAAGTTCGTAAATGCACTGAGTTCTTCTATCTTCCAGGCACCACATGCATGGTCATTGGAAGTATGCTAGTGCAACACTATGAGCTCTAACTAGGACTTGCCTTACATTCTGCTATGTCTTGATCCTTGTGTGTCAGACCCTTCTATCTTCCAAGCACCACATGCATGGTCCATATCCAAGTTTTCTTCCTTCAATTACGCAATGGCATACACCATTTGGAGCTTTGCAGGGGGAATGATCGATCCTCCGTCTTTATCCTCCACCTTGCAGTCACCCCATTTTGAGCTCAACAGGGCCTAGAATGTCAGGTCTGTAAAAGTTCCTCTGCTGGCCAAAACAACTCCTCAAGAAGCTTCATTCACTCCATGGAACCACATGCATTTCGCCTCACATCATGGGATACCTTACCTCACCTTGCACTTTAGCACGTATCCCCTTGCATTCCGACGTGTCTAACTTCAAGTCATGGAGTGTCTTGCCTCTTGTGGATGAAAGCCTAGACAGGTCATGGTGCACCTTGCTCCCCATGTGTCTAACTCTTCTATCCACCATGCACCAAGTGAATGGTCGCTGGAAGAACACCTCATGTCATTCGGTGCATCACCTCCTGCTCCAACCTTACCTTGCCTTACATTATGGCACACCAAGCCCTGGATGTAGAATACCTCACATCTTACTTGCAGCATGCCAGTTGTACCATTCCTCACCTCGTAGTTGTAACATACCCCGCCTTGGGTTGTGACACTCCTCACTTCAGTTGATGAAACTCTACGCTGAAAGCCTTGATGCATCATGGTATATCGTTTCCTATGCATCGAGCTCTTCAATCAGCGAAATGTCACGAGGGTGTTAATTAGATAAGCGTTTTGCTGTCAACTCCACCCTCTTTAGAAGTTGGAACCTCCAGCAAAATTCAAGAGACGCCACTAGATGGTCTTACAACTTGAGATCCCATAAAATTGAGTCTTCCGAGCTCTCACTAAAAGCATTTCTTCATACATCTTGAAATGATCGTCTCGGAGAGTAGAGCGCACCACCTCTTGAATTGTGGCAATCGAAAATTTAGAGCTCTCAGAATCTTCAAAGGACCGAGCCATATTTGCATGGGAAGTGCCAGAAACGACATGTCGTTTTTCTCATCAACGACATGACAAAAAACGACACATCGTTTTTTGCCAACAGCACGAATACAAACGACATGTCGTGTTTTCGCCAGCGACAAGGACAAAAACGACATGTCGTTTTTGCCCCCACCAACATTAAAAACAACATGTCATTTTCAGAAGTCTTCTTTCTTCTTCCCTATGCGAGCATCACCTGCAGCCTTCCTAGGTTCGCTTGCTGCTCCCAATGGCGCCCCGCTAACAAGACTCTCCACTCCTGACATCTTCATCACTAGAACCAATCAACTAGCATGCCTTTCTTCTTTTGACTCCTCATCACAAAATCATCAATGCAAAAATTTTAGAAGAAAATAAAAATTCTCTCTCCCACCTTCATGCGCCACTAATTGGCGCCCTCCACAGGGCGAATTAATCCAGCTTTGTTGCGTCGCCAGCCAATGCACTTCATGTGGCGCTTTCACACTAGAGGAGAAGCTGCATTCATGGACCCCACCTGCTTGAGCCACTCTTCACCTCTAAAAACATTGCGTATGTGCAGCGTCGTGTCCCCTAGAAGCCGATAGACGTTGTTGCCTCCTATCTGCACCCTATTTGCACGCTCCTGGTGCACTGGTCGTAGGCTCCCACGTGGTGAACTGGTCGTAGGCTCCCACGTGGTGAACTGGTCGTCTCTCATCACCAGACACTTGGCGCTTTTGCGCCCTGCATTTTTGTCACGTAGCAGGTCAACCACCTCGGCCCTGATGATGCGTGACCCACTTGGAACCTCACCGCCAGCAATTGCTCGATCCATCTTGTCCCAACATTTTTCAGAGTGGCCAACTCCTCGGCCAATGACGAATCCACCATGCCTGGCTTCAAAACAAACAAAAATAAACTCAAATAAATATTCTTACCCAAAAATTTCTTTGAAGACTTGAATATAGCCATTTTTTTCTCCAATAGCCGAATCTTCTTCTTTCACCCAAGCAAAGGCAAGCAAGGGCTTACCTTTCATTCTGCAGCTTTCCTCTTTAAATATGCACAGAGACCCCCCCAACCCCCCCCCCCCCTCATTCAATTACCAAATTAAATGAGATTAATTTCACTTTAATTGAAATTAATTGTCATAATTAAAAACCTCATTAATTCCAAAAAACAATTTGAAATTCAAGGGAGTTGGTTTCAATGTTCATGAAATATATTTTCGGACAAATATATGTCGATTTAGCTTAATAATTTTTCTTGGCCCAGTGGAGGAGCGAGACAAAAACACTGACAAGGTTGATAACAGAAAATCCAAAAAATGTACATCTCTTATAATTCCCTGAATTTTTAAGCGATGTGGGGTCCTAAGAGATGTGGGGGCATTTGTGGGGCCCAAAATCACTCGAGAATTGTGGAGCTGTCATGTGGCCCATAATTCCCGAAATAACCAAATTGCTCCTAACAATAATACTAAGGACTTGCAGACACCCACATATTAAATAATTTATTTACCAGCTAAATAAGTTATTTAATCGAGTTAAAAGTCTCCATAATATTAATATTCTCTCCGAGAGTTAATTGTCATTATTTTTAATAACGGACAATTAATATTGATATTAAATCACAATAATTATCATTATTATCATAATGAACAATTATTATAATTATTAAATAACGTATTTATTAATTACAAATTCAACCTACCAATCAGAACGCTCCGAGACTCCCAAGGATTTCCTATAAATAGAGGAGCTCATTTCACTTTTTAGGTAATTATGTTCAACGCTACTTAAACTCTTGAGATTTCTCTTTTAAAACTGACTTAAGTATTGGAACGTTCCTGGTCGAACAACCCCCCAAGTCTCGATCATTAAACGAACGATAGCTTACTGTTTGCTGTTTGTAGGGATCCTTGAATCTTTTGAGTTTAAAGAACGAATTGTACTTCAACAAACATGAACAAACATCATTTGAAGAAAAAATAATAATAATTATGAAATTAGACTTTAATTTTGTTTATATTATATCAAAAAAAAATTAAGTATCTGCAATAAAGTTGACTTGGAAAACAACTTGGATATATAAAAATTCGAAGTTTGTGAAACGTGATTAGTGGAAGTTGAGTGTATTAAGAATGAGAATGAGGCTTGTGGATTAAGTAAACATTTGGCAACTTATTTGAACCAATAGTAGGATTAGAACTAGTTATGTAACGTGGTTCGAAAACCACCATCCAATCCGTATTTGATGATTCCTTTGGGTTTGGCATATTCTAGCATAATCATGTATTAACAATTCTTTGTTTCCTTGTCGTTTTTCAATAATTGAAGCAAGCACTCTATCTAATATAAAAAGATTAATACTAGTGTGAAAAAAAAAATGGATTTGCTTACAATTTTGATCCCTTCCATGTGGTCTCCAACAACAATAATGGAGTTCAGCCAACCACTAAAAAGGATATGAAATCCAATGAAAAATAAACTATATTGCAACTTTTGTTGTACCTCCATGGGTAACCTGGTTTGCGGAGCGAAGGAGGTGGACCACTCATAGAGATCGTTTTCTTGCGAATGGTGAGATGTAGAGATGTTGGATGGGCCGTGTATGATGGGTTTTTAGCCACAGTCGATCGGGCAAACCAGGAAGCAAATGAGTTTTTCAACTCAGGTGCAGACATGCCACTAGTAGAGAACTACTATTAGACAGTGTAAATGAGTTCTGTTTTTTGTCCAAGAACCTTTCTTCTGATCAAAGTGATTTGAAGTAAGCAGAAAAGAATTAGCATGCGCTGTTCTTTTCTGTACTTTTTTCAATGACTTAAAATATTTTCTTCCCCAACGTAACCCAAGTTGAAAAATTTATTTCGCCATGATATTCAATTTGGTGAAGTTGTTATTTCAGTATTTAAATGGACAATGGTCTCAAGTTTTCTCGAGTCGGAATCAAAGTATTTGAACTAATGCACAAAGATGGTATCCCGACTTGGTGAGTCGATAACCACATTTGGATGGTGTATCCCAGTACCAATTACTACTTAAGAAAATCTGGTTTGCATTGAGATGGAAGTGGAAGTACATGTACAAGAATGTAAAAGTACTGGAATTGAATAACAACTGAAATTAAAAGTACAGAAAAGTAAATGATTTCCTTCACATTCAAACTTTATCAAGCAAGAAATTCCAGAAATCATCAACTGGAATGAATATCAATCGAAAATCATGTCATGAAATGGCAGAGCACTTAAAAGCAACGACAAACCGTTGAAAATGAGGTTTGAGCTTCTTAGTGACTAGTCATGAGTTGGCCGTCGAGGTGATTTTCCATGAATCGGTAGTCGATTACTTTCCGTGATTCAATAGTCTGAATGACTTTTCATGAGCTGGTAACCGATATAATAAACCTTTATGACACTGAATGGTTAGGAAGAAGGTTATCTTTAGCGAACCTCGATCGAAAATTTAAGAATTGGCAGTCGAAAAGAGGGTAACCCTTATGATACTCATCAGTCAGAAAGAAGGTTAATGCAGGGAGATAAAACCAACCATTATGACATTCCTGCTAGAGTGGTGAGTAGTCAGAATGACGGTTAGACAGTTACATAAATACCTCGAAAAGGGTGAGAAAAGAAGCGTATCTTAATTTCCTAGGTCGAAAGAAGCTGTTTTTGCCACAAGGGGCAGCCTTTTTAAACCGTGAAACCTTGGTTAAAGGTGTTCATAAATTCAAAAATTGATGGAGATAAATTTTCTGAGTATGATTGGTTGATTGTATGTCCTTTGAAAAGTTTGCTTGTTCTATATTTATAGGCGGTCAAGGAGCTCCCAACTTGCCGAATTGGGTCCCGCATGGATCCTATGCTGCAATTTTTTTTTCTTTGAAATGCTCTCCATTGCCTCTATTTTTTTCGCGTGCCAGCACTACCCATGCTTTCTTCTTCTCCATGTGCGAAATTGCTCGGGCTGGGCTTGCTTTTACTATTTTGGGCTTTTAGTTTTCGTGTATCATTGTCTTTGGCCCAGAGGATATTTTTTCGGGTGTAAATATTGCCCCCTTTATTTGAAATGTTTTACAGAGGTCAAATAGGTTTGTTATGGGTTCAGGAAAGGCTTAGGGGTATTTTGGTCATTTTGACACTAAGGGCATTTTGGTAATTTTGAGTGAAAGGCATAGTAGTTTCTAGAACTTTCTTCATCTTTCTTCAGTTTTCCTCCCAAATCTATATCTCATCGACCTAGTTCTATATATATATATATATATATATATATAAAGGGGTGTGTGTGTGTGTGTGTGTGTGTGTGTGTGTTGTGTGTGTGTGTGTGTGTTTTATTTCCATTCGGGTGGAGAAGGTCAAAAATAAAGAAGAAAAACGTGATGTAAGAAAAACATGATAAATGGAAAATGGAAAAGAGGGAAATGGCGAGAAGGAAGAGGAAATGAGGCAAGGCTTCATGAAAGGTAGGAAAAGGGGACGAGGGTGGAGCCCTATGACAGGACCCGTCCCAACTGGACCTCGATAGCCGTGCCCAGTCCTGCTCCCGTCTGACAAGTCAACTGAAGTCCCGAAACGATCCTTCAGCACCTATCAGACAAGAGATTATCTCCGCTTATGCCTCCGCCTCTCGGTTAGCTCCGAACGTCGTGTCACGGCCTGGAGGGTCATCAAAACAGAAAAGTGTGAGTGGACAAAAATATATTCGTTAAAACACATTTTAACATACATCATTTACCCTCCAGTTTATCAAACCTGCATGCATAGGAAAAACATATGACTCATAATCACTGGCTTTCCAGCCAAACCACATAACAAGTCAAAATTCCGGCTCTCAGGCCAAACACAGGAAAACATAGTCACATGGCCACACAGACTAGAACTCGTACTCAATACCAGTACGTAATCATAATCAACATCAAACAGTACTATGCACAAGGTCACAATCAATTACTCAATCAATCAATCAATCAATCTGCACTATTCACAAGTGCACAAACCATCACACTGTCCCGTTTGCACTACGCGTAGGCCATAACCCCGAGCATCAGCCGTCTGGGAACACCCCAAGCTTCGGCTACCTGGGAATACATCTCACCCCGAGTACCAGCCGTCTGGGAACACCCCGAGCTCCGGCTGCCTGGGAACAATCACAATCATATCCCCGAGCTTCGGTCGTCTAGGAACTCCCCTAACTTCGACCGTCTGGGCACTCACAATCACAATGAACATCATCCGGGGATCTTATCCCAAAATATCTCAATCAACTCCTTGACTTCAAACCAAGTCAAAATCATTACCAACCGGGACTCAAGCCCAAATATCAGTTATACGTAAATCTGTAAAATCAATCGAAAACATTGGAATAATCCAGAGATCATCCCTGACTCACCAATTAAGTCAAAATACTCTTTTGGAAACCTTTTTAACTCCGGGCCTAGCCCAAAATATCAATTGCACATTTCCTCGAAAAACGTGCCCGAAAGATCGATTAAAATATTCATTAAATCACACATAATCATGCCACATCATCAAGACATCATTGCAAGTCAATTTATGCCATCGATCATGGAAAAACATTTAACTATGCATGCATCATGGTTTATAAAACAAACGTCCACTCACACACTGTCCAACCCGCTCGCTTTCCGCGCTGCACGCGTTTCCGTAATTTCCGACACTTTTCAGGAATCTCGAATCCTTCAACTGATCGAACTCAAGCTCCAAAATTCAACACAGTCGCAGGGGCTGTTCGCCGTCAATTCACCATCAATTGGCATCTCAATTGATTTGGTTCGAGTCGTCCAGCTCCCAGGAAGTTGAATATCTAATCAATTTCCCTCGAAACAGTTTACAAAATCAAATCGATATTTATAAGTTTAGATAGTTTTTCGGGTTTCTCAGTAGGGTTTTAGGTCCTTATAACTCCATTCTTTTCAGTTTTTCACGTAGTTTCTCTCTGTAGTGTTCTCTTTTCGCCTCAGGTGGTCTCTGTTTTCTTCCTTCACCGATCAATTTGATCGAATTCAACATGGGACGGTGGGCGGGTGCATTTGTTTGTATTAGGCATTCAAGCCACTAATCCTTCACAAATGGTGACAAGTGTCACTAAATGATCAATCCACGCCTAACTCACTTGAATCAGCTAATCAATTAGTACAATTATCCCTGCTGCAACAAAATTACCATTTTACCCTTTAAGGCACAAATGACCAAAATGCCCCTACACTTCACAACCCCATAACTTTTTTGTTCGGACTCCAATTGACGCATGCCGCCTGTCCACGGATTCAGCGTCCCGAGACCTATCTAATGGTCTTCCCGGAAAGTCCAAACAAGGTCCCGAACAAAAAGTCAACTTTCGCCCCTTTTTGACCAATTTACCAAATTACCCTCAAACTTCCGCATGTCATAACTTTTGCCACGAATGTCAAAATCGGGCGTGCCACCTGTCTATGAACTCGTGACGTCCCGAACTACGTCACAGTTATCGGTCAAAGTCTGTTTGACCGCTCGAATAAAAAGTCAACCGTTCGCCCAATTCTAAGGGCACAATCGTCCTTTTCCTCAAATTTTCCAAATTTTTCGTTTTTCGAATTTTCGGGGGGTTACACCCTAGGTGATCCTAAAACCCAAACCCGTGAGAGCCAACAATGACCGTGATTCATCGAATGATTCTGAGACCCTAGGTGTTGATTTGAGGATCTTATACTGTTAGTGAAGTCCCTAGGGTTGCGTTAAGACGGAGAGAATGAAGCATGGAGACCTGGGAAGGCTGCAACGAGCGTGGGAAGCCATGGCTGAAATGCCATGAACATGGAGTACACATTTGAGGTATGTATTCTAGTTTTTGATCTCATATATCCATTCCTATGATCCGCGTTAGACACTTAAAGTAAGGAAATCAGATGTGAAAATCCGAGTTAAAAGTCGGGTCGTGACCGCAGGTCAGACGACCCGAAATACTGTAAAATGGGTCGAGTTTGATGTAGGGGATGAGTACTGTATAGGTGTGTGACCCTCACACTTAGAGAGCTTCCGCTGGCACGTGAGGGCGTGAGCGACACTTTTTGGAGGAATGATCAACGACAAAAATGTTTCTCTTTGTCTCCTAAATATAATGGTGTGATTTCAGAATAATTTGAACACTACTCGACTATGATTCTGAGTGTCTAATGGTAATGTGTTATTTTTAATAATATAAAAGTAATTAAATGATAAGCTTTGAATTAAACATTATTTTATATCCTTTATACTTATCTTTTAATGTTTAAATACCAAACAATTGTAGGAAATAACATATTTTGTGAGAAATGTGCATAATTGAATAGAGCACCGAATTACGAGAATTTAGGCGAAATAATCACCTCAATCAGAGTTATATTAAAGAAGTTATGATTAAATGAAAGGAAGCCACCAAAAACCACTATGGAATTTGGTAGGGGCCTACCGAATCCAAAATGGCAGCCCAAATTTTTTTTCGACCAGTGCTTATCGATTCCTAGAAGTGACTTTCGGCGCATGCCTCCTGATCAGTAGCAGCTCGTTTCAGCGAGCGTCTACCGAGGAACTTATCTTTACTTCAACACGCGTCTACCGAACCTTCCTCCAAGCTTTCATCGCGCGTCCATCGAACGCCCTTCCAGCCCTTACTTGTGCCTTGGAGCACGCGTTGACCACCGATTTCCAACCCAAATTTTGGTGGGCTTCCACTTAGCCGACTCATGTTCAATTCCAGCACCTATTTTCCTTCTTTCTCGTGGAAAATTGTCCAATTCAAGCTTGGATTTGTTTCCTTTTTATCTAGGAAACCTTTTTAAGTAGGATTTTTACTACCTTTATCCTTTAGGACTTTAATTTAATTAGTTTAATCATTTTTCTTTTAGGATTTAAATTGTGAACTCCTATTTATTTGGGAATTAATTTTCTCCTATAAATAAAGAGGCTTAGGTTATTTGTAAGGGTCGCCCATTTTTGTACCAAAACTCTGTTTAACCAAATTCCCCTTTTCATCAATTCAAAATTTCCTTAGCAAAATCCAATTACACCATATTCCATCATAAACACCTTCATCTGTGACATATAGGGCAGTTCCTGAGTGTCTCACCAAGGAGTGTCGACCACTTAGCATCCATAGGGCAGTTCCCGAAGAGAAAAAGTGTAACACGACCTCTTTACCTTGTGATTGTCTTTTGTTATTGAATGATCGTTTTGTTGGATTGATCTTTAATATAATTATGGTTTTATATCTTATATGAATTTCAATAATCTTCCATGTGTTTCAATATCTTGGTTTTTGTTATACTTGTATGTTGTGCTTAATGCTTGATTAGATATAGGGTAGTTCCCGAATCTAAATCATTGAAAGTGTATAGGGTAGTTCCCGAGAATGTACTTGAGATAATATGCTAGTTTTTTTGTAGAACTAAGGTTATGAAATTTCGTAGGTATTGGAATTGGTATGATTTATGAATGAGTTAGAATTAACGATCAGTTGACCATGTAAATAATAGATTAGGTTAGTTTAGATTAGTTAATCACGCAGGTGGTTTATGGCAAGTGGAATGGGGCATTAGAATAATTGTGATATCTTAGCTTGTGCAACTTAAAGTTTGGTAACAATCTAAGGAGTGTGTGAATACTTATGTACCTTTAGATTCATAATAATTTTGGTTTTGGATCTTTTCTTGGTTATGGTAGAATTTATGTTGGAAGTAGTATTTTTTGCAGAATTGGTGAAAGAGGAATAAGGTTAGGATTATCTAATAATACGAAAATTACACTTGTGATAATGTGAAGGTGATGACATAGTAATCATATGATGTTATAAGTGATAACAAGTTAGGATTGACATAAAGTTATATACGTATTTATGTATGCGATGGTAATATTTGTTAGTGAGGTAAAAAAGATATAAAAAATACATGATGACAATAGGGATGTACCAAGATGATTAAATTTTCTTCTACTTATCAAAATTGTCACAGTAAATTCCACCACTTGTTGGGAAGTGAGTTGGATGTGGGCGGAAATCCCGCAAGAGATAGAATTTATTCCTAATGTCTAATGCGAGTAACTTTGATGGAAAATCCTTGGTCTGACAGGAATTGTCGGATGGGAGCAGGATCGGTTTGGGTTTGCATAGATTCTCGGGACAGGTCCTATCATCCGGTGCTAGAACACTTATTTGAAGCCGTGTCGCGACTAGATAGGTCTTGAACTTGGCGATTCAGAGCCTAAATTTTCAAACTAATGGGAGCTAGGATATCCTTGAAGATCTTAGTGAACTCCTCCTTAACCATGACTTGGTCGATGATATCCTCTAATGCTCCCTCAGGTGGTGGCTCCATGTCAGCTTGCGTGGTTGGTAACTCAGGGGTCATTTATTAAGAAAGATCATTTAAAAATATCCTTTTAGCGTCTCGGCGTCGCTGAGTATACCTGAACTTGGGAATACACTAAGAAGAGTCCCATTGGGCATGCCAGATTATGTTCTTGCCCAAACTGTTTTTCTCGTTAGGAACCTAATGTCCCGAAGCAACCCTTGTTCAACCTCCATGTAGAAGCTGCTCTGCGGAGTGAGGGAGGCTGACTACTTGTAAGGATATCTTTCTTGAAAATGGTGAGGTGTAGAGATGTTGGATGGGTTGAGTGTGATGAGCATTTAGTCACGGTCGATCCCTAAATGGGTAGACCATGAAGCAAATAGATTTTTCAACTCAGGTGCAGGCGTGCCACTAGTAGAAAACTGCTATTAGACAATGTAAATGAGTTCCGTTTTCGGCCCAAGAACCTTTTTTTCAATTAAAATAATTGTGGAGCAAGCAGACAAGAATTAGCCTGCGCTGTTCTTTTCTGTGCCTTTTTCAAGGACTTACAATATTTTCTTCTCCAACATAACCCAAGTTTAAAAAGTTACTTTGTTATGATATTCAATTTGGCGACGTTATTATTTCAGTAGTTAAGTGGACAATGGTCCCAAGTTTTCTCTAATCGAAATCAAGTATTTGGACCAATGCACAAAGATGGTATCCCGATTTGGTGAGTTTCGAGCCACGTTTAGATGATGTATTCCAAGTACCAATTACTACTTAAGAAAATCTGGTTTTTATTGAGATGTAAATGGAAGTACAAGAATGTAAAAGTACGGAAATTATAAGTACAGAAAAGTAAATTGTTTCCTTCACTTTCAAGCCCGTATCAAGTAAGAAATTCCAAAAATCATCAACTGAAATGAATATTAGTCGAAAATCATGTCATGAGATGGCATAGCACTCAAAAGCGATGGCAAGACGTCGAAAATGAGGTTTGAGTTCCTTAGTAACCGATGACTTTCCGTAAATCGGTAATCGATGACTTTCCGTGAGCCGATAGTTGAAATGACTTTTCGTAAATCGGTAATCGATGACTTTCTGTGAGCCGATATTCGGAATGACTTTTCGTGAGCCGGTAGTCGATACAATCAACTCTTATGACACTGAATGGTCAGGAAGAAGGTTAATTTTCTGCGAACGTCGATCGACAATCCAAGAACTAGCACTCGGAAAGAGGGCAACCTTTATGACACTGAGCGGTCAGAAAGAAGGTTAATGTAAAAGATGAAGCCAACCATTATGACATTATTGCTAGAGCGATCAAAAAGACAGTTAGACTGTTGCTTAAATGCTTCGAAGGGGTGAGAAGAGAAGCTACATATTGATTTTCTAGGTCGAAATAAGTAGTTTTTGCCAGAAGGGCCAGTTTTTTTAAACCATGAAATTTTAATTAAAGGTGCTCATAGGCTTAGAAATTGATAGAAATCAATTTATCAAGTTTGATTGATTGATTGTGTGTCCTTTGAGAAGTTGGGTTGTTCTTTATTTATAGGCATCGAACAAGCTCCCAACTTGCCGAGTTGGGTCCCGTATGGGTCACATGCTGTCTTTTTTTTTCGTTGAAATGCTCTCCCTTACTTCTATTTTCTTCGTGTTTTAGCACCGCCCATACTTTTTTTTTCTCCACGTTGGAAACTGCTCAAGTTGGACTTATTTTTTCTGTTTTGGGATTTTAATTTAAGTGAACTATTGTCTTTTAACTCAGATGGGTCTTTTGAGTGTAAACAACCCAACAACAAGATGTAAGGTCTATAATTCGAAGTGGAATTTGACTAACTGCTATAATGAATCAAAACAAGAATATGAACTAGTTCATCAACTACTTTTTAATTTTGATTATGCAATAATCACTTAAGGAAGCGCACGTTTATTCTTTGTGAGCTTTTAAATTTTTCATAAAAAAAAAAATTATAAAAAAAACAAACAACAAAAAAACTATGACGATTAAAGGCATACGCTTAGTTATATAAAGTGATTATTTTCAGTAGACAATCAAGCCAATTTTAGGATTAAAAGATATGCGTTATCTATTAACTATGGAATGCTTTTCATTAGCCCTCACTATATTTTTTCCCTCTTTATTTATCACTTTTTTTTCTTTCTTTTAAATAACATGATTCACTATTTATAAGAATAAAAATTCATAAAACCCAACTCTATAAGCATAGATTTTCCGACCTATTATCAGATAAAAAAAAAAGATTTTTCGGCCTACTATCGATAAAAAAAAAAAAGATTTTCCGGCAGATAAAACAAAGAGTTTCCGGCCTACTTTCGAAGTAAAGATTAAAGCTCCCATGAAAGACCCAAGTAACACATCGGTGATCCGACGTTTCAAGTAAGGTTTAAATGCCGTTGTAAGCACACGGTATAAAAATAAAAATAAAACAACTCAATTAGAAATTTAGAATTTGCAGTGTCTAAGCCGATGTGATGCAAGCTTATTGCATGAAATACAATACTTGCATTGTACCCTAATATTAACTCCTTACACTATCTTTTTGATTTATTACATTATCTTTATATATATATCATAACCGGAATAGTTCTTTATATAAATTATTATACCAAGATCATTTCTATAATAAATCAACATGATTGAAGGTCGTTTAGTCATTTATATATCAACTAAATAGACAGTTCACCAAAAATTATTAATTCATTTGATACATATAAATTATTAAACAATCTTTAATTTTTTTTAAATTTTGTATGAAGATCTTGAAAAATAATTTACACAATGAACAACTCCGACATGCAAGTATTCCTTGCATAGAAGATTGCACCGATCCCAAGAAACCTTTGTTTAACATTGCACTAAGAACCACCCTAGAAACCTTCATTAGGTGAGCTGAACTGAACCACACACCTCACGGTCCACACCCATTGTCACCATTTTTTAGCATAAAAAACAAATTGGAGTTCTTGCCTTTCCCCATAAACATTCCACATTCATTTTCAAAAATGTGAACTTCTAAATAAAAAAAAAAACTGAACTTGAGCTTTGATTCTTTGAAAGTGTAAATTAAGGACCATTCAAAACTCACATGGGATTCTAATCTCCCCCTCCCCCACATGTACTTTGTCTGTTACCATGAAGCTCACGAGGACTTTACCTATCTATCACACCTTGATAAAAAAAAATAATAATAAAAAAAAAAAGCTATCTATCACACCAGCACTGCAGAGAGAAGGGGGGAGAGAGAGAGAGAGACAGTACAGTGGAGCATTTCCCAATATCAAGAGTCCGAGGTGCGTGGGGGGTCACTAGTCATGGCCTGTGGGGACTCTCATGGCGGTTTGATTTGATCATTTATGCATACACAATTACGCACTATACACACACACATACACCGAACTCCAAGTCTAAAGAGAAGATGATGATGGCAGAGCTGAAAAAACCCCACCTGCTGGGTCCATGGGTTAAGCCTTTTGTGGGGCTTTGGTTTCTATTTCAGTCAGCCATTGACGCACACCAGCAGTTTCCCCTTACCTTATGCCTATTCAAAAGGATTATTTCTATTCTTGACTATCACAAAGTACTTGTCAGTAAAGTCATTCTTACAACGACAAATTTAAGATCTTGTAAGATTAATTTTGGGAGTGCATTTCATGCTTGGTTGTGAAAAAGTGCTCCTAAAACGCGAGGCATGATCATGAACAGGGCATGAGAGTACGAGACAAGATACAAAGAGCAAGGAAATTAATGGCTAAAGATTGACAATTTTATTTATTTATAATAATTATTACCCTATACATAATTATCTGCTAAAGATCGTGATCACTGATCAAGGCTAAAAATGAAAGGTTAAAAACTAAAGCAACAAGAAGAAAGATGAAGAACCAAAAAAATTGAGCCAAAAGGGGACTAAAGATTGAAGCTTTAGAAAGTGAAATTGATGATCAATTGGCTCTTTCAACATGGCGTATAAACACAGTTTCTAAATCGGGAGGAGTGAAGAACTCCATAACACCAGCGCCGTAATTACATTTCGAAGCAGCCGGTTTCCTTTTCCTCGGTGGAGGCGGGCACGCCAGCCTCGTCGGAATTCTGGCTTGTTCCGCAGTCGGAGTCGTCGAACACTCTTCCTCGTCGTCACCCCTATCCGTCTCGACAGGGCTGGTGTACATCGGCTTCAATGGCGCCTGCATTGGGATTCCGGCTATAACCCATTTTTTAGCGTCGGAATCAAGGCCGACGTCCACCGGCTGCGACTTCCCAGAAAAACCCATTTCCTTGTGGTCGATTTGGAGCGAAATCAGTGAGATAATATAGCAGAGAATAAAGGGAGGAATAATCAGCAAAGGCGGGTTCTTTTTTTTTTCCTTCTTCTTTCCAATGGAAAACAGAGGAGGGGAGGAAATAAAATGAATTGGAATGGGAAAGTGAGGTGAAAAATGAGATAAAGGGAGGGAGATTGCAAAGGAGGTTTGGATTTTGGGTTGGTTTGTGTTTCAGCGAAAAGAAAATAAAGGGAAAGGGAAGGCAAGATAAAGATCGAGCTTTAGATGTGGAAGCAGAGAGAGTGTGTGAGGAAATGATGTTCAAATGTTCTGTTCTGTTTATACCAATCACTCAAAGGAGTCGGAGAGAGACTCACAGAGATAGAGTCATAGGGCTAGGGTGGGAGGAAGTAAGAGAAAAAAGAACCCGAGGAAACTCGTCACATAACCAAAGTTGTAAATTAAACAAAACAGATAAATAAATAAGTAGGATAGGACCCTCAGACGGAAAACAATCCGATTAGATTATTCTATTTTTGAACATGGTATTCTTTAATTTTATAAAAATATATTTAAAATAAAAAGTCTTAAAAATGATTGCATGAATAATTTAATGGAATTGAATCACTATTGTTGTTTGAGGATGGTGTGGGTGCCTGTGCAAATGGCTGACCGTGGTCCGCGGCGGGGGGGGAGGTGAGGCGGTGGCCCACTGATCACATGAGTGTGGGGTCCTTGCGGAAGCAGAAGAGAGCAGCATGGAACGGGCGGCAGGAGATAAAGGCTCCTAGGGGCGGAGGGAGAGGGAGATTGACTCAGATTTTGGCGCCAAGATTTTGGGGCATAGGGATCACCAACAGTCTTCAAATATTCTCCTTCTTTTTATAGATGCCCGCCCCTTTTCATTTCCATTTTTATCTTCACTTTTTTCTTTTAATTTTCTGAAATTGTTTGAGAAATTAATAGAAATAGATGGTTTGGTAAAAAATTATTAAAAAATAGGAATTTTTAAAATATTTTTATAGAACTACACACTATATAAGTATTATAGTAACCTGATAATTAATAGTTTATTCAATTTAATACTCCACCAAAAAGAAACCCTAAACAACAAATCGCAACTGCCTTCTTGTCCTTCATTACTTATTCCTTATCACAACTACCCAACTACGCACCGAGAATGAAATCCTCTCTCTATCGTTGCAACTCAAAGCTTTCTTCTCCTCCATTGTTTATTCCTCATCGCTCTCATCTTCTCGTGGCTCTCGTTCATCATCAACCATAACCACGAATTTGAACCAGTCAGTTCATCCATTATCTTTCTATGTCTCTAATTTTGTCCTAATCATTATTTTGGGTGTTTTGTGTTTGGTGAACTTGTTTAAATATGTGTTAGGCATTCTACAAATTAAACCAAATAACCAATTGGGGAGTGAGGAATATGAAGTTGCATGTCTGAGGTTGGGAAGATGATGTTGGGTTGAAGGCCATAAATGCGATTTTTGAATATGCATATCTGATATGAGAATAGTTCTAATATGATAATGTCCCAATAGTATAGTAGTCTGATAGTGTACTCATAGTCTGATAATGTCCCATAGTCTGATCGTGTCATCATAGTCTGATAAGTGTCCTCATAGTCTAGGCAGTTTTAGTTGCTTTTATTTGTGAAATTGATGTTGTAACGACCCGTCCCAGCAACTAAAGTTTAGGTAGTGTTTAAGATGGGATTAGTGAGCTTAATCAGTGGTTAGTTGGTCTCGTTGGGGTCGTTAGGGTAGAATGACGATTTTGCCCCTAGTTTGGGCAAAAAGTTGACTTTTAGTTCGGATGGTCCAATGGACTTTGACCGGTGACGAGGACGTAGGTTAGGACGTCACGAATCCATAGGGAGGTGGCACGCCCGATTCCGACATCCGAGGAGGAAGTTATGATGTTCGGAAGGTTGAGGGCATAACCGTAATTTGGCTAAATTAAGGGGGAAAAGTTGACTTTTTGCACGAACGGGTTTTGGTATGTTGACCTAGGACTGTTAGATAGATCTCATCGTCCTGAATTCGATGACAGGCGGCACGTGTTCGTCAGACTTACGAGGTGTGAGTTACGGGTCTAAAACGGTAAGGGTAAAATCGTAATTTTGACTTAAAATGAGGGGTATTTTGGTCTTTTGGTTGTCTGGGGATTTGTGCACAGAGAGGGACAGATGGATGGCTGGGATTGGGCCATGTGTGGGAGGATTGGTGACATGTGGCAAGTGTGTAGTGGGTTCTACACACTTGTGCACGGGTCCAATTATTTGGGACTTAAATCTTGCCCGTGTGTGTGTTCTTCAACCAGAGTGAAACAGAGAGGGAGATCGGGGAAAATTGATGGTGGCTGAGAGTGTTGGTGAGGTTGTGAGTGTGTGAGAGTGATCAGAGGGTGGAAGAGTGACCTGGTGAGCGGTTGGGGGAGTGAAATCGTGCAAGAACACGGTGGTCGGGGCAGTCAGTTTCAGAGAAAACAGAGAGGATTTGGACGATCGTGGTGGTGGTGCGGCCGTGTGTTGGTGCACTTGGACCCGTGGAGGTGTTCAGAGGTTGGCAGTGGACGGGAGGAGCTGATGCTTCACGGCTGAGCTCACGACGGCGACAGGATGACAGGTAATTTCTCATCCCCGTTACTTTGCTCTGTTTTGTCATTTGGTTTCAGAAGCTAAGTCGTGGCTGTAGGGAGAGAATCGAGGGGTTCTGTGAGGTCTAGGGAGTTCAGGACTATCCTAGGAGTCTTCTGGTTGTGCTGCCGTGACGGGGGGTGCGCGGTGGCGGTTGGCACGACAAAGAGTACCTGTGTGCTCTGTTTTGCCGTGATGTTCAAACGGGAAGTCGTGACATGTGGGGTTGAGTTGACAGTTATGGTACATGGTGCGAGGCTCAGGGAGGCCCTAAGTGTCGTCTAGGGTGGTTATTGTGACGGGAGAAGACCTGGGTGGCCGGAGTAGAAAACAGGGGATAGTTTGGGTTCTGATTTTGAGCTCGAGTCGACGGGTTAGGGACAGTGTCGAGGTGTTTAAGTGAGGTAACCAGATTGCTTAAGATTGGACGAAGAGGATGGTGAAGAGAGGGAGGAAAATGGTGCAGGCACGGCGGTGAACCGCTGACGCCGGTTCAAGTTGCAGACTACTGTGCTGAACCGGGTCTGCTCGAGGTTGAAGGTGCACTGTAGCAGGCGCGTGAGGGCCACGCGCAGCCACTTTGGGCGGCGCGTGGGGGCGCGTGCGGCGGTTCTGGGGAAAACGGTCAACATGGTTTTTGGTCTAGGAGTTGTGTCAAGTCTAATGGAAGTGGTTTAGAGTTAATCGGACGTCGAATCGACGTAGTTTCGCGAGGGTGAAGGTTTAGGGTTCCGGTTCGTTACGTTTAGGACCCGGGGATTTTTGAGGGAATTAGAGTGGATCCTCGTGGATATGTTAGTGACGTACTTTGGTGGTTGCTGACAGGATCGGGAGTTCCCGAGGTAGCTGAGGAACGTTCAGGACGTTCAGGACGCGATTAAGGGCTCGGTACTATGAGTGGACCCTTTCCTTAAACTCGAACATGCATAACTTCTTTTCTAAATTTTTTTATACATGTGATTACATGAATGTTGCATTTATGATGTGGTTTTATATAATTGCACGGTTTTCAAGAAAGTAAAGTAATTGGCACGTTTTACGAGAAAGTATGATTTCTGAAAATAAAGCTATGGTTTTGAGGTTTCAACGTTAAATGATTTTCAATGATTATAAAGGGATTGTGGAACACGATTTCGATGATTAAGGTTTTTGGTTTTAGAATCGGATTTCGGAAAGCGGAATTTGGTTTTAAAGTTGAAAAGTGGTATTCCGGACTTGGGTTCGGAATGACGGTTCGGGATGCTGGAAGGACATCGAACCAGTGATTTCAGATTCGAGTTTGGAGGTGGATTTGGAAAAGGTTTTTGAATGGTTTTGATTGGATTTGCTGGATCTGGTTATTGGGTTTAAAGACCCGGATATTGATTGAAGGGGGACGGGCACGGATTGGGTTTAAAGACCCGGATTGAGTTTAAAGACTCGGGAGTTTAAAGACTCGGATATATTGATATTTCCCCCGTAGGCCTGTTGAGTTTAAAGACTCGGGAGTTTAAAGACTCGGATATTATTGAGGCCTGGATTGAGTTTAAAGACTCGGGTAGGTCCAGCAGGTTTGATCGGAAAATGATGATTTGATTCATGATACGGTTTTATGATGTTTATGACATGATTTCTATAACTGTTTTATAGTGTTTCTGTTTCTTATGATGTGGTTTATGGTGATTTGGTTTATAACTGTTTTACAAACTGGGTTATGCATGTGGTTTCAAAACGGAGGGTGAAACTCGGTTTTCATTAAAATGGTTTTAGAACTTTTCTTTTATTTATGGTCCACTCACACCTTCTGTTTTTAACTTGCCCTCCAGGTTGTGGAGCTAGCGCGAGGTTCCGGCGTCGAGGCAGCGTCTGAGGCATAGAAGTCACATGAGGGATCCCGGAGTGTTTTAAATTTTTCCGCGTGCGTGTATTTAGTTTATCGGATTTTTCTTTTCTGTGTATTTTGTACTATGCTCTGTAAATTATTAACTTCGGGATTTGTGATATAGTTTCTCCTGCGTCTGGCTGTGTTGTGTCGGGGTGTCAGACGGGAGCAGGATTTACCTCGGTTTTCGGGGTGAAACCGGGGTGGGTCCTGACAATTAGTATCAGAGCATAGGTTTGTCGAGTTTGTTGAGTTTGTCGGGTTGTGAGGTTGTGTTTCGGTTGTCTGACTACTTTTATGCCTCTTTCAGCGTGCGGTCGACGATACCTCTGAGACGTGGACCCTCTCCACGACTTGAAGAAGAAACGGTGAGGGGAACTGAGAGTACCACGATTGAGCGAGCCCAGCGGCTCGGGGCTACTACTTTTAGTGGCGGGGCTGATCCTATGGAAGCCCAGAGGTGGATCACGAGACTTGAACGGATCTTTGTAGTGATGCGTTGTCCACCGGAGGAGCGGGTGTTACTGGCTACATTTTTACTGGATGGTGCGGCGTACGAGTGGTGGTATACCCTCGATTTGTCTGGCTGGGATGCCCATACTGTGACCTGGGAGACGTTTCGGGAGAGATTTTTGGATCAGTATTTCCTCGTTCTTTCCGAGATGCCAAGGAGGCTGAGTTTCTGCAGTTGCAACAAGGGAATTTGAGTGTAGCTGAGTATGAACGGAAATTCCAGATGTTGTCTCGGTTTGCTCCTGCGTTTGTGGCTACTGAAGCCGAGAAGTGTCGTAGGTTCGAGTTGGGCCTGCGAGGTGAGATTCGAGCCATCGTGACGGCTGGATCGTTTGCTACCCTTCGAGAGTTGTCGGATGCTGCGGTAAGGGTTGAGGCGAGTTTGCCGGTGCGACGCCGGGAGCCATCTTTTTCTGGAGCTTCGAGTTAGCGGACACCGAAAAGAGGTAACTTCAGTGGAGCATCATCGTCGGGTGATGATCGTTTCGGTAGACCTGGTAGTTTCCAGAGTTCAGGATTTCGGGGTTACCGAGCACAGTCGACTCCGCAAGCTAGTGCGACGTCTATTGCGTCTACAGGGAGACCAGGTACTGCAGGACGGGATGTTTGTTTTTACTGCGGAGAGCGTGGTCATTTCCGACGTGAGTGTCCACTGTTGCCACAGGAAGGTGGTGTAGGTCGAGGAGCAGCGGAGCCTGGACAGAGTACAGCGTCAGGGACAGCGGGCACTAGAGGAGGTGGTGGAGCCACTAATAGTTCGAGGGGACGTGGTAGAGCGTCGGGATCTCAGGCCCGAGTGTTCTCGATGACTCAGCAGGAGGTTCAGTCGGCACCAGATGCGGGGACAGGTACTTTATTCTTTTTGGTTGGTTGTGTCGTACTTACTGTGTTAGTGGATCCCAAGGTAGAGTCTAGGATGTGACCTAGAGCGGTACGGTGAGTTCCATTGAAGGAGGAAGGCATAGGAAGGATTGATGAGAACTGATCGATATGAGGTTATTGAAGGAAGAGAACCCACAATTTAGAGTTTTCCTTTAGGACTTTGTAGATTTATTCCGACAAATGGCCGAAGTAACAGTCGAGGGTGGAGCCAGTTCTGGAAGTGTTTGTGGTTGTACGTAAGGATGTACTCTGTGATTCTAGCGGGTACTCCATATGAGGTATTTTTAAATACCTTTGTTTTCTGTTCATAGAGTTTCCCTTGCGTACACCTTAAAGTTTTCGTGGTACTGCGACGTGTAATTGGTAGTTGGGGACGGAGTGAAATACCCAAGGTGGAGATGATAGACAGGAAACCCAGGAAAGGTTGTTATTGACCTAATGTTGAGTACCAGGTAGGAGACCCTAAGTGTCGGGAACTAGCTGTGGAATTTCGGGGACGAAATTCTTTTTAGGTGGGTAGATTGTAACGACCCGTCCCAGAAACTAAAGTTTAGGTAGTGTTTAAGATGGGATTAGTGAGCTTAATCAGTGGTTAGTTGGTCTCGTTGGGGTCGTTAGGGTAGAATGACGATTTTGCCCCTAGTTTGGGCAAAAAGTTGACTTTTAGTTCGGATGGTCCAATGGACTTTGACCGGTGACGAGGACGTAGGTTAGGACGTCACGAATCCATAGGCAAGTGGCACGCCCGATTCCGACATCCGAGGAGGAAGTTATGATGTTCGGAAGGATTTGTGATATAGTTTCTCTTGCGTCTAGCTGTGTTGTGTCGGGGTGTCAGACGGGAGCAGGATTTACCTCGGTTTTCGGGGTGAAACGGGGGTGGGTCCTGACAGATGTGCATATGTCCTCATTATGATATGCAGTACATGTAACAACCTGTACCTTCGGGAAGGGTAAAAATGTAATTTTTGTGAAGTTTTGTAAAAAGGACGATTTTGCCCTTGTGAATAGTAGACGAAAAGTTGACTTTTTGTACTATCAATTGGATGAGTGTTAGCCCTTGACCGTGACGTAGTTTAGGACGTCACGAGACCGTAGACAGGTGGTAGGTTCGATTCGGACAACTGGAGGAAAAGTTATGATGTACGGAAGGTTGGGGGCGTTACCGTAATTTTGAGTAGACGAGGGAAATGTTGACTTTTTGGAGGACTTGTGGTTTTCCCGTAGACCGAGGATCGTTGGATAGGTCTCGACGTCCTGAGTTCAACGACAGGCGGCACGCTGTCATCGGACGTCGGACGAAGTATTTATGGGTCTAGAACGTTCGAGGGCAAAACAGTAATTAATTATACAAGGGGTATTTTGGTCTTTTTCATTCAGCCAATCAGAGATGGGCAAGTGGCAACAGGTGGCTGGGATATTTTGTTTTGCACCAAGGGTTTGTGGACACGTGGAGAGAAGCCAGAGGCTTCTGGAGGTGTCTAAAGTGTGCACGGCCACACTTGGTTCATTTTTGAACCGTGCAATCCGTTGAACACACAGAGAAACAGAGAGAAGAAAATTGAAGAAGATTGATCGATCTTGGTGCTATAGAGAGTGAAGAGTGAATTGAGAGAAGGACGGTGAAGCAAGGCGGTGCTGGTGATCACGGTTTGGGGCTGCAACCGTGCACGGAGGCGACGTGGTGGACGGCTGGAATTTGGAAGAAACAGAGGAGGCAGTGGACGGTGGTGGCTGCTGTGCCGTGTGGTGGGTCGATTCAAGCCACTAGGAGACTCAGGAGGCTACGGGGAGTCCCACGAGCACCGTGGTAGGTGACGGTTCTCACGGCGGCGCCGGAATCGAAGGGTAAAATTCTTGGCCCTGTTTTCCCGTAGATTTTCATTTCAAAAGTCGTGGACCTAGAGCTAGAATCGAAGGGATTGGTGAGTGAAGTGAGGTTTAGGGAGGTCCTAGGAGTAGTTTATGACGGTTGCCGTGACGGGGAAGTTCACGGTGGGAGGTGATACGACGGCGGGTACTCTGTACCCTGTTTGGCCGTGAATTTCAAACGGGAAATCGTGGAGTTAGAGAGTGAGTCGAGGGTTCCTGTGAGTTGTGTGTGGTTCAGTGAAGTCGTGGGAGGAGTCTAGAATGACCACCGTGAAGGGGGAAGTGCTGAGTGGCCGGGAAGGAAAACAGAGGGTTGTTTGGTTTTTCTTTCGAGCTTCAGTTGTGAAGCTATGGGTCGAGTCGAACCAAGAGAGTGAGGGGGATGAATTCTTTGAGAGTGGACGAAACTTTAGGTGAAGATAGGAGGAGAAACGGTGGCCGGACGGTGGAGAACGGTTCTCGCCGGTCCGGGTTGCAGTCTGGTGCAAACCGGGTTCGATCAAGGAAGACGGTGGCACTGTAGCAGGCGCGTGAGGCCCACGCGCAGCCACTTTGGGCGGCGCGTGGAGGCGCGTGGGGAGGAATCGGACCAAGCTTCCAACATGAGTTTAGTCCTAAATGTTCTAAGGAATCCAATGGTATAGTTTTCGGGTTAATCGGACGGTGTTACGGGATGATTCGGGAATCCGTAAGGTTTAGGGTTTAGGATTAAAATATTATTAAATTCCCGAAAAATTGGGGGAAATAGGGAAGGTATCCTTGATGTAATTGTGACCCTATTTGGTATCTATTGACAGGACGGGAGACACCAGAGACGGTTGAGGAGCGCACGGGGCGCGAGTGACTTGTTCTGAACTGTGAGTGGACTCTTTCTTACTTCCGAGCATGCCTAACTGTTTTTATCAATGTTTTATGATTTTATGTGTGTTTTTATGTCCTGATGATGATTATATGTGATTGAGATGTTTGCACGTTTTTCGAGACGTTTTCGGGATTTTGCACGTTTTTCGAGAAAAAGCTGGTTTTCAGATTTTGATGCTATAATGCAGAAATTCAACCTAAAAAAACGTTTTCTGATGATGGTAAATGGGTTGTGGCATATGATTTGGGATTTTCCTATGGTTTGTTATGAACATGGATCTTTCTCCGGATTTGGGTTCGGAATGTCGGTTCTGAACGCCGAAAGGGCTTCGAACTAGGGATTCCGAATTCGAGTTTGGTGATGGGTTTCGGAACGGTTTTACACTGAAATGGATTGGATTTGCTGGATCTGGATATGGGTTTAAAGACCCGGATATTGATTGACGGGGGACGGGCCCGGATTGAGTTTAAAGACTCGGGAGTTTAAAGACTCGGATATTTATGATATTACCCCCATAGGCCTATTGAGTTTAAAGACTCGGGAGTTTAAAGACTCGGATTTATATTTGAGGCCTGGTTGAGTTTAAAGACTCGGATAGGTCCAACAGGTTTAATCGGAAATGATGCTTTGATGCTGAACCATGATTTCTATATCCGTTTTATAGTGTATCTGTTTCTTATGATGTTTTATAGTGTTTCTGTTTCTTATGATGTTTCATATTATGATTTTCTAATACTTCGTTGGGCATGCCTGGTTTCAAACCGGAGGGAACAAATGATTATTTTTTTCCTTAACTTTGATTTGATGGTAAACGGTTATAACAATTTTATTCCTTTCGGTCCACTCACACCTTCTGTTTTTTTTCAATTTCCCTCCAGGTCGTGGTGATAGCGCTGGGGTGAACGTTGAGGCAGATATCGAGGCATAGAGCTTCCGACGTTCTTCCGTTGCGGACTTAGACTTGTAGGACTTTTGTGCCCATTTTGTAGAACTATGCTCTGACATACTGTTGTATATATTTACTCCTTCGTCTGAGAGTTATGCTTTTAGTTGCATTAAGGCTAATTGTGGTACTGTAAGTGTGATTGTCAGACGGGAGCAGGGTTCGTCCCGGATATCGAGGTGATATTTGGGACGGGTCCTGACAGTACATGTTAGCAACTTCCAACTATATTTAGTACATTCATGGTTAAGTGGAGATTTTCCAAGTTGGAAGCACTGGAGAAAAAGGTTGAGGAAAAAAAAAGGGTGATTTAGGATTTCAAGAAAAATGATGAGTTTGGTGTTGAGATGCTTACTGCAAGAGGATAAGGGTTTCAGATATGTCGTAACTATCCATTATATGTGGATTCAAAAAGGAAATAAGATCTTATTAATTCAAATGAAGTGTGTGAAGTCGAGTTCTCTTCAGATCAGGAATATAAAAATCATGTTCTGGAGGTAAGGAAAAATCCAAGTTGTGAAGATGTCGAATAGTCGTGTTTAGTTACTGTCACAAATGTCAGTTGTCGTTTTCCTCCGTTCATATGCTTCAATTACTTGGTATTGTTGTTGGAAAATATAGCCTTGTGTGAAACATACAAATATCATTGAATAGACTATGAGGACACTATCAAACTATGAGGACAACAAGTGGAATCCTCTGATAAAAATCAAGAAGACAATATACAAATATCACTGACTAGACTATGAGGACAAAAAGTAGTATCATCTGATAAAAATTCAGAAGAAAACATACAAATATCACTGAACATACTATGCAGACACTACCAAACTATGAGGATAGCAAGTAGTATCCTCCGATAAAAATCCACAACAAAAACATACAAATATCACAAAACAAACTATAGGGGCACTATAAGACTATTGGACTATAGAGGCACTATAGGATTGATGGACTATTTGGACACTATCAGACTAAATTTATTCTAATATCAGATTTGCATATTCGAAAATGACATTTATGGCCTTCAACCTAGCATCATCTTCCCAACCTCAGATCTGCAAATTTATCTTCCTCACTCTCCAAATGGTTATTTGCTTTAATTTTTGGATTGCCTAACACATATTTAAACAAACTCACCAAACCCAAAAACACACAAAATAATGATTGGGACAAAAATTAGAGATATAGAAAGATGATGGATGAAATGAAGATGAATGATGAAATGAAAATGATGAGCGAAATGAAAATGATGGACGAAATAAAGATGATGAGAGCGAAATGAAGAAGATTAACTAGTCTAAGTAACAAGATTTGGAAGGAAAAAATAAGTCACGATGGGAGCTGGTCTTTTTTTCTCTTTTCTAAGATGGTAAGAGTTACTATAACACTTATACAGTGTGTAGTTTTATAAAATATTTTAAAGGGCCCCTATTTTTATCAATTTCTCAAATTTTTTCTACTGAAGAGAAAATTCAAACTTCACAGCTATTAATACTAAGGTTTAATAATGTCTTTACTTGTGTGGTGTAAATTTTAAATTTTATTCTTATAATAGATGATATTACTTATGTATAATAAGTTTTGAACGATATTCAAAAAAATTGAAGTTTAAACGATATTAAAAAAAATTGAACTTTAAATATCTTCGAGTATTAAAATTATTGTCCTTTTAACTTGGCTGAATCCTACTATAAATTCTTTTAAGGCCCGTTTGATAAACATTTTGTTTTCCGTATTTTATTTTTATTTTTTGTGTTTGAGATATGGAGAAAGTGAAATCCCAAAAGTAGTTTGTCCACCCATCTTGCATTCATCTCTTTATATCTTTAAGCAAGCAAGGTAAAATTGAAAACAAGACCAAAAAAAAAAAAAACAAAGGTTCAATGTGCTTATGATCGTATGTGATTATCAAACATACTCTTGGCTATTTATAAAAACAAAATTCATTCCAGAAACTCTTTCAAATTTTCTGGTTTTTCTTAAACAAGTTAGCCACTTTCACTTTCAGGAACATTTTTGTGACTATGAAACAAAAAAAAAAATTGAGCAACAATTATGTGATTATGCCAAAAGAAGAAAAGTAAAAAGATAACAATAAAAAGAAAAAGAGAAAAAGAAGGAGAAGACACAAGTAGTTTCACTTTCACATCCAAAATCTAGCTTTCTCTCTTTCATTCGATGCTCGATCTTTAGACTTGATTAAAGTCACGTAAAATTTATCGTAGGACAGATCAAAATTGACCTAATAAGTCAGAGTTCCCACCCCTCCATGCTTTTCACGTACGTGACACCTTATATTTGGACACAAATCCAAGACACCACCCCTTGAAGAAAAAAGAGAAAAGTTTGAGTAACTTAAGTTTGATAAGCAGAAGCTAAACATATTATAGTCTATACTTGGCTAGGTCAAGTCTATACTAATTGGGCAAAGTTAATACAATCTAAGTTGACAATATATAATACCAGTATTTTTCTTCATTTGTAAATGAGGCACACGTATCATGTTTAATTTCTGCAAATAGCGATAATATACTTTGTAAAATTCAATACTTACTACTTAGCCTATCCTGTGACTTAATTCTATCCCCATTGTGTAGTGAGAGGTCCCGCACTGCCTAAAAATAAAGAAACAAAGTTCACTGCCCCAACGTGTTTGGAGAGACAAGTATGAGAGAAAAGGAAAGGCAAAACTAATGGACCCATCTAGCAAAAAGTTGGAATTTAGAGAGAGAAAACAGAGTTACCAAGGGAGGAATAGATTTGATACGCAAGAGGTGAAAGTAGTTTTAGGACAGAAGCACGTTTACAGACTATGGTAAAAAGAAGAGTATTGCAGTTGCAGATATACATTGAACAGCTTTTGCATAACCTGTTGATATAATTAAGAAACCTTGAAATTTCTGGGTCTTTTTTTACATCCTCGAGTAACCTCGGTTATCTTCATACTGCTCCATGAACGCGTCATTGAATTTCTTGATATCAGTCATCATGGCAGGCATGTCTTCCTCGGCGGGTAAGATGGTTGTCCTCAAGTGGAAAACCCTAAATGGAAACAGAGCTTATTAGTGTCTTCTATAGAGATTCATCAGCTACAACTGAAGATAGCTAAAATTTACGAATTAGTTAATTACCCTTCTTTCTGTCCAAACCCTGATCCGGGGACGGTGGAAACGCCCGTGGCTTCCAAAAGCTTGAGACAGTAGAAAACATCAGGAACTTTTCCAGCCCTTTCAGCAGCCTCTATTGCTCTTGGAGGCAACCGTATTTGAGGGAAGGAATACATGGCACCTAAAACACATTTTCTGTCCGTTAATATAAAAATCTGTTAAGAAAAATAGAGAACTTCAATTAGTTGTAAGAACTTGTAAAACTTTATTTAAAGCAACAGTTTACCTTCCGTGAAATTACAAACAACATTTCTGCAGCTGTTAAATCCGTCAGTCATTATTCTTGCTCTTCTCCTGAGCGATTCAATGATCCCCTTGCTGCAAAGTTAACCGTTGAAAACTTACCATTATTTAATGATAAACAAGAAGCACCAATCATTATTAGTCCGGTTTTCATTTGTATTATTACAGTGCATTATATATTTTGGTAGGTTTTCATATACGTCAAATCCTTTCCATGAAAGTGATGGTAAGAGCTGCCAGAAAGCTTGGACCAATCAAGAAGCGACTACGCTTAACCATGAAAAGCAGAATGCTTCATACCTTTCCCTGACAAACTGATCATATGAAATATCTCCAGGTTTGGGAGGGTTGACCATCACCCCCATCTGTAAATAGACAAAGAATTGCCTAATAAATATTGGACATAAAATTGGGTGTCCAGTTATATATAGACTAGCAACATGAAACATTTGTGTGAAATATTTAGTGTTCAACTCACAAATATTTGTGCAGGAACATTGGGACTTAGTGATATTGATGCAATCTTATATATCTCTTCAACTGTCTGCAATACAACATCATGAAAGAAAACATAAAATTGAGCACTTGAGCTTAATTTCTGAATTTAAAATCATTGTAATGGCCTGAATAATTCAATCTGAAGTCACCAAACAAAACACTACGTTATCAGTGTGAAAAAAGTAGTTTCAATTGTTCCAGTGAACCCAACAAGCAGTGGAAACACAAACCTATGTCGGGATGTTTGTCATCTCGAAGTACCCACCTCGCTGTCCACATTCACCAAAATATCCTTTGGACACAGTGTGGTAAGAAACGAGCTGGAGTTCCTTACTTATGGGTGGCCCCATACCCATCAACACCTACCAGTTTTATCAAATCAGGGAGTTATTATTTCAGCTGAAACTACAGGAAAAGGCTCATGCAGTTAATCCTAATAGCTCTAGTACATTTACCTTTCTAGAACTAACAAAGGGTCGCTCATCCTGGTATATATTCTGCTGATAAACTTCGTCCCCAAGCAAGACTAGGTTTTCGTGGAAACAGAAGTTCAATATTTCTCTTATATTAGCTTCACTAAGACACTGACCAGTAGGGTTGCCAGGGTTTATGATCACCATTGCTCTCACCTGATAATCGCACTATAGATTTAGTTGGGTAGTAAAAAGCGTTACAGAAGGCCACCATTGTTATTCAAAAACAGCAATAAGAAGAAATTCCATTTAGCACTATATTTAAGAATTTTAGAGAGAAAATTGTTACTAGGGGATGCTGAAACAATTCTATACTAAAAGAAATCTGCAAACTGAAAGTTAATCAGCCAACATATTAAAGGGCCTGCCACATGTAGATTGCAAAATGCTTCTGATCATCCATTCATCTAGTTTACTCTAGGTTTCATAAACCAAACCCTTCATTTATCCATAAAAAGCCAGAGAAAAAGCATACTAACAGTAATTCCTTTAGAGCGAGCCTCTGCGACTGACTGGCGAAGATTATTAACATCAAGACCCCAATTTGCTGTTTCCTCTAGGTAATATGGAACAAGAGAACCCCCCAACAGAGCTATCGTAGCTGAATAGAGCGGGTATTGTGGGACTGGAACCAGAATCTGGCAGTATCCAAAATAAGAGCATTGAGATCATAACAAAACCTAAAGTAACCAAGAAAATGAAAGAACTAAAAGGGAAAGAGAATCTTTCTGTCAAGTAATATGCTTTCTATAAAAGAAGACAACAATTTTTCTGTTGTCATCTAGGAAGATATATTACCCCATCCTTTTCACCACGAATCATGGCATTCAAGATCTGCATAACACCTTTACTGGCACCATCAGTGAGATATATGAGTTCTGGGTCACTGTCATTGAGGCAAACAAAAAAGAAAAACAGTCACTCACAACTTCAGAACCAAATTAACAATTTTATTGCCCCTGAAAAAGAAAAGGAAAATGATTGATATCTAGCAACCATCACCTTGGATATCCATCACGCCTCTCAATGAACTCTGCCACTTCTTTCCTAATTCCCGGAAGACCACGGGAATCACTATAAGCCCCTGGAAAAAATTGTTCATTTTTCGGTTAATAAATGGAGCTCTCAAATGTTGGCAACCCAATGGAACAACTTCTAAGCTATGCTTATTGCAGATAAGCGGGATCAAGCAATCTTATGCCTATAAACATAAATAAATATATCAGCAATAGCAAGCTAGAAGGTAGGAAGAGACTACTGGAGATAAAACAGTCTGGAAAGCCTAAGGATTCCACTACAATTGATAAGATAGAATGTTTATCTAGCTTTTACATACAAAACACAAGTTCCAATTAACATGAAATGGTCAAATACTAAGAAACTTTGATAATCACTCTACGTAAATGACATAAACTCATCACCAATAGAGCAAATCATCTTGGAGAAATGAAAGGAAACAATTTGTAAGAAATACTAAAACTCGCAATCAACTGTATGTGGATTTCAAAAACTAGGATGGAAGCACGAGTGAAATCATTTAGCATGTGTATGCGTGGTGAGGGTTGGGGGGAGAGGGGATTCGGTGCTTAATCTACTAGGAAAAATCATTCTTCATTCCATTTGGATATGGTCTAGTCTTTTTCCCATGATAACATAACATGAAACGCAGGTAAGTTAGATACCTAGACCACCCGGAGTAAGTGAAAGATAATGTTTAGCCCTTGAAATTGCATCAGCAGGGAAAAGCAGTCCTACATTGGGGTCATCTAATAGGAATGGCGCTTGGCATAAAGCAACCACCTGTAACAGAACATTTTCTTGGTCAAAACAAGTTTTATAGACGATTTAAGTTAATAACTCAAAAAATTCACTGTGAAAAGAAGTGAATATTTGCTCAACAGCGAAAAAAAGTATATGAAAATATGATAGACCTGGCGAGGGAAAGTCAGAGGCTTCTGTCCTAAAGCATGAGGATTCCCAACATTTGTGAAAATAATCTGGAGACAAGAAACTGTAATAATGACACAGCAGGAAAATTCTATAGAACAAAAGTGTAGAATCATTAATCCGCTGCCATTCAGATTAAAAAAAAAAAAAAAAATCTGCTGCCATACACTAAAAAACAGCATTTCCAAACAAAACCCAAAGAGAATTGGAATATATACCTTCTTTCCTTCCTTCTGAAGCTCAGAAGCTCGAAGATACAGCTCGCCTCTAACAGCGTATTGAACCTTCTTTACATTCTCATTCAGTGACTCATAGTCCAATGCCTTAAGCGGCATGTTGGTAGTTTTATCCAATACAATATGAAGGCAAAGTAGCAAATTTATGTACTCACTTTCTAACCTGAAGATTATAGAGGAAAAAATAGAAAGAGATTATATATATGTGTATATATATATATATATATATATATATATAGATATGGCAGGGAGCTGGCAACTTGAATATCTACCACACATCAGCCAAAATTAAAACCCAGAACACATTATTTATTCACTAATTTTAACACAAAGCTACTCACAAACAATAAATCCAAGTCTAAAAAAGGATTTAAAATAAATGAATCTGAATAAAACTTCGAAAAAGAGATGTGATTTTGCTCAGAACTACCAAAACAATGACATCCCGAATGGACAAAGCCAAAAATTAATAATGATTGAGCCAATGAGGCAACGATCACAGATCTTGACCCACAAATCAAAACATTGGAGTTGAAAGACCGGAAGAAAAGATGCCATGCATCGATTCAGAAGCTTAACACATCGATGTAAACAAAATGCTAGAAAAACCCAGAAAGAAAAACAAGAACAGAATGAGGACTAAGCTTACCTGTTATCTCCAGTGGGTCTCCCTAAGAGAAGGGGCGGCGACGAGGCGGCAGGTAGGCTGGTAGTTGAGAAAAAACCAGGTGGGTTCAGTTCTTCAGCAAAGGAAGGCGCGCACAGAGGTTCACAAGTGGAGCGTTATATTATATGATGGTCAAAGAGAGAGAAAGATAGACAAAGATTATGTGGCACTACATGAAGTGAATGTAATGGCAGCTGCAGAGCCACTGAAAAATTATAAATGGATTATTGGGCTTTTTTTTTCTATGTCCAAATTGAGCCGAGGGGATAAATGCTGCGCAAGAAATGTGGTGCAGGTTTCAAGTTTGAGCCTTCATAGATAACGAAGGTTTGGCCTTTTGGGTTCCTTCATCTCTCTTTGTTGACACATTATTTGTGTGTGCCATTGTCGTCACCCTCGCAATCAGACTTACTCAATAGAATGTTGTGGTTCATATTTCTTCATTCAACCGATTAAACTCTCTTTATTTTTCTTTTCCACCAGTCTTTTAGATAGGGAAATTCTAAACAGCTGATGTAGAAGTTATTGGTTGATCATTTGGTGTATTGAAACATCACCTCTATTTACCAACTTCCGTATTACCTCTTTGAGATCTCATATTCAATTCTTATATGTGATTAGTTTGATATGTGACGACCCGTCCCGAATTAGCGGGATTAATTAAGAATTAATGACGGATTAGAGAGACTAATCGGGAATTAGACGAGGATTAGCGAACGTTCAGGGTGAAATGACGATTTTGCCCCTAGAATGAGCGAATCGTTGACTTTTCGTTCAGGCGGTCAAATGGACTTTGGCCGATGACTGTGACGTAATTCAGGACGTCACGAGTTCATAGACAAGTGGCACGCCCGATTCCGACGTTCGAGGAAGAAGTTATGATTTTCGGAAGTTCGGGGGCATTTTGGTAATTTGGTTAAAATGAGGTAATTAGTTTACTTTTGACCCGAGAGGTCCAATAGCCGAGGGCCGAGGACGGTTACGTAGATCGGAACGATACGAATCCGTAGACAGGCGGCACGTCGAATTCAAAAATTCGACGGAGAAGTTACGGTTCACGGAAGTTCGAAGGAACTATTGCACGAAGTTCGAGACAGATTGACTTTTGTTTCAAGTGGGCCCCAGATATTTTCCCAAGGGCCAATGGATGAATGACAAGTGTCACCCATCCACTGGCCACCCTTTTTCATTCATGCATATCCTTCCCTTTTTTCTTCATCGATCATTTTCCCCATTTCCACCCAAACCCGATCCACATCCAACCTCATTCCAAACCCTTACCCCATATGATCATTTCTGAAGAACCAAGAGAGTGAGAGGAGGCTGTTGAAGTTGAGGACGGTGGCAGGATGCGGCTGGGCCGCCGTGGATGGTGGAGAGAGGAGGTATGCTCTGTTTGCCATTTTTCCTTTTAATTTCGATTCTTGACGTTGGGGACGGTTTTAATGGATTAGAACGGGTTTAATGGGTTGCTAGGGAGGTTTTAAGATGCTTTTGGTGGTGGTTTGACGGCTGAGGAGTCGTGGGAGGAAAATGGAAAAGTTGGGCCATGGGATTCAAATCGAACCATGGGATTTTAGGTGTTTTCTTTTAGGTTTCTTGATTGGAATAGATAGGAAATGAGAAAATAGGAAGAATGCAATCGAAAGGGGAAGAAAGTGGACCGAAAATAAGGGAGGAAAGTGGCTGAACCGACCACGGCCGGTTCGGCTGGACCGGCTGCACAGGACCGTTGGAGGACAGGGACGACACTGTTCATCAGCGCGTGAGCCACATGCGCAGCCCCTTTGGGCGGCACGTGGCAAGGAGTTTGGGGAAATTTCCAACATGTAATTTCACCTATTCTATGTAACGAACATTTTGGGACTGGTTTCGTGTCAATCGAACATCGTTTCGATATAGTTCGGGACGTCCGAAGGTTTAGGTTCGAGTTTAAAAATAGTTAGAAATTTCAAAAAATTACGGGACTTTAGTGAGGGGTTATTTAAGTAGTCAATAACCTTATGTTACGATTTGGATAGGTTCGGGAATCCCGGAGATGACGATTGGCCCGGGAAGACGTTTTGGCGTGCGTATCAAGGTGCGGCTTTGGACGGTCTGTGAGTGGACCTTTCTTTCTAAACCGATGCATGCATAAATGTTTATAAATGTTTTAAATACATGTTTTGTGATGCCATGAGTGCATTTGTTTGTGGTAGCCTAGGATTTACGTATTTGCACGTATTTCGAGATTTTCTATTTTATACGATGCTTGTACATGCTAGGTTTTCAATGATGGTTTGATGAATGAGTTTTGGATTTGGAAATATGAAATCGGGCATGAGACCCATTTGATTTACAAATTCTCGGACTTGAAGTACATTTGATTTGACGAGGAATCGGACCGAGGGTCCATTTGAGTATACGATCGGGCCGAGGGCCCCGTTAATTTATGATCCGGGCTTGAGGTCCATTTGGTTGTAATATCGGGCTGGAGGCCCAGTTGACTGTAGTATCGGGCTTGAGGCCCTATTGGTTGTGAAATCGGGCTTGAGGCCCCGTTGATTTATGGTTTCGGACTTGAGGCCCCGTTAGTCGTGATATCGGGCTAGAGGCCGAGTTGATTGTGAAATCGGGCTTGAGTCCCAGTTTAGTTTGTGAAATGAGAATTCGGGCATGAGACCCTGTTGAACTGCGGATTTAGGCCGAGGCCTGTGAAATTGAATTGAATCGGATTCGAGGAATCCTATTGAGATGAATCGAGTATGAGACCCAGTTGAAATATGTTTTGAGAAAGAAAGAAAGTATTTGAAATGTATATATACCCTCCATATGATTATATGGTCTCTTCCAGACGTCGACCTGGAGAGTCACGATCCACAGACCAGAATGGGTATTCCCATAGGGATCCCGTTCCAGGAGTGGGAGTTATGAGTTATGATGTGGTCCCGAACCAGATTCCAGAGAGATGATCGGACTAGATCCAGAAATAGAGCTCGGACTAAATTCAGAGATTGAGCCTCCCAGATGAAGAATTCCTTGGGGAAGACTCGGAGTGAGACCTCGAGTAGTGTGGACACTAGTATAGATGAGATGAATCGTGACATATATCGGGGATGTGTTCCCTAGGGGCTGTGTGCCCCGAGTTGGCATCTTCTCGGAAGTGCCGCGGATGGGTTATACGTATGTTGATACGTATGAGGTTTTATGGAAAGTGATTTGGGGCGGAGATCCCGTATTCGATGTTTTGGAAATGGTTTGGGGCGGAGACCCCGCATTCGATGTTTTGGTATTTCACTGAGAATGGTTTTGGGCTGAGTCCCACTTGTGTTTGATTTGGGCTGAGTTCCCATGTATTGATTTACGGGTTTTGTGATTTCAGGTCGGGGACCCATAAATGGATTTATGGTTCATGACGGTTTATGGGGACCGACATGAACCCTTGAAAAGTTTTTATAGGTCATGACGGTTTATGGGGAGCGGGCATGAACCCTTGAAAGGTTTTGAGAATGTTTTCAAATGTTTTATGAACGTTTGACAAATGGATTTATGAACGTTTGATAAATGGTTTTTGAATGCATGCATATGCTTTTAATGAAGGGCATAAATGTCTTTATGTGAAAATGTTTTATTAAAATATTATTTTGTCCACTCATTACTTTTGATGTTTTAATACCCTTCAGGTTGATCGCGGATGCGGGCTGTAGTAGAGATCGAGACATCACACTCCTTCTCCTACGATCCTGGTGTACCCTGGAAGCTCCGGTGAGGGCTAGAGACGGAATTTTCCCTGGTCTGACACTTAGTGTCAGACGGGATCAGGCGTGTCCCACGTTAATCTCGGGGGATTTGGGACGGGTCCTGACATGATATCTAGTTGCTAAAATTGTATGTAATTTAATCCAAATTTTTCCCCTTTAGATTTGAAGTAAAATGAATTATTTTTCCTTCCATTCCCACTCTGACTATGATCAAGATCCCGATTGAATAAGTATAAGAGCAAGTCGCCTTTAAATAATTTAAGTCCTTTGCTACCAACCCTTTATGGGACCAAGTAGTATTAGCTATGAGTCCTTTATATTTCTCTTTAACGAAGTGAAGTAATACGGTAATAATGTGTATTTAATGCTAAAAAAGTTCAAAATCGCAAGAAGGTTTTCCCTTTTAGACCATACTTCTCTCTCCTAAATAACTTTTGCACCAAAATCATCATAATTTTTTTTCTAGAGAATTTAGATGTTGTTGTACAGATTTTGAGAATATATGTACGTTTGAGAGAAGAAGAGTTTGGAAGGCAAAGAGAATGATATCGTTGTATTACTATATGGTATTAAGAATAATAATAAAATAATAAAACCCTTAATAATAAAACAATACAACCCTTATATATTAGGAAATTAAAGTAATGTACAAAGACCTATCCACCCTTACATGAAAATAACCACTAACTTCTAAGTATTTACAACACTTCTTCTTGGATATTTCATGTGCTGGTGCTGTTTGGCTACACATATATGTTGCCTCGATAAAATCTTGCCATGTGATTAAAACCCTATAGGACAAAAATAACCTTGGTCGAAGGAAAAATAGTGAAATGCACGTGGATACGTAGTAGTTGCATCAGAATCTCCGGAAACAGTTGAAGTCGTCTCTTCTAGATCATGAGTAGATAGTACGTCTCTAAGATAGGATACATTAGAGTTGCTACACCAAAACCTTGCTCGGTAAATCCAATAGGAAAAACATGTGGTCAAAGAGATAAGATGAGCAAATGTGTATCTTCTGGATGTAGTGTCAACATGGTGACCATACCAAAAGTGTACCTCATTAAAATCTAGTCAGGTAACAAAACTTAATGAGACAAAATAATCCTAGTTGTAGAACAAAAGAGTACATGATGGTCAAGTGAGTATGTTTTGGGATACTTAGTGTACTTTAAGATAATTGGTATGTTTTGGGATACTCAATATGTTTTAGAATACTTAGTATGTTTCGAGATACTCCCCTTGAAAACTACAGATTCCCCCTAAAAACTACAGATTCGGTAGATCATCTAGTCTATGTAAGCAAATGCCTTGAACATACTGCTGGAATGTTGCATTTGATAACGACTTAGTATTTGTCTCCTATAATGAAACCATTTTTCATCTACTTGACGCAAATAACATTATCTTTGCAGATAATCATCGGTTCATTATTTGTGGCATGCAGTCCGCAAGTACTTCGAATATACCTTGTAAAGTTCCTTAGCAATATCCATCCATGATCTACTTTGTGAAGGGCTATAATCTCTGCATGATTCAAGAAGGTGGAAACAAATGTATGTTTCGTAGACATCCAAAATATTGCTATATTCCTAATAGTAAAGATATAACCAGCTTGGGAATGCAACTTATGTAGGTCTGACAGGTAACCTGCATTAGCATACCCCACAGGCATGCATCATTCCAAGGACTAAGGGGGGTTTGATTGATTTATCGATATATAGGGACAAAATAAACCCATATCCATTGTACCTCTGATGTTTCGAAAAATATTCAAGTGGTGATGCATTGGTGTAAATATAAATCTAGCTATCAAGTTCACATTGAATGAAATATCCAGTCTAGTGCATTAGGGCAAGTAGAATAATGGGCTTATTGCACTTATATATGAAACTTCTAGTGTCAATATCTCTTCTTTATCGTCTATGCGACTAAGCGGGTCCTTCTTAGGATCTAAACTACGGACGATCATGAACATGCTTAAAGGCTTCACTATTATCCTTATTAAAACGTCTCAAAATCTTTTAGATATAATTTGATTGATGGACTAAAATCCCATTTGTATAGTGCTCAAGTTTCAGGTCGAGACATAAGTTCATTCTCTCAAGATCCTTCATTTCAAATTCCAACTTCAGGTGCTTAGCTGTTTCTTTAATCTCTTTCGGGGTACAATCAAATAGTAAACCTTGAACTTATTTTCTTAATAAAAACACATGGGCATAGTTCATTATTCAAATATCCCTTCTTGATTAAATATTTACTTAGATAGTTGTAACACTTCCGTGTTTTACTACGTAAAGTGAATGCCTCAAATGAATGACGAGTATGTTCCATAGTCTGAACCTATTTGCATCAGGTATCTTAAGTACTTCGGGAACTTTCTTTTATATCTTTGCATCCAGATCCCCATAGAGATAAGTTGTGACCAAATACATAAGTTGCATACTCAGTTTTTTTAGAAACTACCAAACTAGTAAGGTAGTGAAACGTTATGACGTCTGTTATGGGAGAATAAGTTTCCTTGTAATCAATCCAAGGCTAGCATTGAGTAAACCCATGTGCAACTACACGATATTTGTATCTCATAATCGCGTTCTTCTCATTCGGCTTCCATTCAAATACATATTTAAATACTATAGGTTTACTATAAGGAGATGTGGGAACTATAGGTCCAAACACCTTTCTTTTTGTCAAGGAATCTAATTCGACATGGGTTGCTTCTTTTCATTTTTACTAGTCTTCTCTATGTTAACATTCATCAACGGAGCAAGATTTGATATTAACACTAGTTATTATTTCAGTAGCTACTGCGAATACAAATATATCATCGATGATAATATCATTCTAATTCTATATCTCACATAAGCATGCATAATTTACGATCTCTCTATTCTCAAGAGTGGGTTCAGACGTTGGAGTGTCCCCTGACGTCATCTCTTCTAGAACACACCTATAATCTGAAATTATCTCATAAAATGGATCAGTTGATATTAAGATATCCAATGGATTCAATTGTGGAAATTTTATCCTCTTCCAGGAATGAGAATCCTTCGAACCTATTGGTCACCTCGTTTCTAGGTAAGGACATATGACTAGTTAGCCATCATGGTCGTACATCGTCCATCGTCCATCTGAGATGACGCGTCCTACAAGAACGTCTATCCTTGCAGGAATGCGTGCATCAGGTATATGTGTTCTTGTCACTTTAGCTAGATAAGAGAAAGCGTCTAACATATTATTAACTACCCTATGTAGATCTAGAATTCTCCGCACTTCGTTCTCATTTTTGCAGTTTGGGGATCAAGATGAGACATAATGGGGAACAATCCATGTTAACTCATGTCAATTATAGTGGGGAACAATCCACATTAACGTTCTTCAGGAATGTTGACGTTCTTATCTCCTCCCAAAGAAAGGAAAACTATCTCATCAAAATGACTATGTGCAAATCTAGTAATAAAGAGATCGTCTGTCAAAGATTCTTAAAATTGCATAATGGAGGGGGATTCATAACCGACATATATGTCCTCATGAGTCGAGGTGCATTGTTTGTACGTTGTGGCGGCACAATTTGGCATTTAAACTGCACACCCGAAAATGTGACCGGATCTGTCCTTAATTTCCTTGAAAATCAGACTAGGCATGCTCCCGTTTGACACTTCTTCTTAGACAAGGAATTTCATTAATTTCATTCACGTCCAGATCTTATTAGTATCATTAGTACCAATACCTTCGAGTCTTCACATTCTAAATTTATAGGTCATTAACAACCCAGATAACATTATATTAAGTATGCTAATTAATTTTAGTTTTAAAACATAAACATATTCTAACACTTGGAACCAAACCCAAACAATGTCTAATTTCCTTAAAATGTGTACCATTAAATTCATAATTGAAAGACAAACATTTTTTCGTGTTGATCGAACGACTAAAGGAGGTTGCATGCGCCGCCACATGCCACCAATGGCCTCTGCGCGTGGGTCTCATGCGCCTACGCAGAGGTCATCCCCTACCTCTAATGGGTCGGCCCGCGAATCTTCATGTTGGACCCGACTCGGGAGACCTGATATGGTTCTGAAACCCCTACTTCTAGTCCATTTTCTACCTTTTAAACGTCCATCTACACCAAATCAATACCAGAAAACGTTCTATGATATTAAAACACAAGAAACTCTCCTTCAACTTTGACAGTATTCATTGGATTTTTAGCCAACGTTGGACCTTTGTTCTAGGTCCTCCCTACATCCAAAAATCCCAAGTTACAAGATCTCCACAATCACCGAGATTTGATCAAGCTATTAAGAACCTTATTTCGAAGCGTAACTAGCTCGAAAGGTATGGGGCTTACAGGTAAGGTTTCGGGTCCTCTTTCAGGTATGCAGATTATGCTCCTCCTACTCCTCTCCTTTGTTTTCCTCCCTGGTTCTCTTCTCTCTCTCTCTCTGGTTCTCTTTCCTTTCTTTCTCTTGCTCTCCCTCCTTCCTCCTTTTCTATTTTTCATTTCTTCCTTCAATTTTTTTTTCGATTACTACATGTCGAAGTCCACAACTAGGCATATTCAATATATAAACAAGGAAAGTCGGTGGAAGGAGGAATAAAGGAGAGAAAATGAGAAGATTCTAGACTAACCAATAATCCCTCATGTAAAATTACCAAATTGCCCTTAGTTCCAAAATTACCAAAAAGTCAACTTTTGACCTTATAGGGGCAAAATTGCCATTTCCATGTAATTTCGTAAATTTTACTTTTCTCAAATGTCTGGGGCGTTACAATCTACTCTCCTTAGAATTTCGTCCTTGAAATTTTCACAAATAGGAAATTTCAATTATTAAATCTTAATTAAAATGAAATATTAATCATGAACCTTGAAATATGAATAGATATATAAAAAAATTCAAACAATATAAGTAAATCAATATGAAGGGATATCAAATCATAACAAGAATCACACTTACGCAATCTTGTTCCAAAGTTTGAAAAACCGATCATCATGGTCAAACTGCATAAATGACCTCGGGAACTGCACTAAGCAACATCCGAGTTATGCTCAAGAATTCGTCACATCATCAATGAATATCATTCATTGATGCACACAAGCCTCATAACCAGGTTTAACCAATTCTCATCTCGAACTTCCATCACAATGTATCACATCTCTATGTCTAGACTGTTCAAGAACTGCACGAAGCATCATCTGGGCCAGTTTGGGAACTGCACTAACGCACCATCCTGACATGTCTAGGAACTGCACGTAGCACTATTCAGACTATCATAACATCTCTTGGGAACTGCACGAAGTACTATAAGGGTTTTCACAACATCCCCATGGAACTGTACTAAGCACCATCCAGGTTTTCCCAACATCCCAATACCAATCTCAGGAAAATGAGTCATGCTCGATGTCTGAGACTAACCATCACCATTACATCACACAACCACTCAGGGATACCATATCTGGGCGTTATCCACACATCATATCATATTACTACTCGGAAGCATAGCATTTGAGTACCAACTTGCAATCCAAAGTCCCCCGGCGTCATAATAATGCACAAATATCGAAGAATACACATTATAATGTACATTTATTCCTTAAAACCATATCCATATTTTCCGCATTTCAAACTCCGAGCTTAAGCCAAAACACACTTTTTATTTAAGCTCGTAAAACATACATTCAAGTAATCAATAATTTCCCAAACACTATCAATTACTTATTCAAAAATCATATTTAAATCATTTCAACGTATACTCATTCCTTAAAAAGCAAATTGTCACTTTAAAATCTGATTCTAAACTCAACATTATTTCCATAGATTTATTTTCTTATGCTTCTATGGAATTATTTGAAAAACACGCTTTTTGAAATATTTTTCATAAACAGTGTTGAAGATAAAATTTGTATTGGGATTTGGATTAGAATTAAAGATGCTGTATGGTTTATGTGGTCATGATTCGAATTTGGTTTTTAAATGGTTATTGATAATTTCGAAATTTTTAAATTGTTTTAGATTGCTCATTTTTTTAGTGATTGTTCACAATCAGAGTTTGGGTTGAAGTCGGTTTTATAACAGTAAATTGAATTTGGTTTTCATATGATTAACAAAGATTTTTGGGAATTTTAAATGGTCTTTGAATTCTCGTTAGACAAGTTTTATGAAAATAGTGTTGAGTTTAGAACTGGATTTCAAAGTGACAATTTGGTTTTTAAGGAATGAGTATATGTTGAAATAATTTAAATATGCTTTTTGAATAAATAATTGATAGTTTTTGGGAAATTATTGATTAATTGAATGTATGTTTTACGAAGTTGAACAAAAAGTGTGTTTTGGGCTTAAGCTTGGAGTTTGAAATGTGGAAAGTATGGATATGATTTTAAGGAATAAATGTACATTATAATGTATATTCTTCAATATTTGTGCATTATTATGAAACTGAGGGCCTTTAGATTGAAAGTTGGTACTCGAATGCTGTACTTTCGAGTGGTAATATGATATGATATGTGGATAACGCTTATATGCTATACCATGAGCGAACACTCGGACGACGTATCCCCGAGTGGTTGTGTGATGTAATGGTGATGGTTAGTCTCAGACGTCGAGTAGGGCTCCGTTTCCTAAGGCTGGTATTGGGATGTTGTGAAAATCTGGATGGTGCTTAGTGTAGTTCCCAGGGGATGTTGTGAAAACCCGTATGGTACTTCGTGCAGTTCCCAGGGGATTTTGTGAAAACCTGGATGGCGCTTCGTGTAGTTCCCAAGGGATGTGATGATAGTTTGAATGGTGCTACGTGCAATTCCCAGACATGTCCGGATGGTGTGTTAGTGCAGTTTCCAGACCTGGCCTAGATGATGCTTTATGCAGTTCCTGGGCAGTCTATATGTAGAGATGTGGTACATTGTGATGGAAATTCAAGGTGAGAATTGGTTAAACCTGGTTATGAGGCTTGTGTGCATTAATGGATGATATTCATTGTTGATGTGACAAATTCTTGAGCATAACTCGAATGTTGCTTAGTACAGTTCCCGCTGTCATTTATACAGTTTGACTATGATGATTGGTTTTTCAAACCTTGAGAAAAGATTGTGTAAGTGTGATTGTTTTTATGATTCGATATCTCTTCATATTGATTTAGTAATATTGTTTGATTTTTTTTTATATCTATTCATATTTTGAGATTCATGATTAATATTTTATTTTAATTAAGATTTGATTATTAATATTTCCTGTTTGTGAAAATTTTGAGGAATTTTTTAAGGGGGTAGATTGTAACGCCCCAGAAATTTGAGAAAAGTAAAATTTGGGAAATTACAATTTTACCCCTATAAGGTCAAACGTTGACTTTTTGACCAGGACAGTTTATGGACGTGTCGTGAGTATCGTTACATAGGTCTTAGTGTCCTGAGTCTATAGACAAGTGTTATGCTGAAATCAGAGGTCGAATAAGTTTTATACAGGTCAAAGACGACTAAGGGAATTTTGGTAATTCTGGGACGAAGGGCAATTTGATAACTTTACATGAAGGATTCTAGGTTAGTCTAGAATTTTCTCATTTTCTCTCCTTTATTCCTCCTTCCACCGACTTTCCTTGTTTATATATATATATATTGAATATGCCTCGTTGTGGGCTTCGGCATGGAGTAACTGAAAAAGAAGAAAATGAAGGAAGAAATGAAAAACAAAAAAGAAGGAAGGAAGGAAGGCGAGAGAAAGAAAGGAAAGAAAACCACAGAGAGAGAGAGGTGTGAAAAAGGGAGGAAACCAAAGGAGAGGAGAGGAAGGAGAATAACCTGCATACTCGAAAAAACACTTGAAACCTTACTCGTGAGCCCCAGACCTTTCGAGGCAAGAGGACCTAGAATGAAGGTCCAACGTTGGCCAAAAATCCAAAGATTATTGTCGAAATTGAAGGCGAGTTTCTTGCGTTTTTATTTCATAGAAAATTTTATGGGATTGATTAGATGTAGATGGATGTTGAAAAGGTAGAAAATAGACTAGAAATAGGGGTTTCAGAATTGGGTCAGGTTGCCCGAGTCGGGTCTAACACGCAGACCCGCGAGTCAACCCACTGAAGGTATGGGATGACCTCTACGTAGACACGTGAGGGCCACGCGCAAAGGCCATTGGTGGTGTGTGGCGGCGCGTGCAGCCTCTTTTGGTAGTCCGATCAACACGAAAAACGTTTGGCTGTCAATTTTGAATTTAATGGTACAAATTTCAAGGTAATTGGACATTGTTTAGGTATGGTTCCAGGTGTTAGACATAATATGTTTATGTTTAAAATCTAAAATTAATTAGTAGACTTAACATAATGTTATCTGGGTTGTTAATGACATATAAAGCTCGAATGTGAAGATTGGAAAGTGTTGGTACTAATGATACTAATTATAATGAATTATAACGATTTGTGGTGATTTAGAATGATATTGACTATACTTATAATTAGATATTAAGGAGAATTTGGTTATATATATATATATATTGTGTGTGAAAATGATAAATATTTGAGAATATGATTAAAGGGTTTAATGTGTGTAATTATATTGTTATGTGTATATTGATGTTAAGGATTTTACTATGATTATATTGAGTAATAATAAGCTTAATATTAAATATGATAAATGGTTGATGTTAAGGAACTTAATTAGCGAATTACAATGATTAAAAGGAATTAAGGATATTCGAGAGAGTTGCTTAGATAAGGACTTGCATATGTGGTTCTTGTTATGTAAAAGTCATTAACTTAGTTATTATATGGTTATGTGTTATATGATGCAATATCAGATTTAATAATAAGAATATGTCGACGGGTTTGTATTTTTAAGTTTATGGTTAGTTAATGCTTTTACCATATAATTGACATTGAAAATTAAGATAAATATATTGGAAGTAAGGCAAAATATAATTGAACTAGTACACTGCACTACCTATCAGGTTAATGGGTTGGACGTAGGCGGAACTCCTCATGAGTGGGCATATTTTGGTTAATCTAATAAGATATGGACGTGAATGAAATTATTGATATCTCTTGTCTGACAAGAAGTATCAGATCGGAGCAGGACCAGTTCGACTTTCAAGGAAACTAGGGATGGGTGCTGTCAATAACCATTGTTTGGGTTTGATTCCAAATAATTCCATAGAAGCATCAGAAAATAAATCATACTGCAACCATCACTATATAAATCAAATAAATTTACTTTAATAAACGTACTATAGACATGAATTAGTCTTAGAAACAGGATATTCAGTAACTTGCTATGATACCAAGTTGACAGGACTTGTCCCCAATTTTCTTGAAAATCAGACTAGTCCTACGCCTGTCTAAAACTTCTTGGAAATTAGAGACGAATTTTGTAAACTTGGTATTAGGGCAAGTTACTAAATATCCCGTTTCTAAGATTGAGTCGTACGTATAGCACGTTTATTAAAGTAAATTGATTTGATTTATATAGTGTTGGTTGGAGTATGATTTATTTTCCTATGCTTCTATGGAATAATTTTGAAAAACGTGTTTTCCATATAATTTCATAGAAGCATCAGAAAATAAATCATACTCCAACCATCACTATATAAATCAAATAAATTTACTTTAATAAACGTGTTATGCACATGACTTAGTCTTAGAAATAGGATATTCAGTAACTTGCTCTGATACGAAGTTGACATGGCCCGTCTCTAATTTTCAAGAAGTGTCATACAGGAGCAGAACCAGTGTGACTTTCAGGGAAATTAAGGATGGGTCCTATCAACTTGATATCAGAGCAAGTTACTGAATATCCTATTTCTAAGACTGAGTCCTATGTATAGCACGTTTATTAAAGTACATTTATTTGATTTATATAATGACGGTTGAAGTATGATTTATTTTCTGATGCTTCTATGGAATTATTTGGAAAACATTTTTTTCGAAATTTTTTCATAAACAGTGTTGAAGCTAAAATTTGGTTTGAGATTTGGATTTGAGATAAAGATACTGTATGATTTATGTGGTCATGATTCAAATTAGGTTATTAAATGGTTATTGATAATTTTGATAATTTTAAATTGATTTAGATTGCTCATTTTTTTTCGTGATTGTTCATGATCAGATTTTGCGTTGAAGTCGGTTTTATGACATTAATTTAATTTTGGTTTTCATATGATTATCGAAGATTTTCGAGAATTTTAAATGGATTTTAAATACCCGTTAGACAAGTTTTATGGAAATAGTGTTGTGTTTAGAACCAGATTACAAAGTGACAATTTGGTTTTTAAGGAATGAGTATATGTTGGAATGATTTAAATATGATTTTTGAATAATTAATTGATAGTGTTTAGGAAATTATTGATTACTTGAATGTATGGTTTACGAGGTTAAATAAAAAGTGTGTTTTGGGCTTAAACTCGGAGTTTGAAATGTGGAAAATATGGATATGGTTTTAAGGAATAAATGTACATTATAATGTGTATTATTTGATATTTGTGCCATTAAATTCAGAATTGATAGACTAACATTTTTTCGTGTTGATCGGATGGCCAAATGATGCAGTACACGCCACGACGCGCCACCAATGGCCTCTGCGCGTGGATCTCACGTGCTTGCACAGAGGTCATCCTCTACCTCCAACGGGTTGGCTCGTGGGTCTGTGTGTTGGATCTGACCCAGGTTACTTGACACGCTTTTGAAACCCCTATTTCTCGTCCATTTTCTACCTTTTAAACGTCCATCTACACCTAATCAATCCCAAAAAACGTTCTATGACATTAAAATGCAAGAAACTTACCTTCAACTTCGAGAGTATTTTTCAAATTTTCGGTCAACACTGGACCTTAGTTCCAGATCCTCCCTACGTCTAAAAATCCCAAGTTAGAAGCTCTCCACGATCACCAGGATTCGATCATGCTATTAAGAACCTTATTTGGAAGCTTAACTGTCTCGAAAGGTGTGGGGCTCATGGGTAGGGTTTCAGATCCTCTTTTGGGTATGCAGGTTATGCTCCTTCCCGTCCTCTCCTCTGGCTTCCTCCATCTTTCTCATCTATCTCCTTCTAGTTCTCTTTTCTTTCTTTCTCCCGCCTTCCCTCATTCCTTCTTGTCTATTTTTCATTTCTTCCTTCATTTTCTTCCTTTTCGGTTGCTCCATGCCAAGCCCACAACCAAGCATATTCAATATATATAAACAAGAAAAGTTGGTGAATGGAGGAATAAAGGAGAGAAAATGAGAAGATTCAAGACTAACCTAGAATCCCTCATGTAAAAGTACCAAATTACCATTTGTCCCAAAATTACCAAAATGTCATTGCTGTCTTTGACCTGTATCAAACTTATTCGACCTTCGATTTCAGCATACCACTTGTGTATGGATTTAGGGAACTGAAACCTACGTAATGGTACTCACGACAAGTCCACAAAGTGTCCTGGTCAAAAAGTCAAGTTTAGACCTTATAGGGGAAAAATCATAATTTCTATGTAATTTCCCAAATTTTACTTTTCTCAAATTTTTGGGGCGTTACAAAACGTGCAAGTGTGAAATGTCAGGTTTGTACCCACTCACCAACTATGACGCAGAAACAGGGTTGGGTGGCAGTGGATCTCAATGGCTGCATGCAAAATTGCAATGCTTCACATAGAAATTGGAAGCATGGTGCGCATTACCAAGGTTACTAAGTATTTTTTTGAAACCATTTTGGGTGTGAATATGGGGTACTATGTGACGACCCGGAAATTCGAAGAAGGAAATATTGGAAAAATTGGAAGGAAATGACGATTTGCCCTTGGTTATGGGGGGCAAAAGTTGATTTTTTGATTGGGACCTTGTTTGGACTTTCCGTAAGGACTTTGGGTAGGTCCCGAGATATTGAGTCCGTAGACAGGCGGCATGCCAAAATCGGAGTTCGGATGGAAAAGTTACGAACCTTGGAACACTAGGGGCATTTTGGTCATTTGGTAAAGAAGGGCAAATTGGTAATTTTGGCTGGGCCATTTGATGAATCAGCCAATTGGGGTGAGTCATTTGGGCCTTGAGTGACATCTGTTTTTTAAATAAAGATTTTGATCGGATTTATGTTCAGTTACCCCAGATGTGTAATTCCTAGGTAGACTCCGGATGTGTAATTCCCAGAGGGACCGAATGTGTACTTCCCGGTGAGGCTGGATGTGTAATTTCCTGCAGATTTGGATGTGTGATTCCCAGAGACTCTGGATGTGTAATTCCTAGAGGAACCTCGGATTTGTAATTCCCGAGTTATATGATTTGTTTTATGATAAAATGGTTTTGTTGTAAATGATTATCATGTGTTTTGGCTTGGAAGCCGGTGATTCATGTGTTTGACCCTATGCATGCATGGTTTGATAAATTGGAGGGCAAATAATGTATTTTTAAATGTGCTTTCAAATGATATTATTTTTGTCCACTCACACCTTTTTCGTTTTGATGACCCTCAAGACCGTGGCACGAGCATCAGGCTGATCGAGAGGCGGAGGCATGAGTAGAAATCGATTCAGTCATCCATTGTCTGACAGGTGCTGAGGGGTAGTTTCAGGACTTCAGTTGACTTGTCAGATGGAGTAGGACAGGGCGTGATTATCAAAGTTCAGTTGGGACGGGGTCCTGTCGTACTAAATGTTTAACATCAATCCCAAGGTCATGCAGTAATCATCGAATGATTTTGATGTAAACTCTCCAACATTATCAAGTCTTATAGACTGTATAAGAGAATCCAAATGGCGGGGCCTCAATTAATGCTCTGAGCAAAGAGTTTATCAAACGCAGCATGCGTGTGGACAACAAGGTAACATGTGACTACTTTTTTCGATACCTCAATAAACAATGAAATATTTAAACGGTTTTCATAGTTGTTGAATAGGTTTACAAATATTTCCTTATATTCATTACAAGAGAAGGGTGAAGCCTTTACTCATCTTTGCATATGTTGGTATAATATTTAACTTTCATAGCGAGCAAGCTTGGCATAGTGTTCATTAAATACAAGGTCCTTATTAGTAAAAGGGATGCTCGTGTGATAAACTGAGGATACAGTGCATCATTATTTTGACCTGGGTGTCCAACATGTTACGCCATAATAAGAAGTTACTTGGATTAGTTAGCTTCTAGCTAGCGAGGTTCCCCTTCAATGTATGCTTTTGGCTATACATATTATAGATTATGCAAAGTTATTCCACTTCATTTTCCTTAGTGGTTTTAAACGTGATAGCCATTGGCTCGAATATCCTTAAAACTAAAAAAACGTTCATCTAAAACTTGAAGAATATAAGGCTTCATAAATGGTAAATGTGATTCCATTTGGCACCATAAAGTGGCTCAATCAGAGCCTTCATCCAAGTTTGATTGGCCTGGTATAGAGTTTATAGGGCTATGATTAGGCATTAAGTTTATAAATTACTTCAATATGGGAGTATTGTGTGTGTGGTAGCACTGTCACCTAGATAACAAACTTCCCTACTAGACATATATATTCATAAATTTAATTTAATGGATCATCGGCATGAGAATAAATATTTGTATTGAATTAATTCATATTAGAGCAATAATCACATTTTTCAAATTCAAAAACAAAAATCACCAAACGTTATCCAAATTAAAAAGTATCCATAAAAAGGGCACAAATGCCGATCATATCCCATGTTTTTCAAGGTCTTAAAACTCGTCGCGTCTAGTGGCAGTTTGGAAATCAAAAATCTTGAGTAGCCATGGGCATGTCGTCTCGAAATATCAAACCGTTATGTCCAGTATCATACCAAAAGGAAAAAAATTGGAATAGTAAAATCGAATGGATGATTGGTACGGTACTGGGTTGACTATTATAACTGATGTATACCAACAGTTGGACTAACGATTGACTCATCGTCGTCGGAGCTTTTCTGGAGACATCGAATGGGCTGTTGCCGTCGACGGTGGCTGGAATCTTAGATTTTCTCTTGAAAATTCACAGATTTCTACGAGGCCCAATTTCTTCGTTCCTTGTCCAATTATAACATGGCAAAGGGTCTAAATACTAATCTACTCACAACAAGGATTCAAAATATCCAGTTTCAAGGATCAAAAACTACCTCAAAAATATAGAAATCTACAAGGAAGCTCGCGGTGGTTCTCTGTTTTCTAGAAGACGACAATCCTCCAATCAGGGTTTAGATGTTCTCAAAACCTACATGCAACTAAGGGGTTAGACGTGTCATGGAGAGAGGAAATCAATTAACTTACCCCCAACTCCAAGACTTATCTGTGCCATCGTGGGAATTTTCATAATTCCGGTGGACATGCGTATTTCAGCTGCATCACCTGCCATCACCGCCATCGTAGCTATCACGAATTCAACATGCAATAAGCTCACAAGAAAGTCATGATACAAGGACCATGATGATATAATCTATAAGGTTTGAGGTTACCTAGAACATCCTGAAATCGCATCGGGTTAAAGGCGGGTCGAATTCGGGTTGAGTCTTCCCTAACCGGGTCATAGTGCTTCTCGATCATCCTTGTGGGGTTCATCAGTCTCAAGCCATCATGGCGAGATCTCTACGAAGCCCTAGACAGTGATTCCATCGCCCGATTTGGTTTCCACAACCACCTTTAAAATCGTGGGCGTCGATCAACTGCAGTGGACAACAAAGGGTTCGACAAGTGTAGGGAGGATGTTGGTGGCTCTCTCCTAGGTTGACTGGAGTGGAGGCGATGGTGGGGGGGGGGGGGGGGGGGGGGGGGGTGGAGGTTCTAGGATGGTGCTGGTTCAGAGTGTTTATAGGGTTTCCTAGTCGTACTCTTTGTGGGTGTAAGCAGGGAGGGGTACACGGGTAAATCGTTAGCAAGGTGGAAATTTCCAGAGTCAAGTATGGGTGGCCAACAGCAAGTGGGCTCAACTAGCCCATAGTCTAAATTTGAAATTGAAAGTTCTAGTTGTGGGATTGGGCTCAACTAAGGGATAATAAGGCCAAACAAGCTTTTGTAACTTAGGTTGTGGCTTTAGGCCCCTAAAACAGTAATTCATCAGGCCCAGTCCAGTTAAAATGATCCAACCCAAGGCCAAACAAAGGTTCGAATAGTTAAATTAGGGTAAAATGGAAAATTTCTAAATTTTCAATTCGTGTTTTCGGTATAGGATGTATCAGTCTACCCCCTCCCCTCCCCCCTCTAGGGAAATTTTGTCCCCGAACTTGGTCATTGTCGGTCAAAATTACAACACCCCAACAGTTATCCGAAAACCGTCTGTGTTACCACAACTAAAAGTTCACTTCCTCTTAGGATCCTCTAGGTGAGCTCGATCATAGAGATTTGTTATTTCTCCATCGTCAAGTTATTGGTGTGTCATTTTGATTACAACAAATAATCCAACAAACATTGCCCCTCAAGATACAACATATCAGATTCTTCCTAAATAGTTTTCTTCTGAATGTCGTGTATCGATTCCTCAGAAAAAACTAATCTCTTCCTTGTAGGATACCAAACCCTCAAAAGTAGGTTGACTTTCCCACTAACAATTTCAATTAGGTTGGCACTCGGATGTCCTAGTGTTCTAACTGTCCAGCAATGTAACTCACTTCAATGTAATCAAATTTAACGACCTCAACAATCCATCTGGAAAAAGGTAAATAGTTTCTCCAGTACTTCCTGATGGCAGTGGCGAACCTCCATACTAACGGTCAGATAGGGTTCATACTAACTCTCCAGCTACTACAATCTACTAATGATTCTCCCAGACTACAGTGTAGGTTGTGCAACTAGTATTAGAACAACTAATCATGGACGACCTCGAGGTTTGAAGGGTGACCCAGTACATCTTTTCGTTAAATCAGTGGTCTAGGTCGAGATTAGGAACAAGCAAGTTTGACCAAATGCTAGCTATTCGAATAATGAAAACGTAGTCTAAGTGTTAATCCTTCAGGTTCTTCAAGTAACTAACTCAACTAAGGGGTCCTTCCAGTCCAGTGGTCCAACACAAGGATACAGAAAGCGCCAAGTACAAAGTCTGATTCGATTTGATCTTTAGAAAAAAGAAGGGGTAATGTAATGCGCCTCAAGGTGAAAATTCGTAACTAACGATTCCTCATAATAGTCAACAAGTCCGGACTGTCACCACATCAAAGAGTTTTTATTACTGTGAAGGGCCCACATAAGCCATAGGTTCAAAGTGGTGAAAAACTCTTAACAACCACAACTTGAAGCACGGTAAACTCTCGAAAGGGTGTGAGTGAGGTAATGACGCTGAAATCCTTACTTCGTAATAGGTGATGACTTCCATCACGAAGGTACCTAAATCTTCATTTGATATAGTTCAAGAATGCCCAAAGTTCGATTCTTCCTGAAATTCTGAAGAGTAGAGAGACGTTCGAAGGAATAGGAAAATCACTCCACTACTCAAGTGGCGTCAGGAGAACACATGAGTGAGGTTATCTAAGAGAGAGTTTAAGAAATTGCTGGGGAGAAAGTAGAGTAATGAAGTTAAATGAAATCATGTGACTCGTGGTCAAAGTATGAATCAAACACTCCCGATTAAATATTAGAAACTTAATCAAGGAGTAAAACTTACCCCAAACAAACGAGTGAAGGTATGCTAGTAAAAGGTCAAAGTGGCATGACAGGACCCGTCCCTACTGGACTTTGATAACCGCGCCTGGTCCTGCTCCCCTCTGACAAGTCAACTGAAGTCCCGAAACTACCCCCTATCAGACTAGGGATAACTGCACTGACTTCTGGTCATGCCTCCACCTCTCGATCAGCCCCGAACGTCGTGTCACGACCTGGAGGGTCATCAAAACAGAAAAGGTGTGAGTGGACAAAAATAATATCGTTTAAAAACACATATTTCAAAATATTTCATTTACCCTCCAGGTTATCAAACCTTGCATACATAGGGTAAAACATATGAATAACAATCACCGAATTTCCAGCCAAATCACATAAAAACATCAAATCCCGGCTCTCGGGCCAAAACATGTGAAAACATACTCACCTGGCCACACATACCAGAACCCGTAAGCTCAATCAACATTAAACAACATTATGCACAAGTTCACAATCAATACAAACAGTCACACAGTCACATCCGCACTACGCGTAGGCCAATCTCGGGAACTGCACTCAAGCACCATCCAAGTCATATCAGTCATGTTTGGGAACTGCACACGCACCATCTAGACGTACCACATACTCGGGAACTGCACTCACGCAACATCCGAGTCACGTCTAGGAACTGCACTCGCACCATCCAGAACATGATCCAGTATCCACAATCACAATCCATACCACAAACACATATCAATCATATCATTGACTTCAAACCAAGTCAAAAGCATTCCCGACAGGGTCTCAAGCCCAAATGCCAATTATACGTAAATCCGTAAAATCACATTGAAAATAATCCAGAAAGCATCATTGACTCACCAATTAAGTCAAAATATCCTTTTCAAAACCTTTTTGACTCCGAGCCTAGCCCAAAACATCATTTACACATTTCTCGTAAAACGTGCCCGAAATACCGATTAAAATAATCATTAAATCACAAATAATCATGCCACATCATCAAGACATCATTGCAATTCAAATCAAGCAATAAATCATGTAAAACATTTAACTATGCATGCATAATGGTTTAGAAAACAAACGTCCACTCACACACCGTCCAAACTGCTCGTTTCCCGAGCTGCACGCGTTTCCGTAATTTCCGACACTTTCCAGGAATCTCGAATCCTATCCAAAATCATTATTCAGGGTCACTAACAACTCAATTGACATCATATTAATTCCCCATAATTTTCCGAGAATTAAATATTAATTTAAAACAGATTTGATAACCGCGCCCGGTCCTGCTCCCGTTTGACAAGTCAACTGAAGTCCCGAAACTACCCTTCAGCACCTGTCAGACCAGGGATAACTGCACTGACTTTTGGTCATGCCTCCACCTCTCGATCAGCCCCGAACATCGTGTCACGGCCTGGAGGGTCATCAAAACAGAAAAGGTGTGAGTGGACAAAAATAATATCGTTTAAAAACACATATTTCAAAATATTTCATTTACCCTCCAGATTATCAAACCATGCATGCATAGGGTAAAACATATGAATAACAATTACCCGGCTTTCCAACCAAATCACATAAAAACATCAAATCCCGGCTCTCAGGCCAAAACATGTGAAAACATACTCACCTGGCCACACAGACCAGAACCCGTAAGCTCAATCAACATTAAACAACACTATGCGAGTCATATCAGTCATGTCTGGGAACTGCACACGCACCATCTAGACGTACCACATACTCAGGAACTGCACTCACGCAACATCTGAGTCACGTCTAGGAACTGCACTCGCACCATCCAGAGCATGATCTAGTATCCAGTATCCACAATCACAAACACAATCCATACCACAACACATATCAATCATATCTATGACTTCAAACCAAGTCATAAGTATTCCCAAAAAGGTCTCAAGCCCAAATATTAATTATACGCAAATCCGTAAAAGCACATTGAAAACATTAAAATAATTCAGAAATCATCATTGACTCACCAATTAAGTCAAAATATCCATTTTGAAACCATTTTGACTCCGGGCCTAGCCCAAAATATAATTTGCACATTGCTCGTAAAACGTGCCCGAAAGACCGATTAAAATAATCATTAAATCACAAACAAGCATGCCACATCATCAGGACAACATTGCAATTAAATCATGCAATCAATCATGTAAAACATTTAACTATGCATGCATCATGGTTTATAAAACAAACGTCCACTCACACACCGTCTAAACTGCTCGTTTCCCGAGCTGCACGCGTTTCCGTAATTTTCGACACTTGCCAGGAATCTCGAATCCTGTCCAAAATCATTATTCAGGGTCACTAACAACTCAATTCACATCATATTAATTCCCCATAATTTTCCGGGAATTAAATATTAATTTAAAACAGAATATAAATCTTCGGACCCTCGGAACATTAGTGAGATGGTGTCCGGTTAACTCGAAACCAACTCTAAAATGTTCGTTACATTACATAGAGTAAAACACCTGTTGAACACTTCCCCAGAAAACTTACCACGCGCCCTCACGCTCCACCACAAACAGCTGCACGTGAAAGCCACGCGCGTGAACAGTGTCATCCCTGCAACCCGACTCTCTGTCATACGGGTCTACAACCCGCAGTGCAACCCGATTCATTCTTAGCCAATTCGACCCCAATTTCACCGGTTCTTTCACTAATGTTCATCTATTCAATCCTAATTAAAGATCTGTAAGTTCAAGTTTAGGAAAGGGGTCCTCAACTTACTCGACTCGAAGTACATACCCAACGGGTTCTAACTCGGGTTCTACCCCATTTCAAGCTGTTTAATTAAATTGATCGCATATGGAGCATCCTATATTCATTCTAAACATGAATTCGAAATCAATTTCACGATTGCTTACCTCCAATCACTCGAACCCAACCTCCACAATTCGCGGATGTCACAGGGTCTGTTCTTCATGTTGGTTCATCAATTTCCTTCGAATTAACTGGTGGTTCAACTCTCAATCCCAGAAAGCTCGATTCACAATCAATTTCACTCCTTAACGTCTAAAAGATTGAATTCGACATTAATGTTCTTGGGTAGTGTTTTCAAGTTTCTCAGTATGGTTTCAGTTTAGTTTGCTCTATATTCCTCTCGGTTTTCACTCAGTTTTCACTCCCATTTGCACTTAATTTCTCACTCACTTGTTCCCTTGTGTTGCTGAGAATCGATCAAAGTGGATTGGGTTCTCTGTTCTGTCTAAAACGACTCAGTTCTCAAACCATATATGAATTTAAAGGTTGACGTCTAAAAGATTGAATTCGACATTAATGTTCTTGGGTAGTGTTTTCGGGTTTCTCAGTATGATTTCAGTTCAGTTTGCTCTATATTCCTCTCGGTTTTCACTCAGTTTTCACTCCCATTTACAATTAATTTCTCACTCACTTGTTCCCTTGTGTTGCTGAGAATCGATCAAAGTGGATTGGGTTTTCTGTTCTGTCTAAAAAGACTCAGTTCTCAAACCATATATGAATTTAAAGGTTGATTTTTATGTTTTGATTGTTATCCATAACAAGTTGCCACTCATCCTAATTAGCCAGTGACAAATGTCACTGAAAGATGCACCTGAGTCACCCCATGGCTGATTCAGCCAATTGCACCGCTAATTAACTTGGACTACCCAAAATTACCATTTTACCCTTTAAGTGACAAATAACCATTTTGCCGCTTAACTTCCCAGACCTGTAACTTTTTCATCCGAGCTCCGTTTTTGACGCGCCACCTGTCCACGGATTCAGCATCTCGAAACCGATCCAACGGTACTTCCGGAAAGTCTAAACAATATCTTGATAAAAAAGTCAACTTTCGGCCCTTATAACCAAGGGCAAAATCGTCATTTCCTTCGAATTTTCCAAATTTTCGTTTTTCAAATTTCCGGGTCGTTACATGGCATGTGCGAATACCGACAAAAATTCTTCAAATTAGGGTCCTTATCAGTTGGGGTATGAGTTCCGGGTTGTAATCCAACTTCCACTCAAAGTTATCGACAAAACAACTGTGTCCTAGGTGTTTACATTCAATTGTAAATTTGCAGCCAATAGTCCGTACAAGCCCCTAACACATGTTTACCCTAGTAGTAGGACCACCAAAGCTTGCTCGTTTGTTTAACTACTCTTCAAAAGTTTCCTTTGCCGGTCAAAGAAAATGCTTATGTCAAATAATAATTTGACCGATTTAGAAGTAAACTTAACGCCTGTTAAAAAGGTAAATTTTTTTAAAAAAGGTACAAGTCAAGGTAGGTTCCTACACCACAAAACAAAGGTCATTGCTCAACACTTGATTTAACATCGTTATGTCGAAAGATACATTTAGGTTTGGGGTAAAATCGTCACTTGTGACCACGGAATAAAAACATCGTGCTTGTACTAAAAAATAAAGAAAGATTGAGTACGTCACCATAACCTATTCAACTGGAAGTGTAAGAAAATGGTTAGAACTTGAATCCAAACCAACTTGGTCAAACAAGCATGGGGAGATCCTCAATAAGCAACCTAATTCAATGTACCAGTTCGGCACAAGCTAGAGTAACAAATCCCAAGGTAGGGTTAAGGAAAAAGGTCTTATCGTACATGTAACCACAATTCTTAGTGATCTCGTTCTTACCATCAAGTATTCAGAGGTGCCATAAGTGCATGGTCCAAACATTAGTGTAACAAACTCGCTGATAGGGTCAAGTGTACACTACTCAGAAGTAGCCTAATGCCTGATGATCGAAAGCTACTCGAGGTAGGATGAAATGTAGTGATCGAGTATAATTATGAGTTACCTAAATTCTGAATTCGAGGTTAGGGATCCAAAGCACCGTAACGATAAGGTCTTTGGGTTTACAGCAATGAGAAGAAGACTAGCATCCAAGGGGTGAAGAGTTCGTCACAATCTCAACAATCATCGAAAAATGTGGGTATCTAACCACGCAGTTTCTCGACACATGAATTGGCGTTGTCGAAGAATGGTCTAACCAGCAATAACAATAGGTTCAACTAGTATTCTAATCAGTGACTTAAAGGGTTACGAAATCGAACATTACATAGGAGTAAAAAGGGTGTAATAAGAAGCAACTAGCTTTTGGATAAGACTGGTAGATTCACACCCAAACATAAGGGGAGATTAGGAGCGTAAGGTGACTTGAAAAAATAGGGCATCCAAACATCAAATTTAAACAATTTACATTCAAAAACATCCAGAACACGAAGTCTTCCCAAAATTCAAAGTCGTCAAACCAAAAAGTTCTGCTCGTGAAAATGGAAGTTGAAACTCAATGATTTCTAAATTTCCTTTCTTAAAAAGTTTTTTTATAAAAATCATGGAGAAGTCTCAGATTTACCCGAATCCCAAGGGTATGTAAATCACCGGAAGAGGGTGAGGAAAAGTCATAGGGTAAAATCGAGTACGTGAGACGAGGCACAAATTCCAAAACGTGAAATTAAGTTGAGGAAATAAAAATACGTTTGTTCATACCATATCGGCCCAGACTGAGCAAGAAGCCCAGACTGACAGCAGGCCCAGTCCATTACCAAATGTTGATCGATACAGATCAACCTTGGAGGCCCAGCCCTCTGCTGGCTCGGCATGTGGGCCCCATCCGACCTAGAGGCCCAGCCCTCTTCCAGCACCATGTTGTTGGCTGACTCTGGAGACCCAGCCTCCGTCGGTCAGTAAGTCTACCCAGACCGACTTGAAGGCCCAATATTTCCGCCCAACATAAGCCCAAGGGTCCAGGCCCACTCATATGAGCAAACCCTAGTGGGGTCTAGACAACCCATCCACTTGTCAGTCCCATAGCAATTGACATTTTTCCCACATCGGGAGAATACAAGTATTATATTCACCACACCCATACAAAAGGGGTCCATTTTTCATATAAAGGTAACTAAGCATTTACTGTTCACAACTACTTTTACAGTACACAATCTACCACTCACCCTATACTTTAGATCGACCACTGATTTGGGCGTTGGAGTACCTTTGGGCTGGTACCATACTGGTGCTTATACTCTGACCGACCGATCATTTTCATTCTCATTCAGGTCTACACAGGGTACGTGGCAGAGTAGCATTCGCTCCCTAAGTTGGCTCATTTCGTGCATCAACAGTTTGGCGCCGTCTGTGGGAAACTGACTAAATTTACCCTCCACTCTACCAATCCAAAAACAATGTTACCCTCTCATCTTCCAGCATGCAGGACAACATGGATGGCAAAGTTACACCCGCACCCAGCCGAGGGCCAAGAGACACTTCCCTCGAGGTGCTCCGGGTGTTGGAAAAGTTGCAACGCTACATGGCCGAGATCAGGACCAATGGCTCCCAGACCGAGGTGCGCTACACTGAGCTCAACGGACAATACACCGAGGTTGTAGTCCAATTAAAGGCCGCTCAGGTCGAGCTGAATGCTCACCGCGCTCAAGACGAAATCCTCGGAGCCGACCGTGTGGTGGCCTAGTGCGCAGAAGATTCGCCGAGCCACCGACAAGGGTAAGGCCGCTACCACTGTCGCACCAATCGAGAAAGGCCAGAAGCTCTTGGTCATACCTGGAAAGGGCACTCAGGGGACCAAGATCTACCGCGACGCCCGCGAAGCCCTGAGTGGCAATTCCAGACCGGAGCGTAGGCAACTTAGCACGATCCGACTCGAGTTCCCCTGAGACAAGGATCTACGAGCAACAGAACAGACCAGTCGGACACGACCTGAAGACGGCCCGTGCTAGTACTCCCGTGGCGGGAACACCCTCATCTCTGTCATCGAGGGAGAGGATTCTTCCTAGGAGATCCTTAGTGCCCGACGATCCGAGCGCCCCCCGCGCAACAATAAGTCCCAAGGAAATTGAGGAAACTCATCCCGACGGGACACGTCATTGCCTCCCCACGACACCGATTTCCCTTGCCCGAGCAAGGTGCCTAGCACCGACCCAATGGTTCAGCAGCTCCTCGACCGCGTGAAGTGCCTCGAGGCCGAGAAAGGGACACCCCAAACACATACTTGGGACCCTTCACGGACCGTATCAACTTTTTTTTCTACACAACCAAACGATCAAGCCGCTCAAGATCCCCCTCTATATTGGGCAGACCGACCCAATCAATCACTTCAACAACTTCCGGTCTGCTGTCTTCTTCTCGAGCCTGAACGACAAGGCCCGCTGCTTGGTTTTCAGCTCCACCGTCACCGACGCTGCAATCAACTGGTTCTACTGACTAGAGCCTGGTTCCGTTGACTCTTTTGTGCAGCTCACCAAGGTTTTTCTGAATCAATTCATGATCCAGCCTGACAGACTCTTCTCAATCGAGGATCTTTTCCTCCTGAAGCAAGGGGAAACTGAGACGCTGCGTGCATACGCTGCTCGGTTCAGCCTAGAGAACTCTCAGTGCACCGAGTCCGATGACATGACGGCCTTCACGGCATTCAAGGGCAGCCTGCGCGAGTCCCAATTCAGGTACGCCGTACATACTCAAGGTTGGTCTACCTATAATGAGTTGATGAAACAGGCAGCCATTGATGCCAAGGTCGAGCTACTAACTAGCAAGGGCGGTGCCATAACGGGAAACACATACCGATCCAGCAACAGGAACTCGGTTAATAATTACTGACCGAGCCACACCCCCAGCAGTTGGCTCCCCACAAGCTGTGTCAGGCCAGAATCAGTACCACAACCCTCCGAGTGGAAAGAGGAAGGACTACATGTAACAACCCGTACCTTCGGGAAGGGTAAAAATGTAATGTTCTAAAATTTTGTGTAAATGGACGATTTTGCCCTTGTGAATAGTAGACGAAAAGTTGACTTTTTGAATTACCGATTGGTTGAGTGTTAGCCCTTGACTGTGACGTAGTTTAGGACGTCACGAGTCCGTAGACAGGTGGCAGGCTCGATTCGGACAACCGGAGGAAAAGTTATGACGTTCGGAAGTTTGGGGGCGTTACCGTAATTTTGAGTAAACGAGGGAAATGTTGACTTTTTGGAGGACTTGTGATTTTCACGTAGACCGAGGACCGTTAGATAGGTCTCGACGTCTTGAGTTCAACGACAGGCAGCACGTTGTCATCGGATGTCGGACGGACTAGTTGCGGGTCTAGAACGTTTGAGGGCAAAACGGTAATTAATTGTAGAAGGGGTATTTTGGTCATTTTCCCTCAGCCCAATCAGATAAGGGCAAGTGGCAGAGATTTTTTGGGCTGGCCTATGGATGGTGGACACGTGCAGGGGACTGGATGGTTCCATAATGTTCTCAAGTGTGCACGGCCACACTTTACCCTCATTTGAACCGTGCACTCCTTCGAAGAACACAGAAAACAGAGAGGAAAATTGGAGAGACTTCAATCGATTTCGTGCAAGAGTGAGGGAGTTGATGACTGGTGGAAGTGAAAGAGAGACGAGGGTGAGCTAGTGATCGCGGTTTGGAGTTGCAACCGTGCACGGAGGCTACACGGTAGACGGCTGGAGTTTGGAGGAAACAGAGAAGGCGGTGGACTGGGGTGGCTGCTGTGCCGTGTGGTGGATCGATTCAAGCCACTAGGAGACTCAGGAGGCTACGGGGAGTTCCACGAGCACCGTGGTAGGTGGCGGTTCTCACGGCGGCGCCGGAATCGAAAGGTAAATTTCTTGGCTCTGTTTTCCCGTGGATTTTAAATTCAAAAGTCGTGAAGGTAGGACGAGAATCGAGGGGAGTGGTGAGTGCAGTGGTGTTCAGGGAGGTTCTAGGAAGGGTGTAGAACGGTCGCCGTGACGGGGGCGTATACGGCGGAGCCCAGTCGACGGAGAGTACTCTGTACTCTGTTTGGCCGTGACTTTCAAATGCAAAGTCGTGGAGTTGGGCGTAGAGTCGAGGGATAAGGAGGTTAGGGTGAAGTTCAGGAGGGTCCTAGGCGTCGATTAAGATGAACGCCGTGGCGGGGGAGGACCTGGGCGGCTGGCGGCCAAAACAGGGGCTACGGGCCGTCTGTTTCGAGGCCGTGAACGGCGGGTTTCCGGCCGTGATTCTTCGAGGTTAGGACATGGTCAGGTTGCTTAGGACGGGACGAAGAGGATGGGATTGGATTGGACTGAAATGGTGGTCGGATTACAGAGAACCGTTCACGCCGGTTCAACTGTGTTGAACCGGGTGACTCGAGGAAGGAGATGCACTGTAGCAGGCGCGTGAGGCCCACGCGCAGCCACTTTGGGCGGCGCGTGGAGGCGCGTGGGAAGGAATCCGGCCAAGCTTCCAACATGAGTTTAGTCCTAAACGTTCTAAGGAATCCAATGGTGTAGTTTTCGGGTGAATCGGACGGTGTTACGGAGTTGTTCGGGAATCCAGATGGTTACGGGTTTAGGATTAAAATATTATTTAATTCCCAGAAAATTGGGGAAAATAGGGAAGGTATACTTGATGTATTTGTGACCCTATTTGGTATCTATTGACAGGACGGGAGACACCAGAGACGGTCGAGGAGCGCACGGGGCGCGAGTGACTTGTTCTGATCTGTGAGTGGACTCTTCCCTACTTCCGAGCATGCCTAACTGTTTTTATCAATGTTTTATGAGATTATGTGTGTTTTTATGTTTTAAATGATGGTTATACGTGATTGAGATGTTTGCACGTTTTTCGAGAAAAAGCTGGTTTTCAGATTTTGATGCTATATTTGAAAAATTCAACCTAGAAACGTTTTCTGATGATGGTATGGTTTTTGGTATAAACATGGACTTTCCGGATTTGGGTTCGGAATGTCGGTTCTGAACGCCGGAAGGGCTTCGAACTAGGGATTTCGAATTCGAGTTTGGTGATGGGTTTCGGAACGGTTTTACACTGAAATGGATTGGATTTGCTGGATCTGGTTATGGGTTTAAAGACCCGGATATTGTTTGACGGGGGACGGGCCCGGATTGAGTTTAAAGGCTCGGGAGTTTAAAGACTCGGATATTTATGATATTACCCCCATAGGCCTATTGAGTTTAAAGACTCGGATTTGTGTGAGGCTGGATTGAGTTTAAAGACTCGGATAGGTCCAGCAGGTTTGATCGGAAAAAGTGGTTTGATGTTTATGCTCTGGTTTCTATATCAGTTTTATAGTGTATCTGTTTCTTATGATGTTTTATAGTGTTTCTGTTTCTTATGATGTTCCATATTATGGATTTTCTAATATTTCGTTGGGCATGTCTGTTTTCAAAACGGAGGGAACAAATGATTATTTTTCCTCAACTTTGATTTGATGGTAAACGGTTTTAAAACTTTTATTCCTTTCAGTCCACTCACACCTTCTGTTTTTAAATTTCCCTCCAGGTCGTGGTGATAGCGCTGGGGTGAACGTTGAGGCAGATATCGAGGCATAGAGCTTCCGACGTTCTTCCGTTGCGGACTTAGACTTGTAGGACTTTTTGTGCCCATTTTGTAGAGCTATGCTCTGACTTACTGTTGTACATATTTACTCCTTCGTCTGATAGTTACGCTTATAATTGTATTAAGGTTAATTGTGGTACTGCAAGTGTGATTGTCAGACGGGAGCAGGGTTCGTCCCGGATATCGAGGTGATATTTGGGACGGGTCCTGACAATTGGTATCAGAGCATAGGTTGTGTCGATTTGTGTTGGGTTTAGGTTGTTATACTAACTCTATGCCTCTTTCAGCGTACGATAGATCATGCCTCCGCGACGTGAACCCCCTCCACGACCTGAAGATGAAGCGGCGAGAGGGACCGAGAGCGCTTCGATCGAGAGAGCCCAGAGGCTTGGGGCTACTACGTTCAGTGGTGGGGCCGATCCCGAGGAAGCTCACCGATGGATCACCCGACTCGAGCGTATTTTTGGGGTGATGCACTGTCCTTCTGAGGATCGGGTTTTGTTAGCTACTTTTATGTTGGATGGAGCTGCATATGAGTGGTGGTACACGCTGGAACTGTCCGGCTGGGATGCACATACCGTGACTTGGGAGACTTTCCGGGAGCGGTTTCTAGATCAGTACTATCCCCGTTCTTTCCGGGATGCTAAAGAAGCAGAATATCTTCACTTGAAGCAAGGTAATTTGACAGTCGCAGAATATGAGCAGAGGTTCCAGATGCTATCTCGTTTCGCTCCTGCATTTGTGGCAACCGAGGCGGAGAAGTGCCGCCGGTTTGAGTTGGGCCTTCGGGGAGAGATCAGGGCCATAGTGACAGCTGGCTCTTTTGCTACTTTTCGGGAGTTATCTGATGCTGCTGTCAGGGTTGAGGCCAGTTTACCCGCTAGGCCACAGTATTCGGGCAGTGTTCGACGCCGAGAGCATTCATTTCCAGGAGCATCGAGTCAGAGGCCCCCGAAACGGGGTAATTTTGGTGGATCATCATCGGCTGGTGGAGGCCGGTATGGCAGACCAGGCAGTTTTCAGGGCTCGGGATTTCGAGGAGCTAGGTCACAGCCGACTCCTCAGGCGAGTGCGACTTCAGTGGCTACTACAGGGAGGCATACCGGTGGACCCGGTAGGGATACTTGCTTCTATTGCGGAGAGCGAGGACACTTCCGTCGGGAGTGCCCATTGTTAGCTCCGGAGGGTGGAGCAGGCAGAGGTGCAGCAGAACCCGGGCGGAGTACTGCTTCAGTGTCAGGGGCAGCAGGCCCTAGGGGTGGCGGTGGTGCCACGAGCAGTTCCAGAGGGCGCGGTAGGTCATCGGGACCTCAGGCGCGAGTTTTTTCTATGACTCAGCAGGAGGCTAGGTCAGCACCGGGAGTGGTGACAGGTACACTCACCATACTTGGTCACACTGTTTTTGCTTTGATAGATCCCGGGGCTACTCATTCATTTATAGCTCGGAGTTGTAGTTTGGTTAAGGAGAGGGAGGTGTCTACTTTGGATTGTGCGTTAGGAGTGAGTACACCTACTGGGGAGGTGTTGGTAGTGACTCAGGTGTTGAGAGAGTGTCCGGTGATGGTAGGCGAGGTGGAGTTACTGGCGGATTTGTTACTCTTGGATTTACGGGACTTTGATGTGATATTGGGTATGGACTGGTTGACGAGACATCATGCTTCTATCGAATGTTTCGATAGGAGAGTGACTTTTCGGAGTCCCGGATTATCAGAGACTACGTTTCAGGGGGATCAGCGTGCACTTCCTACTGGAGTTATTTCGGCACTTGAGGCTAGCAAGCTGTTACGTAAGGGGTGTCAGGGTTACATAGCTCATGTGGTGGATACACGTACTACGCCAGTGAGGGCGGAGGACATACCAGTGGTACGGGAGTTTCCCGATGTTTTTCCCGAGGAGTTGCCAGGACTACCCCCACACCGAGATCTTGAGTTTACGATTGATCTTCTACCAGGTACACAGCCTATTTCCCAGACTCCTTATCGTATGGCACCTGCGGAATTGAGGGAACTTAAGGCCCAGTTGCAAGAGTTGGTCGATATAGGATACATTCGACCGAGTATGTCACCTTGGGGAGCACCTGTTTTGTTCGTTAAGAAAAAGGACGGAGGATTGAGATTGTGTGTGGATTACAGACAACTGAATAAGGTAACTATTCGGAATAAGTACCCCCTACCCCGGATTGATGATTTGTTTGACCAGCTCAAGGGAGCACAGTATTTTTCGAAGATTGATCTTCGCTCCGGTTATCATCAGTTAAGGGTTAAAGAGGAGGATATACCGAAGACAGCTTTCCGGACCAGGTACGGTCATTATGAGTTTGTTGTGATGCCTTTTGGTTTGACTAATGCCCCAGCAGCTTTTATGGACCTTATGAACCGAGTGTTTCGGTCTTATTTGGATCGTTTTGTGATTGTCTTCATTGATGACATTTTGGTGTATTCGAAGAGTGTGGAGGCGCATGAGAAACATCTGAGAATCGTGCTTAAAACTTTGAGGGAGCATCAGTTGTATGCGAAGCTCAGTAAGTGTCAGTTTTGGTTGACCAGTGTTGGATTTCTTGGTCATGTGATTTCGGCCGAGGGCATCAGTGTGGATCCTCAGAAAGTTGAGGCGGTAGCCAATTGGGAACAGCCGAAGACGGTGACGGAAATCCGGAGTTTTCTGGGTTTAGCGGGTTATTACCGGCGTTTTATCGAGGGTTTTTCTATTCTTGCAGCACCGTTGACGAGGTTGACTCGGAAGGGAGTTCGATTTGAGTGGGATGAGAACTGTGAACAGAGTTTCCAGGAGCTTAAGAGACGGTTGACATCTGCTCCTGTGTTAGCCCTTCCAGACGATAGTGGGGAGTTTGAGGTGTACAGTGACGCTTCTTTGCAAGGCTTGGGTTGTGTCTTGATGCAGCATGGGAGAGTGATTGCTTATGCTTCCCGGCAATTGAAACCCCATGAGGTGAACTACCCTACACATGATTTGGAACTAGCAGCGGTGGTTCATGCACTGAAGATTTGGCGGCATTACTTGTATGGAGAGAAGTGCAGGATTTTCACGGACCACAAGAGCTTAAAGTATTTGTTCACTCAGAAGGAACTGAATCTGAGACAGCGTCGATGGTTGGAGTTACTTAAGGATTACGACTGTACTATTGAGTATCACCCAGGGAAGGCTAATGTGGTCGCCGATGCTCTGAGCAGGAAGTCAGCTAGTTCTTTGTCATATTTGAGGACGATACGATTACCTTTGTTGGTTGAGCTCCGTAGGTTGGGAGTAGAGTTGACTGTGGATGATCAGGGAGTACTCCTAGCGAGTTTCCACGTGCGACCTGTTTTGATTGATCAGGTTATTGATGCTCAGTTTGAGGACCCTATTCTGGGCATCATTCGGATTGAGGCCGAGGCTGGAGAGAGACAGGACTTTAAGATCCGTGAGGATGGAGCCTTGGTTAAGGGTGGACGGTTGTGCGTACCGGAGGATGACGCATTGAAGAAAGTGATACTGGACGAGGCTCACTGTTCAGCTTATGCGATGCATCCTGGTGGGACCAAAATGTATCGTACACTTCGAGAGCATTACTGGTGGTCGGGGATGAAACGTGAGATTGCAGAATATGTCAGTAGATGCTTGATTTGTCAACAGGTAAAAGCTGAGCGGCAGAGACCTTATGGAGCAATGCAACCTTTGCCGATCCCTGAGTGGAAATGGGATCACCTGACTATGGATTCCGTGTTCAAGCTTCCGAGAACACCGAAGGGACACGATGGTGTGTGGGTTATTGTTGATCGACTTACGAAGTCTGCCCATTTCTTGCCAGTACGGGAGAACTTCATGTTGGAGCAGTTTGCACAGTTGTTCATAAATGAGATTATTCGGTTACATGGGACTCCAGAGTCGATAGTATCTGATAGAGATCCGAGATTCACTTCTCGATTTTGGCAGAGCTTACAGGAAGCTTTTGGGACTAAATTGCACTTCAGTGCCGCATTTCATCCTCAAACAGATGGGCAGTCTGAGCGGACTATTCAGATTCTCGAGGACATGATGCGAGCTTGTGTACTTCAGTTTCAGGGTACTTGGGAATCACATCTGCCTTTGATGGAGTTCGCCTACAATAACAGTTATCAGGAGAGCATTGGGATGGCTCCTTACGAGGCTTTGTATGGGCGGCAGTGTCGGACTCCATTGTGTTGGACTGAGGTTGGTGAGAGGAGGTTGACTACTTCTGAGCTGGTGGAGCTTACTCAGGAAAAAGTTGCACTGATCAGGGATCGATTGAAGATAGCGCAGGACCGCCAGAAGACTGGGTTTTCCTGAAGTTATCTCCTTGGAAGGGAATCGTACGGTTTGGTAGACGAGGGAAGTTGAGTCCTCGTTACATTGGACCTTATGAGATCTTAGAACGGATTGGTCCTGTTGCATATCGATTGGCCTTACCAGCAGACTTGGAAAAGGTACATAATGTCTTTCATGTCTCCATGCTTCGGAAGTATATTCGAGATGATTCGCATGTTCTGGAAGCACAACCAGTGGAACTGAGGGAAGACTTGAGTTTTGAAGAGCAGCCTGTTGCAATCTTGGATCGGAAGGATAAAGTTTTACGAAGGAAGACGGTTCCCTTAGTGAAGGTATTGTGGAGAAATCATCAAGTGGAAGAAGCTACTTGGGAACCTGAGGCCTTGATGCGTGAGCAGTACCCTTATTTGTTCCACTGAATTTCGGGGACGAAATTCTTTTTAGGGGGGTAGATTGTAACAACCCGTACCTTCGGGAAGGGTAAAAAGGTAATGTTGTAAAATTTTGTGTAAATGGACGATTTTGCCCTTGTGAATAATAGACGAAAAGTTGACTTTTTGAATTACCGATTGGTTGAGTGTTAGCCCTTGACTGTGACGTAGTTTAGGACGTCACGAGTCCGTAGACAAGTGGCAGGCTCGATTCGGACAACCGGAGGAAAAGTTATGACGTTCGGAAGTTTGGGGGCGTTACCGTAATTTTGAGTAAACGAGGGAAATGTTGACTTTTTGGAGGACTTGTGATTTTCACGTAGACCGAGGACCGTTAGATAGGTCTCGACGTCTTGAGTTCAACGACAGGCGGCACGCTGTCATCGGACGTCGGACGGACTAGTTGCGGGTCTAGAACGTTTGAGGGCAAAACGGTAATTAATTGTAGAAGGGGTATTTTGGTCATTTTCCCTCAGCCCAATCAGATAAGGGCAAGTGGCAGAGATTTTTTGGGCTGGCCTATGGATGGTGGACACGTGCAGGGGACTGGATGGTTCCATAATGTTCTCAAGTGTGCACGGCCACACTTTACCCTCATTTGAACCGTGCACTCCTTCGAAGAACACAGAAAACAGAGAGGAAAATTGGAGAGACTTCGATCGATTTCGTGCAAGAGTGAGGGAGTTGATGACTGGTGGAAGTGAAAGAGAGACAAGGGTGAGCTAGTGATCGCGGTTTGGAGTTGCAACCGTGCACGGAGGCTACACGGTGGATGGCTGGAGTTTGGAGGAAACAGAGAAGGCGGTGGACTAGGGTGGCTGCTGTGCTGTGTGGTGGATCGATTCAAGCCACTAGGAGACTCAGGAGGCTACGGGGAGTTCCACGAGCACCGTGGTAGGTGGCGGTTCTCACGGCAGCGCCGGAATCGAAAGGTAAATTTCTTGGTTCTGTTTTCCCGTGGATTTTAAATTCAAAAGTCGTGAAGGTAGGACAAGAATCGAGGGGAGTGGTGAGTGCAGTGGTGTTCAGGGAGGTTCTAGGAAGGGTGTAGAACGGTCGCCGTGACGGGGGCGTATACGGCGGAGCCCAGTCGACGGAGAGTACTCTGTACTCTGTTTGGCCGTGACTTTCAAATGCAAAGTCGTGGAGTTGGTCGTAGAGTCGAGGGATAAGGAGGTTAGGGTGAAGTTCAGGAGGGTCCTAGGCGTCGATTAAGATGAACGCCGTGGCGGGGGAGGACCTGGGCGGCTGGCGGCCAAAACAGGGGCTACGGGCCGTCTGTTTCGAGGCCGTGAACGGCGGGTTTCCGGCCGTGATTCTTCGAGGTTAGGACATGGTCAGGTTGCTTAGGACGGGACGAAGAGGATGGGATTGGATTGGACTGAAATGGTGGTCGGATTACAGAGAACCGTTCACGCCGGTTCAACTGTGTTGAACCGGGTGACTCGAGGAAGGAGATGCACTGTAGCAGGCGCGTGAGGCCCACGCGCAGCCACTTTGGGCGGCGCGTGGAGGCGCGTGGGAAGGAATCCGGCCAAGCTTCCAACATGAGTTTAGTCCTAACCGTTCTAAGGAATCCAATGGTGTAGTTTTCGGGTGAATCGGACGGTGTTACGGAGTTGTTCGGGAATCCAGATGGTTACGAGTTTAGGATTAAAATATTATTTAATTCCCGGAAAATTGGGGAAAATAGGGAAGGTATACTTGATGTATTTGTGACCCTATTTGGTATCTATTGACAGGACGGGAGACACCAGAGACGGTCGAGGAGCGCACGGGGCGCGAGTGACTTGTTCTGATCTGTGAGTGGACTCTTCCCTACTTCCGAGCATGCCTAACTGTTTTTATCAATGTTTTATGAGATTATGTGTGTTTTTATGTTTTAAATGATGGTTATACGTGATTGAGATGTTTGCACATTTTTCGAGAAAAAGCTGGTTTTCAGATTTTGATGCTATATTTGAAAAATTCAACCTAGAAACGTTTTTTGATGATGGTATGGTTTTTGGTATAAACATGGACTTTCCGGATTTGGGTTTTTTAAATTTCCCTCCAGGTCGTGGTGATAGCGCTGGGGTGAACGTTGAGGCAGATATCGAGGCATAGAGCTTCCGACGTTCTTCCGTTGCGGACTTAGACTTGTAGGACTTTTTGTGCCCATTTTGTAGAGCTATGCTCTGACTTACTGTTGTACATATTTACTCCTTCGTCTGATAGTTACGCTTATAATTGTATTAAGGTTAATTGTGGTACTGCAAGTGTGATTGTCAGACGGGAGCAGGGTTCGTCCCGGATATCGAGGTGATATTTGGGACGGGTCCTGACACTACACCCCCTCCGAGGCAGGAGTATCCTCCCACCAACGACCCCCAGTAGCAGGGCCGCCCTGACTTGGTTGCTGTTGGGACGCCGACTTCGGTAGGAGAGCAGCCTCAGATTGAGAGGGATGCCGCGGGACCGACCGCGAATACTCGCGCACCCTCGGTGACATCTGCGATGGAAATGACACCTCCCGAAAGGTGAACGGTAGCTCAGGGAATGCCATCTCGGTCGGATCGAGGATTGCAACCCCGACCCTCACTTCCTCGGCAGTCTTAGAGAGCGAGTTCAAACCTGCCTCTCCCGCCCGGCCTCATTCTCAGCGACCACGATGCTGACCGAGGTATCAGGCTGAACCACTAGCTCAGGAGCCTCTAGACCTCCCTTCAGGTCGATCACTGGAGTAATCACCGACGGCTCGGTATACGACGCATTTGCGGTCGGCGCAGTAGAGATGGCCACCAACACGGATGGGGTCCCACAACGGCATTCTTCCTTCTTTTCCTCCCCCGCTAGTCCACCCTGACCAGTCGACCCAACCTCTCAGCAGCCCGCGGATCAAAATTGGGCGACCTTTGGATGACTGAGCCAGCATCCGGGGCTTGCTTCCTTTTTTAGGTGGAGCTGGCCGGCCCGAATGCTTTCTTTTGCTCCTCTGACCCAGAAATTTTCTGCTCTGCCCTTGTCTCCTCAGCCACTCGGTCAATCCGCTTCTTGACGTCTTTGGGGACGACTTGCCCCGAACACCAAGTGTTAGCACAAGGGTAGCACGAAACCAAAAAAAAAAAAACCAAGACACAACGACAAAGTCACTTAGCAAGATTGGGGATCAGACCGACCTCGTGCAACCGTTGGGGTACCCGAAGCAGGTCTCGGCGACGCCACGGAGAAGTGCAAACTTTCCTGACCCGCTCACAGGCCTTTCTTTCCTCGTCGGTGGGGATTTCCTCGGGAAGAGTACCTGCAAAAAATACACATCGGTCAGTCAATTTCGTACTAACCCATATACAGTACAACATATTTAATTGAAACATGTCAGAGACCGACACTCAACGCCCAAATCCTAGAATGACAACGGGATGCCTCATCCTTCCCAATTCCCCCGACATAAATAAACTTGTTCTTGTACGTCTTCTGGGAGGACGGTAAACCATAGATGAACTCCAGTGAGCATGTACCGACCCATCGGTCAGTCATCTTATCCTTGCACCGAGCATGCACCCAGCCCTTGCTTTGCTGTTGTTGTACGAATTCGTAGAGGTGGACGACCTGGGCGTAGGTCGGTGGCTTTTCCCCAGCTCTAGCAAATGCAGGATACAGGTTGACCAAAATGATCCAGACATTCGGGTTCAGCTGACCGAGGGCCACACCCAGCCCCGAGACCATCCTCCTCATCCAAGGATGCAGGGGCAGCCAGACACCATGGCTATACAGCTTGGTGTAGAACAGCGCCCATCCTTCTGGTGCCTCTATTGGCAGCTCGGTGGGACTGACCACCCGCAACTCCACGTCCGCGGGCACTTCCCACGCTGACTGAAATTTCTTCATCGACGCTTCTGTCTCCCAGTTCTCGTATGCATCTATCGACCACACCACTGTGTCGAAGGCCTCCTCGGTCGAAACCTCAGCCGTCTGAGCTGTGCTCGCGCTGGCAAACCCTTTCCTATTGGTCTTAGTCTTTTCAACCCTTGACCGACCGGAAGCTGACATTCTGGTCTGATCACCTCTGGCGGATTTCTTGGCGTTTTGCCTCATCGGTGTGTCCTCCATCGAGGTGCCCTCGTTTGTTGAGGGGCTCTGTTGTTGTCCCTCATCATAGTCTCGTACCTCGTTTGATTGGCTATCTCTATCAGACATTGCAACGTTGCGAACAGGGAGTAAAAAAAACACCTATTGGTCACCGACCACTATTTTACCAAGATTGAACCAGTACTCGAACCCCAGTTCATCCACAGTTCATACCACTAGAAAGAAAGGAAATAGGAAGACCGAATCAAAAATAGCAAAGGCAGGAGGTCATACCTAGTGATTCACAGACGGTCGTCCTCGCCAGAAATCGTACCATCGTGAAGTTTATCAGAAATGCTCGTCGGAAATCGCCTCAACACAGAAAAAACCCAAAAACAAAGTGCCTGAAAATGAAAAGGGTTAAAAATGCTTTTATCCCACTATTTATAGGCGCAGTTCGGCAGCCGAAGCGTCGCCTCATTTTGCGTGACATTTATTACCCTGCCAGCTGTCCCTCACGGACCCTGCGTGTCCTCGAATCACTCGCTCATAGCTAACGATCATGAATTCCAACAGTCAAACTGACTGAAACGTGACACAGAAGACTCCTCGATTCCCCCAACGGTCATGTCCACTGATCCATGGCACATACGGCTCCTCGACTTCCACACCTGCTGACGTCGACACAAGTGGACTTTGTTTTTCCCCGCTCACACCGACCGACTCACATCCGCTCGGTCAACCCTCTGTCTTCCATCACCGATTACTACGCTCGGTTCAATCCCTCGCCTGGGGAACTTGGGGGGGACTGGAGGCATATACATCCGGTCTGGGCACTCTTTTTACAAGTCCCCAACTGAGAAATTCCACCTCGGTCAAGAACTTGGGGGACTTGGGGGGGACTGGAGGCATATACATCCGGTCTGGGCACTCTTTTTACAAGTCCCCAACTGAGAAATTCCACCTCGGTCAAGAACTTGGGGGACCGGCTGGTCCTATTCCAACTAGCATCGACGAAAGTCCTCGCACGTCTGACTGCTCCGACCAGCACAATCTCGATCCTTGCAGCTCTATCGTGGACGATCCCAACGTCTGACTCCACAGATTTCACTATGCTCCCTTTCCTGTCCGTCATGACGCCTCGGCGGTCCCGACTCTCAGGTCATCCTACTGCATCTACTGATCCACTGGATCCTATCCCAGTAACTATGCGGCTCTAAGCCTTCGAATTCGCACTAATATGATCCTACTCGGGATCTACCTCCTCGAAACACACGACAATGGATGCCAAATGAATCCTAATCCATCGCACCGAGTTTCTTTTAGCATGAGATGCTTCCTACTCTTACCCTAACTATCAGGTTGATGACGGATGTTACGACTGTAAAGACATCACATTCTCGATCTACGGGCACTTTGAGAGCAAAACACGCTCTGATACCAACTCGTATCAGAGTACCATGGGTATCAAATGCGCCAACCACGCTCTAATACCAACTTCACAGGACCCGTCCCAAATCCCTCAGGATTAGCGTGGGACGTGCCTCCTCCCGTCTAACACGAAGTGTCAGACCAGGGATATTTCCCTCCTTTGCCCAACCGGGCATATCAGAGGGCGCCAACCCCTCACTAAAGCCCCCTAATTTTCTGAGACTTTTAACTATTTTTAAATGCACACTAAAACCTTCGGACAACCCGAATTATATCGAGACGATGTCTGATTGACTCCAAACCAGTCCCAAAATGTTCGTTACATCGAATAGATGATTTCACATGATGGAACCACTTTTAGATTCCTCACCACGCTCCCGAACGGGCCCTGGAATGGCCCTGCATGTGGCCCTTACGCGCCACTGCACAGGGTCATCTTCTTCCTTTAGCTGATCGGTCCGACCGGCCGGTTCGGTTCTTCCTGCAACTTGGACAGGCGTGATCGGTCCAACCTCCTACACGGTCCAGTTTTCATCCTTTTCTTCCCTACTCGATTCTATTCTTCTTGATTTGATCCAAGGAACCTAAAACTATGAATCAAAACCTCTAAAACCTACAAAACCCAACCGATCCAAACTTCCCTCCACGGTTCGATTTTCCCAGAACTTCCCCAAGGGTTCTTCAACCTCTAAACTTCCTCAAAATCATCCTATTACACTCATACTAACTCAATAAATCCATCATAATCATTAAAAACAGGCCATAATGATTGAAATTGAAAAATGGGGAAAATCGGTTAAACCGATACCTTGGGTTCGAGGTGCCCTCCGCCGTCCACGGCGGCGCTGCTTCTGGATGTCCACCACCTTACTCAGTCCTCCTCTCACTCTCTTGGGTCTCACAAATGGTCATAGGGGTCAAGGGTTTGGATTTGGGGTGGAAGGGTGATTGGGTTGGTTGGGAAAATGGAGAAAATGATCGATAAAGGGGAAGGATATGCATGAGTTGGTTTGGATGGGCAATGGATGGGTGACACTTGTCACTCATCCATTGGGCCTGTCCAATTATATATGGGCCCCACTTGCTGTTAAATAGTCCCCGTCTCGTAAAACGTGCAATAGTACGTTTGAAATTTGGTGAACTGTAACTTCTTCGTCGAAAGTCCGAATTCGACGTGCCGCCTATCTACGGATTCATATCGTTCTGATCTACGTAACTGGCCTCGGCTCTCGGCCATCTAACCTGCCGGGTCTAAAGTCAACTATTGGCCCCTATTCAACTAAATTACCAAAATGCCCTCGAACTTCCGATCTTCATAACTTCTTCCACGGATGTCAGAATCAAACGTACCACATGTCTAGGGGCAAAATCGTCATTTTGCCTTGAATGCCCGCTAATCCTCGTCTAATTCCCGATTAGTCTCGCTAATCCATCATTAATCCTTAATTAATCTCGATAATTCAGGACGGGTCGTTACAATCTTCCCACCTTCAAGAATTTCGTCCTCGAAATTTAAACTGACCCGATTCCACAACCAACCTGTGGAATCCAACCGTGTCCCCGTACACGGCCGCTCTCATGTACAAGTACACGTCTGTCACTACGCCGTACTCGTCGGTGTTCGTGGTCACCAGAGCCCCCAACACTCCAACGTAACTCTCATTAGTTGCGTTCCGATCGTTAGCTCTTGAGAGTCATCACGTCGATTTTTCAGTCTGATGGTTCTTCTCACCCGAAAATCGAAACTGATGTCCTAATCAGCATCCGATTCGACAGCTATCCTCACTGCTCCCACGGAGCGATACTCAACCTCCGTTACTGTCACTAAGTCCACGAGTACGCTCGGCTCCACTGTGCTCCCGCTGCACACTCTGATCTCGACTCGCTCTTGAGTCCTCGTACCGTATCGTATCTCACATCACTCAGTGATCTCTGCTGCCATCTAGTCTCACCTTGAGTCCCATCCATCGTACTACTCATCCTGTCGACACACAATCGACGTCTCACCCATCCTGGCGTATAGGGAACCCAATCAAATACTTGTCTCAGCAGAAAACACACACAGTCACTAGGGTTCCACCGACGTGCTAGGGTTTCTCTAGCGTGCGGGCCATGAGCTCTCGGCTCACCAACTATCCGAACCCTCTCTGTCAACTCTGCTCAAGCACACAACATTCGACGTCTAATCAATACACCACTATGTCGGAACACATCCGATCATAGTACTCATCGATCCGATGTTCAATCGTACGTCACGAGCCAGCCTCAATCCATCACAATCTCTATTCTCAATCCATCTCGAGGCATCGACTATTCATCTCTTCCTGATCGATACCTACGTATTGTCCTTATCTCACCTTTATTCCCACTTCCAAACTCTATCATCTCACCAACTATACTAAGGGATCCTTCAATAATCTGACAATACGATTCTCTTCTGTTCCTAGCTTAGCATAATCAGCAAGGGAATTCACTCCAATGACGACCAGACCTCGGTCTGAACACCTCATGGTCGTCACAATCACTTCCGTCATCTCGATCATCCACACATTACTCGATTTGTCTCGTCTTAGGTACTCGCTTGTCACATCACTAGACGTGACACCAAGAATCATCTGATCTCCAAGTCAATCCAATTTGACATCATTGTCGTCTCCTTCCTCATCAATCCTCATGAGGAAAGTCGAAGATGATGACATCAAAGTCATCCAAGTTAGATGTGGATGAGAAAACTTGTTTTACACATCAACGCCATGCAACACCAAACACTCTTTTCTCCTCAACTCATTCAAATTTGTCCCACAACCTGGATGTTTGGCCTATAAATGACCTAAAGATTCAACCTTTCATCAAATTTATCACTCGAAAACGAAAACTCAAAGAAATCCAGGAAGCAGCATAAGTCTTGGCTCGTCCACACTTCATTGTTACTTGAGAAATAATCATCCCAAAATAAAAATGAATCTGGCCTTACATCAAACCCTATCACAATCCTTATGGGATCCAAATCCAGTACCTAACACTCGTGCCATTCGTCCATAACGATCTAGGGCCAAGTACCCTGAAGCTAGGTACAACTCATACCTCAACAAACCAGGTATTGGGTATACCTCGCACGGAGCCACTCATGATCCTCTCTATCCCGCTCAGTGCCCATCGAACTCGCACGACTACCATGCTATGACACGACTACCAACTCGGTCACATCAACTCACTCGGGTATCATCCACATGTCAGCAAACAATCCAACTCGCCTATCCATTTACGACCGTTTATACACATCCAAAAGGATGTCAATTCATCCTAATCTGATGTACCGCCCGACTGCAGAGTCACAACAGGCTCCTGCTATGATCTGCAGACAACTCTCTGTGTACTACCCAATCCTTCGGTCACTAATCCTCATGACAATCCTTATGTTGTCCATTCTTTTCGACCAATGGCAACTGTCGAAAACTACTATAGTGACCCATTGTATATCTCACTATTAAATTCTCCTCAAACAGCGTACATGAAACTCAGGAGGTATGGTCAATCGCAGTCAACCAAACCATCTCTATCACGATTCCTGAGAATCTACACTAGCCGACAAATCCTTCTCGTCGTGTAGTGGTAGAACCTTACCATGAGCACATCACGACTGAGCTATTCTCAGCTCGTGGCTCGTCGTCTCTTCTCGTTAAAGTCATCGCATCACCGCCACGCGGAGTGCAAATCAAATCAATCCTATGACCCTCCTCAAACCAAGCAATCACCACTTCTCTCTGTTACCTCACAAAGGTAGTGTGGTACATTGGCCAATGCCTGAAGCTCATCTTCTTCTGTAATCGCACTCGGTCGTGACCGAGCCACCTCCCCAAACCACTGCTCGTGCTGTGCGTCACCCACGCACCCTCGTATCCTCGTCACGACTGACGAATCCCATCGTCACAATTGTCACGACAACCTGAGCCTATCCAACTCGATAAGACTCGACTACGTACATCGATAGCGGCGTCTGCCACAACCTCGTGCAGACCGATCTCAGGTCGTCCTACTACGTCTACTGATCCACTAGATCCTATCCCAGTAACTATGAGGCTCTAAGCCGTCGGATTCGCACTAATACGATCCTACTCGGGATCTATCTCCTCGAAACACGCTACAACGGATGCCAAATAAATCCTAATCCATCACACCAAGTTTCGTTTAACATGAGGTGCTTCCTACTCTTACCCTAACTATTAGGTTGATGACGACTGTTACGACTGGAGAGACATCACATTCTCGATCTATGCGCACTCTGAGAGCAAAACACGTTCTGATACCAACTGGTATAAGAGTACCATGGGTATCAAATGTGCCAACCACGCTCTGATACCAACCTGACAGGACCCGTCCCAAATCCCTCAGGATTAGCGTGGGACGTGCCTGCTTCCGTCTGACACGAAGTGTCATACCAGGGATATTTTCGTCCTTTTCCCAACCGGGCCTATCAGAGGGCGCCATGATCCAAAAGAGGAATGTGATGTCTCGTCTTTGCTACAGCCGCATCCGCGATCAACGTGAAGGGCATTCAAAACACAAAAGCTGTGGGTGAACAAAACAAATATTTTATAAAAATATTTCATAAAAGACCTTTTTGCCCTCCATTAAAAACATATGCATGTATTCAAAAATCATTTCTAGGATTCATGCCCAGTCCCCATAAACAGTCATAAACCATAAAACCATTTGGACCTTGGCTCGAAATCCTTCAATCAATATATGGGACCTCCGCCCAAACCAAAACACGTGGGAACTCATCCCAAATCCATCTCATATGGGTCTCAGCCCAAAATCAATATGCGTGGGTCTCAGCCCAACGCCGTCTCAGTGAATACTCGTACACATATACATATATACATATATAACCCATCCTAGGCACTTCCGGAGAAGATGCCAACTCGGGGTACACAGACCCTAGGGAACACATCCCCGATATAGTCACGATGTCTCTATATATATAAGTATGCATACTACTCGGGGTCTCACTCCGAGTCTTCTCCCAGGAATTCTCCATCTGGGAGGCTCTATCTTTGGACCTAGTCCGGTCATCTCTCCGGAATCTAGTCCGGGACCACGCCATAACGCCCACTCTTAGAACGGGATCACTATAGGGATACCCACTCTGGTATGTGGATCGTGACTCTCTAGGTCGACGACTGGAGGAGACCAATCAATAAGCTCATAAGGAGGGTATATACATACTAGTATACAAAACCATAAAACGGGACTCAACAAGGCCTCTAGCCCGATTTCACAATACTGGGCATCGAGCCCGAACTCATAAATCAACGAGGCATCGAGCCCGATGTCTCAGGGTCAGTCACGATCCTGATCATAGCGATGCGTGCAACCATTAATCCAGAACCGCTCTCAATCCTGGTATGTCGCTGTGAACACATCACTGACGCGACCATCTCGAGACCATGGTGCGCACGTCACCGATCGATCCTCTAAACCGTCAGCACTCCGAAGTCGAGCCTCCAGTGGCTGCTTGACAACGGGACGTGCATTATGACTTCTCCGGAAGAAACGTATCCTTATACGGAGGCGAGCGTCACGTTATCCGTCGCCGTGCACACAACACTCGTCGCGACCACGACTCAAACCCGTAGGTCATCAATAGGGTATCATGCCCGAGTCAAAACCAAATCCAAATGGGTCTCGTGCCCGATTTTACATTTTCAAAACCATTTCATGAAAACTGACAGCATAAGCGAGTATAAGCACGTATAAAATCCGAAAACCTCGAAACTTGTGCCAACACGTAAACACACACAAAAATGCACTCAAGACATCAAAAACATATATTAAAACATATATAAAACATTTATGGATGCATCGATTTCAAAAAGAAAATCCACTCAGAGACTGTCCGCGCTGCCGCCTCGATACGCGTGCAATACGGCTCTCTCAGGCCAAACACTGTCACCGGGACTTCCAAACCTGTCCAAATCATTTTAGAGGGTGACACTTGTCACTCATCCATTGGGCATGTCCAATAATATCTGGGCCCCACTTGCTGCCAAATAGTCTCCGTCTCGTAAAACGTGCAATAGTACGTTCGAACTTCCGTGAACCGTAACTTCTCTATCAAACGTCCGAGTTTGCCGTGCCGCCTGTCTACGGATTCGTATCTTCTTGATCTACATAATGGGCCTCGGTCCTTAGCCATCTGACATCCCGAGTCAAAAGTCAACTGTTGGCCCCTATTCAACCAAATTACCAAAATGCCCTCGAACTTCCGATCGTCATAACTTCTTTCACGGATGTCAAAATCGGACGTACCACCTGTCTATGAACTCGTAACATCCCGAACTACGTCACAGTCATCTGCCAAAGTCCATTTGACCGTCCGAATGAAATGTCAACGTTTGGCCCATTCCAAGGGCAAAATCGTCATTTCGCCTTGAACGTTTGCTAATCCTCGTCTAATCCACGATTAGTCTCGCTAATCCGTCATTAATCCTTAATAAATATCGATAATTTGGGACAGGTCGTTACAACCAGTATTTCATTAAGTAACCCTAACGTTATATGAAAACTAAAACGTCACCTTGATGAAATTCATTCGGAAAGCAAACGTCATTAGTGACCCGACAGAAAAGTATACAATTGTAGCAAACTAATTTATTTGTAGAAAATTTGTTAATTCGTTCAAAATATCTAGGGAGGAAATTAACAAGTTTAAAACAACACTTACAATGTAAGCATAACAAGCAACAAACAATCAGAGCAAGTGACTTGGAATGTTTCCAAGGTGCGTACCAAGAAAGTTAGAGTCATAGTAACTACAAAATGATGGTAGAGTTCATGAACAGAATGAGCAATGGCTACAAGTCCTACAGGACAAATAAGGGTGTGATTAAGAAATTTGCCTCCCAAACTGCTGGAGGATCACAACGATTAGACAATATGAAACCTATGATAGGTTGCATGATCTCGATCCCGAGGTAAAAGCCTCACAAGCACAAAAAACGAGCAATATTCCCTCAAAGTAGCCTTTAGGGCATCACAATTCTGTGGACAGGATCACTTGTGAAAACCCTCGCAAATGTTTTTTAAAGGACATTCCAACTACTAAATAGGACGAATTTTTAGTCGATTTTAACATAGCGGTTCCTAAAAGCTTCGGTCAACAAAGTCAACTTTAAATCAAAGACGGTTCCCAAGGTTTCGCCCGAAGGCAATCCGTCGATCAAGTCCGTCGATTAACAGTAAATTCAACAAAAACATCATTGAATAACTCGTTCACACCATCCATACGAGCCCGAAGCTCATAAGTATCACCCGAACACAAAATTTGAAGGAAGAAATTCGTACTAAATTCGTAATTATATGCAACAAACAGTAATAATAACTCTGATCTACCCATGGGAAATTGCAATTAAACGGTAAACAAATTAAAACTAACTTCAAACGGTGTAACTAACGATTTGAGGAATGGCGTTGACACCGGAAATCGGGTCGTATGAACATCAAGTATCTAAAAACTAATGACACATCCTAAAACCATGCTATGATATCAAATTTACACACCTGACCTAGAAAGTCTACTTAAGGCACGGAGATCGAGGTGTTTTGACCGACATCTGGACGAAGATGTCTAGATGATGAAAGCCATTTAATTTGAAACGTTGCATTTTGGGGTGGTTGGGTGAAACCTAATCGGTGAAAACCGTTCACATTTCACCCAACAGAGGAAGTATAGAGCATGGATGAACTTTGATGATCATACACTACACACTATCTTTTACTACCTAGTTATCCTACCAACTACTCCCATACCTGGAGTGAGTGCCAGAGCAGCAACCGCGCCTCCTCAAAATGCGTGTGCACCAATGAGACCTGAGGGGCTAAAAAACAGAAGGTTGAGTGGACCTAATAACGCATTTCAGTGTAAAACCATAGTTAATAAAAACACACTTTAACCCATCATTTTAAAACACATCCAAATGAGTCATGCATAAATCATAAATATGATAAAATATCAATCGACATCAAAGTTTCTCTTGAGTCACTTGAGTCTCACACTCGTAACATATACTCGGTATCCTGCTCGCATACCACGACCACGTAAAGGACTGGGTGAAATACACCGTCACCAAGAGTCCTTGAGAGCTCGGAGACAGGTCTGGCATTTTTTAACTAGTACATTGAGCACTGCGGGTGAATGATCACGTGGAGGACTAGTCTGTGGCCTACAAACGAGTACTAGATACTAGTGATTCCTAAGTGGGTTCTAACACTCTATCTCATAAATGCCCCAGAGACTAATATGCAATGCAACATGTGACTTGATAACGTACCACTATGCATAACCATCGTATCATAGCATACTAGAATATCCTAGTAAGCATCGTAAACCAATCATTTCAATCAAATACCACAAGTACCACATATTAAGTCATGCATGCTTAATAAATATCATAAGTGCAAAAATCGTAAAACTTACGAGTAAAAACATTATAAAATAAGTTTAGGGAAAGGGGTCCACTCACACACTTATCGAGAAGTCGAAATCACCCGACCAATCGAGCAAGCACATGCCTCAAGTCCAAATTTTCTAAAATGACAAACCCATTTAGAGTAGCCTAAAACATGGCTTATAAGCATTTAGTAAAGACCTAAACACATTTAAGAATAACCAAAACCCCATAAAACAGTGCACGCACGCTGCCGCGATCTAGAAAACAACGCCTAAACGTTGCTGGGAGCCGAAAAATAGCTCCACTCGCCCTTTAGGGGATGGAAAACTGCCCCCCACACCTCCACGTGTAGTACAACAACCTTACGCGCTGCCACACGCCGACCTGGGCTCAGGATAGTGGCCCACGCGTCGCCACTCACCAGCAGGAGTCCACGCATGCCCTCACTTGCAGCCACGTGCGGTCATGGTGGCATGTGTGCAGCCACGTACCACACGTGTATGCAACAGTGCACTGCACGTGTCACACATATGCCCCACACTTGCCAGCATATTCTCTAGAATATTCCCAAAATATTCCAGAGAATATTTCGTCAGTTGATTGTTATAACTAACTTTGACTAATTGTTGACTAACGACTAACTAACGTTAGCAGACCGTTGACTCACCGTGGTTGGAGCTTTCCTAGAGACAGCGAATGGGCCGCCGTTATCACTGCCATTGACGGTGGCCGAAATTCGATATTGACAACATTCTCGTAAAATTTTCCATTACATGACTTTCGTAAAAATAGTACAAAAATCATATGGAAATGATATAAGTTCCAAAATACGTTATTTCATGTCATATAACAAGTTTAATTCAAACTACAATTAAAACGGTCTCCGAAATCAATTTTTGGAACTCCTCGTAAAACACGCATTAAAATAATAATACAATATTCATAAAATCACCGAAAATTCATATAAGATCCCAATCACTTCAATATCATAAAAATCACATAGAAACACATTTAAATCACGTAAGTATTCATGCATAAAAGTTTAGGGAAAGAAAGTCAACTCACATACCCTTCGAATAATCGAATCTTGCTTGCTCGTTTTTCTGTAATTTCCAAGAATCTCAAAACCTGTCAAAAACCACACCTTAAAGTCATTAAAAATTCTAAATATCCTTTATTTTAATCCCATAATTTTTTGGGATTTTTAAACATATTTAAAACGATTTTTAAACCTTCCGACGACAAAAAATACCTCGAAACGGTGTTCGATCGACTCGAAACCTGTGCCAAAATGTCTGTAACATTGAAAAAATTGAAAAACATGTTGGATGCACCCTCAAAACTATTGGCACGTGCCTCCACGCGCCGTCTAAAGCGGTTGTACATGAGACCACGCGCTAACTACAGTAGACTGCTACAATGTCATCCCTTCCACCCATTTTCCTAGTTCGCGGGTCGCTCGACCCAACGACTCGTCCAGGTTCCAAAACCCTAAATTCTCAACCGTTTTCTTCCCCATTTCAATCAATCTACTCGAAACGACCCAACACAAGATATGTAGAATCAAAATTGGAAGAAACCCTACCTAAATTCAACACCCAAGCACTTACCTTTCGACCAGTTTCCCAGCTTGCTATTTGGGTAGTCCTAATGTCTAAACACTCTACCGAGCATCTCATTAGGATCGCACAACCTCAGGGACGACGTCTCTGAACCTATCTCCCAAGTGCCTAATCAAAAACTGGGTCGAACATCTCCAAACCCAAAATTTGCTTCGTGGGTCACAATGGTAGATCACGGGTTCATGGTGGTTCAGACCCAACTCTCAACCTCTCTGTCTTTCCTTATCTCTCCCCAACCATCTCCTTCAACTTCCCCCTATTCTATGGTTTTTTTCCCCTCTGTTGTCTTTAGTTTGCCTCTTTTTGGCCGTGAACACACAACACACACAAGCACCATACTTAACACCATAGAGACCTAAGTTGGTGGCACAAACATATAACAGATAATGGGACAGTTGTCCCTGTCCAATTGGCCACAAAATATCTCCCAAAGAAATTATCAAAATCCTTTTTTTGCTAAATTACCAAAATACCCCTCATCATTTTAGATCTGTAACATAACTGTTTGATCTCCATCTCCGACATGCTGCCTGTCAATATACTCGAGAGACCAAAACCTTCCTAATGGCATTTCCGGAATCGCCAAAAACCATCCCGATCAAAAAATCAACATTTTGACCTTAGTAAGTTAAAGTCAACCCCTTTAACTTTGACTAAAAGTCAACTAGGGGAAAAATGGTCAAGTCCATCTAACTTTTTCAATTGTACCCTCGATGAACGTTTGGGTCGTTACACACGGTGCTCCTTGATTGTCCTTGAGGGGTTCGTCAATCTTAGACCATCGTGGCGAGATCGCTGAGAAGCCCTAGACCGTTATTTGCATCGCCTGATTTGGTGGCCATGACCACCTTCAAAATCGTGGGCATCGATCAACTGTGGTGGACAACAAAGGGTTCGACGAGTGTAGCGAAGACTTTGTAACGACCCGTCCCAAATTTTTAGGATTAATTAAGGCTAATTATGGATTAGTGGGGCTAATCGGGGGTTAGCTAAGGATTAATCGGACGTCCAGGGAGAAATTACGATTTTGCCCCTAAATGAGGGCAAAAAGTTAACTTTTGACTTGGGAGGTCCGATGCTCAAGGGCCGAGGACTGTTACGTAGATCGGATCGATACGAGTTCGTAGACAGGCGGCACGTCAAAATCAGACGTTCGACAGGAATGTTATGATTCACGGAAGTTCCGAAGAACTATTGCACGTCTTACAAGACGGGGAACTTTTGTCATTCAGTGGGCCCAGATCTTTTGATTAGGCCCAATGCATGAGTGACAAGTGTCACCCATCCATTGCCTCCTTCCCTTCATTCATACATATCATCCCTTGTCTATTCCATTCCCACCAAACCCGAACCCCATCGAACACGACCCCAAATCCTTTCCCCTACCTGGTTTCGATTTGAGATAGAAACAAAGAGTGACTAAAGGCCATGAGTGAGTGGTTGGTGGCTGGGTGATGACTCAGCCGCTGTGGACAGCGGTGCTGGCCCAGGAAACAGGTAAACCCGTAACCTTTGAAATTTCAATTTTGTGATTTGGACGTTGGGGATGGTATATATTGATTAGGTTGTGTTTAGGGGGTTGGTAGGATGATTAAGAGAGGGTTTTGGGCGATGGGGGAACGACTGATCAGCCCGGAACGACGGCCTGGAGATTTTCGATGGCTGCCCACCGAAATCACTTTTCAGCCAAGTTAACCCAAATCGAACTTCTAAACTTGTTTTTAAGGTTCTTAGGGACTAAATGGGATCATAAGAAGGTAGTTTTGGCCCTTAGAAATTCTTAGAACATGGATAGGAATTTTGGGTTCAAATTGGTTTTCTGAACTATGGGATTTAGGCTTGTTTTTATAGTTTTGAGTCCATAAAATGATAGGAAATGAAAAGAGAAAGAAATTGGAATTGGAAGGATCGAAATCGGACCAAAAATGAGAGAAGAAATGGACTGGACCGGTTCCGCCGATCTGGTCGGACCGAAAACAAGCAGACCGGTTCAGACCCGATCTGCTGAGGGAAGAAGAAGCATAGTGCGCATGCGCGTGAGGGCGCACGGGACACTGTTTGGGAAAGTGTCCAACATATGAAATCATCCTTTCGATGTAACAAACATTTTGGGACAAGTTTCGAGTCGATCGAACATCGTTTCGATATAGTTCGAGATGTTCGAAGGTGTAGGATCGAGTTTAAAAATAGTTAAAAATTCGGAAAAATTACGGGACTTCAATGAGAGGTTAATGAGGTAGTTAGTAACCCTCTAAAATGATTTGGACAGGTTTGGGAACCCCGAAGATAGTGATTAGCTCGGGAGAGGCTTATGGCGCGCGTATCGAGGCGCAGTAAGGACGGTCTGTGAGTGGACCTTATTTTCTAAATTGATGTATGCATAAATGTTTTATAGGAGTTTAAATACATGTTTTGTGATGCCATGAGTGCATTTGTTGTGGTAGATTAGTATTTACGTATTTGCACGTATTGCGAGATTTTCAGTTTTATACGGTGCTTATATGTGTTAGTATTTCAATGCGGGTTTTACGGAAAGGTTTTGGATTTAGAAACATGGAATCGGGCATGAGACCCATTTGGTTGGAAACCATCGGACTTGAAGTCCATTTGATTTAATGAGAAATCAGGCTGGAGACCCATTTAAATTATACGATCGGGCGGGGGGCCCTGTTGGTTTACGAATTCGGGCTTGAGGCCCAGTTGGTTATGATATCGGGCATGAGGCCTAGTTATGGTTTATAAATATGATTTCGGGTCGGGGACCCAATTGTGGATTTGTGATGGTTTTATGGAAAACCCGTGCGTAGCCTTTTGAATGATTTGAAATGGTTTTCCGTATACCATCCTCATGAACGGATGCCATCCAGACGTCTCGTAATATTCTGGAATGGTGGGTTGTCTCCTCCAGACGTCTCGTAGTATCCTGGAGTAGTCACGGGGTATTGCCTGAGAGGGTTCATTGCACTGAGAGACAGGTCCATATAGTGACTTAGGAGCAGGGTTCGCCAGAGGTTAAAACCTCCCCCTAGGGAGTGTCATTGATCTGCGGGTCATTGACCTGGGTAGACCCTATGGAGACTTGGGATTTGAGACCCCGGGTAGCACACGTAGCTTGAAACCGTGACAGGATTGATTGTGACATCTCGGATGTCAAGCATCAAGGATGCCGAGGATTGGTTTTGGGCTGAGACCCACGTGTACTGATTTTGCGTTGAGACCCACATGTATCAGATTTGGGTTGAGACCCTACTCTTTTGATTTTGGACTGAGTTTCCATATGCTTTGATTTACTGTTTTGGGCCAAGGCCCTAATGGCTTCATTTTGATAACTGGTTTTCGAATGCATGTATACTTTTTAGTGAAGGGCATAAATGTCTTCTTTTCGTGAATTTTTTTAATTAAATTATTGGTTTTGTCCACTCACAGCTTTCAATGGTTTTAATGCCCCTTCAGGTTGATCGCGGATACGGGATGTAGCGTAGACCGAGACATCACACTCTTCCTCCAGATCCTAGCGCACTCTGGAAGCCCCGGTTGGGGGCTAATGTTGGAATTATCCCTTGTCTGACACTTCTTGTCAAATTGGATCAGGCGCGTTCCGCATTAATCCCGGGGGGATTTGGGACAGGTCCTGACACAGGTGACTCTCGCTTGGGTTGATTAGAGGTGGGAGGCGATGCTAGGGGGTTCAAGGATAGTGCTGGTTCAGAGTGTCAATGGGGGTTTCCTAGTCATACTCTTTGTGGGTGTAAGAAATGAGGGGTACACGGGTAAATTCGTGAGGAAGGTGGAGATTTCTAAAACCAGGTAAGAGTTGGGCCAACAACAAGTGGGCTCAACCAGCCCATAGTCCAAATTTGAAATTGAAAGTTCTAGTTGTGGGATTGGGCTCAACTAAGGGATAATAAGCCCAAACAAGTTTTGTAACTTGGGTTGTGGGTTTAGGCCCCCAAAAAAAGTAATTTATGGGGCCTCGCCTAGTTAAAATGATCTAACCCAAGGCCAAACAAAGGTCTAAATAGTTAAATAGGGCTAAAATGGTAAATTTCTCAATTTTTCATTCGTGTTTTCGATACGGGATGTATCACCTAAGGCAACCAGGGTGATCACCCTAGGCCCATGGACCAGGAGGGTGCAAAATTTTTAAATTAATCTGAAATTTTTGGGGGGGGAAAGATTAATTTTTTTATATATAAAAAATATCTAAATCAAGTTAGAAGACTTAAAATTTCATATTTATTAATAAATTGGGCCATATTCTTCAAAAATATTGATAAAGATTATCCTAATTGATGTATAATTATTTAGTTTGTGTTAAGTATTATCAGTATATGTCTCGTAAAGTCACTAGGAGTCCAAATCTCATAGCAGCAGCTTGTATGTATATTATCATATTGACTATTGAATTAATATTGAGTTACCCTAGAATTGACAGAAATAATTATTTAAATTGAATTATAAGACTTTTAGTTTAGCTACACACACACACACACACACATATATATATATATATATATATATATTAATAGTTGATAAAATTTCACTGTTTTCTTTATAATAAAGTATTACAATGCTACTATTTTTTCTATGTATTAGTACCTATTCAAATTCTTGATTTTTTTTTGGTATATTTGGGGAAGGTAAAAAGAATTTGACAAAGAACGTAAAGGTAAGCTAGAGAGGCACTTTTAAAATTTTCTCTCTAAGCCTCGAATTTCTTGAATCGGTCCTGGAACCCAACATGACCCTTTGCCAGCCATAATACTAGTTACTAGAGATTATGAGTTTTAATGTTTTTTTTTTCTTAATGAAGACTGTGATGTGTCACTAAAGAAAAATGAACTGTTATCACTTAACACTACAGTCTAGTAATATTCATCTTCCTATGTTGTGCCGGAGGTATTGCGGTCGACTCTCATAAATGACAAAATAAATACCCAATGTATATAATATAATATCCCTTCTCCCATATCATTAAATAAGGAAAAATAAAAATAAATTAAAAAATATTTGGAAAAAGCAAAAAGGAGTGAGGGGGTGACTACCCACTTCCTCCATTAAAATGTCAATTTTTTAAATTTTTTAGTTAAACCTATTTGATTTTACTATCTTATCTATATTTTTTGAAGAAATAATCAAATATTGATCCAATTTCAATATCAATTTGTAGAATTAGGTTCACTAACATTTATGTTTTGTAACATTCCAAATTTACCCCAATATCTTTATAAATTATATTTGCATAATTTTTTAATTCAATAATATTAGTATTTGACTTTAACTCATTCCCTTAATAATATGAGTAATTATAGGATTGTATTTTTTTTGAAATGTAGCTTCTACGATAGAATTGATAATATAGCAGGTAAATTAAAACATGTATGTTTTCATGCTTATGGGCTATGATTATGGTGAATTTTGTCTTTCTATCTTGTGGGTAGTTTTCAATACAATTGTTTTTATGTTAATATATTTATTTTCTCAAATTGACAAATTTCTTTGGTTGATTATTGTAGGTATTTTGGTCATATAAGAATTCTTAATAAAAATAGAGTATTCAAAATTTAAATTTAAATTTAAAATTCAAATTATCTAATATTTTTTTTAAATGATAGCTTAAATTTTAGGACCTATATAATTTCCCCTTTTTAAACTGACTTTTCTATAACTTTCATTATTGAAGGTATTTATGTCCAAATGTTTTGGTGAAGCTTGTATGAGTATCTGCATCAGAGTAGTCAAATTTAATTTTTGGATAAATTTAATTAAAAATTTATTAAGAAACATCAAAATGGGATTGTAGCAGATTAGATAAATTTAACCTAAAATTTAACTTTTATGTTGGGACTAGCTATTAACAACTAGCTGCCTTCCGCTAACTATTTCTTCATCTCGTTTTCTCTCTCCTATCTTCTACATCATCTTCACCCTCTCTTCTTCACAAACTCTCTTTTTCATTCTCAAAACTCATCAACATTTGCATTCACAAGCTCTAAACTTTCATGAGTTATCGAAAATTTCAAAGAAAATAAAACAAATTTCTAAATTTTTTTAGTTTCTAGGTCGTTAATTTACTAATAAGTTTTTTTATAGGATTGTGAAAAGTTTAATTCTTTTCGGTATTTGGGAAATTGAGGTTTGGATATTTCGCATCGTTTATGTGGCGATTGTGAAAGCCGAGTTGCTACGAAGAGAGCATGTGTATGATAATTTTAACACATTCAACAATCAGGAGGAAGAAAGTAAGAAAAGTTAGAAAGTTTACCATAAACGACAGTGATAACATTGAATAAAATGATACTCCTTACTTTGTTGGAGGCAATAAATAACCTTCGCCAAAATTATTGTCTCCTAAACAATGACTTGAAGTTTAGAGTTGTTACTCTCCTTTCCTTTTGAGATGAATTCCTATTTAAAATTTTGGCGATTGTGTTTGGCTTCACATACATTCTATTCAATATCACTGTTAAAATGAACATATATATTTGAACCATTAAAAAACTAGCTATATATGTAGTGAAACCTGGATGTTGGTTGATTTTTTCGTGAAGAGCATTATGAAGGTCTCGAAATCCTGATTTCATAGGCATGCGTTATGTTGAAATTAGGGATCGTATGAAGGTGATATGGGTTAAATATAGACATATTTATTTGAACCGTTAAAAATTACGTTAAAAACTATCCGTCGTAGGAAAATTATGTTTTTATATATTCAAGTTTGAAAAAAAAAATTTAATATTTGAAGTTGGTGAAAATATAGAGAGTCTGATTTTGGTAACTGTAAAATTTAGCTAGTTATTAATAACTTTTGAATAATTTTAAGTTAAATTTATCTAAAAGTTTAGTTAGTCTAAGTTGTAACGTTGTAACAACAAACTCATTCTTTACGTTCAATATTTTGGTGAAGTTTGTAAGATGTAACTAAATTCACTATCTTGATTTTATAATAGTAAAGATTAGAGGTGGATACAAATCCGTTAAAACCACTAACCGATTCACTTTAAACCGTTATTTATCTAACAGTTTAGGTTTGACCGGATAAAAGTCAAACGGTTTGAAAATTCAAACCATTCCGTTAGTAACGGTTTGGATTTGGATTTTCATTTTGGAAATCCGTTAAATCCAAACCGAACTGTTACAGAATATATCAATTTTTATTACTGTTTAAATCTATTATTAATACAAAGTAAAATTAATAAAAATAAAAGGATGCCTAGATATGCCCATATAAGTATATGTATACTCATATAAGAGTATAATAAAATATTATTAAATAGTTTGTTTGTTTGATAAATCTTAGTATAGTGATAATGTTTGCAATTCAATACTTATCAAGTTTAATATATAAAATTTTGAGTATTGAGTATTGATTTTTTTTTTTGTATCCTTATTTTTTTTTGTATCCTTAATTTTTTTTTATTCCTTAACGGTTTTAAATCGTTTCGATACAAACCGAACTGTTTTATAACGGTTATGATCGAAATGGTTTTATTTCTAATTTTAAAAAATTTAAACCATATTAAACTGTACTGTGACCACTTCTAGGAGGGATTTTAAAAAAAAAAACATGAAATGTTACGAGTGTGCATCGGCCCAGGCCCAGAACAAACATGGAGCTTTGATTCCCTGAAAACCCTACCGAGGGTTTAAGAAGCTGGGAACTCCATTTCCTCGCTTTCTCTCTCCGATGACGACAATTACGGAGAATGTGAGGCTTCGTGTCGAATTCAAGGAGCGGCACATTCTAAGCAAGTTACAGAGGACGGAGGGACTCAAGCGAAGCTGGATTCTGCTAAAACCTCACCACCGCACCATTTCAGACCTCGCAGCCCATCTTCTCCATGCTTTTGGCCTCCATGGTTCTTGCCCTGATGGCCTTCTCATCTCTGTAGGCATATCCTTCGCTCATCTAATTTCCAATTTTATTTTGTTTTCTGCAATCTCGACGCAATCACAATGCTTTGTCTTATTTCTTCTTTTCGCAGATGGATGGGTTTGTTTTACCGCCTTTTGAGTCCACCTCCATTTTCAAGGACAAAGACATTGTTAGGTCAGTTCGTATTTCTATTGTCGAAATATTGGGAATTTGATTATGTTTGTATATTCATTTGATCATTAAACAGTGTGAAGAGGAAAGGAGGCATATTGTCTGAAATTGCTTTGCCTGACGATGACACAAACGCTTTTGAGGTGGAAGAAATTGTGGAGAGGCAGCCTCTGAATACAGGTATAAAGCTTCTGGCTAATGAGGAATTCGAAAAGGAGACTGGGGGATATGAAAGTGAATCGGAAGAGGATGAACCTGACCAGTTGGAAGCTACATTGCCAGTCGAAGAAGCACCTCAGACTGGTAGACGTTCTAAGAAAAGGAAGCTTTCAAGTACGCTTCATAGCTCCAAGTATGTGCTGTACTCGATTTATCTGGTCAATTTGCAACTGTTTAGGCTCAAGGCACCTTTTTTTTAGCATCTATAGAAGCTTTATGTGCTATGAGTTGATGTAAATGTCGGTTTCTAGGTAGTTTCTAAGGTATGTGATCACATTTTTATATTTCAGGAGGAAGAAAATTAAATCTGCTACTCCTGAAGAACCTTCAGGGTTTCCAGAAGGCCAAGGTGACGTCCTTCGAAAAAAGAAAGAACGTTCTCATCAGTCTTGTGTCCATACTAAAAAGAGTCCTTCCAAGAAGGACACTTCATTTACTGGAGAGGTCGAACTGAAAAATCCAAGAACTCCAGAAACTGATAAAAGAACCAACAAAAAAAGTAAATCTACGCTCGACGGAAAGAGGTAGCTTTTTGGCCTTGTAGCATACATGATGGTGAAATGCAAAATTCCTTATTCGGGTTTCATATGTCCTGCACTTTTGGTAGAGGGTTTCGTGAACTAAAACATGTGATTTCATGCATGTAGACTCTAGAGCTAGGCATTTGGAATTTTATGTTACCAAATTTATGTGAACATAGAGAACATTACATTTACTTACTTTTTTCTTTTCCCCAATTTTTGTTTAGTAGGTCCTGTCAGCTTAAAGAGAATGAAATGAAAGGTGTAGTTTCGTCTGATATTCTTGAGGGAAGTAAAAAGGTATTAGTTACCATATTTGTCTGAATTGTGTGTGCTGTTTGCTTAATGTATCTTATTATCAACAATTTACTCTTTGGCTTCTGCAATTATCAAAGTATTTCTACTTCAAGGTAAAACTTGTCAAAGATATATGATTGACGTGTTGAATGAATCTTTGTTATACATTTCTTTGATATCAATTAGAGGTTGAAATTGTCTAAAGTCCTTTTGTCATTTTTGTCAGCTTCCAAGTAGAAGCGCTCGACGTAAAAAGGCCAAAAGGCAATGGTTGAGGGAAAAAATGAAAGCTGAGAAGGAAGAGGTAATCGGGTGTTTATATTGACAAATAAATAAAGATTCCTCTTTCACAGTTGCACCTACAAGCGCACGTGTGTGTGCTCACCCAAAATAGTGAGATCTTTCACAAAAATATTCAGATGTCCGTTATGAATGTTGCACATGATTGTGTAATTTTGATGGTTCGCATCCTTAGTTGGTATTTTGAACCACATATGTCAGTGCAAGAGGGTCTATTCTTTTGAAGTACCTATGTATGTTTTTTTTGCAACAGGTCCATAATCATAAGTTCGTATTTTTAAGCACATATATATGTACCTATGTATGCTTTTTTACAAGAGGGACTAATCATTTGTGTACTGTTCCATTTTGCAGCTACATCAGAGGGAATTGGTCAGAATAGATAATCAGAAATCATCTGGAAAAGTTAATAAGAGATGTTCTGAAGAACATCAACAACCCAACACAGATAATGGCAAAAAGGAAGAACAATCAAACACAGATGACGATGAAGCTGATGAGCCGCCAAAAACAGATACTGGAGTGGATGTGCAACCAGACCTAGATAATGATGAAGAGGTTGACATTGTTCCTGTAGTAATTAGGCCAGGACACATTCGCTTTGAGCCCATCAGAACAGGTATGTATGGGTTGGAATCTTTGGATAGACAGTTCTATTGCTTATGGCAGTTGAGATTTAGCAATTAAATTATGATTACTTGTTTATTATCCAGTCATCTAATTTACGTACCTGTTTCAGAGGAAGGAGATCAACCGATTCCGCAGAATATAAATCCAGTGGTATGTTTCTCTTCTTTAAGGCTTTATAGACTCTGCTTCTTCTGTAAATTGTTTTTTGTTTTTTTGAGAAGATATAGAGTTTTGAAGGTTTGGACTAGTTTTTTAAGTGGCTCTAATGGGACTCACCCACTGATTCTTATTTTCTAAAGACTTTTGTTTTACATTCATGACTTAATCTATGAAGGTTTATGATTTCTTTATGCTACACACTATTTGGTCTTGGAGTTTATCGGTACCAAACTTATAGTTGTAACTCATGTGCTTCAGGAAAATTTTCAGTGGAATGGAATAACCAGCAAGAAGAGGGGTAAAAAATGGGGCATGGAGAGAACACCGCATTATAGAAAAAGTGACTACAACGAACTTAGCCAAGATTCACCTGAAATATTGGATGTTGAAAAACAGATGCCTGTAGATGGTCCCATGGATTTCAATAGGCTTGACCTCTGTACCACTTTACCTAAGGTTTGCTGTTTTGCCTCTTTCCACTTTGTTTGCATGGATATTGGTTTCCGACATCGTAGGAAGAATATAATAGAAATAATTGGTTGGCTTTATATTTTCCCACTTTTTAGCTGCTTGATCTTATTCTTAAATGTCTTTTCAACATTGGTTAATGTTGATGCACAAAATGTGCCAACTTAGATGTGATACTCCGCCCACCCACGTCCTTTATATGACCTGTAAAGAAAGGGCAGATTGGTTGTCGGTCAGAGGTAAGCACCGGTATGATGCTGGCCTAAGGATACTCTGACGCTCAAGTTAGTGTTTGTAGGTTGGTGTATATAAAGAGCATGCGGTGAATAGTAATTCTTAGAGTAAATGTGAATGGTAAAATTTAGTTACCTTTATTGGGAAATGTGCCCCTTTCTATGGATGTGTAAGGAGGACTTGATGAATAGTTTCGATGTGGGAGTATATTTCTGTTGTGGGACTGACAAGTGGCATCTTGGATGGATGGGGGAGATCTCTCCTAGTGTCAGCTGATGAGTAGCCCTTGTTAGGGTACTTTGGTAATGTGGGTTTGGGCCCATGTATTCCTTGAGCCTATTAGTAAGCTTTGGGCCTGTTTAGTGATCTTGGGCTTGAGGTATTAAGCCCATCGAATCTGGTCCAATATGGTATCAACAGTTAATATGATGGATCTCTTCTGGAGTGAGTACATTGATGTAGTTCCAGATGGTTCAGTACAATGTTTTTCCATATCGCCACTTCAATCTTTTATGTTCTGGTTATTTTGATATTGAGGAATTAAAGTATCAATTTGCGCTTAATTTTTGCAGGCAGGTGATCAAATTGCATATCGGTTGATTGAATTATCATCATGCTGGACCCCTGAAGTTTCCGCTTACCGAGTACAACCTTTTCCTTTCTTAAATGTCTATCAACTTTTTGGATATGTAGTTTACCATAAAAAATTTACTTCTACCTGTAGGTTGGAAAAGTGTCTTGGTACAACCCTCGATCAAATAAGATTATGCTACTACAGGTTCCAGAACATCCCATTGTTTTTGAGGAGACAGATGAGGCATCTGATGAACTACCATATACATCCCTTTACGGGGAAGATGGTTCCCTAGAGGTACTTGAGCTGCAACCTTTCATCTGTGTGTTGGGAGGATACTTGTTATTGCAATGCACTCTTGTATGCTATCTTTCAAGCATTCCATTTATTTTGAGCCCATTTGTTGAACTTTCGCTGCAGCCCCTAGAGCTACTTTAATTTAGAGAATAATTTCAAAATGGTTTCAACCAGATTTCTACTTTGATTAGGTTTAACGTTATCATACAGCATGGGGGTCAAATGGACATTAGGTTGATATGTAATATCCATCCGTATTCTCATCCAAAACTCGTTAGTTGTACTTCCATTTTTGCTTTTGCTTATGCACATGCGGTTGACCACTTGACCCCCCCACTCAGAGGTGTGAAACTCCACCACTGGTGTATGAATCATTATTAATCCCTTGGACTTTCTATAGTGAAGAAACTTCAAATTTTCTTTGATTGCTAGTCTGACAAGTAGAGATCCTTTGCAGGTAGAATATTCTTCACTTATTGATGTCCGCATGTTTAAACATGGAAACCGTAACACAGAAAAAGCCGTCACTAGGGATCAAAATGCCGCATCAGAATCCAGCCGGGCCAACAATGACAAGGAAACTCGTGCTCCTACGCAAGGTACTGATTAGGTTCCTGCTCGGAATCTGTCATATGAAGAATTTGAATATGATTCCTTTCACATGCAAATCACTTTTTTTTTTTGTTAACATTTGCAGCCAGTGGAAAGGTAAGCGCATGGGATGAAATTAGCAACGGATTGAATGCAAAGAAGGCGCAGCTGTCTCAGGAGGATGGTTGGAGTACAAAGGAGAGTTCAGAAAGAAGCTCGTGGTCCTACCGGGGCTTAAGAGGTAGCGCATTGGGTCCAACAGTGGCTCGTTTAAGAGCGCAAAGCGGGCTATGATGCAGACCCCTAATAGAATTTGGGTAATTGCCTTCCCATGCCTTGGTTAGATCGACTGCTGTCCATAGTTTTGGAACATTGACAGAAGGGTGGTATAATGTGAGGCTCCCGATCTTACGTTGAATGTTAATTTAGATACGAAAATCACAAACTTCGTATTCATTTGGGAACGAGGTGGAAGAGCAATACAAAATTCCAGTTTGATTTTCATTTCCACTTAAATCTCAACCCCTTGGGTGCTGTACAGTAGCATAAAATTATACTTCATTCACTTATTTTCAACTGAGACTAATGTACATTTTATATATGTCCGCCTGCCCTGATAACAAAATTTTACTAATAATGCCTATCAGCGAAAAGCTGATTTCTTGTTCTCTTTACATATTTTGTGTACGAATCTACACATCGCACAAGCAGATTAGAAGCACTTGCACTGCCCGGGATGCCGACTTTTCCTTTTACAAATCTGTGACTGATCCATCCCAACATTCCATTAGCTTCGAAGACCTATAAACCTAGATCCTTTATTAAGTCTGAACCTTCTTCGTATTCATATGCATCCAAGGAGAGGGATCACGAACTGCTCGGGCCCCTCACCTTTTCTTACTATCTGCGGATACCATATGTTATTCAACATATTAGAAGTTTTCCAGTTAACACCATTAAATCAAATCAAATCAAATCAAAATAAACTAGTCAGACTCGCATAACATTTCCAGAGTAAATATTAGAGGTTTTCCAGTTACAAATTTTTTCTAATGCATAATAAGTATTTGATAATCAACCATAATAATTAGATATTACACCTAATAAAAAAATAAAAATAAACAAAGAAAGAAAAATTACTAATACAAAGCAATTACCTGTACAGGGTGATTCATTTCCGAGGGTTACCAATGTCCACATCTAGCATAAGCTCTTCTCGGTTGCATTCATTTTCAGATTGGTTGATATCAGTGTCCATTGCATCGTCCCCTAACCCAGGTATGCAGAAGGACCATGATTTTACCATATTCCTAGGAATTTTTGGTGACTCGTCAACCTTTGGTACCAACATTCGAGGTGGAGGATGACTCCCTCTACGCTCAGCAATAGAGGGGCACCCTTTACCTGGCAAACATGTATTTGCCACTCCCGAAGTACAATTAGCGGAAAATGCCTCTCTAGGAGAAGAGGGAGATTTTCTGACAAGTAGGGTTGAGTTTTCTGCCAAAGAAATATTTTTGATACAAGATGGATCAGTTGAACCCAAGGCAGAAGGCGAAGGCTGTTGGGAAGACAAACATGACAAGTCCGACCAATTGGAAGATGAGGGTGAAAAGGTAAATGAACTAGAGTAGTCAGAGTTTGAAGGGGAGAGTGTTGGGGATTTGGAGCAGAACTTATGACTGCCATCAGGAAAACAAGAAAAAGAATCTGGTGAACCACAATTAGTAGGTGATGATAATTTGCCCGGAAGAGGAACGGAGTCTTTCATTGCTAAGAAAGCATCAGTTATCCTACGCGGGCTGACATTTGGAAAACATTCAAAGGAATCAGGTGAACGACGGAAGTGGCGTGATGCTGATAATGGTGATGAAGGCTCAATTAGAGAAACAGGCTCTTCTGCTTCTTTATGTGTTTCCACATTCATATCCGATTCATCAATGGGTGAGCTAGTGCTACAGTTCACTTCAGAAGATGTGACCAAGTCTTTCATGATGATGCCGCTAGCAAACTTTTGCCTCAATCTACCCCATCCATTTTCTCTGGCCGGAAGGCAAGTCTCTGATTCAGTATTTGATACTGAAAAAGGTGGAACAACCCCACCTGCAAGTGCCTTATGAAAAATTTCGAAATCCAAATCATATTCATCAACCTTCCTTCCACCAGCACGAACACATGTAGCTGCAGCAACCATATCACCTCCAGAAGCAACAGTTTCTAAGCTTTTGACATCTGTCTTCCTGCAATCTTCTGCTAGGAGCCCACTGCAAAGAGCATCCCAAAATTCCAGTGGTTCTTCACCTTCATTGATGTCTACAATCGGACCCTTTGCTCTCTCATACTGGATGACCTGAAAAGCAGCAGCCCTTGCATTATCCGACATCATTCTGTTGCAATCCCTTCCAAACCAGACATATATAGCAGATGGAAGATGCACAACAAATGCTCCACGAGAGTCAAGTCCTTGCACACCTGGTTGCCCTACCGTCTTTGGCACCAGATGAAGAGGATCGTATGATGAATGTGGAGCCATCCGATACATCCTCAATATAGAATTTGGGCTAGCAGGCACAGCATGCACCCTCTTCTGGCACTGCAGAAGTTGACAAGCAAAACCCATATTCGGGTTAGTCACCCCTCGGGCTGCCTTTACATACTGGAATGCATCTTCAAAACTCTGGTCCTCCCTCCACATGAGGTACGCAATGACCAAAGAGGTTGACCGCGAAACTCCCTGACAGCAATGCACAAGAACTCGCCCACCTTGCTTTCGGACATCTTCAAAATAATCAAATACATCATAGAGTATACTCGTGATGTCCTCTGACGGGCTATCTTGCAACCAAAGTGTCTTGTACACAAGATCATTCTTGAAATACTCGGGAGAGACAAACCCGACGCAGTTCAGCACATGGGTGATCCCATTCTTCCTCAAAACCTCACGATTCTTAGCTACAGCATCACTTCCGAGGTATATATGCTCAGCAATCCTCGAGCACTCCTTATCAAAATAAGCAAGCTTATCCTTCTTAAACTCAAATTCTCTGACAGGTTGGTCGGGGTTCGAGTTCATAAGGGGTTTCACTGACCCTCTAGGGGTCTGGGGCTGAGGCCATATCCCAAGATCATCAGAACCCGCTCGAGGCCACTCCTTAACAGTATTCCTAGCAATTGAAAGAGGCTGAAGTGGAGGTAGGCAAGACCTCGGTTTACTATTCAATTGTGGCCTTGGGTATGGATTAATTGGCTTAGAGGGTGACCGGTCGGACCACGAGACCGACCGCAAATACGTTTTCCGGGTATTACCTCCGGCGAGCCGGTTTTTCTCTTCTTCCCCTAACATCTCACAAAGTTCAACACAAATTTCTAAAACCTAATTGGTACCCATTAAACGATTCTTCCAGGAAATGACATAGAAGCCATCAAGTTGAAATTTTGGCATAAATAGATGGTTTTGAAATTTCAAACTCTCTTTGCTCTTTTTCTCACCTAAAACCCTTGACCATCTCCTTTTCTCTCACTGAAGGTTGCAGCTTTCCACTAAGCGGTTGATTAGGAAGGAAATTCCAACACGAAAACGACTGAGTAAACCCTAGCTCGGCTCAAGTGGGGCGCAGAGATTCTAGCAATAGAGACAAGAAGAAAGTGGGAGGACAAAAATAGTAAATGGGATTTAATTAATTAATTAATTGAAATACAAAGTTAAGACTTACTTGAAAAAATGGAAACAAATATGGTCTTGGGCTGAAGAGTCGCTTGCTATGCGTGTGAGACTCTGAAACCATAGATAGATAGCGAAGAAGGGAAAGGGAAGAAGAGAGAGAGAGCGACTGAGTTAGCGAGACCGAGTTGGACTGAGTCAGCCACTTGGATTTATTTTTTTGGTTGTTTAGCTTCTTAGTAGTGCGTTGGTTTTAGACTGGGAAGGAATGGGTCAAAGTATTGTTCATGAATGGTCTTACAAGCATGCATGTCGATTCTTGTGATGTCATTTATATGTGTAGTTTTGGGACCAGATCGCAATTTGCCCCTTCACATGTTTTATAGTATAATTATAATATTTCATTAATAAAATAAAAATAAAAGTTCAGTTTTTTTTAATCAAGGCTAAAAGAGTAGAAAAGAACACGAAAAAAGAGAAAAAACAACAAGAACATAAACAGAAAAGCAACCATTACAAGCACAAACACCTCAACGACTAGAGCCCATCGGGGGCAGAGCAATCCATCCGGGAATAACACGTGTACTAGGGATGATGGGAGACGGTTAATCTAGACCTCCCGAATCATCATTCGTCGCACCTGTGAAGCGAAGACATGAGTAGCCAAATTAAAAGACCTCCGAGTCCACACAAAATTCACAAAATCGAAAGCATTAGAAACCATCTTGATGCAAGATAGAATTGGATAAAGTTCCCATCTTCCACTTCCACGGCGAATGGAACCCTTGATAGCACTAACCAATTCTGAAGAGTAAGACTCAAAAACCACTCTATTGTAACCATTATTCTTAGCCAGCAAAACTCCTTCGAGGAGGGCCCATTCCTCAGCCTCGATGCAGATGAAATAGAGCGCTTAAAGCAACACCCCACCAAGAACATCCCAGTTACATTTTGAACCACCACTCCAAGCCCAGCCCGATGAGAACTTGCAAGCTAGGAGGCGTCCGTATTAATCTTAATTTGATTCGGACCTGGAGGTTGCCAAGAATGCTCCGCCATGGGATCATCCTCAATCACTTGAACCGCCACCAGGCGCTGGACAACAGCATCCCAGAACTCTGCATGAAAACGCATGCATAACACAACAGATTTAAGAGGATTGATGACAGGACCCACCCCGATTATCGCCTCGATAATCGGGAAGCATCCTGCTCCCGTCTGACAATCGAATCCAAAAGACCGGAAAGCCAAAATAATATTACAACACACCCATTGACAGACTAGGGAGATTAAAAAAATACAACCGACTGGAGCTCAAGTCCTTAGTTTCACAGAGCACAATATTACAAAACAAGTTAAAGAACAAATCCTACTCTGTGAACTAACTACTCCTCAACGGAAAACTGTATGCCTCTGCCCCTGCCTCGGCGCTAGCCCCCGAACTTGTACCACGACCTGGAGGGTAGTTAAAACAACAAAATGTGAGTGGACCGAAACAAAGGTTTACAGAAAACAGTTTAAGGAATCCGGGATTCGCCCTCCAGTTTTACAACACGCATGCATAACCAGTAAAAAAAACTCGTATTAAACATTCGAAATCCCTTTTTTTTTTCCCCAAAACACATGGAAAACATTTCAGAAAAACCATCATAACTCGTGTAAAATAATACAATATTACCAAAATCCATAAGCCGTCAATTTGAAACATCAATTACGCAAATCAAGTAGAAAGTGAATCAACAATCACAATTAAACCGTTGGATCCATCCGAGTCTTTAAACTCAATATCAGGCCCTCCCGGGATATCAACGAGTCTTTAAACTCAAAGCATAATCAATAGGCCTCGGGGGTATCACAATAACCAGTCTTTAAACTCAATTTACCGGGCCCGTCCCCGTCATCAATTAACCGGGTCTTTAAACCCAAAACCAGATCCAACAATAAACCGGGTCTTTAAACCCAAAACCATTTATGAACACGATTCATCATGATCCATTTTCCCAAAAAAATCATTCCGAAATCATAACTTATCAAAATAGGACTTATGTCCGAATTCATGTGCAAATCCCAAAACATGCAATTCCCGAAAGTCACTTCACAAATATACTCAAATATCATAAATACGTAACATGCATAATCATATCCAATTACTTCATCAAAACATCAATCACGCATAGGAGAAAAACCGTAACCTCGAAATGCGTGAAATACGATATTTATCTCGAAAAGCATGAACCCACGTAAAACCGAAATAGCATAGTTATCATCATATAATCATTAGTGAAAACACAAGATAATTAAGTAAAATAGTCATGCACGCACAATTTGGAAATCAAATGTCCACTCACGGTTTTAGGACGCGTCAATCGCGCCCCATGCGCTTCTCAGTAGCTTTGGAAATGTCCGGGCCTGTAAAAACGTACAAGGAGGGTTACAATCATCCTCAAATAACTCGTAAGATTTTTCCTAATTTTCCGGAATTTTCCGCGTAATTAAACTTAAAGGACCTAAACTTCCGAACCCTCGAACTTATCCCGTACGACTCCCGATCAACTCGAACCCTAAAGATAAAATGTTAAAAACATTAAAAGGAAGAAAACCTCAGTTGACTGTGATCGGAAAAGACCTCACACGCGCCGTCACGCGCCGTCCAAAGTGGCTGCGCGTGAAGGCCACGCGCCTGCTACAGTGTCTTCTCCCTCACCCGAATAGCCTGTTAAACGGGTCTGTTACCCGCGACTCAACCCGACCAGCTAACCCTCAATTCTCCATCAATTCCTCTCGTTTTTTATCCTAACTTCTTCTCTAATCCATTAATTTTAGGTATATATTGATGATTAACCTCGAATGTCCCTAGATCGATCAAACCCAGACTCGAACAGTCGAACAGGTCGACGTCTGGAACTCACCCAACCTAGCCCCATTTTCAAATTAACTTCACCAGTAGCTTAAGGGAACTTAGACGAACACAAATGCACAACCAATTCGACCAGAACTCACCTGGAAGTCGTCGTGCTCAACACTGGTTTTTCTCTGAAATTGGAACTCAGGTTCCTGGGCAAACAGTGATCATTCCCCCTTCAATTCTTGCACGGCTGTGTTAGCAAAGATCCCAGAAGACTAATTCCACCCTCAGTTTGGTTCAACTCACCTCAAAACCCAACCTTCGAATTTCCCTCCAAACTGGTTTTTCTTCTTCCCGTCTGTTTCTCTCCACACTCAGCTCTCAACTGATGCACAAATGACCCCAAAATGAAACCTCTCTCCATTCCCATTCACGGTTAATCGATTCAAACGACCAGTAACTCGTGGGAGACCAACTGAGGTCTCTGAAAATGGTTTCCCGCAAACACAGAAACCATGGCCATTCATTACTCCTCCCGTGCTCTGAGCTCTGTTCAGGTCATCCATGTGTGCTTCCCACTGCCTCAATTCGCATAAACAAAACCCACTCACCAGTCCACTAAAGCCATAAACAATTACACGCACAAAACACCACGGCATGGCCGTGTACTCTGTTTTTCACGGTGGTGCTACAGTAACTGCCGTGCAAATGACCAAAATACCCCTCAGTGCAATAATTACCAAAATGCCCTCCAACTTCCGTGACCCGTAACTCGGTCGTCCGATGTCCGTTTCACGCGTGCCGCCTGTCGTTGTACTCGGGGCTTCGAGACGAATCCAACGGTCTTCGAGTCATGTGAAAACCAAATGTCAAACAAAAAGTCAATTTTTTCCCTTATAACGTCCGAATTACGATAATGCCCCTGAACTTCCGAACGTCATAACTTTCACCCTGTTCGTCCGAATCGGACGTGCCACCTGTCTATGAACTCGTGACGTCTCGAACTACGTCACAGTCATCGCTCAACGTCCGTTCGACCCTCCAATCAAAAAGTCAACAAATTGACCAAACGAATCACAGGGGTAAAAACGTCATTTTATTCAATACTTTACAATATTACATTTTCCGAATTTCCGGGGCGTTACAATTGAAAGCACCACCCTTGAACGTCAATCGGCACCTCTTCTTCCAGATCGACCAACAGACAACCGCGATCAGGGAGAACACCCTTTCCTTGTCATCACGCATGCCACAATCCATGGCAGCCACACCTAAAATCCAGTTTTCAAAGGTGGAGACAGCAAGACAGTTGACAATATAACCCAAACTACTACCAAACTAAGCACACTGAGCACCCCCGCATTGTAGGAGCATATGTTCCACCGATTCAGGTTCCACTGCGCAAATACGATAGAGATGAGTGTAGCCCAGGTGACGCCAAAATAGGTTACCACGAGTGGGAATGCACCCCTTAAGGGACTTCCAAAGAAAAATTCTAATCTTGGGTAAAGTTTTGATACCCCAGATCAAGCTCCAAGTATCCTTTGGAATGGTGTGCGAGGTGGAAGGACGATCAACCACCCGACGGGGGGGACGCGAACTCAACCAATGATATCCACTCTTAATCGAATATTCCCCATCTTTTAAAGATGACCAGATTAAGCGGTCACTGCAAGCTCAGAACCCACATGCATAGCTTTGATGATCTGAACTTCCTTTTTAGGTAATAGGCTTTCCAGCGCCTCACAGTTCCAGGACCCAGAATGATGACCAATGTAATTTTCCACCACCTCAAAGTTTGCACCAGATGGAGCAGAGGGTATGAGATTAGAAGCAGACAGCCTAAACAACCAATTATCAGTCCAGAATTTAATACCATTACCACCTACCATCGAGCCCCACTAGAAATAACATCTCGAGCATCAAGGAGACTAAACCAAGCCCACGAAGCGGTGGTCACGCTTAGCCATCAAGAAGTTCCCATTCAGATAGTATCTGCTCCTCATTGTTTGCGCCCAGAAAGAATCAAGCTCACAAATCAGTCTCCAGCATTGCTTTGCCAACATAGCAGTGTTAAAATCATCCAAGTTCTGAAAACTCATACCACCAAGGGCTTTTGATAACCCCAATTCCTTCCAACTAATCCAAAGTAGCTTATTACGATCTTGATCCTGGCCCCACCAAAATTTTGCAAGAATAGCATCAATTTCATTGCACATAGCCTTGGGAAATCTGAAAACTGACATAGGATACGTAGGGATTTCCTGGGCTACTGCCTTGATTAGTACCTCCTTCCCCGCTTGAGACAGAAGACACTATTTCCACCCATGAACTTTCTTGAGTATTCTTTCCTTTACAAAAATGAGAGCCTCCCTCTTTGATCTTCCCCAGAGAGAAGGTAGTCCAAGATAAATACCAGGATTATTAGTAATTTGGACACCTAAGATTTCCCCAATACCACAAAGATCACTTGGAGTATTCGGGCTGCAATATAGATTGGACTTCTCAAAGTTCACAACTTTTCCAGAAGCCAAGTAATAGGTATCAAGAATCGTCTTAACTGCGTGACAATTTTTGATTGAAGCCTTTATGAACAGAAGTGAATCATCCGTGAAGAAGAGATGAGAAAGTACTGGTCCCGCCTCGCTAAACCTTATCCCATCAATTAGACCACGCTAAACCGCAAGGTTGATCATCGTGGACAAAATATCACACACAAGGATGAAAAGGTAGGGTAAAAGAGGGTCCCCCTACCTAAGACCTCTTGAAGGATTAATATAACTACCGGGCTGCCCATTAATCATCACGGCTAATTTAACCGTTCGAACACAATCCATGACCAAGCAAACCCACAACTCAGCAAAACCAAATTTCAAAAGTACAACTTCTAGGAAATCCAACTCAATCCTGTCATAGGCCTTGTTCATGTCCAACTTCAGCCCCATCTCATACTTTTTTTCGTTTTCTTCCTGAGTTTTAGAGCAAGAAAAGTCTCATGAGGAATGGAGATATTTTCTTGAATTTTTCTACTTGAAACGAAAAACACTTTGTTGTGGAGTGATAATATCTGGGAGAAATGATTTCAACCGATTTGCCAAAACCTTTGATAATATCTTGTAAGAATAGTTACATAGGGCAATAGGGCGAAATTGTGAAATAGACTCCAGATTTGAGACCTTTGGGACCAGTGCAATATTCGTGGAATTAAGCTTGTCAAGGTGGAGGTTCCTAAAGAAGAAATCACAAGCCATGGACATGACCTCATCCTTAATTGTCTTCCAGTATCTTTGATAAAAAAAACACCGGAGAAACCATCAGGCCCAAGAGCCTTAAGAGGGCCCATTTGAAAAGTTTCTAGTTTCACCTCCTCCTCATTGGGAATAGCAGTAAGGGTAGCGTTCATGTGGGGAGTAACAATGGATGCAACGAAGTTTAGTGTTCCCCCCCAATTTCGTGGCCCATTAGTAGAGAGTCCACAATGTGCCTAACCTCCAAACCAGAATCATCCGACCTTTTGATTTTGGTGATGAGATTCTGCTGCCTTCTTTGGATTGTGGTTTGATGGAAAAAAGCTATATTGGCATCACCAGCTGATAACCATTTGACACGAGAGCACTGGTGCCAATATTTCTCTTGCATGCTCCATAATCTCCTAAGCTCAACTTTAATTGGCTCCATTCGGTCCCAATTTCCTTCCCATCCTTGCTGTAGTGTCTCCAGTTCAGAAGAAAGAGCACCGATCCTAGCCCTGTTATTACGAAACTTTTCTTTACTCCACCGAGTTAGAGCGGCCTTGCAGGATGAGAGCTTAACACCTTACTTGGCTAATTCTAAAAAGTTGGAGGGTGATAATAAAAAAATATTCCGAGTAGCTAAATGTAGTAAGAAAAAGGATAGGAAAACAGGCATGATTTGCAAATTACATTCTAATTATATTCGTAAATTCTATATGTATTAAAGTGTGATTTACATATCATATGACCTCACTATCTATATTTGATTTATTAAGTTTATAAGTTAGCAAACTCATATAATATATATATGACTTATCAAAATTTTCTTTTTTATTGAAAGGGAATAATTTCATTAATAAAACGGGAAATAACATTGGAAGTGTCAGGACCCGTCCCAATCCCCCCGGGATTAACGAGGGACGCTCCTAATCTCGTCTGACACGGAGTGTCAGACCAGGGAAATTTTGAACCTTTAGCCCCACCGGGCTCCCAGAGTACGCCAGGATCTGGAGGAGGTATGTGATATCTCGGTCTCTGCTACAGTCCGCACCGTATTCAACCTGAAGGGCATTGAAAACAGAAAGACTGTGAATGGACAAAAAGTAATAAGTTTAGTAAAACACATTTCATAAAAGACCTTTATGACCTTCACTAAAAAGCATGCATGCATAGTAAAACCATTTATCAAACCACATATGTTTCCATAACCAAATCCATACGGGCCTCTGCCCAAAACCATTTATCATCATAAAACACAATTTCGCAAAATAAAGAAATCATGTTCATCATAATTATCATATAACCAATCCTGTCACGGTATCTAGAGCTACGCGCGTGCTACCCGGGGTCTCAAAGCCCAAGTCTCCCTAGGGTCCACCCAGGTCAATGTCTGTAGATCAATGACCCTCCCTGAAGGTTATAATACATAGCCTTTCTGAGAGTAAGGAACCCAACGGGGGCGACTTCACTCAGTCAGTGCTCCGTGACTACTCCGGGGTCCACCTAGGCCAACGACCCTCCCCGGAGGAGACAATTCATATATAAAGGATGGTATACGAAAAAACATTTGAAATCATTCTTAAAACCTTTCAAGGGTTCATGCTCGGTCCCTATAAACCGTCACGAACAATAAAACCTTTCAAGGGTTCATGTCGGTCCCCATAAACCATCATGAACCATAAATTTACGGGTCCCCGACTCGAAATCACAATTTAAAACATAAATGGGCCCTAAGCCCGAATCCACATACAAACTGGGCCTTCAACCCGAATTGTAAACCAACTGGGCCTCGTGCCCGATTTTGTAAAATAAATGGGCCTCGTGCTCGATTTCGTAAACCAATTGGGCCTCGTGCCCGATACGTAAGTCAACTGGGCTCCGAGCCCGATTTGTAAACCAACTGGGTCTCGAGCCCGATACGTAAATCAATTGGGCCATCGACCCGATGCCTTGTTAAATCAAATGGACTTCAAGTCTGAGAGTTCGTGAATCAAAAGGGTCTCGTGCCTGGTCCATATTTCCAAAAATCCGAAATCTATTCAAGAACCAATTGGGCCTCTAACCCGAAAACGTAACTAAATAGACTTCGAGTCCGAGGGTTTCCCAAAAAAATGGGTCTCGAACCCGAGTTTACCTTTTCAAATCCAAAACCATTTCATGAAATCATTTCCAAAACTATAAGTACGGAAAATCAATGTAAAATCAAAACCTCGATTTACGTGCAAGCTCATAAATCACCTTGAAATGCGTGAAACCATATAATTCACAATCACCCAAATCATCATCATAGAATTACATCTATAAACCATATAAAACATTTATGCATGCATCACAGTTTAGAAATCAAGGTCCACTCACAGATCGTCCTAAGCTGCCGCCTCGGTTTGCGTGTCGTAAGCCTCATCGGGCTAATCGTCGTCATCGGGACTCCCAAACCTATCCAAATCAAACTAGAGGGTTACTAACTACCTTATTAACCTCTCATTGAAGCCCCGTAATTTTCTTGAATTTCTAACTATTTTAAAACTCGATCCTAAACCTTCGGATGTCCCGAAAATTATCGAGATGGTGTCTGATCGACACGAAACAGTCCCAAAATGTTCGTTACATCGAATAGATTAAAAGTCATGTTGAACACTTCCCCAAAAGGTGGCCCACGTGCCCCCACGCGCAACCTGAAGTCCCTGCGCGTGAAGCCCACGCTCTAGGCACTGTTCATCATCCCTAACCTCTAGCCAGCCGGTTTAGACCAGTTCGAACCGGTTTGGTTACCGAACCGGCGGTCACGGTTCACGATCCATTATCCCTCATTTTCACTCCATTCCTTCCCATTTTTATTCTAATCTCTTCCTAATTCCATTTCCTATCTTTCTACCATTTAAAATCTTAGAAAAGGGACATTGTGGTTACCTACCCGATCGAGGTAAACTCCATTTTTCCACCGTCGTACTCTCCCTTCTCAGGCCACCATTCGTCACGGTTCTGGGCTCCCTGAGTTCGTCTCTCCTCCACAACCAATGTCTAAGCCACCAAAACGATCGACACCCCTTAGAACTCAATCCACCATTTTTGACCCGAAAAGAGAACTCATGGTTTCCGGTCATCATCGACCACCTCCGACCGTGGTTCCAATCCTAATCAACTCCTACGATCACCAGAAAGCCCTTCCTAATGTTAGAATCAATTAAAACTCCTTAAAACTCACTTTCAAATTTTCAAACCACCTACCTCGCAGTTTCCTGGTTTTCCTCCGCCGTGGCCACCACCGTGGCCTGTTGTCCACGTCCTCATCACTTTAGTCTCTCTCACGGCCCAAGAATGGATAATGGTGGTGAGGTTTGTGGGGTGATATGTGTGTGTTTGTTCTTTGTTGAAGAAGAATAGAATGAAGGAGATGAAGAAGATATTTGCACGGTTGAAGAGGGAGGGAAGGTGAGGTTTTTTGTGCTGATCAGAGGAGTGAACGGTGAGGATGAAGGAAGTGAGGAAATGAAGGGTTGAGATTGAGAGAGAGATGGGTGAAGATATTATAAAATAATCCAAAACCATTATTTTAATGTTAATCCCACCAATCACCATTTAGATCCACTTTTTGGGGTAAATGACTAATTGGATGATTGGCACTTGTCACTCATCCAAGGGTCCCACACTAAAAGTCAACCAATCAGATAATGCCAAGTGTCTTCGCCTCGTAATGCATGCATAGTATAATTGAACTTCCGTGAACCATAACTCTCTCGTACGAAGTTCGATTTCGGCGTGCCGCCTGTCTATAGATTCGTATCGACCCGATCTACGTAACGGTCCTCGACTATCAGTCATTGGACCTCCTAGGTCAAAAGTCAACTATTTGCCCATTTTAACCAAATTACCAAAATACCCATGAACTTCCAAACGTCATAACTTCTTCCTCGAATGTCGGAATCGGACGTGCCACTTTTCTATAAACTCGTGACTTCTCGAACTACGTCACAGTCATCGGCCAAAGTCCATTTAACCGCCAGAATGACAAGTCAACATTTTGCCCATTTTAGGGGTAAAATTGTCATTTCGCGTCGTCCTTCCGGAAGTACCCCACTAATCACTGATTAACCTCGTTAATCCTTTATTAAACACTAATCTAATCCTGAAATTCAGGACGGGTCGTTACAGGAAGGTTTATAAGGGTAGAGGGCTCATTGAAAACTTTCCTTGAAAATCTTCTAATTGGGAAAAAAATTGGAGAGGAAAAAAAGTACCAGTCTTCTAATACAATCAACTCATAAATCAATATGGAACACAAAACTTCCCCAAACCAAAAAATACCACACCATAAATCCAAATCTACTTTGAGCCAAGGCATTGCCCAAAGAGGTGCACAATCAAACTGAACTCATCGCCGCTACGTTTGTAAGCCAGTTTGAGAGAGTCCATGGGGCACACAATTGTCCTTTTGGCACTCAAAATTAGTATTGCACCTTTCCCATCTGCTATACCAATTGAACCATCTTTGCAATCCAAGGACGAAGATCATGTCGAGCATTCAGATCCCTTGGAGCCCCAGCTGGACTGCTATTAATAGCCTCTCTTTAATTATTAGCAGATCCAGTGCATCCAGTGGAAGGCTAAGATAACGAAGCCATTAAGGAAGACTTCATTGTGGTGTTCAATGACACCCCTGATGCCTTTAATTAGCTCTACCTAGCCAGCCTGTATCCCCATCAGTATTAAGCTTGAACGACAACAACCAGAGGTTTCTCCCTAATGGGCATGTCTCTAACCAACAACAAATTATCTTTCTACGATTAACTTCTCGGAACAAAAGTAACTCTTCGAGGAGTTGTTCGGCCAACTGATTAGGACATTTATACACGCCTCCATGAAGCATCAAGTTATGAACATTCTATGATTGTAAACATCCAACACTAAGGAAATCAGCAAAACTAGACATTTGCTGACAAGACCCGCCCCGATCCCACAGGGACCACAAGGGGACGTGCCCTGCTCCCGTCTGACACCCAATAATTCATACCAATTTTAACCTCAAAACATCAAATGCATAAATAACCAAATTAAAGTCATACATCAAATCCGAATTAAACGAATGTCAGACAAGGGATGAAATCCAAAATTACAAGTTGCGAGCACGACTCTATAGTAAACCTACGGGTACACCACCCAACAGGGGTTCAGGTACGCAGAAGTAGATCTATGCATCAGCCTCAGGTTCCTCCTCTACCTCAGTATTACGACCTGGAGGGGTTACCAAAAACATTAAGGGTGAGTGGACCGAAACTCAAGTTTATAAAATCATTTGATGAGTAAAACATATAATTTACCCCTCCATTTTCCAAACATGCATGCATCCGTAATTAAAACCATCAATCATATAATATGAACCATAGGGCATATAATAAAATCATAAGTATAATTTTAGTTGCTGCACTATACATTCCAATCCCGACATCCCTGATGTCTGACGTCCCTGACGTCCAATAAGGTCACAATCACAAGGCTACGCGTGCCACTCGGGTCTCAATTCCGAGTTCAATCCCCGAACCCCGCTCGGGTACAGCATCCCCGATGCTTAGCGTCATAGACGCTGGACGTACTAGACGTCCGTGACCTCTCCGGGGTACCTCATCTGGAGGAGACAATGTAATATGAAAGGATCTATACAGTGCAGTACCAAATACATTTTATTGATATCCACATGCAAAGCATATATATACCTAGATAAAATCCGAACCAATCATTAAGTTTCATCAAACGGGTCTCTAGCCTAAATACCGTGAAACGTGCCATAACCATATTTTCCATATCATCAAAACCATCATTGTTTTTAGCATGTGAATAAGTATAATAAACCAGAAAACATTTATGCACGCAAGGGTTTAAGAAAATGGCCCACTCACAGTACAATCCTGCTGAAAACCGAGCGTATACCCTCGATCTGGTACAATTATACAATCCCTGTCATATCCAAAGTATACGTAAGGGTCCATACAAACCCCAAACATTTAACCATGAAACCCTAGACCGAAACCGACCCGGGAAAGCCGCCCGAACGTGCTTCCCAATGCAATAAACCTCATTTTGACCAACTTAATGATCTCTGATCGACCCGAAACCACCACCATTGGATCCGGATCGTCGAAACCTAAAGAATGGTGGTGGTCCCACCAAAAACACTGTTCACACGCGCCCCCACGCGCCAGTCAACGCATCGGTCAAAGCAGGAACAGTCCCTGCTGAAGTCATCGCTGACGTCACTACTGACGTCAGCATGACGTCATGCTGACGTCATCTGACAGCTGTCAGGTCTGACATGTCAGACTCTGACAGGTGCCACGTGTCAACATCCGATTGGTCCACCTCACTGATCTGTCAGGCCACGTGTCAGATCTGACATGCACCACGTGTCAGCACGACACTGGTCCACGTCACTGACATGTCAGTGACACGTGGCAGTCCCTAACTGGTCCACGTCACTGACATGTCAGTGCTGACTGTGCACTAACATGTGACACGTGTCGGCTCACGGTTGGTCCACGTCACCTGACAGTCTGACAGGGTGCCACGTCATCACCTCTGTCCTCAGACGGGTTGACCCGTATTTCTGCAACTCGGGTCGATCAGACCCGTGATCATGACCCGGTCACCATTTCTTCCACACTCAACCATTTCAGTCCTAGTTTGTTCCTAGATGCTCGTCTCAATCACAGAAAGGGTTCTACCTAATTAAAATCAATCAACAAGGACTGAATCGAAGACTTACCTCGATTGCACAGTCCTGGTTCCCGTCGCCGTTTTTTCCTCTGTTCAGGCCACCTCAGACCACGAAAACGAGCCCTCTAGGTTCCTAACAGTCCATAGAACTGATTAGGGTCAATTTAACACAAAATTATGCGTTGGAATTTAAATTACCAAAATCTGGGTTTTTGAAACCGTTTCAGGTTTTGGAACCGGCTCACCTTGCCGCCGTCCGCCGCCGTGCCTCAGTCCCTCCCCGTGAGTCCAGTAATACACAGACACAAAAACCAGGTGCAATGCATCAGTGCTGGATCGATGGACAGTGAGTGAGTGATAGGACCCATCCCAATCCCCCCGGGATTAGTGCGGGATGACCCTGCTCCCGTCTGACACGGAGTGTCAGACAAGGGATATTTCCGACCTTTGCCCTTCCGGGCTATCAGAGTACGCCAGGATCCGGAGGAGGCATGTGATATCTCGGTCTCTGCTACAGTCCACATCCAATGTCAACCTGAAGGGCAGTCAAAACATTAAAAACTGTGAGTGGACAAAACAAAAGTTTATAAAAACATTTCATAAGACATTTGTACCCTCCACTAAAAAGCATGCATGCATTCGAAAACCATTTATCCAAAACAAACCATATGTGGGACTAAGCCCAAAGCAGATATAAACTAAGGTCGAAAGGACCACAATAAAAACGACCATATGGGCCACTGCCCAAATCCATAAGGGACTCGGCCCCAAACCATACAGAAACCAAGTACACGAGCCACTGCTCAAATCCTGTGCACACCTGTGCACACCACATATCATATATCATATATACATATAAGTCACACAACCAATCCTGTCACGGTATCCAAAGCTACGCGCGTGCTACCCGGGTCTCAATCCGAGTCATCTCAAAGTCAAGGTCAATGTCCGCAGACCACTGACCCTACCCGAGGTAATAGTAACCATAGCCTTCCTGAGAGTAAGGAACCCAACTGGGGGGTGACTCCACTCAGTCGGTGCTCCGTGACTACTCCGGGGTCCACCCAGGCCAACGACCCTCCCCGGAGGAGATAATAGAAGTAAAGGAAGGTAGATGAACATATATATATATATATACATAACATAATATCCATGCCCGGTTCCCCTGAACCGTCATGATCCATAATATTCATAACCAAGGTAACATGCTGGTTCCCATAAACCGTCATGTACCATAATGACCAACAAGGGTTCATGTCGGTTCCCATAAACCGTCATGAACCATGATACCATAACAAGGGTTCATGCCGGTTCCCATAAACCGTCATGAACCTGGGAATCCATTTAAGGTTCCCTGACCTGAAATCAAACCGTAAAGTGACTGGGTCTCGTGCCCGAACATAGGACATCAGCTGGGCACCGTGCCCGATATCTGAGGTCATATGCCCGAGACAAAACCAAATGGGTTTCATACCCGAGTTTATCCTTTTAGAAATCCAAAACCATTTCATTAAAACCAAATAAGAAATACAGACTCGTATAAGCACCGTATAAGGCCGAAACCTCGAAATACGTGCTTATATGGAACCACATACAAATGCACCCATGGCATCACCAAACAAGTAATAAAACATATAATAAACCTTTATGCATGCACCAATTTAGAAAACAAGGTCCACTCACAGTCCGTCCGAGCTGCCGCCTCGATTTGCGTGTCATTCGGCTCCCCGAGCCGATCACCATCACCGGGACTCCCAAACCTGTCCAAATTTTAATAGAAGGTTACTAACTACTTAATTAACCTCCTACCAAAGCCCCGTAATTTTCCCGAACTTTTAACTATTTTTAAACCGACCCTAAACTTTCCGACACCCCGAAAACTATCGAAACGATGTCCGATTGACACGAGACCAGTCCCAAAATCTTCGTTACATCGAATAGAAGATTTCCCGTGTTGAACACTTTCCCAAATTATGGCCCACGGGCCCCTAGAAAGTTGAAAACACTGTTCATCGGCATCAAAACTAAGAAAAACCATTCGGGCCCCAAATTAATCACCGTTACTGTTCATCTCGGTTTTTCTTCAGTTTTCGGACCGATTCGGAGTCCGTTTGATCCCATTTTAATCTCTAAATTCCTATTTCTTCATTTCCTATCTAACCCAATCCCTAAAACTAAGAAAAACCACCCGAAACGGAGCTTCCATCCGCCATCAATGGTGGCCGGATTTTCTCCGGCCGTTCACGGCCATTTCCGGCCATCCCAAGCCCCAAAACTAATCCCATTCTACTCCTAGGGTCCCCAGAAACCTAACCTAATTAAAGAAATCGATTAAAAACCATTAAAACTCAAATTTGGATTTTTGAACATTTTCTTACCTCACGGGTTCTCCTCCGCCGTGTCCTCCACCGTGGGCCACCGCCCACCCTCTCCGTCCTCAGCCCTTCACACTCCCCCCGCGGTCACTCCCAGCTCATACAAGTGATGAATGGTGAAGTGTGATTGTGTGTTTTGATTTTTGAAAGAAAATGAAGAAAAATGGGGTTATGGGTTTCAGGTGTGTGTGAAGAAGAATGAAGGGGATGAAATCAGATGTGAGAATGAGGGATGAAGGGTGTGGATTTAAAGTTAGAATTGAAATGGATGGTTAGGATTAATAGTTGGTGGATTTGATTATAAAAATAATTAAATAATATTAATTAATTATATAGATCCACATTTTGGGGGATCAGGTCAATGGGATGAGTGACACTTGTCACTCATCCATGGGGCCCACCAAAATGTCCACCCAATCAGATTTCGCCGAAACGTCCCCGTCTCGAAGTTCGTGCATAGTGAAATCGAACTTCCGTGACCCATAACTCTCCCGTTTGAAGTCCGATTTCAGTGTGCCGCCTGCCTATGGATTCGTATCGTCTTTATCTACGTAACGGTCTTCGGCCCTCGGCCATCGGACCTCCCGGTCAAAAAGTCAACTTTTGACCTCCTATTCACCCAAATTACCAAAATGCCTCTAAACTTCCGAACGTCATAACTTCCTCCTCGAATGTCGGAATTGAACGTGCCACCTGTCTATGAACTCGTGACGTCACGAACTACGTCACGGTCATCGGTCAAAGTCCATTTGACCGCCCGATTGAAAAGTCAACGTTTTGCCACCATCAGGGGCAAAACGGTCATTTCGCATCGTTCGTCCGATTTCGCTCTACTAATCACGGATTAGCCTCACTAATCGTGATTAGTCACTAATCTAATCATGGAATTTGGGACGGGTCGTTACAGTGAGGGTGTCGGGTGAGGATTATATAGAAAATGGAGAGAAATAGATGGACGGCCCAGATTGAATCTTAGGAATGAGATCAAGGTCTGAGATAAGATCTGGAGGTTTCAGATCAATGGCTGGAATTAAAAGTTGGTTTTAATGGTATTTAAACCCATAGTGGATCTGATCCAATCTAGCCAATGGGTGAGTGACACTTGTCACTCACCAGGTGTCCTCCAATCAGATTTCCAGAATAAAATATTTGGCACGCAAACTAAGACACGAACCCCCCGATTTCACGTCTCTGACCATAACTTCCTCGTACGGAGTCCGATTTCGGCGTGCCGCCTGTCTACAGACTCAGGACGTCGAGACCTACCTAACGGTCCTTGAGTCAACTAAAAATTAGTTGTCAAACGAAAAGTCAACATTTCCACCGCAAATGTCCAAATTACGGTAATACCCCTGAACTTCCGATAGTCATAACTTTCTCCCTGATCGTCCGAATTGGACGTGCCACCTGTCTATGAACTCGTGACGTCCCGAACTACGTCACGGTCATAGGTCAAAGCCCGTTTAATTCATCAATCAAAAAGTCAACAATTTGGCCATACAAATCACAAGGGTAAAAGCGTCAAATCACACATTAAATTACAATATTGAAATCCTCGAATTTCCGGGGTGTTACATTTGCTCTTCAATTTGCAACTGGCACCCCACCGTGCATATAGCTGGCAACTTATCTTGCAATGCAGACCGCAAGTAAAAGAATTTTCAAAAAATTTCCACACCATTTATATAAAATCGACGAAAGCACCTTTGTTTTTTTTTTAAATACCAAATTCATAGTGTTGACATTACATCTAATCAAGCAACGGATTTGCCAAGATACTAGACTGGACTATGAGGTAAGCCCACTAGAAGACTACAAAGATCACACAAGGCCCATGCCTTAAAGCCCATCACTACTACTACTATAACCTAAACCTTAGAAAACTTCTATAAATAGGGAGTTACTCTCCCATTAGGGGAGTCACTCTCCCATTAAGGGAGACTTCTTCTTTTTTTCTCTCTCTCTCTCTAAAAACTTGGGAGCTCCCATCCCTCTCTACTTTTACTTCCCTTTCTCTTTCTAAAGGCTCTAAGCCAATTGTATTATGTAAAAAAAAAACACTATTATCCTAATGAGAGTGAGGCAATACCGTGGACGTAGCCCGATTTGGGTGAACCACACACGTTCTTGTGTCTTGGTGTGCGTGTGTCTTTACAGTCTTGTTGGTACATTTTTTTGCATCAACTGTTTGATGCCATTTGTGGGAATCGATACAAAAGGTTATGTCAGTTCTTTTCATTTTTTCTCACATGCTGAAACACCATGGCCACCAAGAACACAAAGAAAAAAAATCCAGAAAATGGTTTTGCCAAAATCCCCCAAATACCATTTTTTCTAGATCGATTCATGTGCGATGAGGCGTTTTCCTCTTGTACAAGTCTCGCATCTACCAAGAAACCAAAAAATTCGCTCGGCAGACCAACAAGAGCCCACTTGGGCCACCTGGAGACTCCACCACCACAAACAAATATCTATATTTAGCCTTCCGTACTTAGCCTTCTGTAGGCTTTGCCCACCACAAATAAATTCATATACAAATCATGCTTGGCAACTTGCACCCTGCCACTTGACCCCACCAAAATATCATCTCCCCTTATTTAACAACATTAACCTTGTCTCTCTTACTATTAGGACCTACACTACAATCTCACCGAGCACCACCGTCAGTCGGTCTCCTCGGACTCCATGCTCAGTCGGTCCCCTCGAACACCCCCTTGGTTGTTCCCCTCGGACTTCACCCTCGGTCGGTCCCCTCGGACTCCATGCTCAGTCGGTCCCTTTGGATTCCCCCTCGGTCGGTTCCTTCGGACTCCACCCCCTCAGTCGGTCCCCTCAGACTCCACCCTCAGTCGGTCCCCTCGGACTCCACCCTCGGCCAGTCCCCTCGGTCTCCATACTTGGTTAGTCCCCTCGGACTCCAAGCTCGGTCGGTCCCCTTGGAATCCCCCTCGGTTGGTCCCCTCGGACTCCCTCTCGGTCGGTCCCCTCGGACTCCACCCTCGGTTGGTCCCCTCGGACTCCCCCCTCGATCGGTCCCCTCAGACTCCATGCATAGTCGGTCCCCTTAGACTCCCCCTCGGTCGGTCCCCTCGGACTCCAACCTCGATTGGTCCCCTCGGACTCCACTCTCAGTCGGTCCCCTCGGACTCCCCCTCGGTCGGTCCCCTTGGACTCCCCTCTCGGTCGGTTCCCTCGGACTCCACCCTCGGTCGGTCCCCTCGAACTCCACCCTCGGTTAGTCCTCTCGGACTCCACCCTAGGTCCGTCCTCTCGGACTCCACCCTCAGTCGGTCCCCTCAAACTACCCCTAAGTCGGTCCCCTCGAACTTCATGCTTGGTTGGTCCCCTCAGACTCCATGCTCGGTTGGTCCTCTTAGACTCCCCCTCAGTTGGTCCCCTCAGACTCCCTACTCGGTAGCTTTCCACCAAAGTCTCCTCGGACCCCCGCTCTGACACGACCCATCCCCAATCCCCCAGGATTAAGAGATGAGTCATGCTCCCGTCTAACCCAAGTGCGACACAAAGTCTAAACATCCGTCCAACCTCCACGTAACACGTAGACCAAACAAGGGATACTGGGTCAATGTACCAAAAACACCTTTTGGTTTCCTAGAGTGCGCAGAAACCACCGTGAATCGCGTGTGTGATGTCTCTGTCTAACAACAGCCCGCACCGCATCAACAACCTGGAGGGTATCGAAAAATATAAAAGACTGTGAGTGGACATAAATAAATAATAAGTTTAGAAAACAGTTTATAAGAAAAGACATTTATACCCTTCACGTAAAACCAATGCATGCATTCGAAAACCATTTCATTTCCAAAAGAAGAAAATCATCAATGAAAACCATAAATCAAAATCAAAGTACAGGAACTTAGCCCAAAAATCTACAAAGCCAAATCATCCGGGCCGCAACCCAAAGCATCGAAAAAACCATTTGAAAACCAATAATCAATCATAAGTCAAACAATCTGCTGGATCTCATATCAGCAAGTCTTTAAACTCAAAACACATATATCATGCCTTCCCGGGATATCAACAAGTCTTTAAACTCAAAACACAAACAATAGGCCTCAGGGGATATCACAATAACCGAGTCTTTAAACTCACGAGTCTTTAAGCTCAAAATATATCAATCAAGGGCCCTCCCCCGTCACATCAATCAACCGGGTTTTTAAACCCAAAATCAGATCCAGCAACATCAACGGGTCTTTAAACCCAAAACCATGTGAAAGTCATAGAAAATCCAAGTTCCAAAACCGAATCCGAAATCATCATTTGAAATTCCGAATTCAAATCCAGAAATCACATTAAAACCGAAATCCAAAATCTTTAGAAACTGGAATCACATTTAGAAACGGGGCCTCAAGCCCAAAATCACTTTCCGAAATCCATTTATAACTTCTTGAAATCAAATCATAAATCAAATCCCAAAAGCAAGTTATCAAAACCTTCATCAAATCGCAACATAAAATAGAATCTCGTAAAACGCGCAATTACGTAAACTATCTCGAAATACGTGCAAAATAGAAATCATACATATCACAAGCATAAACATAGAAATCATATATAGAAAAAATATAAAACATATATGCATGCATCATAATTTAGAAAGCAAAGTCCACTCACAGACCATTCCCGCTGCCGTCTCGATAAGTGTGCAGTTACGCTTTCCCAGCTAATCCACTCTCACCAGACTTTCCGCACATGTCCATATCACATACTAAGGTCACTAACCACTTCATAATGCTTCTACTAAATCCATGTATTTTTTTCAAATTTTTAACTATTTTTAAACTAGCCCTTAAACCTTCGGACATCCCGAATCATATCGAAACGATGTCCGATCGACTCGAAACCAGTCCCAAATGTTTGTTACATCGGTATGATAGAAAGTCATGTTGAACACTTCCCAAAAGTTGTCCCACGCGCCCTCACGTGCCGCATGGACACATAATGGACACATAATGGAGTTTTAGAGGGTTGGGTTCACCATTTCACTCTTCTCCTCTGTTTTTCTCTCACGGCCAAACCCACAATTTCATCCATTTTTGAAAACAAACATGAGACGGTGAAGAGGCTTCCACAACCATCCAGAGAAGGCCAGGTGTCCAAATACCTGTGGACATAAACCCCAATGCAAGACAAGTGTCACCATTCCTCTAGGTACAAATCCAACTGCGGCAATTGACCAAATTGCCCTTACATGGCAAATTACCAAAATGCCCCTCATTTCCGAACATCATATCTTTCACGTTGTATGTCGGAATCGGACGTGCCGCATGTCTACTGACTCATGACGTCCCGAACTACGTCACAGTCATTGGCCAAAGTCCATTTAACCGCCTGGACCAAAAGTCAACGGTTTGCCCATTTTAGGGGCAAAACGGTCATTTCGCACCGTCCGTCCGAAAATACCCAACTAATCAGTGATTACTTTCACTAATCCGTCATTAAGCACTAATCTAATCTGGAATTCTGGGACGGATCGTTACATGCTCGGCGGCCCGCCACTGAGGTCCCCTTAGCCATTCGGCCATCACAATCCCAAGGAAAACAACTCAGCCCGCACAAAGGAAAACCTCATAATGCACCTAAATACAACCAGGTAACACTATAAATCAGAAACTCCCTTCTGACCATCATTACCATATTATGCATACATAGTAACTGTAAGACCCGTGAGCTTTGTGGAGCAAGATCGGTGAACAATCCCACATTCCTCCGAGGGGATGGGTGATGTGCCTTATATGTGTAGGGACGCAGAATTTACTGTGGATCGCGTGTGTGATGTCTCCGTCTCTCTCAACCAACAGCCCGCGCCACAACAACCTGTAGGGTATCAAAAATGCAAAAGACTTTGAGTGGACAAAAATAAATAATAATTTAGAAAACAGGTCAGAAGAAATTACAATTTTACCCTCCACGCGAAAACCAATGCATGCATATCAATTCACGTTATGAAACCATTTCATATCAATTTCATATAAAAAACCATCAATGAAAACCATTATTGAAAACCCAAATCAAATCCTTTATTCAATTCCAAGGCCTCAGCCCAAAATTACAAATCAATCTCAAGTACGGGAAATCAGTCCCAAAACTCATCGAAAAACATCAATCATGCGAGTTGCTGGATCTCAAGTGCGCCCGAGTCTTCAAACTCAAAACCATGCACATAATCAGGCCTTCCTGGGATATCAACGAGTCTTTAAACTCAAAACACAATCAATAGGCCTCGCCGGGAGGGGGGGGGGGGAGGGGGTATCATAACCGAGTCTTTAAACTCAAAACATATACCGAGTCTTTAAACTCAAAACCAGATCTAGCGGTTTTTCTTTTCTTTTTTCGGGTCTTTAAACCCAAAACCATTTTTCAATCAAGTGAAAACCACAGAAAATCCATATCCGAATTCGCAACAATGATTCCGTAAGCCAGCATCCAGAACCATCATCCCAAACCCAAATCCAGAATTTCCTTTCCAAGTTTCAAAACCGAATCCAAAACATCGTTTCGAAAGTCTAGTTCCAAAACCGAAATCTCATTTCCAAAATCACATGAACAGGGCTCCAAGCCCGAAATCACTTTTCCGAAATCCATTTCAAATCCTTGAAATCAAATCATATTTCAAATCCTTGAAATCAAATCATATTTCAAATCCCCAAGTCAAATCATCAAAATCATGCTCAAATCACAATAGATATCGAAATCTCGTAAAACGTGCAAATACGTACTTATCTCGAAATTCGTGCAAAATTATAAATCATCAAGATCATAATAAAAAATCATAGAATCACGTATAAAAACATATAAAAACATATATGCATGCATCATAAGTTTGAAAACAAAGTCCACTCACAGACCGTTACGCCATTGCCTCGATACGCGCACTTATACTGTTCCTGGCTAATCCGCGATCACCGGTTTTCCCAAACCTGTCCAAATCCCATAATAAGGTCACTAACTACTTCTTAAAGCTTAAACTAAAGCCCCGTAATTTTCCCGAATTTTTAACTATTTTTAACTAGGCCCTAAAACCTTCGGACATCCCGAAACACGTCAAAATGATGTCTGATCGACTCGAAACCAGTCTTAAAATGTTCGTTACATCGATACGATAAAAAGTCGTGTTGAAAACTTTCCCATGAATAGTGCCACGCGCCCTTATGCGCCCCCAAAGGGACTGCGCTTGGAAGCCACGCGCCTGCAATGTTCATCGTCTCCTTCCTCTTGCGGACCCGGTCTAGGCCGGTTCCACTGAACCGGCGTCCACGATTTTCTACCATTTTCAGCCCGTTTTCGAACCCTTTTTAGCCCAGTATTTTCTCCCCCCCTCTAACTAATCTATCAAGCTAATAAAATCAAGAACTTAGGGTGTATTTCTTACCTTCCAAAATCAAGATAAACTTCGAATTTTCCTCCTCCCTCTGTTTCGGAATTCAGACCTTCTCCAACCCTGTCTTTGATCCCAAACAACCTCTGGCACCTCAAGAGACAGTTTATAAATGTTAGAAATGCTCGACCGTCCCTTAATCGTGATTTACCATTTTTACAAGAATTTGTACCTTCCACCGTTTTCACGGCTACCCACCACGGCAGTCCTCCAATCTCTGCTCCTCGAACTTGTTTCACCATCAAACTCAACAACCAAGTGATTAAAATAGATTATTACTTGCTTAAATGAAGACCCCACTAATGAATGTCAAAACAGGGTACTCGGCTTACCTCCAGCCTTCTACCACCGTGCACGACGGTGCACTCCACCAGCCTCACCACTCGTCTCAACCTCCCTTCAGTCTTCTTCATACATCACAGAATAAGATAGATGGAAGGGATGGATTCCTGATCACTCTGTTCACTTGGTTTTTCACTCTCGGTTTTCCCCAATCCTCTCACCACCGTCCACGACGGCTTGTCGTGTCAGCACCATCACAATCCCTACCCTTCAGCCTTTCTTTTTCATTCAGAGAAGAAGTAGAAACAAAGAAGATTGAAGAAGGTAGGGTGGGTTGGTTTACCTGTTCCCTCTATTTTCTATTTGAACGGTGAACCGTGCTACCATTAACACGATACATTTAAAACCATTGAGTCGGTGTCCAATCTTCCACTGCCTTTCAGAGAGAGACAAGTGTCTCAAATCTGGTAAGTTACCATCCCAATGTAGCCAAGTGTCACTGGCACAAATCCCTATGCAACAAATGACCAATTTACCCTTAATTGCACAAATTACCATTTTACCCCTCGTAGTCTTAGACCCATAAGTCTCTCCCGAACTCCAAATAACATATGCCGCCTGTCGTTGTATTCAAGGCGTCGAGACCTATCTAACGGTCCTTGAAGTTCGTGAAAATGTCATGTCGTTTGCAAAGTCAACAAAATGCCCCTTGTGAACCAAAATTACCAAATTACCCTCGACCTTCCGAACGTCATAACTTACTCCTCGGATTTCGGAATAGGACGTGCCACCTGTCTATGAACCCGTGACGTCCCGAATACGTCACAGTCATCGGTCAAAGTCCATTTGACCACCCGAACGAAAAGTCAACTATTTGCCAAATTCTAGGGGCTAAACTGTCATTTCGCACTGTCCGTCCGAAATTATCCAACTAACCACTGATTAACGTAACTAATTCGTCATTAAGCACTAATCAAATCCCAATTTCCAGAACATGTCGTTACATGATGTGCCATATATATGTAGGCACACACCTATCTAGCACTAGGCCTTTTGGGAGCTCATTGGCTTTGAGTTTGTTTGGAACTCCAAAGTTAAACGAGTTGCGGCTGGTGCAATCCCATGATGGGTGACCCACTGGGAAGTTGCACATGCGCTCCTGAGAACAAAACATTGAGGGCGAGACCCAAAGCGGACAATATGGTTCTAGATGGGACGAGTCCTAGCACTGACATACATGTCACTCATACATGTCACACATACGTGCTGACATACATAACACTCATCCATGTCGAGCATACATGAACTCATACATACGCTCCACACATACCGAGTTGCTCGACACATTATTGAGCACCCACCTACGCTCGACACATTACTAAGCTGCTCGACACATTACCGAGCACTCACCTACACTCGACACATTACCGAGCTACTCGACACATTACCGAGCTACTCGACACATTACTGTGTAAACACTCGCTCAACATATTATCGAGCTACTCAACACTTCGACTCGACTCGAACATTAGAGTCGGCGTACATACATACTTGACCTATATATTTGCCACTCGGTCTATGCTCCATACATTACTGAGCCGCTCAACTACCGAGCCCACTTTGCCAACTACATGCCGACTGACACACATATACAACAAAAAATCACCTGCAAGCATTCAGACTCATACATGAAGTCATCATTGTCGGGGGACTACCAGAGCGCAATCGCTACAACGTCAATCCACTCAAACATACAACACACTACAAGGCGTCTTCTCCTCCGTATCCTACCTCGACCGAGGACTTGGGGGATTGATGATAGTGCACTGAGCGGAGCAGTTCAAAGCGAGGAGTTGCTCGGTCAACGCACTTTATCTAAAGTCCTCAATCGAGGCAGTCCGTCTCAGTCAAGAACTTGGGGACTTGTTGACGTTACATCTGACCAAATAACGGACTTGCCAAAATACTAGACTGGACTACGAGGTATGCCCACCAGAAGACCTCAAAGATCACACAAGGTCCATGCCTTAAAGCCCATCACTACTACTATAACCTAAACCTAGAAAACTTCTATAAATAGGGAGTCACTCTCCCATTAGGGGAGATTTCTTCTCTCTCTCTCTAAAAACTTGGGAGCTCTCATCTCTCTGTACTTTTACTTCCCTTTCTCTCTCTAAAGGTTCTAAACCAATTGTATTATGTAAACAAAACACTATTATACTAATGAGAATGAGGCAACACCGTGGACGTAGCCCGATTTGGGTGAACCACGTACTTTCCTGTGTCTTGGTGTGCATGTGTCTTTACAGTCTCGTTGGTACATTTTTTGTATCAACACACAGTAGTTGGAAAAATCTCATGATAAGCATTTCAAGCAAAAACCTCATCTTATTAGGCACACCCATCCCTTATAGTGATTTCCAAAACTTAATCGAAGCGCCTTCATCCAATGGACCACAATCACTTCCATCTGGCAGCTCCTATAGTCAGAGAGCGACTATATAATCTATTTTCACTTGATACTAATTACCTTTTTTTTTTTCACAAAAAACCAGAATTTCCCAGAAGAAGAGGAAGTCGAGACCCACACCAGTAATTGAAGAATGGATCAACTCCTCCTCATGAAGGTGCTAATCCAACACCTGGATATTCCAGCCACCTAAAAGCAAAATGTGGTAATTAAAAAACAGGAACATCAGATGGCAGGCCTCAGTTTACGATTGGTTTAAAAGCAGACGACCGTAACATCCATCTGTCTACAAACACATTGACTTGACTACTCATGCCAATTATTTTCACCAGGCCATGCTCTAGCACCTCCTCCCCCATATAATGGATCCCTACACCATGATGGAGGGAGCCTTGATCTCGTATGCATGACATCAGCTTTAAAGTATCGTACCTTTAACAAATTTGCAACCAGTGAATTTGGCTGCTTCATCAAAAGATACGCATGTTTGGCCACCATAGCCCTATTGATATTCTCCAAATTTGTAACCATAAAAGACCCACACACTTAGGTTGAAACAATATTCATCTCCAATTTAACCAATGGATGCCTCAACGTCCTTCTCTACCCTACCAGAACTTGTCGATGGTCGCTTTCGACTCTGCACATGGTCCATGTGGAATCTGAAAAACATACTCATAGCATAGGATGGAAGGGGTTGAGCCACAACCTTTATTAGATATTTCTTCCCAGCATTAGACAAGAAAAATGGTCATTTTCGACCAGCTTTTTTCGTGAGCCTAGAATACCGTCGAAAAAGGCACCTTTATCGACAGAAAACACCATCCGTCGGAAGTGTAACACTAGACGGCCTTTGGTTTCCGATGCACAAACTTGCCCTTGGACAAAGTGATGTGACCATCGAAAATGAGGAGTATTCGAAGGGAAGAGTTAGGCGCCAAAAGTATTAACGACTAAAAAACATCGTTGTCGAAAATAGAATGTTAACTTCCGAGAGCATAGAAAGTCGTACGTGATTAAGTATTTTCAAGGGGGGCTAGTCCCGTCGGTAATAAATTACTAATTTCGACAACTCTTAGCGATAGTAAAAAAATGTTACGTATTTCCGAAGAGAAATAGTCCACGTCGATAATAAATGTATATTTATGGCAACTTTTAATTATCATTGAAATTTGAAAACGTAATCTTGATGTCGTGTTTTGATTGTCAAAATATATTCTTTATTTACAATTATAATTAAACATGGTTGGAAATAATTATCCATTTGCAGAGTGTATATTTTTTATTATATATATTGGCTATTGAAAGAGTTTACATGTGGTATGGTAAATGTCATTGAAAAAAATTAGAAACAAATTTATGTATTTTTTAGGTCATCACAAGTAACAAATTTGAAGAGATATTCGACCCAAAAAATCATCCCATTTAGCCTCAATCAAGCACAAACTCATGATCGACCTTAGACTTGTCTTGAAATCTACCATTTCTTGTAATAAATGGTTACTAGTGATTTCGTACTGAACAAGATATCTATCACAACCCTACCAAATTAATTCAACTTTGATTAGAAAATATCGATTCCAATAATAAGTTTCAAATGTTAATATGCTATAGATCCGACCTCAAATATATAATGAAACGAATCTTTACTGAACATAAGACACACTAGCCACACAACCCACAAATAAAAAACGACAAGAAATATCATAAACAAGATATTATGATGAACCGTAACACCCACCCCATTGGGTTCTTCTAACATCCTCTAGCATGCCTTTTATTCAACTTTAAATGAAAAATTAAAGCTCAATTGAGTACTCGGATACATTAGATTGCTAAATTACTTAGCCAATTCCCGCACAAAAATTCCAGCACTGAACACCAGTCACTAAATTTACCATATCTTCCTCATCCGACCTGATAATCATGAACCGAATTTTTTTATAGAAACTAGACATTTATAAGTTTCCATCCATATATATATGGTTCAATTTCTGGTTCAACCCGCGGAATTACAGAATATTCTGAAAACATGGCTAGTCTGCACAAGAAATCCCAGCACTGTGCAGCAGTCAGTAAATTTGCAATATCTTCCTCGCCCTCATGAGTGGTAAATTTTCTATAGAAACTAGACATTCGGGGCTTTCCATCCATATATGGAACGGTTTTTGGTTCGACCTGAGCAAGTACAGAATATTCTTTAAACATGACTAATCTGTACAGAAATCCCAGCATTGCGCAACAGTCACTAAATTTGCAATATCTTCCTCGTCCAACCACATAATCATGAACCGTAATTTTCTATAGGAACTAGGCATTTAGGTATTTTTATTCATATACGGTGTATTTTCTGGTTCAACATGAGCAGGTACATAGTATTCTGTAAACACGGCTGATATGCATAATTGCAAGCAATAAAAAACTATATGAACCAGAAATAAGAAATCAAGTAATTTCCTTTCCTTATCTCTTTTTCCTTGATCGAGTTGGCCTATGAAATAAAGAAACCAAGTAATTGACTCCAACATACCAAAAAAAAACGTTTCCTATTGGCTCTAGAAAAGAGTTTCCCTGTTTACTTTGACAGAAAAAAAATTCCTAATTCCTTTAGTATAAACAATACCTATTTGTCTTTCTTTTTTTGGGTGCATATAATCTTCCTTGTTAATGCATATATATTAGAATGAACAATAACAAGGCTAAGGTGGTTGAATCGTTTTTAGGTACTATTTTCCTTTTTAAACTGAACATTGTTGTAAATATATCAAAATGTGTGGCTATTTATGTAAGGTTTAAAGGGTAGTTTAGTCATTTGTAAAGAGAGTAGATAGGTAATCTTGTGCTTTGTACTAAACCTAATCCTACTTCTATATAAGGGGGTTTAACTGAATAAAATGATACAGTTCTGAATGTATTTCATAACACGTTATCAATACAATTCTAACTGCTTGAGAAAATTCCAGAAATCCTAAACATTTTTGTTTTGCACTGTTGTTCACGGAAAGAAAATGTTTCTATCCTTTTGTCTTTCTTGGGTGAAGATCACGAATGGAAATTTGATTTTCTCCTTGTTCTTGGTCAAATGGTAAATTCGCATGACCCAGATACCAAATAATTCTAAAGAGGAGGCCTTCACCTGTTCAAAAAAAAAAAAAATCTCATTTGGCCTCTCGCTCTCTCGCTGCTTCGTTCACCACCGACAGAAAATGTGAGCACCTTAACGGCAGAAGGAATGCCATCAAAGAAAAGGCAGATCGAGAAGCCCGTTGTGGAGGCTCACAAGGGTTTTCAATTTCCTTCGCAGGACGATTGACCCAAAGACGATAGAGAGAATCCAATTCATGAGGGGACGAAAAGCTTGTGACGATGGAGAGAGTCAACCTGGCAAACTTGAATCGCTCCAATTGGAACCGAACAAAATTGCAAAGGCATAAGAAAAATCACAAAATCTCTCCAAATTTCTTCCGCAACACTATTTTCAATTCGTATGCACTGCTTAAATTCCCGAAAGTTGGAGCCGTACGACCACCGCTCTCACGGGACCACAGTCGTTCGCAGTTGGGTTCTCCACCTCCGATGATGAGGTTTATGAACGGCGAATCAAGCACTCAAGAGGTGATGTCGATTCGCTATCAAGAATCCTCCCAAATGTTGATCTCGCCCACGACCACCGCACATTCTTCCGTCCATGGTGAAAATTTCAATGGCGAAACGTCGCCGAGATCGAAGGCCGCACGTTGGTCTCCGTTCAATTCGTAACGGCAGTCAAATCTTTTCGACTTCAATTCATTCAATTCGCGAGTGGAGACACCCTTCAATTTTCAAAGATGAAAATTAGAAACCAGCCTCCTCTTTCGGTGGACCATGACCGAGCCCCCCTCGAATTCACGACCTAGGATCTTTGGTGCCTTCTTCGGTAGAGCATGACCAAAGACATGAGGAAAGGATCTAAATCAGGTATGTCCCTGTCTAATTCATTGCACGATTTGATGATGCATGATGTCAATGTGATGACATGATGAACATATGTTGATAATGGATATATGATATATATATATATATATATATATGAATATATGTATGATGTGATGTATGAATATGATCTTATGATATATGATCATGATCATGATGATATGCTATGATTATGATGATGATGGTATGACGATAATGATATAGTATATGTTGAATTCATGATCTTATGATGTATGATGATAATAAGAAATGATGATGATAATATATATGATACATATGTGATAATGAAGTATATATGATAGGATGTGTTGATCATGATATGTAGACCTATAGCATCATCAGTAGACATATACCACGATGATGCTATATAATTTGATTTTGAATAATGTTGATGATTATTTCTAGATGATGATGACAATTCATCAAAACAATTGATAATGGCAATAAGTTGAATTGATAACTCATGCTTATGGCATGATGCTTGTAATCATGGAAATAAAAGTGGCTATAATATGGAAAAAAATATTGGGTTTTGGATGATCCACCATGGCTGACAACTGTCTTTGGGTTTTATCATATCAATTTGCCAATAATTTAGGGTTGTCATCAGCAACCATAGAAGTGCCCAAAAGGCCCATCTGAAAATAGTAATAATACTTTTTGTAGTCCCGAAGGCTGCCATGCAATAAGTACAAAACAAAATAGTTTAGTGAAGCTCAGAAGGTTGCCCACTAGAAAGCCCATTCTTAAGGGACAGATTCACCCCTTGATGATGGTCCAGCAGACCAACCAAATGTTTGATAATTGCAATTTTTTTGCGATGATAATGATGTTTGGAAATTGAAAATTGGATAGACATTATTACTGAAAATTCATTGGTGATTTGATCATGCATATTTGAAACAACAATTCAACTACAACTGCCTATTAGATGTTAATGACTATCTTCATAAATAAGATCAAAGCCAATCTAATTCAGAAAACCTTTGTCACAAGCCTATTAGCTCATGTCATGCCCAAATTTAGTTGGATATCAACCAAAATTTAAACGAGAAGCCGACGACCACATGGTGTAGACCTCGGTCTAGTAGACCACTTGGTCAGTCCAAATCGATCAACTGATCTAATCAAATCAAATTAGTTTAATCGAATCGAACTGGTCCAGTCGAACCGGACCATAGATACCAAACCGTCAAATACTCGTTTAAATGAATGATTGTATTTCCTTAGCACTCATTTAGAAACTATGTGTGTTTAAATGAACTAGAAAATTATACATGAACCAGCAGTTCTTACTAATCACCAAATCTGTGGTTTCAGAAATTGCTATGAAAACAGGAACCCGAAGTTTCCTTCATAAATTCAACAAACATCATAAAACCAGTAGCTTTTATATGTTTACAATCTGATTTATTATATCAAGTCATAGAACTTACAGTCCTTATTAGTTGCATATGGACGAATTTATCCAAAACACTAATTATGATAATTTGGTCATTGCAAGCACTCTGAAAGTGCATGATAATCATTATCGTAATATCTTTCCCGAAGTAAGAAATGCAAGACACATCATCCATTCTAAGGATTTCAAATCCACACATGAATATAATTAAAAAAATGTGTTTTTTTGCTTGAATATGATTTAACTCAATACAAGAACTTATTCTTATGCATGTGATCTATTGAATTAGATATATAAATATGCATGTTTTGTGGGGAAGTTTTTTGTTTGGATGACAGTGCTATTACACACTCCGAGGAATATGACAAAAACATGTTGTCAAATGGTACTGAATTACCATAAATGAGAACCTTTATTCTCCAAGTTCCAGAAGAATATTGTCGAGATTTACGGATATTGGACCCAACGGTTATCACATTGAAACCACTAATGACAAGAAAGTGGAATACCTTTGCATAACCTCCAATCAGTATGACCAGAAGCATACATTGGAGAAGCTAGCCAAAAGCTAGCCAAGAGTTAGCTAGAAGCTAACTAGTACGAGCAATTGCTCATTATATTGCATGGCCGGTTGGGACACCCAGGTCAAGGTAATGATGTGACGTATCCTCAATATATTGCACGAGCATCCTCTTCCTCGTAGGCACCTATGATTCGCTCGTTAGTAAAAATCGAATACTAGACCATTATATGCAAAGATGGGTAAAGACTCCACCCTTTCTTGTTGATAACGCCCAAACTACGCATTAAATTAAATACATAATTCGAGTATTATGCAATTTAAACCCTTTTTGTGTAGATGTATTATTGGTAAATAGAGATCGTTATTAACCGGGGAAATTATGGAACATTAATAATACGTTAGTTAAAAAGAATAATGAATAATCAAAGAATAATGAATTAAAGAATTAAATAATAAAGAATTAATGAAATAAAGAATACAAGAATAAAAGAATAAAAGAATAAAGAATTAAATGGGGGGTTTGAAAGATTGTAATCATAGAATAAAGAAAACAAGTAAAAATAATTAAGAACTTAATTCTACTTCTACTTTAACTTTTGTGCAAGTGAACTTTCTTCTAACACATATTTTTACCAACACTCTAACATTTTGCTCATATTGAACCAATCACGAAATCCTACCTTAATCATCTCAAATACATGCATACATTTTTCAATATTATAAATGCACCGAACAGCGGTCATAAACACTTATAATACTATTCACCTTATGTTATTGATTTCAATGTGCGTCAAACATTTAAATCTCTTCAACCATATTCTAAGTGCACCGAACAGCGGTCATAAATACTTAGCGTTAAATTGAAGGTTAAGCGCTAAAACATATGAAGTAAATGATATTCAAAAAGTAAAACACATGGAGATTGTATTCACATTTACAAATGTTAGAAAGAAAATATCAACACATATATTGAAATATAAGTAAACCGAAACAATAACAAGAATTTAAGTAAAGAAAATAAAGTTACACTTTCGGAACCCAAGAACAGCTATGGAAACAATGAAATGTTATTCATAAGGAACACTGAACAGCGGCTGGAACCTTATGAAGATGGTGGATAAACTATAAGAATTCGGACTTAAATTCTAGAATTATTTCGGAAATACCCGGCCTATGTAACACCCCGGAAATTCGAGGATTTTAATATTGTAATTTAATGTGTGAATTGACGCTTTTACCCTTGTGACTAGTGTGGCCAAATTGTTGACTTTTTGATTGTGGGTTAGATGGACTTTGACCTATGACCGTGACGTAGTTCGGGATGTCACGAGTTCATAGACAGGTGGCACGTCCATTTCGGACGATCAGGGAAAAAGTTATGACTATCGGAAGTTCAGGGGCATTACCGTAAGTTGGACTTCACGGGCGAAAATGTTGACTTTTCGTTTGACAACTAATTTTCACGCGACTCAAGGACCGATAGGTAGGTCCCGATATCCTGAGTCCGTAGACAGGCGGCACGCCGAAATCGGACTTCGTATGGCTGAGTTACGGGTCTAGGAAGTGAGGGGCATTTTGGTAATTATTGAACCAGGGGCATTTTGGTCTTTTTCCCTGGTTACTGTAGCAGACCGCGGGGGACATGGGCGGCACCACCATGTGCGGTGGTACAATCGTGCAATTGGTTGTGCAATTGTGTGCTGGAAAGTAAGGAGTGTCTGATGCTTAGAATGTGGTCTGAAGCATCCACCTTGCACGACGCTCATTGTTAATTCAAGTCGAAGCTCTTTTTCGGGGAACAAAATTCAGTGGACAATTGGACTTCCACGAGCCTCTGGGACGGCTGAGGTTATTTAAAACTAATTAGAACGTGTGTGAGCATCACTCTGATGCTAAGATAACTGAGAACGGGTGAGGAAAACCAGTGAAGCCATTTCTGGAAAAATTGGAGGGAAAATCAGAGTTTAATTTCTACGGTGTGTTGGACCAATCTAATCGCAGAGTAAGCTTTCTGGGAGTTTTTAGGACACAACCATATCAAAATCGAAGGCAACCAGCCACGGGTGAGCTGGGACGGTGACTGCCGTGTTCAGAAGGATTTCAGAGGTTTGGACGACTACTTCCAGGTGAGTGTTGGTTCAATTGAGTGTGTTTTCCAGTTCGTTTTGTTACTATGATGCTTCACGTAAGGTTAATTTGATTTTGGTTTAGAAACCAGTGAGTTGGGGTGATCAACCCATTTGGATGATCACGGGTCGAAGGGCCATTTAAGGATTCTATTTGGCTAATTAATAACTCAGAACTTAAATTAGATGTTTAAATAACATGTTAGGATCAAATTGGATTGAAATCAAGTAGGAATTGATAGGTAATTAACCGGGTCAATCCGCGGGTGGCAGGCCCGAATTACAGACAAACGGGTGAAGGTGCTGACACTGTAGCTACAGTGTCAGGCGCGTGACTTTCACACGCAGCCACTTTGGGCGGCGCGTGAGGGCGCGTTGGGGCTTATCTCCGATCACGATCAACATGACTTTTATTCCTCTCATCATTCTGAACATTTATGGTGAATTAACCATGTTGATCTGAGATAGTTTGAAGGGTCAGTTTAGGGCCGGTTGCCTCGGGAAACGTGTCGACGGTTTTCCCCGAACCGGTTTCTGTTTCGAACTTTCTTTTGAATAAAGAATAAGGACTTGTAGTGACCCTTACGTGTGAATTGAACTGACAGGAATTGTACGATAATCCCGGTACAGGTCCGTACGCGCAGATTCGCAGCGGGATCGTACAGTGAGTGGGCCCGATTTCATTAAAACCTTGCATGCTTAAATGTTTTCTGATTTACTTATATGTTCACATGCTGGAATAAATAAATGGTTTTGATGATATTGAAATTTCGGTTATGGCACGTTTCACGGTATTTGGGCATGAGACCCGTTTGATGAAATGTAACGATCGGTTCGGATTTTACCTATGTATACGTATATGTTTTGCATGTGGATATCAATAAAATGTATTTGGTACTGCACTGTATAGATCCTTCCATATGATACTGTCTCCTCCGGATGAGGTACCCCGGAGAGGTCACGGACGTCTAGAACGTCCAGCGTCTATGACGCTAAGCATCGGGGATGCTGTAACCGAACGGGGTTCGGGGATTGAACTCGGAATTGAGACCCGAGTGGCACGCGTAGCCTTGTGATTGTGACCTTATTGGACGTCAGGGACGTCAGACATCAGGGATGTCGGGATTGGAGTGTATAGTGCAGTGGCTAAAATTATGGTTATGGTTTTATTCCATGCCTTATGATTCACATTATATTATTTATGATTTTAAATGATGCTGCATGCATGTTTGGAAAACGGAGGGGTAAATTATATGTTTTACTTATCAAATGATTTTATAAACTTGAGTTCAGTCCACTCACCCTTTATGTTTTTGGTAACCCCTCCAGGTCGTGATACTGAGGTAGAGGAGGAACCTGAGGCTGAGGCATAGATCTACTTCTGCGTACCTGAACCCCTGTTGGGTGGTTTCCCCGCAGGTTTATATTAGAGTTGTGCTCGCAACTTGTAATTTTGGATTTCATCCCTTGTCTGACATCTGTTTAATTCGGATTTGATGTATGACTTTAATTTGGTTATTTATGCATTTGATGGTTTGAGGTTAAAATTGGTATGAATTATTGGGTGTCAGACGGGAGCAGGGCACGTCCCCTTGTGGTCCCTGTGGGATCGGGGCGGGTCCTGTCAGCCTAGGTATTTCTTAAGGAAAACATAAAAATGTGTTTAAGGGATCTCAAAGAAAAATCACAAGAACAAAGTAAAGCAGAGATGAAATTAAGAAATAACATAAAAATAACATAAATTAAGAATAAGAATTAAAAGGAAACTAATTAATATGAAAATCTACAAGAAGTTAAAATAGTCCCCAAAAATAAAGAACAAAAAGAAAGAAGATGAACTAAAAGAAGAGAAAAACTAGAGAGAAAATTTTAGAACCTAAACTAAAAAGAGAAATAAAATGGGACAAAATGGGGACAATTGGGGACCATTAAACAAGTGAAATGCACCCCTATTTATAGGAAGAAAAAGCTACCAAAATTAAATAAAAATAAATAAATAAATAAATAAAAATGAAATGATGAACAATGATGACTAATGATGATTTTAGGGATGATTAAGGGCTGAAAAGATGACTAAAAATGTGCTGGAATTGCAGGGAAATCAGAAAAGCATGCTAGAAAATTGCTGCAAAGGAGCAGTAGAGGAGTTGTTAGCTGGTTGCTGAACTGGAAGGATGGGACTCGGCATGTGCAGGCTGACAGGAGGTTGGTGGCTTCGACAGGTCGTGCAGGTGGAGCAGCTGAGCACATAGGGAGGCGCTAGCTGGGTTGGGCATCGACTTTCGGGAGACGCGCGCCAAAGGAAGGGCGGGGTCTTCGGTGGATGGCTGCAAGCGCTTATGGGTTTTGTTTGGGCCTGGCGGCTTGGAAAGGCTGGGCTCACAGGCTGGGTTTTTGTGAATTGGGCTGGCGTGATGGACTGTTATGCGGTGGATTGGAAAATGGCTGCTGCCAGTGGGCTCGGTTTATTCTTTTGCTCTGGGCTGGCGTGATGGACTGTTATGCGGTGGGCTGGAAAATGGCTGCTGCCAGTGGGCTTGGTTTATTCTTTTGCTCTGGGCTGGGCTGCAACAATAATAAAAAATGGGCTTAAATTAAATATGAATTTGGGCTACAAAATTAATAATAATTAATATATATATATAATTTAATCGATTTTCGTCCATAATTTCTTCGTTATAATTCCAATTGGGACAATTCTTTCGCCAAAATGCTTCAAATTACAAGCTTTATTTATTTAAAAAAATATCAAAAAATAAATTATTTTATCTAATTATTTATTATTTTAATATTAAAAGTCAAGTATAAAGGGTATAAAATAATATAAAATAATGCTTATTTGAGGACCTATCACTTGTACAGAATACAAGGGAAATTTTTGTGGACTTTCCAACCACCATGCAGACCGTTTGAAAAACTTTCATGGTTCAAGTTGAGATACCGACAAAGTGGTCACATGCTACCCTTTTGTCCACACGCATACTGCGTTTTCTAAACTCTTAGCTCAGATCATTCAATTTAGGGCCACACCACCCGGATTCTCTTATATAGTTTATACGACTCGATAAGACCAGAGAGTTTACATCAAAATAATTTGATGACTATTGTATGCCCCTTGGGATTGGTGATGAACATTTGGTTCCCCATGTTCACACCCAGAATGGTCTCGCATAAACACTAATTAACCTTGGTATGCGCACCAAGCTTCTAGTTTCTACGCAGGGGCTATGCAATTTTGCATGCAGTAATGTTGGTCCAGTTGAGGTCAATGCCACCCAACAATGTTCTGCGTTACAGATGGTGACTGGGTACGAACTAGATGTTTAGTACTTATGCAGTTCTGGGTGTGCAGTTACGTGTCAATTGTGCCGCCACAACGTACACATATGGGACCTCAACAAATAAAAGGCATACATGTCGGTTATGAATCTCTCTCCATTATACGCAATTGAGAGCCCTTGCCAGGTGATCTCACTCATGCTATATTTGCGGATAGTCATTTTGATGTGAGCCCTTGCCAGGTGATCTCCACTATGTCTCATCTTGATCCTCAAACCATACAACGTAAGAATACAGTGCGAAGAATTCTAGATTTACAGAGTGTAGCTAATAATACGCCAGACACTTCCTCTAATCTAGTCAAAGTGATGAGATCACATATACTTGCTGCAAATGTTCCTGCAAGGATAGACGTCCCAGTAGGACGCGTCGTCCTAGACGAACGAGGTACAACCATGACGGCTAACCAGTCATATGTCCCTCCCTAGAAGCGAGGTAGACTAATAGGTTCGAAGGATTATTATCTCTAGAAGAGGATATTTGGCACAATCGAATCCCTTCTAAATATCAACTGATCCATCTCATGAGATAATTATGGATAATGGGTCTGTGACGGTGTTGGGGGACGCTCGAACGTCTGAACCCACTCCCGATAATAAAGAGATCTCGATAAATCATGCATGCTTATGTGAGATAGGGAATCAGAATGATATTATCATCAATAATTTATATGTATACGCGGTAGCTACAGAAATAATAACTAGAAATGAAATCAAACCCTTACTCCGTTGATGAATGAATGCCAACGTAGAAAAGACTGGCCAAAAATGGAAAGAACCAATCCAAGTCGAATTAGATTCCTTGAAAAAAAGGAAGGTATTTGGACCTGTAGTTCCCATACCTCCCTATATTTAACCTACATAATTTAAATGGGTAGTCATAAGGAAGTGTGATGAGAAAGATGAGGTTGTGTGACATACAACTCATTTAAAGGTGCACTGTTTTCTCAACGTCCTGAGATTTATTTCGAGGAGACTTATTCTCTCGTAATGAATGTCATAACGTTCTGCTACCTTATCAGTTTGGTAGTTTTCTGAAAAAAACTGAATATGCAATTTATGAATGTGGGTACTGGTTATCTCTATGGGGATCTGAATACAGAGATATGTTTGAAAGTTCTTGAAGGATTTAAAATACCTGATGCAAATAGTTCCAGACCACGGAACACTCTCTCTACATGATTGAGGCGTTCACTTTACAGATTGAGATAATCTGGACGGATGGGATATAACCGTCTAAGTGAGTATTTGATCAGAGAAGGACAACGAAGAATACACATGGGTGTTAATTAAGAAAACAAGTTCCAAGTTTGTTATTGATTGGTATTCCCGAAAAAACTAATGAAACTACTAAGTACCTGAAGTTGGATTTTGAAATGAAGGATCTTAGGAGAACGAAGTTTTATCTCGACCTGAAACTCGAGTACTGTGCATATAAGGTTTTAGTCTATTGATTAAATCACATTTGGAAAATGTTGATACTACATCAAGAAGATCTTGATACTACATCCATAAGATGTTTAGATGTTTTAATAAGGATAAAACAAAACCTTCAAGCACGCCTATGATCATCTGTAGTCTAGATCCTAAAAAGGACCAGTTTCGTCTAACAGATGATAATGAAGAGATAGTGAGACCAAAAGCCACAACCTGGCCCATCTAGTACAATATTGTCCGCTTTGGACCGAGCCCTCACGCTTATGTTTTTGGGAGCTCACGTGCAACTTCCTAGTAGGTCACCCATCTTGGGATTGCACTAGCCTCAACTCGCTTAACTTTGGAGTTCCCAAGGAATCCAAAGCCAACGATCTCTCAAAAGGCCTTGTGTTAGATAGATACGTGCCCACACATATAAGGCACTTCACCTTTCCCTCCCCTAGCGCTGTGGGATTGTTCACAGTTCTTGCCTTTCCAAACTCACGGGTCTTGCTCCTCAGACTCATGTGTCTTGCTCACAGTTCTTGCTTCCAAGATTGGGTCTTACAACCCACCCCTCTTGGGGCCCATCGTCCTCGCTGGCACATTTCCGATCGGGGTTCGGCTCTGATACCATTCTGCCATGACCCGTCTCTTCTAGCACAATATTGTCCGATTTGGGCCCAGCCCTCACAGTTTTGTTCTCGAGAGTTCACGTGTAAGTTCCCAATAAGTCACCCATCCTAGGATTGCACTAGCCTCAACTCGCTTAACTTTGGAGTTCCCAAGAAATTTAAAGGTAATGAACTCCCAAAAGGCCTTGTGTTAGATAGATACGTGTCCACACATATAAGGCACTTCACCTTTCCCTCCCCGAGCAATGTGGAATTGTTCACAGATCTTGCCTTTCCAAGCTCACGGGTCTTGCTCACCGTTCTTGCTTTTCAAGCTCATGGGTCTTGCTCACCGTTCTTACTTCCAAGACCGGGTCTTACACCAGAAGTTTCATATCTAAGTGCAATAAGTGCATTATTATACTTGATTCAAATGCACTAGACCGGACATTTCATCCACTGTGAACTTGCTAGCCACATTCATCTTTGCGCCAACATGCTGCCACTAGAATGGCATAAAAGACATTTTTCAATACCTTAATGGTACGTGAGATATGGGCTTATTCTATCCATATGCTTCGAGGAATGAATAAAACCTCCTTGGTCCTCGAAAATATGCATTGCCTTATCAGGTATACTGATGTAGGCTAACTATCAGACCCACATAAGGTATGTTCTCAAATTGGTTATGTCTTTACCTTTGGGAATACAAAAATATCTTGGAGGTCTAAGAAACAGACCTTTATTGCTACGTCTTGGAATCATGCAAAGATTCTAACTCTTCACGAAGCAACTTGTGAATGTACATGGCTAAGAGCCACTACGAGGCATATTCGAAGTACTTATGGACTGCATTCCACCAATAATGAACCGAATATTATCCACTAGGATAATGCTACCTCCATTAAGCAGATGAGGATCATTTTCATTATGGAGACAACAACAAGCCATCATCTAATGCAACTTTCCAGAAGCATGTTCATGATATTGGCTTGGATAGACTAGCTGATCTACTAAGTTCTTAATTTCAGGAGGAGTCGACATCAGAGGGAGTATCCCGAAGCATACTAAGTATTCAGATGTATACTGAGTATCCCGAAGCATATTCTCATAATCATCTTGTACTCTTTTGTCCTACGACCAGGGTTATTTTGTCCTATTGAGTTTTGTTACCTCGCTAGGTTTTAACGAGGCACACATTTGTTATGATCACCCCATTAATGATTCATCCTGAAGATGCCATGATTCGACTCATATGCATTTACTCATCTTTTCCCTTCGACCACGAGTTTTTCCCACTCGATTTACCAGGAAAGGTTTTGGTGTAGCAACCTTAATGCATACTATCTCAAAGACGAACTATCTACCAATGTTCCAAAAGAGACGATTTCAACTACCTCTAGAGATCCCGATGCAATTACGATCCACGCGTGTTGCACTCTTTTTCCTTCGACCAGAATTATTTTTGTCTCACAGGGTTGTTGTCAACTAGTAAGGTTTTAACGAGGCAGCATGTAGGCGTATCGCTGAGCATCACTATTACATGAAATATCTAAGGGGGAGAGTTGTAAATATATCAAAGTGTGTGACTATTTATGTAAGGATATGAAGGATAGTTTAGTCATTTGTAAAGAGGGTAGATAGGGAATCTTGTGTTTGTAATAAACCCTAATCTTACTCCTATATAAGGGAGTTTAACTGAATGAAATGATACATATCATATTGCATCACGTAATAAGCACATAGCATTATATATAATATAAAATTGATATAATCGCTCCATACATTGCAGTGAAGATGCTGGTTGATAAATCTTGGATGCAATCTAATAGATCATCAGATGAGTATTTTGACGGAGTTATAGGTTTTTTTGATTATACTTATAAGCATCTCAAGTATAAAGATTTGAAAATCTATCGTCTGCGTGTTAAATGTAGTAATAGGGAAAGATTACATAGGAATGAAGTCCATAAACATCTTTTGTGGAATGGTATTAAGTCTACATATAAGACATGGTATTTACATGGGGATGATGAGGATAATGACAGTGATGAAGGTGATGAAAGTGATAATGATATAGATGTAATGGATAAGGAGTACGATGATATGCAAGATTTAGTTGAAGATGTTTTTCCGCAAGACCCAAATGGTGATGCAGATTTTTTTTATAAATTGTTAGGGCAGGTCGAATAATCATTGTACGAAATTTGTGAGCCATATTCTGACTTGTCATTTGTTGTCACTTTGATGCAGATCAAGTCAAGCAATGGTTGGAGCAATAAGTCATTTGACATGTTGCTACAAGTGTTGAAAAAAGCATTTCCTTTTTGCAAAAAAGTGCCTACATCTTATTTAGGAGCAAAGAACATTACTCGAGATCTCGGCCTTCATTACACGAGTATTGATGCATGTGATAATGTTTGTGTCATTTATTATAAAGAGCTTACAAATGCATCCGAATGTCCGACATGTAAGCTATCAAGATGGAAATTAGAAGACGATGGTGTCAAAAGGAAAGGTAAGAAGATTGTGTGGAAGGTCTTGCGATTTTTCGCACTCACACCAAGACTCCAAAGGTTATTTATGTCTTCGAAAATGACTTTTGGATATGAGATGGCATTTTAAGGACCGTGTGAAAGATGGGGTGTTGAAGCACCTAGCAGATGCTGAGGCTTGGAAATCCTTCGCTAGAATGCATTTTGATTTTAGCAATGACCCTCGAAACATATGACTTGGATTAGCAACTGATGCTTTCAATCCTTATGGGAATATGAATCTCGAGTACAGTGTTTGGCCAGTCCTTCTATTTCCATACAATCTACCCCCGTGGATGTTGATGAAAGAACCTCATGTTTTCCTAAGTTTACTTATACCAGGAGAAAAAAAGCCTTGGTAATGATACTGATGTGTACTTAAGGCCATTGATTGATGAGTTGTAACAATTGTGGATGAATCTTGTTGAGACATATGATGTATCAAGAAAGGAAAATTTTCAAATGAAAGCTGCAATCATGTGGACTATCAATGATTATCTAGCTTATGCTTATGTGTCAGGTTGGAGCACAAAAGGAAAGTTGGCATGCCCATATTGTGCATCAGAGACTACGAATTATAGGTTGACTTGTGGTTCTAAAACATATTATATGGGACATCAATGATTCTTATTGCCAAATCACCGATGGCTTAAGCAAGAGATCCAATTTGACAATACAAAAGAGTTAAGGGATTTACCTAATCGGCGATCTGGTGAAGATGTGGTAAATGGGCTTAGTGAATTAAGAGAAATAACTCATGTGTGGTACGAGTGAGGTACATGTATGTATACTCCAAAAATCAACAAATCAATCAATTAATGAAAAACAGATGAGATTCAGAGAGAATTGAGAGAGCAGTTTACTGAAAACCGTGTGAGGGCATTTTAACAAACATGTGGTGTGTATCAGCGTTGTAATGATCGCACTCACCATTCAATCATCATCATCTTCATCCATTTACCAATTAAAAAGCTATCTAATTAACCAAAGATACTATTCTAGTTACGAGCTAATCTCGATTCAACATTGATCATCTAGTGTGTGCAATTTTGTGTTTTGTTGAGTGTAGACTCATACTTGGAATTGCTAGCTGATCGCAAGCATCTCTGAACTTCAAGATGGTATCAGAGCAGGCTTGATCTGCTATCTGGGGCGTACACGCAGAGAAGAACGAGAATTCATTGCTGAGGACTGAGTCTACACTGCAATGGCTAGACATGGAGGAGATCTGAAGACATCACTCTTCAATTGAAGTAACTACGACTTCTGGAGAGTGAAAACGAGAACCGTACTACCTGCTTACGACTTATGGGAGTACATTGAAGTTGGTTTACCTGAACCTCCAAGAACGGATGAAGCTGGAGGAGCTTCTGCTCAACAGGTGAATCGACTAACTCATGCTGATTGTGTCAAAGATGCCACGACACTCAGGATGATCCAAAATGCTGTAATGGATGAGATTTTTCCTAGGATCCAAAATGAGGTTCAAGCTAAATCAACTTGGGATACTCTGCAAAGAGAATACAGAGGTGATTTTAAGGTACGATCTGTGAAGCTACAATCCCTTATGAGAGATTTTGAATATGGTAGAATGAAAGATGACGAGACTCTAGCTCTTTATCTATCTAGACTCTATGTTGTTGTAAACAATATGAGATCATATGGGGAGGAAATTACAGAAAAACTTTTGGCTCAAAATATTCTAATCAGTCTCACCAAACCCTTTGATCCTATTGTGTCCATCATTGAGGAGACAAGGGATATTGACACTGTGAATGTGGAGAGTGTTGTGGCATCAATTAGAGATTTTGATCAATGTTTGGAAATGCACATAGATGAAGGATTAGACAAAGCCTTTTCTAGCTTGTCTGTGTCAAACTGATCACATTAGGGCACATATCAATGGAAAAACAAGAAGTAGTTTAAAAGCACTAAGAATTGGAATCCGAGAACTAATTCAGGGAAACATAATTCTAATCAGGGTTCTGGTTCAGGTTTTGGTTCTACTAAGGGAGAATACCTTGGAAACAAACCTCTGTGCAAGAAATGTGAAAGACACCACTATGGGAACTGCTGGTTCAAAGGAGGAGTAAACTATTACAACTATCAAAAGTTTGGGCACATGTCAGAAGATTGTAAAGTGAAACCAGCTAGGAACATGGCACAAGAAGTCATTGACACTACCCCAAACATGTTCTATGCCTGCAATGCTACAACAGTCAAGGATAATAGTAAATGGTACCAAAACAGTGCCTGCAACAATCATATGACAGGACACGAATCCTTGCTGATCAATATTGACAAGTCTGTCAAGGTAAAAGTCAAGATGGGTGATGGAAATCTTGTTCAAGCAGTTGGGAAAGGTACACTGGTGATTCAGACTAAGCAAGGAGAAAAACACATCAAGGAGGTTACGCTATTGCCAGGACTGGATGAAAATATGCTAAGTGTGGGGCAGATGATTGAACATTGGTATTTCCTAGTGTTTGGAGATCACACTGTGGATATCTATGAGGAAAATACACTGACTCAGAAGGTAGCCAAGGTTCCAATAAAAAGGAACATATGTTTTCCCTTGCCATTTGTGTCTATCAGTCCAGTAGCCATGAGAACAACAGGGAGTGAAGACTCTGAGTTATGGCACAAGAGATTTAGCCATTTGAACTTCAAAAGTTTGAAGTTACTACAGCAAAGGGACATGGTAGTAGGACTGCCTATGCTGCAAGGAAAAGGTGATGTGTGTGAAGGCTGTATAGCAGGAAAGCTTCATGTGGAACAATTTGACAAGGAACCAGTTTGGAGAGCATCCTTACCACTTGAACTGATTCACACAGATATGTGTGGACAAATGCAAGAGACAACCAATGGAGGTAACAGATACTTCCTTGACCTTTATAGATGATTACACCAGAATGTGCTGGTTGTATTTCCTTACACACAAGTCTGGAGTACTTAGTGTGTTCAAGAAGTTTAAGAAGATGGTTGAGTTGCAAAGTGAGTATAAGATTAAGAAACTCAGGAGTGATAGAGGTGCAAAGTATCTCTCACATGAATTTTAGGATTTCTGTGATGAGACAGGTATAAGAAGACAACATACTGTTGCATACTCACCACAACAAAATGGTGTGGCAGAAAGGAAAAATAGAACACTTGTAAAAATGGCTAGATCAATGATGCAAGAGAAGGATGTGCCAAAGAAATTCTGGGGTGAAGCTGTAAACACTGCCTGCTATCTCCTAAATAGATGTCCAACCAGGTCTCTAGATGGCAAGACACCATTTGAACAAATTACTGGAAGAAAACCTGGTGTCAAGCATCTCAAGGTGTTTGGATGATATGCTATTCTCATATTCCTGACCAGTTGAGACAGAAGCTGGATGTGAAAGGAACAAAGTGTGTGTTCATGGGATATGAGAGCTGTGAAAAAAGTACAAACTCTACAATCTGCAAACTAGCAAGATTGTGGTAGCTAGGAGTGTGGAATTTGATGAAGGAGTAAAGTGGAACTGGAATGAGTCAGCGACAAGTGAAGGAGGATCTGTTGTGAGTCACTATGGTTTTGATATTATACATGACCAGGGACAATTTCAAGTTCAAAATGAAGCAACATATGATTCTGCTAGTGTGGAACCAGCTGCTCAGGATTAATCTGATCCTAATTCCCTTGACATGCCTCAACCTAGGTTTAGATATCTAAGTGATGTGTATGCAAGATGTCACATGAGTATCATAGAACTTGAGACCTATCTAGATGCTGCCAGGGACAAAGCTTGGCAGAAAGCCATGGAAGCCGAGCTAGAAATGATAGAGAAAAATGAGACATGGGAGTTGGTTGATAGACCACTTAAGAAACATGTGATTGGTGTTAAGTGGATCTATAAAACTAAACTGAACTTAGATGGGTCAATGAAAAAGCAGAAAGCAAGATTGGTGGCCAAAGGTTATGCTCAGAAACCTGGAATTGATTTCAATGAAACCTTTGCACCAGTGGCAAGGCTGGATACAATCAGAACCTTGATTGCCTTGGCTACACAAAAGCAATGGAAGCTGTACCAGCTTGATGTAAAGTCAGCTTTTCTGAATGGTGTTTTAAAGGAAGAGGATTATGTTCATCAACCTTAAGGTTTTGAGGTCAAGAGACAGGAAGAAAAGGTTTACAAGTTGCACAAGGCATTGTATGGTCTGAAACTAAGGGTGGCAATTTTTGACACGACTCGATACACGCTTCAAAACCCGTACGAAATTTATCCGGGTCAACCCGCACGATTAAAATTTCGAGTCATTTTCGGGTCAACCCGTTATGACCCGTTTATTAAACGGGTGGGTTTCGGGTCAACTTGTTAACCCGTATAATGACTTGTTAACCCGTTTAATAAATGAGTAGATTTCGAGTTAACATGTTAACCTGTATATTGGTTTATATATTGACCCATTTAATAAACGTGTCATTACTAACTCATATATCTACCCATTTACCTACCTAAATATCTATTAAATCTTATAATTTAAATAGGTTAAACATGTTAAACGGGTTAAACGGGTCATATGTTAATTGGATTTTGAGTATGACCTGTTTATTAAATGGGTTATTAACAGGTCGGGTTTGGGTTGGACATTCTTGACACGATTATTAAACGGGTTGGATTCGGGTTAGGCATAAATGAGTAAAACAGAATTCATGACACGACACGAACCCAACACGACACGACCCATTGCCACCCCTATCTTAAACATGCACCAAGGGCATGGTATGGAGAAATTGACTCCTATCTGTTGAGTTGTGGATTCCAGAGAAGCTCAAGTGAAGCAACATTGTATTTAAGTGTGAATCAAGATGAGGGAACCTTGATTGTCTCCATTTATGTGGATGATATCATCTATACTGGTAATAGTGAGGCAATGATGAAGGATTTCAAAATGGAGATGATGAGGAGGTATGAAATGACAGATTTAGGACTGTTACATCGTTTCCTTGGAATGGGAATACTACAATCAAACTCTAGTATCTACATTCATAAAAGAAAATATGCTGAAACATTGCTAGAAAATTTTGTTTTGAAGAATTGGAATTCAGCAGGAACACCTCTTGCAACTAATGACAAGCTACAGAAGGAAGATGAGAGTGGAGCAGCTAATGAGAAGTTATACAAGCAGATTGTGGGGAGTCTGTTGTATCTCACTGTAACAAGACCTGACATTATGTATGCCTCAAGCCTCTTAGCTAGGTATATGCACAATCCTACCAAGAAACATCTTGGAACAGCAAGAAGGGTACTGATATATGTGCAGGGGTCACTGAACTATGGACTGGAATACAAGAAAGGAAAAACATCATTGTTTCTTGGGTTTTGTGACAGTGATTGAGGAGGATCAACTGATGATAGTAAGAGTACATCAGGTTATGCTTTTAGTTTTGGCAGTGGTGTGTTCTCTTGGGCATCAGTGAAGTAAACTAGCATTGCACTGTCTACAGGTGAAGCTGAGTATGTAAGTGCATGTGAGGCAACAACTCAGGTTGTGTGGTTAAGATTTGTGATGAAGGATTTTGGAGAAGAACAACTAGATCCTGCAAGTCTGATGTGTGATAACCAATCAGTCATTTCTATGGCTAAAAACCCTACTGTCCATCAGAAAACAAAGCATATCAACAGAAAAGTGCACTACATCAGGGAGGAAATTCAGAATGGGGACGTCACTCTACTCTACTGCAAATCTGAAGACCAGATTGCATACATCTTCACAAAATCTCTGTCTAAAGCTAGGTTCAACTATCTACGAGGGTTACTTAGAGTGGTTCCTGTGAACAGCTTAGGAGGGGCTATTTATGACTAAGCTATCCACATGGCACACACTTGCTAGTTGGACATCTAATTCTAGAAGGTGAAGTCAATTAAGTGTGAGTGGGTGAGCTGGAAAGTGCAGCTCTAACAAAATAGAGAGAGGTGAGGTTTTCTTAGTGAGCAAGTATTCTTGTAACTAACTAAGTATGTGGAAAACAATCATTGGATGCAGTGTGTGAGTGCATCTAATGTATGTGGAGAGTGTATACGAGTGAGGTGCATGTATGTATACTCCAAAAATCAACAAATCAATCAATTAATGAAAAACAGATGAGATTCAGAGAGAATTGAGAGAGCAGTTTACTGGAAACCGTGTGAGGGCATTTCAACAAACAGGTGGTGTGCACCAGCATTGTAGTGATTGCACTCACCATTCAATCATCATCATCTTCATCCGTTAACCAATTTAACAGCTATCTAATCAACCAAAGATCCTATTCTAGTCACGAGCTAATCTCGATTCAACATTGATCAGCTAGTGTGTGCAATTTTATGTTTAGTTAAGTGTAGACTCATACCTGGAATTGCTAGCTGATTGCAAGCATCTCTAAACTTCAAGATAAAACTCAATCTCCATACTAATTAAAGTAGAGAATGGCAAGACTATGTGGGAAAAAGCTGACTACATATTGTTAGATAATGATAAGAAAATGGTATGCCAATGTTATTGAAGTTGAAAGTGCCAGATGGATACTTGGGAAATTTATCGAGGTGTGTGAGTGCAGGAGAACGTAATATTTCAGGCATGAAGACTCGTGATTGTCATGTGTTTTTAGAGAGATTACTGCCATTGGTGGTAGACGAGTTATTGCCTAATGACGAATGTGAAGCTATAATTGAGGTCAATTACTTTTTCAAAGAATTGTGTGCTAAAGTATTGAGAGAAGAGGACTTGGGCAATCTTAAAAAAAAAAAATTATTTTAACTCGTTGCAAGTTGGAGAAAATATTCCCCCCTGCATTTTTCGATATCATGGTTCACCTGCCTATTCACTTAACTTGGGAAGCAAAAGTTGGTGGTCCAGTACAATTTAGGTAGATGTATCCTGTAGAAAGGTAATGCAAAGTTTCTATAGTACTAACATGTTTACAATTGTTTCATTCATTTTTATGAGTTCATCCATTCTAATATTTACTACAAATATAGGTATTTGCATAAGTTAAAGAGTTATGTCCGTAATAAGGCTTGCCCAGAAGGGTCTATGGCAGAAGCATATTTGGTGGATGAATGTATAATATTTTGTTCTCCTTACTTGCATCAAGTTGAAACCAGCTTTAACCAAACTGAAAGAAACTATGACAGGGGTCAACGACCATTAGATACTTCGTAGTTGTCCGCCTTTGCAACGTCTGGTAAAGTTTTTCGGGAAAGGTGAAATGAAGGAGTTGAGTTTTGAACTTCAAAAGGCGGCCGCACGTTACATCTTAACAAATTGTGATGACTCTGAGCCTTTTGTTCAGTAGGACATCCTCATCTCGATTCTCTACCTTATAGCGAGCTTGAATATAAATTTTATGTGACAATATTAATAATAATAATAATTCATGTGTGTAGGGAACATCAGAACATTTTATTCCATGCTAGTGCAAAATGTGGAAGAGTCTCATAAGCTTCAGTTTACGAGTTGGTTTCGTGAGAAGGTAACGATATTTGAAGCTGAAAACTATCATGTGTTATAATTGTATCATGAATATTTTGTTTTCTTTTATCAGGATTAATTTTTTTTTCTTTTCACCTATAGATTGAACAATTGTACAATGAAGGTCATGACAATAAGCAAATACTTTCTTTGGCTCGTGGTCCTGAAAGGCGAGCAACTTACTTTCCATGTTACAAAACAAGTGGGTTCAAATTTCATACATTGCGTCATGATGAAACTTTAAAGACACATAATTAATAGTGGAGTTATTGTTAAAGGGGAGAATTCATCTAATGAGGTGCAGAGATATGCTAACTGCACATCAAATGTACCTGATCCTGAAGTTTGGAATAAAATGTTTGATGCATGGTTGGATCCTACTTGGAAGGTAATAATTTTTTTATGGAACATGCTTACTTAATTCAAGTTTGATTAGCTGGTATATATTTGGTATGTTGACATATTTTTTTTTCGGTTGACTTGGTTGATTATTTGATGGACATTTTAATATTTTGATTTATAAGTGTATCGATTTCCTGTGTTGCTAACTATTCTTATTAATATTTAGTTCACATATAATAGGGATAAATCACAGATTGTGCATAGAACATGTTTAGTTCCAATGGCAAAGTACCGAAAAGAAGTGTTAAAATACAGTTATTAATATTTATTTATTCTGCCTTTTGTTTTTGTTGGATGTTCTTGTTTGGAAATCTAATATTTGTCATGTTTTATGAAATGTTGACAGCTTGATCGAACTGGAACCGAACCTAGTCTGATAGATTCTTTCAGAAAGTTTCATGTAAGTAAGGGTAAAAATGAAGGAGAAAATTGGAGAAGTGACAAGGCTAAAGAGCTATATGTATGTTGTTGTACTTTGCTGCCCAATATCATTCATTGGCGTCATTTTTGTCTAACTGTATACAAATGTATATATATTTACATGTCTCAATTCTCGTGGAGGAAAAAATGGAGAACAAAAAGACTGCTGTTGTTGAGTAAAACCTTGAAGTAAGTGATTGGGATATATATGGGCATGCGATTGTTCCTAGTCATGGTCGCATTCTTGGCTTAGGCGATGGACTCAAAACCAAAGACGTGTTTTCGTCATCTACCAAAAATTGTCATAAGCGCGTGTGCTTAGAGCGTGCTGAAAGCTATGAGGAATTGAAAGAAACACTAAAAGGCGTCAAAGATCAAGTGTGTGCTTTACAAGAGAAACTTCAACTCGTTTTGAACGGACAACATTCTAAAAACGCATCTTCCTCACGTACTTGTAGAACTAGGGAAGGCACTTCCTTCACACATCTTCCTTCGCTTTCCTCCAGAATCTAATACTATGAGGCACCCCTTGAAAATGCTTTTGAAAGCATTGTGTATAACCAATTATAAGTACAACTAGGGAAGGGAGGGTTCAACCTACTGAGTCAGTGAAGGATTTCTTCCCATCGGAAGGTCACTTGACCCTCATTTTCTCTACTTTGGTCCACCTCTAAACACAAGGCAAGACAAGCAAGACTCAAACAATAACTCTAAACAACGAAAATGGAAAATCTAGGAGGGTGGGGAAGAGGGGTGGTGGGTGGGTTGGAGGGTTATACTTTTTCAATTGAAATTTAAAGACAAGTAGTTTAAATGCAGAAAGTAACAATAAAAGAAAGATGACTAATTGATTTTAATAACTAAGGCAAGCTAAGGCTTACTATCTACCATAATGAATTCATGTTTTTAACCAGATTTTTTTGTCCTAATTACTATGAATTCTCTGGGTTATGTGCCCATGCAAAGGTCTAACTACGGCCAACTCCACATATATTATTCCCTTTTACTTAACATGTTCTGGGCTGGATGAGTAGCTTAGAATGTCTAGAAAATGAAGGATGAAGTACAAAGAGAATTTAGTGACACCACACTACCCCTAAAAAAGTGATGTACAATCTTAAGTTGTCATGAGTTTAGATTACAAATAGGTGTCGTTCAACTTAGCCGTGATGAAACAAATCACAATATGATATAGTGGTCGATCAAGCAAATACATCAATAATTATATGCAAACAAGACAGCTAATTTCATAGGAATAAATTAAGGTCATTAGGCTCAGTAATAAAACTAATTCAGCATTGATAGCGATTAAAATCAAAAGCCAAAATCTAATTATGAAACCAATATGGTTAGGGCTTCAAACAGCCCTAATTCTATAAATAACTACTCATGGATAATTGAATAAAAAAAAACTTAAAGTAAATCATAATGGAGAATAATAATCAATAAATGAAAAAAAGGTAAGAAAACAATGGAAAGCTTTGAAGGACATGCCAAGATGAACTCCAAGGGCCTCCACGCTTTGCTCTCCTTCAAACTAAAAACTCAAAGTGTTTAAAAGTTGAAAAACTGACATGTACAAAGGTATGCGGCTAGGGTGTCTAGTGGTCCCAACCCGTGAAACTATAGAGCCTCAAAACTAGGGGTGGACACAGTTCGTTATGGTACAAAAATTTGTCGATGCTAAAACCATACCGTTTCATTTTAATCGGTTTAGTATTCCGCATTTTGAAAGTAAAACCGAATCATACCATACCGATTAAAATCGGTATGGTTTCGGTATGATTTTAGTTTTGAGCCAAAATTTTATGGAGTTTTGAAATATTTTTTCAACCCAATCTTCAACCAATTTGCCTATCATATATATATATATATATATTGTTGAAGCAGAATTCGTTTGTACTCTCAAAAGTCTCCTAGATCCCTACAAACAGCAAACAGTAAGCTATCGTTCGTTCAAGATCGAGACCTCGGGGGTTGTTAGACTAAGAACGCTCCAATGCTTAAGTCAACTTTGAAAGAGAAATCTCAAGAGCTTAAGTAGCGTTGAATCGAATTAACTTGGAAATGAAATGAGTTTTGCTATTTATAGGAAAATTTTGGGAGTCTCGGAGCGTTCTGATTGGTAGGTTAAATTTGTAATTAATAAATAATATATTATATAATAATTATAATAATTGTTATTATGATAATAATGATAAAAATTTAATATTAATATTAATTTTCCATTATTAAGAATAACAAAAATTAACTCTCGGGGAGAATATTAATATTTTCGAGGCTTCTAACCCGATTAAATAACGTATTTAGTTGGTAAATAGATTATTTGATGTGCAGCTGTCTGCAAGCCATTCGTATTGTCTCCAGAAGCCATTTGGTCATTGGGGAATTTTGAGCCATCTGGTAGCTCCACAATTTTCGGGTGATTTTGGGTTCCACAAATGCCCCCATGTCGCTTAGGAATTCGGGGAATCCTAAGGGATGTATGAGCTTTGGTTTATTTTCGAGAAATTTCATTGGGCTTGGAGTTGTTGATCAAGTGAGAATTGATTTCGAATTGTGATATTCAAGCTGACAAAATTTGGGCTCGTAGCTTGAAAAAAAGGTAGGCCTTTTAGCCTGAAGGAGTTTTGGGCTTGTGGCTTGTATTTCTTTTTGGCCGATTTGAGATTAAACCCCATTTTTGAGCTAGGGTTTAATTTCTTTTTAAAAAGAAGGTTTGTGGTTTCATTTTTCAAAAATGGAAAAAGTTCCTTGACTTGGTAATTTTTGGAGGAACTACCCACCATCTTGCTAAAGTAGAGAGAGACTTCGTCAGGTAATTTTTCTTTCAATCTTCTCTGATTTTCTTTTCTCTTTTGTTTGCTTGTTTTTTCTTGTTTCAATGTTGCAAGAAAAAGAGGGATTGAAAAGGGGCTGTGCATTGAAAAGAGGGAGCAGAGAAAATGACAATAGGAAGAAAAAATTGAGCTTTGACTGGAGAGAAATGAAGTCAAACGTTGACGGCTGTAGTGCAACCTCTATCAGACATGTGTGCATCATGCGTGCTCTGATTGGAAGCTTGCTGTTAGCGGGCCCCGTTTTGGAGACTCAGGACTGGATGAAAAACGCAAGGTAGCCTACGATTGGGAACCTTGGTGGAGAACCAGGCGTGTTGTCGGCTTAAGGTGACTATGAAGAGAAGATGGACAAGAGGCAAAGGCTAATTGGACGGTTATGGCCAATGTCGTCGAAGACAGAGCTGCTTGGCCATGTAGGAGGAAGCATGGCAGCTTCAGATCGGCTGGGAAGTTTGGCTTGGGCCGTATGTCAGAGGTGCCAAAGGCGACTTTTGCGCATGTTATCGATGATTGGACGCTGCACTGAAGCTGTAGTCGACAGAGAGGGTGGACCATGGGCTCTGTGCGGCTCAATAGACAAGTAATGAGTGGCACATCGTGGTTAGAGCACGAAGTTGGAAGGCAAGGCCGTTGTCACTGGCCTGCGAGGTCTTGACACGCGGGCGCATTCGGTTGGGGGGTCTGCGTGGATGTTAGACGTACTGTCTCGCGATGGGACGCGCGCGCCTTATGCGCTGTGTGGTTGGACAAGCTGCTGGCGTGGCGAAGTGCTTGGTCAAGCAGCTGCTGGGTAGCTTTTATCGGCCATCGCAACCAGACTTGACATGTGGGCCCTTTTGTTGGGCTGTGTAATTGATATGCCAGTGCTGACGATGTTTTTCAACGAGCCAATGACAGCTTGACGTGTGCACCCTTTTTGATTGGAAGCTAGCATCTGGTCCCAGTTCATTATTCGCATGAGCTTTTATTTTTTATTGTTTTTTTTTTCATTTTAATATATGCTTTAAATAGATTACTTATTGATATTTATATATGTATATTTAGTAAACGTTTGACGTTTTTTTCGCAAGTATATTTATATGTGTATTTAATGTATACATAAATATATTAATGTCTTAAAATGTGTATTTAATATATTAACGTTATTGATGTGTGTTTGATAATAACATATGTACTTCGAATAACCATATGTGTATATATTCAAGAGTATATATACTTGCCATTTATTTATTTTTGAAACTAATAAATTTGTTCATGTATTGTAGGTGAATGCTTTTGCTCATTCCGGGAGTTCAGGACATTCGTTGGCTATGATTCGAGAGGCAAGCACTTTATTTATTCAAGGCGTTCATTTCAAGATGCATCAAGGTGGAATTTTGGAGAGACCTAGTTGGATCGCATTGTGGGAGCAACATGGCTCGCATAGTTAGATTTCATTTTGTGGAAAAGATACAGACTTTGACGGACCCGAAGAATTCAAGTCCTAGAAGGTCCGTAATAAACATGCTTTTCCAGAAGGGGTGCTTGCAGAACTTTGCAACGGATGTTCCTCCATGAAGGCTCCCAAAAATGGCAGGGGGAGGATTCAAAATCCAGTCGATGAACCAAATTCCATCCTTTGATTTTCAGTTGGAGATTCAAATTCCCTTTTTCGAAGTTTTTCTACAGGGTCCTTAGAAAGATGGGTTGCTCTCCTGCTCAGCTGGACGTGGACTCATATACACACATTATTTGTTTTGAGAAGGTGAACGAGTTCTTTAGACTGGAGCTTTTAGGCGAGGAATTTAGGCATTGCTACTTCATAGCGCATGATGAACTCTCCCGTGGAAGTCTTACGCAAGTTATTCCCAAAGTGGAATTTTCTGTTAATACTGTATTCAATGACGTGGCATATAGGCAGAGTTGTTTTGAGGTGGGAGGCACATGGGACCAAAAATATAGAGGAAATGTGAGGATTGCATCTCGTTTCCACACTCGCGATGAATTGTATTTTGATTTTGAGACTCATCTTGACCTTTGAAAGATCGATAGAGCTCTGAAAATTCCTCCTGAGTTTCGTGAGATGAGTTGGCTACTTTGCCTATCCAGAGAATCTGATGGAGGAAGACCCCCTGCTAGCTTAGTCAAGTAGAGGTTAAGTGCTCCGCTACATCTGAAAAGAGTTGTCATTCAGAAGAGGATCCATAAAGAGGGACTTGCCGCACCTCCGGGAAGAAATCAGGTCTCAAAATGCCTTTCCAAGTTGCCTCGGATTCCACACCCTATCACACTAGTCTAGTGGGATCATCCAGCAAGTGCATAGTCTCAGATGGTCCTCTAGAGCAAGTAGCTGAACCTTCCAAAAAGCAAAAGGTCGCCTCCTCTTCCCCTAAGGTGATTGAGGCATTGAGGGACGAGGGCTCGGAACGTCTAGTGGAAGGGACACAACTTGCAAAGAGGACCATGGATACATAAGTTGATCATACGACTGCGGAAATTGCCAGGGTAATGCCATATGATGCCTATGACAAAGTCGTCAGAGACTTCAGGATTACAAAAGATGTGGCCCACAAGATGGTTGACACACTTCATGGGAAAGCTGGCATGGAAAATGAGAATAAGTGAAAGAAATCAGAGTGTATCTACGTTCAAAAGGGTCGCGACCATTCCAGACGAAACAATAATGCCTTGGTGGGGAGAGTTCGTTCATTGGAGAACAAGGTGCGTCAACTGGAGACAAGTCACGCAGAAAAGTTGTTGGTTGAGAGTGAGTGCGACACTGCTATTAATGAGTCTGTTATATTGCACGGGCGTTTGCATGGTTCTGAAGAGAAATTCAAACTGTTGGAGGTTGAAATCCAAAATTTGAGAGTCAATTGCTTGTTGCCATCACATGCACCACAACTTTGTGTTTTAAGGAAAATGAAGCGCAAAAGTTGGGTATGGAGAGCTGAAGTGGGATCACCACCAAAGAGCTGAAGCTTGAACTAGAGATGGAGTGTGAGCCTGAACCGGAGCCTGGGCTAGAGGCTAAGATAGGCGACGTTCCTGAAACTGACGAGTCATTATTTGACAATGTTCCCCTACTTTCAGCAGAAGAGTGGACAGAGTTTCAAAAAAAGATGGGCTGTGAAGACTTGCATCCTTAGTTGATATATTTTTTATGCTAATGCTTGTATTTGTATTCTTGTAGTCAATAATTGGTTTGAGCAATCGATATGTGATTTACCAACCATCCTTCAAATGAATAAATGAAATCACCACTTATGAAGAATTTTGAGTTTCTAGTTTCCAATGTCCTTGTCAAACTTTATTAACTGTTTGATCTTAACCAAACTATTTCATTCATCAGATGCCCCTGTTGTAGCCATGCGTTCAACACTGGGTTTTAGCTAACTTGGTTAGCATTTGTTTTTGTGTTGCCTTCAAGGAAGGGCTTTTTCTTCTTAAAAGAAGGCTTGAAGTGCTTCCAGGTGAAAGACTTGGTGTGCTTCCAAGAGGATGACTTGAAATACTTCCAAGAGGAAGGCTTGAAGTGCTTCTAAGAGGAAGTCTAAGAGTATTTCTAAGAAGAAAACTTCGATGCTTCGCAAGGAGAAGGCTGAGATGCTTCACATGGCAAAATCTTGGGTGCTTTACAAGGCACAGGCTTGGTCACCTTGCACGACGAAGACTTAGATGCTTCGCATGGCGAAGGCTTGAGTTCTTCACATGGCTAAGACTTAGATGCTTTGCATGGTGAAGACTTGGGTGCTTCGCATGGCGAAGACTTAGATGCTTCGCATGGCGAAGACTTAGATGCTTTGCATGGCGAAGACTTGGATGCTTCGTCGAAGTGAAGGTTTGGATGCTTCACATGGTGAAGGCTTGGATGCTTCGATTGACGAAGTCTTAGGTGCTTCGCAAGGCTAAGGCTTCGATGCTTCACATGGCGAAGGCGTTGATTCTAGAAGGAATGTTTAGTTGCTCACCAAAGGAAGACTTGAATGCTTTCAAGTGAAAGGTTTGAAGTGCTGCCTAATGGGATGCTTCAGTGCTTCCTAGATGAAGGTTCATGATGCTTCCCAGAGGAAGGCTTGGATTTTTTTTAGCACGTCTTGGAAGAAGTTTTCAGAAATTGAATATGATGTACAAATATGTTTGTATGAATTCAGAACAAATTGTCAATCTTATTGATAATTCAAATGCAAAGTACTTGAATTTAGAAGACAACATAGAAAGTATAATTGAAAGTTTCATAGACTTCTATGTCTCTTGAATTTTTCCATGCAGCTTGTGACAAGTGGTGACAGGATCAATTCCATTGACATGCAGCTAGTTGATACGAATCACCTTTGGCGAGGGCTCCTTAGGTTCTTTGTTTTCCATATGATCTGCAGTCTTCCTTTTGATATAGTCTGTGCAATGTCATCCTTTCACGAGATTCTGGAGATATCTTTCGAAAGATATGCATGTGTTGATATTGTGCCCATAACATTCATGATAGGCGCACTATTTGGTTTTATCAGTTTTCTCCTGATCGCCTTTGATGGGTCCTGGTTTTTTGAACCAAGTCTTGTCATTGATCTTATTATGAATCTAGTGGATTGGTATTGAGAATTACATATTAAGGTTCTCGATGGTTGAGGCATTGAGAGTTTGGCCCGCCTTGTGTTTGTTGAACCCCCCATGTAAAAAATTTCCACTAACATCCTCTTTGTATGGTGATGACGGTTTGGAGGCTTTCTCGCTTGTCCCGACATGATCTGGCATATGTGCAGCATTCTTTTCATCCTCCCAGCATGCTTTTCACTCTGCTAAAGAGATCATCTTGGGGAGGCTATATGCATTGCCCATGACAATGTCTCCATAGAGCTGGTTGTCTTGGGGAAGCTCCTATTTGAACGTCATTGCAGCAACAAGGTCACTACAACCAATCATTCGAGAATTTTCCTCGCAGTATCTCTGAATGTATTGGCAGAGGGTATCTTTTGCTCGCTTCCGGATGGTGAAGAGATGGTTATCCTTTACTTCAACTGTCCGAAGTTACGATTACTCCTTCACTAACGCCAGAGCCAACTCTTCAAAAGATGTGATCGACCTCTAGGGGAGATGATTGAACTACGTCATAACTTGGCCTTGAAGAGAGGCTTGAAACACTTTGCACATGAGTGCGTCATTGTGTCTATGGGGAACCATGACTCCCGGTAATAATCTATATGCTTTATCGGGTCAGAAGTCCTTTGAACTGATTGAAGTTCGACGTCGCGAATCTTTGAGGGAATGTCTCCTTCTTAATATCTCTCACAAAGGGTAAGGATGACTGAATTTGGTACCGTAGATCATCTTGTAGATCGCCATCACATTGGACATGGAGGTGTCGATCTAACATCCTTTGTACATCATCAACTTGCAGCGCGCGTCGCTGGGGTGGGGAGTCATTACGAGCTAACTACTGGGCACCTCATCGAGTCTCAACCTTTTACCTCTGAGATCGTGCTGGTGAGTAGCCTCGTCCTACCGCTCATTGCGATGGGCAGACCGTCTTGGGGTTTTCTGGGAAGCTACATGGTGTCCCTTGCTCCCATGTGAGTGCTCTGTTCCAGATAATGCCCCCACCTCCTTTCCAAGCTGCTCATGCACTGAATGGTCATGGGCGTTGTGGGCTTTTTGCTCTGCGAGTGTGACTTTCTTCTCCAAAGTCACTTAACGAGATGTCACAAGACATAGTTCAGCATCAGATTATCTCCTTTCCTGGGCGCCTTGGCATGCCCTCCTGCCTTCTATGTGAGGTAGAGTGTCTCATAGGTTATTGAGTTGTTCGTTCTGCCAGGAGCTGTTGCAAAAGCTCCGACTACATTTGGACTTGGTTGCTCAACCATTCGACCTACTAAGACAAGTTATCCTGAGGAGGTTGATGCCGAGGTGTATGCGACTAGCGTGTATCTTGCCGAGACCTTCGCCTTAGGAGTTGCTGGTCTTCATCAAGTCCAGTTTGATGAGAACCATCAACTCACTGTTAACCAAAACATATCAAGCAAAGTAAAACAAATAAAAACAAGATCTCCTTCTAATTCCATCTAAATAACTATCAAGTTCCTTTCCCCTTTCAATAGTAGTGAAGAACTTGAATCGCTCTGGAATATTTTTCAATTGTGGAAACCTATATATCTTGAGATTCTTCAAGTTTTTCATTGCACTTTCTGCCACTCCAAATGAAGAACTTCCAATTGCAACATGTGCAGTTGAGGAAACCCTCCTGAGGAGTAAACCAATCTCGTCTCATTGTTGAAACATCCTCCCAAAATCAACATCTTTAGGTTGGGCAACTTCGCTACTTTATCAATTAAATCTTGTCCAATATTATTGGAACAAAACAAACTCAGCTTGACAAGGTTTGGTGGGAATTCTTGTGCTTATGGTATGATAGAGTCTGTCCCTAATTCTATGTAAGTGGGATCGGACCTACTCCCGTTTGAAAATTCTTGTCAGACAAGAGATTTTGTAAAATTTTACTCGATTCAATTCTTAATTAAAACAATCCAAAAATAGTTCCTCCCTTGCGGGGTACCGCCCACTTCCATCCCACTAACTCCACCAAGGAGTAGAAAATTACTTATTTAGCCCTGATCGAAGTATTAATACTCTAATACTACTTTTATCTATTTTTTCACTTGTTCACTTGCAATAGAAATTGTATATTTGACAATTCACATTTCAAATCATAATTGCTAACTAATAAAGATAATATTCACGTCATGAATAATAATTGCCTATCATAATCAAAGTTTCCATTAATCAATTGATCACCATAACCATATCTATCGTAATCAACACTATAGGTCCATAACACAAATACAATTTAGGGAAAATTAAAGAAATAAATAAAGAATAATTAATTTTAAAAAAACACCATAGATATTCGGATCTATGCCCAAATAATGTCCAAAAATTCCAGAAATTATATAATTAAACTCCGAAAATTATTAGAAAACTATTTCATGTTGATCGGACAGCCTCAAACAGTTGCACGCGCCCCCACGCACTACCCCTTGCGGCTACGCATGCCTTGCGGCTACGCATGGAAGCCACACACTAAGTTGATGTAGCATCATCGTCCTCACCCGATAGCCCTGGTTTTCGGGTCGTCCGACTTGACGGTCTGACCCGATATTTTCTCCGTCATTTTACTTCCATTTTCAATTATCCAAACATCAATCTTCATCGTCTTAATCTAAGGCAGAGATCTATCAGTTTTAAAGTAAGAAATACTTATAGGAACGTGGCACCTGACCTACACCTCTTTACGACTATGGCTTCCCAGTCGTGTTTCTAATGTTTCAAGCGTCCACGTTCTCCCTTTACCATCTTATATCAATCACAGGACCTCCACACAGTCATTATCACTACTATATTCGAGTATCCTCGTCTGGAGCCAAAAACTCGAAATGGATACCCCACGGGTTCCTCTAAGTTCTGTCTCTTCTTCCCAGGTTTCAACTTTCCTTTCTCTCAGATTTCTCTTCTTTTCACTCTCCAATTTTCTTTTCTTTATCTGTTCTTCTCTTCTCTCTTTGTTTGGTTCCATCTTCCTCGAGTTCAAATTTTTCCTCACTTTCAGCCATCCATGGCCGAACCACTCCCCACCCACACACAACACAGCACAATATATATATATATACAAGAATGTCGGTAGGGAGTTTGGGAGGGAAAACTGGAGAGATTTATGGAACCTTCTAGTCTTTAATCACATGAATCACATGCCTAAAGTGTGAATTTACCAAATTTCCCTTAGTTCTAAAATTACCATAATACCCTTGAACTTTCTAGACTCATAAACGTCTCATCTGACCTCCGATTTTAGAGTGCTACCTATCTATAGTCTAAGAAATCGAGACCTTCCCACTATCAGAATTGCCGAAGGATGTCCAGGTTAAAAAGTTAACATGTTTACTTTTTAAGGGCAAAATGGTCATTTATAATCTTTTGGAAGTTCGGGGCGTTTACAAGGTAGCTTGCTTATTTTCCCATACAAAGTAAGCTGGCAGTGATGCTTAAAATAAGAACTTATAGAATTGTCCAAATAGCCAATAGAAAATCGTTTTAATTATTTAAAAAAAAATTGAAATTCTAATTCAGATCGATATCGGTACGAGATAATTTTTCAAAACATCGATATTGAAACCATACTGAATTAAATCGGTACCATTTTGGACCGTACCAATCTTATATCGGTTTTACTATGGTATTTTTTTCGTTGTGGTTTGATTTGAAACGGTATGATATTTTTCGGTTTCATATGCCCAACCCTACTCAAAACCTCTACAGAGTATGAGATAATTTAAGGATAAAATCTTAATAAAAAACTAACTTACAAACTCCTATCCTAATTAGTTATGAAAACGAACTCAAAAAGGCAATCCTTGTTAGACTTGGAGTAGGCTTTTGCGCCAAGACTTTGTGATAAACTCTCTAATCTTCCTTGCACTCCAAGGCATCTTGTGGAGTCTCCTGGATATTGCTTGAATGTCATGAACATGGCTGGGCCAACCCTAGACACCAACGTATCATGTATAGGTCATGGGCATATTTGGTTGGGCGAAGCCATCTATTGTACTTCATATGATGAATCTTGCATCGTTCTAGTTTTTTCCAGCTCAAAGGTGTGTAAAAAAAGTGATGGCCCAATTTGGTTCAAATCAGAGCTTCTGTGACATCCTTTAGAGTGAAGAAAGAGACGAACGTGTCATTGGCATTTCCAAACAAACCTTCAGGCTTCCTTAGCTTTCTAATAATATAAGATCCAAATCTACTTGCTATCTTGCTTTGTTCCATCGAAATCTAGGCCTTGAAATAATTTGGCTTTCCAGGACCTGAATTAGGGCGCAACAGGTTTAGGGTGCAATTCAGAGCTCGACTGAGGTTCTTCAGGAACTCCATTTAGGGCACAAGACCTGAATTCGGTGCACAATTTTAGGGCGCAGAATTAGGGTGCATGCCTGATAGGAATATGCATCTGATCTCCTTAGTTTAGGGCCTACAACATAGGAACTTGGGATACACCGCAGCCTCAATAAGACCTTTTAAACTAAGATTAGGGCTTGGCCTTGGCATGTCTTGCCATAAGCCAGGATCTAATTTTGGGATCTTTTTGAGATCTGATATTCACCTTGGGACATCTTATCATTACAACTCCGTTTTGAATCATTCGTTTTGCATTATTCTCATAATCACTCATCTTTCTAAGACTGCACAAGTCTCAGCAGGTTGGTCATTTCTACTACGGTTGGCATAAAATCATTGAAGATACATGCAAGAGAAGTACTAGGTGACATCGAAATGATGCAAAATTAATGACTGAAAAATACCTCCAAATTTGTCTTTTTCTAGTCCCTAAATAAAAAAAAAGGAAAAAAACTAAATAAAATGAAAAGACTCAATCTTAGTTAAGATAAAACATTTAAACCCCTAAGTCTTCCTATTAGAGATGTTTAGTCTCCTGAGAGTTATGGCAGCACGATACCCACAACCATTTTACTTAGATACTTACGATGCTAGAGACAATACTTTTAACAAAATCATAAGAGTCAAAGTAAGTAGACATACTTTGCAGAACTAAAAAGGATGTCGTAAACGAGTGGTGAGTGTCATGCTTTAAGTGTAAGTGACATCATTTCAAGAGATCATGCTAAAAAAAATTCATCTAAGTGCTCTAGGAAGATTACCTCGACTCTAATCCTTACTTGGCAACTCTCAATTCACAGAAGAACCCTAGCTTACACTTTAGAAGGTTAAGCACACCTAACCTACAACATTTCTTATGACAAACCATACATCAAATCAAGAGCATCTAAATTATGTTAGTTCTTTAAAATCCAATGCTTATAGATGCAATGAGATTAGCAATTAAGAATGAAGCGATGAGTGTTTAAGAGTAATAACAAGCACATCCCTCAGAAAGAATGACAATAAAGCTCAAAGATCTCACATGATAGTCTTCGCTAATTTACTAGGGTTCACTGAAATTCAGTTGTTTAGCTCACATATTCTCTTAAAACGTGGCATTTTTCTTCGCTAATTTACCAGGGTTCACTGAAATTTAGTTGTTTAGCTCACATAATCTCTTAAAACATGGCATTTGAAGTGTAGATTATAAACTACTTGACTATAGCATGGACTCTTAGAAAAACAAAAATAGTTAACTTAACATGTACAGTCCTATTAATAAGCAAAGAGCACAAACTTAAGAGAAACAATTAATATTTTTTAATTAATTTTTTTTTTCGAAATTTTTTATTTTGAAATTAAACAAATTTTTTTTCTTCAAAAATTCGCATTCCAAATGTTTTTCAATTTTTAAATGAATGTTCACATCTCCAAACCTAAACTGCATATTATCTTCAATGTGATAAAAAAAAAGATTAAATGAAAATAGCAACGTAAGACATGACATAAAAAAATACGAAAAACAAAAAGGAAAGAAAAAATCGGACCGGGTTAGATTGCCTGCCAATAAGTATGAACCCAAAAACAAATATAACAAACTAAGTTAATAAAAAAATCTAAGACAAATGGACACCATCTGGGGGACAAGTAATTTTAAAGACAAGTAATTTTAAATGCATAAAATAACAATGCAAGAATGATGATTTATTGATTTTAAAAACTAAGACAAATTAAGGCTTACTATCCACCATAGTCCATTCAAGTTATTCATAACTAGACTTTCTTAACATTTTTATGAATTCTCTTAAATAGGTGCCCATCTAATGGTTCAACTAAGACCGACTCCACGTATACGTACTATTCCCTCCTACTTGGCATGTTCTAGGCTGGATGAGTAACCTAGAACGTCTCTCACTTACTAGTTATGATAATGCATGAAGTATAGAGAAAACATAATGATACCATACTACCCCGAGAAAAGTGATGTTTGATCATAGGTTGTCATGAGTTTAGATTATAAATAGGTGTCCCTCTACCTTCTTGTGATGAAACAGATCACAAGATGATATGGTAGTCTGTTAAACAAGTTAGCTGATATTATAGGCATAAATTTTCAGGTCATTAAGCACAATAATCAAACTCATTCAGCATTCATAGCAATTACTATCAAGAGCCAAAATTCAATTATCAAAATAACAAGGCTTGGGCTTCACGCAGTCATAATTCTATAAAGAATTACTTACACATGATTGAATAACAAAACATAATGTAAATCATAATTGAGAATAATAATGAATAAATGAAAGAAGGTAAGAAAACAATGGAAGGCTTTGAAGGACACACCTAGATGATCTCGAAGGGCCTCCATGCTCTGCTCTCCTTCAAACTAAAAACTCAAAATGCTTGAAAGCTTAAAAACTGAAAAGCACAAAGGTATGCGGCTAGGGTGTCTAGTGGTCGTAACTCGTGAGGCTTTGATCCTTTAAATAGGGTCTTAAAACCTCTACAGAGTAGGAGATAATCTAGGACAAAATCCTAGCAAAAAGCTGACTTAAAAACTCTTGTCCTAGTCAGCCATGAAAACAGACTCAAAAAGGCAAATCCTTGTTCGACTTGGAATAGGCTTTTGCGGCATGACTTTGTATTACGCTCTCTTATCTTCCTTGCACTCCAAGGTAGCTTGTGGAGTCTCCTAGAGATTGCTTGAACATCAAGAACTAGGATGGGCCACCCCTAGACACCAATGACATGGCATGACATCACCTTGACACATTTGGGCCCCAAAATAGAGCATAACGTGTCATGGATCTGGACATATTCAGGTAGTTCAAGCCACTTATTTCACTTCCATATGATGTATCTAGCATGGTTCTGGGTGTTTTCCTACTCAAAGGCTCGTAGAAAAGTCGATGGCCCAATTTGGTTCAAGCTAGGGCTCTTGAGACATCTTTTAGGGTGTAAAAGGACATGAACATGTCATTGACATTTTCAGGAGTGCTTTCAAGCTTCGTTAGCTTGCTAACATCATCTAAGATCCAAATTTGGTTGGTTTCTTACTTTTTTCCATTGAAACATAGGCCTTGGGCCTTCCCATACCTAAATTAGGGCGCATCAGGTTTGGGGCGCAATTCAGGGCGTAGGGCCATGATAGGGATATGTCTCTGATGGCCTTAATTTACGGCATACATCATAGGAACTTGGGATACGCCAGGGCCTCGATAGGTCCTCCCTAAAACTCAGATTTAATTTGGGACATATCGTCAATACAACTCCGATTTCAGTCATTCTTTTTTAGTTTCTTAAAATTCACCTATCTTTCCAAAATTATACAAGTCTCACCATATTGGTTATTTTCTACGTGGTTGGCACAAAATCATTCAAAAAGACATGTAAGACAACTAGACAAGTACTAAGTGATATCAAAATTATGCATAATTAATGACTAAACAATCACCTTATTGGAGACCTCGTTTTGGATTAATGAGCTCAATTACCGTCCTATCCACTTTGACACAATATTGAACCGTTTTCACACAATCCATCACTAGATTGCTCCACCTATCACTGTACCCAATCCAACACATCATCTGTTCCAAAGAGTGTCATTTGACTCGGCCATAATCCTTAGACATATATAGCTTCACGATCATTTTATTTAGCCCACTAGTATCTCTCTTCTTTATGTCATAGATACTCTCAAACGCACCGACAACATTATCTGTAATTAGTCGAGTTGGGACAAATGCACTCTAAAACTTAGAAATTAATGTTGTCATTATTGAATTCAATATGTTCACCATTGATTAAGAGATACTCTTATAGAGGACTGAAGATAAAATAATTGGTCTGAATTCAGTCACATACGTCGGGTGTGGAACTTTACGAATTAGAGTAATAAAGGTATGGTTAATCTCTCGCACACTAGCTCCATCATTTAAAACCTAAAAACAGTAGATAGGCATTGGAAATAATGAAGAATTAAAGGTCTACATTGAAGATTTCAACCTTTGTCCTATTTGCATTTCAAAAGGATTGGTAAAACAAAGCTGGCATGCACTCCAATCCAGGGGCTTTTGTAGGGTACATTTAAAATAAGGCCGTTCCAATTTGAGAAAGAATACACATTTTTAGTTCTTTATTTGATTTGGTATTCTTTTTTAAAAAAAATTAGTTAACAGCAGTTACTTGAGTGTCAAATCGTTAGACATGTGGGAGATTTTTAACAATGGGACATAGAGTGAGACACCAAAAATGGGACAGCGGATTTACTCCCAACCCAACCACTCACCATGCTGGATTTCATTAAATTCAAATCAGAATCGATTTATTTCCTAAAAAAGAAAATATCAAAATCTATGTATTAAAATGCTCGCTTACATAATAGATTTTCTCACGAAAGTTACATGACCTAATAGCTGATCAAACTTTATTTCACGAGGAGCCTAGCATAGGGATGGAAAAGGTGTAACATGTGTTTTACATTTCAAATGCTGCACTATATGGTGATGTTGGTATACAAAGGTCAATTATTCACACTACACCAATAGCAATATATAACGTTATGTATTTTACTAATTTTTTTTTCTTTTTAGAAAGGACCAATGAAGATCAGGTCATTCACAGATGGCAGTAGAGTTGGAATAAATAACAAAAAGAGGGACTAACAAGTAACAAACACTCTAATTCGTATGCAGTCTTTCATTCTGCTACTTTGATCTAGCTAGCTAGTACAAATAATCAAACCTTTGAACCTCGGACTCATCAGCATAAACTAATTAATGACTCCCTCCAGGCCTCCACCTTCTCTATTTCTATGCCATCTTAAAAGAAGATGTGATTGTTGTCATCTCGAGAGTTATAAATTGGGCATTCGTGTAGGATGGGAACCGAAGATTCGAATTCTATCATACAAATCATTCACAAATGTGTAAAGCAAATAAAGAAAAATTATATTGTAAAAATAATAAACAGACGACTAATATCAACTCGATAGGGTTATAAATATGCACGTACGTACGCAGCTAATAAGCTGATTCAACACGGCTTTTTTTTTTTTAATCAGAAACATGGAAATTCATTTAAAAACAAATCTGGAAAACAGTACAAAAAGGAAAAAGGAAAAAGCACAAGAAAACAAATTATGAAGGGATTCGGAGTAAAGACGCATGACATACCATAAAACGTCCACTACTAGGCCAAAAAAAAAACTTAGCACGGGGGGCAAGAGAGCCCATCATTGTTTGAAACAAACACTAAGAAAGATGGAGGACGGTTAATTCAGACTTTCTTGCACATTCTTCGTCGTGCTTGAGTAGTTAAGGTATCAACTACCTTGTTAGAACTCTGAGGGATCCAATAAAAACGGATTCGCTCAAAATAGGGACGATGAGCTCGGAGCTGAGAGAGAATGGGGAAAATTTCCCCGTTACCACGAGAAATGCTTCCAGAAGTGCACTTTATCAGAGCCAAGGAGTCTGATTCCACAATCACATCACGGTAGCCCTGGGACCGAGCAAATTCCACCCCGGTAAGGGCAACCCATGCTTCAGCAATTAGAACATTCTTTGTCCTTCTAGCATCACAAATAGCACCACAGAATGCTCCCTCCGAGTTTCGGATGATGGCCCCAACACCGGCAGGAACCTCCGAGTTTAACCAGGAGGCGTCACAATTGACCTTCACGACTGAGGCCAATGGAGGGCACCAAGAACCATCGGTAACCTGAGAATTGTGATTAGGGCTGGAGGGCACCCAAATGGAACAAGGGAGCTCCAGAATTCAGAGACGTACCTGGATATGGTCTGAATGATGAGAGAAGGATTGAACGGGCGTCCCTCAAAGAGTAGTTTGCAACGGTGTTTCTAGATTTCCCAGCAGGTGAAGGCAACAATAGGCGCGGTCCAACCATGATTCCCACCCATACCCACAAAGGGAGACAAGACAGTGTTGAGCCAAGCCGCAAAGGACATCACTTGGGATATATCAATACGGTAGTTCAGGAGACCCCCAAACCAAATGCAAGTCACACCGGGGCACAGTAGTAAAAGGTGCTCAATGGTTTCAGGATACTCCTCACAAATAGGGCACACCTGATAGTGACTCAAGTGACGACAAAAGAGGTTTTCTCGGGTGGGGAGGCACCCCCGAAGAGTCTTCCACATGAAATTGATGACTCGCGAATGTGCTTTCAACTTCCAAATAAACTTCCATAGGCCCAATGGGAACATAGCCGAAAAAGAGGATCTGAAAAGAGGAAGTGAGCTATTGGTCCGAAGCCAGAAATAACCAGACTTCACGCTATACTCACCCATCTTGCAGTGTGGCCAAATAAGTCGGTCCTTGTCCTCCGAGTTCCCAAGGGGGATAGATCGAATGGTATCGAAATCAGCTGTAGATATCAAAGGCTCAATGTCCGCAAGGTTCCAAGATTGGGAGTTTGAGTCAATCAGTGAGGAGATATGCTGGGATAAAAAATCGATCTCAATAGGAACAGGGGTAAGAAAGCCATTCGTGGTTCCCGGAAACCACTGATCAGTCCAAATTTTTATGTCTTCCCCATTCAGAACTTGCCAACGGGCTCCCTCAAGAATAATACGTCGGCCCTCCAAAATACTAGTCCATGCCCAGGAGGCACGACATCTCTTTCTTACCTCCCAAAAGTTTCCATTTAGAAAATACTTTCTCTTAAGCATCTGAGCCCAAAAAGAGTCTGGTTTGCGAATAAGTCTCCAACATTGTTTTGCCAGAAGGGCAAGGTTGAAATCCTCGAGATTCCTGAAGCCCATTCCCCCATCCGTCTTTGGAAGGCCCAACTCAACCCAGCTAATCCAATGAATCTTATTACCACTCTCAGACTGTCCCCACCAAAAATTTGCTAAATAAGAATTGATAGCTTGGCAAACATTCTTAGGGAACTTGAAAACTGTCATGGGATATGTAGGGATAACCTGGGCCACAAACTTGATAAGCACCTCCTTGCCAGCCTGAGAGAGGAACTTCTTCTTCCAACTATGAATTTTCTTGCCAATCCTTTCCCGAACAAAATGTAAGGCCTCATTTTTCGATTTTCCCCACAGTGATGGAAGCCCAAGATCCTTATTGGGGTACTCAATGATTTTCATAGTCAAGATTGTATTTAGTTTAGTGTGCAAGGAAAAATGGGTGTTGGGGCTAAAGAAAATGTTGGACTTGTTATAGTTTACAAGCTGGCCAGAAGCAAGACAATAAACCTGCAAAAGTTTATCAACAACCAAGCAATTGTTTTGAGTAGCTTTCAAGAAAAGTAAGGCATCATCAACAAATAAGAGGTGCGAAAGAGTAGGCCCCTCTGGACTAAATTTGATGCCCTCCAGAATACCAACAGACACAGCATGGTTGAACATATGAGATAAAACATCGCAGATAATGATGAAACGATAAGGGGGACAGAGGATCTCCTTGTCTGATTCCACGGGTAGGGAAAAACTTCCTACCAGGATGCCCATTAACCAGAACCAAGAAACTAACAGAGGAAACACACCGCATCACCAGTTTCACCCAGATGCCACTAAAGCCCATTTTAAGCATGACTGCACGGAGAAAGTCCCATTCTATACGATCATAGGCCTTGTTCATGTCCAACTTGATTCCCATTTCATAAATTTTGGTCGATTTCCGAAGCTTGAGGGCATGGAAATCTTCATGGGCCACCACAATGTTATCTTGAATTTGCCGTCCCGAAATGAAAGAACTTTGTTGCGGAGAGATAATGGTTGGGAGGATAATCTTCAGACGATTGGCCATCACCTTTGCAATAATTTTATACGAATAGTTACAAAGAGCAATAAGACGAAATTGAGCGACTGACTCTGGGTTCAGGACCTTTGGAATAAGAGCAATGTGGGATGAATTGAGGGCTTCCAAAGAAAACTCACCTGCAAAAACCTTGTTGACAATAACTAGAAAATCATCATGAATAGAGGTCCAATAAGTTTGATAAAAAAATACCATAAAACCCGTCGGGGCTAGGAGCCTTGAGCGCCCTCATTTGAAAAGTGGCATCCTGAATTTCCTCCATGCAGACAGCCCGGTTAAAATCAAGGTTGGGGTGCTCCTCAATAGACGGGGTTGATGAAATTGAGAATATCTCCCCCGTCGCAGTCCCCACTGGATGTAAAGATCTCCTTAAAATACTTGTGCACTGTATACCGGATTGAAGCATCAGTGGTGGCCCAAGAGGTCTCATCAGTCTTGATACGAGAAAGGAGGTTTTGTCGACGCCGCTGAATGGTGGAGAGGTGGAAGAAAGTCGAATTACGATCCCCAGTCTTTAGCCACTTAATGCGAGAACGTTGTTGCCAAAATTTCTCTTTCACGACCCAGACCAGGGTGATATCTTCCTTCAGGGTATTAATAGCATCAGAATTCACTGCCCAGTTGCATTGAAGGTGGTCTAGTCGGTTGATCATCAAATCCAACTTCTTCTTATTATTTGGGTACTTATCATTGCTCCACTCAATTAACCTCCGACGACAGGTTGCATGTTTTCGGTCCCAAGAGCCAACGAAAGAGTTAACCGAGTTTTTCCAGCAGGGATCAATAATATCTCTACATTTCGGGTCATCGGTCCAAAAGGATTCAAAGCGAAAAAGCCGTTCGCTTTTCTGGAAAATGGGACTTTGGTCAATAAATATAGGACAGTGATCAGAACCCAACATCGGGAGGGTGGTGGCAATCGAGCAAGGCCACTTAAGCTGCCAATGATCATTAATAAGTCCACGGTCTAATCTTTCTTGCACCACAAGCCCCTTCCCACGAACCCATTTCTAAGTGAAAGCCTGCCCCTTGAAATCCAAATCAGTGAGGTGATGCATGTTCATAAAATCCAATAAGTATCTCTTCCTGCTTATGGAGTCTAGACGACCCCCACATTTTTCATGAGCCCACAAATAGTCATTGAAGTCCCCAATACATAACCACAAAATTTCCGAAGGAGTGATCAAATTGCTCAAATTCTACCACATCATATCTTTCTCCTCCCGGTAGGGAGACCTGTAGATCCAAGAGATACGAAAACTCTCCCCAGTACACTTGTCCACAACTAGAGAGTCAATCAGAAATTTACAGGAAGAAAAAACACAAAGATCAACAATGTCCTTCCATAGTAGTAATAAACCGCCTGCAATACCAATCAGATCAACAAAGTGGTGCCCATAATAGTTCAAATCTTTGAAAGAAACTTTAAATCTACTAAATTTCATCTTAGTTTCCATAATGAAAATAATAGAAGGAACATAGGTCCGGATAATCTCCGGAGATTTTTTCCTGTCAAGTCCCCACCGAGGCCTTGATAGTTCCAGCTCAAAAACTTCATTCCTCTTTGGCCACCAAACCTAGTTGGCAACCATGAGGATTCTCATCCCCCTGAATTGCTTCATACGAAGCTAAGTGCACTGGATCATCCACTAAGAATTCATCCTTAGAACCTGCCCATTTCAAAGATTCCAATATTGGTGACACACTTTTACCTGCGCCTGAATTAGTCTTCACCCTTTTCCTAGAAGATTTCTTTTTCAGGGCAGTCTCCATAATCCCCTGATGCCAATTTTTGGATTTCCCCCCCCCCCCCCCCCCCCCCCCCCCCCACCCCCCCCCCCCCCCCCCCCCACGGGGTTGTCTTCCCATTTCGGGGTTGCAGTCTCTTTTGAGACCATAAAAAGTTAAGGTAGTGAGGGCCAGTTGTGTTTGGGTGGGAATGGGTGGGTTTGAGCTGTATCTGATGGGTGGGTGTAACAGGTTGGACCGATTAGGAGGGCCCAGTATCTTGGCCCCAAAGCCTGGTCTTGTGTTGCACGGAGAAAGCTCAGCTAGGGTTTGGTGACCAAAAATTTGGGTATGCTCAAAGGGAAGGCCTGGAGCAGGGGTGAAAGGATGAGGGTCCAGGGATTGAGTACATGGAGCGGGGTGAAAAAACTAACTTGGGGTCCATTGTGGATTACTTGAGGAAATTGGCCTGAAGACGTTTTGGGGTCTTGGTTCAGTTGGAAGACTGGACTCAAATACGCTGAAGTTGAACAGATCTGGTATGCGGAGGAAGGGCAAGCTGCAACCCAGTTACTACCAAAATGATCACTACACGTGAAGAGGGATCTGGCCCATTCTATATTTTCCTCATTCAGTATAGGCCCACCCCTGCCCCTCGTCCAAGCCCAAGGTGTGGTGTTTTGCTCCAACAGTACCACTTGGTTAGTCTGACTATCCTGGTCGATCGTCCTTTCATGTTCAGAGATGGTGACCCTTGAGAAAATCTGAGAGTCGTTTGGCAAAGGGGTAGGGTCCAAACCGTGCTGCTTTTGTGTTAAGTCTCCAGACTAGATAACAGGGCCAGAGATAGGGGTTATGAGTGAGAGGGACTGTTCGAACAGAGCTTTTTTCGGCGTGTCTACTTTCCCACTTTTTGAGGACCGTGCCCATGTTCTGAGATCCAACGACGCGCCCTTTTCCACCTTGCTCCTGCTTCGCCACTGGGACAGAGCCTTGAACCACCGTACTCGTACTGACGGCACCAATCGTGCCCAGACGACGATGAGTGACACGCGATGGAATTCGTCTGCCATGGGAAAGATCGTCTTGGACTTGTCTTGCTCGCATCCATTCCCCAAACGTAGTGATGTTAGGGTTCGCAGATGAGACAAATGGGAATCGGCAGCGTTTTAGGATATGCCCTAATCTCCCACAATTAAAGCAAAAGTCTGATAATCGCTCCAGTAAGAACTCGACCTAGGTGTCTGGTCCATCAAATCTCAGGAGCCAGAAGCCAATTGGAAGTGGGTTATTTGAGTTGAGTTGAAGATGGACACGAAGAAACCCACGAGTGCGACCATTGCAGGAAGGTCCAAAGCAGTAACAGTTTCCAACTTTTCTCCGATTGCTTTAGCATTTTCTTCTGTGAGAAGATTCAACGGAATTCTGTGTGCTTGAACCCAAAAAGCAGTTAGATGCAACAGAATTTCGGATAGGGTTTCAGGCCATGAGATGGGGATAACAACACCCTATCACTGACCAAGGTCCATCATCAACAATCTGGTCGGGCATTCGTTCATCCTGCACAGTAATTGAAAAAATTTTGTCTTTGATGAACATGATGTTAGACTCACCCAAACTTTCCCAAGCTTTCTTCAGGATATTCTTGATAGCTCCGCGATTAAGGGTCTTGTCCGCGATGACCGCACCAATGAGACGAGGACTGCTTTCCAGGTTTAAAAGATCTAAACTGTGTTCCAGTTTAATAGTCAAATCTTCAGGGGAGTAATTGTTGTGTAGAGCCATCCCGGAGAAATACGATGAGCTTTCAGATTGGTGAATGGATAGAAGGAGGATTAAATCCCAGAAGCACAGGTAAGGTGGTTTTTCCTTTGGTCTTGTTGCTAAATGAATACTTGTGTTTTCACGGTTTGATTGCTGGTCTATAGTTGAAACTCGCTGGATAAATTGTTGTGGTGTGTGGTATTTTTTAAGGACATATAAATAGAGGCTGGAAATCCAGCGGAGAGTAAAAGGGTTTGTGTAAATGGTGTCGGGTTTATGTGTAATTGGGGGTTGTTCTGTTGGATTGTCTCTCGGTTGTTGGACTTGAATCTTGGCGTTCATGAGTTTCCTAGGCCAGGAAATAGGTTGAGCGGCTCGATGTTTGATTTTTCTCCAGGAAAAGGTCCAAAGGAATAAAGGCTGATGACCAAGCTGGTTTGGATGGGATATGATGGGAGCATTTAAGCATAGATGCGGATTTTCTTGGTGGAATTTATAATGGAGCAGAGCATTCATATGTTTGAACTTATTCCACGGGATGAAGCAGTGGAGGACCAGGTCGTTGTAATTCCGGAAATGATGGGTTAAGGTGAGAACATTTATGTAAAATTGCAGAATATCCTTGCAGACAGCTTGGGTGATCAATGCATCATGGTTTTGCAGGTTATAGTTGGTTGTTGTATTTGGTAGGTAAAGGGAATTGAGAAGGGTGGTAAGAGCTCATCAAGGAGCTACATGGAGAAACTCTCAGGATCGAGAGGGAGAAAACTCTCAAGTTCGAGAGGGATTTTGACGCGGCTTCTTCCTCAAAACCCTACTAGGTCAGAAAATTCAAATTCCAGTGCTCAAAACCCTACTAGGTCAACAAACCGGAAGTGGGTGACATGCAGCTAGATGGAGGGTGCCAGTGATCTCATGACAATGTATTGCAAAAACAGTATAATCCTAAAGTTATAACCCTAAATTATAATGGACAACTCCAATTAAACAGCAGTGACCAAACAAAAAACAAATCTATCTGACCAAGAACTAGCCTTGGGTATGGTTCGGTATAGAGGTAATACCAGAACCGTACCAAATAATTTTATACCGGTTCGGTTTGGTACAGTATTTCAAAATATAAAATTGGTACCGTACTATATCGTATCAATTGTGTTCGGTACGGTTTATGTTTTATATTTTGGTTATTATATAGAATTTGGACCAATATATGCGACCATAGCATAGTATCTAACCAATGGCTATAAATAGTGACCTGCTATAAGACCTACAATATCATATACATGACAACGCCCAAACTATGCATCAAATTAAACACGTAATTTGAGTGTTATGCAATTTAAACCTTTTTTGTGTAGATGTAGTATTGGTAAATAGGGATCGTTCTTAACCGAGGAAATTGGGGAACATTAATAATATGTTAGTGAGAAGAATAATGAATAAAAGAATAATGAATAAATTAATGAATTAAAGAATAAAATAATCAAAGATTTAAATAATCAAATAATTAATTAATTAAAGAATAAAGGGATAAAAGAATAAAGAATAAAGAATAAAGAATAAAATAAAAGTATAAAAGAATAAAAGAATAAAGAATTAAAAAATAAAAGAATAAAAGAATAAAGAATAAAGAATTAAAAAGGGGGGTTTTGAAAAGATTTGTAATCTAAACTAAAGAAAGCACTAATTAAGGATTAAAATGCAAATGCTCATGTTAATTAGAACTTACAAACCATAAAGTAGTTTCATAGACAAAACCCACACTAATACGTAAGTAATTTCGAATTAACAATCACATTAATTAAACTACTCCTAAAAATAGACTTCCTTCAAGTACAAATTTTGCCAACACTCTAACATTTTGCTCATAATAAACCAATCACGAAATCCTACTTTCATCATCTCAAATACTTACATAAATCTTTCAATATTATAAATGCATCAACCATTAATGTGCGTCAAATATCAATATGCTTCAAACATTTACAACATGATTCACCTTAAGTTTATAATTAAATGCGCCGACAACGATCAACATTTAATCTCTTCAATTCTATTCTAAGTGCACCGACAACGGATAAAATACTTAACATCGAATTGAAGTTTAAGCACTAAAACATATGAAGTAAAAGAAATTCAAAAAGTAAAACACATGGAGATTGCATTCTTACTTACAAATGTTAGAAAGAAAATATCAACACATATATTGAATTATAAGTAAAACCAAAACAATAACAATAATTTAAGTAAAGGGAATGAAGTTATACTTTCGGAACCCAAGAACAGCTTGTGATTCCGAAAGTGGATGGAAACAATGGAATGTTATTCATAAGGAACACCGACAGTGGCTAGAACCTTATGAAGATGGAGGACAAAACATAAGAATGCGGACTTAAATTCTAGAATTATTTCGAAAATATTTGGCCTAGGTATTTCTTAAGGAAAGCATAAAAATGTGTTTAAGAGATCTTGAAGAAAAATCACAAGAACAAAGTAAAGGAGAAATGAAAATAACATAAAAATAACATAAATTAAGAATAAGAATTAGAAGGAAACTAATTAATAAGAAAATCTACAAGAAGTTAAAATGATCCCCAAAAATAAAGAACAAAATAAAGAAGATGAACTAAAAGAAGAGAAGAACTAGAGAGAAAATATAAGAACCTAAACTAAAAGGAGAAACAAAATGGGAAAAATGAGGACTAAGGGAGACTAATGGGGACACCCCAAATACATGAAATGGCCTCCCTATTTATAGAGGGAGTGCCACAATTGTTTAAATAAAAGAACAAAATTAAAATAATAAAATAATAATAAAATAATACATGAAGAAGTGATGGAAATGATGAGATTGGGTGGATTTTGGGAAAAAGATGCTGATTTTGGGGAAAGATGCTGATTTTTGGCTTGTGCTTCTAGATTTCAGCAGCTTCCCACCGAAATTCTAAGCAAATTTCGTTGGCCTCCCTTCTTTTAGTCATATATTTTTCGTTAAAACTCCGATTGGGATGATTCTTTTGCCGAAATGCTCTGAATTTCATGCTTTATTTATTTTTGTAAAAATCCCACAAAATATATTATTTTCTCCAATTTTTTATTAATTTAATAATAAAAGTCAAGTATAAAAGGTATAAAATAATATAAAATAATGTTTAATTGAAGACCTATCAAATACCCCCACACTTAAACTTTGCTAGTCCCTAGCAAATACTAAAATTAAACTAAAAATTCAAAACAAGTAAACCTTTAACCAATTTGTCTCAATTAATTCATTATTATAATTATGACATAAAAAAATTTCACTTAAAGCATTTATGTATATGGAATTCAAGAGTTAATACATGGTAACAAAATGTTTCAACAAGTAAGATAATGAGTAAATATGATGAAATTGATCTCTACATGAATAAGACAAGTATGAATCAACTCACAAGGATATGCACTCATAAATTCACTCAATTTGTGAGGGTTTATGTTTGCACTCAAAGTATGTGAGAAATACTCACATAATCGAAATGAAGTACTTTTGCAAAATCTCAAACAAACACCTCAAGATAAAAACAAAACATACTTGCACAAATGAACCAAAACCATACGCTTACTCAAGTGATTAACTCAACTTAATCAAAATTTACCATCTTAAGGATCATAAGGTCTTTATAAAGGTTGTAATGGGGCTAAATTTAGAGGCAAGGAAAATATAGGACAAGTGGTGCTCAATTCGTTCTAAGACTCAATAGACTCCCAAAACGTATCATAACTTCCCAACCTTAGTGCAATGATGTCAGTAATCCATCCCTTCGAACATAGGCCTAATTCCATCATGTTGGGCCTCACAATCATTCTTTGTGTCGGATTTACGAATGTAAGGGACTTAACTCAAACATTACATAACCAAACCTTATTACCTTGATAGAGACTCAACTTTTTTTTCTTTTTTTTTGGTTTTTTTTTGATTTTTTTTATATCAAGGTAATAACATGTGTCAACAATACAACAAATCTTGAGTAGGTAAATCCAAATAATTCACATAAAAGCCTTTTCAACATCATCATTTTCTCCTTACACAATCTTTATATCTTCAACCGAGTCCTTAGAACAAGGGTAAAGGATATCTATACTAAGCTCAAGTGTTTAGATAATCATGGTGATGAAAGAAAGGCTTAATTTGGGCTCTAAAGGGTTAAAACTAAGGGGGTCGCAACTTGTGCGCACATGATAGGGAACATGGATGTTTGAATTTATGGTGTTAACCCTAATGCCTTAATCATATCCAAAATCAGAGAGTTTATTGACTTAAAAGCTTTGAAAATCACATAGAATAAGTTCTAGTACTCTAGAGTTCATTAAAAGCTATGGCAAGTAGTTATGAGGCATATGTATATCAATTTAAACAAAGAACTTATGAATCACTCATGAAAGACGTATATAAAGTTCTAAAGCTCACATAAGGTTCATATGATTCATAATTATCTTATCATGCTCGTTTATGTGCCAATTTACATGCATTATCTTCAAGTTATAACACTTAATCACAAAATATTAACAAACAAATTCAAGTTGTAGTGATTATCTTTATGGCCATAACATATTCATTTCTGTTCATTTATATCATTGACAAGTTAAATGGCAACTTAAGACTCATAAAACAATAAGTTAAAACAAAAATATTAAAAAAAAACAATAAATATTTTTGTTTGAATTTTGTTTTCACACATTTTTTTTTGAATTTTTTTTTATTTTTTTAACGATTTGTTTTTAATTTTTTTAATTTTGTAGACAATTAAAATTGTAAACCATTCCCCCACACTTAAATTCTACATTGTCCTCAATGTAGGAAAATACGAAGTAATTAAACATAGAATCAAAGTAAGGAAGAAGATTTACGAAAATAAAGCAAGATAGACAATAATTAAACAAAATAAAATAAAATAAAGAGTGGAAGATAGCAAATCTGCGTTGATGACTCCTTCACATCGCGGAAACACATTGGGTTGCCTCCCAACAAGCGCTTGAAGTTTAACGTCCATCCAGCCTAGACAGAGATGCAGGTTAGTTAGTCAGAGATGTACGTTAGTCAAGAATGCAAGTTAGATATACAAATTAGATTAAAGATGCAAGTTAGTTAAACAAAAGATGCAAATTAACTTTTTCATGACAAATAATGTAAATTAAGATATAAACAATATTTACATGTCGGGGGAAGTCAAAGATATATATGGTTCACATAGCTTCAAAGTTTAGATGGAGACTTATACGTCCGTGCGGCCCAAGTAAATATCTTGGATTAATTCAACTGTTTGGGCAAGTTCAAAGGTGACCAATTTAGAAAGAATACACATAAGAGGCAAGGCTAATTTCAAGACATCCCGAGGCTTAAACTCCATTGATGTCCCTTTCTTAGACCCAAAACCCGTTGTGAGTACCGTCTCTTGTCCTAGACATCACCCTCGAAAATTTCTTACTCCAGAGGAATTAAGATGACTCAAGTGTTAACAATCACCGTGGGTGAGAGTTAACAAAAGAGTCTTCGTCGATTAAAGATCAAAATCTAAACTTCGAAGCACAAGTGATCTACATATAGCCGAGACTAATGCATGAATGCAAGAATTATTTACAAGTATGTTTTTATGCACAATTTACAAATATAACATGACAATTTACGTATGAACAATTTATAAAAGTATGAACAATTTATTTACAAGTATGGTTTCATTCACAAGTAATGATATTTACAAAATAATTTCACATTAACAAACTAATATATGTATAAGATTTATTTAATAATTTAGATTTACACTAACACAAAGTGAAGATAAGAACTTTTTTTTATTAATTAATTTTTTTCAGAATTTTAAAATTAAATAAATGAAGAAAAGGACAACGACGCCAAAAATTGACAACACCCAAATTACGCATCAAATTAAACACGTAATTTGAGTGTTATGCAATTTAAACTCTTTTTGTGTAGATGTAGTATTGGTAAATATGAATCGTTCTTAACCGGGGAAATTAGGGAACATTAATAATATATTAATGAGAAAAATAATGAATAAATTAATGAATTAAAGAATTAAATAATCAAAAAATTCAATAATCAAATAATTAATCAATTAAAGAATAAAAGAATAAAGAATAAAGAATAAAGAATTAAAGAATAAAGAATAAAATAAAAGTATAAAAGAATAAAAGAATAAAGAATTAAAAGAATAAAAGAATAAAAGAATAAAAGAATAAAGAATTAAAAAGTGGGGTTTTGAAAAGATTTGTAATCTAAACTAAAGAAAGCACTAACTAAGAATTAAAATGCAAATGCTCATGCTAATTAGAACTTACAAACCATAGAGTAGTTTCATAGACAAAACCCACACTTTTACGTAAGTAATTTCGAATTAACAATCATATTAATTAAACTACTCCTAAAAATAAACTTCCTTCAAGTACAAATTTTGCCAACACTCTAATATTTTGCTCATAATAAACCAATCATGAAATCCTACTTTCATCATCTCAAATACTTACATATATCTTTCAATATTATAAATGCATCAACCATTAATGTGCGTCAAACATCAATATGCTTCAAACATTTACAACATGATTCACCTTAAGTTTATAATTAAATGCGCTGACAGCGATCAACATTTAATCTCTTCAATTCTACTCTAAGTGCACCGACAGCGGATAAAACACTTAACATCAAATTGAAGTTTAAGCACTAAAACATATGAAGTAAAAGAAATTCAAAAAGTAAAACACATGGAGATTGCATTCTTACTTACAAATGTTAGAAAGAAAATACCAACACATATATTGAATTATAAGTAAAACCAAAACAATAACAAGAATTTAAGTAAAGGGAATGAAGCTACACTTTCGGAACCCAAGAACAGCTTGTGATTCCGAAAGTGGATGGAAACAATGGAATGTTATTCATAAGGAACACCGACAGCGATTAGAACCTTATGAAGATGGAGCATAAAACATAAGAATGCGGACTTAAATTCTAGAATTATTTCGGAAATACTTGGCCTAGGTATTTCTTAAGGAAAGCATAAAATTGTGTTTAAGAGATCTTAAAGAAAAATCACAAGAACAAAGTAAAGAAGAAATGAAAATAAAATAAAAATAACATAAATTAAGAATAAGAATTAGAAGGAAACTAATTAATAAGAAAATCTACAAGAAGTTAAAATAGTCCCCAAAAATAAAGAAGAAAAAAAAGAAAATGAACTAAAAGAAGAGAAGAACTAGAGAGAAAATATAAGAACCTAAACTAAAAGGATAAACAAAATGAGGAAAATGAGGACTAAGGGAGACTAATGGGGACACCCAAAATACATGAAATGACCTCCCTATTTATAGAGGGAGTGCCACAATTATTTAAATAAAAGTACAAAATTAAAATATAAAAATAATAATAAAATAATACATGAAGAAGTGATGGAAATGATGAGATTGGGTGGATTTTGGGGAAAAGATGCTGATTTTGGGGAAAGATGCTGATTTTTGGCTTGAGCTTCTAGATTTCAGCAGCTTCCCGCCGAAATTCCAAGCAAATTTCGTTGGCCTCCCTTCTTTTAGTCGTATATTTTTCGTTAAAACTCCGATTGGGATGATTCTTTCGCCGAAATGCTCTTAATTGAAGACCTATCAATACACATTCAAATTCATCATGTTTTTCCTTAGAAGACAATGTAGGGGAAAAGCATCGGTTTTATCAATAATAATAACATTTAAACACCTAGTAAGAGATACTAAACTACGCATGCCCAGTCATGAAATTGCCAGCCTCAAACATCTAGTAAAAGATATTTCTTTACTTTGTGAATTTCCTGAATATTTTTTATTCACTGATCTTGCCATCCTGGGAGATGATGATACCAGAGGAACTCCAGTAGATATGAAGTTTGAGAGACTCTATTTGTTTATTATGCAGTACTATGAGATCAAAAAGAAGTGTGAGAGGAGCCCCTGCTACGAGTTCTCAAACATGGCATACTTACTGCAATTCCAATTCTCGACACCAACTCACTAAATGAGATCAGTAACAGTGAGAAAATGCAATAAAGATGCTATCAAGAGTCGGATTGATTAGATAATTTAAACATAATTTCAATATAAAATTTAAGAATTTAACGACTATTAATATCCCACTAAGGTCCTCATTATTAAAATCCCACTAACGACTATCAATAATAATAACATTTAAACACCTAGTAAGAGATACTAAACTACACATGCCCATTCATGAAATTGATTAGAGAAATAGCTATACTACACAGGCTCATAATCATATGACAAACACAAGCAAAGCAAAAAGAGAAAGTTATAATACGAAAAATGATGACAGCTTAGTAATTACCCACAATTCATAATTCACCACCAATTCATAATTACCCACAAAATTATTAAATAAAAAATGATGACAGCTTAGTAAATCCTACATTTCAACAGGTGGGTCAGCCCCAACTTCTACTTTAACATTCACGAATAGGAAAACTTGGCCTAAATCTAAAGTCGGTCTCGCAACAATGTATAACATGAAGCATCAAACAATTAGTGAGAAAGAAACAAAACTTGGGCTACCGTAGAGATTTATGAGTGAAAATGAGCAACAATGATGATATATAGCAAATTTTGAAGTAATACAAGAAAGGGATATCAGCACCTCCATAGTTACTGCAGCTGTCTGCAGTTTTGAAGTAATACAAGAAAGGGATATTAGAAAATGAAGCTTGCCTCAATAAACAATTAAACATCCTTCAAGCTTACCTCAGCCATCAAGTAGAGGCCAACCAGTGAGAGAGAGCAGCGACGTTCGTGCAAGAGAAAGAGAGAGTCAGCGACGAGGCCGATCAACGAGAGAGAGAGAGGGAGAGAGAGAGTGTGGGAGAGAGAGAGTGTGGGAGAGAGAGAGAAAAAAAAGAAAGAAAGAAAGCGATGGGCGATGACGGAGCGATGGGAGGCGACCGGTCGAGTGCGGGCGAGATCAGAGAAGTGGGATGTGGGCAGCGCCGCAACGGAGTGCGAGAGATAGCGACGGAAAATCGAAGAAAAGATGGAGATGGGTGAACCGTGGATGGACGAGACAGGAGATCGAAGAGAAGATGGGTGGCTAGTCGTGTCAGGACCCATCCCAATCCCCTCGGGATTAACACGAGATGTGTCATGATCCTGTCTGACACGAAGTGTCAGACTAGGGAAAATTCAAACCTTTAGCCCTACCGGCTTCTAGAGCACCCCAGGATCCGATGGAGGAGTGTATATTTGATGTGAGGTCGAAATTGCTTTCCACGAGGTAGTTGTGGAATCAGGATAGTTGGAATTTCGAGGACGAAATTATTTAAGGAGGGAAGGTTATAACGATCCGTCCCAAATTCTGGGATTAGATTAGTGACTAATGAAGGATTAGTGAGGTTAATCAGTGATTAGTTGAGCGAAATCAGACGGACGACGTAAAATGACCGTTTTCCCCTAGTCGTGGGTAAAATGTTGACTTTTGACCAGGGAGGTCTGATGGCCGAGGACCGAGGACCATTACGTAGATAGGGTCGATATGAATCCGTAGACAGACGGCACGTCGAAATCGGATATCGAACGGAAAAATTATGGTCACGGGAAGTTAGATTGAACTATGCACGTTTTACGAGGCGGAAACACTTGGCAATATTTGATTGGGCAGATATTTAAGTGGGACCCATGTCACTCATCCCATTGGTCATTATCCCTAAAAAGTGGATCTAACTAATGAAATAATATTATCCTAAATTAGTTTATAATTAATTTCACCCACTTCTCATCCTAGCCCTTCATCTCTACCTCCCCCTCTCATTTCCACCTTCCATCTCCCTCCGATGTTACCATCATCAGTCCTTACCATATTTATTCTTCAAACAACCCGAGCACCATTCTTCATTCTCCCTAAGAAAAACCGAACACAAACACACCACCCCATCACCATTTCACATATGTGCTCATGTGTGACATAGTGAGAGACTAAAAATGACATGAGGCTAAGGGGGGCAGTAGTGACGGAGTGGGCTCCGTGGACGGCGGAGGTAAGTTGACCCGAGAACCCATTTTATTTTCAAAATTGAAAGTTGAGTTTTGGATGTCATTTTGAATTCCTATTGATTCTAACGAGACCTAGGGACCATGACGACTCGATGAGGATCTATTTCGATGGAAATGGATGGCTAAAAGGATTGGAAACTGAGCTTGAAGGTCAAGTTCACTGTTTGAACATGGAAGGTAAGTCTTTACTAGTTTTTCACGTGTTTTTGAGTCATAGATGGATAGAAAATAAGTAGAGGAAGGTTTAGGAATCAAAAGGGACAAGAATGGATAGAAAATAAGGGAGATTGGACACTGAACCGGTCACGCCAGTCTAGGTCGATCCTGTCCAGTTCAAAACCAGAGAACCCGATTTACCCAAGGTTAGGGGTGACACTGTTCACCAACGTGTGGCTTTCACGCGCAGCCCCTTCGGGCATCGCGTGAGGGCGTGTGGAGGGCTCTTTGGGGATGAATTCGACATGACTTTTAATCTATTCGATGTAACGAACATTTTGGGACTGGTTTCGTGTCGATCGGACACCGTCTCGATATTGTTCGGGACGTCCGAAGGTTTAGGATCGAGTTTAAAAATAGTTAAAAATTCGAGAAAATTACAAGGCTTCAATGAGAGTTTGATAAGGTAGTTAGTAACCCTCTAGTGTAACTTGGACAGGTTTAGGAGTCCCGTTGACGGTGATTAGCTCGGGGAGACTTACGGCACGCAAATCGAGGCGGTAGCTTAGGACGGTCTGTGAGTGGACCTTGATTTCTAAAATGTGATGCATGCATAAATGTTTTATATGGTTTATAGATGTGATTCTATGAGGATGATTTGGATGTTAGTAATTTATATGATTTCACGCATTTAGAGGCGATTTACGTGTTGGCACGTGAATCGAGGTTTACGGTTTTGCACTGATTAAACGTGCTTATGATTTTGGAAATGGTTTAATGAAAGGGTTTTGGATTTGAAAAGGTAAACTCGGCCATGAGTCCCATTTTTTTTGAAAACCCTCGAACTCGAAGTCCATTTTAGTCACGTTATCGGGTCAGGGGCCAAATTGGTTCGTGAACTGATTTCGGATTTGAAAATATGGAATCGGACACGAGTCTTATTTGCTTTACGAACTCTCGGACTTGAAATTCATTTGATTTAACAAATCATCAGGCCGGAGGCCCAGTTGTTTTTCGTATTTGGCTTGAGGCCCAATTGGTTTACGTATCGGGCTCGAGGCCCAGTTGGTTTACGTATCGGGCTCGAGGCCTAGTTGGTTTACGTATCAGGCTTGAGGCCCAGTTGGTTTGCGTATCAGACTTGAGGCCTAGTTGACTTACGTATCGGGCACGAGGCCCATTTCATTTACGAAATCGGGCACGAGGCCCAGTTGGTTTACGAATCGGGTCGGAGGGGTTACGAATTCGGGCTTAGGGCCCAGTTATGGTTTATGATTGTGATTTCAGGTCGGGGACCCATAAATGGATTTCTGGTTCATGACGGTTTATGGGGACCAGGCATGAACCCTTGAATGGTTTTGAGAATGATTTCAAAATGGTTTTACAAATACCATCCTTATATATTATGGATTGTCTTCTCCAGGGAGGGTTATTGGCCTGGGTGGACCTCAGAGTAGTCACAGAGCACTAACTGAGTGGAGTCGCCCTCGTTGGGTTCCTCACTCTCAGGAAGGCTATTATGGATTATAACCCCCAGGGAGGGTGATTGATCTGCGGACATTGATCTAGGTGGACCCTAGGGAGACTTGGGATTTGAGACCCCAGGTAGGATGCACGTAGCTTTAGAAACCGTGACAAGACTGGTTATATGATATATATATTGGAAAACATTATATCTTGGATTTGCGATAATTGTGTTTTATGAATGATAAATGGATTTGGGCTGAGATCCCACATATGTTTACTATGTTATGGATTTGTGTAAAAGTTTTTGGGCAGGGACCCGTATGATTTGAATTTACAGAATTTGAGGTTGAGACCCTATAAATGATTATTGAAACATATGTGGTTTGATAAATGGTTTTCCTATGCATGCATGCTTTTTAGTGATGGGCATAAAGGTATTTTATGAAATATGCTTTTTGAACTATTGCTTTTCGTTCACTCACAGTCTTTTCTGGTTTTTCAATGCCTTTCAGGTTGATTACAGATGCGGACTGTAGCAGAGACCGAGATATCACACTCCTCCACCGGATCCTAGCGTACTCTGGAAGCTGGTCGGGCTAAAGGTTTAAATTTTCCCTAGTTCGTGTCAGACAGAATCATGAAACATCCCGTGTTAATCTCAGGGGGATTGGGATGGGTTGTGACAAGTGGTATCAGAGTAGATTTGCTCTTGTGATGCGTGCAGGTCGAGGATGTGATGTCTCAATAGGCTGCAGTTCGTTATCAACTTGATAGTTAGGATGATGGTACAATAGTTAGTAGGATTGAATTGTTGATCGTTTTGGTTAGGCATTTGATGTCGGGGTTGCCATTGTTTTGTCGTGGTTGGCAGTGTGTGACCCTACGAAGGGATGAACGTAATAGTACTTTAGAGTTTTGATCGTGGAACAGTTATGTCGAGACCGTCGATTACGATACTGTAGGATCGGTTTTGACGATAGTAAGGAGTTGTGACCATTAGATGGTCGAATCTTGTTGAGTTAGATGGATATGCTGCTGGGAGCTGTCGGGTTCTCTCAAACCCCAGCTGAGTGTTGGAACCCTATTACGTAATAATCAGGAAATGCGAACCCCAGTTGAACTGACGGTAGGATTGGTTTGATGTCCTTACGATGTCAGGACTGCGGGGTCGGTTAGATTGTGGATGATACTACCTTCTACAGTTGGGTTTAAAGGAACCCTATGGTGTGATCGTGGAACCCTAAGGTAGGATGTATAGTTCGGAAAGGTGAGTTAGCGAGTGGTTTGACTTTGGTGACTTTTCGAAGCCGAGACCGTCGGTCGTTCATGTCATTTCAGCTTTGGTGATGGGCCTGCACTCTGTAGCCGAGGTTATGTTAATCAGTTAGACTTAATTGGTTGTTGTACTACTTTAGTTGTGATGGATTGTTTGTGCAGCTAAGGTCGTGGATGACCTGGTGGACGACATTGGTCGAGTTGAGTTGAGATTGTTTAGAGTTTGGTTGGACATGTTACCAAGGTTGGTACTTGTTGATGGAATCCTGGAATGGGGATACAGAGTAGTTAGTACTGGTAGTGGATTCCGTTGGATATGGAGTATCGTTAGCGAGGTCTGGTGGTTGGGTATACACGAGTTGTGGCAGGTACTACTGTCGAGAGTGGATGTAGTTGTGGTTGTTGTGAATCGGGGGACGTTCGGGGAACATTTCCTTTTCTTGGTTGAGTTGTCAGGGTGACTGTACCCAGAGTTGTTGGGTACGAGGGAGGTAGAGTTACTCCAATCTGAGCAGAGGTACGGGGTAGTTGCTCTGTATAAGCAAATATCCAGGGTTGTCTGATTCACACACTGGGTACTGGTGCTGGTACTGGTGCTAGTACTGGTTCTGGTGATTGTGATGACGATGAGTCACGAGTCGGGATGTGACTACGTCGAGATGGGCATACGTTCGGTATCTGCGAGTCGGAAATGCGTGAGTAATGGACTGGATCCTATCCAGCAGGGGTTGTGATTTGTTGGGTAAGTCCCAACAAGGGTACGATGACTGTGTAATGAGTGGATGAAAGGGTATGAATGAGACACAAAGAGTTTTGGATGACGCAAAGGACGTCATGGAAATAAGTGGATTCAGGGAGTTGTGGTCAACCCCAAAACTTGTGTAAATGTTAATAACATGGGAAACAGAGAGTCGATCCAGCAGTAGTAGAGACGTGAGGATCGAGTAGTAATGGACCACATCATTTTGGATATACTTAAACTGTATAAGTCGATAGGCGAACTTGGTAGTGAGTTATATTGGTTGCAGACACGTGGTTGATGTCCAAGTGTGTTGGTTCCGACATGGTTGGAACTTCGAATTCGAGAGAGGTGGTGATTGAGGTGATGAAATGAGTGCGTGTTTTCCGCTTTGGTAATGTGTATTTCGAAGTCATTTGGGGTGACTTCTCAGGTTCTTCCATGGAAGATGATGGTTGTTGTCACTAGTACGTTGATTATGTATTAGTGCGTGGACTCTCGATTGTTTTGGGTCATCATAAGGAGTTAGGTATTTTGAAGTTAGGTGAATGAGGTTTCTCATTTTCTGCTTGGTGGCAGACGATGTTGGGTTACATGGCGTGATGAGTGCAGCGAGTTTTGGTTGCATCCATGTAGGATGAATTTTGATGTCATCGTTTTGGATCATCCTTGATTTTCCTAGGTTGAATGACAAGGATCGATATGAGGTAATTGGAGAGGACCCACAGTCGCTTCTCAACGTGTCTCGTCGTTGACTGATCTGTTTAGATGTGGGAATTGGTTGAGGAGTGATGTGACTGACGAAGGATTCAAGAGGGTGTAAAACCCTATGATCAGATTTTAGGTGGATTGTTAGCTGAGTGAGCATATGTGGATCCTAGGTGGATCGGGTTTGTGATGTTGTGGACATGGGGCATTGTGACGATCGAGGATCGTGATCTTATTGGTCAAGTTAGGTGGAGAATTTATTGCCTGTCTAGATATTTGGATATTGGAATGTTGGGATTGAACTTCTTTTCGAGGTTTATCCCTTATGGGTATTAATCGAATGAGTAGATATCCGACGGGGTCAGATTTGGTCAGCCTTAGATGTGTGAATGATGGGATTGGCTTCCTTTCAAAGTCGATCAAATATGGCTTGGTAATCGATTGAGCAGGTAACCATTAGGTTCGGAGTTAGTGCGTCTCGGTAGACGTGGGTGAAATTGGACACTCTTTTGGCATGAATGGGTACACCTTGGTGGGTGTGAGTCGGATTGGTACATATTGGATTACGTGATTGGGAGTAGACGTGGTGATGTTGGTCGGGTGACCATGGGACTCGAAATGGATGATGGGTTAGGGTTTTCGATCTGTCTATTACTAGATTAGATAGATGGACTCTAGAATTGAAACGTGACTGGCTACGATATAGGTTGTAGGCTGGTTGGTGGATGGATGTACGTACCCTGTACGTTGTTCGAGGAATGATACTGTGCAGGCTTGTGGTGCCTGGTGGTGGTATATAGGATATACTAGGGGTACGTTGGTGAACGTGTTGGTAGTCGGCTTAGTTCCAATACCATTGGACTAGTTGATGACTTGAACTGGACATTGGATACTATGCATTGGGTCAGGCTGATTCTGATGGGTCCAGTTACACATAGGTCGGGTGAGATGTTAGTAAGTGTGTACTTAGGTTGAGTGAGTTGATGGTTAGTGTAACCGAAAGTATAGTGTCAGTTTTCGACTTGCGACTGTCAAGTGGTGACAGTTTGGCGGGATGTGTCAACGTGGATCGATGAGTGAGATTTGGTGACTCCCAATGGGAGCAGACGTTAGGATAGATTGGTGATTGAGGAAGGAACCGTCACGTCGTTTGTGTTAGTGTATTGGCAGAACAGTCAAGTGATCACTGGACGTGGTCGAGTGTGGACGATGCGACGTGAGCATAAGTGGAACGTCTGGGTACGAATAAGTGTTGTTCTGGTTAGTTGGTGTACGAGTGTACATTTGATGTGAGGTCAAAATTGCTTTCCACGAGGTGGTTGTGGAATAGGGATAGTTGGAATTTCGAGGACGAAATTATTTAAGGAGGGAAGGTTGTAACAACCCATACTAAATTTCGGAATTAGATTAGTGACTAATGAAGGATTAGTGAGGTTAATCGGTGATTAGTTGGACGAAATCAGATGGACGACGTAAAATGACCATTTTGCCCCTAGTCGTGGGCAAAATATTGAATTTTGACCCGGGAGGTCTGATGGCCGCGAGCCGAGGACCGTTACGTAGATCGGGTCGATCTGAATCCATAGACAGGCGGCACACAAAAATCGAATATTGAACGGAAAAGTTATGGTCACGGGAAGTTAGATTAAACTATGCATGCTTTACGAGGCAGAAACACTTGGCAATATCTGATTGGGCAGATATTTAAGTGGGACCCATGGAAGATATTTAAGTGGGACCCATGGATGAGTGACAAGTGTTATTCATCCCATTGGTCATTTTCCCTAAAAAGTGAATCTAACTAATTAAATAATATTATCCTAAATTATTTTATAATTAATTTCACCCACTTCTCATCCTAGCCCTTCATCACTACCTCCCCTCTCATCTCCACCGTCCATCTCCCTCATCTGTTACCATCATCAGACCTCACCATATTTCTTCTTCAAACAACCCGAGCACCATTCTTCATTCTCCCTAAGCAAAACCGAAAACAAACACACCACCCCATCACCATTCCACATATGTGCTCGTGTGTGACATAGTGAGAGACTGAGAATGACATAAGGTTGAGGGGGGCAGCAGTGACGGCGTGGCCGCTGTGGCCGTCGTGGACGGCGGAGGTAAGTTGACTCAAGATCCCATTTTATTTTCAAAATTGAAAGTTGAGTTTTGGATGTCATTTTGAATTCCTATTGATTCTAATGAGACCTAGGGACCATGACGACTCGATGAGAATTGATTTCGATGGAAATGGATGGCTAGAAGGATTGGAAACTGAGCTTGAAGGTCAAGCTCACTGTTTGATCATGGAAGGTAAGTCTTTACTTGTTTTTCACGTGTTTTGGAGTCAGAGATGGATAGGAAATGAGTAGAGGAAGGTTTAGGAATCGAAAGGGATAAGGATGGATCGAAAATAAGGGAGATTTGATACTGAACCGGTCACGCCGGTCCAGGCCGATCCGTTCTGGTTCAAAACAGAGAACCCGGTTCACCCAAGGTTAGGGGTGACATTGTTCACTGGCGCGTGGCTTTCACGCGCAGCCCCTTTGGACGGCGCGTGAGGTCGCTTGGAGGGTCTTTTGGGGATGACTTCAACATGACTTTTAATCTATTCGATGTAACGAAGATTTTGAAACTGGTTTCGTGTCGATCGGACACCGTCTCGATATTGTTCGAGATGTTCGAAGCTTTAGGATCGAGTTTAAAAATAGTTAAAAATTTGGGAAATTACGGGGCTTCATTGAGAGGTTAATAAGGTAGTTAGTAACCCTCTAGTGTGACTTGGACAGGTTTTAGAGTCCTGATGACTGTGATTAGCTCGGGTAGGCTTATGGCACGTAAATTGAGGCGGTAGCTTAGGACGGTCTATGAGTGGACCTTTATTTCTAAACTGTGATGCATGTACAAATGTTTTATATGGTTTATAGATGTGATTCTATGATGATGATTTGGATGTTAGTGATTTATATGATTTCACGCATTTCGAGGAAATTTACGTGTTGGCACGTAAATCGAGGTTTACAGTTTTACACTAATTAAACGTGCTTATGATTTTGGAAATGGTTTAATGAAAGGGTTTTGGATTTGAAAAGGTAAACTCGGGCATGAGTCCCATTTGTTTTGGAAACCCTCGGACTCGAAGTCCATTTTAGTCAAGTTATCTGGCCAGGGGCCCAATTGGTTCGTGAACTGATTTCGGATTTGAAAATATGGAATCGGGCACGAGACCAATTTGATTTACAAACTCTCGGACTTGAAGTCCATTTGATTTAACAAGGCATCGGGCCGGAGGTCCAGTTGTTTTTCGTATCAGGCTCGAGGCCCAGTTGGTTTACGTATCGGGCTCGAGGCCCAGTTGGTTTACGTATCGAGCATGAGGGCCAGTTGGTTTGCGTATCGGGATCGAGGCCTAGTTGACTTACGTATCGGGCACGAGGTCCATTTGGTTTACGAAATCGGGCACGAGGCCCAGTTGGTTTTCGAATCGAGCCGGACGCCTAGTTGGGTTACAGATTTAGGCTTAGGGCCCAATTATGGTTTACGATTGTGATTTTGGGTCGAGGACCCATAAATGGATTTCTGGTTCATGACGGTTTTTGGGGACCGGGCATGAACCCTTGAAAGGTTTTGAGAATGATTTCAAAATGGTTTTACATATACCATATTTATATATTATGAATTGTCTCGTCCGGGGAGGGTCATAGGCCTGGGTGGACCCCTGAGTAGTCGCGAAGCACTAATTGAGTGGAGTCGCCCCGTTGGGTACCTTACTCTCAGGAAGGCTATTATGGATTATAACCCGCATGGAGGTCATTGATCTGAGGACATTGACCTGGGTGGACCCTGGGGAGGCTTGGGATTTGAGACCCGGGTAGCACGCATGTAGCTTTAGAAACCGTGACAGGATTGGTTATATGATATATATATATATATATTGGTAAACATGATTTTTTGGATTTGCGAAATTGTGTTTTATGAATGATAAATGGATTTAGGCTGAGATCCCACATATGTTTACTATGTTATGGATTTCTGTAAATGGTTTTGGGCAGGGACCCGTATGATTTGAATTTACGGAATTTAGGGCAGAGACCCTATAAATGGTTATTGAAACATACGTGGTTTGATAAATGTTTTACTATGCATGCATGCTTTTTAGTAAAGGGCGTAAAGGTCTGTTATGAAATATGTTTTATGAATTTTTGGTTTTCGTCCATTCACAGTCTTTTCTGGTTTTTCAATGCCCTTCAGGTTGATCAAGGATGCGGACTGTAGCAGAGACCGACACATCACACTCCTCAACCGGATCCTGGCGTGCTCTGGAAGCCGGTCGGGCTAAAGGTTTAAATTTTCCCTGATCTGACACTTCGTCTCAGACGGGATCATGACACATCCCGTGTTAATCCCGGAGGGATTGGGATGGGTCGTGACAAGTCGGCTAGGTTTTTAGTTTTTCTTTCCTTTTTTTTTTGTGCAGGCGGCTGCGCAGAAGAATATGAGATGAGCTATGAACTGATGAAGAGTTAACTAGGTTTTTACTTAGTTTTTAATTTTTCCTTTCGGCTAAACGTAGCGTTGAGTGCGTTCTAACTCCTCTTCTTATTTTCATTTTACAGTTTTTATTTTTATTTTTATATTTAATTTAATTATTTAATTAATTAACAAATTTAAACCGGTTCGGTTCCGGTTTAGTACGGTATTCTCCAACAATAGTACTGTACTGGACCGATCATCCATTCCGACAGGACCCGTCCCAAATCCTTCGGGATTAACGTGGGACGTGCATGTTCCTGTTTGATACGAAGTGTCAGACTAGGGATAATTCCGTCCTTTGCCCAATTGGGACTATCAAAGAACGCTAGGATCAGGAGGAGGAATGTGATGTCTCGTCTCTGCTAAAACCCGCATCCGTGATCAACCTGAAGGGCATTCAAAACACGAAAGTTGTGAGTGGACAAAACAAAGATTTTATTAAAACATTTTATCAAAAAGGCCTTTATTCCCTTCACTAAAAAGTATGCATGCATTCGAAAACCATTTATCAAACTGTTCATTAGGGCCTTGGCCCAAAATCCAAAATAAGGAACCCAGAACGAGTCTCCTTCTCAAAACATGAAACATAGGGTCTCGGCCCAAATCTAATGCACGTGGGTCTCAGCCCAAAATCATCTCCGTGAAATCTCATACACGTACACATATCTACATATATAACCCATCCTAGACATTCTCTGATGTCAACTCGGGGCACACAGCCCCTAGGGAACAAATCCCGGATATATGTCACGATTTCTCTATATAAGTATGCATACTACTCGGGATCTCACTCCGAGTCTACCCCCAGGAATTCTCCATCTGGGAGGCTCTGTCTCCGAAACCAGTCCTGCCATCTTCCCGGATCAGACCCGAGATTCTATCATATCTTCCGCTCCTCGAATGGGCTCCCTATGGGATTACTCATTCCGGGCAGTGGATCGTGACTCTCCAGGTCGATGTCTGGAGGAGACCAATCACCTCATAAAGGTGGGTATATACATGCTAGTATAGAAAAACCGCACTCGAGACTCTTGCCCGATAACACACGTGAACTGGGCCTATAGCCCGAACTTATGACTCAATGGGGCCTCTAGCCTGATTTCACAATTAACTGGGACTCAAGCACGAACTCATAAATCAACGGGGCATCGAGCCCGATACCTCAGGGTCAGTCACGATTCCAATCATAGCAATACGTGCAACAATCAATCCAGGACCGCTCTCAATCTTAGTATGTCGCCGTGAACATATCACTGCCGCGACCACTCTTAGAGCATGGTGCACACGTCGCCGACCGATCTCCGATACCGTCTGCCTTCCGAAGTCGAGCCTCCAGTGGCTGCTCGCCAATGGGACGTGTATTGTGACCTCTCCGGAGGGAACACATCCCATGTTCGGAGGTGAGCGTCATGTCGTCTGTCGCCGTGCACACAGCACTCTTTGCGACCACGACTCAAACCTGTAGGTCATCAATAGGGTCACATGCCCGAGATAAAGCCGAAACCAAATGGGTCTCAGGCCCGAATCAAAATCAACACCAAACGGGTCATTTTACTTTTCCAAAAACATTTATCTAAAACCGAACCATAAACGCGTATAAGCAAGTATAAGGTCGAAAACCTCGAAATACGTGCCCATACGTAAACACACACACAAATGCACTCATGGAATCACAAAACACATATTAAAACACTTATAAAACATTTATGCATGCATCAATTCATAAAAGAAAGTCCACTTACAGACCATCCGAGCTGCCGCCTTAATACGCGCATCGTACGCCTTCCCGAGTCAATCACCGTCTCCGAGGTTCCCAAACCTGTCCAAATCACTTTAGAGGGTTACTAACTACTTAATTAACCCCTCACTAAAGCCCCCTAATTTTCTGGGATTTTAAACTATTTTTAAACGCGATCCTAAACCTTCGGACATCCCGAAATATATTGAGACGATGTCCTATCGACTCGAACCCAGTCCCAAAATGTTCGTTACATCGAATAAATGAAATTACATGTTGGAAGTTTCCCCAAATTCTCCTGCACGTGCCCGCATGCGCCGCCTGAAGTGGCTTCCCCTGGGAGCCGCGCTTTTGCACAGTGTCTCCTTTAACCACCCGCCGACCGGGTCTGACCAGCCGGTCCGGTTCAGGCCCTGTAATCCGGTCCAGCCAAACCGGCGTTACAGGTTCAAGCCTCTAAACCGTCCAATTTTCGTCCTTTTTCTTCCTAACCGATTCCAATCTTCCTATTTTGATCCTGGGAACCTATCTATGCAATCAAAACAACCAAAAACCTACTAAAACTCATCGGTCCAATTTTTCACACACGGTTCAGTTTCCCCAGTTTCTCCCCAGGGCTTCACAGCCGTCAACCGCCACCAAAAACCATCCTAAAACCTTCCTAGAAACCTGTTAGGCTTATTATAATCCACTAAAACGGCCCACAACGTGCAAAATCAAAAAGAAGAGAAAATGGGCAAAATCGAGTACCCTGCACGGGTTGCCTTTGCCGTCCACGGTGTCGCTGCTCCTGGCCAGCCACCACCATAATCCTGCCCTCATCTCACTCTCTTGGTCTCTCAAACATGATCAGAGGGGGAATGGTTTTGGATTGGGTCAAGTGGGTTGATCGGGTTTGGTGGAAAATGATCAAACAAAGGAAGGGATATTCATGTGTCTGTTTGAGATGGGTAATGGATGGGTGACACTTGTCACTCATCCAATAGTCCTGCCCAAAATATATGGGCCCCACTTGCTGCCAAAAGTCCCTTGCCGCATAAAATGCGCAATCGTTCGTTCGAACTTCCGTGAACCGTAACTTTTCCGTCGAACGTCTGAATTCGACGTGCCGCCTATCTACGGATTCGTATCGACACGTTCTACGTAATGGTCCTCGGCCCTTGTCCATCGGACCTTACTGGTCAAAATTTAACTATTTTCCCCCGTTCAGCGGTAAAAATCGTAATTTCGCCCTGAACGTCCGTTAATCCTCGGCTAATTCCCGATTAGCCTCGCTAATCCTTCATTAATCCCTAATTAATCCTTAAAATCAGGGACGTGTCATTACAAACTTCCCCCCTTCAGAAATTTCGTCCTCGAAATTCAAATCGACCCAATTCCACAACCAAACTGCGGAAATCCAATATGTCTCACGACTCGGGTCGTTGCTCACACACGAGAGTACCCATGTAAAAGTACAAGTCCGACACAGCCACGCTTCGGTTTGTAAGTCTCACTCGAGATAGAATGTCGACGTCTCGCCGATCTCTCTTGTCGCTCACTCCGACAGGTCAATTACACTAAGTTGATTTTAGATCCTTATAGTTTGCCTTTCCGGCACGTTCCAACCTCCAACCACCAGGTTATGACACGTACTCTCACTAAGGGTTATCCTCTCCAAGCTGCCATCAAGTCGACTTTGCAGTCTAATGGTTCTTCTCTTCTAACATCCAAAGTCAGCTTTTAAGTCTGACGACCTTTCTCATTCGATAACCAGAATTGACGTCCTATTCAGCATCTAATCTGACAACTATCCTCATTGCTCCCACAGAGCGATACTCAACCTCCGTCACTGAACAGTTCCTACACGGTTACTAGATGGTTGCGAACCGTAATCCACTGTTCAGAGGGGTACCATTCTCCTCGAACACTCACTAGGTCCACGTTCGTGATCATGACTAGCAGTAACGCTCAGCTCCACTGCGCTTTCGCTGCACTACTCTGATCTCAACTCGCTCTCGAGTCCCCAAATCGTATCTCACATCACTCAACGACCTCTGCTGACCTCTGTACTCACCTCGAGCCTCAACTGTCGTACTAATCGTCCTGTCGACACGAAGTCGACGTCTCACCCATCCTGGGTGTAGACTGGATCCAATCGAATACTTGTCTTAGTAGGAAACACACGCAGTGACTAGGTTTCCTCTGGCACGTACGACCTTGAGCTCTAAGCTCATCAAATATCCGAACCCTCTCGATCAACCTTGCTCGAGGACACAGCATTCGACGTTTAGTCAATATACCACTATGTCGGACTACATCCGATCATAGTACCCATTGGCTCGATGCTCAATCGTGTGTCAAGAGCTAGCCTTAATCCATCATAATCTCTATCCTCAAGTCCAACTCGAGGCATCGCCTATTCACCTCTTCCTGATCGATATCCACGTATCGTCCTTATCTCATCTTTATTCCCATATCCAATTTCTGTCTTGTCATCTCACTAACTATGCTAAAGGATCCTTCATCAGTTTTGCGATATGGTTCTCCTCTACTCCTAGCTTAGCATAATCAGCCACGCAATTCCCTCCAATGACGACCAAACATGGGTCTATTTGCCTCACGGTCGTCACAATCATCTCAGTCATCCCGATAGTCCTCACACTACTCAATTTGACTCGCCTTGAGTACTCACTAGTCACATTACTGGACATGACACTACGAATCATCTAATCTCCAAGTCAATCAAATTTGACCCACAGCTTAGGTGTTCGGTTCTTACACCCTCTTTGAACCCTTAGTTGTTGTCTCCTTCCTCATCGATCCACATGAGGAAAGTTGAAGATGATGACATCAAAGTTCATCCGATGTCATCCTCCGGCACCCAGCACTATCTGTTAAAGAGCAAAAAACGAGAAGTCTCTTTCACCAGTCTCTCAGTCGAGAGTAGTTGCAACCATGTTGGAAGTATACTCAACTTTTCCAATGACCGAGCTAGAAATCCTCCTACTCCGACTAAGAGTATTCTATAATAATTACTGTAATGCTTAATCTTTTCCTTCATGACTAAACACTACCATTGATTCTCTTCGGCTTCTTCCATCGTCGTTCACGTTGGTAACCTAACTCACACATCCCAATCCTTATGGGATCAAATTCCAGCACCTAATAGTCGTGTCGTCCGTCCACAACTACCTAGGGTGCCTGTCACCCCTCTAAGTATAACACATACCTCGCCAAACTAGGTATAGCTCATACCTCGCACAGTGCCACTCGAGATCCTCTCTGTCCCGTTCGGTGCCCATGGAACTCACCTGTTCACCACTCTAGGGCACGTCTAGTGAACTTGATCACAAACTAAGTCCAAATCCTCAACTCACTCGGACAACATCCACGTGTCCGTAAACAATCCAATTCGCCTATCTGTTTATGATCGTTTATGCACATCCAAAAGGATGTCAATTCATCCTAAGCTGATGTACCGCTCGACTCTTTGGTTGCATCTCTGCAACTCACCGATTCCGACCAACCGGTCACTAATCCCCACGACAGTACTCGTGTCGTCCATTCTTCTGACCAACGACAACTGTCGATAACTACTGTAATGACCCATTTTATTTCTCACCACAACCAGCGTACACGAAACTCAGGAGGTATGATCAACCGTAGTCAACCAAACCATCTCCATCACGATTCCCCAAGAATCTACGCTAGCCAACAAATCCTTCTCGTCGTGCAGTGGTAGAAAAATATCATGAACAAATCACGACTGAGCTACCCTCAGCTCGTGGCTCATCATCTCTTCTCGTTATCGTCATCGCGTCACCGCCACGCGGAGTGTGAAGCAAACTGATCTGAATACTCTGTTTGTACCGAACGATCGTCACTTATCTCTGCTCGGGTCGGAGGGGCTCTGCCTCCCTCATACCCCACGACTCTTCAGGTATGACTATTCTGACAATCCATACAGAAAGATGGACATTCCCCAAACGATCTCCGATTCTCAACAACTACCAACAACAAAATCCAGCCTCGATGGTGGTTCCTACCGCGAACTCGTACAGACACAACCCACCTACATCACCACCGAGACTCCGAACCTACGCGGTCGACTCACCGCCGGCACCAACAGCTCAACACACACCATCCGTCGATTGCTCCACCTCGGAATCTGATCCACAAGTACCGCTCTCCTAGTCACTCGTCCAATCAATTGCCAACTAGGGTTATCGTAACTCGGATGCTCGCTGCAGCATGCCCATCTCGAGTGACCCTTCCGCTCGACTCTGAAGAGTCATCGTACTCCGATACTGGTGTCCCAACAACCAGTAACCATAATCTGAGGTTCTCGTACCCTCGTACACTCGTAACTCAACGGTTCCTAGCCTCCGGCCTCCAAAAGAACTTGGCCCACTCCGTGCCTAACACTGCACCACGGCTACTCGTCGCCATCGTATCCTACCATGTCACACAAGAACTACTTCGGGCATCCTCTGCTAGTCGACATCCCTCTTGGATTCGACACCTCTGAACGTGGCGCCTCATGCCAAATAGAGTTAACGTCCCTATCTCATAAGTCTCCACTAGACTTAACCAGAGTCATCCACTAGGTCCTCCATGACCTCAACCGCTCCCTGCAACACCATTCCTGAAGCTTGTAGTTCTATCGTGGACGATCCTGACATCCGACCTTCATTGGTTCCACTGGGTCCTACCTCCAGGAACACGACGGTCCTAAGCCTTTAGATTCACACGGGTATTAATCCCGCTAGGGATTCAGCCTCTCGCAAAACACGGCATCCTCCGCCAACCGGACCTGACACGATCGTACCTCGTGTCAAACATACACGAACTAGGGTCGATTCTACCGAATCCTCGTACTAGTACCCTAACTATCAAGCTGATGACGCGCCGTTACAACTGTAGAGACATCACATCCTCGACCTGTGCGCCTTTCTAAGAGCAAAACTCGCTCTGATACCAACTGGTATCAGAGTACCATGAGTATCATATGACCCAACCTCGCTCTGATACCAACTTGACAGGACCCGTCCCAAATCTCCTGGGATTAACGTGGGACGTGCCTGCTCCCGTCTAACACGAAGTGTCAGACTAGGGACAATTTCGTCCTTTGCCCAACCAGGACTATCAGAAAGCGCCAGGATTAGGATGAGGAATGTAATGTCTCGTCTCTGCTACAGCCCGAATCCGTGATCAACCTGAAACGCATTCAAAACACGAAACCTGTGAGTGGATAAAACAAAGATTTTTTAAAAACATTTCATCAAAAAGACCTTTATGCCCTTCACTAAAAAGTATGCATGCATTCGAAAACCATTTATCAAACCGTGTATTAGGACCTTGGCCCAAAATCCAAAATAAGGAACCCAGAACGAGTCTCCTTCTCAAAACATGAAACATAGGGTCTCAGCCCAACATCATCTCCGTGAAATCTAATACACATATACATATATACATATATAACCCATCCTTGACATCCTCTGATGTCAACTCGGGGCACACAGCCCCTAGGGAACAAATCAACAATATATGTCACGTTTTCTCTATATAAGTATACATACTACTCAGGATCTCACTCCGAGTTGACCCCCAATAATTCTCTATCTGGAGGCTCTGTCTCTGAAATTAGTCCAGTCATCTCTCCCGATCAGGCCCGAGATTCTATCATATCTTCCACTTCTGGAATGGGCTCCCTATAGGGATTACTCATTCCGGGCAGTGGATCGTGACTCTCCAGGTCGACGTCTGTAGGAGACCAATCACCTCATACAAGTGGGTATATACATGATAGTATAGAAAAACTGCACTCAGGACTCACGCCTGATAACACACGTGATATGGGCCTCTAGCCCGAACTTATGACTCAATGGGGCCTCTAGCCCGATTTCACAATTAACTAGGACTCAAATCCGAACTCGTAAATCAACGGGGCATCGAGCCGGATACCTCAGGGTCAGTCACGATTTCAATCATAGCGATGCGTGCAACCATCAATCCAGGACCGCTCTCAATCGTACTATGTCACCGTGAATATATAACCGCCGCGACCACCTCTAGAACTTGGTGCACACATCATCGACCGATCTCCGATGTCGTTAACCCTCCGAAGTCGAGCCTCCAGTGGCTGCTCGACAACGGGACGTGCATCGTGACCTCTCCGGAGGGAACACATCCCCATTCCAGAGGCGAGCGTCCTGTCATCCATCGCCGTGCACACAGCACCCGTCGCGACCATGACTCAGACTCGTAGGTCATCAATAGGGCCACATGCCCGAGATGAAGCGGAAACCAAATGGGTCTCATGCCCTAATCAAAATCAACACCAAACTGGTCATTTTACCTTTCCAAAACCATTTATCAAAACCTGAACCATAAATGCGTATTAGCACGTATAAGGCCGAAAATCTCGAAATACGTGCCAATACGTAAACACACACACAAATGCACTCATCGTATCACAAAAAACATATTAAAACACTTATAAACATTTATGCATGCATCGATTCATAAAAGAAAGTTCACTCACATATCGTCTGAGTTGCCGCTTGGATACACGCGCCGTACGCCTTCCCGGGTCAATCGTAGTCTCTGGGGTTCCCAAACCTGTCCAAATCACTTTAGATGGTTACTAACTACTTAATTAACCCCTCACTAAAGCCCCCTAATTTTCTGGGATTTTAAACTATTGTAAACACATTCCTAAAACTTCGGACAACCCGAACTATATCGAGACGATGTCCAATTGACTAGAAACTACTCCCAAAATGTTCGTTACATCGAATAGATGAAATTACATGTTGGAAGTTTCCCCAAAATCTCCCCCACATGCCCACACGCGCCTCCTGATGTGACGGCGCGCGGGAGCCGCACGCATGCATAGTGTCTCCTTCAACCTCCCGCCGACCGGGTCCGACCGGCTGGTCCGATTTAGGCCCTGTAATCCGGTTCAGGCCTCTAAACCGTCCAATTTTCGTCCTTTTTCTTCCTAACGATTCCAATCTTCCTATTTTGATCCTGGGAACCTATCTATGCAATCAAAACAACCAAAAACCTACTAAAACTCATCGATCCAATTTTTCACTCACGGTTCAGTTTCCCCAGTTTCTCCCCAGGGCTTCACAGCCGTTAACCACCACCAAAAACCATCCTTAAACCTTCCTAGAAACCTGTTAGGCCTATTCTAATCCACTAAAACGGTCCACAACGTGCAAAATCAAAAACAAGAGAAAATGGGCAAAACCGGGTACCTTGCACGGGTTGCTTCCGCCGTCCACGACGGCGCTGCTCCTGGCTAGCCACCACCATCATCCTGCCCTCATCTCACTCTCTTGGTCTCTCAAACATGATCAGAGTGGGAATGGTTTTGGATTGGGTCGAGTGGGTTGATCGGGTTTGGTGGAAAATGATCGAACAAGGGAAGGGGATATGCATGTGTCTGTTTGAAATGGGTAATGGATGGGAGACACTTGTCGCTCATACATTGGGCCTGTCCAAAATATCTGGGCCCCACTTGCTGCCAAAAGTCCCTCGCCTCGTAAAATGTGCAATCGTTCGTTCGAACTTCTGTGAACCGTAACTTTTTCGTCGAACGTCCAAATTCGACGTGTCGCCTGTCTACGGATTTGTATCGACGCGATCTACGTAACGGTCCACAGCCTTCGGCCATCAGACGACTTGGGTCAAAAGTCAACTTTTCCCCCCCTTTTAGGGGAAAAAATTGTAATTTCGCCCTGAACATCCGTTAATCCTCGGCTAATTCCCTATTTGCCTTGGTAATCCGTCATTAATCCCTAATTAATCCTTAAAATCAAGGACTGGTCGTTACACATTCGGTTTTTATTTTCGATTTGGTACGATACGGAATGAGAAGATTTCATTTTTCGGGACAATATGTGTCAGGACCCACCCCGATTATCACCCCGATAACCGAGGGGAACCCTGCTCCCGTCTGACAACCCAACACTAAAGACCGAAACGACCTCACGAAAACCACAAATTACACTGTCAGACGAAGGAGAATTCAAAAGAACCCAGAGTCAACCATTATACAGAGCATAGTATCAAACAAAGTAAAATAAAACCACACATAGTACACGCACAACGGAACACTGAAACCACTCCGGGAAAACTCTCGAGTACTCTATGCCTCCGACACAGCCTCAACATCAACTCCCGTGCTAGCTCCACGACCTGGAGGGCAGTTAAAAACAGAAAGTGTGAGTGGACCAGCAAGAATGAAAGTTTCAAAAAACCATTTCATCAACAAACCAGGGTTTGGCCCTCCGTTTTGAAAACATGCAAGCATAACCCAATTTCTGAAAATAGTTATAAATCATATCATTTTCATCATGGAAACAACAGCAACATAAACACAGTATGCTAAACATTATAAAACATTAACAGTAAAACATAAGATACCAATATAATCATCCGATCAAACCTGCTGGATCTATCCGAGTCTTTAAACTCAATTCAGGCCTCAATAATCCGAGTCTTTAAACTCAACAGGCCTACGAGGGAAATATCAGTATATCCGAGTCTTTAAACTCAATCCGGGTCTTTAAACCCAATCCGGGCCCGTCCCCCGTAAAACATAATCCGGGTCTTTAAACCCAATAACCAGATCCAGAAAATCCAATCCAAAACCATTTGAAAACCTTTTTGAAATCCACATCCAAACCCGAATCCGAAACCACTGGTCCGAAGCCCTTCCGGAATCCAGAACCGTCATTCCGAACCGGAAATCCACTTTTCAACTTTAAAACCAAATTCCGCTTTCCGAAATCCGATTCTAAAACCGAAAACCTTGATCATCAAATCATGTATCAAATCCACTTATAATCATTGAAAATCACTTATCGTTTGAAATTCCAAAACCATGGAATCACAATCAGAAATCAAGCATTTCTCGTAAAACGTGCTGAAAACCGTAGCTTTCTCGTAAAACGTACAATTATATAAAACAGTTATAACATATTCAATAATCATGAAATCACATGTAAAACCATAAAACAATTATAGAAAAACAATTATGCATGCTCAATTATAGAGAAGGGGTCCACTCACAGATACCGGGCACGTCACTCGCGTCCCGTACGTTCCGTCTGTTCCTCGTCCGCTTCGGGGTTCCTCGATCCTGTCAATAGTCACCAAACTACGTCACTAACACATCCACCAAGATTCTGCTAATTTTCCCCAAAATTCCCCGGGTTCTAAACGTAATGAACCGAGACCCTAAACCTTCGATCCCGCAGAACTAACTAGAAACGACGTCTGATTAACCCGAAACCTATCCCAAAAGATTCATTATGACATCTAGACTCCGAGTCTTTAAACTCCCGAGTCTTTAAACTCAATCCAGGCCTCAATAATCCGAGTCTTTAAACTCCGAGTCTTTAAACTCAACAGGCCTACGAGGGAAATATCAGTATATCCGAGTCTTTAAACCCAATCAGGGCCCGTCCCCCGTCAAACATAATCCGGGTCTTTAAACCCAATAACCAGATCAAGCAAATCCAATCCAAAACCATTTGAAAACCTTTTTGAAATCCACATCCAAACCCGAATCCGAAACCACTGGTCCGAAGCCCTTCCGGCATCTAGAACCGTCATTCCGAACCCAAATCCAGAAATCCACTTTTCAACTTTAAAACCAAATTCCGCTATCCGAAATCCGATTCTAAAACCGAAAACCTTGATCATCAAATCATGTATCAAATCCACTTATAATCATTGAAAATCACTTATCGTTTGAAATCCCAAAAGCATGGCATCACAATCAGAAATCAAGCATTTCTCGTAAAACGTGCTGAAAACCGTAGCTTTCTGGTAAAACGTGCAATTATATAAAACAGTTATAACATATTCGATAATCATGAAATCACATGTAAAACCATAAAACAATTATAGAAAAACAATTATGCATGCTCAATTATAGAGAAGGGGTCCACTCACAGATACCGGGCACGTCACTCGCGTCCCGTACGTTCCGTCTGTTCCTCGTCCGCTTCGGGGTTCCTCGATCCTGTCAACAGTCACCAAACTACGTCACTAACACGTCCACCAAGGTTCTCCTAATTTTCCCCAAAATTCCCCGGTTTCTAAACGTAACGAACCGAGACCCTAAACCTTCGATCCCGCGGAACTAACTCGAAACGTCGTCCGATTAACCTGAAACCTATCCCAAAAGATTCTTTATGACATCTAGACCAAAAACCTAGTTGGAAGTTTTCCCAGAAACCACCGCACACGCCTCCACGCGCCTCCCAAAGTGGCTGCGCGTGGGCCTCACGCGCATGAACAGAAACACTGTTCATCTTCAACCTCGAAACCGTGCACTGTTCCGGACCGGGGTGGCCGGTTCTCCGCCGTCCGTCCACCATTCTTGTCCCTCTTTCCACTATTCTCTTCGTCCTCAACCCAGCAACCTATTCCCCTCAACCAAACACGACAACACGAACTACAACTCACCTCCCCAACTCGAAACAGAAACCACCCGTAAGCTCCTGTTTCTCAAACCAGCCACCCGTGCAATCCCCCATCACGGCTTCGTCACCAAAAGGTTCCTAAGGACCTAAGGAGTCGATTAGGACCTACCAGACACCTCGACTCAGCCTCTAGCTTCACGACTAATCGTTTGAAATTAACGGAAAAATAGAGCATCGAAAACGATCGAAGAAATTACATGCTTGCCGTCCACCACCGTGCTCACCGCCGCGTTCTGCAGGGTTCACAGGGCCGTCCTAGCCTTCCCTCGATCTTAATTGGATCAACACACGACAACACCACCACCAAGTTCCCTCAACACCTCTCTGTTTTTCTGAGAACTCACCTCTCACACTCTCAAGTTTTCCTCACACGAGCTGCCCTCCCAACTCACTCACCACTTCTCACTCAACTCTAGTCACTCACGCAGTCACCAGAACACACAAGCACACACGGCCACTCGGCCAATTTTCTCTCAATCTCAGTCTATGTTTCTCCCTTCTTCGAACAAACACGATGCACACACAAATACTTGCACCGTGCACAAGCCTAGAACCCACTACACACACCACACGTGTCCACAATCCCCTGGCCCAACTCAAAATATCCCAATCAGCCCTGTACACTTTGGCCTTATCCTATTTGCACAAATTCCAATGTGCAAAAAGACCAAATTGCCCCTATGAATCAAAATTACCATTTTGCCCTTCGCCGTTCTAGACCCGTATCTCACTCGTCCAATGTCCGATGAAGGCATGCCGCCTGTCGTTGAACTCAGGACGACGAGATCTACCTAACGGTCCTCGGTCTACGTACAAAAATCCTGTCGTGCGAAAAGTCAACTTTTTCCCCTTTTTTAACCAAATTACGAAAGTGCTCTCGACCTTCTGAACATCATAACTTCCTCCTCGGATGTCGGAATCGGGCGTGCCACCTGTCTACGGACTCGTGACGTCCCGAACTACGTCAGGGTCATCGGTCAACGCCCAATTGACCGCCCGAACTAAAAGTCATCTTTTTGCCCGTCCCAAGGGCAAAATCGTCATTCTTCGCTAATGGGCCAACACTGACCAACTAAACACCGATTAGACTCACTAATCCGTTACTAATCCTTTTGCTAATCACGGCTCTCGGGACGGGTCGTTACAATATGCCCAGGGCTATCAAGAATCGACAAAGACAAAAATAGCTAGGTTTGACTGCTCAACGACGGCGCTTTCAAATTTCCCAGGTTCATTCGATGGACCAGCGACTAATATTTGACCAAACCCTTAATTAGAACAAGATTTAGAGCTGAGATTTGACTAAACCCTAATTATAACAACATTGAATGGAATTCTGGAAATCAATAACAATCACTCCTCAACCATTTTAAAATACGTTTATTATTTAGGTTAAGACTTAAGAGTAATATCATTCATTCGCAGAAAAATATATAATAATAAGTAAAATCGGTATGAACAGACGTATTTCTTTTATAAAGACTTGAATTTGAATAATTAGATGCTAATTAATTATTAGAATAATATCATATAAAATTTTAATACACAATAACAGAATCGGCTTCAACGAACATATATTTCTCTATTATGTTCTCGAATTTGAATAATTGGGCGTTGATTATTATGAGAAAGATGTCATATAAGATGTAGTCAAAGCATGCATATTGGCAAAAATAGATAATCATGGTCAAAAACTGTGGGCAAGAAAGAAAGAAACAATTTTTTTTTTCTCTCCGGTCCTTACCCTAAGTTGTACGTAATGGTCCTTAAACCTGTATTATTCTTCTGCCAGTATTATTCAATCAATTAATTAAGATAATTTTTTTCTTAGAATATGTTAATTAAAAAAATTGACAAAAACATAATCACGTCAGGGATGAGAAATTGTTCCAATTAATAAGAAGCATGAACATGATAAAACTTCCTAACCATAAACTATTCTACTGTTTATATAAGAAGTTAATTTCTGAATTACACCTCAGATTAATATAGTTATAATCGGCGAAAGTTCGAACGAATAAATCCGAAATTTTCATATGTAATTAGTATAATTTTCTTGATTAGTAAAAGGTGGGAACAGACACTACAGGACAGAAGATTTTGCCCGAGCAACATACATTGATCGATGATGATGGTGGTGGTGTCAATTTTTATCTAGAATTATACATGTGGAAGGATGGCATTGTACAAGAGTCCTATCCACATGTTTTTAGTCATAAGTAGAAGCCAAATTATAAAGAAAATTATGTATTATCTTCTACGACCAAAATTCTCTTTACCTTGCTCATAACACAAGCGACAAATTTAATATTTGAAAAGTGTTGAATCTTAATGTGAGAGCATGGTTTTCCTTTCCACTTGTGAGTTTTGTGTGCGAGAGTTGGGATGGAATAAGTGTCTCTTCATAGAACGTAATCATGCACGACCTCTATCTCTATACTTGTAACATATATTATGCCAAGTGAAGGAAGACTTTTTATAATATGTAGAATGCCCAATCCCAATTTAGTCATAGCAGATTAATTAACCTCGCAAACATTTATTTTGATTCACACAAATTGAGTTATCTAATGTTTAATTGTTTTGAGTTTCTATTCTGATAGTGAAACTTAGCGTGAGGATTTTCTTTGTCCATATATAATACTGACGGATCGTTGCAGATCTCTGACTTGACGAAATTATGATTTTTTGGGTTGAGAGTTTTAATTTCTAGTCGTCTTAGGTCTAGATATTATTCGGTTTCTTCAGCCTTCGATATTCTGATTTTTCCATTGATTGCCTCCTCTTTCGTCATTGGATTCTTAGCTTATCAGCCACCACACCCAGAGGCGAATGAGGGGGTATAGTGGAAAGTTTTGGGGACGCCCAAATTAGCCACTTCATCAGGCTGACTCAGCTTTTCACTTTTACATTTTATCGTGTTCAAACAATGAGTTGAGTTTTTTTTTCCTTCAGTATAACTGTATTTCCATTTTTTTGGATTCAATTATTGGATTTGAGTAGGAAATCTTATCATGACTTTGATAAGATTCGGGCCAATTACGCTTCCAACATCTTCTTGTTGACATATTCGACTTTATCCTCATTATCTAAACTCATCGCCGTTAAATTATCATTTTCTCTATGTATATCTTTTTCTTTAGCAACAATTTATAGTTCTAAAGGAAAGTCTAATGAGTGTAACGACCCTTCCTAAATTCTTGGAGTAGATTAGTGACTAACGAATGATTAGTGAGATTAATCGGTGATTAGTCGAGTGAAATCGGACGGACAGTGTAAAATGACCGTTCTGCCCCTATATTGGGGCAAAATGTTAACTTTTGACTCTGGGAGTCAAACGTACGAGGACCAATGACGGTGACGTAGATCGAGACGTCACGAATCAGTAGACAGACGACACGTCGAAATCGAATGTCGAACGAAGAAGTTATGGTCACAGGATCGAAATCGAGGATTTATATCTCGGGATCCGAATAAAATAATAATTAATTCTGATTGGGCAGATATTTGTAGGTGGGGCCCTTGGATGAGTGACAAGTGTCACTCATCCCATTGGTCACTTTCCTTAAAAAGGGGATCTATGTCCTTTAGCCATTAATTAATTAATTTGTTCAACTCACACACTCTCTCCCAATCCCAGCCGTCCATTTTCCCCAGCCCCCCCATCCTCACCGTCCATCCTACCTCATCTGATCCCCATCATCATCAGCAAACTCACATCTCTCATCCCTCTTTCTTTCCCGCGATCACCTCTTTCAACTATTCCTAAAAACCCGAACACCTAAACCGTGAGAAACAAACCATTCAAACCCCTTCCAAACGTCCTCCTATGCCTATGACTTGGGAAGGAAAAAGTGAGAGTGACGGGTGACGAGTCGAATGGTATCAATGACGTCGACCGTCGTGGACGGCGGTGCACGGTGGCCTGGTTCGGAGGCAAGGCACCGAATGCTGTTTTTGGAACTAAAAAATGGAGCTTTCGGTTTGGGCGAGTGTCATTCGTTTCTATTGATTGGACGGTGTTCCTGAGGTCGTGACGACCGTGATGGTAGCCACGGCAGTGCTCATGACGGCGAGGTAAGCCCCCAGACCCGGGAACTTGTTTTCGAGTAAAAATGGTAGATTGGGTTTTGTGGTGTGTTGATCGAGTTGGTCGATTCTACTATGTCCTAGGGATCGGGACGAGTTCGCAGGGCTTGGATTCGAGGGAAATGATAGCCGGAGCTGGGAGCAGTCGTCGATAGAACTTTGGGCGTACTGTTCCTACAGTCGCAGGTACGATCTCGACCTTGTTGCACGATTTTGATGTTGTAAATCGATTAAGGGGGATTAGACAAAGAATTAGGAATTAAAAAGATTGAAAATGAGTGAGGAATAGCTTTGAAATGTGAACGCCGGTTAGGTTGGACCGGGCTGGTTTGAACGGGTCTAGACTCGATTCGTTAGAGGTTAGGGATGATGAACAGTGTAGGCGTGTGGCTTTCACGCGCAGCCCCTTTGGGTGGAGCGTGAGGGTACGTGGAGGGTAGTTTGGGAAAGTTTTCAACATCACTTTTAATCTATTCGATGTAACGAACATTTTGGGACTGGTTTCGTGTCGATGGGACATTTTTTCGATATAGTTCGGGACGTCTGTAGGTTTAGGATCAAGTTTAAAAATAGTTAAAAATTCTGAAAAATTATGGGGCTTCAATGAGAGGTTAATGAAGTAGTTAGTAACCCTCTAGTATGTTTTGGACAGGTTTGGGAGTCCCGGTGACTGTGATTGACCTGGGGAGGGTTATGGCACGCAAATCGAGGCAGCATCATAGGACGGCCTGTGAGTGGACCTTAATTTCTAAACTGTGATGCATGCATAAATGTTTTATATGTTCTATGGATATGATTTCTATCATGATGATTATGGATTGGTGATTTACATGATTACACATATTTCGAGGCAATTTACGTATTCACACGTATATCGAGGTTTGTAGTTTTGTACTGATTACACGTGCTTATGGTTTAATGAAATGGTTTTGGATTTGTAAAGGTAAACTCGGGCATGAGACCCTTTTTTTTTTGGAAACCCCCAGAATGGAAGTCCAATTAGTTACGTTATCGGGCTAGAGGCTCAATTGGTTTGTGAATTGATTTCAGATTTGGAAATATGGAATCGGGCGTGAGACCCATTTTATTTACGAACTATCGGACTTCGAGTCCATTTGATTTAATAAGGCATAGGGTTGGACGCCCAGTTAGTTTACGAAATCGGGCTTGAGGCCCAGTTAGTTTACATAATTGGGCACGAGACCCAATTGATTTACGAAATCGAGCACGAGGCCCAGTTGGTTTATGAATTCGGGCTTACGGCCCAATTATGGTTTACGATTGTGATTTCGGGTCGGGGAACCATAAATGGATTTCTAGTTTCATGACAGTTTATGAGGACCGGGCATGAATCCTTTGAAAGGTTTGAAAAGTTTTGAGAATGATTACAAAATGGTTTTTCATATATAATTCTTTATTTATGGATTGTCTCCTCCGGGGAGGGTCGTTGGCCTGGGTAGATCCCGGAGTAGTCACGGAGCGCTAACTGAGTGGAGTCGCCCCCGTTGGGTACCTTACTCTCAGGAAGGCTTATATGGATTATAACCCCTAGGGAGGGTCATTGATCTGCGGACATTGACTTGGGTGGACCCTAGGGAGACTTGGGATTTGAGACGCCGGGTAGCACGCGCATAGCTTTGGAAATAGTGACAGGATTGGTTATATGTTATTGGTGAACATGATTTCTTGGATTTGTGAAATTGTGTTTTGTGAATATTAAATGGATTTGGGTGATGACCCACATATTCGGATTTACAGTTTTGGGCTGAGTTCCCACATATGGTTGAAATGAATTGTGGATTTGTGTAAATGTTTTTGGGCAAGGGCCCGTATGACTTGAATTTACGGAAATTGGGGTTGAGAGACTAATAATGTCTATTTGAATATGTGGTTTGATAAATGGTTTTTGAATGCATGCATGCTTTTTAGTGAAGGGCATAAAGGTCTTTTATGTAATGTGTTTTATTAAACTATTGATTTTTGTCCACTCACAATTTTTTCTGGTTTTTTATGCCCTTGAGGTTGATCACAGATGCAGACTGTAGTAGAGACTGAGACATCACACTCCTCCATCAGATCGTAGGCGCTCTAGAAGCCAGTCAGGCTGAAGGTTTTAAATTATCCCTTGTATGACACTTCGTGTTAGACGGGATCATGACATATCCTGTGTTAATCCCGGGGGGATTGGGATAAGTCGTGTCAAGTGGTATCAGAGCAGGTTTGCTCTTGTGGTGCGCGCAGGTCAAGGATGTGATGTCTCTATGGGCTGCAATTCATTATCAACTTGATAGTTAGGATGCCTGTTTGATAGTTAGTAGTAATGTATCGTGGATAGTTTTGGTTCGACATTTGATGCCGGGGTTTCTATAGTTTTGTCATGGTTGGCAGTGTGGGACTCTACTGTGAGATGAACGTAATAGTACCTTAGTTTTGACCGTGGGACGGTTATGTCGGGATCTTTTTTCACGATGTTGTAGGATCAGTTATGACGATATTATGGAGATGTGACCATTCGATGGTCAGGTCATTCCGAGTTGTGAATTTTGTTCCGAGGAGCAGCTGGGTTCAGGGAATCCTAGTTGAGATGAGGGTAGAATTGGATCGACGTCCATACGATGTTGGGACCACGGGGTCGGTCAGATTTTGGATTATATTGCAGAAGGCAGTTGGGTTCAGAAGAACCCGAGGGTGTGATTGTGGAACCCTAAATCATGATGGATAGTCTGGGAAGGTGAACCCTAATGGTGATTGATGGGTTAAAGGATAGGTGGACCACGGAGTTAGTTTTTGGCCTTTGTAGGAAACCCTAGTGTGTGATGTATGGTTTGGAAATGTGAGTCGGCAAGTGGTTTGGTTCTAGCAACTATTCAGAGCCGAGACCGTCGGTCGGTCATGTCATGTCAGCTTTAGTGATGAGACTACACTCTGCAGTCGAGGTTGTATTAATCGGTTAGACCTAGTTGGTTGTCGTACTACTTTAGTTGTGATGGATAGTTGGTGTAGCTATGGTCATGGACGACCTGGTAGACGACATTGGTTGAGTCGAGTCAAGATTGGTTAGAGATTGGTTGGACAGTATACCAGTGTTGGTACTTGTCGATAGAATCCCGGAGTGGGGATATGGAGTAGTTAGTACGGGCAATTGATTCAGTTGGATGCAGAGTCTCGATAGCGGTGTCTGGTGGTTGGGTCTACACGATTCGTGGCAAACACTACTATCGACAGTGGTTGTAGTTATGGTTGTTGTGAATTGGGGGACATTCGGGGAACGTTTCTTTTTCTTGTAAGGATTGTCAGGGTGACTGTACCCAGAGTTGTTGGGTACGAGGGAGGTAGAATTACTCCAACTTAAGTAGAGGTGCGGGGTCGTTGCTCGGTATGAGCAAAGATCCAGGGTTGTCTGATTCACATAGTGTGTGCTGGTGCTGGTGTTTGTGATGACGATGAGTCACGAGTCGGGATGTGACTCTGTCGAGATGGGCGTGTGTTTGGTATCGGTGGTCCGGCAGTGGATCTCCGATAGTGATGCACTGGATGGGATCCAGCAGTAGTTGAGACGTGAGAATTAAGTAGTAATGGACCACATCCTTTTGGATGTACTTAAACGATATAAGTCGATAGCTGAACTTGGTAGTGAATTAGACTGGTTATGGACACGTGGTTGATGTCCGAGTGTGTTGGTTCCGACATTGTTGGAACTTCAGAATCGAGAGAGATTGTGATTGAGGCGACGAAGGGAGTGTTTGTTTCCGCATTGGAAATGGGTATTTCGAAGTCAATTAGGGCGACTTCTCATGTTCTTCCATGGCAGATGATAGTTGTTGTCACTAGTACATTGATCGTGTATTGGTGGGTGGACCCGTGATTTGTTTTGGGTCATCAGGAAGAGTTGGGTATTTCGATGTTGGTGAATGAGATTTTTCATATTCTGCTAGGTGGCAATCGATGTTGGGTTACATGGCGTGGTGAGTGCAACGAGTTTTGTTTACATTCACGTAGGATGAACTTTGATGTCATCGTCATGGATCATCCTTGATTTTCCTAGGTGGAATGACAATGATCGATACGAGGTAATTGGAGAGGACCCACAGTATCGACGTGTCTTGACGTTTCTCGTCGTTGACTAATCTGTTTAGATATGGGAATTGGTTCAGGAGTGATGTGGCTGACAAAGGATTCAATGAGGGTGTAAGACCCTACGATCATATTTCAGGTGGATTGTTAGCTAAGCGAGCATGTGCATATCGTAGGTGGATCTGGATCGTGATCTTGATGATCAGGTTAGGTGGAGAGTTTATTTCTTTGTCTTGGATATTTGGTTATGAAGATGATGGGATTGAACTTCTTTTCGAGGTTAATCTTGTATGGTGTATTACTCGAGCGAGTAAGTGTCCGACGGGGTCGGATTTGGTCAGCCTTAGATGTGTGAATGGTGGGATTGGCTTCCCTATGAAGTCAATCGAATGTAATGTGGTAATCGTTTGAACAGGTGAATGTTAGGTTCAAATTGGGTGTGTCTCGGTAGACGTGGATAAGATTGGATGCTCTTTTGGCATGAATGGGTACGCCCTGGTAGGCGTGAGTCGGATTAGTACGTGTTGGATTACGTGATTGGGGGTAGACGTTGTGATGCTAGTCAGATGACCATGGGACTCGAAATAGATGATGGGTTGGAGTTTTTGATCTGTCTAGTACTGGATTGGACAGATGGACTCCATAATTAAAACTTGTTTAGCTACGATCTAGGTTGTAGGCTGGTTGAAGGATGGATGTACGTACCCTGTACGTTGTTCGAGGAACGATACTGGGCAGGTTTGTGGTGCCTAGTGGCGGTATATAGGATATACTAGGGGTATGTTGGTGAGCGTGTTGGTAGTCGGCTTAGCCCCGATACCATTGGATTAGTTGAGGATGTGAACTGGACATTGGATACTGTGCACTGGGTCAGGGTGTTTCTGATGGGTCCAGTTACACGTAGGTCGAGTGAGATGTTGGTAAGTGTATACTTAGATTGAGTGAGTTGGGGGTTAGTGTAACCACAAGTAAGTATAGGGTTAGTTTTTAACTGGTAACTGTCAAGTGGTGACAGTGTGGGAAGTGTCGGCTTGGATGTGATAGCTATAGTGAAAATACGTACTTTCAGCATGACGGTTATAGGTTGGAACATGTCAGAGTGATAGACTGATAAGGATCTGACGTCAACTTGATTTCACTGATCTGTCAGAGTGAGTGACAGGCAAGACACCATTAGTGTGTCTCGAGTCAGACATACGAGTCGAAGTGTGGTTATATTGGACATGTACGATTACACGAGAGTGCCTGAGTAGTGGAACAGGTTTGGATTTCCACCGTTGGGTTGTGGAATGGGGTCAGTTGGAATTTCGAGGATGAAATTATTTAAGGGGGGAAGGTTGTAACGACCCGTCCTAAATTTCAGGATTAGATTAGTGACTAATGAAGGATTAGTGAGATTAATCGGTGATTAGTCGAGCGAAATCAAACGGACGGTGTAAAATAACAATTTTGCCCTTAGATTGAGCAAAATGTTGACTTTTGACTTGGGGAGTCAAACGTATGAGGACCAATGACGATGATGTAGATCGGGACGCCACGAGTCCGTAGACAGGCGGCACTTCGAAATCAGACGTCGAACGAAGAAGTTATGGTCACAGGATCGAAATCGAGGATTTACGTCTCGGGGTCCGAATAAAATAATAATTAATTCTGATTGGGAAGATATTTGTAGGTGGGGCCCTTGGATGAGTGACAAGTGTCACTCATCCCATTAGTCACTTTCCTTAAAGAGGGGATCTATGTCCTTTAGCCATTAATTAATTTGTTCAACTCACACACTCTCTCCCAATCCGAGCCGTCCATTTTCCCCAGCCCCCTCATCCTCACCGTCCATCCTACCTCAACTGATCCCCATCATCATCAGCAAACTCACATCTCTGATTTTTCTTTTTTTCCCGCGATCACCTCCTTTATCTATTCCTAAAAACCTGAACACCTAAACCGTGAGAAACAAACCATTCAAACCCCTTCCAAACGTCCTCCTTTACCCGTGACTTGGAAAGGAAAAAGTGAGAGTGACTGGTGACGAGTCGAATGGTACCAATGACGTCGACCGTTGTGGACGGTGGTGCACGGTGGTCTGGTTCGGAGGCAAGGCATCGAATGTTGTTTTTGGAACTCAAAAATGGAGCATTTGGTTTGGGCGAGTGTCATTTTTTTCTGTTGATTGGACGATGTTCCTAGGGTCGTGATGATCGTGAAGGTGGCCACGGCAGCGCTCACGACAGCGAGGTAAGCCTCCAGATCCGTGAACCTGTTTTCGAGTCAAGAATGGTAGATTGGGTTTTGTGGTGTGTTGATCGAGTTGGTCGATTCTACTGTGTCCTATGGATCGAGACGAGTTCGCAGGGCTTGGATTCAAGGGAAATGGTGGCTAGAGTTGGGAGCAGTCGTTGATAGAACCTTGGGTGTACTGTTCCTACGGTCGCAGGTACGATCTCGACCTTGTTGCGCTATTTTGATGTTGTAAATCGATTGAGGGGGATTAGATAATGAATTAGTAATTAAAAGGATTGAAAATGAGGTTGAAATGAGTGAGGAATAGCGTTGAACCGTGAACATTAGTTCGGTTGGATCGGGCAGGTCTAAACTGGTCTGGACTCGGTTCGACAAAGGTTAGGGATTATCAACAGTGTAGACGCGTGGCTTTCACGCGTAGCCGCTTTGGGCGGCGCGTGAGGGCACGTGGGGGTTAGTTTGGGAAAGTGTTTAACATGACTTTTAATCTATTCAATGTAACGAACATTTTGGGACTCGTTTCGTATCGATGAGACATCGTTTCGATATAGTTCGGGACGTCCGAATGTTTAGGATCAAGTTTAAAAATAGTTAAAAATTAGGGAAAATTACGGGGCTTCAATGAGAGGTTAATGAAGTAGTTAGTAACCTTCTAGTATGTTTTGGACAGGCTTGGGAGTCCTGGTGACGGTGATTGGCCCAGGGAGGCTTATGGCACGTAAATCGAGGCGACTGCATAGGACGATCTATGAGTGGACTTTGATTTCTAAACTGTGATGCATGCATAAATGTTTTATATGTTCTATGGATATGATTTCTATCATGATGATTATGGATTGGTGATTTATATGATTACACGTATTTCGAGGCGATTTACACATTTACACGTATATCGAGGTTTGTGGTTTTGCACTGATTATACGTGCTTATGGTTTTGATAATAGTTTAATGAAAGGGTTTTGGATTTTTAAAGGTAAACTCGGGCACTAGACTCATTCCGAACTGGAAGTCCAATTAGTTATGTTATTGGGCCAGAGTCCCAATTGGTTCGTGAATTGATTTTGGTTTTGGAAATATGGCATCGGGCATGAGAGGCCCAGTTAGTTTACGATATCAGGCTTGAGGCCCAGTTAGTTTACATAATCGGGAATGAGGCCCAGTTGATTTACGAAATTGGGAATGAGGCCCAGTTGATTTATCAAATCTGGCACGAGTTGGTTTACGAATTCAGGCTTGGGGCCCAGTTATGGTTTACAATTGTGATTTCGGGTCGAGGACCCATAAATGGATTTCTCTTTTCATGACGGTTTATGGGGACCGGATATGAATCCTTTGAAAGGTTCGAAAGGTTTTGAGAATGATTAAAAAATGTTTTTTCATATACCATTCTTTATTTATGGATTGTCTCCTCTGGGGAGGGTCGTTGGCCTGGGTGAACCCCGGAGTAGTCACGGAGCACTGACTGAGTGAAGTCGCCTCTGTTGGGTACCTTACTCTCAGGAAGGCTTATATGGATTATAACCCCTAGGGAGGGTCAGTGATCTGCGGACGTTGACCTGGGTAGACCCTAGGGAGACTTGGGATTTGAGACCCCGGGTAGCAGGCGCGTGACTTTGGAAACCGTGACAGGACTGGTTATATGTTATTGGTGAACATGATTTCTTGGATTTTTGAAATTGTGTTTTGTGAATATTAAATGGATTTGGGCGATGACCCACTATTTGGATTTACGGGTTTGGACTGAGTTCCCACATATGGTTAAAATGAATTGTGGATTTGTGTAAATGGTTTTATGCAGGGGCTCGTATGACTTGGATTTACGGAAATGGGGCTGAGACCCTAATAATATATATATTTGAATATGTGGTTTGATAAATGGTTTTCAAATGCATGCATGCTTTTTAGTGAATGGCATAAAGGTTTTTTATGAAATGTGTTTTAATAAACTATTGATTTTCGTCCACTCACAGTCTTTTCTGGTTTTTAATGCCCTTCAGGTTGATCACGGATGCGGACTGTAGTAGAGACCGAGACATCACACTCCTCCACCGGATCCTGGCATGCTCTGGAAGCCAATTGGGCTGAAGGTTTTAAATTATCCCTTGTCTAACACTTCGTGTCAGGCAGGATCATGACACATCCCGTGTTAATCCCGGGGGGATTGGGATGGGTCGTGACAAATGAGCCTCTTTGGTTGGAAAGTTTTCTGATCAAGTCCATGGCTTCAGTGGCAGAACCCGCTCCTTAAAAGCTTTGATAATTGTACCCGGTCATCCTCCCGTCTAACAAATGATTCGAAATTCTAATATTATCCTCAACAAATGTCAGACAAGGGACACTCGTATCGATGTACCGCTCATACCTCCAGCTCTCGATCAACCCTGATTTAGGTGCAGCGGCTTGGAGGGTCATCAAAATCATTAAAAAGTGTGAGTAGACAAAAATAAACATTTTTGAAAACACATTTTCCGAAGAAAATAAACATTTACCATCAAGTTCCTAAAATCATGCATGCATAGTAAAACCAAGGCAACCAAATTTCAATTCAAAACAAATTATAAACTGGCTGGGATAACCACAACAATCATGAAATATCAGTAACCCCCCTGTGGCCCACATTTCCAAAAATCCATGATCATAAAATCATATAAAATCACCCGAACACAAATATCGATAAGGTATAAACAAAAACCAACCAATCCAATAACAGTAAATCAAACCAACCAATGTAAAAACATCCGGACATAGGCATCCACAATTCAACACAATTACCAATATCAATAAACTGCACAACCGGAAGGCAAACTCGGGAACTGCACATAGCACCATCCAAGCCAAGTCTAGGAGCAGTACTAATGCATCATTCAGACACATTTGGGAACTGCACGTAGTACCATGCATGCTATAATAGTATCCCGAGAACTGCATTCATGCACCATCTGGGTCATGTCTAAGAACTAATCAAATCTTCAGCCTCAAGAAAACAGAGTTGTGCTCTGGTAGGCTATGCGCTAACCCTATTCAAAGATGGTTGACCGTGGAAAAATAATTCACAAAACAAAGCACACTCATTTAACACAAATCCTTGACTCAAAACTAAATCAAATAGTTTCAAAACCTGGCCTGAGCCCAAAATACCATTTTCAAAAATTATCCGTGAAACACGTGTCCAGTAATCAATCCATAAATTAGAAAATCAACAAAAAAATCATTCCAAAATCATGCTCAAACCATTGTATCATAAATCAGGCAACAAATCAATTAAAATATTTAACTATGCATGCATTGTAATTTATAAAAATAAAAAAAAAAGTCCACCTACACACCATCCTCGTAGTTAAATCTCGAACCGCACGTTCCTCCGTAATTTCGAAAGATGTACTGCAACGACCCGTCTCTAATTCCAGGATTAGATTAGTGACTAATGGAGAATTAGTGAGATTAATCGATGATTAGTGGAGAGAAATCAGACAGACAGTGTAAAATGACCGTTTTACCCTTAGGCTTGGGCAAAATGTTGACTTTTGACTCGAGGAGTCAAACGTACGAGGACCGATGACCTTAACGTAGATCGAGACGTCACGAGTCCGTAGACAGGCGACACGTCAAAATTGGACATTCGACGGAAACGCGTCTCGAAATTCTGGTTTCATGCCGATTTATAGGGACCGGGCATGGATCCTTTGAAAGGTTTGAAAGGTTTTGAGAATGATTTCAAAATGATTTTCATATACCATCCTTTATTTATGGATTTTCTCCTCCGGGGAGAGACGTTGGCCTGGGTGGACCCCAGAGTAGTCACAGAGCACTAACTGAGTGGAGTCGCCCCCGTGGGGTATCTTACTCTCAAGAAGGCATATATGGATTATAACCCCCAGGGAGGGTCATTGATCTGCGGACATTGACCTGGGTAGACCCCGGGGAGCCTTTGGATTTGAGACCCCGGGTAGCACGCGCGTAGCTTTGGTAACCGTGACAGGATTGGTTATATGATATTTGGTGAACATGATTTCTTGGATTTGTGAAATTGTGTTTTGTTAATAGTAAATGGGTTTGGGCAACGACCCACATACTCGGATTTACGGTTTTGGGCTGAGTTCCCACATATGGCTAATGTGTTTACGGATTGGTGTTTAATGGTTTTGGGCAGGGACGGGTATGATTTGGATTTACGGAATTTTGAGCTAAGACCTTAATAATGGTTATTTGAACATATGATTCGATAAATGGTTTTCATATGCATGTATGCTTTTTAGTGAAGGGCATAAATCACTTTATGAAATGTGTTTTTATGAACTTATTGTTTTTTGTCCACTCACAGCTTTTATTAATTTTAATGCCCTTTAGGTTGATCACGGATGCGAACTGTAGTAGAGACCGAGACATCACACTCCTCTACCGGATCCTAGCGCGTTGTTGAAGGTTTGCATTATCCCTTGTCTGACACTTTGTGTCAGCCGGGAGCATGGCACCTCCTGTGTTAATCCCGGGGGGATTGGGATGGGTCGTGACAAGTGGTATTAGAGCAGGTTTGCTCTTGAGCTACGCGCAGGTCGAGGATGTGATGTCTTTATGGGCTGCAGTTCATTATCAACCTGATAGTTAGGATGCCGGTATGATAGTTAATGGAATTGAATCGTGGATAGTTTTTGTTCGACATTTGATGCTTGAGTATGCTATAGTTCTATCGTGGTTTGGCAGTGTGGGACCCTACTGAGGGATGAACGTAATAATACTTTAGAGTTTTGACCGTGGGATGGTTATGTCGAGATCGTATTTCACGATGTTGTAGGATTGGTTATGACGATAGTATGGAGTTGTGACCATTAAATGGTCAGTTCATTCTGAGTTATGAATTGTGTTACGAGGAGCAGCTGGGTTCGGGGAACCCCAGTTGAGTTGAGGGTAGGATTGGATTGACGTCCACGCAATGTCAGGATCATTGGTCGGTCATGTCATTTCATCTTTGGAGATGGGACTACACTCTGCAGTCGAAGTTGTGTTAATCGATTGGACCTAGTTGGTTGTCGTACTACTCTAGTTGTCGTGGATAGTTGGTGCAACTGAGGTCATGGACGACCTGGTAGACCACATTGGTTGAGTTGAGTTAAGATTGGTTAGAGATTGGTTGGACTGGTTACCAGGGTTGGTACTTTTCGATGGAATCCCGAAGTGGGGATACGGAGTAGTTAGTACAGGCGATTGATTCTGTTAGATGCGGGGTCTCGATAGCGATGTCTCATGGTTGGGTCTGCACGAGTTGTGGTTGGCACTACTATTGAGAGTGGATGCGTTGTGGTTATTGGGAAGAAGGGGACGTTCAGGGAACGTTTCCTTTTCTGAGTTTCTAGGGTGACTGTACCCAGAGTTGTTGGGTATGAGGGAGGCAGAGTTTCTCCAACTTGAGTAGAGGTACGGGGTCGTTGCTCGGTATGAACAAAGATCCAGGGTTGTTTGATTCGCACATATTGTGCTGATACGGGTGCTGGTGCTGGTGATGGTGATGGTGCTGGTACTAGTGTTGGTGCTGGTGCCGGTGATTGTGATGACGATGATTCACGAGTCGAGATGTGACTCCATCGAGATGGGCATTTGTTTGATATCTGTGATCCGGCAGTGGATCTCGGATAGAGTTGGACTGAACGGGATCCAGCAGGTATTGAGACGTAAGGATCGAGAAGTTATGGACCACATTCTTTTGGATGTACATAAACGGTATAAGCCGATAGGCGAACTTGGTAGTGATTTAGACTGGTTACGGACACGTGGTTGATGTCCGAGTGGGTTGGTTTGAACCTAGGTGGAACTTCGGAATCGAGAGAGGTTGTGATTGAGGCGATGAGGGGAGTGCTTGATTTCGCATTGGTAATGTGTATTTTGAAGTCATTTAGGGTTACTTCACCAGTTCATTGATCGTGTATTGGTTGGTGGACCTGTGATTTGTTTTGGGTCATCATGTGGAGTTGGGTATTTCAAAGTTAGGTGAATGAGATTTCTCATTTTCTGCTTGGTGGCAGACGAGGTTGGGTTACATGGTGTGGTGAGTGCAGTGAGTTTTGTTGCATTCACGTAGGATGAATTTTGATGTCATCGTCTTGGATCATCCTTGATTTTTCCTAGATGGAATGACAAGAATCGATATGAGGTAACCACAGTCTCGACGTGTTCCGTCATTGACTGATTTGTTTAGATGTGGGAATTGATTGAGGAGTGATGTGACTGACGAAGGATTCAAGAGGGTGTAAGACCTTATGATCAGATTTCAGGTGGATTGTTAGCTGAGTGAGCATGAGCGGATCCTAGGCAGATCTGGATCGCAATGGGGATCGGGATTTTGAAGACATAAGGTGTTGTGAAAATCGAGGATCGTGATGTTATTGATCGGGTGATGTTGTGGTGGGTTAGGACGGATTGGATCGTGATGTCGTGCCCGTGCTGGCAAACTTCGCCTTACTGATTATGCTAAGCTGGGAGCAGAGGAGAATCGTTTTGTGAGACAGTTGAAAAATATTTTGGAATAGTTGTGAGATGACAGAATAAACGTTGGATATGAGAATGTTGGGACGACTTCCTTTCGAAGTCAATCCGGTATGAGACGGTAGTTGAGTGAATCGAGGTGTTTACAATATTTCTTGGATATTTGGCTATAAGGATGTTGGACTGACTTCCTTTCGAGGTAAATCCCGTATGGTGTATTAATCGAGTGAGTAGGTGTCTGACGGGGTCAGATTAGGTCAGCCTTAGATGTGTGAATGATGGGATTGGCTTCCTTTCAAAGTCAATCGAATATGTGATTTGGTAATCGAATGAGCAGGTAACCGATAGGTTCGGAGTTGGTGCGTCTCGGTAGATGTGGGGGAGATTGGATTCCCTTTTGGCTTGAATGGGTACACCTTGGTGGGCATGATTCAGATTGGTAAGCATTGGAATTCGTGTTTGGGAGTAGACGTTGTGATGCTGGTCGGGTGACTAGGGGACTTGGAATTGACATAGAATTGGGAATGTATGGTTTGTCTCATGTGAGATTGGACTGATAGACTCCAGAATTGAAGCGTGGTTAGCTACGAGCCTACTACATGGCTGGTTGGTTGATGGATGTAAATATAGGGCACGTTGTGCGAGGACTGATACTGAACAGGCCTGAATGGTGCCTGGTGACGGTATATGGGATATACCAGGGGTATGTTGGTGAGCGTGTGGTAATCGGTTTAGGTCTGATGTCTTTGGATTGGTTGAGAATATGAAATGGACATTGGATACTATGCGTTGGGCCAAAGTGATTTTGATGGGTTCAGTGATTGTATGAGCAGGTGCTCAAAGCCGTGGACTGCTAGCGGAACCCTAGAGTGGAGTTGTGTTACCACTGCTGGGCTGGTATTCAAGGGGGTCTAGTTACACTCATATTGAGTGAGTTGGTGGTTAGTGTAACCACAAGTGAGTATAATGTCAGTTTGACTAGCGACTGTCAATTGGTGACAGAGTGGGAAGTGTTAGTGTAATGGTAGAACTATCTAGTGGTATCAACTCGGAACGTGTGATTCAATTTCACTCGACGTGGTCGGGTGTAGTCGTTGCAACGTGAGTGTTGGTGGAACGTCTGGGTGCAGACAAGTATTATGCTGGTTAGTAGGTGTACAAGTGTACATTTGATGTGATGTCGAATTTTCTTTCCACGAGGTGGTTGTGGAATCGGGATAGTTGGAATTTTGAGAACGTAATTATTTAAGGGGGGGGGGAGGTTGGAACGACCCGTCTCGAATTACGGGATTAGATTAGTGACTAATGGAGGATTAGTGAGATTAATCGTGATTAGTTGAGCGAAATCGGACGGACGATGTAAAATGACTATTTTGCCTCTAGACTTGGGGTAAAATGTTGACTTTTGACTCGGGAAGTCAAACGTACAAAGACTGATGACTGTGAAGTAGATCGGGACGTCACGAGTCCGTAGATAGGCGGCATGTCGAAATCGGACGTTCGACAGAAAAGTTATGGTTCACGGAAGTTCGGAGAAACTATTGTACGAATTATGAGACATATTACACATGTACTTGTGTGGGCCCAGATATTTATTTCATGCCCATTGAATGAGTGACAAGTGTCACTCATCCCATTGGTCCTTAACCCCAAATTGTGGATCCCAATCATGATTGGTAGGTTTTTATATTAAAATAATATTATTTTAATTATTTTATAATTCCCACATCTCTCATCTCTTAATCCTCACCGTCCATCTCTATCTCTTCCTCTCATCTCCACCCTTCATCTCCATCATCTTTCATCATCTGTTTATCATCATCAAATTTCACCATCTTTCATTTTTTTTCTTCAAAAACCCGAACACCCATTCCCCTACAGTCCCTCCAAACCTCATTATTTTTACGTGGTATGTGAATGGAAATGTGAGAGGGAAGAGAGATGATGATGATGAGGCCATCGAGGAGGACCGTCGTGGACGGTGGTGAAGGCCCGAAGGCGAAACCCGTGAGGTATGTTTTTACAAAATCAAAGGTTATATTTTAGGTTGTATTGATCTATTTGATGGACTGGGACGTGATCTAGGGATCAAGACGAACACAGGGGACTCAATTTCGAAGGGAATGGTGGCTGGAGTCGATGACAGATTGATGTTGTAGGGACCGTCGCCATGCTTTGATCGAAGAGGTACATTCTCGTGTGTTTCTTGACTATTTGGGATTATAGAACGATTGGAAATGGATAGGAAAATCTTTAGGATCAAATGGGATGAAAAATGGTTGGTTATTCACTAAAATTCGGGAATGCCGGTTCGGCTGGACCGGGCCGATCTGAACGAGTCTGCAAAAGGTAGACGATGACACTGTAACAGGCGCGTGGATTTCACGCGTAGCCGCTTACGGCGACGCGTGCGGGCACGTGGGGGGTATTTTAGGGATGTTGTCAACATGACTTTTAATTTATGCGATGTAACGAACATTTTGGGACTGGTTTCGTGTTGATCGGATATCGTTTCGATATAGTTCGGGACGTCCGAAGGTTTAGGATCGAGTTTAAAAATAGTTAGAAATTTGAGAAAATTACGGAGCTTCAATGAGAGGTTAATTAGGTAGTTAGTAACCCTCTAGTGTGAGTTGGACAGGTTTGGAAGTCCTGGTGAAGGTGATTAGCCTGGGAAGGCGTATTGGCACGCATATCGAGGAGGCAATTCGGACAGTCTGTGAGTATACCTTGTTTTCTAAATTGATGCATGCTTAAATGTTTTATATGAGTTTAGATACATTTTTTGAGATTCCTTGAGTTCATTTGGTGGTGGTAGTTAGTATTTACATATTTGCACGTATTTTGAGGTTTTCGATTTTATACGGTGCTTATACGTGCTTGCGGTTGCGGTGATGGTTTAATGAAATGGTTTTGGATTTGAAAAGGTAAACTCGGGCATGAGACCCATTTGTTTTGGAAGCCCTCGGACTTGAAGTCCATTTTAGTTACTTTATCGGGCCAGGGGCCCAATTGGTTCGTGAATTGATTTCGGATTTGAAAATATGGAATCGGGCATGAGACCCATTTGATTTACGAACTATCGGACTTTGAGTCCATTTGATTTAATAAGGCATCGGGCTTGAGGCCCAATTGGTTTACGAAATCGGACTTGAGGCCCAGTTGGTTTACGAAATTGGGCTTGAGGCCCAGTTGGTTTACGAAATCGAGCTTGAGGCCCAGTTGGTTTACGAAATCGGTCTTGAGGCCCAATTGGTTTACATGATCGGGCTTGAGGCCCAATTGGTTATGATATCGGGTATAAGTCCCAATTACGGTTTATAAATGTGATTTTGGGTTCGGGGACCCTAAATGGATTTGGATTTGGAAACATAGATTTCTGGTTTCATGACGGTTTATGGGGACCGGGCATGGATCCTTTGAAAGGTTTGAAAGGTTTTGAGAATGATTTCCAAATGGTTTTCATATACCATCCTTTATTTATGGATTGTCTCCTCCAGGGAGGGGTGTTGGCATGGGTGGACCCCGGAGTAGTCACGGAGCACTAACTGAATGGAGTCGCCCCCATGGGGTACCTTACTCTCAAGAAGGCATATATGGATTATAACCCCCAGGGAGGGTCATTGATCTGCGGACATTGACCTAGGTGGACCCTGGGGAGACTTGGGATTTGATACCCCGGGTAGCACGCGCGTAGCTTTGGAAATCGTGATAGGATTGGTTATATGATATTTGGTGAACATAATTTCTTGGATTTGTGAAATTGTGTTTTGTTAATAGTAATGGATTTAGGCAACGACCCATATACTCGGATTTACGGTTTTGGGATGAGTTCCCACATATGGCTTATGTGTTTACGGATTTGTGTTTAACGGTTTTGGGCAGGGGCCCGTATGATTTGAATTTACGGAATTTTGGGCTGAGGCCCTAATAATGGTTATTTGAACATATGATTCGATAAATGGTTTTCGTATGCATGCATGCTTTTTAGTGAAGGGCATAAATCTCTTCATGAAATGTGTTTTTATGAACTTATTGCTTTTCGTCTACTCACAGCTTTTATTGATTTTAATGTCATTCAGGTTGGTCATGGATGCGGACTGTAGTAGAGACCAAGACATCACACTCTTCCACCGGATCTTGGTGCGCTCTGGAAGCCAGTCGGACTGAACGTTTGAATTATCCCTTATCTAACACTTCGTCTCAGACGGGAGCATGTCACATCCCGTGTTAACCCCTGGGGGATTAGGATGGGTCGTGACATCTACCGCCTATCACAAATCACCAAAAAAATGTCACTAACGGTCCAAATAATCCCACATTAAAGTCCCATAATTTTCCACTATTAAATACGAATTTAAAACCTAACATAATACTTAGGATACCCAAAAATATCTCGACACAACGCCCGATCGATTTGAAAACTACACCAATGTGTTCGTAACATCAAGTACTATAAATGTCATGTTGACTGCACTTGAAGACAGTGAGTCTCACGCACCTTGCAGGTCATCTTCTTCCTTGAGCCGGGTTAACCCGATTCCTACAACTCAATTGACCTGATTGTAACTCCTCCATTTCACGTCCAAGTCTTACATTTTAAACATCAAATTTCATCTCTTCAAACCCAAAAACATGTCTATGACCTCAAATTCAAGTAACTCAACTAAGAAATCAAGAACACTCACCTTAAAATTTTGGTCATGGTTCAAACTTCACTATCGTTAGTTTCATGCTTCCAAACCTTCATGCTTTTGGCTCAGGATGATCGTAGGAGCCCACAAGTTGTTAGAACACTTGGTATCAAGCTGGGAAGCCCTAAAATGCCCTCGCTCCATTTTTCGATTTTTTAGAATTTTCTTGAGTTTTTGGGTATCTTATTTCCTTCTCCTTTCCTTTATGTTTTTCGTCACTCTTCCTCTCTTCTCTCTTTCTTTCTTTTGTTTCTCCCTTTCTCCTCCCTTTCCTTTCTCTTCTTCACCGCCTGAGGCTCTTGGGTTTTTTTGGGGGTTGAAAAACACACACCACCTGCTCGCCCACACATATATTACACACACAACACCGCCACGGAGAAGAGTAAAACTTGTGACCATCACATGAAATCAACAAAAATATCTTCATTTGTGAAATGAACAAAATACCTCTATTTTCAAATTACCAAAATGCCCCTGGTTAATTTAGACTCATAAAAAACTCATCTGATCTCCGATTTTGACATACCACCTATTTATGGACTCTAGATTCCGAGGCCTACATAATGGTCTTTGAAAAAAGTCCAAAAAGTACCTAGAGAAAAAAGTCAAATTTTGATCCACTAACGACAAAATCGTCAATTCCCTTTTTAAATTTCAAAATTGCCTTTTTTTGAATTTTCGAGTCGTTACCCTTATTAAATAATTTCATCCTCGAAATTCAAATTTTTCCATCCAACTATTTAAATTACTGGGCCCGTAATGATGTCTCGGGTTACTACCATATTTGGAACGGTAACCGATATTTCAACCTTGCGGCTCCTTCCGAGTTCTAATTTCCAATTCTAATTCCTTCCGAGTCCTAGTCCAATATCCTGACTCCATCTGTGTCCCAATTCGACATTCGCTATCTATACCACTACCAACATGCCTAGATACCAAACAGAGATCTCGGTAATTGTACCATATCCTACAAAGGATCTTTCGTCACTTCAAACCTCAACTATTCATTCTAACCGAGGACTTCATTCATTTATCTCATCCGGGTCCAACTTGCCCGTAAATGATATGGCCTTAACCTCAGGGCTCGATCACTATCTGGACCTATACAAATCCTCATATATTGGAGCACAATATTCGATATCCGACCCAATAAACATTTTAAAAATACGTTTTTCGAAGAAAATAAACATTTTTAAAATACGTTTTTCGAAGAAAATAAACATTTTCCCTATAGTTCTTAAAATCATGCATGCATAGTAAAACCAAAGCAACCAAATTTCAATTCAAAATAAATCATAATGTAACAGCATGAATCTTGAGAAAAAATAAAAAGAAAAATGACGGTTTTGCCCCTATAAAGTCTAAAGGTTGACTTTTTGATCTGGAAACTTTTCGAACGTTCTGTATGGGACATTACGAAGATCTTGAACTCATGAGGTGTATTAGCCAAAGATCTCGAATCAAAGGAAAACACCCAGTTTTTTCCAAAGATCCATGCATGGTATGCCCACTCTTTTGAAATATCTCTCTATTTAGCCTCTCTCGCTTTGTGTATTTTGCTCTACATAAATGTGTGTTATTCCTTGTGCATTTGTATTACTCATGTTTATGCAAGAAGATGAAATTCTTTAGTGTTTACACTTGGCATCCTTTTCCATTTTCACACATTTGACTAACCATGATGCCTTACTAAAAGTCTAGAACAAATCTCTATGAATGTATTCTTTGGAATTTGTGTTATTGATTAGCTAACAAGGTTTTTTATATACGAAATACGTAAAGACCAAGGTTATGCATCATGACTGATTTAAGGTGTCTACAAGCAAGTTCTGTTGTAAAGAATTATATGTTATGCTCATAGTCATAATCATTTTGTCATTCTTTTACAATTCTATAAAAAAAATTCTTAAAACTAAACCATACTGAGCACAGTCGTTATGGTATGATCCGGTTTTATTTTCATATCATAACAAATCGGTTATAATTAAACACTATTCGTCTGATATCTATCTAATACCGAACCATACCGAACTGTGGTTAGAGCTATGGATAACAATTGGATGAGTGCATAGTTCAATGTCTTTTTTAAAGGGAAATAGGATTTGGGCTAAGTTTGACAGGTCCACTCTTGATTCATCTAGAAAAATATGAGGGATCCTGCTCCCGTCTGACAGTTACCATACAAAAGACGAAAACAACCTTAACAAGGTTTATAATAATCATGAACAGTCAACTGCCAGACAAGAGATACATACTTGTGACACATATACAGAGCACAAGTTCATAGTACAAAACATATATACATAATTGTTACACAAAACACACCAAAGCACGTTTATGCCTCCACTCCTAAACGGTCCCTATCGTCGTCCCACGACCTGGAGGACAAATAAAACCATAGAAAATGTTAGTGGAAGAAAAATAATCTTTAGAAAACGGATAGTTTACCCTCTGATAATCATAACCTCGAAAGACATATAATACTCGAAAAGTATTTAACTAGAAGGCACCCATTAATCAATATATCAACTCAAACCTGAGGTAACAATACATCACAAACATAACAGTCCATCACATTAATACCACTTATCTGAACCCTGTCCAGTATCACAAAGATCCATACATATCACAATCAACCAATCATACTGATTAATCCAACCTCAATACCCTAACATCAATCACACAATCAATTGCAACCAAACCATCCGCGAAACACAAGTAATATACCAATCATCATCTCATCACATCACAAGAGCACTATCGATAGGCCATCACATACACACTTGCTCGGGAACCGAAGTCTTAAACTCGACGTCCAAGGCATCATAACACGGCCTCAGGAACCAGAGCCCCGACCTCGACGTCTGAGACTATACATCACAATACCAGAGACATATCAACATAGAATCACATCAGGCATCACAACCATCATCGTACAACACGAAACATCACAACCACATCACAATGTTCCAACCCCGAGAAATCACATACTCACATTACATATCAATTCACATCCCAAACCTCATTTCAGAAAAGCTGGGCCTAAGCCCAAAACCAAGTTATACCATGTGCCTCATAAAACTTGCATAAAAGGAAATTTCCATGAAAATCATTCGGAAATCATAAGAGAATCGTAAATACCTCAAAGCCACTTTATTTCATAATTCAAACCTTGTTCAGCCCAAATCTATAATGAAAACCAAAGTTCAGAAACATATACTCGTGGAAAACCTCGTAAAACGAGCCATCGAGTCACTTCCGTAAAAACCATTTAAAATCACTGGAAACCCCAATATTATATTATTTCCAATCATATTTCATACTAAATCCCAAAATCGCATTCAAATCGGGAATCAAAACAGAATTTACGAAAATCCTCGAAAAATGCGAAAAAAAATATTTATAAAAGCACCAAAAATACGATAAAATTCGCAATCAAACAGCTATCACCAAAACACATAATAAAACATTTACAGCTCATAAATATGCATGCACGATATTTTAACAAAATAAAACGTCCACTCATACTGCAATTCCGTCATTTAATCGCGTTCTAGACGTTCCTCGTTGACTCTGGGAGTCTTATATCCTGTTCAAAAATATAATACGAGGTTATCAAGGTTTCCTGAACCCTTAGGTAACCTTCTAGTACAAATCCTAGCTCCCGAGAATTTTATATTAATTTTTAAATATTAAATACACGCTTCAGACACTTGAAACTACTCCGAGACGGTGTCAGATTGCCTCGAAACCTATCCCAAAATGTTCGTGACATCGTAAGGATGAAAACACATGTTGGCCATGATCCTAAATTCCTAGCCACGCGCCCCTACGTGCTGCCAGAAAACAATCACAAACATAACTCACAGTTTTAAACACACAATCATACTCAAGGACGGTGGCACCAGGATTTAGGAGATAAGGACACTTGTCCTACTCTTATTTAGCCACCACAAAAAAAAAATCTCACAAAGAAAATACTATAATACCCCCTTCCTTGCAAAATTACCATATTGCCCCTAAGTGGTTTAGACCTGGAACATAACCGTCCGCTCTCTGTTTCCAACATGTCGCCTGCCAATATACTCGGGAGACCGAGACCTTTCTAATGGCATTTTCAAAATTACCAAAATCGTCCCGATAAAAAAGTCAACATTTTGACTTTGACCCAAAAAAGTCAACTACTTGACTGAGGGGTAAAATGGTCATTTTTTAATTTCGAGAAAGCCCGGGCCGTTACAAAGTCACTCAATGGGCATGTCACTACGTACTAAACTTCACTCAAGTATATATCATCTATGTCATACATGAAAGTTGAACTTAAGATCTTTTAAAAAAAAATTGAATCTGAAATCTTTCACTTTCTAATGAAAGGTATGAGTATCATTACATTATAGTGCTAGTCGGCTCACTTTATAATTAAGAGAGCAAGTAAGTACAAGAGCAAATGGATGAAGAAATCGGATAACCAAGCAGAAATAGTGCCCTCGCGGCTTAATGCCTCTCTCTAAAAGTTTCTTTCCCAATTCTCACTAATCCCAAAACCAGCCAACCCTAGATGGAGGTGGGGCTCCTCTAGAACTCCACCGATTTGTGGTGGATCAGTGATTGACTCCTGTCTTACCCCACTCTTTCATACTCTCTCTTATCTTCCCACTTTCTCTTTGATTCCTTCTCCTCAATTTGGTTTCCTTTTCTTCTATGGTGGCAGAGATTATGTTCTTCCTCGACACTGGCAGGCTACACTCTTTGGGTTTTTTTTTTCTCTCTCTCTATCCCTCGGGATGGTTGCCCCATCTTTGTGCAAGTTGCTATTTGCATCACTTTTTGTGGTGGGTGCTTTTTGCTTCACACTTTGTGGTGATTTTCTTCGTTATTCGGTATGTCCTTTTTCATTACCTTACTTCTAATCAGATGGCTAAGACTTCCTTCATCTCTTCTCTTCATCTTATTATCATTTCCTTCCACAAATCCTTCACTATCTATATCTTTTACCTTACCCAAAATCCAAAAACCTAAGAACCACTCATTTTCCTTGCTGCTACCTTCATCTCTTCTCTTCATCTTATTATCACTTCCTTTCACAAATCCTTCGCCATCCATATCTTTTACCTCACCCAAAATCCAAAAACCCAAGAACCACTCATTTTCCTTCTTGTTACCTCCATTCAACAACCCAATTCCTTTCTTGGAGGAGTTAGTTTTAAGGTCTTTGTTGATTTATTCAATAGCTTGAGTATGCAGATTGCTTGTAACTTTTTGCCCATACACCATCCTCTTTCATGTCTCTCCTTTTCACTGAAGTTCTTTTGGTAGTGGCAGCGGCAGAGATGTAGATGGCACTTCTTGTTGCTTAGTGCTGCTTGGTTTTTAATGTTTTGGTCTTTTATTGTTATTATATGTGATTGGGGCTTCTATTTTGTTTGTAATTTTCTTAATTGGGCTTTCTTTTATTTTTTGGCTTATTACACTAAGTGCACTAGGAACACGCCACAAAATCTCAAAATACACCAAAAACAGAAATTTTCCTTAGTGTGCTGCGGGAACGGTACCACCGTTAAGACCGTTGCACCAGCCGTCCATACACCGTGAAAACTGATGACGTGGCAGTGATATTACAAACTTTTAAGGGTAATTTAGAAATTTGATGTCTTTTATTAAATTTTATATTAATTTCTCATCTCTCTCTATATCTCCGTCTCTCTCTCCACTCTTTCCAAGCACCTTCCAACTCTCAAATCCCTCGTCGAAAATCTCAAGAAGTCCAAAGGCCGCCACAGCATCAGGTCCTTTCTAACTCGTTAGTCCTCGACCCAGTGCCTGTCTCGACTCGCCGGGTCGATCGAATCCGAAATCCAGGCCTGGATCGACCGCCAGAGTTTGGAAAGCTTGATGAAGGCTGTGAAAGAGCGAGAATTTCACAACGAGAATGAGTTGCTTCAGCTACTGACTCAATTCGAGGGTCGGGTTTTACAGGGATTCAACCGCAACTTACAAGATTTGATTTTGAAGTCGATAGTTTTCACTTTGCTCGAATCCACTCTCTGCGATTCGAATTGCTCGAATCGAGTACCGAAATCTGAAATCCAGTCCTGGATCGACCGCGAGAGTTTGGAAAGCTTGATGAGGGCTGTGAAAGAGCGAGAATTTCACAACGAGAATGAGTTGCTTCAGCTATTGACTCAATTCGAGGGCCGGGTTTTACAGGGTTTCAACCGCGACTTACAAGATTTTATTTTGAAGTCGATAGTTTTCACTTTGCTCGAATCCACTCTCTGCGATTCGAATTGCTCGAATCGAGTACCGAAACACTCAACTTTCGTCCTAGCTGCTTTGATTAAGTTCAACAAGGACGTGTTTGTGGGTCAAGTCCTGATGGGACCGACAATCAAAGCTTTATTATAATAGCGTCGCCGAATTCAATCGCAGTGCTCTGTAGGCTGGTCCGATTAATCAAGTCGCTGCTTGTGGACGAGATTCAATTCAACGGAGAAATCCCAAAAATTATAAGCTTTTTGAAAAGCGAGGATCTTGAAACGAGAGTGATGGCTTTGGATTGTGTTCTTGAAATTGGGTACTTAGGGCAGAATGAGGCGATTGATGGAATGTTGGAGGCGGTTATTGTGAAGAAGCTTCTGGAATTTCAAAGGTTGGAGCTTGGAGGCGATTTGATGGACGAGCTGGGTCGGTACGAGGAAGACAAAGAGAACGGAGATGAGAGTGGGAGGAGAAAGGAGCGGCGGTTGTCGGAGAGCCACCCGTTTTCGAGCTCGTAGCGAGATTTTCTATGCAGTGGAGGTCGGGGAAGGGCTGAGGCAACGAGAGAGGAGGGCGTTGAAGCAGGAGATATTAGTGAGAGTTAGAGAAGCCTCCATTTCTGATGCGGAAGCTGCCACCATTATAGCTGAGGTTTTGTGGGGAGCTTCACCTTGATCGAAAAATTTAATCTTGCTGGTGGTAAATTTTGCATGGTCACTTGATTTGATTTGCGATTGGTGGTGCAATTGCAAACTTGTGCCTGGTGGTTGTGGCAGCACTGAAAGCAGTGGCGACGGAGTCTGCAGGAACGGTAATTGCAAACTTGAGTCCCCTGGGTTTCAGCCTGGTATCCCGTCGGAATTAGTTAAACAAACAGATGATACTTACAGGAGTGCAATGAGTTTTGGGTGCAGGGGGAGGCGGGGACTTAGACGGGGACTTCTTGCAATGAAGATGGGTTGCTGGGTCTCCCTCCGTTCTGAGAAGAACGATGAAGAAAATGGTGGTCTTCGAGAGAGAGAGGGGGGAGATAAAGAGAGAGAGATGAGAAATTAATATAAAATTTAATAAAAGATATCAAATGTCTAAATTACCCTTAAAAGTTTGTAATATGATTGCCACGTCATCAGTTTTCGCAATGTTAATAACGGAGATGGTGCAACAATATTGACGGTGCTACCGTTCCCGCAGCACACTAAGACAAATTTCCGTTTTTTGTGCATTTTGAGATTTCGTGGCGTATTTCTAGTGCACTTAGTGTAATAAGCCTTATTCTTTATACGTGGACTTCCATTTTGCACGTAAATTAATGAATTTGTTTTTCTAATAAAAAAATTAAAAAAGGGAAATAAGTGCCCAAAAAACCCGCGAGCATGAAAACGAACCGTCTGAAAAATGTTTCAAGTTGAATACGGATCCTTGAACTATAACCCAATTTAAGCCCAATATACTAAATTCGCAAGTCAGCCAGAGCAATAGAAGCCCATCAGAAAGCTCTAAAGTCAAACACAGCCCAATGTGAAGCCCATTGTAAGACTTTAAGCTGTAGCAATTTAGGATGTATTGGGTTTCTGCTTCCGGCCCTCAAAAGCACCCACTACCTCTCTTGCCCGCGGCACATTATGTTCATCTCCATTGTTGAAACCTGGTGGGTTTGGCAGGTTGGTACCATAGCTGTACGCCTGTACCTGCTCACGAATGGCTGTACCACCATTTTCTGGAAGTGGGAAGTGATTACATTGCAGATGTAGCTATACCCATGCCTGCTCTTCCCCTTTCTCTCGCCGTCTGGGTGTTTAGGCTTTCGTTTCTATCTGTGCCTGAGACCCTACATTCAGATGTATTAAGTTCCTATACGCTTTTATGATATGCATTCACTCTGATATGTATCGGAGTCTCGGCGTACATCGCCTCCTATACCGCAGCCGCATAGTTTACTACGCGAAAACTGGCCTCATTGATGAAGCACTCCAAGTGTTCGACGAAATGACCCACTCCAATTGCCGCGTATTTAGCATTGACTACAACCGCTTCATCGGCGTATTGATCCGCCATTCACGTTACTATCTCGCCGAGCACTACTACTACGAAATGGCGCCACAGGGATTCTCTTTGACCCCGTTTACTTACTCTAGGTTCATTTGTGGATTGTGCAAGATCAGAAATTTCACTCTCATTGATAAAATTCTTCGGGATATGGATAAGCTTGGGGCTTTGCCTGACATTTGGGCTTTCAATATATATTTGAATCTTCTGTGCCAAGAAAACAGGACACATTTGGCTTTGGAAGTGTTTCATAGGATGGTTGATAAAGGAAGAGAGCCTGGTGTCGTATCGTATACTATTATTATTAATGGCTTGTGTAAAGCAAGACATTTTGATAAGGCAGTTGATGTTTGGACCAGTATGATTAGGAAAGGGTTCAGGCCAGATAACATATCATGTACGGCTCTTGTTGTTGGGTTGTGTGACGGTGGGAAGGTTGAGTTGGCATATAATCTAGTAATTGGCGAAATGATGGGTCGAGTCAAGTTTAGTAGTTTGATTTATAATGCTTTGATTAGTGGGTTTTGTCGAGCTGGTAGGATCGATAAGGCACAGGTAATCAAGTCATTTATGAAGAGGAATGGGTGCGAGCCGGATTTGGTTACTCACAATGTGTTGTTGAATTATTGTTGTAATGAGTTCATGTTGGAGGAGGCTGAGAAGTTGATGAAGAAAATGGAGAGGAGTGGGAGGGAGGGTGATGTTTATAGTTATAATCAGCTGCTCAAGGGCCTTTGTAAAGCTAATAGAGCAGATAAGGCATATATATTAATGAGGACTAGGATGGAGCCAAAAGGTTTGTGTAATGTTGTGTCATATAATACAATCATTACAGCATTTTGCAGAGCACGCAGAACTGGAAGGGCTTACAAACTGTTTGAGGAAATGGGTCATAAGGGCACTGTGCCATATGTGGTGACATTCACTGTTCTTATTGAAGCTTTTTTGAGAGAAGGTAGTTTAGAGATAGCCAAGAAGCTTCTTGACCAGATGACAGTGATGCATCTGTTGCCCGATATTATATTTTACACTACAATAGTTAATCACCTATGTAAGAGTGGGAAGACTGAAATGGCTTATAGTATATTCCGTGATATGTTAGAAAAGGGAATCGCCCCTGATGTGATTTCTTATAATGCTCTCATTAACGGACTTTGCAAGGCTTCTAGAGCGAGTGAAGCTATGCATCTCTATGAGGAAATGCATGCTAGAGGATGTTATCCGGATGAGTTAACTTTTAAATCTTTAATTGGAGGTCTCATAAGGGAGAATAAGCTTGTAGTGGCTTGTAGGGTATGGGATCAGATGATGGAGAAGGGCGTTACTCTTGGTAGAGGTTTCTCTGAGACTCTGGTTAAGGCCATCCATTCAAGAGATGCTGCATGAAAATGGTCAGTGTGCTATATAAACCTGTATTTTTTCTGTTCATGTATCCATGTGCCTCTCTATTCAACCAATATATATGGGTGTGGGGAGAGAATAGAAGAGGGATAAGTGAGACTAAAAAATTAGCTATCCTGAATGTATTCTTGTTCTTATGAAGATATAGTCATCCCGATAAAAAATGAAACTGTGGAACTATCAAATAAGAAGGATGTGGTTGTTGACTTGTTGTTGCAAACTTGCAATCTTGTGCATCAGGTAACAGCTTCCAGGAAGTATCTCATTGTTCTTATTTGTCTCCAAATTTATATACCTTTCTTAAATAAATGTTTATTTTGATGTCTTGTTACCATGTTCATGTGACTGGTCAATGATATTCGTTATGCATGCAGTGAACCATTTGGACCTTGAATTTTTATCAGCCAGATCTTTTAAAGAGCGTTATACTTATGGTTGTGTGCTTTTCCTCCCAAACTCAACTTGTTACTCCTTAAAAGCCCAGGCGGTTCCGTCTTTTCTTTGTTGGTTCTAATACATATAACCTAATAGGTACGGCGGGGCTTCGCAAGAACGTCCATCATGGGAATTGCTTGTTTTTACTCTCTTCTCAGAGCACATAGTTATTGGCTGGTTCGTCCCAGTTTTAGCCCTCCTAATTAGTATAAAGAGGAATAACTAAGGAGACAACTTATGAAGATTTCATTACTACATATTAATGTGGTATCCCTTTTACTTGCTGAACTATGAAGTCAAACCTTGAGTATGGTTGTGTTCTTGGACTTGATATTCCTTAGTTTATCTAGGAATATAGTTCTGAAATGAGTTTTTTTATTTCATTTTGTTGTTCCCTTTGAAGCAATGTGTTTTGGTGTCACTTTGTGATCTTTGCTGCATTCCTTAAACTGCTAGGAGATGAATATGCTGTGTGGCCATATAAGTATTATATTTTGTTGTGCTTTTCTCGATTTGCTTACTTAAATCTCTTATTTTCATTTTTTCTTTCTAATTTTCTTAGGATCCTCTATGACCCTTCTTGGGCTTATGCTGACATGAGGAGGCTGCCGATCAAGTATGAGATCTTCAGCTATGAATCAAAATTGTGCACGAAATCTGATTGCTGAAATATGGCTTGCTATTGACCTGCAAAGTAAGTGTCGCACCACCGACTGAAAATTCTTTTTCCCTCTACTGAAACAGATTTGTGAATAATGCATTTTGCATGTAGGGATTGGCAGAAAGAAGTGGTAAAAGTTTTGGCCATGTCCTGCTGAACTGAATAATGGTGAATGCTGCTGCTGACAAGTTGCTTTTTAATTACTTGTGGCAGTGGCACATCTAACTAACTAACTAACCAATCAAATGCACATTTTGTAACTCTTTAGTCGTCATAATATTATGGCAATTTTGTGGTGAGTTGTTTTCTGGAACTGGAAGAGTATTTGTCACTGGTAACAAAGAGAAGCAGAAATATCTTGTAGTTTCGTCTGCAGCAACATACATTGGTTTTGTATCTTATTTCGCCCATCGCTTAAAAGACGACATGGGTAAAGATGTAAATTTCCAATTCATGATTTACGGCTCAATGTCAGGTTTTGGTAAATTTTAATTTTAAAATTCTGATTTTTGCCCAAATTCGCAGGCAAACAAAAAGTGGCAATGCTGAATTGCTGATGGAGCAGCTTACAAAAGTTTGTGTACACTAAAGATTACTTGCCTCCCATGCTTAGCTAGGTTTGATTCTTTGCCTTTTTCATAAATCATCCTTTAAGTTTCCTTCAAGTCATTCTCTTGCCCTTGCAATTGCCCTACAATTCCTTACTCTTTTATTCCTCCTCCACTCCATCCTCACCTTCTTCATTGCTCGCACTACCCTCATTGCTCACACTGCACACACCATGCCTCGCCATAGTGACACCAACCCTCATTTTATCAGACCCATTCAAGACCAACTTCCCACTCAACAACACCAAGCCGGCGGCCGACATTCCCAGCCCCTCGACCTCAGTCCAGGCTGGCCAGAACCACATCCCCCGGAGCCACTACAACCAGAACCACTACAACGCGTGGAGCAACCCACCCGTCCCCGGACAAAGCGCCAAGGCCGGCATTCCAAGCCGCTAGGTCGTCCATTGGTGTCATTTCATCCGCACCTCCAAGCCCAACATCCTCCGGACAAGGAACAAGAGCAGCAAACTCAGCCACTCGTCCCACCAGCCGTGCCAATTGCAACTGCAAGCCATGAACAAGAACTAGTCCAGCCAAATTCTAGGCCGCATGGCTCACAAGGACATCATCAACGTAGCCAGCAGCATACTCATCCGACTCCACCACCACCAGGCTTGCTCATACCTCGCCCTCAAGAAACCAACCTCTTTACATGGTCAGCAGCCATCTTCTGTGCTGTTTTTTGGGTTGTCATAATCATAGGAGGCCTAGTTGTTCTTATAGTCTATCTCGTTTTCCGGCCACGGACCCCCAAATTTGACATCTCTGCTGCCACCCTAAATGCAGCTTACCTTGACATGGGCTATCTCCTCAACGCTGACATTACTGTCTTAGCAAACTTCACCAACCCAAACAAGAAGGTCAGCATTGACTTTAGCTACCTGAGCATTGATCTTTATTACGGTCATACCCTCATTGCTACCCAGTACATAGAGCCCTTCTCAGCACAAAAGAGCCACTCCATGTTTGCAAATGTTCATATGGTGGTTAGCCAGGTGAGTCTTGGATTGCTGGAAAGCCAGAGGCTTCAGAGGCAGATAGAGACTGACAGAGCTGTTTTCGAAGTCAAGGGCTATTTCCGAGCACGATCGAATTTCGGAAAGATCTTACGGTACTCGTATTGGTTGCACGGTGACTGCAAAGTAGTGTTCAGTCGACCTCCTGATGGAATTTTGGGTAACAGAAAATGCAAGACAAAACACTGAGGACAAAGAAGCATTTGGAATTTTCTATTTTGGCATTATGTTTGCCACATTTGTTTCTTGACACATTTTACCTTCATATTTGGAGCAATTGATAAGCGAAAATACTCTTTCTGACCTGATAGAATGATTCTTCGATTTAACATTTGGTTTTGATGCTTCTCTGTCATGTAGTGTAATGCCTCTGGTTCAGAGACTGGTAATTCAGAACCCTACTCAATAGTCAATATCAAGAAGCAGAACAATATGATTATTATTACTATCCAGTCCATTCATGCCCTCAACGGCTCAACAGTGAATATTTCATGTTTCTGAAAAAAAAAAACTTAAAAACGTTTATGCATATGGCGAAGCGCATCACCTCATTGTATGGGAAAACTTGTTAAATTTCATTTTAATGGTACAAAATCGAACGAGGGACTAATGAGGGGAAAAAAGCTATATACAAAGCTTTCAACAGAGTTAGGATTCCTGGACAGCCCTTCCGAGCTTGTACATGCCAAGAAATAACTACCTACACCCGTCAAAGAAAGAAATCAGTCTTTAACAAGCCACAACTCGGCAATGCACTTCAAGCAAAATCTGCTAACACCTCACTATAACCTCCTGTAATGATCCCCGGTAAAGAAGGGATGCCGTAGGGCTTCAGGCGCTGTTAGCCTGTTGGAGGGGTCATATCTTAGAAGACCTTGCAGGAGGTCGATGAGATCCCCAGCTGAATGATCTACATGTTGCATCACTATATTCTGCCAAAGAAAACAAAGTTTATTAACTTTAAAGTTCATTGGAAATTTGGTACTTGGTATCTGAATATGTTACAAAACAGAAGAATATAACGACAATAGGAAAAAAACACGAGATTCTACATACCTGGAGGCGATGCAGCTTTAGAACAGATTTAATGCTTTCCCGAGCAGTTGCACCTTCTGGCCAGTCCAACCTGCCCCTCCTGACATACTTCTCAGCATGACGGCTGAACCAAACAAATACACACATAGCAAAAGAGAGTGGTGAGTATAGGCAAAGTAATGTTGTGTGAACCTTGAGATATGAGTGTTATGATGACATTCCCAAAACAGCACATACGCTGCTCTTTTCAACATGTGTTGTGGCAATGGGCCTAAAACCCTCTCCATCATAGCAAGGTGTTCTAAGTTCTCATGTGTCTGAAACAAAGCTTCTCCCTGGAAAGAATTGCAATTTTGTAAGAAATTCTTTTAAACCGATTTTTTCAATTTCACAAAGCTGGCAGACTGACTAAAATATTTCAGAGACATACCGAACACAATTCTATCAAGATGCAACCAACACTCCATATGTCACATGGATAGCTCCATCCAAGTCCTGTGAATATTAAAAAACTCATGAATGTTAAAATATATCAAAATATAAAAAACTTGCATGCGAAAAGAGAGCATAATATTAGCATACCCAGAATGACCTCAGGTGCACGGTAGTGCCTTGTCGACACAATATAGTTGTGCTCTTGATGTTCATAGGCTGTGCTGCCAAAATCAATAACCTTGATAGCACTAGACTTTGGCAACCTCTTATAACCATTTCCATCTTTTGGTGACCGGGATGTAAACTGTGACAACAAAGGAATAACATGAAGACTGACTATTTGACACAAAAGTAAACCCTAGTGAACACAACGCAGATAAATGGTACAAGAATAATTGTGCCATGCCATATCTAAGACTAAAAAGGAAAGAGGACATAAAAACCTAAATGCAAAGCAAATATAATCATAGGAAGGTATACCTTATAGTCAGGTACTTTAATATATTCTGAAGAAACAAAAAGTATGTTCTCCGGCTTCAAGTCCGTATGGATGAGCCGCATATCATGCATGACTGAAAAATGTAATGTACCAGACAAAGCATCAGAACTAATAACGTTGGACGTTACTTGAATTTTATGTCCAGCCACAACTTCTATATGCTATGATACCACAAGCCCAAAAAAAGATGCTCATAAGATATTCATACGTGTTATATGGATAAGCTTTAATTGAACAAAACAAACAGAAACTACCAGTAGATTCTTTAAACAGGTAAAAAAATTTGAAATTCTAAATCTGCTGCTATAAACTTTTCGATGGGGATAAGAGAATCAACAGAAGTCCACTACACACATGCTATACATTCCAACAGTTGCCTGCCAAGCTCGCGGACAAGATCAACTGGAAATGGGCGATAATTATTTTTCCGGAGGAAATCATATAAGCTTGGTCCAAGCATCTCAAATACCTGTTAAGACCATTTAAATTCAACAAAATCTTAACCCCCAAAATATTTTTGAAGTTGGGGAACCATGTTATCAAAAATCGAGCATATACTTACTATACATATATGGTTACGATAGTCAAACCAGTTCCGTATTTGAACACAACTGCAAAGAATAAAGCCACTTAACAGTTGACCCAAATTTTATTTTACAACTGCTAAGAAGCAAATGAAGTAATCATGTCAGAAAAATTATACTCACCGACTGCCATTTCTGTCATACTTCCCAAGAAACTGTAGCACATCAACTTCTATCATTGCTGCTTCTCGGTATTTCTTGATACTTCTGACGACTTTTATAGCTACCATTTCTTTTGCTTCCCTATCCCAACACTCCAAAACCTGACCAAAAGTTCCTACATAACGCAAAGAGCACAAACATGAGAAGACAGATAAAGGAAACATTAATCCAACCTGTCATAGGTCTAAATCCAGTAAAGAAAGCTAACCTTCACCAATTTTTCTGTGAATCTTATCTGCAATGACAACCAAGGGTTTAGGGAAAGAACTACAAATATTTTACAGAAACAATAATTATAAAAAAAATAATGAAACGTTAGAAGTACATCAATGTGATTTTTCAAAATTTTGGAAGTTTGAAATACAGCATAAAAAGACATAGAACGTTAAAAAAAAAACTCTTCAATGGTGATCGAATGTAATTACAGCGAGAAGTTAAATTCTCTCCGAGCGCAAACATGTAATGTCCATCTTTGTCATCATCTCGCCATGGGGGAGAACCTTTTTGAGTCAATTCCTTTATAAAAAGATTAGGATGGTCTGAGTGTACCCTTCTTGATCCAAAGCTTGTCCCATTTCGAACATCTTGCTCGTAATATATTCCTGACTGAGCCTACACACAGCCATTTATTCATACTCCGCTATACAAACAGCAATAGAAAAACTTAACCCCTAACAATCTACCATTCATTTCTAAGATCTTCCCTCATCATCTCCCAATAACAAATAGAAAATCATTGCATTCGGGACAAATACATCACACGCACATATAACTCCAGGATATTGAGCACACTCAACTACATGCCTTATATATGATATCTCTATCGAATCATTAAAATACCAATAACCCAATAATTTAATTCTGCCAAATTGTGCATTATACCATTGAATTTCCTCAAAATTATATGTTCCTGTTAGGGCTGTATTTAAAAAAAAAAAAATGTTAAGACTTTACCAGAGACTATTTTTTCCAAAAACTTAATCGACTATGAAACTTAGAAAACGAAATCATTTCTATTATCTACCTAAAATTTTAATCCTATCTAGTCAAATTCATAAGAAATAAAAAAAGGTATCGGGATTAATTTTGTATTAAAAAGCTAAATTCGAAGAGCAAGATAACCAGTTAAATCCTAAATGATAAAAAAAAAGACCTCCATTTTGAGAGATTAATGAAATAAAGGGCAAAAAATATTACCTTTGGGTGGGGTTGAGGTACATTCCAAGCAAACCTGGGGCGCTTTCTTGGACGCCGATCAATGTTAGAAAGAGGGAAATCCGTTACGTACTCCATCTCCATCAAATTCAAAGCCCTAACCCTAGATGCACTGATCGAACCGAATTCGCTCTGATTAAACGAAGCCAGCGACGGAGAAAACGCCCAAACCCTTGTTCATTGTGAGCGACTGCGAGTCGTCCGATGAGTTTCTGATGTTTAATCTGGACTGTTTTTTTTTTTTGGACAATAGTTTAATCTGGATTGTTGATTGGTATGTGGAGCTGTTTTGTTGACCATAGTTAATTATGTAACTCAATATAAACCCAGGTTGAGTTGTGATTATGGTGCGATTGGATTCGGATTTTTAGAAAAATTAGAAGTGTCAAAAGCCGGGTTGGGCTTCGTACGACGGCACACGAGAATGATATGAATCCATTAAAAAAATCGATCCACTTGGCACGAGTTATGAAGCACAAATAATGTGTGAACTCTCATTTGGGACTTGTCACTAATGAGAATGAGAATGAGAATCAGAATATCGATATCGATATCGACCAGAATATCGATATCGATATCGACCAGAATATCGATATCGATATCGATATCGACCAGAATATCGATATCGATATCGACCAGAATATCGATATCGATATCGACCAGAATATCGATATCGATATCGACCAGAATATCGATATCGATATCGACCAGAATATCGATAATTAAATTTATAAAAATATCGATAAATATTTCAATATAAATATGAATATTGTTTACGTTTAATAAAAATAATCAAAATTTAATCCTAAAGTTGTAAATTTTAAATGAAACTATTGAAAACGTTTAAAAACCCAATAATGATTACTAATAAAAATTATAAAATAATTTTGATATAATAAGTATATTATATATAAATGATACAATATGGTCAGATGATAATTAATGATATAAAATTTAAAACATAAAGAGAAATTAAAATATAATTTTATTGATAATTTAACACCAAAGTTGGTTGAATTTTACTTGAAACAAGTAGTGTATATACCTAATTCACTGCTGATGCAAAAATTGTACCAACGAGACTGTAAAGACACGCATGTCACCAAGACACAAGAAAGTACGTGGTTTACCCAAATCGGGCTACGTCCACGATGTTGCTCTTCTCTCATTAATAACATGATGTTATGGTTTGTACAAGTATGCGAGGTTTAGAACTTTTAGAGAGAGAAAGTAGAGAGAAGAGATAGAGAGGTCCCTTTTAATGGGAGAAGGGCTCCCATTTATAGAATTTGTCTAGGGTTTAGGTTAGGGGAATAGTAATGGACTTTTGAGGCATGGGCCTTGTGTGATCTTTGAGGTCATCTAATAGGCCTATCTCGTGGTCCAATATAGTATTTTAACCAGCTAGTTGCTTGTTCAGATGCCACGTCGACATTCACATTGTGTTATTTAATTTTAGATAAAATAGTCCATATTAATTAATTTATATCTATACTAAAGCCAAGCAGTCGAAATCACTGTTCATATACAGCGTTTTAATCCAAAACACTGTTCATGCATCAAAATCCCAATTTTACCCTCTCCCTTTTGTCTTGCGATTTTACCCACCCATCTCCATGTTTTCTGATATCAACTCCACTTGCTTCTTCGAGAAACGTCTGTGTATTCCGTTTCAATCTTCTCTCGCGATTTCCTTATTCTTCTTCTTCTCTTTCTTCCGCACGCCCACAAACCTTCAAGCCTAACATCCATCGTAGCCACGATTTGCTCTTGCAGCATCAAATTGCTTTTCAAATTTCGTTTGCGCTCTGTCAACAATTTCGTTGCTCCAATCTACAATTTTCTTCTTTATGTGACCTCCGCTCCTTCAGCCCATGTAACTTTCGAATTCGACACTCCTTTGCTTCAATCTCAACTTCACGTAATCCTTTCCCCCTGCCTTAAGAAGTGGAGTACCCTCCTCTGGTGTATGAATTTTCCGGAAGAAGAAGTCGAAAAATTTGCAGTAAGGTTTTGTTTATGCATTTGTTTAATATTGGGTTTATTTAATTGATGATTGAGTTGAGTTATTTAGACGGATTTTTGTGGGCTGATTGTAAAATTTTGCATATTCATTTGTTGGAAGGATTAAGGACGAAATTTTTGGGTTGGGTTTGGGACACACACCTGTTGAAAGAAAATAAAAGCTCTTCGATCATGCTTCTATTGTTTCCTACATTTTCTCCATAGCTTTAAGTTCCAATTGTTGGGGTTAGTGTTCATGTTCATTGTTAGAGGAAGGATCATCTTAATTAAATCAAATCAAATCCATTCTTAATTTATTGATTACTTAATAAGCAGAGAATAATATCATTGTTCATAAATGTGGGAGTGAATTTGATGAAGTGTGCAGTCTGATATAATCGATCACAGTGGTTCATTTACACTAATGCTTAGCTTCATATTTTCATTTCACTGAACACAATGGTTTAATTATGTTTTCCAAGAGTTTAGCTTAGTTTTCCTCCTATTCTTTCGTCTGTTAATATGAAGTGTGAGATACTTGATGTGATCATTGACAATTTGAGTCCCTTGCCAATTTTTAGTGGACGCATGCTTTTGTGAATGTGAAAGCTCACTTAGAAACTAATTCTTTTATTTTTGACCTCTTTGCATCTTAATAAGTTGCTACTTTTGTATACTTGATTACATACTCTCCAAACTTGCATTTCCAATTTCATACATTATGTAGACTAATTGTATCTGAGCTACACTTGGATGTTAGCCCTAAACATTGATTTTGATCTTCTGCTCTTACATAATGAATTCAAGTTTATTTTTAGTTCATGAAGATTAAACCGTTTATGCAATGGTATGTGTGTAATTGAAAAAAGTATTTTCATTCAATGGGAATGGTTAATTTTGGTGCTCTTAGAGGTGAAGTTCAGTCTTTAGTTATTCTTACATGGTTTACTAAAATGAGCTAATTATAATGCATTTATGTAGCTTGATAATACCTGAAATAAATGAATTTAGCTGAACTAAAAGACAATTGTTTTATAAACATATTATTTTTCTATATAATTGGTTGTAGGGTTAACATTGGAAACAATCTGTTTGTTTCTCAGTTAACATTGGAATCAATCTGTTTGTTTCTCAATTTAAGGTTTACATTCAAACTTAATTTAGACACAATCATTCTTTCATATTTTTGATCGCTTTGAATCTCTATATGTTTTACTAGATATATTAAGAATAGAGCATTTTAAGCTAATAGTTTTCTTTCTTTCTAGCTTTGGGAATTAGCTCTTTTAAAAATAGAGCCTTTCTACTAAAAGAAAGGATTAATAGTTAATGAGATTGTAGATTTTTTTTATGCTTGCAGCTTTAATGTGGTCCACCTTTAATAGGGGGAACCCTAATGTTGCTTTGTTAGTGTTACTTCCGATTTTTTTTTTTTCAAATCTGTATAAATTTCGTCTTCAATTTAGTTTCAATCCTCGTGTTGTGTGTGTGAGTTGCATTCTAATGTGGTATTAATTGATTGTTGGATTGAATTGAGTATGGTATTAATTTTCTTTCAATTCTACTCTTACTATGAAAATTGCTTTCAATCCCAAAATTCAGAGGACCCTATATGAATATGCAAAGAAGAGAAAGTGCTTGAGATTTTTTATAGTCAAAAGAGTCTTGGTTTCCTCTAATTTTCATCAATGTCAGAAAGCAGTATCTATGCATCAAAATTTCTTTTGTATTTGATGACAATTATTGTTCTTTTTATTGATTGAATTGAAAATTTTATCCTTCTAAAAAAAATCATTGGAGTTGTCCAATATGCATTGAAGCAAAGAAATCATTGAGGTTTTATTTTATTGAAATCATTGAATATTTTATTCATTTCTCTATTCAGTTTTCTATAAAAATCATTGAGTTTTCTAATATCCTTTCTACATATAGGAATAGAATTTTGATGAAACAAGTGAGTCGAAGGGAACGATATGTCAAACAAATGAAGGAAATACAAGGAAACTGTCCAATTGAAGAGTTTATATTGGATTGCTCACGTTATTTTTGAGTTTGTGGGTTGATCTTCCAATATGTTGATGAGTTTGTTTGTTCAAATTCTGGGTTTGTTTCTCTTAAATTTTTTATGCATGAATAAAGGAAGGTTGGAAGAAGAATAAGGATGTATAATAGGCTTGAAGATTTGTTGGCGGATAAACTATTTTCTCCCTAATTTCTGGCATTTCTGATCTTCATATTAGTTTAAATCCAGATAGATTGTATTGGTTTCTTTTATTCATAAAGTGCACAAAAGTTGTTTCCCATTTGTTAGAATATTTGGCTTAGAATAAATTAATAAGGATGTAGTTAGATTGGCAAAACATCAACTACATATTTCAAATGTCATATAAAATTGTTATATATCTAGGTCATTACGGCCTGGTGTTGGAAATGATAATCACTTATTGCAAGAAATTAGGTTTGTCTAATTTTTCAAGAATTATGCATGGTACCAATTTGAACCAATTTGTGATGTTAAAATCATTAAGATTCTCACTGAAGAGTTTAGTTTCACTTTTCTTACTACTAAAATGAAAAAGAAGCTTTCAAAATGACTTTTCTTCCTACTCAAATTGGATCATGTTTCAATTTAACTAAAGGTGTATACATACAGTGATTAAACTTGAAATACTGCTCTCTTTTTCCTTTAGGTGGAGCAGTTTTGTAGTATTTCTGCAATTCATAGTTCTTATAGAGGTCTACAGTTGTTGTGTGTAGCGAAAGCAATAAGTCTCAATCTTGAGAAAGCTTTTCTTCATCAATAGGTTAGTTCACTCTTTGCCTCTTTAGTATTTTTCATGCATATATGGTTTGCGTTTTTCATTGCATGAATATTCACTGTTTGTTGATACGTCACTTTTTATTTATTTCTTCCAGTTATATTTGTTGTTCATCTATGTTGCCCCACCCATGAGTAAATACATCATAGTAGCCTCATTAAACCGTACATCTTTCTTGGTATATCCAGATAATAGGCATGAGCATAAACTAAAACATTCTAGAGCTACAAAAGATAGTTATTAAATCGTTAGCACCGCATAAAAACATTCCTCTTAGAGTAACTGTTAATACGAATAACAAAAACTCTGTTATAGCCATTTCTGTACATTCCATTGGGTGTCGAAATGGATAAAAAAATTTATTTCACATTTTTTTGCTTAATTGTGCCTTTCAATTAGCTATAGATATTTGATTGTCTATCTTTTCCTCTTCTGAATTTGAATTAATAAGCCCATGAATAGTCTTTATTCATGATAGTATTTTCTTACGAAGTTACCAACCCATTCAATCAACCTATATTTTCTTCTAGCAAGCCAAATGAGAAAGATGAGTGAAGAAAGCAAGTAGAGGGAGTGAAAATCAGTAGTCAATAGAGGCATTGACTATATTTTCTCAACAGTGATCATAAGTCCATGTTTTTTAGAATTTTTTTTATTAGCCAGGGAAGGAGCGCCTATTGTTTTGTAACACTATTACTGGAGATAATGAAGTTATTTTGGAGCAATGACTAATACATGTTATGCTAATTGTCGATTTAATTCTTCTTATTCTATAATGGTTTTCATTTTATGTATCTATGATAATGTAGTTATTTCTATAATGTGTAATTGTATGCACAAAGCAATGATATTGATGTTGATTATGAATTGTACTCATACTAATTGTTTTTAGGTAGAGGACACAGTTGAAATATACCGCAGCATCGCGCGGGTTTAATAGCTAGTTTAAACCTAAAACAGAAGTATAAAAGGATTCAATAACTAAGAAATAGTGTCCCATTTATCCCACTCATATGAAAACAAAAACGTACACGTGGTTGGGTCTATTCTTATTGGGCCATGTACAGGCACACAAATAACAATTGAAAAAATAATAATTAAAAGGGAATTAAAACGACGTCGTCAAAGTGGAAAAACATAGAAGAATTTTTAGGTCTCCTCGCAAAGAACTGCCCAGGACCAAAAGTCCAGAAGGTGCAAGCCTTGTTTCGCCTCCTGATGGTCATCATACATCTTGCAATTTTGACAAAAATTCATGTAAATCGGCCTCTTTTTTCGATATTCACCAATTTATCGAAATATTGCCGAAATTGGGGAAGAAAAATCTTACCCCCTGTTTTCATGTTGAGTCTTCAATTTAACGAAATTTTTACCAAAATTTTGCCGATATTTCCAATTTTTTAATCCATAGGTGCGGCACAATATACAGTTTTTATCATAAACGCTACATACGATATGCTATATAAGAAACATGATATGTATGAAACCCAAAATCACCGGAAGAATTTGGAGCTGTCATGTGTCCCATAATTCCCGGAATAACCAAATTGCCCCTGACAATAATACTTAAAGCCCAAACACCGAACATAGCCCAAGCCCACAACACTTACATAGCCCCAGCATTGGGCCTAAATCGGGATGACAAGTGGAAGTCTCTCCACCCTCAATCTGCGTAACACATGTCAGCACGCAAATTTATGAGCATTTGTCCCACATCGATACTATGGAAATTGAACATCCCACTCACCCCTACATAAGGGGTACACATTTTCCAATAAAGATAAGTCGATTCTTCTCTTCGAAGTCTATCATTTTCCTCTCTCAAAGCTAACTTAGGCATCAGAGTGTTCTTGGTTGAACAACCCCCTAGGTAATCGATTGAGGCAACGATAGCTAATTATTTGTTGTTTGTAGGAATTATGTGGACTTTTCGCGGTGAGTTTGATTTCTGCGTCAACAATTGGTGCTTTCATTGAGAGCCGATTGAGAAATACACAAGGGGAGCTCTCATAATCGTTCATCGTTCATCATACTTTGTTCGTCGTTCATCGACAATGTTCGAAGTTCTTGAATGTTGTTCAACGTTCTTTAGCTATGTTCATCGTTCTTTAGCTATGTTCATCGTTCTTTAGCTATGTTCATCGTTCTTCATACTTCATTCGTTGTTTATCGACTATGTTTGGAAGTCCATGAAGGTTGTTCATTAGTCGCGTTCATCGTTCATCGTACTTCATTCGTCGTTTATCGACTATGTTTAGAAGTCCTTGAACGTTGTTCATCAATCATGTTCATCGTTCATTATACTTCGTTCATCGTTCATCGTTCATCGACTATGTTCGAAGTTCTTGAACGTTGTTCATCATTCGTCGAAACTTTTCGTCAATCCTCGCGATTCAACGTGGTTAGGGTGCGACGATCCGTTCGATCATTTGAAGGTAGCGTTTCAGCCTTTGCAACTCGGAAAAGAAGCAGATAATGCACTGTGTCTCCAGAAGAGCATCAAAGTCTTTGCCTCAGTGAAGCATCCAAGCCTTTGCCCCCTCGAAGCGCCGAATTCTTCACCCCTATGAAGCATCCAAGCCTTCGCTTCAGTGAACCACCAAAGCCTTCGCCCCAGTGAAGCATCAAAGTCTTCGTTCACGCGAAGCACCAAAGCATTCGCCCCAATGAAGCATCTGAAGCCTTCGCTCCCGCGAATCTTCAAAGCCTTCGCCCCAGCGAAGCATTTGAAGCCTTCGCCCTGACGAAGCACCAAAGTTTTCGCCCTCGCGAAGCATCTAAGCCTTCGTTCCCCTGAAGTATTTGAAATCTTCGCTCTCGCGAAGCATCTGAAGCCTTCGCTCTTGCGAAGCATCAAAGCCTTTGCCCATGCGAAGCATCCAAGCCTTCGCCTATGCAGAGCATCCAAATTCTTCACTCTCGTGAAGCATCCAAAGCATTCGCTCCTGCAAAGCATCCAAAGCCTACACCCCCGTGAAGCATCCAAAGCCTTCGCTCATACGAAGTGTTCAAAGCCTTCGCTCCCGCGAGGCACCAAAGCCTTCGCTCCCGCAAAACACCAAAGCCTTTGCTCCAACGAAACACCAAAGCCTTCGCCCCACGAAGCACCAAAGCTTTCGCCTCATCGAAGCATCCAAGCCTTTGCTCCCGCGAAGCACCAAAACATTCGCCCCAACGTAGCATCCAAGCCTTCTCCCCAGCGAAATACCAAAGCCTTCGCCCCAGCGAAGCATCCAAGCCTTCGCCCCAGTGAAGCATCTAAGCCTTTACCTCAGTGAAGCATCAAAGCCTTCGCCCCAGCAAAGAATCCAAGCTTTTGCCCCAGCAAAGCATCAAAGCATTCGCTCCTGCGAAGCACCAAAGCATTCACCCCAGCGAAACATCTGAAGCCTTTGTTTCCGCGAGTCGTCAAAGCCTTCACCCCCGCAAAGCATCTGAAGCCTTCGCCAGGACAAAGTACCAAAGTCTTCGCCCTCACAAAGCATCTAAGCCTTCGCTCTCGTGAAACATCTTAAATCTTCGCTCTCGCGAAACATCTAAAGCCTTCACGCATGCGAAGTATCCAATCCTTCGCCTATGTAAAGCATCCAAAGTCTTCTCTCCCGTGAAGCATCCAAAACATTTGCTCCCACGAAGCACCAAAGCCTTCGCCTTTTCAATGCATCCAAGCCTTCACTGATGCAAAGCACCAGAGCCTTCTCTGATGCGAAGCACCAGAGCCTTCGCCATGCAAAGCACCAAGGCCTTCGCCCTTGCAAACCATCCAAGCCTTCATTGATGCAAAGCACCAGAGCTTTCACTAATGCGAAGTACCAGAGCCCTCGCCATGCGAAGCACGAGAGCCTTCGCCATGCAAAGCTCCAAAGCCTTCGCTATGCGAAGCATTCAAGTCTTTTCCCAGCGAAGCACCTTAGCCTTCGCCCTACGAAACATCCAACCCTTCGCCTTGCGAAGCACCCAAGCCTTCATCATGCGAAACACCCAAACCTTTGCCCTACGAAGCATCCAAAACTTTGCCCTGCGAAGCATCAAGGTCTTCCTTCAGTTAACATCTCAGGCATTTCCTTTAGGAAGTAATCAAAGCCTTTCTCCAAAAAGCCTGCGAAGCCTTGCTCTTAGGAGCACATCAAGACCTTCCACCTAGAAGCACTTCAAGCCTTCCTCCAGGAAGCAATCCAAGTCTTCACCCCAGAAGCAATCCAAGACTCTTTCTGGGAACCACTCTAGACCAATTGGAGTAGAAAAGCTCTAAGTGGATGCTCATAGCTGCAATAGGGGCATTTGACAAACCTACAAGTGCGGAAGCTAATTCAAACAAATAAAAATTTTGCAGAGGAAACTTCGTACATGAATTCAAAATTCAAAATTTTCATTACATTATTTGGAAAATGGTTGGCAAATCACATGTCGATTGTTCACACCAAGCATTCAATGTAGAAATGAAAATAAAATCATGGAAAAGAAGCAACTACTCTATGAGAATTTTGGGGGCAAGGCACCAATGCATATCATCCTTTAAGACTCGGTCCATTCTTCAGCAGAAAGTAGGGGGAAAGCCATCCACCATTCTCGACCTCAAACTCTTGCTCCAGCCTCAAATAGCAGGATTTCCACCCTTGTTGAGTTTTCCACTTCCAAAAACTTCACCATGTGCTTGGAAGGACTGATGGAAAGTCTGCACCTGCTGGATGACCTTGATAAGCCATAACAACTAGGAAATGACCTCGAGTAGACTTGGAAGGCAATTCAGGACTTTACTTATTCTCTGAAGGAAAGTCAAGCCTCTGTTTTGATGTTCTTCTTCAAGATGGCGACAATTTTCAAATACACTTGAGCGCTCAGCTACTCATTGACCAAGCTTTTGGAAGGTCTTCAACCGTCCAAGCTTTTTGAGAATAAAAGTTTCAGCCTCAACTGATGACCAAAGGAGGAAGTCTTTATATTGTCCACTAGCTGGATTTTTCCCTTGCAACATCTGAGTGTCCACGTGTAATAGCATCTTTCGTCAAGCTCCATAAAAACATTATTGGAAAGGCAATCCGATTGCAAACTTTCCATGTCATCAATTTTTTGGATCCCTCAAATTGCATATCCTCCCCTCGAAATGGATTCTAACTACGCGAACCATTGCACTCCCACAATCAGATGCCCAGAGCTATCAGGAGTATGCCAAAAACGTAGGACTAACAATATATAAAATTTTATATATTGCATCCACAATTGACACAATCTTTGACAATCACTGCCATTCACGTTCCCCACTCTTCATGTGAGCAAAATACCTCATGATAGCATGACTTGTGACCAATCTGAACTGCTAGCTTCAGCCTCCAATCCGAGCTCAACGTATGGCGCATCTCCATTGGCACTAACATGGGCATTGTCAAAGGCGGGCCCTGCCTGCCCAATGCACCACCTAGTGGCGAACATGTGGAGATGTTTCCTCGTTGATTGGACAAAAGCTAACCAGCGTTAGCCCACTACTGACTGATAGAGATTTTATCAAGCACAAAAGATGTACTAGGCAATTACTCTATGTGTAATAAACTTTGTAAGCGCACAAGACATGTAGATAGTATAGATGCAAGCAAAGGTCAATCCCACGAAGACTTGCTCAATGATATCCAATTCCGTTTAACTCAATTGACTTAAGTGGAGTAATTAAAATGCAAATATGGGGGGGTTGTCGCGTTTTATGAATGAAGTAAATTAACTAATAATAACTAACTAAGTCGAGCTAGGGTTTCTATCCACCTTTACCAATTATAGTTCCGTTAGATTTCCTTGATTAGATTACTATGCATGTATCTGAATTAAGTACCCGTACAAGGGTCCGGCTAAGGTTCACCCCACACATATTATCATCTCTAAGATTGCATGTTTAAGCGTGATGTGCCCGCCCTTAAACAACTATTACCGATGGTGCGTGATAATGCATGAAACATAAAGAAGATTTAATGACACTACACTATCCCTAGAAAAGTGATCTGCAGACCTAGGAAGTCTTGAGTTTAGATTACGAATAAGATTCCCCTTCTTAAACGTGATGCCATAAATTGCAGGGTGAACACAAATATCGAGGTGATCCGTCGAGCAATTACATCGACAATTATACTCAAATAAGGTAGCTAAGCTTATAAGCATAAATTGGGTTCTGAAGCGCAATAATCCAACAAATCCAAGCATACATAACAATCATAATTGAGAGCCAGAAATCAAACACGAACTAATATGGCAAGGGCTTCAAGTAACCCTAGCCCTAATTACACTACTCAAACATTATTGAATAAACGAATAACATAATTAAATGCATAAGAAACATAAAACGATAAAAGAATAAATAAACACAAATACTAAAGAATAGCAAGGAGTAGGCAAAGGGGCTCAAACACTCTTCTTCTCCCATGCCTCACATCCTCCTTAGCACAAGCTTGAATCCGAAAGCATAAAACAATTATAAAATGCGGCTAACTATGTATAAAAATTGAGTATGAATTTTGACAGAGTTTTGGGACCTAGGAAGGTAAATTCGTCCCCCCTACAATAAACCCTAATGCCCCTATTTATAAGAGAATAACTAATCCTCTAAATAGGAGTTTTTAATTAAATTCTATAAGGAAAAGGTTTCCTAATTAATTAAGAAATCTAATTAAAACCTTTCCTACAAGTAAAGGAATTAAAAATAAGAATACAAAAGGAAATAGGACTAAAATCCCTATACAATATGGAGAATAAATGTGGAAGGGACTTGAAATTAACCTAAAAAAAGGAGGAAAATCCGGAATTAAAGTTGCAGAGCCTTCCTATGCAATCTTGTTTTCTTCATAACTTCTTTGTTTCAACTCCGATTTAGGTGATTCTTTCGCTCAAATTCTCATAATTCCAAGATCTATTTGATCTACACATTACTCACAAAATATATTATTTTCTCCAATTGTATAGAACGAAATATTAACAAAACAAAAGTAAAAGGGTATGAAATCATATATAAAACATGCATAAATTATGACCTATCACTGACCCTCCAACTAAGGCCCGACACACGACACTTTCTGCAGCAGTCAACCGAGATCCCCTCAAGCCAATCTGTGCCTAGCATGTGGTGGTCAATAGCGGCACTAACAGAGCCGCGGACATCGGTGGGCTCCCCCTACTTGATCAACCACTCAAGAGCGAACACGTGGATTCGCTTCTCGGCTAAAGCGTACCAACAACCACCACATTTATTCCTTGCCAATGAAGAGTTTTGATTCTATAATAGAAGTTACATACTGTAAAAATTGAATGACGGAATAAATTTCGCATCATCAATAGAAGAGTTAATTGGAGGTTATAAACTTTTAGATTATTTGGAGAATTAACCTCAAATGATCCATTAACCAAGTCCAAGCGAGGAGGTACAACACAAACACATATCGAACTCCAAGCCTAAAACATATTTACGTCATTTTGATGTGACATTTCGAACTCAGTGGAATTTATCATACACAAGAACAACAGTGCAATGAAATTGAAGATCAAGCAGAGTCCTACTCCCACATATAATTTATCGGGACTAGAATACAAATTACATCCCTTAGGATTCACTGAATTCCTAAGCGATGTGGGGACATTTATGGAACCCAAAATCACCGAAAGAATGTGGAGTTGCCACATGTCCCATAATTCCCGGAATGACCAAATTTCCCCTAGCAATAATACTTAAAGCCCAAACACCGAACATGGCCCAAGCCCACAATACTTACATAGCCCTAACATTGGGCCCAAACCGGGATGACATGTGGAAGCCTCTCCACCCTCGATCTGTGTAACATGTGTCAGCACGCAAATCGATGAGCATTTGTCCGACATAGAAAGTTTGGAAATTGAACATCCCACTCACCCCTACATAAGGGGTACACATTTCCTAATAAAGATAAGTCGATTCTTCGCTTCGAAGTCTATCATTTTCCTCTCTCAAAGCTAATTTAGGCATCAGAGTGTTCTTGGTTGAACAACCCCCCAGGTAATCGATCGAGGCAACGATAGCTAATTGTTTGCTGTTTGCAGGAATTGTGAGGACTTTTTGCGGCTAGTTCGATTTTTGCGTCAACAATATGACAATATAGTACAAAATAAGAATTTGGTACCATTTATATTATTACCTACTAAACAAATTAATACATTTGACTACTCGGATGACTAACAATCTTGAAACGTAATAAAAATTGTTCATACCTAAACTAGTCGATCTGACTAACGACCAAGTTGGCCTGCCTTACAAGCTCACAAATACCAAGCTCAAAGCTAACCAGCCACGTTTGATTGGCCAGCTTGGAGGCACCCACAGACTAGGCTCGCAAGGCCCTCACAACCGAGGGAAATCACATCCGACTGTTTGACCAGCAGATCAGCTTTACAAACAATCGGTCATCTTACAAACCAACCAGAGATTGACTCTGCCTAGGCCGCTCAGATTTGGTTGGCCAGACCCACTAACAAGTCATAAATACTGACCCGGACCACTACAGGACATCTGTCAGCTCCTAAAGACAGCAGTATTTATCCCACATTGACAAACACCAACAAACACATTCAATGCTATTATAAATACAAGGGCATCCCTTTACTCTTACCCTCTTCATGTGCAAGTCTCACTACCACGAGAGGAGCAGCAAAGAAGCTCAGTGAGGCAAGACTAAGTTGATCTATTTCTTGCAACAACATATTGGCATTAACTGTGGAAAGCTAAAACAGCACCCCACGCTCTCATCCACCATATCAGCTGTCCCAGATTGTGCCCAGCACCATGTCGGACAAACGAGACGAAAAAGAGCTCAACCACACCCCCTTTCCTCAAGGGAACCCAACGGGAAACATCACTGATGCCTACCGGCAAACATTGAACGTCCTGATGCGATAAGTAGCTACGCTGAAGGCCGACAATGCAAAAATCAAAACCAAGAACCGGCTTTTGGCTGAGCAATACATTACGAGGATGTCCCAATGCGAAGGTCAACGGGGGAAGGGACTGGCCGACCAATATCAAGCCGAGAATTACCAGGCTGATCGGCTACGTACCACTCACATTCTAGTCGAAAGGTCCTTGTCGGACCAACCAAGGAAGCAAAAACCTAGGACGAATCCAACCTCTTCCGAACCACTCCTCATCCAATCATATAACGCTGGGCCCTCAGGAACTAAGATCTACAAGGATGCTCGGCAGTTGCTGAAGGAACGCCAAGTCGTTCCAGCTAGGCTCACCTATGAGACATCTGACCGTAGGATTTCAGACCCCACGCTATTCTAGTTCAAACGACTGTCAAGTTACTATTGGAAACTCAACCTGGATGATGAACGGTCGGGGTTTCCAAGTAACCCAAAAAGGCGAAGCCCACCTGCGGGAGAACTGTTACACAGATAAGACAGACTCAATGGCAGGCAGCTATTCTCAAGGTCAAGAAAAGAAGGTCCGCCAGGACCGAAGCAAAAGACCAACTGAACACCACGCCATCCAGCCCACCCATCAAAACAAGGAGATCGAAGCCCTCTTGAGAAGAATACATGCCCTTGAAGCAAAGGAAGATAAAAGTAAGGCGCCAACTTTCAAGAAGGCCAACCTTGGTCCTTACTCTGATAGAATCCTCCGATCTCGGCACATGGCCGGAGTAAAGCCCTTGAAGATCGCCATGTACACAAGGAAAGGAGACCTCAACACCCACTGGAATAATTACACCTCTACTCTAGCACACCGGGATGCCTCGGAGGACGAACAATGTCTCATCTTCAGCTCCACCCTCAGGGATGCAGCCCTAAATTGGTTCTATTGTCTACCTTCAGGCACAATCGATTCACTCAAAGACCTGCATTCCACTTTCCTGAGCCAATTAATGATCCAAGCCGTCAGGCTCGTCTCCACGGAGGATCTTTTCTCTATCAGGCAGAAGAAGGATGAAACACTCCAAAAAATATGCCACAAGATTCAGCCTCGAATACTCTGGCTGCCAAGTGATGACTCCGTCAGGCTCGTCTCCACGGAGGATCTTTTCTCTATCTTTTCTCTATCGTCTCTTGTCCTAGACATCACCCTCGAAAATTTCTTACTCCAGAGGAATTAAGATGACTCAAGTGTTAACAATTACCGTGGGTGAGAGTTAATAGAAGAGTCTTCGCCAATAAAGATCAAAATCTAAATTTCGAAACACAAGTGATCTACATATAGCCGAGACTAATGCATGAATGCAATAACTATTTACAAGTATGTTTTTTATGCACAATTTACAAATATAACATGACAATTTACGTATGAACAATTTATACAAGTATGAACAATTTATTTACAAGTAATGATATTTACAAAACAATTTCTCATTAACAAACTAACATAAGTATAAGATTTATTTAACAATAGATTTATACTAACACAAAGTGAAGATAAATGAATATTTTTACGAATAAATGAAGAAAAAGAAAATTTTTATTTTTTATTAATTAATTTTTTTTTTCTGAATTTAAAAATTAAATAAATGAAGAAAAAGAAATTTTTTTAATTTTTAATTTTTTTTTACGACTTTGATGTTTTTTTTAATTACAAATAAAAATAAAAATAAGGAAAAGTGAATATTTACCATAAGCATTTATGAACAATTAAAAAGAATGAACATTATGTACAAGTATGAACAAGAATAATATAACAAGTAAGAAAATTATAAACAAATATAAATGAAAATCTATTATGAACAAGTATGCATGTATACTATGAAATATAAAAGTTATGAACAAGTATAAAAGGTAACAAGTAACATATATACAACATTTATTTACAAGTATGAATTAACACTAACATAAAGCTAAGATAAGATTTTTTTTTTTATTTTCAAATTTTTTATTTATTTCGAATTTTTTTTTAAATTTAAATTTAAATTTTATCAAGACATAACCAAATAAATAATTACATAAGAATAAAATAAGTGTAATCAAAAAGTTAATGGAATAAAAAGTTAGTGGAATAAAAATTTAATGGAATAAAATTAATGGAATAAAAGTTAATGGAATAAAAAGTTAGTGGAATAAAAAGTTAGTGGAATAAAAAGTTAATGAATAAAAATAATGGAATAAAAGTTAATGGAATAAAAAGTTAGTGGAATAAAAAGTTAATGAAATAAATTAATGGAATAAAAGTTAATGGAATAAAAAGTTAGTGGAATAAAAAGTTAATGAATAAAATTAATGGAATAAAAGTTAATGGAATAAAAAGTTAGTGGAATAAAAAGTTAGTGGAATAAAAAGTTAATGAATAAAATTAATGGAATAAAATTTAATGGAATAAAAAGTTAGTGGAATAAAAATTTAATGAATAAAATTAATGGAATAAAAGTTAATGGAATAAAAAGTTAGTGGAATAAAAAGTTAATGAAATAAATTTAAAGTTAAAGGAATAAAGAAAAAGTTTATGGAATAAAATTAAAGTTAATGGATTAAAGAAAAAGTTAGAAAGTGTAAAGAAAAATAAAATAAATTAAAAGTAAGGAAAAATGAATATGTACAATATGCATTTATAACAAGTACAAATTAAATTAAATTATGAACAAGTATGATAGAATTTTTAATTTACATAAACAATTTGAATATGAACAAATATATAAAAAAAAATTATGAACATTTATGAACAAGTATAAATTAGAAACTATGAATAAGTAAAGTATGAACATTATAAACAAAAATAATAAAAACAAAAATAAGATGGATAAATAAAATATAAACAAGTAAGTAAATGTTATAAACAAATATAATATTAACAAAAGTAAAATTTATAAACAAGTATAATATGCACAATTTATATACATACACTAACAAATTAAAAATGATTTTCAATTTCCCCAGCAACGGCGCCAAAAATTGACTACGCCCAAATTACGCATTAAATTAAACACGTAATTTGAGTATTATGCAATTTAAACCCTTTTTGTGTAGATGTAGTATTGGTAAATAGGGATCGTTCTTAACCGGGGAAATTAGGGAACATTAATAATGTGTTAGTGGGAGATGAATAAAAGAATAATGAATTAAATAATTAAATAATTAAATAATAAAAGAATTAAAGAATAAAGAATAAAGAATAAAGAATAAAGAATAAAAAGGAATCAAAGAATCAAAGAATTAAAAGAATAAAAGAATAAAAGAATAAAGAATAAAAAGGGGGGTTTTGAAAAGATTTGTAATTTAAGCTAAACACAACACTAACTAAAAATTAAAATGCAAATGTTCATGCTAATTAGAACTTACAAACCATAGAGTAGTTTCATAGACAAAACCCACACTTTTACGTAAGCAATTTCGAATTAACAATCACATTAATTCTAACATTTTGCTCATAATAAACCAATCACGAAATCTTACCTTCATCATCTCAAATACTTACATACATCTTTCAATATTATAAATGCATCAACCATTAATGTGCGTCAAACATCAATATGCTTCAAACATTTACAACATGATTTACCTTAAGTTTATAATTAAATGCGCCGACAGCGATCAACATTTAATCTCTTCAATTCTACTCTAAGTGCACCGACAGCGGATAAAACACTTAACATCAAATTGAAGTTTAAGCACTAAAACATATGAAGTAAAAGAAATTCAAAAAGTAAAACACATGGAGATTGCATTCTTACTTACAAATGTTAGAAAGAAAATACCAAGATCAAAGTAAAGAAGAAATGAAAATAACATAAATTAAAAATAAGAATTAAAAGGAAACTACTTAATAAGAAATCTACAAGAAGTTAAAATGGTCTCCAAAAATGTCTCTCAAAAGAGAGAAACAAAAGAACTAAACTAAGAACTAAGAAAAATGAAAGAAATGGAAGAATGAAACTAATGGGGGACTCCCAAATACATGAAATGACCTCCCTATTTATAGAGGGAGTGCCACAATTGTTTAATTAAAAGTACAAAATTAAAATATAAAAATAGCAATAAGATAGTACATGAAGAAGTGATGGAAATGATGAGATTGGGTGGGAAAAGATGCTGATTTTGGGGCAAATATGCTGATTTTAGGGAAAAGTGGCTGATTTTGGGGAAAAGTTGCTGATTTTGGGGCAAATATGCTGATTCTGGGAACTATTGGGGGGCTGCTGGATTTTTGGCTTGGGATGCTGGATTTCAGCAGCTTCCCACCGAATTTCCTTGCGATTTTCGGTGGTTTCTCATATTTCGTCCATAATTTCTTCGTTATAATTCCGATCGGGACGATTCTTTCACCAAAATGCTCCAAATTCCACGCTTTATTTATTTCTACAAAAATATCACAAAATAAATTAATTTGTCTAATTATTTATTATTTTAATATTAAAAGTCAAGTATAAAGGGTATAAAATAATATAAAATAACGCTTATTTGAGGACCTATCAGTAAAGCCCTTGAAGATCGCCATGTACACAAGGAAAGGAGACCTCAACACCCACTGGAATAATTACACCTCTACTCTAGCACACCGGGATGCCTCGGAGGACGAACAATGTCTCATCTTCAGCTCCACCCTCAGGTGCAGCCCTAAATTGGTTCTATTGTCTACCTTCAGGCACAATCGATTCACTCAAAGACCTGCATTCCACTTTCCTGAGCCAATTAATGATCCAAGCCGTCAGGCTCGTCTCCACGGAGGATCTTTTCTCTATCAGGCAGAAGAAGGATGAAACACTCCAAAAAATATGCCACAAGATTCAGCCTCGAATACTCTGGCTGCCAAGACACGGACGACAAGGCTACTTTCAACGCCTTCAGGAGTGGCCTCAAGGAATCTCCCTTTAAGTATGCAGCCCACACCGAGGACTAGGGCAGCTACGCCGAGCTTATGCGTAGGGCCAACATCCATGCCAAGGCCGAATTCTTCCATACCCCTCCTAGAGAGAGCAGAGGCACACACCCTACGCCCCCAGCGACCAACCTGGGGGAGAAATCACCAAAGCCCCAACCACAACCAAAGTAGCAACCACTCTGAAATGCGTAATAGGAAGCTCAACTTCGAATCCCAACACTAAAAAAAAGGGTGGTCTAGTTGCAACGATCGAGATTATCGGCTTGGGAACAACGCCTACGAAGGTCGGGGATTGATAGGCGACGGTTCAGGTCCCAAATGTTTCTTCGAGACTTACACAGTCCTGAATACCACACTCGAAAATGTCTTGTTGAATGTGGTGGAGATGATCCCGAAGGCCAAGACCAGGAATCCCAACTACCGGCCTATCGTCAACAAGGAAGCCTTCTGCTAGTTCCTTCGAGACTTACATCGTCGAGCAATTTGTTCGAGAGGGTAGACTCGACCAGTTCCTACCCTGAGCATAGATTGCCCCGGCACGCCTTCAAATCAACATCATCAGCCGGGGGGGAGGGGGGGAGGTAGGGGGCTAACCTTGTCCTCCCCTATTACATCCAACCGAGCAAAGAAAGACTTCCACAGAGCTTCACAGTCAAGCCATCAAGTACTTAGCATCGGTGCCAGCTGATCTGGTAAGTTAGCAAAGGTTGGGTGGTAGGCGATCACCTTTTCTGAAGAAGAAGAAGAAGAAGAAACGGATATCGTGTTTCCACACAACGACCCCCTCATCGTCCAAGCATTATTGTCCAACTACGACGTCGGTCACATCCTCATCAACACCGGCAGTTTAGTCAACGTTCTCTTTTGGGGAGCCTTCCAACAGATGGGCTTAGACGAGAAGGAGTTAAATCGCACGCATGAGCAACCTACCTGCGCCTCGTCAACTTCATATTTGTCGACTAGATTGGTAAGATAATGGAAGTTTACGTGGAAGACATGTTTGTCAAAAGTAGAACGGCGGATGAAAACATCCCTAATCTGGCCAGAATGTTCAAGGCCCTAAAGGAGTATAAAATGTGCCTCAACCCCACCAAGTGTCTCTTCGGCGTGGGTTCAAGCAAGTTTCTGGGATACATGATCAGCCAGTGAGGAATTGAGGTCAATTCAGAGATAATCAAGGCCATCCTAGACATGCAACCCCCTCAAACACACAAGGAAATCTAGAGCCTAATAGGTCGAGTTGCGGCATTCACCCATTTCATCTCAAAGGCAACAGACAAATGCACTGTAACGCCCCGAAAATCCACAAAAATGTAAAATATTAAATAATGTGTAAAATGACGTTTTTACCCTTGGAGGAATATGGCTAAAAGTTGACTTTTTGTTTGGAATACTTTTTGTACATTTTTTGAGGACCGTTGTGTAGGTCCCGAGACGCTGAATCCGTAGACAGGTGGCACGTCAAAAACGGAGCTTGTATGAAAAAGTTATGGGTCTGGGAAGTTCAGGGGCAAAATGGTGATTTGTGACCTCAACGGTAAAATGGTAATTTTATATGGGCCTAAATTAGACGATGAATAGGATTACTATTATATGGTTTCAAATGCTGATTCAATTCATTTGAATGGAACTAGTGACACTTGTTATCTTAAGCAACCCATTAGTGGCACTTTGGTGCTTTGGAGTCTAATTAATACAATTAATTAATCTGTACTGTTGCATAATTAGCACCATACTCGACTGAGAACACAGAGAATACAAAGAACATATCCTCTCTTCATTTTGATCGATTTTCAGTAGAACAAAGATACAAGGGTAATTGAATGAGTGATTCGTGACAATTGGAGAGAAAAACCGAATGAGAAACAACGAAAACCCAGATAGAACCTTGCTGGGAATACCCGAAAAACTACCCAAACCCTTAATTATTGATTTCGATTTCTGAGATGGTTTCGTTTGAAATTGAGGTGATATTAAGCTTTCTGGGAGCTAAACGCATCAAACCGAATCGATTGAGAAGGAAATTGGTGGAGAATTGGTGACGAACAAGCCCTGCGATTGTTTTAAAAATTGGAGCTTGAGTTCGATTACTTAGAGATAAGGAACTGTGAAATTGACTTCATAATTGTGTTTATAATGGACCTAGGATACTTTTGGTGTGATCAATTGAACGAAACAGATCGATTTGGGGTAGAACCTGAGTTAGGACCCGTCGGGTGTTCGTCTTGAGTCGAGGATTTTGAGGGCTTGTTTGATTAAATTGAACTTACAGAACCATAATTTAGAGTGAATTGATGTTAATGAGTGAAAGAATGGACAAAATTAAGGTTGAATCGAAGGAGATTGCACCGGGTCTGATCGCGGGTTTCAGACCCGTTTTTCAGAGCAACGGGCGAGGGAGAAGCACTGTAGCAGTGCACTGTTCACGGCGCGTGGCTTTCACGCGCAGTCGCCTGCGGCGGCACGTGAGGGCGCGTGGCCGGGAATTTCACTTTGGGTCCAACAGCGATTTTGGTGCTCTCGATGATACGAACCTATTAGAGTTGGTTTCGGGTCAATCGGATATGAACTTAGAGTAGTTTTGCATACCCGAAGCATATAGGTTACGTTTAAAATAATAATATTTTATTCCGACGATTAGGAAATTTGTACAGGGGATTATATGATAAGCTAGTGATATTATATTACTTGTTTGACAGGCCCGAATACTTCCAGGAAGTCGGAAGAGAACGAACAGCTCGAAACTGAACAATCTGGACAATGTGTGAGTGGACTTTTGTTTTCTACCCTGAATGCATGCATATATGTTTTAATTGCCTTATAATATGATTTGAAATGATTTGGTATGATTAATGTTTCGATATGACGCTTTTCGGATTTTTGGAATCTTATATTATTTTATATGCTTTTGGGCACGATTTTCGAGAAAAATATAAAATTGATGTTTTGGGCGAAGGCCCAGGATTTGAGCTTGATTTTGACTCGGATTATGAGTCTGGCACTAGATTTGATGGATTTATATTATGATTGAGATTGTGATTGCACAGATTTGCGTGAAACTGGTTTACGGATGTTGATAAATGGTTTTTATTAAATGCAACTGTTTTTCATTGATTTTCATGATGATGATATATTAGGGCTTTCGGTGTGGAATATGTTTCCCCCGAAATGAACCCTGGAGATAACGCTTGCCTCCGGGATGGAAGTGTTTACCCCGGAGAGGTCACGTAGCACGGTCTGTTGTCGTGCAGCCAATGGAGGCTCGACTCAGACCAGATGTGCTGGATTATATGGAGGTCAGTCAGTGATATGTTCGTGACGACCTGGATTGCCGGCTGGTGATGTGCTCACAGCGGCGGATGCTCGGGATTTGAGCGGTCCTTGAGCCTATTGATTTGCACGCGTTGCAGGGATAATGTGACTATATATTGGACCTGGATCCTATGTTTTCATTGATGTTTGAGATTTATATTCATATCTTAATTATTTGATTTATGAGTTATGATATGCATGCATGTTTGTGAAAACTGGAGGGTAAGACTATATTTTGATAAATGTATTTCTAAACTTTATTTTTGTCCACTCACACCTTTGATGTTTTATTTGCCCTCCAGGCCAGTGCACAGGTACTGAGGCTAATATCGAGGCAGAGGAATAAACAGACCATTGCGTACTCAGACACTTTGCAGCGTAGGATTTTGATCCCTACTTGTAAATATTTCCTATGCTCTGTAAACCTGTTGACTAGGTCAACGGTCTCGGAATACTAAACTATCCCTTGTCTGACAATGTTTATCGTTTGTATGTTCTATATGTATATATTTAAAACTACTTTTGGTACTTTCGAGTTATTGTCAGACGGGAGCAGGATCTTTCACGGTTATCGAGGGATAATCGAGATGGGTCTTGTCATGCACCCCTTTCTTCAAGACACTAAAGGGCAATGGAAAAAAAATCAATTGGACGGAGGAATGTAACAAGGCATTCGTGAAGCTCAAATGGTACATGAGCAGTACACCACTTCTAACCAGACCATAGATGGGATAGCACCTCTTCATCTACCTCTGAGTATCCACTTCCGTTGTTAGCTTCGTCCTCATCACCGGATGACAGAGGCTGAAAACCGCGTCTGCTATGTCAGCAAAGTTTTCCAAGATGCCGAAACCCGGTACCCTGACCTGGAGAAGTTAGCTCCAGCCCTGATAGTCACTAGAAGACGACTGTGCCCATACTTTGAGGCACACGAAATCAAGGTCATCACCAATAAACCTCTCGAACAGGTTCTTCAGAAACCTGACACCTCGATCCGACTAATCAAATGGGCAATTGAGCTCAGTGAGTTCAACATCTGCTATGTCGCCAAAACCGCAGAAAAGGGGCAGGTCGTGGCTGACTTCATTGCCGAATATTCCTACCAGCCCACGTAGTGCATGCCTCCCGACATTACTGCCCAAGGAGAATCTCCCGCCAGGGTCAAACCAGCACAGTCCAAGGTTTCCCCCATTGATCCCACACGCCCTGCTAGACACGGTATGTCGATGGATCCGCTTGCCACAACGGATTAGGAACTGGTCTGATCCTCACCTCTCCCGACCAGGTCAAACTCAAGTCTGCTCTCCGCTTCAGCTTCAGAGCCTCCAACAATGAGGCAGAGTATGAGCCCCTCTTGGCTAGTCTACGTCTTGCAAAAGGCATGGACGCTAAGCAACTGCGCATCTTCAGAGACTCCCAGCTAGTCGTCAGCCAGATAAACGACGACTTTGAGGCCAAGGACGAGTCTATGACTCTTTACCTTACTCTCACCAAGTAGCTCTTCCAAGCATTCCCAATGTTCGAAATTGAAAAGATCCAGCGATCAGAAAAAAGTCATGCTGACACCCTCGCCCGACTTGCATCATCTCTCGACGAGAAGGAACGACGACGAGTTTTGGTCGAAGTCCAACATAGGCCCAGTACTAGACCGAACCCCGTATGCACCATCAACACTAGTCCAACTTGGATGGACCCTATCAAGGCCTACTTGCAGGATGGTTCTCTCCTGGACGACAAGCTTGAGGCCAAGAAAATCATACGACAGGCTATTCACTACACCATTCAACACGACCACCTCTATAAGCGTGGCTTCACCACCCCACTCTTAAAATTCCTTACACCATAACTGGGGTACTACGTTCTCATAGAAATGCACGAAGGCATATACGGAGACCATTTGGGTGCACACACTTTGGCACACAAGGAAACCCGTCAAGCCCACTTTTAGCCAATGATGCTCGCTGATGCCACTATACTCACCCAAAAGTGCGAAAAATGTTAACGGCACGCCCAGATTCCTCACTTACCAGCCGAACACCTCACTTCCATGATGAGCCCCTGACCCTTTTCATAATGAGGACTCGACCTGATAGGGCAGATGCCTACGGGAAGGGGGAAAGTAAACTTTGTTGTGGTGGCACTGGATTATTTTACCAAATGGGCCGAGGCAAAGCCCCTATCATCCATCACAGTAGTTCATATCAAAACCTTCGTGTATCAAAATATCATCTGCAGGTTTAGAATTCCGTACATTGTCGTGACCGATAATGGGAAGTAATTCGACTGTAATCGCTTCAGGGAATTCTGCCAAGCCTACGACATTAAGCTACTCTTTGCATCACCGACCCACCCTCAATCCAACAGACAGGTAGAAGGCTTGAACAAGAACATCAAATACAACCTAAAAAAGTGTCTCAAGGAAGACAAGGAAAAATGGGCAGACATCATCAGTGATGTCCTCTGGTTTCACCATACCTCATACAATACGGCAGCAAACGAGACGCCCTTCGCTTTGTCATTTGTTACCGAGGTCGTCGTCTTCGTGGAAGTTGGGGAAACATCCTACCATGTCATCTCATACAACCCCGACACCAACAATCAACAGAATGCACTCAACCTCGACCTTCTGGAGGAACGACGTGAGCAAGCTAACTTGAAGAACCTGGCCTACAAACAAAGGGTGGCTAGATACTACAACTCTAGGGTTCACTATCGAAGCTTCAGAGTGGGGGACTTGGTCCTTCGTAAGGTCAACCTTGGCACCAGGGACAAATTAGCCGGGACCTTCGCCCCAAACTGGGAAGGACCATACACAGTTTCAAGGGTTTGTCTCGAGGGAATTTATGAACTTCAAACCTCAGCTGGTAAGACACTCCTACACCCGTGGAATGTTGACCAACTCAAGTACTACTACAGATGAATCATTGTAGAACACCACAAGGTGCATGGTCCACGGCCAAACCTTTTGTACTCATTTTCGGGAAACCTCAACATTATCAATGAATGAGATTTTCACCTCTTGTCGAATATTTTGATTTTCCCTATTTTATTTTATAAGAGTCTAGCCATCGATTTATATAGCAAGACAACCGAATACCACGCTCGGCTAGACATGTCCAAGAATCAACAAGATACTCGATCAATTCAATCTTGGATTCATCACGACACTCCTATATGAACGACCTCAATTACAAGAACGACACTACTTCTGATCGGCCTACTTTCAAACCTATAAGACCCCCAACCGGTCATAGCGTATCGACTTACCTTAGCCCCTCTACAGCCTAAACGAGTCTGCTCGTGCCAAAGAACCTTAGGATAGCACCTGATTATGGCCCACGTTGGTTTTATCCGATCATTTCATTAGCCAACCAAACAAACCAAACGTCTATCCATTCTGGTCACAAAATAGACCAACCAGCCATAGACCAAATCATGCGGACTTGGAAATTTCAGTTCAAAAAGACTACTTATATAAGTTCTGAAGCATGTAGGTTTCAAATGACTTGCACTTTATTCAAGATTTTGTTAAGTTTGATTACATTGGCTGATGGCCGAATTACAACTTGGCCCCCTAGCCCCCAACTACCTAATCTATTGCCCCCCTGGCCACCATCTTCATGCTCCTCGGCCGCTTGTTCTCCTGGCATTTGTTGTTCGGTTGAGGGACCCTCTTCTTGGTCGGCTACTATTTCTTCGTCCACCTCCTCTGATTTCGTATCCTCGTCCTCATCAAGAAGGGGATTCCCTTCCTCTTCCAGATAATCCTCAATCCACGGAGGGGACTTGAGCCAGGGGAAAGCAATTGACACTCTAGGGTTCGAAAGTAAGAGCTTCTTGTAAAAACCATCCTCCAGGGCTGCCCCAAATTTGGTGAAGGCCCTCGCATACTCCTTCGATGCCTTGAATTCCTCAATTCCAACTTTCCTGGCTGTGACTAGTTGTTCGGCTAGCTTTGCATTGGCCTTCTCCACTCCACCAACCGAGCTTGTGACTCCTCGGCTAGAGTGGCCGCCTCCATCTCCATCCCCTTCACTTTGAGCTCAAGCTTAGCCTTAGCCTTGATGGATTAATTGAACAGCCGCTGATTGTTGGCCAAGGATAGCTCACGACCTTCCAAGTCTCTCTTCATTCCGACAGCTTTTTGACGCATATTGCTAGCGTGGCGGAGAGAGGAGAAGACTTCGCCATGAAACGACACAACAAACAGGCTGAGTTAGTTATAAAAAAAACAAACAAACAAACCAAACAAGGCGAAGACCGACAATGAACTTACATGGGAGCCGAGGCACATCGTCTTGTCGCATCGGTCAGCAAAGTCTTTCGGCTGAAAGTTAGCAATCTCACCCAGCTCATACTAGGACTCCCGAACAACGGTTTTCATGAAGTCTAGTTGAGATGAATGGAAGGTCGTTGTGAGTTTCCTCCAACTATCATCCACATCATGGGTCCTGGACAAGTCTGGTTCCCCTTCGGCATTGACGAAGAAAGACTTAATGGAGGAATCCAGAGTCGGCCTTTTCAACTTCTTTGGCACCTTCTTTTCGACCAACAATGAGGTCTCCGAGGGGACAATGATGCTCCTTACCTGCTCCAATGTTTCCACTTCAGCCTGCTTCTTGTTGTGCGCCCTATCCTCTGGATCCTCGGCCTTCTTGGCCTCTCTCCTCTCGACTAACTTCCTCTTCTTCCGCAGCTAGGCCTCGGCCACGAGCCTCCTCCTTTCCTCAACCGCGTCATCGATTTTGATGAATTTCCAGCCCGCTTTGTGCAAACCAACTCTGGAGGACTCGTGAAAAGGGGATGAATTGGCTGCTCCGTGGCCGAGTCCATATCGGCTGAGACAACCGGTCCCTCGGCTTGGCTGGTTGGTCCGGCTATCATCAGCCTCAGCTTCACCTTACTTATCGCCTTCGCCTTCAGAGGTTGCCAGAAGTCGACCTTGGACGAGGCCCCCGCCTTCTGGGCCTCAACTTTCGTAGCCTCGACCTACTTCATGATTTCCTAGATCTTGGCCATCCTGTTCGAACATTGTGTGGCTTCTGCAACTATATAGTCCGGAGGGATTGGCAAAAAGAAGATACAACGGTGTTAGACTGACCTTCAATGCAATACGAACCAAAATATAAAATACAAGGGATGCTACCATATCACTTACGTAGTTCAGTTATCAGGCTGACCTTCAACAAGTTATTGTGTAGCCGGAGGAAATAGCGACTCCTCTCTGATCGATCAAGCTTCTCAAAAAGTTCCAGGAAGTCGGCTTTCTCGTGATAGGTCAGACTAGGGCACTTGAACACTTCTGCAAAAAAAGACAAGTACGTCAACAACGGCTTATTAAACAACATCAGAGGCTATACATAACTATTCAAAACACAAAAACAAACACACAAGACCCACTGCCACACCTTTGGACTGATAGGTCCTTGGTATCCTACGCTATGACTCGGTCAGGTGGGCACCTTCCCACTCTTCACAGACCAAGACAAACCGATGCTTCCATGCCTTTTGGGAAGTCGGCAATAAATGGATCTCGGGTCTTCCTATCCTTGGCTTTCACATATATCCACCCGGTCTCATACCTCCGAAATTGATACAAAAAGTTCAAGTGGCCCCATGTTGGCTCACCCTTGCCAACCAACATGAAGGGCGTGTAGACCCCCGTCAGAGCAATCCAAGTGGTGGGGTTTACCTGGCCGATGGCTACTCCCATCTGAGCAACCATCTTTTGGATCCACGGATGCAGAGGAAGGACGCCGCCATACGTAAACACATCTGGATGGAAGGTCGTCCAGGGTGTGGGATGCTCGCTAGGCATGTCTGAGTCCCCGACTAGCCTCATAACAACCGAGTCAGGAATGTAGAAGGCCTCCCTGATGGCCTGAACATCATCCCACTTGATGGTACTATACTGCCAGTCAATGTGGTAGACCGACTGAGCCACGATAACTTCCCGCATGGCTGAATCTACATCTATCACCATCGATCTAGAAGTTACACCCTCATCACTTATACCCGCAATTTATTTTCCTCTTCCTCGGCCTGATACAGCTGGTATCCCCTCAAGAATGGTGGTCCGGTCCACCGACTCTACGTCTACCACTGCCTGCATGGCCTCACCACTAGCCGAGACATCCTCATCTGGTATATAAGCAAAGGTTTTCTCAATCTCTTCCTCCATATCATTATCTTGTTCGGCCTGCGACCTCAGATTCAACGCTGGCCGAGATGTCCCTGAAGTAGACGCCAACCCATTTGTCCATAACCGTGTGTTCGAAGAGGCCGAGCTGGCCATTGATTCATCCTCGAATGCATTCCCAGACCAATTGTCCATGCCTTGAGAATCTTCAGACGACATCTAAAAATTCAAAAAGGATGATCCTAAGAAGGGAAACATACAAGACTCAACTCCCTGACCGGCCTAGACAATCAATAATTCAGGGCACGAATATTCATACGTGTTCATACCATGTTCTTGCCAAAATCAGCATTTGAATCCAAAACAAGAGTTAAAAAACAATCATACCTTGTTTGTTCTCAGACGCACATTGTAACAACCACCGTGAACCATGATCGGAAATCGCCTTGATATTGGCCTGAAATATATTGATGTCTCTCTCAACCACTCTCAAAATTCACTCAGATGCAAAGTGAAAAGTGATTTTTTTTCCAACCCATTTTATACCACCACAACGTAACCAAGGCTAAAAAACTAACCGTTACAACCATGGTCGGTTAGTCAAAATGTCGCACACTATATCTGTCAGTGGAAAGGTCACACATCGATAATAGCAAGCATTAAAATTGCACTACCTCGTGTCCCTTAACTTTCACTCAACTTGGCTCCAAAGTGGCACTTGATCTGCCTGAGGACACCTCCTAGGCCGATCGGTCACCTCATTGTGCGAGGGTCCGTGCAAGCTAACCGACCAGGGTGACTTCCACTCACCTTGGCTCCCAAGTGGCACCTGATCGGCCTGAGGACACCTCCTTGGCCGATTAGCCACCTCATTGTGCGAGGGTCCGTGCAAGCTAACCAACCAGGGTGACATCCTCTCACCTTGGCACCCAATTGGCACCTGATCAACCTGAGGACACCTCTTATGTAACGATCCGTCCGAAATATCGGGATTAAAAATTAATTAATTATGGATTTAGTATGACTAATCGGGGATTAGTCGAGAGAATTCGAACAGACGGTGTAAAATAACCGTTTTACCCCTGGAATTGGGCAAAACATTAACTTTTGACTGGGGAAGTCAAACATACGAGGACCGATGACCGTGACGTAGGTCGGGACGTCACGAGTCCTTAAACAGGCAGCACGTCAAAATCAGACGTCGAATAGAGAAGTTATGGTCACAGGATCGAAATCGGGTTAATTAACATCTCGGGATTCGAATTAAATATTAACGAAATTTGATTGGCTGATTAATTAATGTGGGGCCCTTAGATGAGTGACAAGTGTCACTTTCCCATTGGTCACTTTCCCTAAAAGGTGGTCACATCTGTGTACACTTGTACACCCACATACTGGAACAACACCAGTCTCGTCTGTACCCAGACATCCCATCACGGTCATACGTCACAACAACAACACTTGACCACCTCGAGTGGACATAATCACCTGATCCGCGATAAAATCGCTTAACCATTAAGCTGACTCCTTCAGCTAGATGGTTCCTTTCCATTGCCAATATATCCTTACATTTGCTCCCATTGGGAGTCACCAAATCTCATTTGTCAGTCCATGCTGACTCCACCAGTCAAACTGTCACCACTAAGTTTTACCACCCTGGTAAAGCCCAAACCATCGATTAATCAAAGACAACACCATGTACTACATCACCCTCAATGTTGCGTAAGATCAACCCCATGATCACAATTCGCAGGGCAAGCCCAATCCTACAACACACATTAATCTCAATGTCCATAATCGCCGACTCCCTCAGCGAACCAAGATGCTGGGAAATCACGGTGTGATCAAGTCACACACGGCTACTCGTGGTTACTCAAACCACCAATTCACTCATCCTGAGTGTACGTATACCATCAACTTACACAATCAAGTGGTGTAACTGGAACACATTGAATACCTGCCCAGCAGTGAACACAAGTCCCAATACTAGGGTTCCACTAGCCAACCATGGCTAAGAGCACCTGCTCAAACAATCACTGAACACGACAAAATCACTCTGCACAGCACACAGTATCCAATGTCCCGTCCACGATCACAACCAAACAAAAGATATCGGAACCAAACCGATCACCAACACGTTTGATCACACACCACGGGTACATCCCATGTACCGCCATTAGGCACCACTCAGCCTAACCAGTATCAATCCTCGTACAACGTACCCTGTACGTACATCAATCCATCCATCCACCTACAACCACCCAGGTCATAGTCAAACACGTTCTAGTAACGGAGTACATTTGCCCAACCAACATGAGACAAAATGAACTCCACCCATCATCTAGTTCCAATTCCGAATCCGGATCCGCAATTTCGTAAAAAAATCCCGAATCCGAACCCAAACATCATATTTTTATTCCACGTCCAAATCCGAATCCGAAATCATTATTCCGTAAGCTAGCATTAGAATAATCATTCCGCACCCAAATCCAGTAATCCATTTTCGAGCTTCGCAATCGAATTCTGAATCGTCACCCAGAAATTCGATTCCAAAACCCAAAATCTCGTTTACGTACACCAAGATGTAACATAACCGATCCTATCGGTTACCTGCTCAAAACACTCGATTGACTTCATAGGGAAGCCAATCCCAATATCCATACGTCAAAGGTTGACAAAAATCCGACCACATCGGAAACCTACTCAACCGAGTAACAAACCATATGGACTCACTTCGAAAAGAAGTTCAGTCCCGTCATTTACGACTCATACCATGGTAAGAGTGATAAACTCTCATCCAATTTGGATCATCACGATCACGACCTAGATCCATCACTACGTCATCCGACAAGTAACATCACGATCCTAGATCGTCACATCGTCCGAAGTCGACAACAACACAAATCAGATCCACCTAGGATCTACACATGCCCACATAGATAACAAACCATCTGGAAGCTGATCGTAGGGTCTTACACCCTCAATTGAATCCTTCGCCAAATTTCCCTTGGTGGAAGGATGACCTCGCATTTCACCACCAAATCCAAAATCATACACAACATCTTGTGTCCAATGACCCAAGACCAAACATGGGTCCACCCACCAATACACGCTCAACGTACTGGTAACAACAATCATCATCTGCCACGGCAGGAAATAAGAAGTCAACCCCAATGACTTCGGAACACCAATCACCGATGCGGAAACGAGCACTCCTCTCGTCTCCAAATCACCACTCTCCCCGTATCGGGAGTTCCAACCATGTTGGAAACAGACATGCTCCCAATGAGATGTCAAGTCCAACCACTGGACTGCCCACGTCCATACCTCACTTGGACCACCACGTGTCCAAAATCAAATCATCACTCGGACCTCACGTCCGCCAATACTCATGTATGCACACACCCCGATTCCTAACGGAATATCCACAACTCTGCCTGGATGTGCATACCATACTGCCTTCGTCTCACATCTCAACCTTTACAGGTTCACTCCTCAGGTTCCAAGTGATTCACAATCACCAAATCACACATCAATACCACAAATGGTTTCCCTGACTTTTCCAATTTCAATAATTTCCTTGTACTCTCAGGGGATATAAGCAGTACACAATCTTACCAATCTCGGAGCTGACAACAACTCCACAAATACACCAACTCTCATGACATAGGGAACATCATCCCTAGATTCCCCAAATTTCAATCGTACCTTTATATCCATTCATCACTTGTCATCATATATCTGTTGGGACCTATCCCAACACGTCACAACCTCCACTGGATCCCATCCAGTCCATGACTCAACCATCACTAAGTTGCAGATACCAATCATATGTCCGTCATGATAGAGTCACGCCTCAACTTGTGGTTCAACGTCATCACACTCACTGACACCAGCACCAGCGCTAGTACCAGCACCAACGCACCATCATCAACACTAGTATCAGCACACTGGCATCCATACTAGTATTGGCATAAAAACACCAACATACTGACATCCATACATAGCACACGAACATCCATGCTAGCACACAGTGTGCAAAGTTGTTACCCTGGATCTCCGTTCATTCCGAACGACGATCCCGTAACATCACTCGTACCCCACGACTATGGGTACCTCCAATTTGACCACTGGCACATCAGGATAATGGACGTTCCCTGAACATCCCCAAGTATTAAAACCATACTAAATACCCTCGATAGCCAGTTATCTCGACATAACTGTCGACCAACAGTCATCGTTGTCAAGATCCGTATCCACACATCACACTACCATTCGATCCCACACTGAAATCCACATCATATCTCGTAACCGCATCCGTGGATCGAATCCCATAATCCTGACTAGACTCACTTGATTCATCCACATGGTCATCCACGACCTCAGCCGCTCGCCGCAGCACAAGTTCTCATTTAAAGTTCACTTTTCCAAATCCATCAATTACAAGTTAGGGTTCCAAAATTACACCCTAGGGTTCCACCGAACCCAACTGCCTTCTGCAGTAAAATCCATAACCTGACCGGCTCTGCGGTCCTGACATCATATAGACGTCCAATCCAATCCAATCGTCAACTCAACGTGGGTTCCATCGTGGGTTCCACCACGAAGGTCATCGGCTAACTCCGATGCACCAACACCCCGTACACTAGCCAACACTACCAGGGTCCAAAACATAGACCAATACTCAACTGAGTTTCGTATTTCCATAACATTATTCAAATGGGGTTCCCTGAACCCGGCTGTGCCCAGTAGAACAACCGTCCATCATCACGTGACCGAACCGACGGTCCCACATTACCAGTTAATCGAATACAACCCACTTGGGTTGAATCGCATCAATGCACGGCATATCGGGCCACACACACCCAATCCACCAAAACTATCTATCAGGTTGACAACGGAACTGCAGCCCAAAGAGACATCACACCCTCGACCTTCGCGCACAAAAGAGCAAAACCTGCTCTGATACCACTTGACATGACCCATCCCAACCCCCCCAGGATTACCATGGGATGTGACGTGCTCCCGTCTGACAAGAGGCGTCAGACAAGGGATAACCGATTGCCATTGCCCAAACGGGCTTCCAGAGTGCGTAAGGATCGATGGAGGAGGTGTGCGATGCTCAAGTCTCTGCTGCAGTCGTATCTGGAATCAACCTGAAGGGCATTAAAACAAAAGCTGTGAGTGGACGAAAATAAACAAGTCTGTTAAAAACATTTATAAGACATTTATGCCCCTCAGTAAAATCATATGCATGCACCGAAAACCAATAATCCCATATTTATTTAGAAAGCATAGTTTCAAATTCCAAAAGTCAATCCAAGAGTTATTTCATCAATCCAGTAATATTCATTTATTATTTTTCCATCTCCGACATCCCCGATGCCTAGCGTCCTAGACGCTTGACGTTCCAGACGTCATATCTCACGGTATTAAGCAACGCGTGCTGCCCGGGGTCTCACCGGGTCCATATCTCTGACATCCCCGATGTCTGACGTCCATGACGTCTAGCAATCCTGCTCCTGGATCACTATACCGTTCGGTAGCTCCGTACAATGAGCCCTCGCAGGCAATGCACCGTGACTTCTCCAATGTCCCCGACACTTGGAGGAGACCAGGATATAAATATCCTCATATCGAGATGATTTTATGGAACACATTCTATTATTCATTTCCAAAATATCACAAGGGCCGTGCCCCGAATTTCCATAAAACCGTCATAAGTCCAAATAGTTGAATCAAATCCGAAATAGTTTATTCAATTCCATTTTAGGGTCCCCGACCCGAAATCACATATATAAGTTAATTGGGCCCCTGGCCCGACTTCACAAGTTAACTGGACCCCTGGCCCGATTTTACTTTATCACATCTGTAACCGTTTCATGAAATCATATCCATCCATATTTATGGAAATCAATGCAAATCCAGAAAACCTCGATTCACGTGCAAACACGTAAATCGCCTCGAAATGCGTGAAAACGTATAAATTCATTGATATCCAAAATAAATCATATAATCACAATTATAACAATCATGAAACAGTTATGCATGCATCGAATTTATAAAACCAATGTCCACTCACAAACCGTTTAACCGAGTGCCTCGATACGCGTGCCATAGGCCTTCCCGGGCCACATCACTATCACCGGGACTCCCAATCCTGCTCAAATCACATTAGAGGATTACTAACCTCATCATTAACGTCTCATTCAAGTCCCGTAATTTTCCCGGATTTTTAAGTATTTTTAAACTGGATTTAAAACCTTCGGACATCCCGAACAATATCGAGACGGTGTCCGATCGACACGAAACCAATCCTAAAATGTTCGTTACATTGAATAGGAAAAAAGTCATGTTGATCATACCTCGGGATTCGCAATCACGCGCCCCCACGCGCCGCCGCAAGCGGCTGCGCGTGGAAGCCACGCGCCAGCTACAGTAACCGCACAGTGATCTCCTTCACCCGAATGACTGGTAAACGGGTTGAAAAAACCCGCAATAAGACCCGGTCCAAATCCTAGCAATTCGACACCGATTCCATCAATTCAAAAGTCCATTAGCATCGAAATAGATTCAATTAGGGATCTGTGGATTAAATTACACACAATCATACATCAAACCTTAAGATCAAGGATGATCACACGAAGAACAATCCGATCGCTGTTCATCATCCGAAATCCTCCCATGTCAATCGATTCTTTCAATTGATGCATCCATTAGCATCGTAGGGTCATAATGAACTCAATCCCCAGTCCAATTGCATCAATCCAAGCTTCAAATCCCACGACTCAAGCTCGAAATTTCTGCAGCTACAGTAGTTCTGTTCTTCCTCAAACGGGCCTCAATTCTCTTCGTTCTTTCGACGTAAATGATCGTGGCAATCCCAGAAGACTCAAACTAGTCTCCAATTTGATCGTCAAGGCCCAAATCTCCTAATTCGATTTTCCCCCCGAATTTCAGAATTTTCGAAATTCCAGCCCCCAGCTCTCAATTAGTCCCTCGTGTTTTCCCAATTCAATCCAGTCTCAATTCTCGCCAATTTCATTCACAAATTCAATGGATAGAGAGGAGATTAAGGGTAGAAGAAAATTGAAGTTTGGTTGTTCACGGTTGAAGAAATCTGAAGAGATTAATGGAGGAAATAATTCAGTTAATTAATCAAATAAACACAATCATAATGTTCCCCCATGTTACAATTATACTAAACAATTCAGGGATAGATCGCACTAGACATCCACCAAGCTCAATCATGGCTCCAACTCACGGCTGTTCAAAATCACAGTCCAAATTACCATTCTGCCCTTGTGCAGAAAATTACCAAAATGCCCCTCACGCATCCTGACCCGTAACTCGGTCATACGGACTCCGATTGATGCGTGCCGCCTGTCATTGAATTCGTATTGACGATACCTACGTAACGGTCCTTGGCCCCCGGCCATCGGGCCTCCCGATCAAAAAGTCAACATTTCCCCTTATATCGTCCAAATTACGAAAATGCCCTTGCACTTCCGTACATCATAACTTTCACCACGAGCGTCGGAATCGAACGTGCCACCTGTCTATGAACTCGTGACGTCCCGAACTACGTCACGGTCATTGGTCAAAGTTCATTTGACCATCCGATTTAAAAGTCAACGTTTTGCCCACGCCCAGGGGCAAAACGGTCATTTTGCACAATTCGTCCGAAATCGCCCAACTAATCCCAGATTAGTAAATCACAATTAAATATTATTAAATCCCGATATTCGGGACGGGTCGTTACATCGACCGTCGTGTACGGTGGTGCAAGTTCGAAGCTAAAACCCATAATTTGTGTTTTGAGTTCAAAAATGGTGGATGTCGTTTTGATCGATTCTGATCAATTTGGTGGTGTGCATGAGGTCCCTAGAGGTGAGACGAACCCAGTGAACTTGGGAACACGGCCCCCGGTGGCCAGGATCATGAGAACGCGATGGAGGAAGTTGACCCTCTTGTTCTTCGATCGGGAAGATAATTTCTGGGCTTGGTTTTAAGGTTTTAAGTAGGTAGATCGATTAGAAATATTGAGACAAAGGTTTAGGAAGAAAAATGAAGTGAAAAGGTTGGAAATTTTCGGAGAACCAGCTGGGTCGGGTCGCCTATTCGGTTGACCCAAAAAACCAGCGAACCGAGTTTGGTTGGAGGTTCACGAAGGCACTGTTCCCGACGAGTGACTTTCACGCGCAGTGCCTTTCGGCGGCTCGTGGCTTTCATGTAATGACTCGTCCCAAATTATCAAGAATAATTAAGAACGAATAACAGATTAGCGGGACTAATCGGGGATTAAACGTGGATTAACGAACGTTCAAGGCGAAATGACGATTTTGCCCTTGGAATGGGCAAAATGTTGACCCTTCATTCAGGTGGTCCAATGGACTTTGAACGATGACTGTAACATATTTTGGGATGTCACGAGTTCATAGACACGTGGCACGCCCAATTCCGACATTTGAGGAAGAAGCTATGACGTTCAGAAGTTCGGGGGTATTTTGGGCAAAATGTTGACCCTTCATTCATGTAATGTTGACGCGAGAGGTCCGATGGCCAAGGGCTAAGGACCGTTATGTAGATCGCGTCGATACGAATCCGTAGACAGACGACACGTAGAATTCGGTCGTTCGACGGAAAAGTTACGGTTCACGTAAGTTCCGAGTAACTATTGCACGAATTACGAGGAAAGTTCCAATTGTCAATAATGGGCCCCATATATTTTTGTTTTGGCCCAATGGATGAGTGACCAGTGTCACTCATCCATTGCCCAGTATGATTACATACATGCATATCCCCATTTCCTCATTTTCTAATGTTTTCCCCGATCTCACCCAAAAACCAACCCCAAAATCCTTTCAATCCTTGTTTGAGTGGCCTTGGGAGGTTGAGTGAGAGACAGAAAGGTGCTGTGAAGCTAAAGAATGGCAAGGGGCAGCAGGACCGCCATCCACGGCGGAGGAACGGTAAGACCCTAACCTGATTGTTTTTCAAAATTCGATTTCCTCATTTTGGACGTTTAGGGAGGGTTTTATGATGTTGTGATGTTTGGGAGGTCCATACAAACCGGTAAAGCCAATTTTGAATGAAGGAAAACAATGGTGTGGCCTAGACTGAGACGGGAGAAAATAGAGCCAGAAAACCCCATTAAAAGGTGATCTTCTAGGACTGATTTTACAATGGTGAATCCATAAATTGATAGGAATTGAAACGAGGAAGAGAATAGGATTGAATAGGGTTCAAATCGGGCTGAAAAAAAGGCAGAAAATGGTTGGACCGGCCTCGTCGGTCGAACTGGACCGACTAGGAGGACCGGTCGGACCCGGTCTGCCGAAGGTTGCTGGTGACTGAACAGTAGGCGCGTGAGCCCACGCGTAGGGCCCTTTGGGAGGCGCGTGGCAGCGCGTGGGACCCCTTTTGGGGATGTGTTCAACACATGAAATAATCTATTTGATGTAATGGACATTTTGAGACTCGTTTCTTGTCAATCGGACATCATCTCGATATAGTTCGGGTTGTCCGAAGGTTTAGGATCAGGTTTAAAAATAGTTAAAAATTTCAAAAAATTACGAGACTGTAGTGAAGGGTTATTTAAGTATTTAGTAACCTTTTATTACGATTTGAACAGGTTCAGGAACCCTGGAGGTGACGATTGACCCGGGAGAGGCTTATGGCGCGCGTATCGAGAAGTGGCTTCGGACGGTCTGTGAGTGGACCTTTCTTTCGAACATGATGCATGCATAAATGTTTTATAACTGTTTTAATATATTTTTTATGATGCCATGAGTGCATTTGTTTGTGGTAGCTTAGGATTTACGTATTTCGAGATTTCTAGTTTTATACGATGCTTGTACGTACTAGGCTTTCAATGATGATTTAATAAACGGATTTTGGATTTGGAAATATGAACTCGGGCATGAGACCCATTTGATTTACAAACCCTTGGACTTGGAGTCTATTTTATTTGACAAGGAATCGGACCGAGGGTCCATTTGAGTATACGATCGGGCCGAGGGCCCCATTGGTTTACGAATCTGGGCTTGAGGCCCAGTTGGTTGTTATCTCGGGCTTGAGGCGCCGTTGACTGTAGTATCGGGCTTGAGGCCCTATTGGTTGTGAAATCGGGCTTGTGGCCCCGTTGATTTATGCTTTTGGGCTTAGGGCCCAGTTAGTCGTGATATCGGGCTAGAGGCCTAGTTGATTATGAAATTGGGCTTGAGTCCTAGTTCGATTTATGAAATGAGAATTCGGGCATGAGACCCTGTTGAACTGAGGATTTAGGCTGAGGCCTGTGAAAGTTGATTTGAATCGGATTCGAGGAATCCTATTGAGATGAATCGGATTCAAGGAATCCTATTGAGATGAATCGGGTATGAGACCTAGTTGAAATATGCTTAGAGAAAGAAAGAAAGTATTTGAAAATGTATTATACCCTCCATATGATTTATATGGTCTCCTCCAGATGTAGACTTGGAGAGTCACGATCCACAGACCAGAATGGGTATCTCCATAGGGATCCTGTTCCTATAGTGGAAGTTATGATGTGGTCCCGGACAAGATTCGGGAGAGATGTTCGGATTAGATCCAGAGATAGAGCCTCCCAGACGGAGAATTCCTGGGGAAAGACTCGGAGTGAGACCCCGAATGGTGTGCACACTAGTATAGAGATGAATCGTGACATATATCGGGGATGAGTTCCCTAGGGGCTGTGTGCCCCGAGTTGGCATCTTCTTGGAAGTGCCACGGATGGGTTATACGTATAAGTACGTATGTGGTTCTTATGGAAAGTGATTTCGGGTCCGGGACCCATAAATGGTTTTTATGGTTTATGACGGTTTATGGGGACCGGGCATGAACCCTTGAAAGGTTTTGAGAATGTTTTCAATAAATGGTTTTTTTGAATGCATGCATATGCTTTTAGTGAAGGGCATAAAGTATATTTTGTGAAAACGTTTTATTAAAATATTATTTTTTCCACTCACAGTTTTCGTGGTTATAATGCCCTTCAGGTTGATCGCGGATGCGGGCTGTAGCAGAGATCGAGACATCACACTCCTCCTCCTACAATCCTAGCGTACTCTGGAAGCCCCGGTGAAGGCTAGAGACGAAATTATCCCTGGTCAGACACTTCGTGTCAGAAGGGATCAGGCGTGTCTTACGTTAATCCCGGGGGATTTGGGACGGGGCCTGACATTCCATGCATAGCGCCTTTTGGAGGTGCGTGAGGGCGCGTGAAGCCGAGTTTCCATACATGGTCAACATGTGTTTTCATCCTTTCCATGTGACGAACTTTTTGGGATAGGTTTCGAGTCGATCGGACACCATTTCGGGGTAGATCCAGAGATAGAGCTCAGACTAGATCCAGAGATAAAGACTCCTAGACGGAGAATTCCTGGGGAAAGACTCGGAGTGAGACCCCGAATGGTGTGCACACTAGTATAGAGATGAATCGTGACATATATCGGGGATAAGTTCCCTAGGGGCTGTGTGCCCCGAGTTGGCATCTTCTTGGAAGTGCCACGGATGGGTTATACGTATAAGTACGTATGTGGTTCTTATGGAAAGTGATTTCGGGTCCGGGTCCCATAAATGGTTTTTATGGTTTATGACGGTTTATGGGGACCGGGCATGAACCCTTGAAAGGTTTTGAGAATGTTTTCAATAAATGGTTTTTTTGAATGCATGCATATGCTTTTAGTGAAGGGCATAAAGTATATTTTGTGAAAACGTTTGATTAAAATATTATTTTTTCCACTCACAGTTTTCGTGGTTATAATGCCCTTCAGGTTGATCGCGGATGCGGGCTGTAGCAGAGATCGAGACATCACACTCCTCCTCCTACAATCCTAGCGTACTCTGGAAGCCCCGGTGAAGGCTAGAGACGAAATTATCCCTGGTCAGACACTTCGTGTCAGAAGGGATCAGGCGTGTCTTACGTTAATCCCGGGGGATTTGGGACGGGGCCTGACATTCCATGCATAGCGCCTTTTGGAGGTGCGTGAGGGCGCGTGAAGCCGAGTTTCCATACATGGTCAACATGTGTTTTCATCCTTTCCATGTGACGAACTTTTTGGGATAGGTTTCGAGTCGATCGGACACCATTTCGGGGTAGATCCAGAGATAGAGCTCAGACTAGATCCAGAGATAAAGACTCCTAGACGGAGAATTCCTGGGGAAAGACTCGGAGTGAGACCCCGAATGGTGTGCACACTAGTATAGAGATGAATCGTGACATATATCGGGGATGAGTTCCCTAGGGGCTGTGTGCCCCGAGTTGGCATCTTCTTGGAAGTGCCACGGATGGGTTATACGTATAAGTACGTATGTGGTTCTTATGGAAAGTGATTTCGGGTCCGGGTCCCATAAATGGTTTTTATGGTTTATGACGGTTTATGGGGACCGGGCATGAACCCTTGAAAGGTTTTGAGAATGTTTTCAATAAATGGTTTTTTTGAATGCATGCATATGCTTTTAGTGAAGGGCATAAAGTATATTTTGTGAAAACGTTTTATTAAAATATTATTTTTTCCACTCACAGTTTTCGTGGTTATAATGCCCTTCAGGTTGATCGCGGATGCGGGCTGTAGCAGAGATCGAGACATCACACTCCTCCTCCTACAATCCTAGCGTACTCTGGAAGCCCCGGTGAAGGCTAGAGACGAAATTATCCCTGGTCAGACACTTCGTGTCAGAAGGGATCAGGCGTGTCTTACGTTAATCCCGGGGGATTTGGGACGGGGCCTGACATTCCATGCATAGCGCCTTTTGGAGGTGCGTGAGGGCGCGTGAAGCCGAGTTTCCATACATGGTCAACATGTGTTTTCATCCTTTCCATGTGACGAACTTTTTGGGATAGGTGTCGAGTCGATCGGACACCATTTCGGGGTAGATCCAGAGATAGAGCTCAGACTAGATCCAGAGATAAAGCCTCCTAGACGGAGAATTCCTGGGGAAAGACTCGGAGTGAGACCCCGAATGGTGTGCACACTAGTATAGAGATGAATCGTGACATATATCGGGGATGAGTTCCCTAGGGGCTGTGTGCCCCGAGTTGGCATCTTCTCTGAAGTGTCGCAGATGGGTTATACGTATGAGTACGTATGTGGTTCTTATGGAAATTGATTTCAGGTCGGGGACCCATAAATGGTTTTTATGGTTTATGACGGTTTATGGGGACCGGGCAAGAACCCTTGAAAGGTTTTGAGAATGTTTTCAAATGGTTTTACGAACGTTTTGATAAATGGTTTTTTTGAATGCATGCATATGCTTTTAGTGAAGGGAATAAAGTATATTTTGTGAAAATGTTTTATTAAAATATTATTTTTTCCACTCACAGTTTTCGTGGTTATAATGCCCTTCAGGTTGATCGCGAATGCGGGCTGTAGCAGAGATCGAGACATCACACTCCTCCTCCTACAATCCTAGCGTACTCTAGAAGCCCCGGTGAAGGCTTGAGACGGAATTATCCCTGGTCAGACACTTCGTGTCAGAAGGGATCAGGCGTGTCCCACGTTAATCCCGGGGGATTTGGGACGGGACCTGACATTCCATGCATAGCGCCTTTTGGAGGTACGTGAGGGCGCGTGAAGCCGAGTTTCCATACATGGTCAACATGTGTTTTTATCCTTTCCATGTGACGAACTTTTTGGGATAGGTTTCGAGTCGATCGGACACCATTTCGGGGTAGTTTTGGGTGTCCAAAGGTTTAGGGTTTACTTTATATACGCTTAAAAATCCTAAAAAAATTAGGGGATTCAATGTGAGCCTATTTGAAGTAGTTAGTGACCTTCAAGTATGGTTTGGACAGGTCCGGAGGTTCTGGTGATGTTGATGTGACCCCGGAAGGCTTATGGAACGTGTATCGAGGCGGAAGCTAGGACGGTCTGTGAGTGGACATTGATTTCTAAATTGATGCATGCATAACTATTTTATATGCTTTAAATATGTGATTTATGTTGGATTTGATTGTGGCATTTAGTATTCACGTATTTGCACGTATTTTGATGTATGCAGTTTTATACTGTATTTCTTCGTGATAGTGATTTTAACAATTGTTCAATGGGATGATTTCGGATTTGAAAATATGGAACCGGGCTTGAGACCCATTTGATTTACGAACTATCGGACTTGGAGTCCATTTGATTTAATGAGGAATCGAGTTGGGGGCTCAGTTGGTTTACTTGATCGGGCTTGGAGCCCAGTTAGATTGTGAAATGGAATTTCGAGTAGAGTCCCTTGAAATTGGAAATTGGATTTGTGGAAATGTTTTATGAAAGTTATACTTCGGGTATGAGACCCATTTGTGGATTTACTATGGCTTTATGAAAGTCGGGCATAGGCCCAATTGAAAGGTTTTAAAGGGATTTATGAAATGTTTTTCTATGTACCATCCTTATGTATAGATTGTCTTCTCTGGATATTGGTACCCCGGAGTGGTCACGGTGCATTGTCTATGAGGGGTCATTCTACGTAGTGACCGGACCATATAGTGGCTCAGGAGTAGGCTTGCTTATATTAGACGTCTGGGACGCCAGGCATCTGGGATGTAATACCTCGGACAGGGTTCGAGGTTAACACTTGGGATTGAAACCCTACGTAGCACGCGTAGCTTATAGACTGTGACATGACGTTTTGGACATCAGGCGTCTGGGATGCCAGGCATCTAGGATGCCATGGATTGGTATAAATGTATTTTATAGAATTTACTGATTTACGGATGTTTGTGTTTATGGATTTGGGCTTGGGTAACGGCCCACATGATTTGGATTTACAGTTTTGGGCTGAGTACCCATACGATTGGTTTTGTGGTTTTGGGCTAAGGACCTAATGATTTGAGGAAGGAAATGACTCTGGTTAATAAACGGTTTTGCTAACTTTAATTGGATTGAAGTAACTGGTTTTCGAATGCATGCATGCTTTTTAGTGAAGGGCATAAATGTCTTCTTGTGAAATGAGTTTTTATTAAGTTATTTATTTTCGTCCACTCACAGTTTTTAATAGTTTTTAATGTCCTTCAATTCGGTTGCGGATGCGGGCTGTAGTAAAGACCGAGACATCGCACTCCTCCACCGATCCTGGCGCGCTCTGGAAGCCCCGAACAGGCCGAGGTTTGAGTTATCCCTTGTCTAACACTTTGTGTCAGACGGGAGCATGGCTCATCCAGCTTTAATCCCGGGGGGAGGGGGGATTGGGATGGGTCGTGTCAGCTTGGTATCAGAGCACGGTTTGCTCTTATGGTACGCGCAAGTCGAGGATGTGATGTCTCTACGTGGTCAGCCCGTTATCAACCTGGTCGTTGGGTAATAGTCCGAGAGTTAGAGGGAATGAAGCATGGATAGTTTCGGTTCGGAATTTGATGCTTATATATGCCATAGTTCTGTCCTGGTTTGGCAGTGTGGGACCTTACTGAGGGATGAACGTAACGGTGCTTTAGAGTTTTGACTGTGGGACGGTTATGTCAGGATCGCCTATCACGAATTGCAGGATTGGATATGGCGATAGTGTGGAGTTATAACCATTAGATGGTCAGGTCATGTTCAGTTGGGAATTGTGTTGCTAAGAGCAGCTGGGTTCGAGAAACCCTAGTGTGCGATGTATGGTTTGAAAATGTGAGTCGACGAGTGGTTTGACTTTGGCGAATTTTCGGAGTCGAGACTGTTGGTTAGTCATGTCATGTCAACTTTGGTGATTGTGCAGCAGGTTGCAGCTAAGGTCATGGATGACCTAGTGGACGACTCTAGTTGAGTCTAGTTGAGACTACGAAGTTTGATTGGTTTGACACTAAGTGTAATGATGGAATCTGAACCATAGGTACCATTATGAGATGATATTTAGGGTCTCGAGATAGACCGATTAGTAGTGTTGATGCTTGGATGCGGAGTCTCAATAGCGATGCCTGGTGGTTGGGTCTGCACACGATTGTGGCAGGCACTACCATCGAGGGTGGATGTAGTTATGGTTGTTGAGAATCGGAGGACGTTCAGGGAACATTCATTTTATTGTATGAATTGTCAGGGTGATTTTACCCAGAGTTGGTGATTTGAGGGAGGCAGATTTCCTCCAACCTGAGCAGAGATGATGGATTCTAGCTTGGTATGAGCTGAGATTTAGTTTGGGTCTGATTCGCACATTGTGTGCCAGTGCTTACGATGACGATAGGAGATGATGGGCCACGAATTGAGGATGTGACTCAATTGTGATGTGCTTGTGTTCGGTGTTGGTTTGACGATGGTGATTCGTCAACTAGTGTTGATTCTTGGGAATAGTGTCGAGATGAAAGATATGATAGAGATGGACTGGATGGGATCCAGTAGTGGATGAGATGTGTTGGGACTCTAACCCAACTGTGATTGAGATAACTAATGTGATTAAGATGACTAAGTGGTGATTGGATGAAACAGTATAAACAGATAGGCAAGTTGGGGTACTAAGTTATCTTGATACGAACATATGGTTGATGTTCGAGTGAGTTGGTTCCAACATGGTTGGAACTTCAGAATCAAGAGAAGTTGTGATTGAGACGATGAGAGGAATGCTTGATTCAGCATTGGTGATGGATATTCCGAAGTCACTGAGGGTGACTTCTCATTTTCTGCCCACAGAAGATAATGTATGTTGTCACTAGTACGTTGATCGTGTATTAGTTGGTGGAACCGTGATTGGTTTTGGGTCATCAGGAGGAGTTGCGTATTTCGAAGTTAGTGAAGGAGATTTCTCATTTTCTACTTGGTGGCAGACGATGTTGGGTTACATGGTGTGGTGAGTGCAGTGAGATTGTGTTTGCACTCACGATGGATGAATTTTGATGTCATTGTCTTGGATCTTCTTTGATTTTTCCTAGGTGGGATGAAGAGGATCGATATGAGGTAATTGAAGAGGACCCATAGTCTAGACGTGTTCCGTCTTTGACTGAGTGATTAGATGTGGAGATTAGACGAGAGTGATGTGACTGTCGAAAGATTCAAAGAGGGTGTAAGATCCTATGACCTGAAACCTGGTAGTTAGCTGAGAGTGAGCATGTGTGGATCTTAGGTGGATCTGGTGACACGACCCATCCCAATCCCCTCGGGATTACCATGGAATGTGTCATGCTCCCGTCAGACAAGAGGTGTCAGACAAGGGATAACCTGTTTCCATTGCCCAACCGGGCTTCCAGAGTGCGTAAGGATCGATGGAGGAGGTGTATGATGTCCCAGTCTCTGCTGCAGTCGCATCCGGAATCAACCTGAAGGGCATTAAAAACAAAAGCTGTGAGTGGACGAAAATAAACGAGTCTGTTTAAAACATTTATAAGACATTTATGCCCCCCAGTAAAAGCATATGCATGCACCATCATTTAAAATCATATATCATATAATATGAACCATAAACATAATTTTAGCCACTGCACCATACACTCCAATCCGACATCCCTGATGTCTGACGTCCCTGACGTTAATAAGGTCACAATCACAAGGCTACGCGTGCCACTCGGGTCTCAATTTCCGAGTTCAATCCCCGAACCCCGTTCGGGTACAGCAACCCCGATGCTTAGCGTCATAGACGCTGGACGTACTAGAGGTCCGTGACCTCTCCAGGGTACCTCATCCGGAGGAGACAATATAATATGGAAGGATCTATACAGTGCAGTACCAAATACATTTTGTTGATATCCAAATGCAAAGCATATATATATACATAGATAAAATCCAAACCAATCTTTAAGTTTCATCAGACGGGTCTCAAGCCCAAATACTGTGAAACGTGCCATAACCATAATTTCAATATCATCAAAACCATTATAAGTCCAAATAGTTGATTTAAATCCAAGATCATTTATTCGATTCCATTTTAGGGTCCCCGACCTGAATCACATGTATAAATCAACTGGGCCCCTGGCCCGATTTCATAAGTTAACTGGCCCCTGGCCTGAATTCAATAGTCCACTGGGCCCCCGACCCGAATTCACAAGTTAACTGGGCCTCTGGCCCGAAGTTAACTGGGCCCTTGGCCCGATTTCATAATTCAACTGGGCCCCTGGCCCGATTAACAAGTTAACTGGGCCCCTGGCCCGATTTTACTTTATCAAGTCCGTAACCGTTTCATAAAATCATATCCAACCACATTTATGGAAATCGGTGCAAATCCAAAAAACCTCGATTTACGTGCAAATACGTAAATCACCTCGAAATGCGTGAAATCATTTAAATTCACCGATATCCAAAGTAAATCATTTAATCATAATTATAACAATCATGAAACAGTTATGCATGCATCGAATTTATAAAACCAATGTCCACTCACAGACCGTTTAACCGAGCGCCTCGATACGCGTGCCATAGGCCTTCCTGGGCCACACCACTATCACCGGGACTCCCAATCCTGTTCAAATCACATTAGAGGATTACTAACCTCATCATTAACATCCTATTCAAGTCCCGTAATTTTCCCGAATTTTTAAGTATTTTTAAACTGGATTTAAAACCTTCGGACATCCCTAGCAATATCGAAACGGGATCCGATCGACACGAAACCAATCCCAAAATGTTCGTTACATTAAATAGGACAGAAGTCATGTTGACCTCACCTCGAGATTCATGCCCACGCGCCGTCACGCGCCGCCGTGAGTGGCTGCGCGTGAAACCCACGCGCCTGCTACAGTGTCACCAGCCTAACCCGTATGTCTGGTAAACGGGTCCAATTACCCGCGAGATGACCCAGTTCAATGTCCATCAATTCAGCCTTAATTCCTTCAATTGATCATTCAGTTAGCTTCGTTATTAGTTCAATTACAGGTCTGTAACATCAATTACACGATCACTTACCCAAATTCCCACGATTCGATGATGAACACTAAGAACACTCCGAACACTGTTCATTCATGGAATTCCTTCAATGGCTGCAGGTTTCTTCTAATTGATGCATCCAGAAGCATCACTGGACCATGAGAGACAGTTCCCCTTCATCAATTGCATCAATCGCAGCCTCAAACGCCAAGACTCAAGCTCGATAGCCGCACACTGTGCAACCATGGAGCTTCATCAATCTCCAACATTTTCCTTCAATTGATCCTTCCAGAAGCATCGTGGGATCCTCAGGAACACAATCCCCACATCAATTCCGTCGTTTAAACACTGCAAGATCATGACTCAACCTCGATTTTCTTCCTCTGTCACCAAGCTCGTTCAGAGCCAAAACGGCACCAATTCTTCTCGTTTCTTCGACAATTATGATCGTGGCACTCCCAGAAAGCTGAAAGTAATCACCAATTCGATCCTCACGGCTCAATTCCTCCAATTCGAATTTCCCTCCCAAAAACCAAATTTCCGATTCTCAATCTCCCTCACTCAATCAATCCCCCGTGTAATCCCAGTTGAGTTAGTCTCTGAATTCTTTCCAATTTTCACTCTCAAGTTCGGTTGATAGGGAGGAGATTAAGGATGGAAGGAATTGGGATTTGGTTGTACACGGCTAAGAAAACATAGAGGATTAATGGAGGGAATTAAAAATAATTAGGATTAATTAATTAATAAAACATAATAATTAGGCTTCCCCCAAAAACATGGAATCTGGTTTTATGCCTAAAATTAAGGGATGAGTGACACTTGTCACTCATCCGAATGTGTCCAGTCACCGGGTACTGTTCATATTAAAATATTATTTTAATCCCGGTTCGTTCGGTTAGTCGAGTCTGTTCCCGTGACCATAACTTCGTCGTCGAATCTCCGATTTCGGCATGCCACCTGTCGTTGGATTCGTATCGACGATACCTACGTAACGGTCCTTGTTCCTTGGCCATCGGACATCCCGGTCAACATTTCCCCTTATTTCGTCCAAATTACGAAAATGCCCTTGCACTTCCGTACATCATAACTTTCACCACGAACGTCGGAATCAAACGTGCCACCTGTCTATGAACTCGTGACGTCCCGAACTACGTCACGGTCATCGGTCAAAGTCCATTTGACCATCCAAAATAAAAGTCAACGTTTTACCCACGCCCAGGGGCAAAACGGTCATTTTGTACCATTCGTCCGAAATCAACCAACTAATCCCAGATTAGTAAATCATAATTAAATATTATTAAATTCCGATATTCGGGACGGGTCGTTACATCTGGATTGTGATGTTGTGATGGATTTGTAACGTGATCTTGATGATCAGGTTATATGGTGGATCAGGTTCGCATGGATCGTGATGTCGTGCTCGTGCTTTCAGACTTCGCCTTGCTAATTATGCTAAGTTTGGAGCAGAGGAGAATCGTATTGTAAAATAGTTAAAGAATCTCTTGGAATAGGATGAGATTATTATCTTAACTCTGTCTTGATTGTGTGAGTGAGTATGGTCTTAGAGATGTGAATGATGAGATTGGCTTCCTTATGAAGTCAATCAAATATGATATGGTAAACATGTGAGTAGATATCTGAAGGGTTTAGATTGGTGCGTATTGGAAGACGTAGTTGGGAGGGGACATTTAGATGCTGGTCGGGTGACCAGGAGACTCAGAATGGACACAGAATTGGAGTGTATGGTCTGTCTCATGCAGGATTGGACAAATAGACTCCAGAATTGAAGCGGGATTAACTACGGGCTATATAGGGGGCTGGTTGGTGGATGGATGTACGTACTGGGTACGTTATGCGAGAACTGATATTGGTCAGGCCTGAGTGGTGAAATGGCTGGACCAGCCTCACCGGTCGAACCGGACCGAAAACCAGGCTAATCGATCGAACCCGGTCTGCCGATGGTTGCTGGTGACTGAACAGTAGGCGCGTGAGCCCAAGCGTAGGGCCTTTTGGGTGGAGTGTCGCAGCGCGTGGGGACCCCTTTTGGGGATGTGTTCAACACATGAAATCATCTATTCGATGTAATGAACATTTTGGGACTGGTTTCGTGTCAATCCGACATCGTCTTGATATAGTTCGGCCTGTCCGAGGGTTTAGGATCGGGTTTAAAAATAGTTAAAAATTCCAGAAAATTATGGGACTTTAGTGAAGGGTTATTTAAGTAGTTAGTACCTTCTATTACGATTTGGACAGGTTCGAGAACCCCGGAGGCGACGATTGGCCCATGAGAGGCTTATGACGCACGTATCGAGCCACGGCTTCGGACGGTCTGTGAGTGGACCTTTCTTTCGAACTTAATGCATGCATAAATGTTTTATAAGTGTTTTAATATATGTTTTGTGATGCCATGAGTGCATTTTTTTGTGGTAGCCTAGGATTTACGTATTTGCACGTATTTCGAGATTTTCAATTTTATACGATGCTTGTACGTGCTAGGCTTTCAATGATGATTTAATGAACGGATTTTGGATTTGGAAATATGAACTCGGCATGAGACCCATTTGATTTACAAACCCTTGGACTTGGAGTCTATTTGATTTGACAAGGAATCGGACCGAGGGTCCATTTGAGTATACGATCGGGCCGAGGGCCCCATTGGTTTACGAATCTGGGCTTGAGGCCCAGTTGGTTGTTATCTCGGGCTTGAGGTTCCGTTGACTGTAGTATCGGGCTTGAGGCCCTATTGGTTTATGCTTTTGGGCTTTGGGCCCAGTTAGTCGTGATATCGGGCTAGAGGCCTAGTTGATTAGGAAATTGGGCTTGAGTCGTAGTTCGATTTATGAAATGAGAATTCGGGCATGAGACCCTGTTGAACTGAGGATTTAGGCTGAGGCCTATGAAAGTTGATTTGAATCGGATTCGAGGAATCCTAATTAGATGAATCGGATTCGAGGAATCCTATTGAGATGAATCGGATTCGAGGAATCCTATTGAGATGAATCGGGTATGAGACCTAGTTGAAATATGCTTTGAGAAAGAAAGAAAGTATTTGAAAATGTATTATACCCTCCATATGATTTATATGGTCTCCTCCAGATGTAGACTTGGAGAGTCACGATCCACAGACCAGAATGGGTATCTCCATAGGGATCCCGTTCCTATAGTGGAAGTTATGATGTGGTCCCGGACAAGATTCCGGAGAGGTGTTCGGATTAGATCTAGAGATAGAGCTCAGACTAGATCCAGAGATAGAGCCTCCCAGACGGAGAATTCTTGGGGAAAGACTCGGGGTGAGACCCCGAATGGTGTGCACACTAGTATAGAGATGAATCGTGACATATATCGGGGATGAGTTCCCTAGGGGCTGTGTGCCCCGAGTTGGCATCTTCTTGGAAGTGCCGCGGATGGGTTATATGTATAAGTACGTATGTGGTTCTTATGGAAAGTGATTTCGGGTCGGGGACCCATAAATGGTTTTTATGGTTCGTGACGGTTTATGGGGACCGGGCATGAACGCTTGAAAGGTTTTGAGAATGTTTTCAAATGGTTTTATGAACGTGTTGATAAATGGTTTTTTTGAATGCATGCATATGCTTTTAGTGAAGGGCGTAAAGTATATTTTTTGAAAACGTTTTATTAAAATATTATTTTGTCCACTCACAGTTTTTGTGGTTTTAATGCCCTTCAGGTTGATCGCGAATGCGGGCTGTAGCAGAGATCGAGACATCACACTCATCCTCCTACGATCCTGGCGTACTCTGGAAGCCCCAGTGAAGGTAGAGACAAAATTATCCCTAGTCTGACACTTCATGTCATACGGGATCAGGCGCGTCCCACGTTAATCCCGGGGGATTTGGGACGTGTCCTGACAGTTGGTATTAGAGCAGGTCTTGCTCTTAGAGTGCACGCAGGTCGAGGATATGATGTCTCTGCAGTCGTAACAGCCTGTCATCAACCTGATAGTTAGGGTATTAGTACGAGGATCCTGTAGAATCGACCCTAGTTAGATTACTTTTGGCACGAGGTGCGGTTATGTAGGGTCTGTTTGGCAGAGGATGCTGCATATTTCGAGGAGATGGATCCCGAGTAGGATCAGTATTCGGGTGAATCTAACGGCTTAGAGCCGTACTGTTACTGGTGATAGGCTCTAGTGGATTATTGGACACCTTGTGATGACCCGAAGGTCGAGATCGTTGTCGGTCGTGTCATGTCGGATTGGAGAGTGTTCTGCAGAGGGCATTAGAGGTCATGGTTGGCCTATAAGACCCGGTCTTGGAAGCAAGAACGGTGAGCAAGACCCGTGAGCTTGAGAAGCAAGATCGGTGAGCAAGACCCGCGAGCTTGGAAAGGTAAGATCGGTGAACGATCCCACATCGCTCGGGGAGGGAAAGGTTAAGTACCTTATATGTGTGGGCACGTATCTATCTAACACAAGGCCTTTTGGGAGCTCAGTGGCTTTGGGGGGGATTGGAACCCCAAAGTTAAGCGAGTTGAGGCTGGTGCAATCCCATGATGGGTGACCTACTGGGAAGTTGCACGTGAGCTCCCGAAAACAAAACCGTGAGGGCTGGGCCCAAAGCGGACAATATTGTGTTAGATGGGCCGGGTCGTGACAGAATGGTATCAGAGCCAGACCCTGACCAGAAGTGTGCCAGCGAGGACGCTGGACCCTAAGGGGGTGGATTGTAAGACCCGGTCTTGGAAGCAAGAACGGTGAGCAAGACCCGTGAGCTTGAGAAGCAAGATCGGTGAGCAAGACCCGTGAGCTTGGAAAGGTAAGATCGGTGAACGATCCCACATCGCTCGGGGAGGGAAAGGTGAAGTACCTTATATGTGTGGGCACCTATCTATCTAACACAAGGCCTTTTGGGAGCTCAGTGGCTTTGGGGGGGATTGGAACTCCAAAGTTAAGCGAGTTGAGGCTGGTGCAATCCCATGATGGGTGACCTACTGGGAAGTTGCACGTGAGCTCCCGAAAACAAAACCGTGAGGGCTGGGCCCAAAGCGGACAATATTGTGTTAGATGGGCCGGGTCGTGACATGGCCCAAGTGAGATTTTTGGGAATAGGAACGTTTGACCCTATTTGGCATACGTTTCCATGTTTTCGGTGTGTTAAATCTCGGAGGGATGTCGACTGATAGTGGATGCCCGGAGTAGTTATGGTCTGCCACGATAGTATATGATTGCGACATGTAGCCGTTGTGCAGTGTTAGGCACGGAGTATGACCAAGTTCTTGTGGAGGCTAGCGGCTAGGAGCCATATAGATACGAGGGGACGAGCCCCTCAGATGGTGGTTACTGGTTGTTGGGACACCAGTATCGGAGTATGACGACTCTTCGGAGTCGAGAGCGAGGGATCGTTCAGGATGGTAGGGCTGCAGCGGGCAGCCGGGTTTGTGATAACCCTAGTAAGTGATTGGTTGGACAAGTTACCGGGAGTGTGGTACTTGTCAACCAGATCCTGAGGTGGACCGATCAGTGGATGTTGCGTGTGGATTGGTTGGTACCTGCGGTGAATTGACCGCACAGATGTGGAGTCTCGATAGCAGAGCGTTTCTGAGATTGGTCTACACGAGGTTGTGGCAGACGCTGCTATCGATGGATGTAGTCGAGTCTTATAAAGTTGGATAGGCTCTAGTTGCCGTGAAAATTGTGACAATGGAATTCGTCAGTCGTGACGATGATACGAGGTGTGTGAGTGATGCACAGTACGAGCATAAATTCTAGATTCGACTTGGTTACGGGTGAGTCCGATCGCAGAATGAGGTGCTAACGTTGGGTGTTGGCACACTTGCCATGCTACCTCTGTAAGGTGACTATCACGAGTAGGATATACCTGGATGAGTGACAGGTGCCCTAGATATCCTTGGATGGATTACACGAGTGTGAGTGCGGGAGTTGATCCCGTAGAGTTGGGACGTGCGAACCAGTATGCAGACGGAATAGTAGAGGTGCCCAGAGGGGCGAGAATGTGAGTTCGGTGGGCACTGAGTGGGACAGAGAGGATCCTGAGTGGCTCAGTGCGAGGCACCAAGAGTACTTGGTTTGGTGACCAGTTCCCTGATTATACGAGACTTGAGGCACGAGTGAGTGCCCAGGAGTGGTAACGTTAAAGAATGGAATGCCTAAGTGGCGTTCGGATGAAAAAGTATAAACGGATGAAATGAGTGACGTCACATGACGTATGGGTCGGTTGGTTAGATATGGTAGTACGTAGAGATTTGGCTTCAGATCACGACAGACGTTGCGATCTGTTTAGCCTACCGACCAATGTCAGTGGATTCCGACCAATTCCATTAGTCAGAGTTGGATCAGGTTGATTAAAGATACGAGATACGAGTATTGGAGGCCGTTTATGCACATCCGTAAATAGTATGCAAGGTTTAACCTTGAGTGACGTGAAATCCACTCGGAATGAGTGTACCTACATAAACAGTATTCACGGACGCGTGGATGGTGTTCGGTTGAGCTGAGGACTTGAGTCTCCATTGCGGATTGGTTTTGGTTGACTACGGTTGACCATACCTCCTGAGTTGGAGACTTGGAAATCGGTTGCGTATAGGACGCAGGAATGCCCGTGTAATGAGTGAGCTCAGTAATTGGAAAAGAATCATGTTTCCAACGTGATTGGAACTTCGGAATCAAGAGAAAGTGTGATTGAGACGATGAGAAGAGTACTTGATTTCGTATTGGTGATGGATATTTCGAGGTCACTGAGTGACTCCTTAGTAGATAGTGCTGGGGGCCAGAGGATGACATAGGATGAACTTTGATGCCATCATCTTGGATTCTCCTTGATTCTTCCCTAGGTGGGACGACGAGGAGTGATATGAAAGCTAAAGGGTTCAAAGAGGGTGTAAGAACCGAACACCTAGGCTGTGAGTCAAAATTTGATTGACTTGAGGAGTAGATGGTATTTAGCATCACTGGATGTGACGAGTGAGTGTCCAAGGTGATGGATTGATGTCCGCCATGGTTGGAGTGCGAACAGTAGTATGTGGTTGGACGTTGCCAGAGTGCAGTCCGTGAGTAGGTCGGGGGCGCCCCGATGTGAATGTGGTGTAGAGGTGCACCGGTGTGTTGTGCACATTGGACGATGGGATTGACCACGGTCAATCGGTATGTCAGGTTGAGAGTACCCGAGAGTATGGGAATGTTGTAGATTAGATAGAGTCCTAGATGGACGTGAGATGGCGATCATATTTGATCCGATAGTGACAGTTTGGGGACTCGAGTGAGTCTAGATGTCAGCGGAGATCGTTGAGTGATGTGAGATACAATACGAGGACTCAAGAGCGAGTCGAGATCAGAGTGGTGCAGCGAAAGAGCAGTGGAGCCGGGAGTTGCCGGCTGGTCACGATGGTTATGACCTGTAGTAGTAACGGATTTAATCGACATCTGATGAGCTCAGATAGGTATGGATTGATGAGACTCTAAGGAGAGTCAGTATGGACATAGGTTTGAGTATAGTCTGCAAGGTGGGATTGGTGCCATTGTGATGGCAGGATCTATTGAATGTTGTCTTATCAGATGTTGAACAGGATGTCAGCTTGGATATGTCAGCCCTTAAAGGGAGTACATAATTCAGCCTGACGACGGTAGGATGGAACATGTTAGAGTCTTAGACTGAGAAGCTGTTGAATGTCAGTTTGGTATTGCTAACCTGTCAAAGTGAGTAACAGGCGAGATCGACGAGTGTCGACATTCTGTCTCGAGTGAGACTTACGAGCCGACGTGATGACTCTCACGAGTCGACGATCGGAACACTGTTGATGTGAGTGAAGTCGAAGGTTGGGAAGCTCTAGTAACGGTGCTTATTGATGAGTACGACATTTGGGACGGACGTATAGGTGTACACGAGAATACCTGAGTCGGGGGACATGGTTAGATTCCACAATTTGGTTGTGGAATCGGGTAGATTTGAATTTCGAAGAAGAAATTATTTAAGAGGGAAGATTGTAACGACCCGTCCAGAATTATCGGGATTAATTAAGAACTAATGACGGATTAGCGAGACTAATCGGGGATTAGACGTGGATTAACGGACGTTCAAGGCGAAATGACGATTTTTCCCCTAGAATGGGCGAAACATTGACCCTTAGTTCAGGTGGTCAAATGGACTTTGGCCGATGACTATGACGTAGTTTGGGACGTCACGAGTTCATAGACACGTGGCACGTCCGATTCCGACATTCGAGGAAGAAGCTATGACGTTCGGAAGTTCAGGGGTATTTTGGTAATTTGGTTTAAATAGGGCGAACAGTTGAATTTTGACCCGGGAGGTCCGATGTTCGAGGGCCGAGGACTGTTTCGTAGATCGCATCAATACGAATCCGTAGACAGGCGGCACGTCGAATTCAGACGTTCGAAGGAAAAGTTCCAGTTCATGGAAGTTCCGAGAAACTATTGAATGAATTACGAGGCAAGTGCCAATTGTCATTAATGAGCCCCAGATATTTTGTTTCTGGCCCAGTGGATGAGTGACAAGTGTCACTCATCCATTGCTCAGTATGATTACATACATGCATATCCCCATTTCCTCATTTTCTTATGTTTTCCCCGATCGCACCCAAAAACCATCCCCGAAATCCTTTCAATCCTTGTTTGAGTGGCCTTGGGAGGTTGAGTGAGAGACAGAAAGGTGTTGTGGAGCTAAAGAACGACAAGGGGCAGCAAGACCGCTGTCCACGGTGGAGGAACGGTAAGACCCGAACCCAATTGTCTTTCAAAATTCGATTTCCTCATTTTGGACGTTTAGGGAGGGTTTTGATGATGTTGTGATGTTTGGGAGGTCCATACGAACCTGTAAAGCCGATTTTGAATGAAGGAAAACAATGGTGCGTCCTAGACTGAGACGGGAGAAAACAGAGCCAGAAAAACCCATTAAAAGGTGATCTTCTAGGACTAATTTTACAATGTTTAATCCATAAATTGATAGGAATTGAAAAGAGGAAGAAAATAGGATTGAATGGGGTTTGAACCGGGCTGAAAAAAAGGGGGGAAATGGCTGGACCAGCCTCACCGGTCGAACCGGACCAAAAACCAGGCTAATCGATCGAACCCGGTCTGCCGAAGGTTGCTGGTGACTGAACAGTAGGCGCGTGAGCCCAAGCGCAGGGCCCTTTGGGTGGCGTGTGGCAGCGCGTGGGGACCCCTTTTGGGGATGTGTTCAACACATGAAATCATCTATTCGATGTAATGAACATTTTGGAACTGGTTTCGTGTCAATCGGACATCGTCTTGATATAGTTCGGCCTGTCCGAGGGTTTAGGATCGGGTTTAAAAATAGTTAAAAATTCCAGAAAATTATGGGACTTTAGTGAAGGGTTATTTAAGTAGTTAGTACCTTCTATTATGATTTGGACAGGTTCGAGAACCCCGGAGGCGATGATTGGCCCATGAGAGGCTTATGAGGCACGTATCGAGCCACGACTTCGGACGGTCTGTGAGTGGACCTTTCTTTCGAACTTAATGCATGCATAAATGTTTTATAAGTGTTTTAATATATGTTTTGTGATGCCATGAGTGCATTTTTTTGTGGTAGCCTAGGATTTATGTATTTGCACGTATTTCGAGATTTCCAATTTTATACGATGCTTGTACGTGCTAGGCTTTCAATGATGATTTAATGAACGGATTTTGGATTTGGAAATATGAACTCAGCATGAGACCCATTTGATTTACAAACCCTTGGACTTGGAGTCTATTTGATTTGACAAGGAATCGGACCGAGGGTCCATTTGAGTATACGATCGGGCCGAGGGCCCCATTGGTTTACGAATCTGGGCTTGAGGCCCAGTTGGTTGTTATCTCGGGCTTGAGGCGCCGTTGACTGTAGTATCGGGCTTGAGGCCCTATTGGTTGTGAAATCGGGCTTGAGGCCCCGTTGATTTATGCTTTTGGGCTTAGGGCCCAGTTAGTCGTGATATCGGGCTAGAGGCCTAGTTGATTATGAAATTGGGCTTGAGTCCTAGTTCGATTTATGAAATGAGAATTCGAGCATGAGACCCTGTTGAACTGAGGATTTAGGATGAGGCCTGTGAAAATTGATTTGAATCGGATTCGAGGAATCCTATTGAGATGAATCGGGTATGAGACCTAGTTGAAATATGCTTTGAGAAAGAAAGAAAGTATTTGTAAATGTATTATACCCTCCATATGATTTATATGGTCTCCTCCAGATGTAGACTTGGAGAGTCACGATCCACAGACGAGAATGGGTATCTCCATAGGGATCCCGTTCCTATAGTGGAAGTTATGATGTGGTCCCGGACAAGATTCCGGAGAGATGTTCGGATTAGATCCAGAAATGGTTTTTATGGGGACCGGGCATGAACCCTTGAAAGGTTTTGAGAATGTTTTCAAATGGTTTTATGAACGTGTTGATAAATGGTTTTTTTGAATGCATGCATATGCTTTTAGTGAAGGGCGTAAAGTATATTTTTTGAAAACGTTTTATTAAAATATTATTTTGTCCACTCACAGTTTTTGTGGTTTTAATGCCCTTCAGGTTGATCGCGAATGCGGGCTGTAGCAGAGATCGAGACATCACACTCATCCTCCTACGATCCTGGCGTATCTTGGAAGCCCCAGTGAAGGTAGAGACAAAATTATCCCTAGTCTGACACTTCATGTCTTACGGGATCAGGCGCGTCCCACGTTAATCCCGAGGGATTTGGGACGGGGCCTGACATTCCATGCATAGCGCCTTTTGGGGGTGCGTGAGGGCGCGTGAAGGCGAGTTTCCATACACGGTCAACATGTGTTTTCATCCTTTCCATGTGACGAACTTTTTGGGATAGGTTTCGAGTCGATCGGACACCATTTCGAGTCGATCGGACACCATTTTGAAGTAGTTAGTGACCTTCAAGTATGGTTTGGACAGGTCCGGAGGTTCTGGTGATGTTGATGTGACCCCGGAAGGCTTATGGAACGTGTATCGATACGGAAGCTAGGACGGTCTGTGAGTGGACATTGATTTCTAAATTGATGCATGCATAACTATTTTATATGCTTTAAATATGTGATTTATGTTGGATTTGATTGTGGCATTTAGTATTCACGTATTTGCACGTATTTCGATGTATGCAGTTTTATACTGTATTTCTTCGTGATAGTGATTTTAACAATTGTTCAATGGGATGATTTCGGATTTGAAAATATGGAACCGGGCTTGAGACCCATTTGATTTACGAACTATCGGACTTGGAGTCCATTTTATTTAATGAGGAATCGAGTTGGGGGCTCAGTTGGTTTACTTGATCGGGCTTGGAGCCCAGTCAGATTGTGAAATGGAATTTAAATTGGATTTGTGGAAATGTTTTATGAAAGTTATACTTCGGGTACGATACCCATTTGTGGATTTACTATGGCTTTATGAAAGTCGGGCATAGGCCCAATTGAAAGGTTTTAAAGGGATTTATGAAATGTTTTTCTATGTACTATCCTTATAGATTGTCTTCTCTAGATATTGGTACCCCGGAGTGGTCACGGTGCATTGTCTATAAGGGGTCATTCTACGTAGTGACCGGACCATATAGTGGCTCAGGAGCAGGCTTGCTTATATTAGACGTCTGGGACGCCAGGCATCTGGGATGTAATACCTCGGACAGGGTTCGAGGTTAACACTTGGGATTGAAACCCTACGTAGCACGCGTAGCTTATAGACTGTGACATGACGTTTTGGACATCAGGCGTCTGGGATGCCAGGCATCTAGGATGCCATGGATTGGTATAAATGTATTTTATAAAATTTACTGATTTACGGATGTTTGTGTTTATGGATTTGGGCTTGGGCAACGGCCCACATGATTTGGATTTACAGTTTTGGGCTGAGTACCCATACGATTGGTTTTGTGGTTTTGGGCTAAGGACCTAATGATTTGAGGAAGGAAATGACTCTGGTTAATAAACGGTTTTGCTAACTTTAATTGGATTGAAGTAACTGGTTTTCGAATGCATGCATGCTTTTTAGTGAAGGGCATAAATGTCTTCTTGTGAAATGAGTTTTGATTAAGTTATTTATTTTCGTCCACTCACAGTTTTTAATAGTTTTTAATGTCCTTCGATTTGATTGCGGATGCGGGCTGTAGTAAAGACCGAGACATCACACTCCTCCACCGATCCTGGCGCGCTCTAGAAGCCCCGAACTAGCTGAGGTTTGAGTTATCCCTTGTCTAACACTTTGTGTCAGACGGGAGCATGGCACATCCAGCTTTAATCCCGGGGGGATTGGGATGGGTCGTGTCAGCTTGGTATCAGAGCACGGTTTGCTCTTATGGTACGCGCAAGTCGAGGATGTGATGTCTCTACGTGGTCAGCCCGTTATCAACCTGGTCGTTGGGTAATAGTCCGAGAGTTAGAGGGAATGAAGCATGGATAGTTTCAGTTCGGAATTTGATGCTTATATATGCCATAGTTCTATCGTGGTTTGGCAGTGTGGGACCTTACTGAGGGATGAACGTAACGGTGCTTTAGAGTTTTGACTGTGGGACGGTTATGTCAGGATCGCCTATCACGAATTGCAGGATTGGATATGGCGATAGTGTGGAGTTATAACCATTAGATGGTCAGGTCATGTTCAGTTGGGAATTGTGTTGCTGAGAGCAGCTGGGTTCGAGAAACCCTAGTGTGCGATGTATGGTTTGAAAATGTGAGTCGACGAGTGGTTTGACTTTGGCGAATTTTCGGAGTCGAGACTGTTGGTTAGTCATGTCATGTCAACTTTGGTGATTGTGCAGCAGGTTGCAGCTAAGGTCATGGATGACCTAGTGGACGACTCTAGTTGAGTTTAGTTGAGACTACGAAGATTGATTGGTTTGACACTAAGTGAAATGATGGAATCTGATCCATAGGTACCATTATGAGATGATATTTAGTGTCTCGAGGTAGACCGATTAGTAGTGTTGATGCTTGGATGCGGAGTCTCAATAGCGATGCCTGGTGGTTGGGTCTGCACACGATTGTGGCAGGCACTACCATCGAGGGTGGATGTAGTTATGGTTGTTGAGAATCGGAGGACGTTCAGGGAACATTCATTTTCTTGTATGAATTGTCAGGGTGATTGTACCCAGAGTTGGTGATTTGAGGGAGGCAGAGTTCCTCCAACCTGAGCAGAGATGATGGATTCTAGCTTGGTATGAGCTGAGATTTAGTTTGGGTCTGATTCGCACGTTGTGTGCCAGTGCTTACGATGACGATAGGAGATGGTGGGCCACGAATTGAGGATGTGACTCAATTGTGATGTGCTTGTGTTCGGTGTGGGTTTGACGATGGTGATTCGTTAGCTAGTGTTGATTATTGGGAGTAGTGTCGAGATGAAAGATATGATAGAGATGGACTGGATGGGATCCAGTAGAGGATGAGATGTGTTGGGACTCTAACCCAACTATGATTGAGATAACTAATGTGATTAAGATGACTAAGTGATGATTGGATGAAACAGTATAAACAGATAGGCAAGTTGGGGTACTAAGTTATCTTGATACGAACGTATGGTTGATGTTCGAGTGAGTTGGTTCCAACATGGTTGGAACTTCAGAATCAAGAGAAGTTGTGATTGAGACGATGAGAGGAATGCTTGATTCAGCATTGGTGATGGATATTCCGAAGTCACTGAGGGTGACTTCTCATTTTCTGCCCACAGAAGATAATGTATGTTGTCACTAGTACGTTGATCGTGTATTAGTTGATGGAACCGTGATTGGTTTTGGGTCATTAGGAGGAGTTGGGCATTTCGAAGTTAGTGAAGGAGATTTCTCATTTTCTACTTGGTGGCAGACGATGTTGGGTTACATGGTGTGGTGAGTGCAGTGAGATTGTGTTTGCACTCACGAGGGATGAATTTTGATGTCATTGTCTTGGATCTTCTTTGATTTTTCTTAGGTGGGATGAAGAGGATCGATATGAGGTAATTGAAGAGGACCCATAGTCTAGACGTGTTCCGTCTTTGACTGAGTGATTAGATGTGGAGATTTGACGAGAGTGATGTGACTGTCGAATGATTCAAAGAGGGTGTAAGATCCTATGACCTGAAACCTGGTAGTTAGCTGAGAGTGAGCATGTGTGGATCTTAGGTGGATCTGGATTGTGATGTTGTGATGGATTTGCAACGTGATCTTGATGATCAGGTTATGTGGTGGATCAGGTTCGCATGGATCGCGATGTCGTGCTCGTGCTTTCAAACTTCGCCTTGCTAATTATGCTAAGTTTGGAGCAGAGGAGAATCGTATTGTAAAATAGTTGAAGAATCTCTTGGAATAGGATGAGATTATTATCTTAACTCTGTCTTGATTGTGTGAGTGAGTATGGTCTTAGAGATGTGAATGATGAGATTGGCTTCCTTATGAAGTCAATTGAATATGATATGGTAAACATGTGAGTAGATATCTGACGGGTTTAGATTGGTGCGTATTGGAAGTCGTAGTTGGGAGGGGACATTTAGATGCTGGTCGGGTGACCAGGAGACTCAGAATGGACACGGAATTGGCGTGTATGGTCTGTCTCATGCAGGATTGGACAAATAGACTCCAGAATTGAAGCGTGATTAACTACGGGCTATATAGGGGGCTGGTTGGTGGATGGATGTACGTACTGGGTACGTTATGCGAGAACTGATATTGGTCAGGCCTGAGTGGTGCCTGGTGACGGTAAATAGGATGTACCAGTGGTATGTTAATGAACGTGTTGGTAATCGGCTTAGTTCCGATATCATTGGATTGGTTGAGAGCGTAGACTGGACATTGGGTACTATACGCTTGGCCAGAGTGATTTTGATGGGTTCAGTAATTGTAGGAGCAGGTGCTCAGCCGTGGATGGCTAGTGGAACCCTAGAGCGGAGATGTGTTATCACTACTAGGCAAGTATTTGATGGGGTCCAGTTACACACTGGTCGAGTGAGATTTATTTCATCGTTAGGGGATCCTATTGAGCTGATTTTAATGTATATTGAAATATCAGGTAAGAAATATTTACTACAAGTTCCTAGGTGAGTGAGACGTGGATTGTGTATCCAAGAGTGAAATGAGTTTGTGGTTAATGTAACCACGGGTTTCTTTACGTGAAACAACTGCTATGTGACTCTCACCAGCATCATCAGGGATTGCTGAGGGAGTTGACTAATGTAAGCATCGAGACCGATAAATGCCGCAGGTTTGAGCTTACCTTGCTAGGTGAGATCTTGCCATTGATCTTACGTTACATTGAGGGAGATTTGGTACGAGGTACGTTAGTATGACTCTAGAATGAGTCAGGGTTGTGTTGGTGACTCGGATGGTGACCTTGGAGCCGTGAGTGCCAGCTGAGTGCGACATTATGGGATTAATTTAAATTTCGAGGACAACATTTGTTAAGGGGGGAAGGTTGTAATGACCCGTCCCAAATATTGGGATTAAATATTAATTAATTATGAATTTAGTATGACTAATCAGGGATTAGTCGAGAGAATTATGACGAACGGTGTAAGATGATTGTTTTGCCCCTGGAATTGGGTAAAATGCTAACTTTTGAACTGGGGAGTCAAACATAAGAGGACCGATGATCGTGACGTAGGTCGGGACTTCACGAGTCCGTAAACAGGGGCCACGTCAAAATCGGACGTCGAACGAGGAAGTTATAGTCACGGGATCGAAATCGGGTTAATTAAAGTCTCGAGATTCGAATTAAATATTAACGAAATTTGATTAGCTGATTAATTAATGTGGGGCCCTTGGATGAGTGACAAGTGTCACTCATCCCATTGGTCACTTTCCCTAAAAGGATGATCTATGTTGTGATTGGGGGTTTTATTATTTTAATATTTTAAATTTACTCATAAATTTCTCGCTTTCCTCTAGTTCAAACTTCTTCATCCTCTACTATTTTCTTCTAAACCGTGAACCTCAACCCCATACTAACCCCTTCAATCCTCATCTATCGTCCTTGGGCTGTGAATGAAAGTTGGAGAGTGACAGCAGACGATGTTGATGGTGGCAACGACGTCGACTGTCGTGTATGGTGGTGGAAGTTCAAACGTAAAACCCGTAACTTGTGTTTTGAGTTCAAAAATGGTGGGTGTCGTTTTGATAGTTTATGATCGATATGGTGGTTTATATGAGGTCCCTGAAGGTGAGATGAACCTAGTGAACTTGGGAACACGGCCCACGGTGGCCGAGATCGTGAGAACGCGACGGGGGAAGTTGTTCGTCCTGTTCTTCGATCTGGAAGGTAATTTCTGGGCTTGGTTTTAAAGTTTTAAGGTTTTAAGTAGGTAGATCGATTAGAAATGTTGAGACGAAGGTTTAGGAAGAAAAACGGAGTGAAAAGGTTGGAAATTGGCGGAGAACCAGCCGGGTCAAATCGCCAATTCGGTTGACACAAAAAACCAGGGAATCGGGTTCGGTTGGAGGTTGACGAAGGCACTGTTCCCAGCGCGTGGCTTTCACACACAATGCCTTTGGGCAGGGCGTGAGAGCACGTAAGTCCGAGTTTCTAGACATGGTCAACATGTGTTTTCATCCTTTTGATGTAACGAACATTTTGGACAAGTTTCAAGTCGATCGGATACCATTTAGGGGTAGTTTTGGGTGTCCGAAGGTTTAGGGATTATTTTAAATAAGCATAAAAATCCCGGAAAATTGGGGGATTCAATGTGAGCCTATTTGAAGTAGTTAGTGACCTTCAAGTATGGTTTGGACAAGTCCGGAGGTTCCGATGATGGTGATGTGACCTTGGAAGGCTTATGGCACGCGTATCGAGGCAAAAGCTAGGATGGTCTGTGAGTGGACATTGATTTCTAAATTGATGCAGGCATAACTGTTTTATATGCTTTAAATATGTGATTTATGTTGGATTTGATTGTGGTATTTAGTATTCACATATTTACACGTACTTTGAGGTTTACGGTTTTATACTATTTTTCTACGTGATAGTGATTTTAATAATGGTTCAATGATATGATTTCAGATTTGGAAATATGAAACCGAGCTTGAGACCCATTTGATTTACGAACTATCGGACTTGGAATCCATTTGATTTAATGAGGCATCGGGCCGGGGGTCCAATTGGTTTATATGATTGGGCTTGAAGCCCAATTGGGTTATGAAATGGAATTTCGAGCAGAGTCCCTTGAAATTGGAAATTGGATTTGTGGAAATGTTTTATGAAAGTTATACTTCGGGTATGAGACCCATTTTTGGATTTACTATGACTTTATGGAAGCCGGGCATAGGCTCAATTGAAAGGTTTTAAAGGGATTTATGAAATGTTTTTCCATGTACCATCCTTATGTATGGATTGTCTCCTCTGGATATTGGTACCTCGGAATGGTCACTGCGCATTACCAGCGAGGGGTCATTCTACGGAATGATTGGACCGTAGAGTGGCTCAGGAGCAAGATAGCTTATATTAGACGGCTGGGACGTCAGGCATCTTGGATGTCTTGCCTAGGACAAGGTTCGAGGTTAACACTCGAGATTGAGACCCCGAGTAGCACACATAGCTTATGAACCGTGACATGACGTCTAGGACGTCAGGCGTCTGAGATGTCAGGCGTCTGGGACGCCATGTCACGGTATAAATGTGTTTTATAGAATTTACTGATTTACGGATGTTTGTGTTTGTGGATTTGGGCAGTGGCCCATATGATTTGGATTTACGGTTTTGGGCTGAGTGCCTATACAATTGGTTTTATGGTTTTGGGCTAAGGCCCAAATGATTTGAGGAAAGAAATGGCTCTGGTTAATAAACAGTTTTGCTAACTTTAATTGGATTGAAGTAACTAGTTTTCGAATGCATGCATGTTTTTTAATGAAGGGCATAAATGTCTTCTTGTGAAATGTGTTTTGATTAAGTTATTTATTTTCGTCCACTCACAGCTTTTAATGGTTTTTAATGCATTCAGGTTCATCGCGGATGCGGGCTGTAGTAGAGACCGAGACATCACACTCCTCCACCGATCCTGGCGGGCTCTGGAAACCCCGAGCGGGCTAAGGTTTGAGTTATCCCTTATCTGACATTTCGTGTCAGACGGGAGCATTGAACATCCCGCGTTAATCCCGGGGGGGATTAGGATGGGTCGTGTCATCCTAGGCCGATCGGCCACCTCATTGTGTGAGGGTCCGCGTAAGCTGACCGACCAAGGTGACATCCATTTACCTTGGCACCTGATCAGCCTGAAGACACATCTTAGTCCGATCAGCCACCCCATTGTGCGAGGGTCCGCGCAAGCTGACTGACCAAGGTGACATCCACTCACCTTGGAACCCAAGTGGCTCCTGATCGGCCTAACAACACCTCCTAGTCTGATCGGCCACCTCATCATGCGAGGGTCCGTGCAAGCTAACCAGCCAAGGTAACATCCACTCACCTTGGCACCCAGGTGAAACCTGATAGGCCTGAAGAAACCTCCTAGGCCGGTTGGCCACCTCATTGTATGAGGGTCCCCGCAAGCTAACCGACCAAGGTGACAGTCCGTGCAAGCTAACCAACCAAGGTGACATCCACTCACCTTGGCACCGCCCACCTCATCGTGCGAAGGTCCGTGCAATCTGACCGATCATGTGAGCCCCGATTGGCCTAAACATACCCCCCAGAACCTAGTCATTCTATGGTCTACACAAACCCACCATTCACTCACTTCTCCCTCGGCATTTTCCCTCCATCAAGGGCTTGGGGAACTAGGAACTGGCATACTGTACAATGGCCTGGATAGGCCGACAAGAACAATGCAAGCCCTCAACCGAGGCAATCCACCTCAGTCAACGACTTGGGGATTTCTGTTCATACCTAAACTAGTTGGTCTAACTAAAGACCAAGTTGACTTGCCTTGAACAAGCTCACAAATACCAAGCTCAAAGCTAACCAACCACATCTGATCTGCCAGCCCGCAGGCACCCCCAGACTAGGCTAGCCAGGCCCTCACAACCCAGAAAGATCATATTCGACTGTTCGACCAACAGATCAACCTTACAAACAATCGGTCTTCTTACAAACCAACCAGAGACTGACTCTGCCTAGACCGCTCAGATCTGGTTGGCCGGACCTACTAACAAATCATAAATGTTGTCCAGGACCACCACAGAACACCAGTCAACTCCTAAAGATAGCAACATTTATCCCACATTGACAAACACCAACAAACATATCCAATGCTACTATAAATACAAGGGCATTCCCTTCTAAAAAGGTAATGACAATCTTGCCCTCATGCTTCCTAAATTGCTACAGTAACACTCCCACTCTGACTTAAGCATCGGAAACTATTTGGCAGGCATCACACCGATATCCCTTTACTCTTACCTTCTTCCTATGCAGGCCTCATTACCACAAGAGGAGCAACAAAAAAGCTCAGCGAGGTAACACTAAGTTGATCCATTTCTTGTATCAACAATGATAATAATAATAATAACAATTATTATTATTATTATTATTAAAATAGTTAAATAAAAAAATTTAAAATAGTTAAATAAATTGTAATTATTTATATCATATCGGCCCAGACCGATCCAAACAGCCCAAACCGACCTGTAGCCCCAATCCACCGCCAGATACTACATCAGCCCAATTTGACTTTGGAGGCCCAGCCCTCTATAGGTCGGCGTGCTGGGTCAGACCGACCACCCAGCCCTCTGTCAGCACCATGCCACAGATCAACTTTGGAGGCCTAGTCCTCTATCGGTCAGAGGCCCAGTACTTCCGCCCAACATATCACCACAAGCCCAAGGGTCCAGACCCACTCAAATGAGCAAACCCTAGTAGGGTCTAGCCAATACCGACACGGGGATAGTCTCACTTGCCACGTGTCGGCTCTACAGCAGCCGACATTTGTCCCACATCGGAAAAATACAATTATTATACTCACCACACTCATACAAAAGGGGTCCATTTTTCATATAAAGGTAACTAAGCATTTACTATTCATAACTACTTTTATAGTACACTTATTACCACACCCCTTACACCTCAGACCAACTACTGACTTGGGCGTCGGAGTACCTTTGGGCTGGTACCACACCGGTGCCAATACTCTGACCGACCGACCAGTTTTCTTTCTTTCAGGTCTATTCAAGGGCATGTGGTAGAGCAGCATTCACTCCGTAAGTTGGCACATTTTGGGCATCAACAGTAATAATTATATTAATAATTAAATAAATAAATAATACTATACATAATGTACATAATTTATACTTATAATATATAGATATTTGTTACCAACTATATAATGTAATCAAGTCGGTATTATTGAAGTAGAAATCAACCCACTTATAAAAGTCTTCTTAGTCCTTATAGATAATCAGAAGCTATCGTTTGTCAATGTTGAAGCTCTGGGGGGTTATTCAATCATGAACATTCTGGTACTTTAGCTATAATTTTGAGAGAGAAATTGCAAAGAACTTTAAAAGCAATGAATTGACTTATTTTGAAAGTGAAATGAGCTCCACTATTTATAGGGAAAGCTCGTAGGCCTCGGAACATTCTGATTGGCAGATGAAATTTTTAATTAATAGATAATATCTTAATAATAAAAGGTATTATTTATTAATTGAGTATTAATAATAAATGTTTATTATTAAATGAAAAATAATAATTAACTCTCAAAGAGAACAACATTATTATTAAGGTCTTAATTTGATTAAATAATAAATTTAGATGGTAAACATATTATTTAATGTGTGGGTATCTATGAACTGTTTATGTCATTACAATGAGAAATTTGGACATTATATGAATTATGGATCACATGGTAACTCTACAATTTTCCGACAATTTTGGATTTCATAAATACCCCAATTTCACTTAAGAATTTAGGTAATCCAAAGCATTGTAAGTTTCATAAAGTCCCAGTAAAACTATTTGGAAATAGGACTCTATCTTATCTTATATTTGTTTTTTGTCGAAAAAATATGTTACATCAGGTTGATGTAAGTAAGCAATAAACTTTGGGTTTGTAGGATTGGGTTTAAGAGGCTCACTTGTACTTTATCGTCTTTTTTATTCTAGAGTTTATATATTTAAATATTTATATATATTTTTTAATTGAAGTTTGTAACCTCCAATTAAAAAAATGAAACCCCATCCTTATTTTAAGGTTTAATAAGGAAGAAAAAGGCCCTTCAGTTTCAATAATTAATTCACCCTTAAATTCTTTTTAGAATAAAAAAAACTATTTAAAGGATGCAAGTGATTGCCCTCAGTTTAGATTGATAGCCTCCATTTTCAAATTCAATCAAGGTTACTTTCTGCTAGGGAAGAATAAAGGAAGGAAATGAAACCATCTGCTTCAATTGCATGGTAGCCATTCGTTTTTATTTTTATAATTTTTTTTTTCGCTTTGATGAATTCTTCTTTCTGTCTAAGTCCGAGAGATAAAAATGATGAAGACAATGACTTCATGTAGACGGCTGAGATTACTTCATGGTGGCCATCTAGGGAGAATCTATGACTGAAATGAGGAGCAGAGGGGAGTGTGGGCCCCGCATACCAGCAAAGACAAGGCACGACCAGTAGGGCAGCATGTGCATCTCTGCGGGAGTGGTCTAGTGGCCAAAGTGCAGAGGGAAAACGTCTGGCGCGCAGGCGACATTCGCTTCGGTGATTCATTACTGCAGAAACTGACGCTAGGCTAGTGTTAGCGTGTTCTACGTCTAAGGTTTCCAGCCCTACTGCTAATGGGTCCCGCTACAATCTGTTGTATGTTGTACAATCCTACAGCTTGGTGGCTCAGCTTGACTCGACTCTCAACACATGTCTCTTCTCTTTTTTGCGGTCTAGACTGGGTGGCTCTATGGCTCTCAACGGCTTGCAATAGCTTTTTTGAATTTTTTTTATTGGTTTGTTTTTTGTATTCGATATACATATTTATATATGTTAAATGTAAAATATATTTCATTTATGAATATATATATGTATATATATTAAGATATGTTTGATGTTAGTAACATTGATAACATAAATATATATACATAAATATGTATTTAATATATATTTAATGTTATTAATATATATAACATAAGTATATATAGTAATATATGTTTTTTTATCTATATATTAATATATATTTGTTGTTATTAACATATATGACATATACATATATATATATATATACACGTAAATGACACGACCCACCCCCTATCTATGGGATTAAGGGATAAGTCATGCTTCCTTCTAGCCTGCATGCGACACGAAGGCTAAACACTCGTTCAACCCCCATGGAACACGCAAGCCAGACAAGGGATCACAAGACTACGTCGTCCCAAAAACCAACATCGGTGAATTAGAGTTCGCAGTAACACTATGGATCGCGTGTGTGATGTCTCCGTCTCTCTAACAACAGCCCGCACCGCATCAATCTGTAGGGTATCGAAAAACATAAAAGACTGTGAGTGGACAAAAACAAATAATAAGTTCATAAAACATTTCATAATAAATAACATTTATACCCTCCATGTAAAATCAATGCATGCATTCGAAAAATCATTTCATTTTCAAGATGATAAAAATCGTTTATGAAAACCGAAATCATTTCCTTTTCTCAAATCCCGGGCCTCAGCCCAAAACCATCAAAATCCATATCATCCGGGTCATAGTCCAAAACATCTGAAAATCATTTGAAAACTATCAGTGTATCACAGAAATCCAAACACATTTAAAACACATTTCCATCAATCAAACCTGCTGGATTGTGGATCGCGTGTGTGATGTCTATGTCGCGTGTGTGATGTCTCCGTCTCTCTAACAACAGCCTACACCGCATCAACCTGGAGGGTATCGAAAAACATAAAAGACTATGAGTGGACAAAAGCAAATAATAAGTTCATAAAACATTTTATAATAAAAGACATTTATACCCTCCATGTAAAACCAATGCATGCATTCGAAAAACCATTTCATTTCCGAGATGATTAAAAATCGTTTATGAAAACCGAAATCATTTCCTTTTCTCAAATTCCGGGTCTCAGCCCAAAACCATCAAAATCCATATCATCCGGGTCATAGTCCAAAACATCTGAAAATCATTTGAAAACCATCAGTGTATCAAAGAAATCCAAACACATTTCAACTCAACAGGCCTCAATATCAATCTGAGTCTTTAAACTCCCGAGTCTTTAAACTCAATAGGCCTACGGAGGAAATCACAATATCCGAGTCTTTAAACCCTTGAGTCTTTAAATTCAATCCGGGTCTTTAAACCTAATCACATATCCGGGTCCGCCCCTGTCACATATCATATCCCGGTCTTTAAACCCAATACCAGATCCAACAAATCCAATCCAAAACCATTTAAAAACCATTTCCAAATTCGAATCCAAAACCATCATTCCGAATCAATCTGTATCCGGAATCATCATTCCGAATCCAAACCCAGAATTTCACTTTTCAAGTTCCAAAACCGAATCCCGAATCATATTTCCGAAATCCGATTCCAAAACCGAAATCATGTTTATCGAAATAACTTTTCAAAATCCATTTCTAAACCTTTGAAATCAAATCATAATTCAACTCCCAAAATCATAGTATCGAAACCATTATCAAATTACGTAAAATTTCTCGAAATACGTGCAAATCAGAAATCAGAGATATCACAATCACAAACATAGAAATCATGTATAGAAAACATATAAAAACATTTATGCATGCATCATAAGTTAGAAAGCAAATTCCATTCACATACCATTCCCGCTATTGCCTCGATACACGTGCAATTACACTTTTCGGCTAATATACTATCACCGGACTTCCCGAACCTGTCCAAATCACATTCTAAGGTCACTAACTACTCCAATAAGCTTCTACTAAATTTCCGTAATTTTCCTGAATTTTTAACTATTTTTAAACGAGATCCTAAACTTTTGGACATCTCGAATTCTATCGAAACGATGTCCGATCGACTCAAAACCAGTCCCAAAATGTTCGTTACATCGAATACTTAAAATACGTGTTGACAACTTCCTTAAAATTCGTGTCACGCGCCCCTACGCGCCGCCCCAAGGCGCTGCGCGTGAGGCCCACGCACCACACTGTTCATCATCGTCAACCTCGCGCCAGACCGGCCCGGTCCAACCTAACCGGCAAGGGCAGTTTTCATCCATTTTCAGGTCATTTTCACTCCTCTTTCCATCATTCCCTTTGTCCCATTGCTTATGATTTTTTCCACTAATTAAAACATGAATTGAAGGTTCGTTTCTTACCTCCTAAATTCGAAGAAAAACCCAAAAATTGTCCTTCTCTGTTCCCGGCCACCACGACGTCCTCCGGCCACGGGTTCTTGTTCTCTGGCCTCGTCTCAGTCCCCAGAAGCTCTAATGAGCAACCCAGTCATTCATTAACCCACAAAACTCAAGGTCCTAGCTCTGTACAAAAATAGAGAAAACAGGGTGTCAGAAATGGCTTACCTTTTACCGTTGTCCTACACCGTGACCACCACCCTCCTTGTCTCGACCTTGCCTACCATTTTCATGTAGAAACCATGAGCTAAAGACCACATTTTCCAAGTGTCTGGTCACGGGTCCCATATTTTTTCTTCATGCTTGCCTCACAAGTTTAGGGTCACCATCCACGGCTACTCACCATGGTGGCACCACCAGCCTCCTCACCATCTACTCTCCCTGTTTCACTAACACTTCATGGCCAAAGGACAAGGTTTGAGGGGTTGTCTGGGGTTGATTCTTCACGGTCACCCACTGTCTCTGTTTTTCCTTTTCATCCCAAAACCGTTTAAACCATTTAACCCATTCAAAACAAACGTGTGAGGCGGCTGTGCAAGGTTCTACAACCATCCAGAGAAGGCCAAGTGTCGTTAATCTAGTGGGCACAAATCCCAAGGCAGCCACATGTCCAATTATAACAGGGCACAATAAAAAGACCAATTTTCCCTTGCCCCTGCAAATTACCATTTAGCCCTTACCACTTTTAGACCAAAACTTGAGCTACCCGAAGTCCGATGATAGCGTGCCGCCTATCGCTGTACTCAGGGGATCGAGAGCTACCTAACGGTCCTCAAACTACGTGAAAAATATCTGTAGTATAAAAAATCAACAATTTGCCCCTTCCAACCAAATTACCAAAATGCCTCTGAACTTCTGAACATCATAACTTCGTCCTAGAATGTCGGAATCGGACGTGCCACCTGTCTATAAACTCATGACGTCCCAAACTACGTCACAGTCATCTGTCAAAATCCATTTGACAGCCCAAACTAAAAGTCAACATTTTGCCCATATTAGGGGCAAAACCGTCATTTCGCACCTTCCATTCGAGATCACCCAACTAATCACCGATTAATCTCCCTAATCCAACATTAATTACTAATCTAATCCTGAACTCCGGGACGGGTTGTTACAATCTCTCCCCTTAAAAGAATTTCGTCCCCGAGATTCCAAATAACGTACGTCCGCAACGAACTGGGGGAATCCAACTGATTGCACACCTGGGTCTCCTACCCGGTGTACATCACCTGTCAATCCAGCCTTATTCTGACAGTGCCCGAACTGTCACCTCTATGATCATCACAACTGTCATTAAGATTCTCATTACCTCTCTGCCAAGCAGACCAGTTCAACCAACTTTCCGGTCCATCTTGCGATCATCTCATTCTCACCTATGTCAACATATTTCCAACTCGTACCCGCGGTACCTCTAACATCGCACCAGCCGACTCTCACGGCTCAGTCAAAACCAATCGAATCACTAAAGCTACCAGTCACATCAACCTCGACTCATCCTCTAGTCATGCGTACCTCGTACCAACTCCCTCAGTAACGTAAGATTTGTCGTCGTCCGGCACGAATCTCACCTTGCAATACCAATTCTCAAGACGACATCTACCAGCCTCGGTACTCCTATTCATCAAGATCTATGTAACGGTCCGTACTACTTTTGTCAGCGATCCGCGCCGACCTCACCTGAGTCACAACGTAATCGCTCACACCAACAACTCAAATAATCATTTCACCGGTGGTTCCACTAACCACTAACATCGTCAACCTGTGGGAACACCATCCGCGTCCCACACTACCTCTCTGTCATTGGACCCTATCACATACCTGTTAAACCGCGATCACGCATCTCAACGTCAAGGTCCCACCAGCCACTAATGGCTCTGAGCATCCAGCTCATATCAGTACCGACTCCTGCCATAACCAATCAGATCACTCAGGATCACCCCGATCCAGTCCACATCTCAACCAGTCAATCACATCGGAACTACTCCGATTCAGCAAGACAACCAACAACATACCTCGACACTCAGCCGATGACCAACACTTCTACCTGAACCTCACGATACGCATCCAATCGCATCTGCATGGGTCCGATCACTAATCCTATCACAACCTCATATTACAGGTACACGCACTGAGCACACTCAACAACATGCCCGACGAAATTAGCAATCAAATAGAGATATTTTAGAATACCTCAATCACAATGATCGTAAAGTACATCCTCAACCACTTCCAATGACATACTATGGTAATTCCACCAATCAACCTCATCGGCATCAGCCGGGCTCTCATACACCCATAAGTCCATCCAACAATACCCTAGTGTACCCGTCAACCCACAAAGTGTATCTCCGGGGCACACAAAACCTCCCCAAGCCCACACGTATGCAAAAACAGACCACAGTTCTCCTCCACGTATCTAACTTCTGTCGTGTTATCCTACTAACATGTCCAAGCTCTGTCTTGCATACGATTCTCCTGATCCACAATAACTCAATCCTGAGCCAGAAGCGATCCAATCCCGATCCACTCACTCTTAAGTGGATCCTACTTACTGTTGCACTACTTCGTCTTCGATTCCCACAAATGATCAGAACACCGCATCGGATCAAATTGATCAAGAATACCACAAGTCTTGAGACATGTCTAGATTGTGGGTTTTCTTCATTTACCTCATATTGATCAGTTATAGTCACTCATTCTCATTCTTCTATGTTATCTTTCTTTCGTCACCATACCACAGAACCCACAAAGGTCCACAACCATGACATCACATGTAACGACCTATCCCGAATTCCTGGATTAGATTAGTGACTAATCACGATTAGTGAGGTTAATCGGTGATTAGTTGGGTGAAATAGGACGATCGATGCAAAATGACCGTTTTGCCCCTAGAATGGGTAAAATGTTGACTTTTTTTGGGCGGTCAAATGGACTTTGACCGACGACCGTGACGTAGTTCGGGATGTCACGAGTTCATAGACAGGTGGCACGTTCAATTCCGACATTCGAGGAAGAAGTTATGATGTTCGGAAGTTTAAGGGAAATTTGGTAATTTTGGTTAAAAGGGGCAAATAGTTGACTTTTGGACTGGGAGGTCCGATGGCCGAGGTCTGAGGACCGTTACGTAGATCAGGATGATATGAATCCATGGACAGGCGGCACGCTGAAATCGGACTTCGAACGGGGAAGTTATAGGTCGCGGAAGTTCGATTTCACTATGCATGTACTTCGAGACGATGATGATTTGGCAATATCTGATTGGGCAGATATTTTAAGTGGGACCCACGGATGAGTGACAAGTGTCACTCATCCCATTGGTCCAAACCCCTAAATTGTGGATCTATACTAATTAATTATTATTATTTTATTAGTTTATAATTTAATCCACCCACCACTAAATCCTAGCTCTCCATCTAATTTAATCTCTCAATCTACACCCTTCATCAAATCCTCTCCTCTCTCATCTGATCAACATCATCTTCTTTGTTTTCATTTTCTCACAAACCCGAAACCCCCCATTTTCCTTCATTTTTCATTTTCAAACAAACACCTTACCACCTGTGTCAGGACCCACCCCGGTTTCACCCCGAAACCCGAGATAAATCCTGCTCCTGTCTGACACCCCGACACAAAAACAGTCAGACGCAGGAGAAAGCACTCAATAAATCCCGAAGTTAAAGTTTTACAGAGCATAGTACGAATTACAAAGAAATAAAAACCGATGAGAAATACACGCACACGGAAGAAAATTATGACACTCCGGGATCCCTCTCGACACTTCTATGCCACAGACACTGCCTCGACGTCAAGACCCCGCCTAGCTCCACAACCTGGAGGGCAATTTAAAAACAGAAGGTGTGAGTGGACCATAAATAAAAGAAAAGTTCTAAAACCATTTTAATAAAAACCAAGTTTCACCCTCCGTTTTGAAAACCACATGCATAACCCAGTTCATAAAACAGTTATAAACCAAATCACCATAAACCACATCATAAGAAACAGAAACACTATAAAACAGTTATAGAAATCATATCACAAACACCATACAACCATAGCGTAAAACATCATTTTCCGATCAAACCTGCTAGACCTATCCGAGTCTTTAAACTCCCGAGTCTTTAAACTCAATACAGGCCTCAATAATATCCGAGTCTTTAAACTCAACAGGCCTACGGGGGAAATCAATATATCCAAGTCTTTAAACTCCCGAGTCTTTAAACTCAATCCGGGTCTTTAAAGCCAATCCGGGCCCGTCCCCCCTCAATCAATATCTGAGTCTTTAAACCCAATAACCAGATCCAGCAAATCCAATCCAAAACCATTTGAAAACCATTTCAAAATCCATATCCAAACTCGACTTCGAAATCACCGGTCTGATGCCCTTCCGGCGTCCAGAACCGTCATTCCGAACCCAAATCCAGAATTCCACTTTTCAACTTTTCACGTTTCTCGAAATCCGATTCGAAACCGAAAATCCTTGATCATCGAAATCATGTTCCAAAATCCCTTTTATAATCATTGAAAATCATTTATTATTTGAAATCCCAAAACCATAGCTTTATATTCCGAAAACACTCATTTCTCGTAAAACGTGCAAAATACGTTATTTCTCGAAAACCGTGCAATTATGTAAAACTCCATCAGAAATTCAACATTCATGACATCATATCTATAAAAAATATTTATAGAAAACAGTTATGCATGTTCGAGTTTAAGGAAAGGGTCCACTCACAGTACCGCGCCCTCAATCGTGTCCTGAACGTCCTGCACGTTCCTCAGCTTCCTCGGGAAATCCCGAACCTGTCAACAATCACCAATGTACGTCACTAACACGCTTACGAAGGTTCACCTACTTTTCCCCAAAATTTCCCGGATCCGAAACGTAATAAACCGGGACCCTAAACCTTCACCCTCGCGGAGCTAACCTCACACGACGTACGATTAACCCGAAACCAACCCCATTAGACTCGCCATAACATCTAGACCAAAAACCATGTTGACACCTTCCCCAAAGACCACCGCACGCGCCCCCACGCGACGCCCAAAGTGGCTGCGCGTGGCCTTCACGCGCCAGCTACAGTACCACCGTCAACCTCGAGCAAACCCGGTTCGCACCAGTGCTGCAACTCGGACCGGCGAGAACTGTTCTCCGTCGTCCGACCACCAATTCACCTCCTTTCTTCACCCACAACATCGTCTAGACCTACCCTCTCTTTTCCCCAACTCCAAGTACCTCGACACGGCCTCATCCTTGTCGATTGAAGCTCGAAACCAGAACCCGATAAACCCCTATTTCCTTCTCCGGCCACCCAGGTCTTCCCCTTTCACGGTGTCGACCCTAAACTCTTCCTAAGACCTCACTGAGTCACACCCAACTCACAGAAACCCTCGACTCACTCCCTAAGTCCACGACTTCCGATTTGGACATCGACGGCAAAACAGAGCACATCCGTACTCGCCGTCGTGTTCACCTCCACCGTGCACCTCCCGTCACGGCAGCACAACCAGTAAACTCCTAGGACTCAACTAAATCCCCTAGACCACTCTAGACCCATCGATTCAACCCCTAGACTCACAACTTCCACTTTGAAACTTGACAGGAGAATAGAGCATCAAACACAGGACTTGGAATTACCTGCAATCGGTCACCGCCGTGCTCGCCGTCGCTTTCTATGGGGTCCACAAAGCCGCCTCAGCCTCCTCTCGAGGTCAATTGCACCGTACACGGCCACAGCACCACCACAAGCTCGCACTTCCTCCCTATTTTCTCTGATTTTCCCCGTGAGTTCTTAACTCACTCACACACCACCAGCACCCTTCTAACCTTAGCAACACCACCCCAGCATCTCTCAACCTTCTTCTGATCACTCCTCACTCACCAGAACTCACCAGCAACCACGATCACCCCTCAATTTTTCCTCACGATCTCCCTCTGTTTCCTATATTTTTTCTCTGCGAATAAAACACACACTTGCACGGTTGCACCCCAATTATTTGGACCGTGCACACACGAGAACCCACTAGAATCTACTACACACTTGCCACATGTCACCATCATCTCCATTCTCTCCCCAGTGGCTCAATCCCAGCCGTCCATCTGCCCTCTCTGTTCACAATTCCCCAGACAACCAAAAGACCAAACTGCCCCTTCTTTTAACTCAAAATTACGGTTTTGTCACTAACTTTCTAGACCCGTATCTCACCCATCGTAAGTCCGATGAATATTTGCCGCCTGTCATCGAACTCAGGACGACGAGATCTATCTAACAGTCCTCGGTCAACGTACAAAAACCCGGTCGTACGAAAAGTCAACTTTCCCCCTAGTTTAGCCAAATTACGGTTATGCTCTTAACCTTCCGAACATCATAACTTCCTCCTCGGATGTTGGAATCGGGCATACCACCTACCTATGGAGTCGTGACGTCCTAAACTACGTCATGGTCACTGGTCAATACCCAATTGACCACTCGAACTCAAAGTCAACTATTTGCCCGAACTAGGGGCAAAATCGTCATTCTAGGCTTACGGACCTATCGGAACCACCTAACCACCGATTAACCTCACTAATCCCACCTTAATCACTGTACTAATCCCGGTTCTCGGGACGGGTTGTCACAACCTGCCCTAAACCATGGCTGACTTGGGTGGCCCTTGAAGGGAACATTGAGGAGGAGATGAGACGAGCATGGTGGTGCTACCGGTTGGAAAGGAGGGCCACGGCGAGGAGAGTCGACCCGTGAGTTAATGGTTTCAAAATCATGTTTTCGGGTTCTAGAGGGATTGAGTGGATTTCATTAATGGAAATGGGCTCCTGAAGGTTGTAGGAACTTGTTGGGATCAAAAGAAGTGGCTTAGGACAGCTGGGAAGGACGGTGAACGGCGGAGGCAGCCGCCGTCGCCATTGTCGACGTATAAAGGTCCGGTTTTGATGGGTTCTCCTCTGTTTTTAATGTCTAAATGATAGGGTTTGAGATTAGGAACATTTAGGGATTAAAAAGGGATGAAATTGACCAAAAATTGACGACTTAGGGCCTTGAACCGGTCCAGACCGGTTCAAACCAGTCAAACCCGGTCTGACCAAGCTTGATGATGATGAATAGTGCCAAGCGCGTGGGCTCACGCGCAGGGACTTCATTGGGCGCGTGGGGGCGAGTGTCCCATTTTTTGGGAAAGTGTTCAACACGTGAAATCTTCTATTCGATGTAACGAACATTTTGGGACTGATTTCGTGTCGATCGGACACCGTCTCGATAATGTTCGGGGCATCCGAAGGTTTAGGTTCCAGATTTAAAATAGTTAAAAATTCGGAAAAATTACGGGACTTCAATGATTGGTTAATAAGGTAGTTAGTAACCCTCTAGATTGATTTGGACAGGTTTGTGAGTCTCGGTGAAGATGATTTTCCCGGTGAGACTTACGGCACGTAAACCGAGGCGACAACATAGGACTGTCTGTGAGTGGACCTTGATTTCTAAACTGTGATGCATGCATAAATGTTTTATATGGATTATGAATGTGATTCTATGATGTTGATTTGGATATTGGTGAATTATATGATTTCACGCATTTCGAGGCGATTTACGTACTTGCACGTAAATCGAGATTTTTCAGTTTTACACTGATTTTCCGTACTTATGGTTTTGGATATGATTTCATGCAATGGTTTTGGATTTGATAAAGTAAACTCGGGTTCGAGACCCACTTGTTTGGAAACCCTCGGACTCGAAGTCCTTTTAGTGACGTTCTCGGGCTAGAGGCCCAATTGATTCTCGAATCGATTTCGGATTTGGAAATATGGATCGGGCACGAGACCCATTTGATTTACGAACTCTCAGACCTATGGTCCTTTTGATTTAACAAGGCATCGGGTCGGAGGCCCAGTTGGTTTACGATTCGAACCTGAGGTCCAGTTTGTATGTGGATTCGGGCCTAGGGCCCAGCTATGTGTTACAAATGGTTTTTATGGTTCATGACAGTTTATGGGAACCGGCATGAACCCTTGAAATGGATTTATGACTCATGATGGTTTATGGGAACCGACATGAACCCTTGAAAGGATTTTATGGTTCATGACGGCTTATGGGGGTCGGGCATGAATCCTTGAAAGGTTTAAAGAATGATTTCAAAAGGTTTTTCATATGCCATCCTTTATATATGATTGTCTCCTCCGGGGAGGGTCGTTGGCCTAGGTGGACCCCGGAGTAGTCACGGAGCACTGACTGAGTGGAGTCGCCCCCCAGTTGGGTTCCTTACTCTTAGGAAGGCTATGGTTCGTTACCTCCAGGGAGGGTTATTGATCTACGGACATTGACCTAGGTGGACCCTGGAGAGACTTGGGTTTGAGACTCCGGTTGGCACGCGCGTAGCTCTATATACCGTGACAGGTTCAGTGATATGAAATATAATGGATAAACATGATTTCAATTGGTTTGGGAAATTGTGTTTTATGATGATAAATGGATTTGGGCTGAGATCCCGCATATGTTTACTATGTTGTGGTTTTCTGTAAATGGTTTGGGTAGGAGCCCGTATGATTATGGTTGTTTAAACATATGTGATTGGATAAATGGTTTTACTATGCATGCATGCTTTTTAGTGAAGGGTATAAAGGTCTTTATAAAATGTATTTACGAACTTATTACTTTTTGTCCACTCACAGTCTTTCTGTTTTCAATACCCTTCAGGTTGGATATGGTGCGACTATAGCAGAGACCGAGATATCACATACCTCCTCCGGATCCTGGCGTACTCTGATGGCCCAAGAGGGCAAAGGTCAAAAATTTCCCTTTGTCAGATGGGATCAGGGGCGTTCCTCGTTAATCCCGGGGGGATTGAGGATGGGTCCTGACATCATTAATCCTACCTTAATCCAGCTTAACACAATCCTATGACACTCGCCACACATGCCACACATGGCGTCACCCAATTACTCTCTCTACTCCTGAACACCTCCACACATGTCTACGATCAAGGGGGGTTCATAACTCCTGAAGTCCCATCAATGAGTCACCCAAATCGACTCCAGAGTATCCATCACTCAACATCTAACACCAACTTGGAACCAAACAAAACTTCTCCTTGTCTCAAATAGAACATCTTCTGATTTTGAAATTCCAACCATGTTGGAAACGTATCCATCTTTTCCAACTATGAGACTCAGTCCTTAACAAGTATACCATCATTGGAAAAACCAACCGAACGTCAACTCCTCTACTACACGTAGAAAATCCACAACTCACCCAAACAGCCTTCTCGTCCATAAACAATCCAACTCACCAACCAACTCACCTGTCGGTTAACACAGTTTATGTACATCCAAAGGATGCCAATCATCACTCCTTCTGATTATCGCGTCTCAACCTTTCCAAGGTTCAACTCTGAGCACTACTAATATATCAACTCTCGGGATCCTCAATCAACAATCACTAACCTCGGACTCCTCAGTCATTATCCTCGAAGTCGTCAATCACCAATCTCAAGAAATCACCAAGTACTGGCCTCGACATCACCCATTATTATCCTCAGTAGCACCAAATGCCAACACACTCCTACACAACCAACATTTGCTGACTCATTCCTCGTATCCAGGTGTCTCCACGAAAACTAAACTCACTCATGGTCAACTCGACCATACCAACCTAGCCCGCTCCAAACCGAAGCCTAGGTCCACCGTGCTTTCGATGCGCTACTCTGATCAACCTAACGGCATCCTAACCGTTCATACCGAAACATGACCTGCCAATGGTCATCGCATATCCCAGCTCGATTAGTGGTTTCTACCAGACACCGCCACCTCACGCCTGGTCATAACCTCAACTACGATGTGCCCATCATAATATTCACAAGCATCCCAGCTCGTGGCACATCATCTCTGATCTAGGGCTCACCGCACACTAATCCCGAATTTTCGCTCCTACTGAGCCAAAATCCTCAATCTACGCTCGGGTCGGGGAGACTGACCTCTCTTATATTCCACAACTCTAAGCAACTCAACTTTCCACGGTCTCATCTAGGGAAACCTAGGGTCAACAGACTGCAACCAAACCCACTGCACCACACTCTATTGGTCGGGTCAAGCCAACCAAGCTCCACAATCTCATGAGACTCGACCAGAGTCATTCACCACCAAGCCATCCAATACCTCGGCTGCACCTAGCAGCACCATCTCCAATTCGGCCGTAAGTCGGCCCAAGCCACAACAACTAACTAACCACAAACCCCAACTCACGTTTTCCAGACTAAGCACGCACACCGGGGTTTCTCACTAAGGTACTCAAATTTACCAAACCAATCATCCTAACAGGGTTCCTCAAATCATCATCATCACTCGGGTTATCAAAACCCACAACATCTACTAGCTCATAACAACCCCTTGGGTCGTCACACCCAGCTAAGAACATCCCTGAACGTAATATCTACACACAAACGTTAACCAGTAACCATCGCTAGGGGAAATCCCTCAACTCCTAAAAGTAGGTTCCTTGACCCCCGCACCTCTAGGCATCTGTCACGCTAGCTCCAAACACGCTAGCCTCTCCGGTCCTAAGCCGGCATAACACCCATACCACACACCGCGTACCGGGCAACGCGTCACCCAGTCGCTCGTGCTCTCATCACTAACTAAGGCACTAACTAACGTACTATCTCTCGCATGTCCAGGTTGATGACGGGATGTTCCGCGTCTAGGCATCACATGCACATCAACATCACAACACACAAGTCGACGAACCAACTACACTGGAAGCTATCCCCTCATGTAGAGCACCCAAACCTCGCTCTGATACCAATTGACACGACCCACCCCCAATCCCCCGGGATTAAGGGATAAGTCATGCTCTCGTCTAACCTGCATGCTACACGAAGGCTAAACACTCGTTCAACTCCCGTGGAACAAGCAAGCCAGACAACGGATCCCAAGACTACGTCGTCCCAAAAACCAACATCGGTGAACCAGAGTTCGCAGTAACACTATGGATCGCGTATGTGATGTCTCCGTCTCTCTAACAACAGCCTGAACCTCATCAACCTAGAAGGTATCGAAAAACGTAAAAGACAATGAGTGGACAAAAACAAATAATAAGTTCATAAAACATTTCATAAGAAAAGACATTTATACCCTCCATGTAAAACCAATGCATGCATTCGAAAAACTATTTCATTTCCGAGATGTTAAAAATCGTTTATGAAAATCGAAATCATTTCCTTTTCTCAAATCCCGGGCCTCAGCCCAAACCCATCAAAATCCATATCATCCGAGTCATAGTCCAAAACATCTGAAAACCATTTGAAAACCATCAGTGTATCACAGAAATCCAAACACATTTAAAACACATTTCCATCAATCAAACCTACTGGATCTATCCGAGTCTTTAAACTCAATATATATCCGAGTCTTTAAACTCAACAAGCTTCAATATCAATCTGAGTATTTAAACTCCCGAGTCTTTAAACTCAATAGGCCTACCGGAGAAATCACAATATCCAAGTCTTTAAACTCCCGAGTCTTTAAACTCAATCCGGGTCTTTAAACCCAATCACATATCCGGGTCCATCCTCCTCACATATCATATCCGGGTCTTTAAACCCAATACCAGATCCAACAAATCCAATCTATAATCATTTTAAAACCATTTCCAAATCCGAATCCAAAATCATCATTCCAAATCAAAAGGTATCCAGAATCATCATTCAGAATCCAAACCCAGAATTTCACTTTTCAAGTTCCAAAACCGAATCTCAAATAATATTTCCGAAATCCGCTTCCAAAACTGAAATCACGTTTCGAAATCACTTTTCAAAATCCATTTTTAAACCTTTGAAATAAAATCATAATTCAACTCCCAAAATCATAGTATCAAAAGCATTATCAAATCATGACATAAAAGCATATCTCGTACAACGTGCAATTACGTAAAATTCCTCGAAACACGTGCAAATCAGAAATCAGAGATATCACAATCACAAACATAGAAATCATGTATAAAAACCATATAAAAACATTTATGCATGCATCATAAGTTAGAAAGCAAAGTACACTCACAGACCATTCCCGCTGCTGCCTCGATACGCGTGCAATTGCGCTTTTCCGGCTAATCCACTCTCACCGGACTTCCCGAACCTGTCCAAATCACATTCTAAGGTCACTAACTACTTTAATAAGCTTCTACTAAATTCCCGTAATTTTCCCGAATTTTTAACTATTTTAAAACTCAATCTTAAACCTTTGGACATCCCGAATCCTGTTTAAACGATGTCTGATCGACTCAAAACTAGTCCCAAAATGTTCGTTACATCGAATACTTAAAAACACGTGTTGGTAACTTCCTCAAAATCCATACCACACGTCCCCACACGCCGCCCAAAGGTACTGCGCGTGAGGCCCACACGCCACACTGTTCATCATCATCAACCTCGCGCTAGACCGGTTCAGGCAGGTCCAACCGAACCGGCGAGGGCGGTTTTTTTCAGGTCATTTTCACTCTTTCCATCATTCCTTTCATCCCATTGGTTATGATTGTTTCCACTAATTAAAACATGAATTGAAGGTTCGTTTCTTACCTCCCAAATTCGAAGAAAAACCCAGAAATTTTCCTTCTCTGTTCCCGACCACCACGGCGTCCTCCGGCCACGGGTTCTTGTTCTCTGGCCTCATCTCAGTCCCCAGAAGCTTTAATAAGCAACCCAGTCATTCATTAACCCACAAAACTTAAGGTCTAGCTCTGTACAAAAACAGAGAAAACAGGGTGTCGGAAATGGCTTACCTTTTACTATCGTCCAACACCGTGACCACCACCCTCCTTGTCTCGACCTTGCCCACCATTTTCATGTAGAAACCATGAGCTAAAGACCACGTTTTCCAAGTGTCTGGTCACGGGTCCCCTATTTTTTCTTCATGCTTGCCTCACGGGTTTAGGGCCACCGTCCACGGCCACTCACCACGGTAGCACCACCAGCCTCCTCACCATCTACTTTCCCTGTTTCACTCACACGTCATGGCCAAAAGACAAGGTTTGAGGGGTTGTCTGGGGTTGATTCCTCACGGTCACCCACTGTCTCTGTTTTTCCTTTTCATTCCAAAACCGTTTAAACCATTTAACCCATTTAAAACAAACGTGTGAGGCGGCTATGCAAGGTTCTACAACCATCCAGAGAAAGCCATGTGTCGTTAATCTAGTAGGCATAAATCCCAAGGCAGCCACATGTCCAATTATAACTGGGCACAACAAAAAGACCAATTTGCCTTTGTCCCTGTAAATTACCATTTTACCCTTAACACCTTTAGACCAAAACTTGAGCTACCCGAAGTCCGATGATAGCGTGCAGCCTGTCGTTGTACTCAGGGGATCGAGAGCTACCTAACAGTCCTCAAACTACGTGAAAAATACCTGTCGTATAAAAGGTCAACAATTTGCCCCTTTCAACTAAATTACCAAAATACCCCCGAACTTCTGAACATCATAACTTCGTCCTCGAATGTCGGAATCGGATGTGCCACCTATTTATGAACTCTTGACATCGCGAACTATGTTACAGTCATCGATTAAAGTTCCATTTGACTGCCCAAAATAAAAGTCAACATTTCGCCCATACTAGGGGCAAAACCGTCATTTCGCACCTTCCGTCCGAGATCACCCAACTAATCACTGATTAATCTCCCTAATTCGTCATTAATTACTAATCTAATCCTGAACTTCGGGATGGGTTGTTACAATAAATGTGTACTAATATATATATAATATTTATTTTAGAAACTAATTGATTTGTTTCTTTGTGTTAAGCTTCACTTTTTTGAAGATTTCGGGAGTTCAGAATGTTCATTGTCTACAAATCAAGTGTTGAAGGATCTGTTTTTTCGAGATGGTTATTTCCAGATGTATCAAGGTATACTTTCGTTAAAGTCTCAGAAAACTCTCTTTGTGGGAGTTTCTAGTTGGCAGATGGAGATGTTGATACTAGGATCGAGTCAGCGTGTTTCCTCGTCAAGCGCGACAATCGATTGGTGCTGAGAACATTATGCAGCTGACATCAGTACTATAAGGCTAAAGTCAGCGTGGTTTGCACTCTCATGCCACTATTCAAAACGACGACTACTTAATCTGCATAAGCGGCGCCTAGGCGCTCGAATGTGAGAAACCATCCCGCATAATGGCTAAGCGCCTAAGTGGATTTGTATGTACATCCTTATATAATTTAGTTAAATAAGTTCTTATCTATATAGATTTTTTTTTATAAAATGATCAATCTTTATTAATTAAGGCGAACATACACGTTTACACTTTTAGCTAAAGCATCAAAAAGCCATGGGGGCTCAAGGCTTTCTCACCTCAAACAACGGGTAGACTGCTTACAATATGTTGTAACAAGATGCGCTACAATGTTATGCTTACGAGAAGTGTAACTGAGCTGAACAATTTCAAAGGGGGGACTGTAACCTAAGATATCATGAATGACACCTTCAATGGTCGTCTCCACATCACATCATGTGGTAACGTACTTCACTAGCACCTGTGAGTCTATCTCAAATATTACCTTCTTGCAGTCAAACTTTTCACATGCAATCATTGCAGCACACAAATCATATGCTTCCGCTTGTAAAGGACTAGCACAATGGAAGCCCCCTTCACCTCATGATGCAATAAATTCCCCTATCCTGAATCGACGAACCCAGCCATAGACACCTTTTCCATCCACTGTAGTGAAAGCGCCATCAGAGTTCACATTCACAAAACCTTCAGGGGGCCGCCGCCAAAAAGAAGTAGCCCGTCTAATCACCTCAGGCTATGGGACCTCCTAGACAAGTTGAGGATTGTCAACCCTCACCATACAAAACTGACCTACTTGTTCCATCATCAGTCGAACGACATCACTAGGCATAATAGCAACATCATTGTAGCATCGCTAACTCCAACACTTCCACAATCGACATACCCTGAAAATCAAGGACTGCATAGCCCCATCACAACTGCTAATCTGGGTACCCAATACCACCAAAAAACCCCACACTCCAAGAAACCAACATCAACCTGAAAAGGGCTCCCAAAACAAAATAATTGAGCAAACATGCATTGAAAAATAGATGTATATGAGACTCCTCAGCTTCACCACACATGGGGCATAGTGTATCAACCAAGATACGACGTTTGACCAAGTTCACACACACTGCTAGATATTCCGTACAACACCCCGACATGGAAAGTTGTAGCTTTGGAGGCACCACTGCCTTCCAGATGGAATCGTAAAGGTCCTTATGTTGATTTGGGTAAATAGACTCCCCAGACCCTTGCGTCTTCTTAAATTCCCTATTCTTTAACAAATCAGGCACTACATAGTACCCTTACTTGACAATATACCTTTCACTCTAAGTATTGTGCCAAATAAGTTGATCTGGAAAACATGTAGCTAAGCGGTATGGCTAGGATATAACAAGCCTCCTCTTGATTAAATACCATGGACACTAGGGTGGTGTTCCAAGCCCTGCCTCTATCTTCCAATAGATTTGAAACCTTGGAGGGCAAGAGAGGATGTCGGGACGGAGGGAGGAATGGTCGCTGGGAGGTCGGTCAAGTTTGTGATGAACGATGAACAATATTCAAGAACTTCAAACAGTGTCGATGAACGATAAACGAAGTATGATGAACGATGAACAAAGTTGACGAATGTTGAACCACATTGATGAATGATGAACGAACATGAGAGTTCTTCTTGAGTATTTCTTAATTCGGCTCTCAATGAAAGCTTAAATTTTTGAAGCAGAAATCGTACTCGCCGCGAAAAGTTTTCACAATTCATACAAACATCAAACATGAGACAAACGAAGTTAAGATTGAAGTCTCGATGAGTTGTTCAACTAAGAACGCTTTGATGCTTAAGTTATATCTAAAAGAGGAATAGAAAATACTTCGAAACGAAGTAACACATTCCCTTGAAAATGTGACGAGTTCCACTATTTATAGGAAAATCTTGGGAGTTATGGAACGTTCCGATTAGTCGGTTGAATTTGTAATAAATAAATAATATATTAATAAAAGATATTATTTAATAATTATAGTAATTGTTCATTATGATGATAATTATAAAAATTTAATATTAATAGTAATTGTCTATTATTAATAATAATGAAAATTAATTCTCAGAGAGAATATTAATATTATTAGACTTTAACTCGGTTAAATAAGATATTCAGCTGATAAATATATTATTTAATGTGCGGATATTTGTGAGTAGTTAATGCCATTACCAGAGGTAATTTAGATATTATATCATTTATGAGACACGTGACAGCTCTATTATTTTTCGATAATTTATGGTTTCACACCATGTTTACAATGTAATTCCACTTCCTCATAGTATTGTAATTGAAAAAATGAATGACTTCTTTTTCTTACTAATCTAGAAAAATGCTTATGTGAATCCTAAAATCTTTTCATACACAGACATAAAAAATGATTCAATATATATTCAAAAAATTTACACTAAAAAATAGATGTAGTAAACCAGAATTAATAGTGAAAACGTATGTATTTAGTACGTACACAAACTTCCATATACAAAGGCTTATAGTACTATCACGATTGCCATTAGCTAAGGTAAGAGGTCCCGGGTTCAAAATAATAAGGGTCCAAATAAAATATACGGTTATAAATTGCAAAAAAAAAAAAAAAAAAAAACTCAAAAATGAAAGAAAATCTAAAATAGTACAGTATAGTGAATAGATAGACAAAAGAGTGTTTATTTCAATTAGTTCTAACGTTAATTTTTAGATAATTAATTTCGAATTTGAATTCAAATATCCTAATTTATAAAAAAAATTTCCAAAAAATTGCCCCACCACCCTGTAAAAAAAAAAAAATAGACCGACAAGAAGACCAAAGAGCAACAAAAAATTTCACTGAAAAAGAAATAGAGATAAAGAAGACATTAATTCAATCCGATAAGAATTCCAAACAAACCCTTGGTTTTAATTTTTACAATTCATAATGAAGATTGAAAATTTTAACAAGGTCTTATAATATAGAAATAAAATAATAAATTTATATTTTTAATAATTATATTTAAATTAAGAATGCATTTTATATTAATATTTTAGATCTTTAAATAATTGAATAAATCTAGATATAATTCAGTTTATTCTGTAATTAATTAGTTTCAAATTTGAATTTTAATAATATATTGAATGAATTTTTTTAAAATATCCTCATTTTCCGTAATAAAAAAATCTGACGAATTGTCATTTGCATACATAAGGGTATATGGTACAGTAAGGAGTACCGATTAATTATTTGCACTCATTCCAACCACCTCTCTGTAGTAGAGATGACATGACTAAGCTTTTGTTTATGGTGGTGGCCATCCCAATATCATCAAAGCAAGAAATCGCGTCTTGTATCATCCATACACTAATATTCTAACAAAAATTTCAAATTTCGATTCTAATATAAAATAAAATCAATATTCTTTAATTATTTGCACTCATTCGAAGTACCTCTCTGTAGTAGAGATGCCATTACTAAGCTTTTCTTTATGCTGGTGGGCGGTCACAATATCATCAAAGTAAGAAATAGCTTCTACGATTAGGCGTGGGTACGAAGATATTAGTTATATTAAAATTTAAATCGTTAAAATTTTAATAGTTTGATGTGGTTTAAATTTTCTAAAATTAAAAATAAAACTGTTTCGATCTAAACCGTTACTAACGGTTCGATTTAGATTAAAACAGTTTGAAATCGTTTAAACATAAAAAACAGTAAATATATAAGGTGTTAAAAAAACAATAAGAATATTAAAAAAACATCAAGTATATTAAAAAAATAGTAAGTATTTAAAAAACAATAAGTATATTAAAAAAAAATTTAAAAATAGTAAGAATATTTTCTTTTAAAAAAGTAAGTATACCAAAAAAAAAAATCAATACTTAATATTTTGTATATTAATTTTGCGAATAATTGGATTGTAAATATTACCACTTAATAATCGTTTATTATACTTTCATCTAAATATACATATATTTATTTGGGTATATTTGTGTATCATTTTATTTTTATATTTTTATTTTGTATTAATAATAGATTTAAAAATTAATATATTATTTAACAGTCCATTTTGGTTTTAACCGATTTTCAAAATAAAAATCAAATTCCGAACCGTTACTAACAGAGTGGTTTGGATTCTCATACCGTTTGATTTTTATCTAGTCAAATTTAAACCTTTGAATAAATAACCGTTTGAAACGAATGAGTTAGCGGTTTTAATGGATTCATACCTACTTCTATCTAGTATCATCCATATACTAATATTCTAATAAAAATTCTAAATTTTGATTCTAATATAAAATAAAATCAATATTCATTCGACGCCAACTAAAGTAGAAAACAGTAGAGGCAATTTTTGGAGGTATGGATGAAGGGCGGTCAGTGACTGGCATGGGTTCCGAGAGTAAAGTAGGATCCATCAATATATCGGTTCCATGGGGGATTGGCGATAGAGGGCCTCTAGCTCGGGTAAAATTTTCATTTTATTTTTATCAAATTGTGTGGTAATTCAGTAATTGCCTCTCCTTGGCCAGATGAAATATAGTCCCCTCTTCCTGTGTTTTTATGAATTTGGTGGGAGCATTGGGATTTTCCAGAAGATATTAGATATGGGCCTGCTGGGCTGCCTAGTATATCCCGTTACCGGATTGATTGTTACCATTTATTTATGCTGATGGGGCCCAACTGGAAAACAGCCCAAGTAGAAGGTCACATGTGCATTCTTATGCCGTTTCGCATGTGTTGTGTGCTTGGCATGCACAACATATGCTTCTCGTCTTCAGTTTGCATGCTTTATATATGGAGATGCATGGGATTCCGCTCCTTCCATGTGACATACATGCATGATTAATAATATCATTATATATATAGCATCTCCGACTCTTCCAGATACTTGGTGTTTTAAACTGTATCTTCCTTTTTTGATTTTTGATTTTTGCTTTCCTACAAAAAAAATAAAAAACAAATATTTTATACACGCATACACTTACTTGGTTTCACCCACGCGCTGTTCATTTATCTGGATGATTGATGATGTTACGCTTAGTTCATTACTACAGTGATTTATATTCATATTTAATTTAAGAAAATTCTTAATCAGAATTATTCAATTACCAATTTATTATTTTTAAAATTATTTATGCACAAAATTAACTAAGTCGATTATTATTTAATAATTCATATTTTAAAATAAATAGATTAACTATGAATTTTTTTATAGTTAATTGATTTGTTTATAAATATCTCCAAAGTTTGGTTTTTTTTATATAATTAATATTATAATAATTATTTAAGAATTAAACAATTTTAATTTTAATATAATTTTAATATATGTATAAATATTATTTTATATAAAAAAAATAGTATAAGAGTATCACCAATTTACTATTCTAAGTATTAACCTCCAATGATTAAATGCCATATTGCATGATTTAATTTAAAATTACTTATGATAGAAAAGTAATTAATAAAATATTCCAACACTTATCAACTATATTTTATTATTAATATTTGTGTTCCTTAGTGACCATCTTAATAAACAAACGTGAACAGGCCATTATGTACGTAAAATTTATGAATTTCTATTATTGTAAAATTAGAAGGATAAGTAAGTTTTATTAAAAATTGCAGACGAAAATGCCTATTGATTAACCTTTATATTTAATACATAAAGATATAATGGTAGAATTATTATTTAAATTTAAAAAAATTATAAAATAAACATTTTAGTGAAGAAGTGGATAGTTATTTCAACACTCATTTTTTATTTTTTATTTTTTGAATTTATTTGTATTTATTTTTTTAATTATTAACAATAAATTCAAAATTAAAGTAATTAACATATATACGCAGTACGTGTGTAACGACCCGTCTCGAGAATTAGGGTTAAGACAGTGATTAGTAGCGGATTAGTGAGTTAATCGGTGATTAGTTGGTTACGATAGGGTCGTACGTGTAGAATGACGATTTTGCCCCTAGTTTGAGCAAAAAGTTGACTTTGAGTTCGGATGGTCAATTGGGTATTGACCGATGACCGTGACGTAGTTCGGGACGTCACGAATCCGTAGACAGGTGGCACGTCCGATTCCGACATCCGAGGAGAAAGTTATGATGTTCGGAAGGTTGAGGGCATTATCGTAATTTGGTTAAAATAGGAGGAAAAGTTGACTTTTCGTACGATCGGGTTTTTTCACGTGGACCTAGAACCGTTAGGTAGCTCTCTTCGTCCTGAATTCAACGACAGGCGGCACGTATTTATCGGACATAAGACGGGCAAGTTACAGGTCTAAAACGGTAGTGGCATAATCGTAAATTTTGATTCAAAAGAGGGGCAGTTTGGTCTTTTGTACATTGGGAATTGTGCAACCGGATTGGGACAAGTGTACAGGGGAGATTGGGATATTTTGTGAGAGAGATGAGGGGATGGTAACACGTGGGAGAGCTCTAGTGGGTTATAGGATTTTTCACGGTTCAATTAAACGGGTTGTGCAGGTGTGTGTGTGCAACTGTGTTCGAACAAGAGAGAAACAGAGAGGTGAGGCGGTGAAGGTTCTTGATCGAGTCAGTGAGTGTGTGAGGTTTTTTTGCTTTGTGAGAGTGACAAAGAGAAGAAGGAGAAACTGGTGAGTGATTGGAAGTGGAATCGTGCACGAAATCACGGTGGTTGTGAGGTTCGATTTTTCAGGGAAACAGAGAGAGCCGTGGAAATTAGTGGTGGTTGTGCCGTGTGTCGATCCAATCCAGGCAGAGAGGGAGCTAGCACGGCTGAGGGAAACCCAGTGGACACCGAGATGCAAGGCGGTGCGAGCGGCGGAGGAAAAATCAACGGTAAGCTCAAAATCCCCTGTTTTCCCCGTTTTGCTCATTTCAAAAGTCGTGGCTTTTGGGACTGAGTCGAGAGATTTGGTGAGTGGTGTGAGACTCAGGAGGTTCCTAGGAGTCGTTTAAGGTGGTTTCCGTGACGGGGGAGTGTCTGGGTGGCCGGGAACCGAAACAGAGGTTTCGGGCTGTTTTGTTTCGAGGTTGAGGACGACGGGTTAGAGGCTAAGATTCCTAGATTTTAGGACTGGAAATGATTGCTGGGAATTGGAAGAAACTTTTGGGATTGGAATGGTTGAAAAATGATGGAGGAATGGCAGAGAACTGGGTACGCCGGTTCGGACCGATTCACCCATTGAAGACGACAATGAACAGTGCACTGGTGCTGGCGCGTGGGAGCGCGTGCGGTGGTTTCCGGGGAAGTAGTCAACTAGGTTGTTGGTCTACTCGTTGTAATGAATCTATTGGATTAGGTTTCGGGCCTATCGGACGTTGTTTCGGGTTAGTTTTGCGGGAGCGAAGGACTAGGGTCCCGTTTAAAGTACGCTTAGAAGTTCGGGAAAGTTTTGGGATTTGAGTAGGACTTTTGTGAAGTAGTTTGTAACGCCCCGGACGTTCTGAAAATGTAATATTATAAAATATTGAATAAAATGACGTTTTTACCCTTGTGATTCGTATGGTCAATTTGTTGACTTTTTGATTGGGAGGTCGAACGGACGTTGAGCGATGACGGTGACGTAGTTCGGGACGTCACGAGTTCATAGACAGGTGGCACGTTCGTTTCGGACGAACAGGGTGAAAGTTATAATGTTCGGAAGTTCAGGGGCATTATCGTAATTGGACGTTGTAAAGGGAAAAGTTGACTTTTTGTTTGACAATTGATATTCATTTGACTCGAAGACCGTTATGTTCGTCTCGACGCCCTGAGTACAACGACAGGCAGCACGCTTGAAACGGACATCGGATGACCGAGTTACGGGTCACAGAAGTTGGAGGGCATTTTGGTAATTTTTGCCCTGGGGGCATTTTGGTAATTTTCGCACGGGGTACTGTTCACCACCGTGGAAAACAGAGCAGCGGCCGTGGTGTCTCGTGCGTTCAATTGTTTAAGGCTTAGTGGAAGGTTCAGGGCATTGTTTAAGTCGTTTGAGGTAGTGGAAGCAGGGTGGAGTGACTCAGGTGCACGGTTGGACAGAGTTCAGGGCACGGGAGAGCATGAATTGGCCATGGTTTCTGTGTGCGTGGGAGACATTTTCAGAAAACCTCAGTTGGTCTCCCACGGGTTGCTGGCCGTTTGAATTGATCGACAGAGTAAGGGAGTGAGGAGAGGACTCAGTTGGGTCATTTTGGTTCAGTTTGGGAGCTGAGCTGTGAGGAACTGTGAGAGGAACCGTGAGAAAACATTTTCGGGTTTTTAGGGGGGAAATCGCAGAGTTCAATTTCTAAGGGTCGAGGGATCAATCTAAACACACTGTGAGACTTCTGGGAGTGAAATAATCACTACGGTGCAAGAACTGAAGGGATTGGAGCCCGTTTCGCCCAGGAACCTGAGTTGCGGTTCAGAGATGAACCAGTTGGAGGGAAAAATTGAATTCGATTTCTGAGGCTTGTTGATCGAAACCAAGGGCCATTCTAGTCTTCTGGGAGCAAAAGGAAACCAACCACGTCGATTTCGAGGGACGACACTCACGAATTGGCCAAGAACGGAATTCCCTGGTTCTAAGAATTTTCGAGCTTGAGGACGACGACTTCCAGGTAACGGCGAGTCCAATTGATTGTACCATTGTGTTTGTCTAAGTTCCCTTAATCTACTGGTGAAATTAATTGGAGAATGGAGTTAGTTTGGGTGAGTTCTGGGTGACGACCCGTTCGTCTGTTCAAGTCTGGGTTGAATCGATTTAGGGACAGTCGAGGTTAATCATTAGTACAGACCTGAAATTAATAGGTTAGAGAAGATAATAGGATTGAAAACGGGAGGAATTGATTGAGAATTGAGCTTGAACTGGTCGGGTTGAGTCGCGGGTGACAGACCCGTTTATCAGTCTATCCGGGTAAGAACGATGACACTGTAGCTTGGCGCGTGGCCTTCACGCGTAGCCACTTTGGTCGGCGCGTGACGGCGCGTGCGATGTCATCTCCGATCACGGTCAATATGGAAATTGTTCCTTTCAGTCTAATTAACATTTTCCCTTTAGGATTCGAGTTGTTCGGGAGTCGTTCGGGATAATTTCGGGAGCTCGGAAGTTTAGGTCCTTAAGGTTTATTTCGCCAAAAAATCCGAAAAATTAGGGAAAAATCATACGAGCTATTTGAGGATGTTTGTAACCCTTCTTGTATGTTTTTACAGGCCCAGACACTTCCGAAGCTACGGAGGAGCGCGCGGGACGCGATTGACGCGTCCTAAAACCGTGAGTGGACTTTTTGATTTCTAAATTGGGCATGCATGACTATTTTGCTTATTTATCTCATGGTTTTACATATGATTTTATGATGGTGATATGATATATCGGTTTTACGTGTTTCCATGCTTTTCGAGATATTTATCGTATTTCACGCATTTCGAGGTTATGGTTTTTGCTTATGCATGCGTGATGATTTTGATGAAGTACCTGGATATGAATATGCATGTTTTCGGATTTATGATGTTTGATCATATTGTGAAGTAATTTTCGGAAATTGCATGTGTTGGAATTTGCATGTGAAATCGGACATAAGTCCTATTATGATGTGATATGATTTCGGAATGATGTTGGAAAACGGTTTGTGATGAATCCTGGTTTATTGTGTTTTAAAAACGGTTTTGGGTTTAAAGACCCGGTTGATTGTTGGATCTGGTTTTGGGTTTAAAGACCCGGTTTGTTGATGACGGGGGCGGGCCCGAAAAATTGGGTTTAAAGACCCGGATTGAGTTTAAAGACTCGTGAGTTTAAAGACTCGATTATTGTGATACCCCCGAGGCCTACTAATCATGTTTTGAGTTTAAAGACTCGTTGATATCCCGGGAAGGCCTAATGTTGAGTTTAAAGACTCGGATGGATCCAACGACATAATTGTGGTTATTGATTCACGTTTTACTTGATTTGTGCAATTAACGTTTCAAAATGACGGTTTCTGGAATCTGGCATTATTTAATGGTTTTACATGAGTTATGACGATCCTTTGCAACGTTTTTCATGTGTTTCGGAAAAAGAGTTTTCAAAAGTTTAATGTGCAAATTTTGAATATTTGGTTATGCATGCGTGTTACAAAACTGGAGGGCGAACCCGATTTAAAAAAAAAAACTGTTTTTCCTGTAAAACTTATGTTTCGGTCCACTCACACTTTGTTGTTTTAAATTCCCTTCAGGTCGTGGTACAAGTTCGGGGGCTAGCGCCGAGGCAGAGGCAGAGGCAGAGGCATAAAGTTTCCGTTGCGGCGTAGTTAGTTCACAGAGTAGGATTCGTTCGTTAATCTGTTTTGTAATATTATGCTCTGTGAAACTATGGACTTGATGTCCAGTCGGATGTATTTTATTTAATCTCCCTGGTCTGACAATGGGTGTGATGTAATGTTATTTGGATTTTCCGGCCTTTCGGGTTCGATTGTCAGACGGGAGCAGGATGCTTCCCGATTATCGAGGCGATAATCAGGGTGGGTCCTGTCATTTGGTATCAGAGCCTAGGTTTACGATTCGTGTCCGGCACTCGGGTGTGCCTTGATTATTGTACTAACTTATGCCTCTTTCAGAGAAGGACGACTGGCCATGCCTCCGCGACGCGAACCCCCTCCACGACCTGATGGCGATACCGAGAGCGCTTCGATCGAGCGAGCCCAGCGTCTTGGGGCTACGGTGTTTAGTGGTGGAGCGGATCCCGAGGATGCTCACCGTTGGATTTCTCGGTTCGAGCGGATTTTTGCTGTGATGCACTGTCCTCCTGAGGAGCGAGTTGTATTGGCTACCTTTTTACTTGATGGACCTGCTTATGAGTGGTGTTACACTCTGGAGTTATCGGGTTGGGATGCCCGTACAGTGACTTGGGAGACCTTTCGTGAACGGTTTCTGGATCAGTATTATCCCCGTTCATTCCGTGATGCTAGGGAGACCGAGTTTCTGCAGCTCTAGCAGGGGAGCATGTCCGTAGCTGAGTATGAGAAGAAATTTCAGATGCTAGCTCGTTTTGCTCCTACCTTTGTATCTACTGAGCCTGAGAAATGTCGTAGGTTTGAGCTTGGCCTACGGGGTGAGATACGGGCCATTGTGACGGCCGGAGCTTTTGCTAGTCTCAGGGAGTTGTCTGATGCCGCGGTGCGGGTTGAGGCTAGTCTCCCAGCACGTCCACAGTATTCTGGTGGTGGACAACGTCGCGAGCGTTCATATCCTGGATCATATGGTCAGAGAGCCCCGAAGAAGGGACGTTATTGTGGAGCCTCATCTGCAGGCAATGATCGTTATGGCAAGCCTGGTAACTATCAGAGTTCCGGATTTCGAGCGCCTAGGGCGCAGACTGCTCCGCAGGCGAGCGCGACTTCTGTTGCTTTCACGGGACGGCCGGGTGGTGGTTTTGCTCGCGATGCTTCCAGTGTTATCTGTTTCTTCTGTGGCGAGCGGGGCCACTATTGGAGGGAGTGTCCATCTTTGCCACAGGGTGGTGGCGCAGGTCGGGGTGGAGCAGAGCAGGGACGGAGCACAGCTGCAGTTTCTGGGACTGGGAGCACTCGAGGAGGAGGTACTGGAGCGGCTAATGGACAGAGGGGCCGGGGCCGTGGGCGAGCAGCTGGACCACAGGCCCGAGTTTTTGTTGTTACGCAGCAGGAGGCCAGGGCAGCGCCTGGTGTTGTGACAGGTACACTCACGATCATTGGGCATGATGTTTGTGCTTTAATTGATCCTGGAGCTACTCATTCATTTATTTCACGGGACTGTGAGTTGTTGGCGGGTAGAGAGGTGTCCGCCTTGGACTGTGACTTGGGTGTGAGCACACCCACGGGAGATGTATTTGTGGTAAATCAAATGTTGCGGGAGTGTCCCGTAATGGTAGGTGATGTTGGTCTGATGGCAGATTTGATACTCTTGGACTTGCACGACTTTGATGTCATTTTGGGAATGGACTGGTTGACGCTCCATCATGCTTCTATCGAATGTGCTGATAAGAAAGTTACTTTTCGGAGCCCGGGGTTACCGGAAACCACCTTTCAGGGAATTCAGCGAGCCACTCCTGTCGGAGTGATTTCAGCCCTGAAGGCAAGTAAGTTGTTGAGGAAAGGGTGCCAGGGATACTTAGCTCAAGTGATGGATTCACGAGCTGCACCATTGAGGGTGGAGGATATACCGATAGTACGGGAGTTCCCGGATGTCTTTCCGGAGGATCTACCGGGATTGCCACCGCATAGAGATGTCGAGTTCACTATTGATCTGGTTCCAGGTACGCAACCTATCTCTCAGACTCCGTATCGTATGGCGCCAGCTGAGTTGAAAGAACTGAAGGCGCAGTTACAAGAATTACTTGAGATGGGGTTTATTTGACCGAGTGTGTCCCCCTGGGGAGCCCCGGTGTTATTTGTGAAGAAAAAGGATGGGAGTTTGAGACTCTGCATCGATTACAGGCAACTGAATAAAGTAACGGTCAGGAACAAATACCCGTTGCCTCGGATCGATGATTTGTTTGATCAATTGCGAGGAGCGCAGTACTTCTCCAAAATTGATCTACATTCTGGGTATCATCAGTTGCGGGTTAAGGATGAGGATGTACCCAAGACAGCCTTTAGGACCCGATATGGTCATTATGAGTTCCTTGTGATGCCGTTTGGTTTGACCAACGCACCCGCAGCGTTTATGGATTTGATGAACCGAGTGTTGCAGCCTTACTTGGATCGTTTTGTCATCGTGTTTATTGACGATATCCTAGTCTACTCGAGGAGTGCGGAAGCGCACGAGGAGCACTTAAGGATGGTGCTGGGTACCTTGAGGGAAAACCAGTTGTATGCGAAGCTCAACAAGTGTCAGTTTTGGTTGACGAGCGTGAGTTTCTTGGGGCATGTGATCTCAACTGACGGGATCAGTGTGGATTCTCAGAAAATTGAGGCAGTGGCGAAGTGGGAACAACCGAGGACCGTCACTGAAGTCAGAAGTTTCTTAGGTTTGGCTGGTTACTACAGGAGGTTTGTAGAGGGTTTCTCTACCATTGCTGCCCCGTTGACGCGACTGACGCGGAAGGGAGTCAAGTTTGAGTGGGATGACGATTGTGAGCGTAGTTTTCGGGAGCTAAAAGAAAGGTTGACATCTGCTCCTATACTGACCCTTCCAGACGACAGTGGGGAATTTGAGGTGTACAGTGATGCATCCTTACAGGGTTTGGGATGTGTACTAATGCAGCATGGGAAAGTGATTGCCTATGCTTCGCGCCAGTTGAAACCGCATGAGCGCAATTATCCTACGCACGATTTGGAGTTAGCTGCTGTTGTGCATGCATTGAAGATTTGGAGACATCACCTGTATGGTGCGACTTGCAGAATGTTCACGAATCACAAGAGCCTGAAGTACTTGTTCACTCAGAAGGAGTTAAATGTGAGGCAACGACAGTGGCTAGAGCTAATTAAGGACTATGATTGCACGATTGAGTACCACCCAGGAAAAGCCAATGTGGTGGCTGATGCTCTAAGCCGGAAGTCAACGCATTCTGTAGCACATCTACGGACGGTTCATTTACCACTTTTGGTTGAACTCCGTAAGACTAGCATTGATTTGGGTTTGGATGGCCAAGGTGTCTTGCTGGCTAATTTTCATGTGAGACCACTTCTGATCGATCGGATCGTTGAGGCTCAATCTCTAGATCCTGTCTCATGTGTACTTCGGATTGAAGTGGAAGCCGGTGAACGGCTAGATTTCACAGTCAGGGAGGATGGAGCTTTGTTAAAAGAAGGGCGGATATGTGTGCCCAACGTTGAGGCACTGAAGAGGGAGATCTTGGACGAAGCGCATAGTTCGGCCTACGCGATGCATCCTGGTGGGACCAAGATGTATCGTACCTTGCGAGAGCACTACTGGTGGCCGGGAATGAAACGGGAGATTGCCGAGTTTGTCAGCAGGTGTCTGATTTGCCAGCAAGTGAAGGCTGAGAGACAACGACCTTATAGAGCCTTGCAACCCCTACCTATCCCGGAATGGAAATGGGATCACTTAACGATGGATTTTGTGTTTGGACTTCCTAGGACACCCAGAGGCCACGATGGAGTTTGGGTGATTGTGGACAGGCTTACGAAATCAGCTCATTTCTCGCCGGTGCGAGAGAACTTCTGGATGACACAGTTGGCTCAGTTGTTTATCGATGAGATCATCCGTTTGCACGGTACTCCGGAATCAATAGTATCTGACAGAGACCCGAGGTTTACTTCTCGGTTTTGGCAAAGTCTACAGGAAGCTTTTGGGACGAAACTTCGTTTCAGTACTGCATTTCATCCTCAGACTGACGGCCAGTCTGAACGGACCATCCAGACTTTAGAGGATATGATGCGAGCCTGCGTTTTGCAATTTCAGGACACTTGGGAGTCACATCTAGCCTTGATGGAATTTGCCTACAATAACAGCTATCAGGCGAGCATTGGGATGGCTCCGTACGAAGCCTTGTACGGACGGCAGTGCAGAACCCCGTTGTGTTGGACGGATGTGGGTGAAAGGAAGATGACTAAATCCGAATTGGTGGAACTGACAACCGAGAAGGTCAAACTCATCAGGGATCGGCTCAAGGCAGCCCAGGACAGACAAAAGAGCTATGTGGACCATCGGATTCGAGATCTTGAGTTTGCAGTCGGAGATCGGGTATTCCTGAAATTATACCCTTGGAAGGGTGTGGTGAGATTTGGCAGGCGAGGGAAGTTGAGCCCTCGTTACATCGGACCTTATGAGATCAATGAGAGGATTGGCCCGGTGGCCTACAGGTTGGCACTACCGCCAGAGCTTTCGAAGGTCCACGATGTTTTTCACGTGTCGATGTTGCGGAAATATGTGTTTGACGCATCTCATGTTCTGGAGGAACAACCCATTGAACTCCGTGACGACTTGAGCTTCGAGGAACAGCCGGTGCAGATTTTGGATCGAAAGGATAAAGTACTACGTCGGAAGACCGTTCCTCTGGTAAAGGTTCTCTGGAGGAACCAGAATGTGGAGGAAGCCACATGGGAACCCGAGGCACAGATGCGAGAACAGTTCCCCTACTTGTTTCCTTGAAATTTCGGGACGAAATTTCTTAAGGGGGGGAGATTGTAACGCCCCGGACGTTCTGGAAATGTAATATTATAAAATATTGAATAAAATGACGTTTTTACCCTTGTGATTTGTATGGTCAATTTGTTGACTTTTTGATTGGGAGGTCGAATGGACGTTGAGCGATGACCGTGACGTAGTTCGGGACGTCACGAATTCATAGACAGGTGGCATGTTCGATTCGGACGAACAGGGTGAAAGTTATGATGTTCGGAAGTTCAGGGGCATTATCGTAATTGGACGTTATAAAGGGAAAAGTTGACTTTTTGTTTGACAATTGATATTCATTTGACTCGAAGACCGTTATGTTCGTCTCGACGCCCTGAGTACAACGACAGGCGGCACGCTTGAAACGGACATCGGATGACCGAGTTACGGGTCACGGAAGTTGGAGGGCATTTTGGTAATTTTTGCCCTGGGGGCATTTTGGTAATTTTTGCACGGGGTACTGTTCACCACCGTGGAAAACAGAGCAGAGGCCGTGGTGTCTCGTGCGTTCAATTGTTTAAGGCTTAGTGGAAGGTTCAGGGCATTGTTTAAGTCGTTTGAGGTAGTGGAAGCAGGGTGGAGTGGCTCAGGTGCACGGTTGGACAGAGTTCAGGGCACGGGAGAGCATGAATTGGCCATGGTTTCTGTGTGCGTGGGAGACATTTTCAGAAAACCTCAGTTGGTCTCCCACGGGTTGCTGGCCGTTTGAATTGATCGACAGAGTAAGGGAGTGAGGAGAGGACTCAGTTGGGTCATTTTGGTTCAGTTTGGGAACTGAGCTGTGAGGAACTGTGAGAGGAACCGTGAGAAAACATTTTCGGGTTTTTGGGGGGGAAATCGCAGAGTTCAATTTCTAAGGGTCGAGGGATCAATCTAAATACAATGTGAGACTTCTGGGAGTGAAATAATCACTACGGTGCAAGAACTGAAGGGATTGGAGCCCGTTTCGCCCAGGAACCTGAGTTGCGGTTCAGAGATGAACCAGTTGGAGGGAAAAATTGAATTCGATTTCTGAGGCTTATTGATCGAAACCAAGGGCCATTCTAGTCTTCTGGGAGCAAAAGGAAACCAACCACGTCGATTTCGAGGGACGACACTCACGAATTGGCCAAGAACGGAGTTCCCTGGTTCTGAGAATTTTCGAGCTTGAGGACGACGACTTCCAGGTAACGGCGAGTCCAATTGATTGTACCATTGTGTTCGTCTAAGTTCCCTTAATCTACTGGTGAAATTAATTGGAGAATGGAGTTAGTTTGGGTGAGTTCTGGGTGACGACCCGTTCGTCTGTTCAAGTCTGGGTTGAATCGATTTAGGGACAGTCGAGGTTAATCATTAGTATAGACCTGAAATTAATAGGTTAGGGAAGATAATAGGATTGAAAACGGGAGGAATTGATTGAGAATTGAGCTTGAACTGGTCGGGTTGAGTCGCGGGTGACAGACCCGTTTATCAGTCTATCCGGGTAAGAACGATGACACTGTAGCTTGGCGCGTGGCCTTCACGCGCAGCCACTTTGGGCGGCGCGTGACGGCGCGTGCGATGTCATCTCTGATCACGGTCAATATGGAAATTGTTCCTTTCAGTCTAATTAACATTTTCCCTTTAGGATTCGAGTTGTTCGAGAGTCGTTCGGGATAATTTCAGGAGCTCGGAAGTTTAGGTCCTTAAAGTTTATTTCACCGAAAAATCCGGAAAATTAGGGAAAAATCATACGAGCTATTTGAGGATGTTTGTAACCCTTCTTGTACGTTTTTACAGGCCCGGACACTTCCGAAGCTACAGAGGAGCGCGCGGGACGCGATTAACGCGTCCTAAAACCGTGAGTGGACTTTTTGATTTCTAAATTGGGCATGCATGACTATTTTGCTTATTTATCTCATGGTTTTACATATGATTTTATGATGGTGATATGATATATCGGTTTTACGTGTTTCCACGCTTTTTGAGATATTTATCGTATTTCACCCATTTCTAGGTTATGGTTTTTGCTTATGCATGCGTGATGATTTTGATGAAGTACCTGGATATGAATATGCATGTTTTCGGATTTATGATGTTTGATCATATTGTGAAGTAATTTTCGGAAATTGCATGTGTTGGAATTTGCATGTGAAATCGGACATAAGTCCTATTATGATGTGATATGATTTCGGAATGATGTTGGAAAACGGTTTGTGATGAATCCTGGTTTATTGTGTTTTAAAAACGGTTTTGGGTTTAAAGACCCGGTTGATTGTTGGATCTGGTTTTGGGTTTAAAGACCCAGTTTGTTGATGACGGGGGCGGGCCCGAAAAATTGGGTTTAAAGACCCAGATTGAGTTTAAAGACTCGTGAGTTTAAAGACTCGATTATTGTGATACCCCCGAGGCCTACTAATCATGTTTTGAGTTTAAAGACTCGTTGATATCCCGGGAAGGCCTAATGTTGAGTTTAAAGACTCGGATGGATCCAACGGCATAATTGTGGTTATTGATTCACGTTTTACTTGATTTGTGCAATTAACGTTTCAAAATGACGGTTTCTAGAATCTGGCATTATTTAATGGTTTTACATGAGTTATGACGATCCTTTGCAACGTTTTTCATGTGTTTCGGAAAAAGAGTTTTCAAAAGTTTAATGTGCAAATTTTGAATATTTGGTTATGCATGCTTGTTACAAAACTGGAGGGCGAACCCGATTTCAAAAAAAACTGTTTTTCCTGTAAAACTTATATTTCGGTCCACTCACACTTTGTTGTTTTAAATTCCCTCCAGGTCGTGGTACAAGTTCGGGGGCTAGCGCCGAGGCAGAGGCAGAGGCATAAAGTTTCCGTTGCGGCGTAGTTAGTTCACAGAGTAGGATTCGTTCGTTAATCTGTTTTGTAATATTATGCTCTGTGAAGCTATGGACTTGATGTCCAGTCGGATGTATTTTATTTAATTTCCCTGGTCTGACAATGGGTGTGATGTAATGTTATTTGGATTTTCCGGCCTTTTGGGTTCGATTGTCAGACGGGAGCAGGATGCTTCCCGATTATCGAGGCGATAATCGGGGTGGGTCCTGTCATAGTTAGTAACTTCCTTATGGAATTTGGGCAGGTTCGGGGAAGCCGAGAATAGCAAACTGGCCAGGAACGACGTAAGTGCGCGCGTATCGAGGCGACGTCGAATGGTCTGTGAGTGGACTTTGCTTTCTAACTCTTGATGCATGCATATATGTTTTTATATGTTTTCTATACTTGATCCTATGATTTGATTATGAATGTGATGGTTTACGGTTTTCACGTTTCACGAGGTTTTGATAAATATCGTGATTTAAACCTGGTTTAATGATTTGATTTCAGGATTTGAAATACGATTTAATATCAGCGATTTAAGATGGATTTCGGAAAAGTGTTTGAGGGCTTGAAGCCCAGATCAGAAAGTGGTTTAAAGAAAACGTGATTTCGGGTTTTTGAATCGGAATTCCGGATGACGATTCGAGATTCAATTCAGGACTTGAAAGTGGATTTCCAGATTTGGGTTCGGAATGGTTATTCCGGATGTCGGCTTACGGAATGATGGTTGCGGACTCGGATCTGGAAAGGAGATGGATATGAGTTCTGTGTTTGGATTCGGGATCCAGATGAGATTGCGGATTCAGATTCGGAAATGGAAAAAGGTTTTCAAATGGTTTGGATATGGATTTAGAAATGGTTTTCAAATGGTTTTGGTTGGATTTGTTGGATCTGATTATTGGGTTTAAAGACCCGGATATTGTGATTTAAAGGGGGACGGGCCCAGATTGGGTTTAAAGACCCGGATTGAGTTTAAAGACTCGGGAGTTTAAAGACTCGTATAGATCCAGCAGTTTGATGGATGAGAATGTGGTTTCAAATGTGTTTTGGATTTCACTGAGAAGTGATGATAATGGTTTTCTGAGGTTTGGGCAGCGGCCAGGATAAAACGGTTTTTCGGTAGTTTTGGGCGGAGGCCCGGGATTTGAAAAAAGAAAAATGTGTTTGGTGATCTTACATGGTTTTATGATATGAAATTGATATGCATGCATTGGTTTTGAAACGGAGGGTATAAATGTTATTGTTTTATGAAATGTTTTTGAACTTGAACTTTATTTTTGTCCACTCACAGTCTTTTCGTGTTTTCGATACCCTCCAGGTTGTTGCAGTGCGGGCTGTTAGTCGAGAGAGACGGAGACATCATATGTACGATCCACAGTAGACGTTGTGCACTCTGAGATGTTCGGAATTTCTGGACGGTCTGAATCGGAAATCCCTTGTCTGACTTACGTGTCACATGGAGGTTGGAAGTTCGTTTAGCTTTCGTGTCATGCGTAACTTGGACGGGATCGGGATTTAGCCCTTAATCTCGGGGGATTAGGGGTGGGTCCTGACAACGTGTGCATAAGTCCAGTATTTAATAAGTAGTCTATTATTTAAATAATATTAATTGTCCAAATAACCTCACTAGCTTACATTTTATTACTTCTTAATTACAGGTGGTAACTATTATTTTGGAGTCGCACATATGAGTAATATGACAATTAGGTTTGTTGATACCCTGCCGACCAGCCACCTTCCGTACACAAGGACCGCCAGACTAGAGAAGTGCCTGTCGATCGACATCTAGCCCGGATGACCCTCAGCATAGTCGTGACTGACCGGTCGGCTTAGAGGACAAGCCTGCCGCTCGGCATCTGTTCACTATTCACACCAGCTGGCTGCACCAACTCTGACACCAACTCTAGCACAACAAGTCCTTGAGTTAGCAGGTTAGGCACCAGCTGGTGCCTGTCCTTGATCTTCAGGAACCACCAGGTGACTCCTAGTCACAAAACAGGATCTACTCCCAAACAGTGGCTCAACCACCACATTCATGGCTATTATAAATACCCCCGAACCCTTCACAAAAGTAAGTGTTAGAAGAGCTCTCTCTAAATTACTGCTACACCGGCACACATATATTGACTTAGGCATCAGAGCCCCTCCGGCCAGCACCACACCGCTGTCAAGTATTGCCTCGCAAGTTATTTGCCGAACGGAAGTCCGAAGAGAGGCAACACCCTCAGCGGGTCCAAAACACCACGTGGCTAGTCCTAGATCTCCCAGCAGGTCTCATCGCGTTAAGTCCACATCAGGATCAAACAAGGTTGTTAAAAGTAAGTTTAGTCAACTTTGAGCACTAATGTAAATATATAATGTCTTTTTAGGCTAAATGCAATAGTAACAGAGATTTGCCTCAATGTATTGCAGGAATTCGTACAACGTAAAAAATGTTGCATCATCCTTCAGTTAAAGTTAATAACGCCGTTAATTTTGATGATGTGGCAGTGATATTCCAAATTTAGTAAGGGTAATTAAAACATTTAATTTATTTTATTACATTTTCTATTAAAACTCTTTTAAAAAAAATTAAAATTCATTCGATAATCTCTCTCCCTGCACCTCCGGCCACCACTCATCCAATCCAACCCTATTTTCGAACTCAGAACTCAAAATTAGTAAAGGGTAGTCATGCATATGATAATCTTTGCAATCTCATGGCGACAACAATTTGAGTTTAGCAGACAAGGTTGAAAGCTTTGACCTTTCTTCATGACCCTGGGTAAACACATTTTCATAGTGCGATTTGAATTTAGATACTTCAACCACTTCAACCTCCAGAAACTTTCTCATGCTTTCTTCGTGAGCTAAAGCTTGGAGAGTACCTCAGGGTCACAGTCCACGAGCTACCGCTCACATAGACTGATGAGCTCCCCTGTCTCCAATTAGTGAGCTCTTTCCAAATCTCCCACTGCACTAAATACCCAGCACGACCCGCAAGCACCCTAATCTCCCCATCACAACCCAAAAAAAAAAGAATAATCTATACGCATAAATAAAAAATGAAGATAGAAGTCATAAATTTAATTTAAAATATCTGTACATGGTCCTTAATCGGCATGACAACGCCTTTCTCACGCTAAACGAAGTCGGATGGGAGATCATTATTAGGAAGAATCGGGGCCTTGTTAGCGTCTTTCTGTGACGACCCGGAAATTCGAAAAAGGAAATTTTGGAAAAATTTGAAGGAAATGATGATTTTGCCCCTAGTTTTGAGGGCCGAAAGTTGACTTTTTGATCAGGACACTTTTTGGATCATTCGTAGAGACCGTGGGGTAGGTATCGAGATGTTGAGTCCGTAGACAGGCGGCATGCGTCGATCAGAGTTCAGATGTAAAAGTTACGGGTCTGAGAAGGCTAAGGGTAATTTGGTCATTTTGCAAAGGAGGGGTAAAATGGTCAATTGGTAGGGCGGCTGATTATTAGTTGATGCAGCCTTAATTTGTTCCTGGAGTGAAACCTGTCACTTAGGAATGAGGATTAGTGGCAATTGTTGCCGCTTGATTTACAAAACGGTGATAATAATACAAAGCAAAGAAACCATATCCATCCATAATTGTGGAGAGGTGTGATCAATTGAATCCAGGGGATTGATTCTGAGAGGATAGAACTGATACTGAGTGAAAAACAAAGAGAAATGAGGGAGAATGAGGGAAGAAAGGAGAGAAGTAGCTGTAAGAACCCGAAACCAAACTGCTTGAAATTCAAATCTCCCACAAATCGAATTTGAGTTTGTAGGCCATGATGATGCAAATTGAGGTTTAATTGAGTCTTCTGGGATCAAGTCAAGTCGAACCAGTGCAAAAACGAAAGAAATTGGTGTCCTGTTGGCTATGAACGGACATGGCGGGGGTGGAGAGATTCGAAGGTTGGGTGTGTAATTGGAGGGAGTTACAGTTGCAATTGAGGTTGGAAACACGTTTATAAGATTTCCATGAAACTTTCTGATAAATTAATTGAAAGAAAACAGATGAAATGGAGTGAAATTGGAGGATCAGCAGTACGATTATGTTCTTCGAAAAGTCGAGTTCAATTTGAAGGATTGAGGTAAGTATTGGTGTAATTGAAATCACAGACTTCTAATTAAGGCTTAAACTATGATGTTAGTTGATTGAATTGAAAGAAATGATGCAGAATTGATGAGTATTGAGTCGGGTTCACACGCGGGTTGCAGACCCGTTTGACAGAGGAAACGAGTGAGGACGATGGTACTATAGCTGGCGCGTGAGACCCAATCTCGAGGTGAGGTCAACATGAAACTTAATCCTCTCAATGTAATGAACATTTTGGCACTAGTTTCGAGGAAATCAGATACCGTTTCCATAGTGTTCAGTGTATCCGAAGTTTTAATATACGTTTTAAATATGTATTTAAATTCCGAAAAAATTGGGAAAATTATATGAGGTATATTGAAGTGTTAGTGACCCTCGATAATGATTTTGGACAGGAATTGTGATTTTCGGAATTTACAAAAAAACGTGAGCTCGGAAGCGAGCCGTTTGGACGGTGTGTGAGTGGACTTTGCTTTCTAAATTTCAATGTTTGTATAAGTGTTTTCTATGCTTTCTATTTATGATTTCTATGCTTTCTATTTATGATTTCTATGCTTACGATTTCCATATTTACACGTATTTCGATATACAATACGTAATTGCACGTATTTTGAGAATATGGTTTATGCTATGCTTTGATGATGGTTTGATGGATGATTTTATATGGTTTACACATATAAGTGTTTTCTTCGCGTTCGGTCGTCACTATCCACGCCTTCTTCTTCTCCACACTCAAAACTACTTGGGCTAGGCTTGTATTTGTCTTGAGTTTTTAATTTCCGTGAGTTATTGTCTTGGGTTTAGAATGGATTTTTTCGGGTGTAAACAATATGTACAAAATATTTTTGAAAAATAAAAAAAGTAGTATACGTAAAGGTTACCAAATATTATTTATGTATAATTGAAGCACAATTTCATTATTAAACAGTAACGTTATTTGCCTTTTAATTCCGGTTTTATTAACTAGGGTTGAGCACGTATCTGTTAAAACCGCTAACCGATACGCTTCAAACCATTATTTATCGAACGATTTAAGTTTGACCGGATAAAAGTTAAACGGTTTGAGAATCCAAACCGCTTCGTTAGTAATGGTTTGAATTTGGATTTTCATTTTAAAAATCCGTTAAATCCAAATCGGACAGTTAAGAAATATATTAATTTTTAAATCTATTATTAATACAAAAAAATAATAAAAATAAAAATATAACAAAATATACCCTGATAATTATATGGATACTTAGATAAAAGTATAATAAAATATTATTAAGGGATAATGTTTATTTGCTAAATCTTAGTATAATGGTAATGTTTGCAATCCAATTTTCCGCAAAATTAATATACAAAATATTATGTATTGATTATTTTTTTTTTGTATCCTTACTTTTTTTAATATCCTTACTGTTTTTTAAATATACTTACTGTTTTTTTAATATCCTTACTGTTTTTTTAATATACTTGCTGTTTTTATATATACTTTTTTTTTTAAATACTTGCTGTTTTTTTAATATACTTGTTGTTTTTTAATATTCTTACTGTTTTTTGAATATACTTGCTGTTTTTAAAATATCCTTACTTTTTGTTAATATGCTTATTGTTTTTTTATGTCTAAAAAAACTAAATCGAACTGTTCATAACAGTTTGGATCGAAACAGTTTCATTTCTAATTTTAAAAAATCCAAACCGTATCGATCCGTTAAAATTTTAACGATTTAAATTTTAATATTATCAATATTCGTATCAAACTGCACCATATTTATCCGTATTATTAACGATTGGTTAACTAACGATGATATCATATAATATATACAAAAGTTTGCGTGCACATGTGGGGAAGCATGGGTGCACATGTGAAGCATGCGTGCATATGTGAAACATGTGATGTAAGTATCCTCTCTCCCAAAATCCAGGCCTCGGCATTATTTAACAGGCCGGGAATCATGGTGGTCTTCATATTTCGATTTCAGCTTGTGGAGCCCGCTACAGTAACTTATTGGTGATATTTTATTAACAAAATTTGTTGAAATTATGATTTGGAAAAAGACGAAATAAGAAAATTAAGGGGTATAAACAATAAAAAACACTTATTATCTTACAAATTGTACTACAATGCACAGGTCGTGAACCTAACTAATAAATCCAAATGAAGCCAAGTATATAATTGAAGCACGATATAAAATGAAACAATTGAAGAATGACGACAAAATCAACTTTTACAGACACAAATCACAATGTCTATGTGGCCCCAACATTACCAAAAATTAAAAAATAATTCCCCACCTTCATAAATTCATAATGGGCAAATACAATAATTCCCATATCTTCAGTGGACAAAACGTCGGCCTTTGTCGCTTCTTGCTGTGAAAACCTCAGCAGCTTTCGCTATATAAGATGGAGAAACATGTCGCAAGAAACTCAGATCTTACGAGAGCCCTTCGAGCATTGACCGAGGCATCAAAGTTCCAATGGCTCCCATCATGTGGCTTCCCCTCCTGCTCCTCCTCCCCCTCATTTTCTTGCTCAAAAACAGAAACTCAAACAAAAACATCGGCCTCCCTCCCGGCCCAATGGCCCTTCCCTTCATCGGTAACTTACACCAAGTCAGCCCCTCACCACACATCAACCTATGGAACCTAGCCAAAAAGTACGGCCCCATCGTGTATGTCAAGCTCGGCCGTGTCCCCACCGTCGTCGTCTCCACGGCCGAGGGGGCAAAAGAGGTCATGAAAACCAACGACCTCCTATGTTGCAGTCGGCCCTCGTACCCCGGGTCCCACAAGCTCACCTACGGATACCTCGACATGGCGTTTGGGCCATACACCGAGTACTGGAGAGAGATCAGAAAGATCGGGACCATTGAGCTTTTCAGCGTGAAGAGGGTCCAAGAAGTCCGGTACGTGAGGGAGCAAGAGGTGGAGAAAATGGTGAAATTAATCGGGGACTCCATCGGGAAGCCGGTGAACATCACCGCCACGGTGTTTGGGTACGCGGCGAGTATAGTGTTTAGGGTTGGATATAGTAAGAAACTGGAGGAGACACCGTACAAGACAGGTGCACATATTGTTCAGTTGCTTCATGAGATTGAGCCCATGATCGGAGGGCGTTCCGGTGGTGACTACTTCCCGGCTTGGTTCGGGTGGTTTGTAGACTGGGCCAGCGGTGTGCATAAGCACAATCATAAGATCTCCAAAGAGGTTGATAGTTTTTTCACGGAGCTGGTTGAGAGTCATATCAAGCCTAGGAAAAAAGAGCACGAAGATATCATTGATGTGTTGCTTAAAGCTATTAAGAACCCAAATAGCGTCATTGGTGCTGCTAATCGTGGGTACGACAGTGTCAAGGCCGCTCTCTTGGTACGTGCCCTAACAAATCAAACGTGTCTCATTAAATTGTTTATTTCAAAATCACTGCATGCTATCTAATTATGTGTTTTTAGTAAATTTAAACATGATCAAAAATAGTATTTATCTATAAACCTGGTTAATCAAGACGAATATTTTAATTATCGATCTTTACCCTAATTTAAATGATGCATGTTATATCTATTTGTGATAACAAAATAAATATAAAATACTCTCGTCAAGCCAAATGGCCCACATGCTATCAGGACTAAAATATATATTTTCCTCTACGTACGTAATTGAATCCACATCACTACCTAATGAGGAAATCGATCTCCTAAATACTCTTGACGTACAACTGTTTTAATTGGCCACGTCGATTATAAACAACATAATAATACATATATGCGAACTCTTTTATATTGGTGAGTCTTCCACTATTCGTGTATGATCTATAAATATAGCCTACAAATGTATTAACTATATATAGTATTGTCTAATATAACATAGTCGTGCTTACTGTTTATTTAATAGTCGCTTTACATTGGATTTCAAGAATCTGACGGTGACCGGACTGGCTATTAATGTCGTTGTTTGTGAATCAGAATTTGCTTCTGGGTGGAATCGACACAAGCGCAGTGACAATGACATGGGCGATGGCGGAGCTGTCAAGGAAGCCACATTTGATGAAGAAGGCGCAGGAAGAAGTTCGAAGAGTGGTAGGAAACAAAGGCATTGCGAGCGACAGTGACTTAGAGAAGCTTGACTACTTGAAGCTGATCATCAAAGAAACCTTAAGACTTCACCCTCCAGTTCCTCTCATGCTTCCACGTGTAGTCATGTCTCCCTTTAAAGTCCTCGGCTATGACTTACCAGTCGGCACCCAGATCTACGTCAATGGCTACGCAATCGCGCGTGACCCCACCTTCTGGAAGGATCCCAACGAGTTCATCCCCGAACGATTCGATGGCAGCCCCCTCGACTACAAGGGCACTGATTACGAGTATATTCCGTTCGGGGCAGGCCGGAGAGTTTGTCCCGGGATTTTCATGGGAGCCACGTCGGTCGAGTTTGCTCTTGCCAACCTTCTCTACGCGTATGACTGGAAGTTGCCTAATGGACTGAAGCCGGAGGATGTGAGCATGGAGGAAACAAGCGGTGTGTCGGCTCTCACTGTCTCGAAGTTGACTCCGGTGGAGCTTGTACCTGTACCCGTAAAATTTTAAGTTGCGGATGATCAACGGATATATATCTCAATCCGGCCATATGGTCGAGCTAGCCTTGGAATTTGTGAATGGTTTTTTTTTTCCTGGTATTATGGTTACCAATTCTGTAATAAAAATTTGAGAAAGAACGGTTTCTTCTTTCTCAATCTTATTATTGTTATTTGTAAACTTGAATATGTGTTTTATGCACTCAAGTGGCTTTTGTAATAGCAGGTTATGGCACTTCATGTTATGTTTGTTCCTTAATATTTGGTATACGGATAAAATAATGAATAATGATATTTGAACCATCTAAATTGACTATATTAATGTGACAATTAATGAATGATACTTTATGTCATGTTTATTCCTTATATAATCGTGGTCTTGTATTCAAACTTCTTATTCCATACAGATTGAACATCCCTAGTGTATAGTTATTTATTATGAAATTAAAACAGAAATTACTTTTAAAAAAAACAAAACTGAAACAATTTTTCGAAAAAATCCCGTAAACTCAAACCTTTAGGGTGTGTTTGGTATGCCGTATTACACTCCGGATTGGCTAAATAATCCGAAACATGTATTTGGTACCAGTCGTATTAATTAGTCACCGTATAAGTTAATACGGTTGAATATTTTTATACGGTCCAGACACGCTAAAATAATACGCTCGAAATTGTCCGTATTAAATAGTTGGATAACTAGTAATCTTGTAAAATATAATAATAATAATAATAATAATAATAATAATAATAATAATAATAATAATAAATAGTAATATAATAAAAATAAAATATTAATTTAGTAAATATTAATAATAAAAAGTAATAAAATAATAAATTCTAATAATAAAAAATTAATAATTAATAATTAATGATATTTTAATAAATAATAATGATAAAATTAAAAATAATTAATTAATAAAAATGTAATAAATAGTAATAATAATAATTATTAAAATAAATAATAATAAAAATAATGACATATATAATTAATATTTAAGTTATAAGTATTTCATCAATTACTATAATATAATCTGGTCAGTATAATATAGTCGGCATTCTAATCCGGAAAAGTACCAAACGCCCGACTAAATAATCAGTCTATCCGGAGGACAAATTAGTCTATCCGATTGAAATAGTCAGTAGTACAGTACGACATATCCGATTGAGTGTGCTAATTAATATTTCTCTTTTATCTATTTGTGGTTCAAAATAACTTTTATGGAGAAAAATAATACAAGACAACAACAGTCGTTGCAGAATCACAAACGGTAATGTACGAAATGATAGTTTAAATAAAAACTTTTAAATAAGTTCAATTTTTATATACCCTATTTTCTAATAACGGATTTATTTAAGACTTTACTATTTAGGTCAAAAACTAATTATCGCTTTATAAAATTCGTTTGATATCCCATTGAAGTTGCTGATGGCGGAGATGAATATTTAGAAATGGCGAACATCAACTATGATCGAGTCAGAATAATAGAGCGGCAGAGCTCAACAACCCTTCCTTGTTGAATAGAGAGCGAAAACTTTAATTGAAAAGGAAAGGTACAAATTTAAGCTTTTTGGTTTGCAAGGTTACAAATTGGAAGGGCTTGTTGAAGACTACCAAAGCAAGATCGAAGAAAAGACTGAAAAACAGGTTGTGGGACTCAAAATCACTTGAAAATTAGTGGAGCTGTCATGTACCCCATAATTCCCAAAATATCCAAATTGCTCCTGATAACAATACTAATGCCTTGCGGAAACTCGCACATCAAATAATCTATTAACCAATTAAATACGTTATTTAATCGTGTTATAAGTCTTTATAATATTAATATTATTTCTGAGAGTTAATTGTCGTTATTCTTAATAATGGACAATTAATATTAATATTAAATTGTTATCATTATTATCATAATGAAAAATTATTATAATTATTAAATAATATATTATTTATTAATTACAAATTCAACCGACCAATCAGAACGCTCCGAGACTCCAAGGTTTTCCTATAAATAGCAGAACTCATTTCATTTCCAAGGTAATTCGATTTAACACTACTTAAACTCTTGAGATTTCTCTTTCAAAGTTAACTTAAGCATTGGAGCATTCTTAGTCGAACAATCCCCCGGGTTCTCGATTAAAGCGAACGATAGCTTACTTCGTTCTTCAGATTGTTCATCGTGAAATATTCATGAAGAGTTCTCATGATTGTTCATCGTTCTTCAGATTTTGTTCATCATTCATCTTACTTAGTTCTTCGACATTGTTCGAAGATCTTGAACGCTGTTCATTATCCAACAAAAACTTTTCGTTCAATTATCGCGATTCAACATGGTTAGGATTCGTCGATCTGTTTGATCAGCTAGGGATGGTCTTTCAGCCTTAACAGCTCAGACGAGAAATGAAGCTCACATAGAGACTCCGGAGGAACGCCCAAGTCGACCCAGACGTGTGTCTTGCGAAGCTCCCATGGAGATGCAGGGAAGAATTCCAACTTTTAAGTTTCGGAGCGTTCCCTTCTTCAACAACTCAAGTGTTTGCGCTAGAAGAAGGAATTTCATCCTTACAGCAAACAAGTGAGCGGTTAATGGGATAAACATCAAGGAAAAGTCAGCCCTACGTAAACATGGATTTGCGGGATTTCCTAGGTGGACACAATGACATCTCAGAAAGGAACCACTACTAGCCTGATCAGGATAACTTGGCATAACAAGTCGAGAGTTTGAGTAACGAAGTCCAAATACAGTCAAAGCTTTTGTAACGGATTTTGGTGGAGAGAACAGTCCAAGAACCTATGAGACATTCCACTTTGCGTGGAAGGAAAAATGAAGTTCCAAGGCGCCCATGAAAGGGAAAGGTTCGATGTCGAACGATGTCTCGGGACACCTCGTTAAGTGACTCTAGAGAGGAAAGTCACACCAGCAGAGCAAAAAGCCCACATCGCCCAAGGTCGTCAGTGCATGAGCTGCTTGGAAAGAGGGTAGAGGAAACTTCACGAGAAGAACACTCACATGGAAGCAGGTGGCAGCATATGGCCTCCCAGAAAAGCCCAAGACGATCTGTCCATCGCAGTAAGGGAAATGACAAGGCTTACCCACCTACGCGACCTCAGAGGTCAAAGGTTGAGACTCGAGGAGGTTCCCGATGGTCACCACGTAACGACTCTCCACCTCGTGCTCTACAAGCTGATGATGTCCAAAAGATTTTGGATCGACACCTCCAGGTCCAGCATGATGGCGATCTAGAAGACGATCTATGTCACCAAATTTAGTCATCCTCACCCTTTGCGTGAGATATTGAGGAGAAGATATTCCCTCAAAGATTCGCGACGCCGAACTTCAATCCATTTAAAGGAACTTCCGACCCGATAAAGTATATAGATTACTATCGGGAAGTCATGGTTCCCCATAGACACAATGATGCACTCATTTGCAAGCCTCACTTCAAGGCCAAGCCATGACGTGGTTCAATCATCTCTTGTGGAGGTCGATCACATCTTTTGAAGAGTTGGCTCTAGCGTTTATGAAGGAGTACTCGCAAATTTGGACAATCGAAATAAAAGATGACCATCTCTTCACCATCTGGAAGCGAGCAAAAGAGACCCTCCACCAATACATTCAGAGATATTGCGAGGAAAAACTTTGCACCATTTAAATAAGAAGAAAAAGAGCAACCAAACCTCCAACCTTCTTCATCCAACTAGGAGACATCCACCATTTAAATAAGAAGAAAAACCCTCAAAATGTTAAAAATGAAATTAATTTTATTTTTAATGAAATTAATTCTCGTTATTGGGAGGTTTGATTTCTTAAAGGGGATACAGTGGAAAAAAAAAAACAGTCTACCTTTTTTTGTAACTTATGTCTAGTGGATCAGATTGATTTTGAACTCAATTATTATTCACAGCATGGAGATGGAGTGAGAGAAAAATACCAGCAAGGTTGGCAATGATAAAACAAAAAAATGTACACCCCTTAGAATTTCCTGAATTCCTAAGCGATATGGGGGCATTTGTGGGATCCAAAATCACTCGAAAATTATGGAGCTACCACATGGCCCCTAATTCCCAAAATGTCCAAATTGCCCCTAACAATAATACTAATGGCATGCAGACACTCGCACATCAAATCATCTATACCAGCTAAATACGTTATTTAATCGGGGTTAGAAGCCTCTGTAATATTAATATTCTCCCCGAGAGTTAATACTCTCCCTATTTCATGATTTTTTTCCTTTTTTTCTTCTTATTCAACCACCCTTAACCCCACTTCCCCACAAATACACACACTTCATATATATAGAAGACTATGTCGGTGCCGACGATAAGGACATGGGAGGGAAAAGAACATTTTAGATTCCTCTAGATTCTTCTTGTAAAATTACCAAATTACCATAATGCCCCTAGCCAAATTTTGACTCATACCAAATCCATACGATCTCCAATTTCAACATGTTGTTTGTCAACAGACTCAAAATTTTGAGGTCCACCTAACTACCCTTGTAGAACGTCCAAAAAGTGTCACGATCAAAAGTAAAATTTTTGACTTTCTAGGGGAAAAATCGTCAATTCTATTTAATTTTCCCAATTTTATTTAATTTTTTCAAATTTCTGAGTTGTTACAACCTACCCCCTTTAAATAAAACTTTCGTCCTCAAATTTTGGTGAGTGGGGTTTCTTCTGCCCACAACTTTCTATGCCAATAGGTTTTCCAACAAGGAATAAATGTTTGGAGATAACTCTAATCTTATCTCCGTACTCAAATTGGAAACCAAAATTTCTTCAAAGTTAATTAACTCGTTGATTTCTTTTCAAAATGGATTACGAAAAATGGAATGGCATTGCGTATAAGAAATTTCGGAATCTCATGTAATCTAACTATCTCGCATGAACAATCTCAAAATTGGAATTAGCATCGCCCGGGCCATGTCCATGAACTGTGCTCATTACATATGGACTTGTCCAAAACTCTCATTACATCCTTCAGGCCTGGCCTCTACCAGCTGAACAAACTCAAGTGTTAACAAACATCGCCCTCAACCTCATGGCTTCTTAGGTCCATGAAGGGTTTAGGTGAGAGTTAACAAACGAGACTTCACCTATTCCATTAAAGATCAAAATCTAAAGTCCGTAACACAAGTGATCCTCATATAGCCGAGACTAATGCGTGAATGCAAGACTTATTCCCAAATATGATTTTATGCGTAAGTAATGATATTCACAATGTATATTTATACTAAGAAAATTTAATGATTTTCAATTCCCCGACAACGGGGCCAAAAAATAATTCGCTTATGCAAGGTCTAGTTACTAACACTCAATTAATGCATTGCTCAATTTAAAACCCTTTTTGTGTAAATGTAGCATTTGTAAATAGGGATTGTTCTAGACCGGGGAATTGAGGGACATTGAAAACGATTAGTAGTAAGAATAAAGATAAAGGGAGTTTAAAAGTTGTGTAACCGAAGTTACGTTTTATAAACTACGAATTTAAATGTGAATGCTTATGCTGATTCGTACCTGCAAACCATATATTAGTTTCATAGACAAAACCTATACTTTTACATAAACTAATCCAAATCAACAATTACATTATTTACTCTACTCCTACTTAACATATATACATATATATGTGACACCATCATCCACTTACCATGTCCTCACACCAACATTTGCACATATTTAACCAATCACAAAATCTTACCTTCATTATCTTGATTACCATCATACGTTTTTTATATTATAAATTCACCGAATAGCGGATCAAACACATACAATATAATTCACCTTAGGTTAATGATTGAATGTGCCGAACAACAGATCAAACATTCAGTCTTATGAATCCTACTCTAAATGTGCCGAACTTCGGATCAAACACTTAGCGTCAAATTGAAGATTAAGCACAAAAACATATGATATAATTAAAATTCAAAAAGAAAAACACATGGGGATTGAATTAAAAGTTATAAGCATTGGAAGATATAAACCATCACAAGTGTTGAATTATAAGCACAACTAAGATTAAATTCAAGAACTTAGGGGAAAGGGAGTAGTTGCACGTTTGGAATCTCTGAATCACAGAAGGACGCCAAAGTGGGTGAATGCGTGAATTGTTATTCACTAAACTCTCTGAATCGCAGAAGGGGGTTAATGAAGCTGAAAGAACACCAAAGAATGCGACAATAAGAACTTGTAATTTAATTTAGAAGAGTGCTTGGTTTAAATCTAGGATAAACAATAGTATTTTAATAATGGGTGTCTACCCAGATAAAGAGACAACTATCCCATTATATAGGGTTACAAAAATTGGAAAAACCTAAGGAAATAAATTTCTAATTAAAAAGGTCTCCTTGAGAAAAAGGAAAACAAAACCAATCTTGATTTGGACAAGTTTTCCACAATGAAGAAGGAAACAAGCTGTTGGAATTGTACATGAACGAATTTCAGTGGACACACGCTGAAATGATGGAGGAATTTTGGTGGTCAAGGTGGGTCAACGAAGCAAGGAGGGCTGGAATAAAGCTTCAGTGCACGCGTGCGGAACTTGGTGGAGAACTTCGGCGGTCAGCGGTAGTCAAAGGCGCAAAGGCATGCTAAAATTGGCGCGCACTGAAATCAAAACAGGATAGTCGGTAGGCACTTGTCGAATTCAATTTGGGATGATTTAATTGGTTTGGTGGGCATCTACCAAAATTCCTTGTACTTTTTGGTGGCCATCTTTGTTTGAATTATAACGTTTTCAATATAACTCCGGTTGAGATAATTCTTTCGCTCAAATACTCATAACTCCAAAATTTATCTGATTTTGCACATTTGTCACAAAATAGATTTTTTTCTCCTATTGTTTTATATTTTTACATTAAAAGATAAACATAAATGGTATAAAATGATATAAGATAATGCTCAAATAAAGGCTTATCAACTGCCCACCTCAAGAAGAATTCTATGCATACACATCGTTGGACTCATACCTTTAATGTCGGCAATAGTCCATCCAAGGGTTCTCTTATACTTCCGAAGCACTTGCAAGAGCTTCTCTTCTTCAAGTGGACTTTGATAGGTAGAAATGATGATTGGTAAAGTTTCAGCAACTCCTATATAAGCATACTTGATATGTGTCAGCAATTTTTTTCAACTCCAATTTAGGTGCAACTTCAATAGATGGTTGAATCTTCACCAGGGATGCTCCTAATCAGGGCTGGTCCAATAAATTGGAAGTTTAGGGCAAAAATTATAAAAGTACCCCTATAATATATATTTATATACACAAAATTAATAATTTTTTCAACTTTTAATTTCTTTTCTTCCTTCTCGCAATATACCAACAAAAATCAAGAATTTAAGCACATCAATCATACATAGAAAATATAGTCATTTTTGCAAATATTATATTTAAAAAAAACGGTGAAATTTTTTCAAAAAATTTAGAGTTAGAGTCTTAATGACTTTATAAGACAAGTTAGATAAGTATATATTAATCAGAATAATTCTTATAATATTTCAAGAATATGAGCCCAATTTTTTAATAAAATAATTCTTTAAATTCAATTTAAATATTTTTCTAAATTTTAAATATTCTTTTTATTTTTTCCCATAAAAAAAAGGATAAATTTAAAATTTTGGATCTTCCTTATTTGTGGGTCCAGGGCGGTCGCCTTTGCCATCCTAGGCCATGCCCGGCCCTGCGTCTAATTCCTCATAGTGATGTCTCCATCGCTGATTATGTATAGGGTCAGAATTATGAACTGTAGTGAGAGTACTCCAACTTTATAGTTTCGCCCTTTTATGGGTTATCACTTCATTTTATTTGTTTTTTTTTTCTTTCACTCTCCATTGTACGATATGATTCACCTTTAGTTTATATAGAAATCAAACTCATGATGCTAATGTATATACTGCTTTACAAATACGAATCATTATACTCTTGTTAGACGTACACAACTATTTTTCCAACTAAATGAGGAGTTTGATTCTTATAAATATGAATCAAATTCAACTTTTTCCATTCAAATTCTTGTCTATTGATCTGTGATGTGGATCTCGCATTAGTATCGCATAACGTGGAATATCGACTTCGTAGGCATTAGATACAACGACAAAATAGGCGGAAAGAGCCAACTGTAATCATTATGAAATAAACATACTTGAGAGATCAGAATGAAGACAAATCAATCTTCTAATTAAGAATCAACAGAACATAAAATCAGTTTTAAGAAAAAACCTAGCTAACAAGGCTACTTTTGATTCTTGTCCATGCCAATCTTCTCCTCCCTAACAGATTAGCTTTTAGCCGACATGATACAAATGCATTATTTAACATATAATAAGGTGATTAACCAAATATATATACTCAAATCCTAACACCAAGTGGCCCGGACAAGGGGTTTCAAGTACTTTTAAGTGTTAAACATGAGCCCGAAGGCCGCGCAGTCGAACCTTTGACTTTTATGTTCTAAAGGGAAGCTTATACTGTATATAGCACGTGCATGGAAGGACCCAAACAGAGCCTAATTACGTACAAACAGAGCCTAATTACGTACAACATTAATTAGGACATTGCATGTTTATTACATGGATCTGAGTTTGACTCGTATGCACGCAATTCACACCGCACCTAGTATAACGGAATGACATATTGTACTGATTACGTACAACATTAATTAGGACATTGCATGTTAATTACATAGATCTGAATCTGACTCGTATGCACGCAATTCACACCGCACGTAGTATGACGGAACGATATATTGTACTGATTAATTCAAATATATGTATGCATGACAGTGCATGTGTGCTAGCTCGATGAAGCTGAAGTCTGAAGGCAATAACTTTGCATTGTACAATATGTGGGTGGATATATGATGAAAGAGAGAAGATGGACATTGTATTCTCTGTTAATTACTCTGTATTGATGTAGGCAAGTAATTGACTGTAGGGCGCCCTTGATTGTATGGTCGTACGTACGGTGGACTGGTAACTGGTGGTGGTGGGCGAATGAGAACAACTAGCCAGCTACAGTAGGTTATATTCACTTGATCGAATATTGCAGATGGTCATAGTAAGATATAGAATGCTCACGACAAGAAACAAGCTTTTACACGATGAAAAACCATGGTCGGATAACATTTCAAATTCGTCGGGTAACACAAAACCCTGTCGGGCCATCACCGGATAGCAAGTCGTCGAGCCGTCGACGTCGGTCTAGAATTTTTAACGACGAATTAACTCCAATTGTCGGGTAACAATCATTTCACCCAAATCAACGATCGTCGTTGAACATTTGTCAGGTAAACTGAATCAACGGACAACACCCGACGAAAAAATCATGTTGGTCGGGCCATACACTACACCAAAAGAGGGCTTTTAGAGCGCGCAATGCACGCCCTAAAAGGGTTTTTAGGGCGCGCAACCGCGCGCCTTAAAAGGCCATGCCGTAAAAAATACTTATTATTCGAGGCACACATTCTGCGCCTTAAATACTGAAGGTCAAGGCGTGCATGGCACGCCCTAAATACTCTTTTAAGGCGCACACTGCACGCCCTAAATACACTTTTAAGGCGCGCAATGCACGCCCTAAATACTATTTTAAGGAGCACAATGCACGCCCTAAATACTCTATTTAAGGCGAGCGATAAACGCCCTAAAAACAATTCCCGCCAAAACATTTAAGACGCACAATGCACGCCTTAAAAGATTTTCATACAACTTATGAAGGCGCACATTGCACGCCCTGAAAATTTTGGCACCATCTATTCAAGGCATGCTTTGCACGCCCTCGTTGTAATTTTTTTTTAGTAATTCTTTCAAATTCCATTTGTAAACTCAATACCTGGTACATATCATATACTAGATTCAATAAGAAATAAATTAAGAATCAATTTACACATAGGTATTCAATAGAAAAGAAAATATATCAACAATGATAGAGAATAATTCATAGATAACAACTTGACAAAGAAAACTAGCATAAATTATATTTATCATATCATCTCAACGTACACTTATCCAAATTTTCAAAACCCAAAAAGATCCATAACGAAAAAAAATTCAAAAAAACATTCAAGATGGTTAAAAAGAAAATACTAAATTCTTCTATAAACGTGTACCAAGTCACTAGTTGCAAGTTCTTCCTCTTAATCCTTCATGCGTATTCTGCATCAACTTCCTTTTTCATACAAAATCTGACAGGACCCATCCCAATCCCCCCGGGATTAGTGCGGGATGACCCTGCTCCCGTCTGACACGAAGTGTCAGACAAGGGATATTTTCGTCCTTTGCCCTCCCGGGCTATCAGAGTACGCCAGGATCCGGAGGAGGCATGTGATATCTCGGTCTCTGCTACAGTCCACATCTGATGTCAACCTGAAGGGCAGTCAAAACATTAAAAACTGTGAGTGGACAAAACAATAGTTTATAAAAACATTTAATAAGGAAGACATTTGTACCCTCCACTAAAAAGCATGCATGCATTCGAAAACCATTTATCCAAAACAAACCATATGTGGGACTAAGCCCAAAGCAGATATAAACTAAGGTCGAAAGGACCACAATAAAAACGACCATACGGGTCACTGCCCAAATCCATAAGGGACTCGGCCCCAAACCATAAAGAAACCAAGTACACGAGCTACTGCTCCAATCCTGTGCACACCTGTACACACCACATATCATATAACATATATCCATCACATACATATATATAAGTCACACAACCAATCCTGTCACGGTATCCAAAGCTACGCGCGTGCTACCCAGGTCTCAATCCGAGTCTTCTCAAAGTCAAGATCAATGTCCGTAGATCACTGACCCTACCCGAGGTAATAGTAATCATAGCCTTCCTGAGAGTAAGGAACCCAACTGGGGGGTGACTCCACTCAGTCGGTGCTCCGTGACTACTCCTGGGTCCACCCAGGCCAACGACCCTCCCCGGAGGAGATAGTAGAACATTTAAAGGAAGGTAGACGAACATATATATACATAACATAAACATTCATGACCGGTTCCCCTGAACCGTCATGAATCCATACTATCCATAATCAGGTAACATGCCGGTTCCCATAAACCGTCATGTACCGTAATAACATAACCGAGGTAACATGCCGGTTCCCATAAACCGTCATGTACCGTAATAACATAACCGAGGTAACATGCCGGTTCCCATAAACCGTCATGTACCGTAATAACCAACAAGGGTTCATGCCGGTTCCCATAAACCGTCATGAACCTGGGAATCCATTTAAGGTTCCCTGACCTGAAATCAAAACCGTAAAGTGACTGGGTCTCGTACCCGAACATAGGACATCAGTTGGACATCGTGCCCGATATCTGAGGTCATATGCCCGAGAAAACACCAAATGGGTCTCATACCCGAGTTTATCATTTTGAAATCCAAATCCAATTCATTTAAATCAATAAAGAAATACAGACCCGTATAAGCACCGTATAAGGCCGAAACCTCGAAATACGTGCTTATACGTAACCACATACAAATGCACCCATGGCATCATCAAACAAGTAAATAAACATATAATAAACATTTATGCATGCACCAATTTAGAAAACAAGGTCCACTCACAGACCGTCCGAGTTGCCGCCTCGATTTGCGTGCCATACGGCTCCCCGAGCCGATCACCGTCACCGGGACTCCCAAACCTGTCCAAATCGTAATAGAAGGTTACTAACTACTTAATTAACCTCCTACCAAAGCCCCGTAATTTTCTCGTATTTTTAACTATTTTTAATCCCGAACCTAAACCTTCCGATGCCCCGAAACATATCGAGACGGTGTCCGATCGACACGAAACCAGTCTCAAAATGTTCGTTACATCGAATAGATGATTTCACATGTTGGAACCTTCCCCAGATTCCCTGCCACGCGCCCTCACGGGCCGCCTGAAGTGGCTGCGCGTGGGCTTCACGCGCCGCTACAGTACCTGCTGACGTCATCGCTGACGTCAGCATGACGTCATCACTGACAGCCCCTGACAGTGACACGTGTCACGCTCCCATTGGCCCACTGTCTAACATGTCAGTCTGACATTGTCAGATCTGACATGATGACGTCATCCCTGACATGATGACGTCATCAGGATGACGTCATCAGTCATCCCCTACATCCGTCAGACCGGTCCGAACCGGTCCAGTCCGGTTTTTCCTGCAACTTGGACCGGCGTAACCGGTCCAGGCTCATTCCGGCTCGGTTTTTCACCGTTTTCAATCCTAATCAATCCTAACCTTCCTATAATCGTCCTAGAAGCCTAACCCAATTAATTAGAACCCCTAAAACCCACGAGAAACCACGGTTCAATTTTGAACCTCACGGTTCAATTTTCCCGATTGCACCCAGGGCTGCTCAGCCCTTCACCGTCGTCCAAAACACCCTCTACACCTTCCTACAACCTTAATAAACTCATCCTAATCAACTAATAGCAACCATAATGTCTAAATCGAAAAATAGAAGAAAAATGGGTTTATCGGGCTTACCGGGTACCCGCTCGGGTTCTGGGCTCCAGCCACCGCCCACGGCGGTTCCAGTCGTCCAGCCACCTCCATCCGGTCTTCTTCCCCCTCTCTGCCTCTCAGTCTTGGTCCTAGGGTCATGGGTTTGGATTTGGGTGAGAATGGTGGATCGGTTTTGGTTTAGGAAAAACGAAGAAAATGATCGATGAAGAGGAAATGAAAGATGCATGAATGAAATTGGTGTCCATTGGATGGGTGACACTTGTCACTCATCTATTGGGCCTCCAACAAATATCTGGGCCCACTAGAGACAAAACTGCACTTTTGTCTCGTAAAACGTGCCGTCGTGAATAGTAACCGGGAACTTCCGTGAACCGTAACTTCGCCGTCGAACGTCCAAATTCGACGTGCCGCCTGTCTACGGATTCGTATCGTCCTCATCTACGTAACGGTCTTTGGCCCTCGGCCATCGGACCTCCCGGTCAAAAAGTCAACTTTTGACCTCCTATTCACCCAAATTACCAAAATGCCCCTAAACTTCCGAACGTCATAACTTCCTCCACGAACGTCGGAATTGAACGTGCCACCTGTCTATGAACTCGTGACGTCACGAACTACGTCACGGTCATCGGTGAAAGTCCATTTGACCGCCCGATTAAAAAGTCAACGTTTTGCCACCATCAGGGGCAAAACGGTCATTTCGCATCGCTCGTCCGATTTCGCTCTACTAATCACGGATTAGCCTCACTAATCGTGATTAGTCACTAATCTAATCATGGAATTTGGGACGGGTCGTTACAACCTTCCCTCCTTAATTAATTTCGTCCCCGAAATTCCAACCGACCTAATCTAACCGTTCTTCCCTCCTTAATTAGTTTCGTTCTTGAAACTCCACTATCCTGATTCCACAACCACCTCGTGGAAAGTAGAATCGACCGCAAAACACGTGTACACTAGTACACCCACTAGTCAACATAAACCTCGTTTGTAACTAGACGTACCACTAACGCTCTCGTCATATCGACTACATTCGACCACGTCGAATGACAGAAGTCGTACGCTCCGAACTGATCCCACTTGTCAGATCTACCGTTTCGCTGACACAACCAACTAGACGATTCCTTGCTCAACCACTAACTATCCTGACGTTTGCTCCCACTGGGAGTCATCAGACCTCACACCATGATCCACGCTGACACCTCCTACAAACTGTCAGTACTTGACAGTTGTCAGTCGCAAACTGATATGACACACACTCGTGGTTACACTAACCACCAACGGACCCAACCAGGAGTAAACACTTACCCACACAGCCTTTCACTCAATCTGTGTGTAACTAGACCCATCAGAAATACCATGACCCAATGCACAGTATCCAACGTCCAGTCCACGACCCCGACTACTCCAATGGTATCGGAACCATGCTGACTACCAACACGCTCTCCAACGTACCACTGGTATAACCTATATACCGTCACCAGACATCCCAAGTCTGCCCGGCGTCGTACCTCGAACAATGAACAAGGTACATATAACTGCCCATCAATCAGCCTACAACCACCTAGGTTGTAGTCAATCACGTTTCAATTATGGAGTCCATCTGTCCGATCTAGACAAATCGAAACTCCAACCCATTATCTATTTCCAAATCCGAATCCGAATCCGCAATTTCGTAAGAAATCCCGAATCCAAACCCAGAAATCATATCCATAATCATGTCCAAATTCAAATCCGAAATCATCATTCCGTAAACTAGTATTAGGAATAACCATTCCGAACCCAAATCCATAAAAGAAAATCTATAGTCAAGCTCTAGAATCAAATCCTGAATTGTCACCTAGAATCCGATTCCAAAACCCAAATACAGAAATCCTCTTTCAAGTTCCAAAATCAAATCCCGAATCGTCATCCAGAAATCTGATTCCAAAACCTGAAATATCGTTCACGTCTACTGAGACGTACCAAAACCAAACCTATCGGTTACCCGCTAAACCGATTACCCTATTACCAACGATTGACTTCATAGGGAAGTCAATTCCAACATCAACACAACACTAGGTCAGACAAAATCCGGCCTCGTCAGACACCTACTCATCGGACAACTACTCAGGCGAGTAATAAGCCATATGGGATTTACCTCGAAAAGAAGTTCAGTCCCATCATGCTTCACTCAACATCCAAGTAAGAGTAATAAACGCTCCACCTATCTGGACATCCAAATCACAATCCAGATCCAACACTACGTCAACCGACCATAGACGTCACGATCCCCGATCGTCACGACGTCCAAAGTCCTCAACCATTCCCCACATCTAAACAGATTAGTCAACGACGAGACACGCCGAGACTGTGGGTTACCACTGATTACCTCGTATCGATCCTTGTCATTCCACCGAGGAAAAATCAAGAATGATCGAATAATCCATCCTACGTGAATGCAAACAACACTCAATGCACTCACCACGTCAGGTAACCTGACATCGTCTGCCACCAAGTAGAGAATGAGGAATCTCAGTCACCTAACTTCGATATACTCATCTCCTCCTGATGATTCAGAACAGATCCCGGGTCCACCAACCAATACACGATCAGTGTACTAGTGGCAACCAACAACATCTATATCATCAACGTCATCTACAATCATCATTCATGGTAGAATCCGAGAAGTCACCCAAAACGACTTCGACATACCCGTTACCAATGCGGAAAACCCCCATTCCACTCGTCACTTCAATCGCAACCTCTCGCGATTCCGAAGTTCCAACAAGATTGGAAACAACATACCCGGACATCAACCACGTGTCCCCTAACCAGTTTAACTCTATCTGAGTTCCACTCCTGAACCACAGATACCGAACCTATGCCCATTACGACGGAGTCACACCCCGATCCGTAACTCATCGTCATCACGATCACCGGTACCAGTACCAGCGCTAGTACCAGCACCACGCACTATCACCAAAACTAGTGTCAGTATCAACACGCCGTGTGCAAAACTGACACCCTGGATCTCCGCTCATACCGAGCGACGATCCCGTACCTCTGCTCGAATAGGAGAAACTCTGCCTCCCTCGTACCCGACAACTCATACGAGAGCCTGAACGTCCCCAACTCATTCTGCGATCGCACTCAGCCGTAACCGAGTCGAATCCAGAATCACTGCTCGTACATATGCGTTACTCACGCACCTCGTATCATCATCACGACAACCTGAGTCTACCCGACCTGATGAGACTCGACTAAGTCCATCGATAGTAGCGTCTGCCACAACCTCGTGCATACCTAACTACCAGACCTCGCTATCAAGATTCGCATCCAACGGAATCAACAGCCCGTACCAACTACCCTGTATCCCACTCAGGGATTCCATCGACAAGTACCAACCCCGGTAACCTGTCCAACCACACTCTAACCAGGCGCAACTCGACTATCCCAATGTCGTCTACCAGGTCACCCGCGACCTTAGTTGTACCAACAATCCATCACAACGAATGTAGCACGACAACCTACTAGGTCTAACCGATAAGTACAACCTCGACTGCGAAGTGCAGTCCCCACACAAGCTGACATGACTAGACCGACTAACGAATCCAAATCCGAATAGTCGTCAAAGTCACACCACTCGTCAACTTGCCTTTCCGAACCATACACATCCGGTAGGGTTCCACGATCACACCTAGAGTTCCTCTGAACCCACCTGCGAAAAGCAGTAAAATCAACAATCTGACCGACCCCGCGGTCTTGACATCGTAATGACGTCAATCCAATCCTACCGTCAATCAACTAGGATTCTCCGAATCCGGCTGCTAACTGCCGACTGCAGTAAATCCATTTAACTCAACCAAATCCGATCATCCAACTCAACAATATTCGACCATCCGATGATCACTATTCCCAACTAGTCGTCGAAACCAATCCTACGACATCGTGAAAGACGATCCCAACTAACCGTCTCACGATCAAAACGTTAACGTACAGGTACGTCATCCCTTCCGTAGGGTCTCACACTGTCAACCCTGACAGAACTATGGAAACCCCGGCCTTAAATGCCGAACCAAGGCATGCCATTCCTACTAACTATCATACCGGCCCCCAACAATCAGGCTGACCACGAAGTGCAGCCCCTTGAGATATCACATCCTCGACCTGCGTACATACTCCAAGAGCTTCGTGGTTGCTCGAATAGAGACAACCCCGCTCTGATACCACGTTGACAGGACCCATCCCAATCCCCCCGGGATTAGTGCGGGATGACCCTGCTCCCGTCTGACACGAAGTGTCAGACAAGGGATATTTTCGTCCTTTGCCCTCCCGGGCTATCAGAGTACGCCAGGATCCGGAGGAGGCATGTGATATCTCGGTCTCTGCTACAGTCCACATCTGATGTCAACCTGAAGGGCAGTCAAAACATTAAAAACTGTGAGTGGACAAAACAAGAGTTTATAAAAACATTTAATAAGGAAGACATTTGTACCCTCCACTAAAAAGCATGCATGCATTCGAAAACCATTTATCCAAAACAAACCATATGTGGGACTAAGCCCAAAGCAGATATAAACTAAGGTCGAAAGGACCACAATAAAAACGACCATACGGGGCACTGCCCAAATCCATAAGGGACTCGGCCCCAAGCCATAAAGAAACCAAGTACACGAGCTACTGCTCCAATCCTGTGCACACCTGTACACACCACATATCATATAACATATATCCATCACATACATATATATAAGTCACACAACCAATCCTGTCACGGTATCCAAAGCTACGCGCGTGCTACCCAGGTCTCAATCCGAGTCTTCTCAAAATCAAGATCAATGTCCGTAGATCACTGACCCTACCCGAGGTAATAGTAATCATAGCCTTCCTGAGAGTAAGGAACCCAACTGGGGGGTGACTCCACTCAGTCGGTGCTCCGTGACTACTCCGGGGTCCACCCAGGCCAACGACCCTCCCCGGAGGAGATAGTAGAACATTTAAAGGAAGGTAGACGAACATATATATACATAACATAAACATTCATGACCGGTTCCCCTGAACCGTCATGAATCCATACTATCCATAATCAGGTAACATGCTGGTTCCCATAAACCGTCATGTACCGTAATAACATAACCGAGGTAACATGCCGGTTCCCATAAACCGTCATGTACCGTAATAACCAACAAGGGTTCATGCCGGTTCCCATAAACCGTCATGAACCTGGGAATCCATTTAAGGTTCCCTGACCTGAAATCAAAACCGTAAAGTGACTGGGTCTCGTACCCGAACATAGGACATCAGTTGGACACCGTGCCCGATATCTGAGGTCATATGCCCGAGACAAAACCAAATGGGTCTCATACCCGAGTTTATCATTTTGAAATCCAAATCCAATTCATTTAAATCAATAAAGAAATACAGACCCGTATAAGCACCGTATAAGGCCGAAACCTCGAAATACGTGCTTATACGTAACCACAGACAAATGCACCCATGGCATCATCAAACAAGTAAATAAACATATAATAAACATTTATGCATGCACCAATTTAGAAAACAAGGTCCACTCACAGACCGTCCGAGCTGCCGCCTCGATTTGCGTGCCATACGGCTCCCCGAGCCGATCACCGTCACCGGGACTCCCAAACCTGTCCAAATCGTAATAGAAGGTTACTAACTACTTAATTAACCTCCTACCAAAGCCCCGTAATTTTCCCGTATTTTTAAATATTTTTAATCCCGAACCTAAACCTTCCGATGCCCCGAAACATATCGAGACGGTGTCCGATCGACACGAAACCAGTCTCAAAATGTTCGTTACATCGAATAGATGATTTCACATGTTGGAACCTTCCCCAGATTCCCTGCCACGCGCCCTCACGCGCCGCCTGAAGTGGCTGCGCGTGGGCTTCACGCGCCGCTACAGTACCTGCTGACGTCATCGCTGACGTCAGCATGACGTCATCACTGACAGCCCCTGACAGTGACACGTGTCACGCTCCCATTGGCCCACTGTCTGACATGTCAGTCTGACATTGTCAGATCTGACATGATGACGTCATCAGGATGACGTCATCAGTCATCCCCTACATCCGTCAGACCGGTCCGAACCGGTCCGGTCCGGTTTTTCCTGCAACTTGGACCGGCGTAACTGGTCCAGGCTCATTCCGGCTCGGTTTTTCACCGTTTTCAATCCTAATCAATCCTAACCTTCCTATAATCGTCCTAGAAGCCTAACCCAATTAATTAGAACCCCTAAAACCCACGAGAAACCACGGTTCAATTTTGAACCTCACGGTTCAATTTTCCCGATTGCACCCAGGGCTGCTCAGCCCTTCACCGTCGTCCAAAACACCCTCTACACCTTCCTACAACCTTAATAAACTCATCCTAATCAACTAATAGCAACCATAATGTCTAAATCGAAAAATAGAAGAAAAATGGGTTTATCGGGCTTACCGGGTACCCGCTCGGGTTCTGGGCTCCAGCCACCGCCCACGGCGGTTCCAGCCGTCCAGCCACCTCCATCCGGTCTTCTTCCCCCTCTCTGCCTCTCAGTCTTGGTCCTAGGGTCATGGGTTTGGATTTGGGTGAGAATGGTGGATCGGTTTTGGTTTAGGAAAAACGAAGAAAATGATCGATGAAGAGGAAATGAAAGATGCATGAATGAAATTGGTGTCCATTGGATGGGTGACACTTTTCACTCATCCATTGGGCCTCCAACAAATATCTGGGCCCACTAGAGACAAAACTGCACTTTCGTCTCGTAAAACGTGCCGTCGTGAATAGTAACTGGGAACTTCCGTGAACCGTAACTTCGCCGTCGAACGTCCAAATTCGGCGTGCCGCCTGTCTACGGATTCGTATCGTCCTTATCTACGTAACGGTCTTTGGCCCTCGGCCATCGGACCTCCCGGTCAAAAAGTCAACTTTTGACCTCCTATTCACCCAAATTACCAAAATGCCCCTAAACTTCCGAACGTCATAACTTCCTCCACGAACGTCGAAATTGAATATGCCACCTGTCTATGAACTCGTGACGTCACGAACTACGTCACGGTCATCGGTCAAAGTCCATTTGACCGCCCGATTAAAAAGTCAACGTTTTGCCACCATCAGGGGCAAAACGGTCATTTCGCATCGCTCGTCCGATTTCGCTCTACTAATCACGGATTAGCCTCACTAATCGTGATTAGTCACTAATCTAATCATGGAATTTGGGACGGGTCGTTACAAAATCATTCCATAAACATATGTTAACTCCTGCAACATTATTATGAATAAACAAGCTTAGTTTCACATTCACAAAATGAGTTCCAAATGAATGTGAAGAAAATATGAAATTTATGAAAATTTACAATATGGGTTAATAGCATAGGATTCATTTTTCTTGTTTTCGTGCAAGAAAGCAGAATAATGCAGTTAATGTAGCTAATCCTATAATTCAGAGTTACATAAGCATCATCCTATCCTAACAACTTGCAATATTGAAGATGAAGGCATGTTGATAGCAAAACATATATAGAGGGCTAACTCTAAGAATATTAAACTTTCCTTATGTGATAAAACCTTCTTTCGTAGGTTTTTGACAAAGATGGCAATTAGAGAACCTGCAAAAATTTACAACACCTAGATGAAAAATGACCTCTATAAGCCAATCATACAATTGTATTTATTAGTGATTAAGTATAGGAGAGATAATTACCTCTATGTCATCAATAGGCCAAGCAACTGTACTTCCTAATGCTTCACGAATCAAAAAGAATTCTCGTGTTGGTCGATACATAGGCGCATCGTCATCTAGTACATCGTGCACTGCCACTTTCCACAATTTTTTCTAATAGGCACAAAATGAGCCAATGCAGTAGGATCAGTCGATATAATCTCACCTAATGCAACCACTTCATGATTTGTTCCAGCCCAATACATAGGCGCATCGTCATCTTGTCTCCCGACATAATCTCACCTAATGCAGTAGGATCGTCATCTAGTTCATGATTTGTTCCAGCCCAATGCAGTAGCAGACTGAGACAAACTTCTAGATTTCTTTGCTTTGCTTTGAGCCCTATCAGTAGCAGTATCTTGAAAACTTGAACTTTCTTTTTCCTGTAATATTGATATAAATTACAAGCAAAATAGAGCTTCATCATGTGTGCCTTCTATGTTGGTACTAATTATAGTTCTTTCTAATAACAAGCAAATGTAATGATAAAAAACTAATAAAGACTTACAGAATTATTCCCCCTTTTGTCTAGTCGGGCAATTAGATCTCTTACCATGACTCTCAAGTCCACCACCTCATTTTCTAACACATGGAATGCATCACGTATATGTCCGTGGCCATCTACTTTTGAAGGTGTTGCACCAAACCCAAGCCTTCTCACTCGTCCACGTGGATTATGACCTAATATCTTTGCAACAACATCATCTTTAATAGAGGAAGATGTTCCTTCAGTCTTATATTTTTTCACTTGTTTCTGGAATATATAATTGTAAGAATAAGTACTACGATACTCCAATATAAAAAAAAAACACATAATCAAACAACATATATTTTGACCACTATCTCCGGCTCCTCAACTTCTACATCATCACCATCATTATTCTTCCTTTTCTTTTTTGTTGTGTACCCTTCAATCCAAATATCAGATCGTGATACTCCCTGAGTTGAGTCACTTTTTAGAATCTAAAAATGTAATAGTTTCAAACTTTTGTTCTATATAAACCATATCATACCATTTCATTTCATCACAAAACTAAGATAAACAATAAATCATACCATTTCATCCTCTAAGCGAGCAAAGCCTTTACGACTTGTTTTATGCACTAGATTTTGCTTTCCACGCATCTCTTTGAACTTTTTAGACTTTTCCTATGCAAAGAAACAAATGTACACAGTTCAAGATTGTAATTGTCATCATTTAAACTTGCATTTCACAACACTATACCTTATTTGATGGTGAGTTCCGTTTTTTGATAAATGACAACCATTCTTCCATGGAATGAATGTTGTTAGGTTTGTATAGGGCAGCAGCCTGTGGTAAGCCAATTTCTTTAGCTTTCACCATAACGTTTTTCAACAACCTGTATCGATAACGTTTTTCAAGAAAAAGAAAAGGAAACACAAGAACATAGGCCACAATTAAAACTTCAGTCAATTCACCAATATCAGAGATCCCTCAATACAAGTGTTATATATATGCAACATGCAGAAACTTTTACTTGCATTGTATCATTTGATTGAAGAAAAAATAGAAACAGAGGTACAATTCCATTTTTCTTTTAGCCTTCTCCATTTTCATAATTTTTTTTTTCTTCTTAAGCATTTAGTCACAAGTAGCTGATGTAATACTTCTTTTCTTACTATCTGTAGATGATTGCTGCGCCGAAATAGCTCGTGATGCAAAGGTATAATTTGTTTCTTTATTCATCTCTAACAAGTTCAGCTGTAAACTGTTTGAAAAAACATAATGCATGTTTTCTAGGCTTAACATTTACACTTCACATTTAGGGTAATCTAGTGCCCAATAAGTCCACGTTTCTATCATTTGAGTTTTCTCTTCGTTCTTTTTTGTTCACTTTTTCTTTTCATTTCAAATTGGCTGAAATTCATCTTCCTAACTTCCAAACAGCCGCTTTATTATCATTGAAAGTTTCTTGTGTATGCTTTTGAGTCTTCATAATGGTTTATCTTTGTATTGTTCTTATTCGTTGAAAATGTACTCAAACACATCCATATTGAATGGATTGATTGAAAAAGTAGCCTAATTTGACTGTTTAAAATATCTGTTCTCTTTTATGTTTGAAATTCTTCTAACTGCAAGGATTGCTCCCGTCAATATCGATGTCTTTTTATTGGAAATATCGGTGTCCAATTGACCCTCTTTAATTTAAAGGACAAATTTTTCTTTTTCATAATCAACTACCATCAAAAGAAAAACCAAATAGCTAAAGTATTATGATGGAATGCCATGGAGTTACCAACATGTTTAAGAAAGATCCTAAATCTTGCAGTAAGTCACAAAACTAAAAGACAAAGCAAGAAAACTCAAGTAGAGAGCAATTGAAACATAATTAGCCATGGACAACTCAAAGAGAGAGACGAGATCTTATACATCTAGCAAACCAACTAAATTGACAAATATCATACAAATGTTTTCTCAGCAGCCAAGCAGATATTCATCACTCTAATTAAAACCCAATAACATATCAATGAAAATAAGCAAAATCCATAATTCAATTCAGCTATTAATCCATTGAAATCAATAAACAAAACAAAATAGGTGGACTGAATTATAACATACCTGAACAAAGAATTCCTGAGGTAAATATCGCAAAATTCCTGATGTAACAATTGCAGTGATATTTTAATTTCCTACAAAATTTGATTTCCCACAATCCCATAGTAACACTTATCAGATTGTTTTGTGTGACTCATAAATCAAGATGAAAGGAATCCAATAAGGTAGATTAAAAACCTAAAGTTTCTGCACCTAATGGCCACCTCTGATGCTCAAAACGACAACAAAAAATAATGCTACAATCAAAATATTGTCAATCCAGGACAGTCAGATAACTAGTAAATCTATTCTATTAGGTATGATTGACTCTGTAGTGCTTTGTTTTGGTCATGGTCAATATGTTTATACTTTCCATGTGATTTCAGCTTTCCTAATTTTCTCAAACTATTGATCTGTATACACAAGCTATCGAACTAAATAGTCAGAATGCTGTGTACTCGGCCAATCGCTTAATTGCCCACCTTAAACTAGAGGAATATGGTAGCGCCATACAAGATGCTTCTAAGGCTATTGAAGTTGATCCTAGATATTCAAAGGCACGTTTTATTCCCTAATTTGTGTGCATCTAAAACTGTATGACTATGTTCTGATGGTTTTCTATTGTTGCAGGGATATTACAGGCGAGGTGCAGCTTATCTTGCTATGGAAAAATTGAAAGAAGCACTAAAGGATTTTCAGCAGGTGTTTTGTTCAGAACTTTCTTTTCCTAAAAACTGTGATAAATCTTCCTTTAGTTTCTAAATATAGTATGACACCATGAGAAGTTCGAAGCTTTTCTATTTCCAACGACCCTTTCGACATCACAACATTTGAAATATCTGCTTGATATTGATGCAGTGATGATGCCAGGAGGGTTTAAACAATCCATTCATGAAGTGAAAAGAGCTCTTTGCCTAATTGATTTCTTTGTAGCATATCTAAGTATATACATCTAATAGCATTCCGATTAAACATGAATTTAAGTATCTGGAATATCAGAGGAAAATATCATGCATGCACGATAGAGAATGCTGAAAATGCTGAATTACCTGATAAACTGCAGAGGTGACGGCGCGGCAGAGGTGTGCCGAGGATGCGGGTGTCGCAAGCAACAGAGACGACGGCGCAGCAGAGGCATGTCAAAGAAGGAGAATAAAAGCAAGACCGAGGCTGAACTTGGGTTCGGCAGAGGGTAAATCTATCGCAGAGGCTGAGCAAGGGAAGGGGCTGAGTGAGGGATGTTTCCTAAGAATTCAAAATTTGGGGGTTTTTGCTTTTTTGAGAAACAAATCTAAGGGTCGAGCGAGGGAGTAGGCTGAGCTTGGCGCTTTAGAAATTTAAGTGCGGGAATTGAAACTTTTTGGGTAGCTAAAATTTATTTTGTTCTAAGGGCATGCAAAAGCACTCCTTAAACGCTCATTCTTTAAGGGCACGCATTGCATGCCTTAAACTTCATATTTTTAGGGCACACATAAAAAGCGCGCCCTAACTAGCTATAAACGAAGGAACAAACATAATGTGCGCCCTAAATAGCTTAAGAATTACCCTTTTTAAGGCGTGCAAAAATGCGCGCCCTAAAAAGTACCCTTTTAGGGCGCGCATTTTTGCACGTCCTAATTTGCGCGCCCTAAAAACCCTCTTTTGGTGTAGTGATATTTTTGTTCGGTGGACATTCACCAAAGTAAATTATTTGCCGGGTTACGTTAACCTGCTCGTCAGGTAAAACTTTGAACATTATTTAAAAGTTTTCGGTGATTATTCACCGAATCCAGATATTCGTCAGGTTACATTGACATATTCGTCGGGTAACGCTTTGAACAATAATTAAAATTGTTCGGTGGATATCCATGTAACAAAGATGTTTCGTTGAGCATAATTTAATAATTTTTATATTATTTAATTATTGAAATTATTATTAAATATGAAAAATATGAAAAATAAATAAAATTCAAATTTGGAATTAGGAAATATATATTTATAAAATTTAAACTAATGTTTTAACATATTTACGAAAAAATATAAGACATAAACGACTATGAGTGGGGATGGTCGGGGTGGTGAGGCTGGTCGGACAAATCAGGCTATTCAAAAAGAGCTTGCTCAGAGGGTTAGCGAACTCCCATGTGTTGAAAGACCATCGCAAGCTGAGCCCTGATCACGGCTGTAACAACCCGTCCCGAGAGCCGGGATTAAGATAGTGATTAAAGTGGGATTAGTGAGGTTCATTGGTGGTTAGGTGGTCCCGATAGGTCCGTAAGCTTAGAATGACGATTTTGCCCCTGACTTGGGCAAAAATGTTGACTTTAGTTCGGGTGGTCAAATGGGTGTTGACCAGTGACCAGGACGTAGTTTAGGACGTCACGAATCCGTAGGCAGGTGGCACGCCTGATTCCGACATCCGAGGAGGGAGTTATGATGTTCAGAAGGTTGAGGGCATAACCGTAATTTGGTTAAAAGAAGGGGAAAGGTTGACTTTTTGGACGATCGGGTTTTGGTACGTTGATCGAGGATGGTTATGTAGATCTCGTTGTCCTGAGTTCGATGACAGGCGGCACGTATTCATCGGACTTACGATGTGGGAGTTACGGGTCTAGGAAGTTAGTGGCAAAACCGTAATATTGAGTTAAAAGGAGGGGCAGTTTGGTCTTTTGTGTTCTGGGGATTTGTGTAGAGAAAGGGACAGATGGATGGCTGGGATGGAGCCATTTGGTAAGAGAAGGGAGTGGATGGTGGCATGTGGCACAGGGCTAGTGGCTTCTGGGGGGTTCTCGTGTGTGCACGGTTCCAATAATTGGGGTGCAACCGTGTAGTGCCCGTGTGTGTTCTTCGATCCTGAGTGAAACAGAGTGAGGCGGTGAGAGAAATTGAAGGGTGATCGTGAGTGCTGGTGAGTTGTGAGGGTGTGAGAGTGATCAGAGAGGTGAGAAGGTTACAGGGAGGAGGTTTGGAAGTGTTGTGCTTGTGTGTGAGTGAGTGAGAGTCACGGGGAAATACCAGAGGAAACAGAGAAGACTGAGGGCTTGTGGTGGTGCTGTGGCCATGTGCGGGTGCGATTGACCTCGAGAGGAGGCTGAGGCGACGCTGTGGACTCCAGGGAGCACGGCGGCGAGCACGGCGGTGGACTGTTGCAGGTAAATTCTAATCTCCGTGTCTGTGCCCTGTTTTTCCGTTGAGTTTTGACTTGTGAGTCGTGAGTATAGAGGTCGAATCGAAGTTCATAGGGAGGCCTAGGGGACTCAGTGGAGGTCTGGGCTTCTATTGGTTGTGCTGCCGTGACGTGTGGTGCACGGTGGGGGTTAACGCGACGGCGGGTACTCTGGTGCTCTGTTTTGCCGTCGATGTTCGAATCTAAAGTCGTGAAATTTGGGAGTGAATCGATGGTTAGGGTGAGTTGGGTTAGGTTTAGAAGGGTCCTAGGAACCGTCTGGTGTTGCCACCGTGACGGGAGGTGACCTGGGTGGCCGGGAAGGAAAACAGAGCAGAGATCGGGTTTTGTTTCGAGCTTCACTCGACGGTTTAGGAGCCGTGTCGAGGTCTAAGGAGGACGGGGATGGACAGAGTAGGTCTGGACGATGAAGATGGTGAAGGAAGGGAAGGAATGGAGACGGGACGGCAGAGAACCGTTCTCGCCGGTTCGATTTACAGACACTGTGTCGAACCGGGTTTGCTCAAGGTAGCCGATGCACTGTAGCAGGCGCGTGAGGGCCACGCGCAGCCACTTTGGGCGGCGCGTGGGGGCGCATGCGGCGGTTCTGGGGAAAGTGGTCAACATGGTTTTTGGTCCAGGAGTTGTGATGAGTCCATTGGAATTGGTTTCGGGTTAATCGGACGTCGTTTGAGTTTAGTTTCGCGAGGGTGAAGGTTTAGGGTTCCGGTTCGTTACGTTTAGGACCCGAGGATTTTTAAGGGAAATTAGGTGAACCTTCGTGGACGTGTTAGTGACGTACTTTGGTGGTTATTGACAGGATCGGGATTTCCCGAGGAAGCTGAGGAACGTGCTGGACGTTCGGGACGTGATTGAGGGCTCGGTACTGTGAGTGGACCCTTTCCTTAAACTTGAACATGCATAACTGTTTTTCTATAATTTTTTGATGGTTTTACATATGGTTTTATGATTATGGAATATGCTATCTTGGTTTTACATAATTGCACGTTTTTCGAGAACATACGGTATTTGGCACGTTTTACGATAAAGGGTTGATTTCTGATTATAATGTTATAGTTTTGGGATTTCAAATGATAAATGATTTCTAATGATTATAAATGGATTTTGGAACACGATTTCGATAATTATGGTTTTCGGTTTTAGAATCGGATTTCGTAAAGCGGAATTTGGTTTTAAAGTTGAAAAGTAGATTTCCGGATTTGGGTTCGGAATGACGGTTCGGGATGCCGGAAGGGCTTCGAACCGGGGATTTCGAATTCTGGTTTGGATGTGAATTCGGGAATGGTTTTCAACTTGTTTGGATTGGATTTTCTGGATCTGGTTCTTGGGTTTAAAGACCCGGATATTGATTTGACGGGGGACGGGCCCGGATTGAGTTTAAAGACTCGGGAGTTTAAAGACTCGGATATATTGATATTTCCCCCGTAGGCCTATTGAGTTTAAAGACTCGGGAGTTTAAAGACTCGGATATTATTGAGGCCTGTTGAGTTTAAAGACTCGGGAGTTTAAAGACTCGGATAGGTCCAGCAGGTTTGATCGGAAAATGATAATTTTGACGTTCAAGGTTTATGATATGGTTTTATGATTCCTATGCTATGACTTCTATAACTGTTTTATAGTGTTTCTGTTTCTTATGATGTTTTCTGAGTATTGGATCCTACTATTTTGATAACTGGGTTATGCATGTGGTTTCAAAACGGAGGGTTAAACTCGGTTTTCTGATAAATGGTTTTAGAACTTTTCTTTTATTATGGTCCACTCACATCTTCTGTTTTAAATTGCCCTCCAGGTTGTGGAGCTAGCGCGGGGTTCCGGCGTCGAGGCAGCGTCTGAGGCATAGAAGTGACGAGCGGGATTTCCGAGTGTTTAAGTTTTTCTTCTGCGTGCGTGTAATTGTCATCGGTTTTTATTTCATTGTATTCGTACTATGCTCTGTAAACTCTAACTTCGGTTTTTATTGAGTGCTTTCTCCTGCGTCTGACTGTTTTTGTGTCGGGGTGTCAGACGGGAGCAGGATTTACCTCGGGTTTCGGGGTGAAACCGGGGTGGGTCCTGACAACGGCGTTTTGGGCCTTAAGTCCCTCGTTTTGGGCCCCCAGCTTGGCGGTTTCGGTCCGGAGTTTGATATAATTTCTTCTTAGCTTCGAGTACGCCTCAAGATTGATGCTCTTATAAGAAGTATCAGAGCCGGTCAAAATGTCTCGCACCAGCCTTTTGCTGGCACCCCGTACGATCTTCCTGGGGCGTCGACCTAGCTATCGCTCAAGGACTACCCTCGAATGCTCTGGATCTGGCAGCTGCTACTCTAAAGGAGTGTCTGACTACTGTTGCGTCAACTCCTCCTAGGTTTGCTAGACTTCTGACTGCATTCCCGCCTGCAAAATCATAAAACATTTATTAATTTTTTTAAAATTAAGCGAATAATTAAAAAAATTAAATATAACTATTTAAACTTACATGAAAAGTATCGGCATGCGGGTTCCCCCAAATAGCACAGACTTGTCCCTAGTCATCCACCTCTAGGAACAGTGACCCGCGCGTTGTGCTGGTCCTCGTGCCTGACCGCTAATGGGCCCCCATGGTGGTTCAACAGTCTTCTTTCCCCGATTTCGCCGGTTAGCCTATGACTTTTTCTATTCATTAATAAATTTAATTAAACTTGGTAATTAAAAAAAAGAAAAAAAATTAAGAAAATGAACTTGTGATGTACTCGGGCATCACAAAGTGCGCATACATCCATTCCCACCCGACCTTCCGAACATTGTCCAGCTCCTGCCAGAGGTTAGCAAGAGGTTCCTCTAGGATCTTCCAGCTTCTCCTTCAATCTTGGAGCTCGTACTTCCACTTGAAGTACCACAACTGCCAGTTTTGCCTCATGTATTTCATGAAGGTCACATTCCCAGTATCATACTGAAAATTAACCTACAATAAATTATTAAAAATAAGTAAAATTATTAAAAATAATTAAAATCATTAAAAATATTTAAAAATACTTACAGATAAGGCACCCTAACAGAGGCCAAGGTGGTCCGAGGATTGCTTCAGGAAAGTATCGCCCTTCATGAGGCAATGAGTGCGAATAATGACACCCATGTCATACACCATCAACCTATGGACCTTGACGGGAGCTTGGCCGAGCCGATCGATGTAAATGATCTCGATCTTGGCGCTCGTCGACCGAAAAATCCGTTGGATGACCTCCCTTGGTTGATCCCACGCACTCTGGCGGATCTCCCTACAAATTGGGTAAGCATTACTAAGAAAAATGATCAAAATTCGAAAGAATTTTTTTCTAAACCAATTATTGACCAATTCACTCTTAGGGATCGTTCCGAGTGGATCCGATTTGTCCCCATCAACCTACTCTTGCAGGGGCTCAGGATCAGTATGATGATGCCCCTGTTTCTTCAAACGTTATTGACGAGCAGACCTGGCACCAGGTCATACATACTCCTCGATGGGAAAGGTCAGGATCGGCGGGACTAACTGTGTGGTATATGCTGGTGGAGGGGTTGATGTTGGAACTGGCATGTCAGGTACCGGTGTTGAGTTGACATCCACCCTCGGTGTGTTCGACACCAACGAACTCGGGACGTTCGTCAGTTCCTGAACCAAAGTTGGTGAAGTGCGAGGTCGAGACCGTCAAGTAATTAGCGTAGGTGTCGACATCTACAAAAAAATAATCAATAATGGATAATCAATAATAATAATAAAAACTAAGAACCGGAAAAGCTTTTAACTTCTCGGAAGACGGTGGAGTTGAGCAGAATATGACGGAAGCAATGAAGGGTAGGATGGATAAATAATTGTTTGGGAATCTAGAGTTTCGATGTGGGGCTAGGCTTCAGGCTGGGGTTGTTAACTCTGTCGAGAGAGTCAGGCGTGGGGGAGAGAAAGAGAGAGAGAGGGACTAATTTTTTTTTGTTGTCCCAACTAATTTTTGAAGACGGAGATGGTGATGATTCTACTCGCTGCCTAATTCTTCTTCTTTCAGCTTTGGGTTTTGGGCAAAACTGAGAAGAATAATTTTAGATTTTGGATTTTGGCTTTGAATTTGGATTTATGGATGATGATTGATGATGAGTTCAGGAAAAATAGAAGATGATTGATGATTGATGATTGATGAAAATTGTGTTGGGGAATATGAAGATGATGAATTGGTGAAGAGGAAGAAAGGAGATGAATTAAGAGAGAGAGAGAGAGAGAGCTTGTTGAATTTAATTTTTTTTATGATGATAGAGATGGAGATTTGGGGAAAAGGAAAAAGGAAAGAAGAAGAAGAAGAAGAAGAAGAAGAAGAAGAAGAAGAAGAAGAAGAAGAAGAAAGGAAATAGGGAAGAGGATGATAAAATAGTGAAATGACTTAAATGCCTTTCTAATTTTGGCCACCTAAGAAGCTCACTAGACTAAAAAGTTGCCACTTTTTCATTTAACTGACATTCGGACGGAAAATATGACGGAATCACTATTTTGAAATCGCGAATATATGTTGGGTACTTAATTAAAACTTTTTATAGTTGAGGTACTTTTCGAAAATGGGCCTATAGTTTAGGTACTTTTATGTAGTTTATCCTAATAATAATAATAATAATCAGTAAGAATAATAATAATAATAATCAATAAGAAATAATAATAAAAATAGTCAATAATTAATAATAATAATAATAATAAAATCAATAATTACTAATAAAAATAAAAATAATATAAAATAATCAATAATAAAAAAAATAATAAAAAGTAATCAATAAAATAATTATTAATAATTAATAAATAATCAAAATGAATAATAATAAAAATTAATAGTAATAAAAATAATCAATAATAATAAAAAAATAATAAAAAATAGTCAATAATCAATAATAATGAAAAATAATCAAAAATCAATAAAAATAATTAATAATTATAAAAAACAATCCATAATATTTAATAATTAATAATAAATAAAATAATAACCATAATAATAATAAATAATTACCAATATTCAATAACAATCAATAAATCCACAAATAATCAACCAAAATATAATCAAAATATAATCCACAAATAATCCACAATAACCAATTAAACAATCAACCATATATATGCATATATAACAACTAATAAACATTTATAAAACTAAAAAAGCAATATAAATAATATATATCTAAAAACAACAATATAAACATTTATCCAAAAAAAAACTAATGAACATTTATAAAATAAATAAGTAAACAATATATATATATGTATATACATTGAGAGAGAGAGAGAGAGAGAGAGAGAGAGAGAGAGAGAGAGAGAGAGAGAGAGAGAGAGAGAGAGAGAGAAAGGGCAAATCGAGAAAGGAGGTGGCTGCTCTTGCGGCAGTGGTAGCGACAAATAGAGCTTGAGGGTGAGACGGCTTCGCAGTTGTGGCATAGAGGCAAGTGAGGGAGGGTGAGCGAGACGTGTTTGATGCTCAAAAACTGGGCTTGATAGGGATGCAGATTTGCCAGTGCAGAGAGAAGATAAGGGAGGTGATTGAGAGTTTGAAAATCAAAGAAGTCGAAAGAAGAAGAAGAAGAAGACTCATTGTGTTTTAAACGTATAAAGATCATTTCCCGAAGAACCTTCGTTAGGTAGTGTTTTAAAGATTCGTCGAGTAAGTGGCAGTAATATCGAAGCGACAGCGCAGAAGCAGAAGAGTTGGCTCGTTCACAAGTTACTCGACGCAAGTTCATCGGGAAACATTAGGTGGGATTTTCGCGAAATTAGAATTTATCACCCAAATTTTAGCAAAATATTTGGAAGGTAAATTTGGGCAGGTAACTTAGAGATGTTACCCGATGGATATTTAACCTTACCCGACGAACTATTGTCTCACCCGACGGACATTTTTACTAGCATTAATGATAGTTACACACAACAATATTTTCTAGAAAGGTTTAACCTGTTACCCCGACAAATCTTTGAGGAATATTCATCGGGTTACATTAAACGCCCGACGAATATGGTTGAAATATTCGTTCGGTAACATGGTACACTGATTTAATAAATGCATTTCCAATTTCCAACCCTTCATTTTGTGCCGTTAAGTGCCTGAAATCCACCATACGAAACTCATTATGTTTTGAGGAGTTTTAGTTGTCCGATTCTAATGGAACATTTTGTAATCCTCGATCTGTTATGCACTGTTACCTAGGCCTGGGAATTAGAAATCTTCTAATTTTTTGCATAGATGATCTACGAGAATGTAGAATAAATATGGATGGTTGGATCAGTTGAACTATCGAAATAAATTATTCAAATTTTTAGAAACATAATTTTCATCAAACACTGTTTCAATAACAGTTCAAAGGTATTTGCGTAATGTTACCCGTTGGCATTTTGAATGATTAATAGTACATAATTCGATCATTCATTTTGAACCGTTAAGTGCCTAAAATCTACCCGTCAAATTTCGTGACGTTTCGAGAAGATTAAGCATCCAATCGAGATAGAACGTTTTGTAACCGTCGATCTGTTGCGCATCATTATCCTTATCCAAGCCCACGAATTCAAAATTTTCTATTTTTTTTGCGTAGATGATCTACGAGTACATGTGTGATAGGTAGTTAATTAAGCTTTATTTTTTGCTATTTTATACCCTTTATACTTGTCTTTTAATATTAAAATACCAAACAATTGGAGAAAATAATATATTTTGTGGAAAATTGGCAGAAATAAATAAAACTTGGAATTTTGAGCATTTTTGCGAAAGAATCGTCCCGATCGGCATTATAACGAAAAAATTATGGACGAAATTTGGTGGAAACCCAAATCCATTTTGATTGCAACCCAAAAATTCAAAAATAAACCCAAGTTTAGCTCTCACCATTTGGCCTAGAAGCCCATGGATTTGTGGGTACCCGTTAGGTCCGTTAAACAAAAAGCTCGACACGGCCCACTACAGATTATGGGTAGGCACGACCCGAAAGTTGATGGGCAGGACTTGGGCTTAAGGTGTTCAAACCTGAGAGGCCCGAGCCTAATAAGACCCGGTAAGCCCAGTTCGGCCTGCACGTATAAACCCGGCTCATATGTCCAAATATATTAAATAATTATGGATTGAGTGATTTTATGATCATGATGTCATAGATGAGAAATGAATATATGTTACATGTAGGTTTAGGTAGGGTGATATATATCATATTAATATATATGTATATTTTTTGTTTCCAAAGGATGAAGCAAAAGGGAATCAAATTTAGAAGCATTCATAGTGCAATTTATATCATTGTCAAACTAAAACTAGCTAATTAATTAAATTTGACATTATTAAACACAACATAAGCATAGATTTTCTATTTATTAATTAATGTATTTGCCTAATATTAGGATGGAGCATTACTGTAACGACCCGTCCCGAATTCCGTGATTAGATTAGTGACTAATGAAGGATTAGTGAGGTTAATCGGTGATTAGTTGGGCGAAATCGGACGGACGACGCAAAATGACTATTTTGTCCTTAATTGTGGACAAAATGTTTACTTTTGACCCGGGAGGTCCGATGGCCTAACGCTGAGGACCGTTACGTAGATCGGGTCGATACGAATCCGTAGATAGGTGGCACGCTGAAATCGGAAGTCGAACGAAAAAGTTATGGTCACATGAAGTTTATTTTGGACTATGCACGTATTTTGTGGCAGGGATTATGTGGCAATATCTGATTGGGCAAATATTTAAGTGGGACCCATGGATGAGTGACAAGTGTCACTCATCCCATTGGTCATCAATCCTAAAATTTTGATCTACAATGTGATTGGTTCACTTGTATTAAAATATATATATATTTTTCCACCCACCTCTCATCCTAGCTATTCATCTCCACCTTTCCCTCTCATCTCCACCGTCCATCTTTCTTCTTTCTCACATGATCATCATCTATCATCTTCTTTGTTTCCATTCTCAAACCCGAACACCCCATTCTCCATTTTCCTCTAAACAAAAAAAACACACCACCCCATCAACACTTGACTCATGTGTTTGTATGGGAGACCTTGAATGAGAGACTGAGAGAGAGACTGTGAAGCAAGGGACAGGACGGCCGGCTGCCATGGACGGTGGCGATAACCCAGGTAACCCAAACCCGTGAGTTTTCAAAGATTGGAAATCGAGTTTTGGATGTTGTTTTGAGCCTCTTTTGATTCTAATGTGACCTAGGGACAAGGAAATGGAAGGTTGGAGGGACGGGAAAACTGAGCTTGAAGGTCAAGCTCATTGTTTGATCATGGAAGGTAAGTTTTTGTTGGTTTTTCACGTGTTTTGGAGTCATAGATGGATAGGAAATGAGTAGAGGAAGGTTTATGAATGGAAAGGGACAAAAATGGATCGAAAATGAGCGAGATGGAGCCCTGGACCAGCCACGCTGGTCCCGACCGGTCTGGTCCGGTTCAAAACCAGCGAACTCGGTTAACCCAAGGTTAGGGGTGATGAACAGTAGGCGCATGGGCTTCACGCATAGCCCCTTTGGGCTGCGCGTGAGAGCGCCTGGGGGTATTTTGGGGATGACTTCAACATGTGAAATAATCTATTCGATGTAACGAACATTTTGGGACTGGTTTTGTATCGATCGGACACCGTCTCAATATAGTTCGGGACGCCCGAAGGTTTAGGATCGAGTTTAAAAATAGTTAAAAATTCGGGAAAATTTCGGGACTTCAATGAGAGGTTAATGAGGTAGTTAGTAACCCTCTAAAGTGATTTGGATAGGTTTGAGTGTCCTAGTGATGGTGATTAGCCCGGGGAGGCTTACGACATGCAAATCGAGGCGGCAACGTAGGATGGTCTGTGAGTGGACCTTGATTTCTAAACTGTGATGCATGCATAAATGTTTTATATGGTTTATAGATATGATTTTGTATCATGGTGATTTTGGATTGGTGATTTATATGATTTCACGTATTCGTATTTCGAGGCGATTTACGTATTTGCATGTAAATTGAGGTTTACAATTTTGCACTGATTATACGTGCTTATGGTTTTGGAAATGGTTTAATGAAATGGTTTTGGATTTTAAAAGGTAAACTTGGGCATGAGACCCATTTGGTTTGGAAACCCTCGGACTCGAAGTCCATTTTAGTCACGTTATCGGGCTAGGGGCCCAACTGGTTCATGAACTGATTTCGAATTTGAAAATATGGAATTGGGCACGAGACCCATTTGATTTACGAACTCTCGGACTTGAAGTCCATTTGATTTAAAAAGGCATCAGGCACGAGGCCCAATTGGTTTACGTATCAGGCTCGAGGCCCATTTGATTTACGTATCGGGTTCGAGACCCATTTGATTTACGTATCGGGCTCGAGACTCAGTTGGGTTACGAATCGCGCCGGATGCCCATTTAATTTATGAAATCGGGCACGAGGCCTAGTTGGTTTACGAATCGGGCCGGAGGCCCAGTTGGTATATGAATTCGGGCTTAGGGCCCAGTTATGGTTTACGGTTGTGATTTCGGGTTGGGGACCCATAAATGGATTTCTGGTTCATGACGGTTTATGGGGACCGGGCATGAACCCTTGAAAGGTTTTGAGAATGATTTCAAAATGGTTCTTCATATACCATCCTTATATATTTATGGATTGTCTCCTCCGAGGAAGATCGTTGGCCTAGGTGGACCCCGGAGTAGTCACGGAGCACTAACTGAGTGGAGTCGCCCTCGTTGGGTACCTAACTCTCAGGGCCCAGTTATGGTTTATTGTTCGTGACGGTTTATGGGGACCGAGCATGAACCCTTGAAATGTTTTAAGAATGATTTCAAATGTTTTTTCGTATACCATCCTTTATATACGAATTGTCTCCTCCGGGGAGGGTCGTTGGCCTAGGTGGACCCCAGAGTAGTCACGGAGCACTGACTGAGTGAAGTCGCCCCCGTTGGGTTCCTTACTCTCAGAAAGGCTATGTATTATAACCTCCAGGGAGGGTCATTGATCTACGGACATTGACCTGGGTGGACCCTAGGGAGACTTGGGATTTGAGACCCCGGGTAGCACGCGCGTAGCTCTAGAAACCGTGACAGGATTGGTTATATGATATTGACAAGCATGATTTCTTGGATTTGTGAAATTGTGTTTTGTGAATGATAAATGGATTTGGGCTGAGTTCCCACATATGTTTGATATGATTTTGGATTTGAGTAAATGGATTTGGACAGGGGCTCGTATGCCTTGAATTTACGGAACTTGGGGCTGAGACCCTATTAATGGTTATTGAAACATATGTGGTTTGATAAATGGTTTTCCTATGCATGCATGCTTTTTAGTGAAGGGCATAAAGGTCTTTTATGAAATGTGTTTTTATGAACTAATTGCTTTTTGTCCATTCACAGTTTTTCTGGTTTTTAATGCCCTTCAGGTTGAGCTCGAATGCGGACTGTAGTAGAGACCCAGACATCACACTTCTCCACCGGATCCTGGCGAGCTCTAGAAGCCGGTCGTGTTTATGGTTTTAATTTATTCCCTCGTCTGACACTTCGTGTTAGACGGGAACATGACACATCCCGTGTTAATCCTGGGGGGATTGGGATGGGTCGTGTCTATTACTTTTTTTGACATACATATATATAATATTCGATTAACTATATTGTAGCTAATTTGCCCCATTAAGTCCACCAAACAGTGATAGATGTTATTGTAACATCTTGAAGATATATATATATATATCTCCGTAATTTGTTGAATAAGTTATTTTTAAAAGCCCAATTGAACCCGGTCCAAGTGGGCATATTGGGCTCGGTCCATAAAACCCGATAAAAACCCTGCTAAAACTCGACCCGATAAAAGGTACAGACTTTCATATATGTGATCAAACCTGCCCGGCCTGCCTCGATACTTTTCAAATTATGAGATAGGCCTAGCCCGACCCAGCACAAGCCTAACAAATTTGGGCTGGGCTTGCCCGACTCGGCCCAATGATGAGAGCTACCCAAGTTTCAGCCAAAAATTGAGCCACGGCCCAAGTCCGCAGCCCAGTCGTCCGGCCCAAAACCTAGACCAAATCCAGGAGACCCGCATTGTAGTCCATCTTACTTACCATCGTCCGCTTCGGTTCGCGCTAGCCGAAGTTCCATGCGGCGATTCGGCGCGCGTGTACGAAACCAATGACCTCTACCTCGACGCATGTGGGTTGAATGAACCATGCCCTGTACCCACCTAAACCGCCGACTAACCTGCCTCCTGTCAGCGTCTACCTACCGAAATGATGTTCTGTTTTTCAGCTGCTCTCTGCCGATCCCATGCCTTGCTCCCAACAATCCACACCAGCTCCCTGTTGCATATTTTCCACCTCCAATCAAGCCCCAAAATCAGTTTATCATTTATTTCATGTAATTATTTTATTATTTTAGTTTTTTATTTTGTATTTTAGTTTTTGTGTCATTTCCTGTAACGACCCGTCCCAAATTTCGGGATTAGATTAGTAACTAATCATGATTAGCGGGGTTAATCGGTGATTAGTTGGGCGAAATCGGACGAACAGTGCAAAATGACCGTTTTGCCCCTAGTCGTGAGTAAAATGTTGACTTTTAATTTGGGCGGTCAAATGGACTTTGACCGATGACCGTGGCGTAGTTTGGGACGTCACGAGTTCATAGACAGGTGACACGTCCAATTCCGACGATCAGGGAAGAAGTTATGACATTCAGAAGTTCAAGGGCATTTTCCTAATTTGGATGAAAAGGGGGAAATGTTGAATTTTTGATTGACCACTAGTTTTCACACAATTCGAGGACCGTTAGGTAGGTCTCGATGGCCTGAGTCCGTAGACAGGCAGCACGCTGAAAACGGACATCGGACTGTTGACTTACGGGTCTAGAAAGGGAAGGGCATCTTGGTAATTTGTCAAAGAAGGGAAAAATAGTAATTTTGCAAGAGGGTTACAGTTTGAAGTCGTGGGAAACAGGGCCTGCACCATCGTGCTTGGTGGTTCTGATCAAACAATTGTTTAACTTGTTAGTGGCTGGGCTGAGTGAATTGTTTATGGACTTTGAGACAGTGGAGTGTGGACTGATACAAACCAGTGCACGAGTACCATTTTACTGAGTTGGGTCTGTTTTGCGGGAAACAATTCCTGAGTGGGACTGAGGGGATTCCCACGGGTGTTGGCTCACGGTTCAGTTAACAGAGAGATGGGAAGTGAGAGGAGGTCATTTTCTGAAGAGGAGAGGTCGAAAGCTGAGAGAAAGCAGAGAATTGGAAAACTGAAAAATTGGAGGGAAAAATCAAGTTTGATTTGTGAGGTAAGTTGGATGAAACCAATGACCTAAATGGATTTCTAGGACCAATTGGAGTTCAACCATACCATTCCTGAAGTGATTCGACCACGACTTGGCCAGGAACCCAAGTTCCATTTTCGAAAGATTTTCAGAGCTGAGGACGACGACTTCCAGGTGATTAACTGTGAAATTGTTTGTGTGTTATGGTTCGTATAGGTTCTAGTAAGCTTCAGGTTAAGTTAATTTGAAAATGGAAGGGAAACCAGTGAGATACGATGGTCGACCCGTTTGGTTGATCACGGGTCGAAGGGTTGATTTAGGACCTGTTGAGGTTAATTAATGACTCAGAACTCAAATTAAAAGGTTAAGGGAAGTCTTAGGTTTAAAAACGAAGGAAATCGAGTGTGAATTGATGAAGTATTGGCCGGGTTGAGTCGCGGGTTGGGGACCCGTTTAACAGGCTTCCGAGTGAAGGAGACGACACTGTAGCTACAGTGCCAGGTGCGTGGCTTTCTCTCGTAGCCACTTTGGGTGGTGCGTGAGGGCGCGTGAAGCCTCATCTCCGGCCACGGTCAACTAGAGTTTTCATCCTTTCAGTGTACCGAACATTTTTGAGTTAAAAATCGAGTCGATCGGAGATCGTTAAGTTGGTCAGAATAGGGTTAGTTACCTCGGGAAGCGTGTTTGGGCGGCTTTCCCAGGCCGGTTTCAGTTTAGGATTTCTTGGTTGAATGTTAAGGACTTGTAGTCACTCTTACGTGTGATTTGGACTGACAGGAATCGTACAATAGTACTGGGACGAGGTTATACACGCAGTTTTGCAGCAGGATTGTACTTTGAGTGGGTCCGATTTCATTAAACCCTTGCATGCATAACTGTTTTCACTTATATATCTATATTCTGGAATCAAGTAATGGTTTTGATTATCTTGAAATTATGGTTATGGCACGATTTACGATGTTTGAGCTTGAGACCCGTCTGGTGAAATTTAAGTATTGTTTTGGATTTTATATATATTCGTATTTGCATGTGGATATCGATGACTATCTTTGGTACTGCACTATATAGATCCACCAGTGTGATACTGTCTCCTCCGGATGTGGTACCCCGGAGTGGTCACGACGCATTGTCTGCGAGGGGTCATTCTACGGAGGGACCGGACCGTAGGATGACTCAGGAGCAGGATTGCTATGATTGGACGTCTGGGACGTCGAGCGTCTGGGACGCTAGGCATCTGGGATGCCATACCCGGACTGCGTTCGGGGATTGGACTCGGGATTGAGACCCTGAGTGGCACGCGTAGCCTTGGGACTGTGACCTTATTGGACGTCAGGGACGTCGGACATCTAGGATGTTAGGATTGGGGTGTATAGTGCAGTGACTGTGGTATATTTATGGTTTTATCATATGACTTGTGATATCCTATATGATTTTTGGTTTTAAATACTAATGTATGCATGTTTGGAAAACGGAGGGGTAAAAGTATATGTTTTTAATTGCCGAAATGTTTTATAAACTTTGAGTTTCGGCCCACTCACCCATAGTGTTTTGTTGACCCCTCCAGGCCGTGCTACTGAGGTAGAAGAGGATCCCGAGGCTGAGGCATAGATCTACACTGCGCACCTGAACCCCCTGTTGGGTAGGTTAACCCGCAGGATAGCTTGCTCGGAACTTGTAATTTTGGACATTATCCCTTGTCTCACATCTTTTGAATTCGGATTTTATGTATGACTTTATTTTGGATATTTATGCATTTGAACTTTAAAGGTTAAAATTGGAATGTTAGTTCGGGTGCCAGACGGGAGCAGGGCACCTCCCCTTGTGGTCCCCGGGGGATCGGGGTGGGTCCTGTCAGTTTGGGAAAAACCTCGAGTTACGTGCAAGCACGTAAATCGCCTCGAAATGCGTGAAACCATATAATTCATCAATATCCAAATCAACATCATATAATCACAATCATAATCCATATAAAATAGTTATACATGCATAAAATTTATAAAACCAAAGTCCACTCACATACTATGTTGTTTTTAATGCCCTTTAGGTTGATCACGGATGCGACTGCAGCAGAGACTGGGACATTGCATGCCTCCTCCATCGATCCTTGCGCACTCTGGAAGCTCGTTGAGGCAGTGGCTTTAGGTTATCCCTTGTCTGACACTTCGTGTCAGACGGGAGCATGACACATCCCACGATAATCTCGGGGGGAATGGGATGGGTCGTGTCATTTACTCTATAAATAGGAAGGGCATTTCATTGTTTTAGGGTCCTTTAGTTAGTCCATTTTCTCTCTTTTGTAGTCCTTTTTTGAATTCCTTTATCTCTCTTTTTGGATTTATTTTGGGAACAATTTTAGCTTCTTGTAGATTTTCTTCTTAATTAGTTTTCTTTTAATCTTGTTTTTAGATTTATTTTTACATTTTGTTTTTTAGTTTCATTTTCTTTATTTTGTTCTTAGAATATCTTAAACTTCTCTTCGTACACATTTTTATGCTTTCCTTATGTAAAACCTAAGGCTAGGTAATTCTAAGACAATTTGAGAGTTTTTAAGACCGAGTTCCTCGTATTTCTTCTTCCATCTTCACAAGTTTCCTGCCGCTATTAGGTGATTCTTGTGAAAAACCATCTTTTTTTACTTTAACTATTGTTATTGTTTTGGTTTTACTTATAATTCAATAGATGTGTTGGTATTTTCTTTCTAACATTTGTAAGTAGGAATGCAATCTCCATGTATTTTACTTTCTGAATTTCATTTACTTCATATGTTTTAGTACTTAAACTTTCATTCAACGCTAAATGTTGATCTGCTGTTCAAGGCATTTAGAATAGGATTGAAGAGATTTAATGTTTGACCGTTGATCGGCGCATTAAATCAAAAATTTAAAGTGGATCATATTGTGAGTAATAATTCAATGTTCGGTGCATTTATAATATGAAACATGTATGCATGTAATTGAGATGATGAATGCATGATTTTGTGATTGGTTCAATATAAGGATAATGTTAGAGTGTTGGGAAAAATTGTGTTTGAAAGAAGTGTATTTTATGATTAGTTTAAATAACGTGATTGTTAATTTGAATTTAATTTTTAGTTTGTTAAAACGTAGTTTCGGCTACAAACTTTTTTCAAAACCCTATTTAATTCTTTAATTCTTTATTCTTTATTCTTTAATTCTTTATTCTTTAATTCTTTAATTCTTTAATTCATTAATTATTTTACTCTTTGATTATATATTATTCTTTTTCACTAGCACATTATTAATGTTTCTTAATTTTTGCGGCTAAGAACGATCCCTATTTACCAATTATAGATCTACACAAAAAAGGGTTTAAATTGAATCTACTTGAATTACGAGTTTATTTAAATGCGTAGTTCGAGCGTTATGAATTTTTGACACCGTTGCCGGGGAAATTGAAAATCATTTTTAATGTGTTAGTATGTATAAAATGTTCATATTATACTTGTTTATAATTTTTATTTTTGTTCGTATTATATTTGCTCATAATTCTCATAATATACTTGTTTATATTATATTCATTCATATTTTATTTGTTTATTTGTTATACATGTACATATTATAATTGTTCATAATGTTTATCTTTATACATGTTCATATTATACTTGTCTATAATTTTTATTTATTTCTTATTTTTATACTTGTTCATAATATTATATTTGTTCGTAATTTTTACTTTTATACTTTTTCATAAATTTTACTTTTATACTTGCCATTTTATAATTGTTCACACTTGTTCATAATTATTCATAATTTATATTTGTTCATAATGTTCTTATTATACTTGTTCATAAATTGTATATTATATTCATAAAAAAATTGTTTTAAAATAAGTTTATCTTTACTTTTTGCCATTACTTATAAAAAAAATTAAAAAAATTAATTTTATTTTCAAGTTTAGTTGTCATTCCATAATTAAAAAAAATTAATTTCAAAATTTTTTTTTCTTAGCTTTATGTTAGTGTAAGTATATACTTGTGAATAAGTCTTGTGTATATAATAATATGTAGGTGTAAATATATTTTGTGAATATCATTACTTGTGCATAAAACCATGCTTGTGAATAAATTGTTCATTTGTAAATTGTTTATACTTGTATAAATTGATCATATGTAAATTGCCATATTATACTTGTTTATATTTGTCCATAAATGTTTACTTTTTCATAAAACTGGTCTCGGCTATATGTGGATCACTTGTACTTCGGAGTTTAGATTTTGATATTTAATGGAATAGGTGAAGCCTTATTTGTTAACTCTCACCTAAACCCTTCATGGACCTAAGAAGCCATGAGATTGAGGGCGGCGATTGTTAACACTTGAGTTATCTTAGTTCATCTAGAGTAAGAAATTTTCAAGGGTGATATCTAGGACAAGAGACGATATACTTAACGGGTTTTGGGTCTAAGAAAGGGATATCAATGGAGTTTAAGCCTTGTGATGTCTTGAAATTAGCACTATCTCTTATGTTTATTCTTTATAACCTGGTCACCTTTGAACTTGTCGAAACAATTGAATAAATTTAAGATATTTATTTGGACCGCACGAACATAGAAGTCTCCATCTAAACTTTGAAGCTATTCAAACCATATATATTCTTGACTTCCCTAATGTGTAAATATTGTTTCTTGTTCCATTTGTAAATTGCATAGCCTCCCTAAGGTTTCATGATGCTTGGATTTCATCCCCAGCCCCCCTAGACTATGTGAATCTTGGGAAATGAGATCGAAGGTGCAGGTTATTCTGTCATTAATTGTCACGTAACTTTTATGTCCTGTGCAAGTTCTAACTGTTTATCTCTTATGCATTCACGCTATTTTTTCATGTAGATACTTATGTGTTGCATTAGTTTAGACAATTTTGGAATTTGTGCATGTGCTTGATTTTATCGTGATTTTGTACATTTTAAACTTGTTTATACTTTGTTATTTCATACTTGATATATCATATTACATTTTTTTATACCGTCCCTTACATTTCTTGTCATGACATCTTTAACTTGCATTTTTTTTAACTCTCTTGCATCTTTAGTTTAACCTGCATTGCATCTTTAACTTAAACTTACATCTTTAATTTGCATCTTTCATTCTAACTTGCATTGAATCTTTAACTTGCATCTTTAGCTTGCATCTCTAACTTGCATTCTTGACAAATGTGCATTTCTAACAAACTAACTTGCATCTTGGTCTAGGCTAGATGAACTTAAATTCAAGCTCTTGCTGGGAGGCAACACAATGTGTTCCCGGGGAGTCATCAAGATTTGCTATCTTTATACCATTCACTCTCTTTTATTTTGTTTATTTAATGTTTTTCTCGCTTTATTTTCGAAAATCCTCTTCCTTAATTTGATTTCTAAGTTTGATTACTTTCTACTTGCTCACATTGAGGACAATGTAGAATTTAAGTGTGGGGAAATGACTTACAATTTTATTGAGCAATAAAATTGTTAAAAAAAAAATCGAGTTCTTATTGCTTTCTTTGAGTCTTTTCGTTTTAATTTTGTGTTTTTACGAGTCTTAGGATGCCCTTTAACCTGTCAATGATATAAATGAAGGGAAACAAATACGGTATGGATATAAAGATGATCACTACAACTCGAATTTGTTTGTTAATATTTTGTGATTAAATGTTTATGACTTGTAGATGATGCATGTAAATTAGTACATAAACAAGCATGTTAAGATAAGTATGAATCATATGAACCTTGTGTGAGCTTTAGAACTTTATATACATATTTTATGAGTGATTCATGAGTTATTTATTTAAATTGATATACATATACCTCATAATTGTTTGCCTTAACTTTTAATGAATTCTAGAGTACTAGAACTTATTCTATGTGATTTTCAAAGCTTTTAAGTCAATAAACTCTCTAATTTTGGACATTATTAAGGCATTAGGGTTAACACTACAAATTCAATATTCTTGTTACCTATTTTGAGCGCATAAGTTGCGACCCCTTTAGTTTCAACCCCTTTGAGCCCACATTAAGCCTTTCTTTCATACCATAATTATCTAAACACTTGAGTGTAGTATAGACATCTTTTACCCTTGTTCCAAGGACTCGATTGAAGACATGAAGATGGTGTGAAGAGAAATTGATGATGTTTTGAAGACTTTTATATGTTTTATATGGATTTACTTACTCAAATTTTGTTGTATTCTTGACACATGTTATTACCTTGAAAAAAAAAGTAAAAAAAAATGAAAAATGATGATGAAACACAATGTTTTTGAGTCTTTCTCAAGGTAATAAAGTTTGATTATGTAATGTTTGAGTTAAGTCGCTTACATTTGTAAGTCCGACACAAAAAATGAATGCGAAGCCCAACATGATGAAACTTGGCCTATGTTTGAAGGAATGAATTCTTGACGTCATTGCACTAAGGACGGGAAGCTATGCTAAGTTTTGGGAATCTATTCAGTCTTGGAACCAATTTGAGCACCACTCGTCCTATATATTCTATGCCTCTAAACTTAGCCCCATTACAACCTTCATAAAGACCTTATGATCCTTAAGATGGTAAATCTTGATTAGTTGAGTTTATCACTAGAGTAACCTTATGATTTTGGTTCATTTGTGCAAGTATGTTTTGTTTCTATCTTGAGGTGTTTGTTTGAGATTTTGTAATAGTACTTTATTTATATTATGTGAGCATTTTTCTCACATACTTTGAGTGCAAACGCAAACCCTTACAAATTGAGTGAATTTATGAGTGCATATCCGTGTGAGTTGATTCATACTTATTTTATTCATGTTGAGATCCATTTCACCATGTTTACTCATTTTCTTACGTGTTGAAACATTTTGTTACCATTTATTAACTCTTGAATTCCATATGCTTAAATGTCTTCAAGTGAAAATCTTTAATGCCATGATTATAATAAGGAAGTATTGAGACAGATGGTTAAGGGCTTAGTTGTTCAAAATTCCTAGTTTAATTTTAGTATTTACTACGGACTAGCAAAGTTTAAGTGTGGGGGCATTTGATAGGTCATTCATTAAGCTTTATTTTATGTTATTTTATACCCTTTATACTTGTCTTTTAATATTAAAATACCAAACAATTGGAGAAAATAATATATTTTGTGGAAAATTTGTAGAAATAAATAAAGTTTGGAATTTTGAGCATTTTGGGGAAAAAATCGTCTCAATCGGAATTATAACAAATAAATTATGGATGAAATCCGGTGCAAGAGCAAATCCATATTGATTGTAGCCCAAAAAATTTAAAAACAAACCTAAGTTCTAGCCCAAAACCTAAGCCACGGCCCAAGTCCACACCCCAGTCATCCGACTCAAAACCCGGACCAAATCCAGAAGACCAACGCTGTAGTCCACCTTATTAACCATTGTTTGCTTCGGTGCGCGCTGGCCGAAGTTTCATCAGCCGATTCGTCGCACGTGTACCGAACTAGTGAACTCCTAACAGGACCTGTCCCAAATCCCCCGGGATTAACGTGGGACGTGCCTGCTCCCGTTTAACACGAAGTGTCAGACCAGGGATAATTCCATCTCTAACCCTTAATGGGGCTTCCAGAGTACGCCAGGATCGTAGGAGGAGGAGTGTGATGTCTCAGTCTCTGCTGCAGCCCGCATCCACGATCAACCTGAAGAGCATTCAAAACATCAAAAGTCGTGAGTGGACAAAACAAATATTTTAATAAAAAAATTTCACAGAAAGAAGATTTATGCCCTTCACTAAAGGCATGCATGCATTCGAAAACCATTTATCAAAACATTTCCAAAACCATTTGGGCTTTGGCCCGAAACCGTAAAGCAAGTACATGGGAACTCAGCCCAAAACCAGTTTCCGTAGGGTCTCAGCCCAAAACCAATTATGCGGCACTCTGCCCAAATCACGTCACATAGGTCTGAGCCCAAAACCATTCTCAGTGAAATACCAAAACATAGAATACGGGGTCTCCGTCCAATCCACTTTCCAAAACATAAAACACGGGGTCTCCGCCCCCAAATCACTTTCAGTAAAACCTCATACGTATAACCTATTCTCGGCACTTCCGAGAAGATGCCAACTCGGGGCACACAACCCCTAGGGAACACATCCCCGATATATGTCACGATTCATCTCTATACTAGTGTGCACACTACTCGGGGTCTCACTCCGAGTCTACCCCTAGGAATTCTCCATCTGGGAGGCTCTATCCAACATCCAGGATCTACAACGCCGGGATGGCTATCTCCGGACCCAGTCCGAGACCATATCATAACTCCCACTCCTGGAATGTGATCCCAATGGGGATACTCATTCCAGGTAGTGGATCGTGACTCTCCAGGTCGACGTCTGAAGGAGACCAATCAAATCACATGTGGAGGGTTTATATATTTACGAATACTTTCTTTCTCAAATCATATTTTCAACTGCTCTCTGCCTATCTGATAGGTCGTTAATTAAACATTATTTTATATTATTTTATAACCGTTATACTTGAATTTAAATATTAAAATAATAAATAATTGGAGAGAATAATATATTTTGTGATATTTGTGTAGAATTAAATAAAACTTGGAATTTGGAATGTTTTGGCAAAAGAATCGTCTCGATCGGAGTTCGAATGAAGAAATTATGAACGAAATTCGGTGGATTTATATAAATCCATTTTTAAAATTTAAAATCCATTTGCAAAGGCCCAATTCACGCAGCCCAGAACTATATGAATTTGAAAAATTCGCGCAACCCAATTGCCCTAGCCCAGCTGATCAGAGCCCAACCCACACACGACCTATTTCCTTCTCCAGCTCAGCGATGTGATCGGAAAGCGGTTACCGAGTCTCCCTTCCGTGGTTCGACGCATGTTTACCGACGATCTCATTTCCAACTCAGCGCGCGTGCGCTGAACAACCTATGCCTTGCACCCTCCTGACCTGCCGACTTCACCTACCCCTATTAGCCAAACCTCACCGAAATAATGACCTGCAATTCTGTAGGTCCCTGAGCATCCCAATTCCTACACAAAACCATTCCAACTGCCCACATTTTCAGCCATTTTCAACCTAAACCATCCCCAATTTCATCATTAATCATCATTTTTCATCATTGCAATTGTATTTATTTTTTATATTTTATTTTTATATTTTTATTTGCATATTTGTGGCACTCCCTCTATAAATAGGGAGGCTATTTCACTTGTTTAGGGTCCCAATTTTAGTCCCCATTTTCCCCCTTTCTTCTCTTTAGTTAGTTCATTTTCTCTCTTTTGTAGTTCCATGTTTAGTTCATCTTTTTCTCTTTATAGATTCATTTTTGGGGACCATTTGTAACTTATTTTAATTTTATTCTCATGTTTTCTTTTAATTTTAGTTCTTAGATTTTCTTTGTAAACTTTTCTTTTTAATTTCTTTGACTTTTGTTTTAAATATGAATTTATGCTTTTTAAGAAAATCCTAGGCCGAGTATCTCCGAAGTAATTATAGAATTTAAGTCCGAATTCTTATGTTTTATCCTCCATCTTCTTAAGGTTCCTTCTGCTATTCAGAGAATTTTATGAATAACATTCCATTGTTTCCATCCACTTTCGGAATCACAAGCTATTCTTGGGTTCCAAAAGTGTAACTTTATTCCCTTTATTTAAATTCTTGTTATTGTTTCGGTTTACTTTTAATTCAATACATGTGATGACATTTTCTTTCTAAACTTTTGTAAGTATGAATGCAATCTCCATGTGTTTTACTTTCTGAATTTCTTTTACTTCATATATCTTAGTGCTTAAACTTCAATTTGATACTATATGTTTTATCCGATGTTCAGTGTATTTAGACTAGAATTGAAGAGATTAAATGTTGATCGCTGTAGGCGCATTTAATTATAAGCTTAAGGTGAATTATATTGTAAATGTTTGAAGCATAGTGGTGTTTGACGCACATTAATGATTAATGCATTTATAATATTGAAAGATATATGCAAGTATTTGAGATGACGAAGGTAGGATTTCGTGATTAGTTTGTTATGAGCAAAATGTTAGAGTGTTGGTAAAATTTGTATTTGAAGGAAGTCTATTTTTATGAGTAGTTTAAATAATGTGATTTTTAATTTGACATTACTTATGTAAAAGTGTCGGTTTTGTCTATGAAACCATTCTATGATTTGTAAGTTCTAATTAACATGAGCATTTGCATTTTAATTTTTAGTTTTATTAAAAATGTAGTTTAGATTACACTTTGTTCAAAACCCCTCAACCCCCAATTTTATTCTTTATTCTTTTATTCTTTTATTCTTTTATTTATTAATTCTTTAATTCTTTAATTTTTTATTCTTTTATTCTTTTATTATTTAATTCAACTATTATTTCATTCATTAATTTATTCATTATTCTTTCTCGCTAACACATTATTAATAGTCCCTAATTTCCCCGGTTAAGGACGATCCCTATTTACTAATACTACAACTACACAAAAAAGGTTTAACTTACATAATACTGGAATTACGTGTTTTAATTTAATGGGTAGTTTGAGTGTTATCACGATCTCATGCCATGTTCCCAACAGTCACACCAGCTCCCTTTTGCATGTTTTTCCAGCTCCAATCCAGCCCCAAAATCAGCATTTTCCTCATTTGTTTCGTGTAATTATTTTATAATTTTAGTTTTTTATTTTGTATTGAAGTTTTTTAGTTTTTTGTGGCACTTCCTCGATAAATAGGAAGGCAATTTCATTGTTTAAGGGTCCCCTAGTTAGTCCATTTTTCTCTCTTTTGTAGGCCTCTTTTGAATTTTTTTTCTCTCTTTTTAGATTTATTTTGGGACCAATTTTAGCTTCTTGTAAATTTTCTTCTTAATTAGTTTTCTTTTAATCTTGTTTTTAGATTTGTTTTTACATTCTGTTTCTTAGTTTCATTTTCTTTATTTTGTTCTTCGAATTTCTTAAACTTCTCTTCGTACACATTTTTATGTTTTCCTTAAGAAAAACCTAAGGCTAGGCAATTCTAAGGAAATTCGAGAATTTTTAAGACCGAATTCATCGTATTTCTTCCTCCATCTTCTCAAGTTTTCTGCCGCTGTTGGGTGATTTTTGTGAAAAACCATATTTTTCTACTTAAACTCTTGTTATTGTTTTGGTTTTACTTATAATCAATATATGTGTTGGTATTTTCTTTCTAACATTTGTAAGTAGGAATACAATTTCCATGTGTTTTACTTTCTGAATTTCATTTATTTCATATGTTTTAGTACTTAAACTTCCATTCAATGCTAAATGTTGATCCGCTGTTCAGGACATTTAGAATAGGATTGAAGAGATTTAATGTTTTACCGTTATTCAACGCATTAAATCACAAATTTAAGGTGAATCATATTGTGAATAATAATCCGATGTTCGGTGCATTTATAATTGAAAAATGTATGCATGTAGTTGAGTTGATGAAGGTAAGATTTCGTGATTGATTCAATATAAGTATATTGTTAGAGTATTGGTAAAAATTGTGTTTGAAGAAAGTGTATTTTAGGAGTAGTTTAAATAATGTGATTGTTAATTTGAATTTAATTTTTAGTTTGTTAAAAGGTAGTTTAAGCTACAAACTCTTTTCAAAACCTCCCATTTAATTATGTAATTCTTTATTATTTAATTTTTAATTTTTTTAATTGATTAATTCATTTACTTCATTAATTCATTAATTCTTTTATTCTTTTATTCTTTGATTATTTATTATTCTTTTTCACTAACACATTTTTTAATATTCTCTAAGTTCCCCGGTTAAGAACGATCCATTTTTACCAATACTACATCCACAAAAAATGGGTTTAAATTGAATATACTCGAATTACGAATTTATTTAAATGCGTAGTTCGAGCATTATCAATGTGAACAGTTGATTCGGTCAAATTATCAGGGGGAACTCTTCAAATTATCAGGGGGAACTCTTCGAATTCTCAGAGGGAACTTTATTATTAACATTGCTTGACAAATATTCCTTCAATATTCGTCGGTAACAGATTTGGAGAAGAGGCACCAAACTCAATTAATCTAAACCCTAAATTATTATTTAATTTTACTCAACGAATTACCTGAAAATATTTTTCGGGTTATATATTCGGAGAAGTGCAACTAAATTATTTTATCCTATGCTCTAAGAAGCGTCACTGAACTAGTTTAATTTTACCCAAAACATTTGCTGAAAATATTTAATTTTACCCAAAACATTTGCTGAAAATATTCGTCAGGTAACAGATTCAAAGAAGAGTCACTGAACTAGTTTACGCAAAACCCTAAAATATTATTTTATTTTATCCCACGAAGTGACTTAAGAAATTTGTCGCGTAATATTGATTTACTATTGTGTTTTGGGATTTTTTTTTTGTGTTGTGTAATTTGTTTTTTTAATGTTTTTTTTGGGTTAATTAATTTTTTTTTTGTGTTTTGGAATTTTTTTTTTGTGTTATGTAATTTTTTTTGGTGTTTTGAATTTTTTTCGTGTTATCTAATTTTTTGTATGTGCATTTACAAAGTTGTGTATTTGGAGCTGTAAGCTACAATGAATATAAGGAATGGATATTATGTATTAATAATAGTGTTTTTTTTTCTTTTACAAATTTCAATCGGTTTTAGTTTCACTATCATTCACTTAATCACCCTCGTCATCCGTGGTGTGTTCCCCGATTGACTCATCAGAATCACTTTCAATTCGTTCTAATGTCCCATGATCAATAAAAGAACCATCAATCGTAATTGGTGGGATTACATCATTGGTCCGAACTCCATCTAAGTGTAGGGTGGATACAGCCGAATCTACCTAGTAAACAATTTGGTCGTCGTCTGCTTTGTCTCATCTAGCAGATGTATTAGAAGGTGCATCATTATATCAAAAAATTCATGTGGATATATTTGCTTTAGTTGACTCATACTGTAGAAAATATCCTTATTTATTGTTTCGGGTCCACCTTGACTAACGATCTGGAACATAATATCTGGAAGAATTACGACAAATAAACTAGAGTCTCAACAACTCCAAGTACGACCAAATGCCAATTGGCATGAGCTGTTATAACAAGACATGATAGTCATGACTCTTCATACCGGATAAATCGTCACTATCTGTGCAAACATTTTAGGATATATTACTGGCATACCCATCAGGAAACTTCATACCTTGCAAACACTTTAGGAATTTTTTCATATTTTCTTGGGTAAATATATAACTTAGATGAGCCATGATGTATTTTCTATTGATGACTTTTGACCAAAAATTACGGCGAATCCCCATTTCTTGCATACCTTGCCGATTTTTTTTTTTGTGTCTTTTGACTTACCGTCAATAGGTAAAGTAGTTCTCACAACACTCTTAACAACATTTTTCTCGTTGTGCATAGGATCTGCTATGTATCTGATTTTCAATTTCGACCAATATGGCAATCTGAATAATATGCTTTTTTTCATGCAATTCTAATGTTCAATACAATATCTCATCACCAGATCTTTCTCGAGGTCGACCTCCTAACTCTGATTTCCCATTAAATGAGTCTGACTGCGTACGCCATCGGTGATCTAGGACAAAAACCTTTTGAAATCTAACTAGCATACCTTTGATGCATGTCAGCATGGCGTTGTATCTGGATCACATGTAGGACACACAAGATAAACCTTGGTGCTCATCCTACCAACATGCCGTAAGCTAGAAAATTATTAATTGCCCACACTATTGCTGCTCGTAGAGTGAACATTTTCCCACTAAATTTGTCGTACGTCCATACCCCATTTTCCCACAGATCTACGAGCTCATCAATTAATGGTCACAAATAAATATCGATGGAATTACTTACGGATTTAGAACCCAGTATGTAACGACTTGTCTCGGACATCGGGTTTAGATTAGTGGTTAATAATGGATTAGTGAAGTTAATGTGTGATTAGTTGGTTGCTTTCGGATGGACGGTGCGAAATGACAATTTTTCCCCTAGATTGGGCGAACGGTTGACTTTTGGTTCAAGCGGTTAACCAGACTTTGACCAATGACTGTAACGTAGTTCAGGACGTCATGAGTTCATAGACAGGTGGTATATCCGATTTTGACATCTGAGGAGGAAGTTATGATGTTCGGAAATTCAAGGGTAATTTGGTAATTTGGTTAAAAATGGGCAATTTGTTGAATTTTTAAATGACATAGGCTTTTCAAGTAATTCCAGGACCGTTAGGTAGGTCTCGATTCCCTGAGTACAACGACAGGTGGCACACCATCATCGGACGTTGGACGATTTAGTTATGGATCTAGGAACATGAGGGGCAAAATGGTAATTTGTCACTCAAGGGAATTTTGGTCAATTGGTTTGCCTTGGGATTGGTGCCCAGTGACCAGGGGACACTTGGATGTTCTTGGGAGTTCTGGCCACAGAGAATGGACACTTGGCCCAATCTGGATGTTTGTAGAATCCTCTCACCGCCTCACTGTTTTTAAAATCAGACGTGCAATTGTGTACGGCTCGGACAAAACGAGAAACAGGGAGAAACAGAGTGGTCTGTGTGTGGATGTACAATCTACGGATCCTACTACTCGTCTGTGAGAGTTGTGTGAAGGCAAGAGAGAGAACATATGATGCGGTTGTGGGTGGTGCTGTCACGACAAGCCGCTGTGGACGGTGGGCACGGTACCGTGAGAAACAGAGTAAGGGGAAAACCGAAGAACCATGGAATTCCAATACCCTCAAATGTGATCCTTTGATGATAAGTTGGTCATCAAAGTTGCTCAGGGAGCTGAGGGGAAGCCAGTGGTGGCCACGGTGGTTCACGGCGGTGATAGAAGGGTAAGAATCGATTGAATTTCAGTTTACATTCAAAAATGGTATCATGTGATTTAGCTGTTGTTGACTTGTTTGGTGCATTGGATGAAGTTTTGGGCTTCAAAACAGACGTAAAGGACCAGGAATCAGGACCAGAGGTGGACAGAATCGATGGTGACATGTAGTTGCAGGCACGAGTTTTCTTGTGTGATTTGGAAGGTAAGAACCACGTCCTACTTTCACAATGAAACTAGCTATATGTATGGATAATGATGGGACGAAACTAAGGTTGAAAAAAGAATAAAGAACAGGTTAAATTGAACGAAAACCGGCCACGCCGGTTCGGGCTGGACCAGATCGGTCTAGACCGGGTTTCCTAAGGTTGAAGACGACAATGTAGCAGCGTGTGAAGCCCACACGCAGCCCCTTTGGGCTGCGTGTATGGGCGCATGGAACAGTTTTTAAGAATAGTTTCAACAAGAATTTTAAAGTATTCGATGTAACGAACATTTTGGCACTGGTTTCGAGTCGATCGGACATCGTCTCGATATGTTTCGGGATGTCTGAAGGTTTCAGGGCTCGATTAAAAATAGTTAAAAATGTGGGAAAATTTCGGGGCTTAAGTATAATGATGCATCATCGTTAATACGATTTAGACATGTTCGGGAAATCCGGTGATAGTGGATTGGCCGGGAACGCGTAATTACGCGCGTATCGAGGCATCATCATTAATGGTCTGCGAGTGGACTTTGCTTTCGAACTTATGATGCATGCATATATGTTTTATATGTTTTCTATACGTGATTTCTAAATTTGTGAATTGATATTGAAGATTTACAGTTTTGCACGGATTTCAAGATAAATATGTATTTGCAAGTTTTACGAGGTTCCGATTTATACTGTGATTTGACAATGGTTTCAATACTATGATTTTTCGGATTTGAATTATGATTTGATTTCAATGATTTCTAATGGATTTTGGAAACGTGATTTCGAGCTTGAAGCCTAGTTCATAAAAGTGGTTTCGATAAACGTAATTGCGGGCTTTGGAATCAGATTTCAGGATGATGATTTGGGATTGGATTTTGGAACTTGAAAGTGGATTTCCGGATTTGGATTCGGAATGATTATTCCAGGTTCTGGCTTACGAAATGATGGTTTTAGATTCGAATTTAAAAATGGATGATGGATATGGTTCTGGATTTGGATTCGGGATACAGATTTCGGATTAGACTTGGAATTCGAATTGGTGATTTCGAATTCGGATTTGGACATGGATTTGGAAATGGTTTTCAAATGGTTTTGGATTGGATTTACTGGATCTGGTTATTGGGTTTAAAGATCCGGATATGATTATGATGGGGGCGGGCCCAGATTGGGTTTAAAGACCCGGATTGAGTTTAAAGACTCAGGAGTTTAAAGACTAGGATTATATTGAGGCCTGGATTGAGTTTAAAGACCCGGATAGATCCAGCATGTTAGATATAGATTGCAAAGGATTTCAATGTGTTTTGCATTTCGATGGTAATGATGGTTTTCAGAAATGGGTTTTCCATTGTTTTGGGCTGAGGCCCGGGATTTGAGAAAAAGAAAATGAGTTCGGTTTTCTTAAACGGTTTGAATAACTTGAATATAGAATGGTTTTATGACATGGGTTTTGAGATGCATGCATTGGTTTTAAATGGAGGGTATAAATGTACTTTTTTTTGTAATTTATAACCTGTTTTCTGAAAGTATCCTTTATTTTCGTCCACTCACAGTCTTTTGTGTTTTCGATACCCTCCAAGTTGTCGCAGTGCGGGCTGTTGGTCGAAAGAGACGGAGACATCACTCACACGATCCACAATAGAGTCTGCGTGCTCTGGGAGGTCCAGCAGTTTGAAACGGGCCAATTGGGAATCCGTTGTTTGACTTACGTGTCACATGGAGGTTGAACATCGGTTTAGCCTTCGTGTCACGCGTAAGTTAGACGGGAGCATGACTTAGCCCTTAATACCAGGGGATTGGGGGTGGGTCGTGTCAAATTGGTATCAAAGCAGGTTTTGTGCGCTCTGCGTGAGGTTTGGCTCCTAGAGTCGTTGGTTCGTTGATTTGTGTGCTAGAATGCTATTGTGGATGTGATGTCTCGAAGCGGAATAGCCCGTCATCAACCTGGACGCGATAGTGACAGTAAGTTCGTTAGTGGTTAGTTAGCGGCGATTGTTAGTGCCAGGGTGATAGTCACTCGATACACGGTGCGAGGTATGACGTATGTCAGCTTTGGGCCGGAATAGTTAACGTGTTTGGTGCTGGATTTGCTCAATGGTTGGACCATAGGGTCGGAGATATGCCAGCGGGATTAACCTGGATGGTAGCCGGTGAGCTACGATTGAGTAGGCTGGTCGGCCTGTGGGGCCCGATAGTAGCCTATTGAGCTGGTGGTATACGTGGGTCGAGGAGGCCGGTTGACGGTGGCCTGTTAGGTTTAATGACGATTGGATGAAGAAAGTATGGACTTGTGACCATTTGGTCAGATTGTTCGAGCTTGGACTTGTACGGCTACGAGTAGCCGGATGCTTCGAGTGACGGGGTATAGGAAACTACTTTCAGGAACTGAGGGATTTTCCCTCTAGTATGGGTCACTGGTGGACGTTGGTGTGTAAACTTTACGATTAGGGATAGTATTAGCCGAGTGTGACGACCCGAGTGGTAAGTTTTTGGTGAATTAGTGGCTGTCGCTGGTTTGGATAACCCGTATAAAGAGGATGATTTGAGGAACCCCGTGGGATGATTAGTCTAGAAACCGTGAATTGGGGTTTGTAGTTAGGTAGTTATTGTGGTGGGGCCGAGTTACGGCCGGATTGGAGATGGTGCTGCTAGGTGCAGTCGAGGTAGTGAATGGTTGGTGGACGACTCTGGACGAGTCCAGTGTTGGGTGCTTAGAGTATTGGACTACGAGGGAGGTAGGTTCCATCGACCCGAGCGAAGATTATGGGTTTGGCTCGGTAAGAGCAGAGGCTCGGGACTGGTGTGCTGTAGCAGAATAATATGCCACGAGTTGGGATTCTTGTAAATGGTTGGATGGGCACATTGAGTCGAGGTTGTGGCCGGTTGTGAGGTGCCGGTGTCTGGTAGGAACCATTAATCGAGCAGGGATATGTGATAACCATTGGTAGGTCATGTTTCGGTACGAACGGTCAGGATGCCGTTAGTTTGATCGGAGTAGCGCATCGGAAGCGCGGTGGACCTATGCTTTGTGTTGGATCGGGCTAGGTTGGTATGGTTGGGTTTGACTGTTCGTGAGGTTGGTTTTAGTAGACTCCTCTGATGTGTTGGCATAGGACTGCAGATGCCGAGGCTAACACTTGGTGATTGACGACTTAGAGGGTGGTAACTGGGGAGTCCGAGATCAGTGATTGTGGATTGAGGATTCCGAGAGTTAGTGACTCGTATATAGCAGGTTCTCGGAGTTGAGCTTCGAAAAGGCTGAGATGCGATCATCAGAAAGAGTGATGAACGGTGTCCACTAACAGACGAGTTGGTCGGTGAGTTGGTTTGGCTATGAACACGTGGTTGTGATCCGTATGAGTTGTGGATTTCCTCAGTGTAGTAGAGAAGGTGATGTTTGGACAGTTGTCCGGAGGTGGTATACTTGAGGATGAAGTCCCATGGTTGGAAAAGATGGACATACTTCCAACACGGTTAGAATCTCGGAATCAGGAGATGATGTGGTTTAGATGATGAGATATTGTGTGATTGATTCCGAGTTGGTGGTAGTTGCCGAGTATGAGAGATGGATACTTTGGATTCGATTTGGGGATTCATTGAAGGAACTTCAGGAATTGTGACCCCCCTTGGCCGTGGACACGGGTGGATGCGTTCGGGAGTAGTAAGAGTACTTGGTGACGCCGGGAGTGGCCTGTGTGGCGAGTGCCATAGGATTGTGCTGAGTTTGATTAAGATATGATGACTTGTGATGTCATGGTCGAGGAGAACCCACAATCTAGACATGTGGTATTCTGGATTGAGTTAATTCGATGTGATGGTCTGATGGTGAGAGTTGTATGGCCGAGAAGTGGGATCCACTTAGGAGTGAGTGGATCGGGATTGGATCGCTTATGGCTCAAGATTGAGATGTTTTGAATCAGGAGGATCGTAGGCAAAACAGAGGTTGGATATGTTGGACATCCAACTGAGGGGATTGCTCTGTCTTGCATGAGCAAAAGTGGCTGGATATCTTGATCACCTTGGAGTTGTGCAGGACGTGTGTGGTCCGTCTCACATACGTTCAGGTTTTGGCTTGGATCTAGTGCTGGGTTTGCCCTGGGTGAGATGTGATTGGATTTCATATTGGTCGGGAGACCCAAGAGACCGGGAGACTCGGAAGGGATTCGAATTGGACTTCCCCAGAGGACGTGTAGTTTGGCCTAGTATTGGATTGGACCTATGGGCTTCAAAAAATGAAGCGTTATTGACTCGTCATCAGGTGGTAATTAGTATGGTCATGATGATGTTTGTGTGCCCCGGAGATACATTGTGAGGGTGACGTGTAACAACCTGTACCTTCGGGAAGGGTATAAATGTAATTTTTGTAAAGTTTTGTATAAAAGGACAATTTTGCCCTTGTGAATCGTGCGTCAAAAGTTTACTTTTTGATTTACAGGTTGGATGAGTGTTGAACCTTGATCATGACGTAGTTTAGGACGTCACGAGTCTGTAGACAGGTGGCAGGTTCGATTCGGACAATCAGAGAAAAAGTTATGACGTTCGGAAGATTGAGGGCGTTACTGTAATTTTGATTATTTGAGGAAAATGTTGACTTTTTGGTGGACTTGTGATTTTCTCGTAGACCGAGGACCATTAGATAGGTCTCGACGTCTTGAGTACAACGAAAGGCGGCACGCTGTCATCGGACGTCGGACGAAATAGTTACGGGTCTAGAAAGTGTGAGGGCAAAAAGGTAATTTTAACACTAGGGGCATTTTAGTCTTTTTTTTTCTCCACAGCCCAATCAGATCAGAACAAGTGGCATTAGTGGGCTGGGATATTTTGTGCTGAGACCATGGAGAGGTGGACACGTGGGGGGAAGCTAGAGGCTTCTAGGAGAGTCTAAGTGTGCACGGCCACACATCGTACACGTTCAAAACCGTGTATTTGGGCTGTGAGAACTAGAAAACAGAGAGGAAGAAAGGGAGAGGTTGTGATTGATTCAGTGCAAGAGTGAGTGGATTGTGGATTGTGAGAGTGTTAGAGAGACGAGGTTGAGCTATTGAACGTGTTTTGGAGCTGGAATCGTGCACGGGGACACGGCGGTGGACGGTTGATTTTCTGAGGAAACAGAGAGGCGGTGGCCCTGTGGCGGTGGTTGTGCCGTGTAGTGGCTAGAACCAAGACAATAGGAGGCTCAGGTGACTGCAGGGAACCCAACGAGCACTGTGGCACGCGGCGGTGCAGACGGCGGAGGCTGAATCGTAGGTGAGACTCGAATCCCCTGTTTTCCGTTTTTCTTGTTTTCAAAAGTCGTGGCTTTAGGGTTGGAGTCGAGGGATTTGGAGGTTAGGGAGAGGTTCAGGAAGGTCCTAGGAGTCGTCTAGGATGGTCGCCGTGACGGGGGAGGACCTGGGTGGCCGACGGCCAAAACAGGGGCCACGGGCTATGTTTTTCGAGGGAGAAATCGTGGGGTTTCAGGCCGTGATTCTTCGATGTTAGGATGGGGTTAGCTTGCTAAGGATTGGACGAAGCTTCTGGGATTGGATTGGACTGAAATGGGGGAGGAATTACAGAGAACCGGTCACGCCGGTTCAACTGTGTTGAACCGGGTGATTCGAGGTTGAAGATGCACTGTAGCAGGCGCGTGAGGCCCACGCGCAGCCACTTTGGGCGGCGCGTGGAGGCGCGTGGGGAGGATTCCGGCCAACCTTCCAACATGGTTTTGGTTCTAAATGTCCTAAGGAATCCATTGATATGATTTTTGGGTTAATCGGACGATGTTATGAGGTAGTTCGGGAATCCGGACGGTTTAGGGTTTAAGATTAAAATATGAATAAATTCCCGAAAAATTGGGGAGATTAGGGTTAGTATCCTTGATGTGTTTGTGACCCTATTTGGTGCATATTGACAGGACGGGAGACGCCTGAGACGGTCGAAGAGCGCACGGAGCGCGATTGACTCGTTCAGATTCGTGAGTGGACTCTTTCTTTCTTTACGAGCATGCCTAACTGTTTTATTAATGTTTTATGCTATTAAATATGTTTTTATGCTTCTTGTTGATGATTATATGTGGTTGGTATGTTTGCACGTTTTTCGAGACATTTCTGAGATTTTGCACGTTTTTCGAGAAAAAGCTGGATTTCGGATTTTGATGCCATACTTAGGGATTTCAATCTATAATTGTTTTCTGATGATGATAAATGGATTATGAAATATGATTTGTGATTAAATGCGGGTTTTGGTTTAAAAGTGGAATTCCGGATTTGGGTTCGGAATGACGGTTCTGAACGCCGGAAGGGCTTCGAACCGGGGATTTCGAATTTGAGTCTGGCTATGGATTTAGAATTGGTTTTACATTGAATTTGGATTGGATTTGCTGGATCTGGATATTGGGTTTAAAGACCCGGATGTTTTGATTGACGGGGGACGGGCCCGGATTGAGTTTAAAGACTCGGGAGTTTAAAGACTCGGATATTTACGATATTACCCCCGTAGGCCTATTGAGTTTAAAGACTCGAAATTACATTTGAGGCCTGGTTGAGTTTAAAGACTCGGATAGACCCAGCAGGTTTGATCGTAAAATGATGATTTGATATTCACGATTTCTGATACGGTTTCATAATGCTTATGATATGATTTTTATACCCGTTTTATAGTGTTTCTGTTTCTTATGATGTTTTATGTTGTGGTTTTTCTGATACGTAGTTAGGCATGCGTGTTTTCAAAACGGAGGGAACGAATATTATTATTATTTTCCTTAACTCTGATTTGATGATAAACTGTTTTTAGAACTTGTTTTTGTTTTAGTCCACTCACATCTTTTGGTTTTAAATTTTCCCTCCAGGTCGTGGTGATAGCGCTGGGGTGAACGTTGAGGCATAAATCGAGGCATAGAGCTTACGACGTTCTTCCGTTGCGAGAATAGCATAGTAGGATTTTTGTGCCCATTTTTTAGAACTATGCTCTCACGTACAGTGTATTATATTTACTCCTTTTACTCCTTCGTCTAATAGTTATACTTACGGTGATATTGAGGGTATTCTGGTACTTTAAGTGTGATTGTCAGACGGGAGCAGGGTTCCTCCCGGGTATCGAGGTGATATTTGGGACGGGTCTTGACATGACAGGTACACTATGGTATTTGTTGGTTGGACTTTGGGTGTCGTAGAGTGTGGCCAATGTCGCTGTGGTTGATTTGTTGACGTACCGTAGGATGACGTTGGAAGTACGTGAGGATATACTCTACGAGCTGTGTTTGAGGTATTCTAAAATATCTTTGTTTTTATTCCAGGTTCGTAGGGTTGTCCTTGCGTGTGTTTGGAGGTATGCAATGTGGTTCTAGTTGGTAGTACTTGGTGAATGTACTTGAAATGTGTACGTACTAGCTCTGCAGTGGTTGGAACCATGTCGATGTGATTGGACGTGTAGCATGATGTTCTGGTAGAAGTGTTGGTGATCGGCTTAGTGCCGAGGTATGTTGTGGATTGATGGATGATCGGCGTAGTTCCGATATGATGGATTTTTGTCAGAGCATGTGGACTGGATCCGGGTGATCCAGAGTGAGCTATTGGTTATTTCCGATGAGCTGGATACTTAGAGCCATGAGTGGCTGGTAGGACCCTGGTATTGAGATGTATGTTCACGGGTTGATAAGTATGTGGTAGGGTCCAGTTGCAGACAGGTGGTGTAGGATGTGGATAGTGTTTCCACAGGAAACAACCGTGTTGGTGGTTAGGGGAACCACCGGTGAGATGATTTAGTTGCGTAGCTGTCGAGAACGGGATGTTGTGACGCCAGTAGGGTCGGCGCGAATCGCTGACGGAAGTATCACAGATCGTACTACCGAGGTCAGTAGATGCCGTCTTGAGAATTTGTTTGCAAGGTAAGATGTGTACTAATTAACGATAAACTCGCATGATGTCTAGGACGTGGTACGAGGTACGCACGACTCGAGACTGAATCGAGGTTGTTATGACTGGTAGTCATGCATCACAACCGAGTGTTAGTTGAGCCGTGAGTGTCGGCTGGTGCACTATTCGAGGTACCGCGATTACGTGTTGAACAGTGTTGACCTCGGAGAAAATCAATGGATTAGGAGATGGACTGGAAGTTGGTTGAGTTGGCTTGCTTGGCCGTGATGGGGTGATAGTATGGGAACTGTCAGGATAAGTTGGATTGGCACGTGATGGACACCGGGTAAGAAACCCAGGTGTGAGATCAGTTGGATTTTTCCCCAATTAGTTATGGAGGTACGAGATGCGGAATTTCGAGGACGAAATTCTTTAAGGGGGGAGATTGTAATGACCCATCCTGGACATCGGGATTAGATTAGTGGTTAATAACAGATTAGTGAAGTTAATCAGTGATTAATTGGTTGCTTTCGGACATACGATGCGAAATGACGATTTTACCCTTGGAATTGGGCGAACCGTTGACTTTTGGTGACAGGACCCGCCCCGATCCTCTCTAGGACCACATGGGGACGTGCCTTGCTCCCGTCTGACACCCAAAATAATGTTCCAATTTTAACCTTAAGAGCTCAAATGCATAAAAACCCAATTAAAGTTTTACATCAAATCCGAAATAAACAGATGTCAGACAAGGGATGAAATCCAAAACTACAAGTTGCGAGCACGACTCTAACATAAACCTGCGGGTACACCACCCAACAGGGGTTCAGGTACGCAGAAGTAGATCTATGCCTCAGCCTCAGGTTCCTCTTCTACCTCAGTAGCACGACCTGGAAGGGTTACCAAAACAATAAGGGTGAGTGGGCCGAAACTCAAGTTTATAAAATCGTTTAGTAAGTAAAACATATAATTTACCCCTCCGTTTTCCAAACATGCATGCAGCATTATTTAAAATCATTAATCATATAATATGAACTATAAGGCATGTAATAAAACCATAAACATAATTTTAGCCACTGCACTATACACTCCGATCTTGACATCCCCGATGTCTGACGTCCCTGACGTCCAATAAGGTCACAGTCTCAAGGCTACGCGTGCCACTCGGGTCTCAATTCCGAGTTAATCCCCGAACCCCGTTCGGGTACAGAATCCCCGATGCTTAGCGTCATAGACGCTGGATGTTGTAGACATCCGTGACCACTCCGGGGTACCTCATCCAGAGGAGACAGTATCATAAGAATGGATCTATACAGTGCATTACCGAATACATTTTATTGATATCCACATGCAAAACATATATATATACATAGATAAAATCTAAACCAATTTTTAAGTTTCATCGCACGGGTCTCAAACCCAAATACCGTGAAACGTGCCATAACCATGATTTCCATATCATCAAAACCGTTTCTTGATTCCAGCGTGTGAACATATAAGTAAATCGGAAAACATTTAAGCATGCAAGATTTTAATGAAATCGGGCCCACTCACAGTACGATCCCGTGGTGAACCTGCGCGTACGAACTTGTAACGGGATTATCGTACAATTCCTGTCAGTCCAAATCACATGTAAGGGTCACTACAAGTCTTAAATGTAACAACCCGTCCCGAGAGCCGGGTTTAGTACAGTGATTAAGGTGTGATTAGTGAGGTTAATCAGTGGTTAGGTGGTCCCGAAAGGTCTGGGAGCCTAGGATGACGATTTTGCCCCTGGTCCGGGCAAAAATGTTGACTTTTATTCGGGTGGTCAATTGGGTATTGCCCAGTGACCAGGACGTGGTTTAGGACGTCACGAATCCATAGGCAGGTGGCACGCCTGATTCCGACCTCCGAGGAGGAAGTTGTGATGTTCGGAAGGTCGAGGGCATAATCGTAATTTAGGTAAAATAGGAGGAATAGTTGACTTTTTGAATAATCGAGTTTTGGTAGGTTGACCTAGGATGGTTAGGTAGCTTTCGAAGTCCTGAGTTCGATGACAGGCGGCACGTACTCATCGGACTTACGAGGTGAGAGTTACAGGTCTAGGAAGTTTTGGTAAAACCGTAAAACTGTGTAAAACAGGGGGGTATTTTGGTCTTTTGGTTTCTGGGGATTTGTGCAGAGAGAAAGGATATGGACGGCTGGGGTTTAACCAAGTGGGATAAGGATTGAGTGGATGGTGACATGTGGCCAATGTGGAGTGGTTTCTGGGATGTTCTCGTGTGCGCGCACCACCCAAATAATTGGGGTGCACTCGTGCAACCCGTGCAGTTCTTCGATACACAGAGAAACAGAGTGAGCTTGTGAGGAGAAATTGACGAGTGATCGTGGCTGGTGAGGAATTCTGGTGAGTGAGGGAGGAACAAGAGACGGAAGGGAGGCTGGTGGTCGTGAATTGGTGGTGACATCGTGCACGGCGGCACGGCGGAGGTGCGGAGAAGTTTTGGGGAAAACAGGGAGCCTGAGAGTTCGAGGTGGTGGCTACGCCGTGAGGTGAGGCAAACCAAGGCGAGGGGAGGCTGAGGAGGTTGCAAGGAGTCCAACGAGCACCGTGGTAGGCGGAGGTGCGCACGGCCGAGCTGCAATCGAAGGGTAAGTTTTCTGCTCTGTTTTACCCGTGATTTTCATTTGGAAAGTCGTGAGTCTAGGCTTAGAGTCGAGAGGATTGAAGGTTAGGGTGATGTTCAGGGAGGTTCTAGGAATGGTTTGGGATGGTCGCCGTGACGGGGGCGTACACGGCGGAGCTCAGTCGAAGATGAGCATTCTGGTGCTCTGTTTGGCCGTGAACTTCGAACCCAAAGTCGTGGACTTCTGGGGTGAGTCGAAGGGTTAGGAGTGTTGGACTAGGTTCAGTGAGGTTGTGGGGTGAGTCTGGTGTCGCCACCGTGACGGGAGGTGACCGGAGCAGAGGGATTGTGAAACAGGGGTCTGAGGGCCGTCTGTTTCGAGCTTCAGTCGTGAAGCTGGGAGTCGAATCGAACCATGAGGAGTTGGGGGATGGATTTGTGGTGACTGGACGAAGCTGTGGGTGAAAGAAGGGAAGGAAATGGTGACCGGACGGCGGAGAACAGTTCTCGCCGGTCCAGTTGCAGCGGCCGGTTCAGCGCAGTGCACTCGAGGTTGGGGGTGACACTGTAGCTGGCGCGTGAGGGCCACGCGCAGCCACTTTGGGCGGCGCGTGGGGGCGCGTGCGACGGCGATGGGGAAAATGGTCAACATGGTTTTTGGTCCAGGAGTTCTGGTGAGTTCAATGGAGTTGGTTTCGGGGCAATCGGACGTCGTTTGAGGTTAGGTCCGCGAGGGTTAAAGTTTAGGGTCCCGGGTTTTCGGTTTTCGATTCGGGGAATTTTAAGGAAGATTAGGTAGTTGTTTCGTAGACGTATTAGTGACGTAATTTGACGGTGATTGTCAGGATCGGGATTTCCCGAGGAACGTGCTGGACGTTCGGGACGCGAGTAGGGCTCAGTACTGTGAGTGGACCCTTTCTCTAAACTCGAGCATGCATAACTGTTTTCTATAATTTTTTTATGGTTTTAATTATGATTTTATGTTTATCGGATATGCCTTGTTGATTTTACATAATTGCACGGTTTTCGAGAAAGTTCGGTTTTCAGCACGTTTTAAGAGAAAAGTGTGATTTCTGAATATGAGGTTATGGATTTGGGATTTCAGTGGATAAGTGGTTTAAATGTTTATAAAGGGATTTCGAACCATGATTTGGTGATTAAGGTTTTCGGTTTTAGAATCGGATTTCGGAAACGGAATTTGGTTTTAAAGTTGAAAAGTGAATTTCCGGATTTGGGTTCGGAATGACGGTTCTGGATGCTGGAAGGGCATCAGACCAGTGATTTCGGATTCGGGTTTGGATGTGTATTGGTACATGGTTTTCAAATGGTTTTGGGATTGGATTTGCTGGATCTGGATATTGGGTTTAAAGACCCGGAAATATGTGACGGGGGACCGGCCGGATTGGGTTTAAAGGCCCGGATTGAGTTTAAAGACTCGGGAGTTTAAAGACTCGGATATATTGATTTCCCCCGTAGGCCTTGAGTTTAAAGACTCGGGAGTTTAAAGACTCGGATATGATTAAGGCCTGGATTGAGTTTAAAGACTCGGGAGTTTAAAGACTCGGATAGGTCCGGCAGGTTTGATCGGGAAAATGATGATTTGATGTTATGATTTCTGATACGGTTTTATGATTCACATGCTGTGGTTTTTCTAACTGTTTTATAGTGTTTCTGTTTCTTATGATGTAGTTTATGGTAAATTGGTTTATAACTGTGTTCATAAATATTGGTTATGCATGTGGTTTTCAAAACGGAGGGTTAAACTCGGTTTTCGTGTAAAATGGTTTTGAACTCTTGTACTTTTTGGTCCATTCACACCTTTGTTTTAAATTGCCCTCCAGGTTGTGGAGCAAGTGCGGGGTCTTGACGTCGAGGCAGTGTCCGAGGCATAGAAGTGACGTGAGGGATCCCAGAATAGTTTAAAGTCTTCCGTGTGCGTGTAGTTTATCAGTTTTTATTTTTCCTTGTATGTTCGTGCTATGCTCTGTAAATGATAACTTTGGGATTTTTGGTTTAATTACTCCTGCGTCTAACTGGGTTTGAGTGAGTTTTACTTGGGTTTTGTGTCGGGAAGTCAGACGGGAGCGGGATTTACCTCGGGTTTCGGGGTGAAACCGGGGTGGGTCCTGACATTAAACATTTAACCAAAAATGTCCGAAATAGAAACCATCTCGGGAAACCCGTCAACACGTTTCCCTAGACAACCGGCCCTAAACTGACCCACATAACTATCTCAGATCAACATGGTTAATTCATAAAAAATGTTCAGAATGATGAGAGGAACAAAAGTCATGTTGATCGTGATCTGAGATAAGGTCCAACGCGCCCACACGCGCCGCCCAAAGTGTTTGCGCGTGAAAGTCACGCGCCTGACACTGTAGCTGCTACAGTGTCACCACCTTCACCCGTTTGTCTGTAATACGGGTCTGCCACCCGCGGCTTGACCCGGTTAATTAACCATCAATTCCTACTTGATTTCAACCCAATTTGATCCTAACATGTTTATTATCCTTCCAATTTAGGTTCTGAGATAACAATCAACCTCGACAAGTCCCCAATCGACCCATCGACCCGTGATCAACCAATCGGGTCAATCATCAGAACTCCCTGGTTTCAAACTCAATTTCCAATTAGCTTCACAGGCAGCATAGTAGGATCAAAACGACCCAAAATGAACGATCAATTGTGTCTGAAAGTACCTGAAGGTTGTCGTCCCAAGCTCTGCGATTTCTCTGAAAACTGCAGTCACCGTCCCAGCTCACCCGTGGCTGATGGCCTTCGATTTCAATGTGGTTGAGTTCCAAACACTCCCAGAAGACTAAAACAGGCCTTGGTTTGGTCCAACAATCACCAGAAATCAAAACCCGATTTTCCCTCCAATTTTCCCCGAAATGGTTTCTCTGGTTTTCCTCTCCAATTTTCAGTTCCTTCAACAGCAGAATGAAGCTTACCCATTACTTAATCAGTTTAAAACATCTCAAGCTGTCCTAGAGGCTCGTGGAAGCCTCACTGTCCACTGAATTTTGTTCCCCGAAAAAGCTTCGAATTTCATTAATCAATTCAACAGTGTAGGGTGGATGGTTCAGCCCACGTTCTAAAGCATCAGACACACCTTCCTTTCCAGCACACACTTGCATAATCAATTGTACACTGAACCACCGCACATGGTGGTGCCGTCCATGGTTCCCCCGCGGTTGCTACAGTAACCAGGGCAAAAAGACCAAAATGCCCCTGGTTCAAATAATTACCAAACTGCCCCTCACTTTCTAGACCCGTAACTCAGCCAGACAAAGTTCGATTTCTGCGTACCGACTGTCTACGAACTCAGGGTATCGAGACCTACTTAACGGTCCTTGAGTCATGTGAAAATTAGTTGCCAAATGAAAAGTCAACATTTTCGCCCCAAAAGTTCAAATTATGGCAATGTCCCTGAACTTCCGATGGTCATAACTTTTTCCCTGATCGTCCGAATTGGACGTGCCACCTGTCTATGAACTCGTGACGTCCTGAACTACGTCACGGTCACTAGCCAAAGTCCATTTGACCCACCAATCAAAAAGTCAACAATTTGGCCATACCATTCACAAAGGTAAAAACGTCAATTGATACATTAAATTACAATATTCAAATCTTCGAATTTCCGGGGTGTTACAACCTTCCCCCCTTAAGAAATTTCATCCCGAAATTTCAAAGAAACAAATGAGGAAATTGTTCTCGCATCTGAGCCTCGGGCTCCCATGTGGCTTCTTCCACATTCTGGTTTCTCCAGAGAATCTTCACGAGAGGGATCGTCTTCCGACGTAGTACCTTGTCCTTCCGATCCAAAATCTGCACTGGTTGTTCCTCAAAGCTCAAATCCCCTCGGAGTTTGATAGGTTGATCCTCCAGTACATGAGAAGCATCATGTACGTACTTCCGCAGCATCGATACGTGAAAAACATCGTGAACTCTAGAAAGTTCTGGAGGTAGTGCCAATCTGTATGCAACCCTGCCAATCCTTTCCACAATCTCATACGGTCCGATAAAACGCGGACTCAGTTTCCCCCGTCGACCAAAACGGATAATCCCTTTCCACGGAGATAACTTCAGGAAGACAAAATCTCCCACTTCAAACTCCAAGTCCCAAATCCGTCGGTCGGTATAACTCTTTTGGCGATCCTGTGCCGCCTTCAATCTCTCCTTGATAATACGAACAGTTTCCAGGGTTAAGTCCATCAATTCTGGCACTACAGCCGCTCGCTCCCCTATCTCCATCCAGCAGATAGGTGTTCTGCACTGTCGTCCATACAGTGCCTCATAAGGTGCCATCCCGATGCTTGTCTGATAGCTGTTGTTATAAGCGAATTCCATCAATGGCAAATGAGTATATCCCATGAGTCCTGAAACTGTAGCACACGGGACCTCATCATGTCCTCCAGGGTCTGAGTGGTTCGTTCAGACTGTCCATCGGTTTGTGGATGGAACGCAGTACTGAAACGTAGGGTTGTTCCCAAAGTAGCTTGCAAACTCCGCCAGAACCTGGAAGTGAAATGCGGATCACGATCGGACACGATCGATTCCGGCGTACCATGCAATCGTATGATTTCTTTTACAAACAATTGAGCCAGTCGGTTAGGTTTATAAGTCTCCTGAACGGGCAGAAAATGGGCTGACTTGGTTAACCGGTCCACGATCACCCACTCTCCGTCAACTCCACTTTGTGTACTTGGTAACTTAAAGACGAAGTCCATGGTGATGTGATCCCACTTCCAGTCGGGAATTGGAAGTGGCTGCATAGCCCCATACGATCTCTGCCGTTCCGCCTTAACCTGCTGGCAGGTTAAGCATCTGCTCACGAATTCAGCAATATCCTTCTTCATTCCTGGCCACCAATAATGGTTCCGGAGGGTATGATACATCTTTGTACCTCCCGGATGCATAACATAAGCCGAACTATGGGCCTCTTCAAGAATCTCGGCCCGTAACTCTGCCACTGCAGGTACACACAAACGGCCCATCTTCACAAGTGCTCCATAATCTCGGATGGAAAAATCCTGTCTCCCATCCGCATCGATCTCAATCCTGTAAATACAGAGTATCAGATCCTGAAGTTGTGCTTCGATGATCCGATCAATCAGCACTGGTCGTACATGGAAGCTGGCCAACAAAGCCCCATGCTCATCTGTGTCCAAAATAACTCCCGCCTTCCGGAGTTCTACCAGCAAGGGAAGATACACCATCCCTAGGTGTCCAACAGATCCCGTTGACTTCCTGCTGAGTGCATCTGCCACCACATTGGCCTTACCCGGATGGTACTCGATCGTACAGTCATAATCCTTCAGCAGCTCCATCCATCTCCGTTGTCTCATGTTGAGCTCCTTCTGAGTGAATAAGTACTTTAGACTCTGGTGGTCGGTGTATATCAGGCATGTTGCGCCGAATAGATAATGTCTCCAGATTTTTAGGGTATGAACCACCGCTGCCAACTCCAAATCATGGGTAGGGTAGTTCAACTCATTAGTCTTTAGCTGCCGGGATGCGTAGGCGATAACCTTGCCAGTCTGCATCAACACGCAGCCCAAACCCTGTAGTGATGCGTCACTAAAGACCACGAATTCTCCACTGTCATTCGGCAATGCAAGGACAGGTGCAGTGGTCAATCGATCCTTCAATTCTTGAAAACTCCGATCACACTGCTCGTCCCAAATAAACTTCACTCCCTTCCGAGTCAGACGAGTCAATGCTGCAGCAATTTTGGAGAAACCCTCCATGAATCTCCGGTAGTAACCTGCTAACCCGAAAAAACTCCGTACTTCCGTTATTGTTGTCGGTCTAGCCCAGTTGGTCACCGCTTCTGTTTTCTGGGGATCCACTCTAATCCCATCCGTTGATATCACCTGCCCCAGAAAACCAATACTGCTCAGCCAAAACTGACACTTGCTCAGCTTGGCGTACAACTGTTCCTGTCTCAGTTTCTCCAACACGAACCGTAGATGTTCCTCATGTGCTCGGGCACTCCTCGAGTACACCAGGATATCATCGATGAACACAATCACGAACTTATCTAAGTAGGGTCGAAAAACCCGGTTCATCAGATCCATGAATGCTGCTGGAGCATTCGTCAAACCAAAAGGCATAACAAGGAACTCGTAGTGTCCGTAACGGGTTCGAAAAGCAGTTTTCGGAATATCCTCCTCTGAAATCCTCAGTTGGTGATTCCCAGACCGCAAATCAATCTTCAAAAAGCATTGTGTTCCCCGCAACTGGTCAAAAAGGTCATCGATCCTGGGTAGAGGATACTGGTTCCTCAGTGTCACCTTGTTGAGTTGCCGATAGTCAATGCACAAACGGAGACTCCCCTCCTTCTTCTTTACGAACAACACCGGTGCTCCCCACGGTGAAGTACTCGGTCGGACGTATCCCAAATCCACCAACTCCTGCAATTGTGTTTTGAGTTCTCGTAACTCGGCCGGCGCCATCCGGTATGGTTCCTGGGATATAGGTCGGGTACCAGGGAGTGGTTCAATCGTAAACTCGATCTCCCGCGATGGCTGTAATCCAGGTAAGTCTTCCGGGAACACATCCGGAAACTCACGTACCACTGGTATCCCGTCGATACCCGGAGTATCAACCTGTTCCAACACGACATGCGCCAGATAACCCTGACATCCCTTCCGTAGAATTTTGGTAGCAGTAAGTGAAGAAATCATTTCAGGAGGGGAACCGTCACGCTCCCCCTGAAAGATAACCTCCGGCAAACCTGGGATTCGTAGAATCACTTGCTTGCTACAGCAATCGATGAGCGACCCATGCTCCGACAGCCAATCCATCTCGAGGATTACATCGAAGTCGTGGATATCCAGAATAATTAAGTCTGCTGGAAAATCCACATCCTCAATTCTCACCGGGCACCTCCGAATCACCTGATTCACAAGGTATACGATGCCCATCGGGGTGCCAACACCCATCTCACAATCTAAGGCTGATACCACACAATCAAGCATACCAGCACAACTCTTCGAAATAAAAGAACGTGTAGCCCCGGCATCCATCAATACGCGTACGAGAAAATTTAAGATATGTAGTGCACCTGTAACCACGCCTGGGGCAGTCCTCGCCTGCTACTGGGTCATTGTAAACACTTGGGCCCTAGGCCCTCCATTTCGTCCGCGCCCGGGCGCCACGCCAAGCACCACGGTCACCTCCCTGACCGCGACCTCCATTAGTGTGGGAAGCCGTGCTCTGCACCACACTAGAGCCCCCAGCGTCGTTGCTCTTGGAAAACAGCGGGCAATCACAGGCATAGTGGCCCTCTTCTCCTCAAGCAAAGCAGGTTACCGGCCTCGGCCTGTCCGAATGCCCACCAGAAGCACCGCTCCAAGATGAATGCTGCCCAGAGTTGTATCCTGATCCTCTGCCCTGAGAGCCTCCTCTTCGACCTGACCGGCCACGACCTTTGAAGGATGAGGGTGCTCCCCTGTAGCCCCCTCCCTTGTTGTTCTTCTGGCCTGATGGCCCACGGTGGGGGCGATCCAGACGTCGCCCCTCGCCCGAAGGCTGTCGTGTCTGGTGTGCCGCCAGACTGGCCTCGACACGCACCGCAGCGTCGACCATATCTCTCAGAGAAGCATGAGTAGCAGCAGTCACACTTGCCCGGATCTCCCCTTGGAGTCCAAGCTCAAACCTTTGGCATTTGTCCTCCTCCATGCTCACGAATGATGCAGCGAACCGGGATAGTTATCCGAAAGTCTGCTCGTAGTCCGCAACGGACATATCCCCCTGCTCCAGCCGCAGGAACTCAGCCTCCCGTGCCGCGCGAAATGATCGCGGGTAGTACTGGTCCAGAAATCGGGAACGGAAAGCTTCCCAAGTAGTGATATGGACAGACCATCCAGACATTTCAAGGCCGTGCCACCACTGGTAGGCTCCTCCTTCCAGTAAGAAGGCCGCCAAAGTTACCCGTTCGCCCGGAGGGCAGTGCATCACCGTGAAAATCTTTTCCCATTTGGTGATCCAATCATGAGCATCTTCGGGGTTTGATCCCCCATTGAAAGGAGTGGCTCCCAGACGCTGAGCCCGCTCAATGCTTGCGCATTCCATTTCCCTTTCCAGATCCTCGTCAGTCCGTATATGAGGAATCCTCCTTGGAGGCATAACCAACTGTCAAGAGGCATAGATCAGTTAACATTATCCTTAAACTCGAAAAGTAACAAGTACTAATCGCTAGTCTAGCATGCTGACCACAACCTACTACTCTGATACCAAGCTGACAGGACCCGCCCCGATCCTCTCTGGGACCACATGGGGACGTGCCCTGCTCCCGTCTGACACCCAAAATAATGTTCCAATTTTAACCTTAAGAGCTCAAATGCATAAAAACCCAATTAAAGTTTTACATCAAATCCGAAATAAACAGATGTCAGACAAGGGATGAAATCCAAAACTACAAGTTGCGAGCACGACTCTAACATAAACCTGCGGGTACACCACCCAACAGGGGTTCAGGTACGCAGAAGTAGATCTATGCCTCAGCCTCAGGTTCCTCTTCTACCTCAGTAGCACGACCTGGAGGGGTTACCAAAATAATAAGGGTGAGTGGGCCGAAATTCAAGTTTATAAAATCGTTTAGTAAGTAAAACATATAATTTACCCCTCCGTTTTCCATACATGCATGCAGCATTATTTAAAATCATTAATCATATAAAATGAACTATAAGGCATGTAATAAAACCATAAACATAATTTTAGCCACTGCACTATACACTCCGATCTTGACATCACCGATGTCTGACGTCCCTGACGTCCAATAAGGTCACAGTCTCAAGGCTACGCGTGCCACTCGAGTTTCAATTCCGAGTTCAATCCCCGAACCCCGTTCGGGTACAGCATCCCCGATGCTTAACGTCATAGACGCTGGATGTTCTAGACGTCCGTGACCACTCCTGGCTACCTCATCCGGAGGAGACAGTATCATAAGAATGGATCTATACAGTGCATTACCGAATACATTTTATTGATATCCACATGCAAAACATATATATACATAGATAAAATCTAAACCAATTTTTAAGTTTCATAGCACGGGTCTCAAACCCAAATACCGTGAAACGTGCCATAACCATGATTTCCATATCATCAAAACCTTTTCTTCATTCCAGCATGTGAACATATAAGTAAATCGGAAAACATTTAAGCATGCAAGGTTTTAATGAAATCGGGCCCACTCACAGTACGATCCCGTGGTGAACCTGCGCGTACGAACTTGTACCGGGATTATCGTACAATTCCTGTCAGTCCAAATCACATGTAAGGGTCACTACAAGTCTTAAACATTTAACCAAAAAAGTCCGAAATAGAAACCGGCTCGGGAAACCCGTCAACACGTTTCCCTAGACAACCGGCCCTAAACTGACCCACATAACTATCTCAGATCAACATGGTTAATTCATAAAAAATGTTCAGAATGATGAGAGGAACAAAAGTCATGTTGATCGTGATCTGAGATAAGGTCCAACGCGCCCTCACGCACCGCCCAAAGTGTTTGCGCGTGAAAGTCACGCGCCTGACACTGTAGCTGCTACAGTGTCACCACCTTCACCAGTTTGTCTATAATACGGGTCTGCCACCCGCGGCTTGACCCGGTTAATTAACCATCAATTCCTACTCGATTTCAACCCAATTTGATCCTAACATGTTTATTATCCTTCCAATTAAGGTTCTGAGACAACAATCAACCTCGACAAGTCCCCAATCGACCCATCGACCCGTGATCAACCAATCGGGTCAATCATCAGAACTCCCTGGTTTCAAACTCAATTTCCAATTAACTTCACAGACAGCATAGTAGGATCAAAACGACCCAAAATGAACGATCAATTGTGTCTGAAAGTACCTGAAGGTTGTCGTCCCAAGCTCTGCGATTTCTCTGAAAACTGCAGTCACCGTCCCAGCTCACCCGTGGCTGATGGCCTTCGATTTCAATGTGGTTGAGTTCCAAACACTCCCAGAAGACTAAAACAGGCCTTGGTTTGGTCCAACAATCACCAGAAATCAAAACCCGATTTTCCCTCCAATTTTCCCCGAAATGGTTCCTCTAGTTTTCCTCTCCAATTTTCAGTTCCTTCAACAGCAGAATGAAGCTTACCCATTACTTAATCAGTTTAAAACATCTCAAGCTGTCCCAGAGGCTCGTGGAAGCCTCACTGTCCACTGAATTTTGTTCCCCGAAAAAGCTTCTAATTTCATTAATCAATTCGACAGTGTAGGGTGGATGGTTCAGCCCACGTTCTAAAGCATCAGACACACCTTCATTTCCAGCACACACTTGCATAATCAATTGTACACTGAACCACCGCACATGGTGGTGCCGTCCATGGTTCCCCCGCGGTTGCTACAGTAACTAGGGCAAAAAGACCAAAATGCCCCTGGTTCAAATAATTACCAAACTGCCCCTCACTTTCTAGACCCGTAACTCAGCCATACAAGTCCGATTTCTGCGTGCCGCCTGTCTACGATCACAGGGCATCGAGACCTACCTAACGGTCCTTGAGTCATGTGAAAATTAGTTCCCAAACGAAAAGTCAACGTTTTCGCCCCAAAAGTCCAAATTACGGTAATGTCCCTGAACTTCCAATGGACATAACTTTTTCCCTGATAGTCCGAATTGGACGTGCCACCTGTCTACGAACTCGTGATGACCCGAACTACGTCACGGTCACTGGTCAAAGTCCATTTGACCCACCAATCAAAAAGTCAACAATTTGGCCATACCATTCACAAGGGTAAAAACGTCAATTGATACATTATATTACAATATTCAAATCTTCGAATTTCCGGGGTGTTACATTTGGTTCGAGCGGTCAACCGGATTTTGACCGATGACTGTGACGTAGTTCGGGACATCATGAGTTCATAGACAGCAGGCACGTCCGATTTCGACATTTGAGGAGGAAATTATGATGGTCGACATCCCAGTGATCAGAGAATGGACACCTGGCCCAATCTGGATGTTTGTAGAATCCTCTCACCGCTTCACTATTTTTAAAAATAGACGTGCAATTGTGCACGGCTTGGACAAAACGAGAAACAGGGAGAAACAGAGTGGTCTGTGTGTGGCCGTGTAATCTAGTGATCCTACTACTCTTCTGTGAGAGTTGTGTGAAGGCAAGAGAGAGAACAGATGATGAGGTTGTGGGTGGTGCTGTCACGTGATTTAGCTGTTGTTCACTTGTTTGGTGCATTGGATGGAGTTTTGGGCTTCAAAACAAACGTAAAGGACCAGGAATCAAGACCAGAGGTGGATAGAATCGATGGTGACATGTAGTTGCAGGCACGGGTTTACTTGTGTGATTTGCAAGGTAAGAACCACGTCCTATTTTCACGATGAAACTAGCTAGATGTATGGATAATGATGGGACTAAACTAAGGCTGAAAACAGAATAAAAAAAAGGGGTTAAAATTGGACGAAAACCGGCCACGCCGGTTCGGGCTGGACCAGATCGGTCTAGACCGGGTTTCCTAAGGTCGAAGACGACACTGTAGCAGCGCGTGAGGCCCACGCTGTAACCACCCGTCCCGGAAATTAGGGTTAAGACCGTGATTAAGATTAGTTTAGTGAGCTTAATGGGTGGTTAGGTGGTCCCGATAAGGTCGTTAGGGTAGAATGACGATTGTACCCCCAGTTTGGGCAAAAAGTTAACTTTTAGTTCGGGCGGTCAATTGGGTTTTGACCGATGACCAGGACGTAGTTTAGGAGATCACGAATCCGAAGACAGGTGGCACGCCCGATTCCGACATCCGAGGAGGAAGTTATGATGTTCAGAGGTTGAGGGCATAACCGTTATTTGGTTAAAATAGGGGGGAAAGTTGACTTTTCGTATGATCTGGTTTTGACACGTTGACCTAGGATCGTTAGCTAGATCTCATCGTCTTGAGTTCTATGACAGGTGACACGTATTCATCGGACTTACGATGTGTGAGTTACGAGTCTAGAAAGGGAGTGGCAAGATCGTAATTTTGGCTTAAAAGGAAGGGCATTTTGGTCTTTGTGCTCTGGGATTGGTGCAACAGAGAGGGAAAAATGGAGGGTTGAGATTGAGACAGTTGTGAGAGAGAAGGAGAGGATTGTGACACGTGGCAAGGGCCTAGTGGCTTCTAGGCGTGTGCACGGTTCAAATAATTGGGGGTGCCCGTGTGTTCGTGTTTGTTCTTCGACCCAGAGAGAAAACAGAGACTGGGAATTTGGGGAGGAATCAATCAAGCTTGGTGAGGGTGTGAGTTTGTGAGTGTGTGAGGAGTGACCAGAGATCAAGAAGGAGACAGATAAGAGGTTTGGAGGTGCGGTGGCTGTGTGTGGGTGAGAGGTGAGCCACGGGAAACCAGGGGGAAAACAGAGAACAGAGAGGAGTTGTGAGTGGTGGTGCGGCCCTGTTCGGTCAATCGAAACTGGTGGAGGTGTCCAGAGGCTGGAGGTGGACTGGAGGAGTTGTGTTGCCACGGTGGAGCTCACGACGGCGACCGGAGGGCAGGTAATTTCTTGTTTCCCTTTCGATGCTCTCTTTTGCCGTCGATTTTCAAACTGAAAGTCGTGAAGTCTGGGGTTGAGTCGACGGTTCTGGTGCGTTGGGTGAGACTCAGTGAGGTCCTAGGATTGGTTTAAGCTAGCTACCGTGACGGGGGAAGATCTGGGTGGCCGGGAAGGAAAACATGGGCAGTGTTCGGGTTTCTGTTCGAGCTTGAGTCGACAGGTTTCAGGGTTAGTCAAGGTGTTTAGAGTAGGGGAATGGATATTTTAGGACGGGACGAAGAGGATGGCGAAGAAAGGAGTCGATTGGGTGGACGAACGACGGAGAACCGTCCTCGCCGGTTCGAATTGCAGAAGGCGGTTTGACCGGGTCGGCTCGAGGTAGACGGTGACACTGTAGCTGGCGCGTGAGGGCCACGCGTAGCCACTTTGGGCGGCGCGTGCGGCGACGGTTGGGAAAATGGTCAATTTGGTTTTTGGTCTAAGTTTTGTGACGAGTCTAATGGAATTGGTTTCGGGTTGTTCGAGGGTTTCGGTTCGTTACGATTAGGACCCGAGGATTTTTGGGGAAAATTAGGAGAGTCTTAGTAGACGTGTTAGTAACGTACTTTGGCGGTTGTTGATAGGATCAGGACTTCCCGAGGAAGCAGAGGAACGTACGAGACGTTCGGGACGCGATTGAGGGCTTGGTACTGTGAGTGGACCCTTTCCTTAAACCCGAGCATGCATAACTGTTTTTCTATAATTGTTTTATGGTTTTAATTATGATTTTATGTTTATCGGATATGCTTTGTTGATTTTACATAATTGCACGTTTTTCGAGGAAGTTCGGTTTTCAGCACGTTTTATGAGGAAAAGTATGATTTCTGAATATGAGGTTATGGATTTAGGATTTCAATGGATAAGTGGTTTCAATGTTCATAAAGGGATTTGGAAACATGATTTGGTGATTAAAGGGTTTTCGGTTTTAGAATCGGATTTCGGAAACGGAATTTGGTTTTAAAAGTGAAAAGTGGATTTCCGGATTTGGGTTCGGAATGACGGTTCTGGATGCCGGAAGGGCATCGGACCAGTGATTTCGGATTCGGGTTTGGATGTGGAATGATAAATGGTTTTCAAATGGTTTTGGATTGGATTTGTTGGATCTGGTTATTGGGTTTAAAGACCCGGATATTGTGATTGACGGGGGACGAGCCCGGATTGGGTTTAAAGACCCGGATTGAGTTTAAAGACTCGGGAGTTTAAAGACTCGGATATATTGATATTTCCCCCGTAGGCCTGTTGAGTTTAAAGACTCAGATTATATTGAGGAAAGACTCGGGAGTTTAAAGACTCGGATAGATCCAGCAGGTTTGATCGGATAATGTTGACTTGATATTCATGGTTTATGATACGGTTTTATGATGCTTATGCTATGATTTCTATAACTGTGTTTTATAGTGTTTCTGTTTTTATGATGAGGTTTATGTGAACTATAACTGCTTTAATAACTGGGTTATGCATGTGGTTTCAAAAAGGAGGGCCAAACCCGGTTTTTCTTATAAATGGTTTTGGAAACTTTTCTTTTATTTATGGTCCACTCACACTTTCTGTTTTTAAATTGCCCTCCAGGTCGTGGAGCTAGAGCGGGGTTTCGGCGTCGAGGCAGCGTCTGAGGTATAGAAGTCGCGGAGGGGATCCCGGAGTGTTTCAATTTTCCGTAGTGTGTGTACTCTTTGTATCGGTTTTCTTTCTTTTGTATTCAGAACTATGCTCTGTAAAACTTGCCTTCGGGATGTGTTATAGTTTCTCCTGCGTCTGACTGAGTACTTTAGTGGCTTCGAGTGAGTTTACTTTGGTTTTGTGTCGGGGTGTCAGACGGGAGCAGGATTTTCCTCGGTTTTCGGGGTGAAACCGGGATGGGTCCTAACACACGCGCAACCCCTTTGGGCGGCACGTGTGGGCACGTGTGGGCACGTGGCATAGTTTTTGAGAATGGCTCCAACACGACTTTTAAAGTATTCGATGTAACAAACATTGTGGCACTATTTTCGAGTCGATCAGACATCGTCTCGATATGTTTCGGGATGTAGGAAGGCTTTAGGGCTCGTTTAAAAATAGTTAAAAATTTGGAAAAATTACGGGGCTTAAGAATAAGTTTTATGAAGGGGTTAGTGACCTTATTATGGGATTTGGACAGATTCGGGAAAGCCGGTGATAGTGGATTGGCCGGGAAAGCGTAATTGCGCGCTTATCGAGGTAGCGACATTAATGGTCTGTGAGTGGACTTTGCTTTCGAACTTATGATGCATGCATATATGTTTTATATGTTTTCTATATGTGATTTCTATATTTGTGAATTGATATTGATCATTTACGGTTTTGCACAGATTTCGAGATAAGTACGTATTTGCACGTTTTACGAGGTTCCGATTTATACTGTGATTTTACAATGGTTTCAATAATATGATTTTGGGATTTGAATTATGATTTGATTTCAATGATTTCTAATGGATTTTGGAAACGTGATTTTGGGCTTGAAGCCCAGTTCATAAATGTGGTTTCGATAAACGTGATTTCGGGTTTTAGAATCGGATTTCAGGATGACGATTCAGGATTCAATTTTGGAACTTGAAAATGGATTTTCGGATTTGGGTTCGGAATGATTATTCCGGATGCCGGCTTACGGATTGATGGTTTCAGATTCGAATTTGGAAATGGATGATGGATATGATACTGGATTTGGATTCGGGATACAGATTTCGGATTCGGCTTGGAATTCGAAATGGTGATTTTGAATTCGAATTTGGCCATGGATTGGGAAATGGTTTTCAAATGGTCTTGGATTGGATTTGCTGGATCTGGTTATTGGATTCATGGACCCGGATATGATTATGATGGCGGCGGGCCCGGATTGGGTTTAAAGACCCGGATTGAGTTTAAAGACTCAGATAGATCCGGTAGGTTCGATAGATTGCAAAGGATTTCAATGTGTTTTGCATTTTGATGATAATGATGGTTTTGAAATGGTTTTTCCACTGTTTTGGGCTATGCCCGGATGATACGGCTTTTGATGGTTTTGGGTTGAGGCCTGGGATTTTAGAAAAGGAAAATGAGTTCGGTTTTCTTAAACGGTTTGAATAACTTGAATATAGAACGGTTTTATGACATGGTTTTTGATATGCATGCATTGGTTTTAAACGGAGGGTATAAATATACTTTTTTTTTTGTAATTTATAACCTGTTTTCTGAAAGTATCCTTTATTTTTGTCCACTCACAGTCTTTTGTGTTTTCGATACCCTCCAGGTTGTCGCGGTGCGGGCTGTTGGTCGAAAGAGACAGAGACATCACACACGCGATCCACAGTAGAGTCTGCGCGCTCTCGGAGGTCCAGCAGTTTGAAACGGGTTGTTTCGGAATCCCTTGTTTGACTTACGTGTCACATGAAGGTTGAATATCGGTTTAGCCTTCGTTTCACTCGTAAGTTAGATGGGAGCATAACTTAGCCCTTAATCCTAGGGGATTGGGGGTGGGTCGTGTCACAGTATCAAAGTACTAAGGATTGTGAACTCTTTCTTTATGCATCTCCAAGGAGCTAGGTTATATGGAACCATAACTATTGGTCGTGTACTATACGGTTTTGCAAAACTCCCGAAGGGATTAAAACAATCAGTAGCAAGCCCTAATATGAAATTTCTTGGCTGTGCAGCAAAATCAGCATACATCTTATCGAATTCCTTCAATGCATCTCCATCAGTCAGATGCCACAATGTATCATCATCAATGCACTCATCTTTGTGCCACCTCATTTCTCGCTTAGTGTGAGACGACATGTAGAATCATTGTAGCCTTAGTTTTAGTTTAAAATAATGCAGCACCTAGTTCGAAATTTAGTTTTTTTCGAAACCTAGGCTCATTACTCACGGGACATTTCTCAAGCTACTCAAATTGTTCTTGCATGCATGAATTTTTCATACCCTAAATCGAGACCCTTCAACAACTTCTTCGAGTTATAATGATCTTGTGGGTGATGATTTTCTTCTGGGAGCATTCGAATAATGAAGTCCATCATGTGATCAAAATGCTTGTTCCTTTGATCATACTCAACTTTCATGAGCATCAACTTCACAACTGCCCCTAGAACCGAGAAAATCTTACAACCCGAGTACAATTCACGTTGAGTTTATTTTAACAATCTCTCATTATCTTTGGGTTGAAACCTGGGTGCTTCACCATCAATATCATCGAATGCGGGAGGAAAAGCATCCATTAATATCTAAAGGGCTTGATCATTATCACATCGCTTATCCAAAGTACTTTCTTTCTGATGAGGCCTAAGAACTGAAGATGTCCATTCTGTAAATATTTCTTTTTCGTGATATATCCAATTAGTGTAGTTGTGTACAATCCCATTTCGATCCTAATGATACCGGACCTCATTCAAGAGCATTTGACTATAGTTATTACATTTACGGCATAGACAAACTATGCATCTCTCATCAATGCAATGATTACGCGCAAACTCAATGAATGTTGGCACAAAATATAGTCAATGTAAGTAAATGTTGGCATCAAACAAATGCATCTAGCTTCTGTCCATTATAAATGTTGGAAAAAAATATAGTCAATGTAAGTAATTGGGTTAACATTGTTGCCTAATGGCCCGACAAGTGAATATCGAAAGCCGCTCGTCTCCTTATTACTCCAGTTTTGTGGCCCCATCCCATTCAAGAGTGCACATTTTGTACGGTTTGGTTTACAATCTACAAACCAAAGTTCCGATCAGTGGAAAATTTGGCAGCATCTTCTTACAATTCCCTATATGCGCGACGTAGATATTACAAAGAAATATCTAGTACGCATTCAGAGAACATTGTAGGATGCAAACAGACTGAATTTTCCATAACCGAAACATGACCTCGTAGACCAAAAAATATACAACACATAGTTGCACACCCCCAAGCTGTCCGAATAAGTGGATAATTCAAGAGTAAGTCAATCAACTCGATTCACTAACTCTCATACGGGTCTAAGATTGTTCCTTCAAGTTAATTTTACGAAGTTAATCAACCCATTATGACAGGACCCACCCCGATTATCACCTCGATAATCGGGAAGCATCCTGCTCCTGTCTGACAATCGAATCCAAAAGACCGGAAAACTAAATAATATTACATCACACCCATTGTCAGACCAGGGATATTAAACAAATACATCCGACTAGACGTCAAGTCCACAGTTTCACAGAGCATAATATTACAAAACAAGTTAAAGAACAAATCCTACTCTGTGAACTAACTACTCCGCAACGGAAAACTTTATGCCTCCGCCTCTACCTCGGCGCTTGCCCCCGCACTTGTACAAAGACCTGGAGGGAATTTAAAATAACAAGGTGTGAGTGGACCGAAACATAAGTTTTACAGGAAAAACAGTTTTTCGAAATCGGTTTCGCCCTCCAGTTTTGTAACATGCATGCATAACCGAATATTCGAAAATCGCGTATTAAACCTTTGAAAACTCTTTTTCCGAAACACATGAAAAACGTTACAGAGATTTGTCATAACTCATGTAAAACAACTTAATATTACCAGAATCCAGAAACCGTCATTTTGAAACATCAATTGCACAAATCAAGTAATAAGTGAATCAATAATCACAATTATGCCGTTGGATCGATCCGAGTCTTTAAACTCAATATCAGGCCTTCCCGGGATATCAACGAGTCTTTAAACTCAAAACATGATCAATAGGCCTCGGGGGTATCACAATAATCGAGTCTTTAAACTCACGAGTCTTTAAACTCAATCCGGGTCTTTAAACCCACTTTCCGGGCCCGCTCCCGTCATCAATAAACCGGGTCTTTAAACCCAAAACCAGATCCAACAATCAACCGGGTCTTTAAACCCAAAACCATTTTTAAAACATAACAAATCAGGTTTCATCAAAATCCGTGTTCCCAAAATCATTCCAACATCAGATATTATAATAACAGGACTCATGTCCGAATTTTCATGCAAAATCCCAAAACATGCCATTTCCGAAATCACTTCACATTTATTATCAAACATCATAAATCCGCAACTTGCATAATCATATCCAGATTCTTCATTAAAACATCATTCATGCATAAGCAAAAACCGTAACCTCGAATTTCATGAAATACGAAGAATATCTCGAAAAGCGTGAAAATACGTAAAACCGAATTAACATATCACCATCATAAAATCATATGCAAAACCATAAGATAAACCAGTAAAATAGTCATGCATGCCCAGTTTAGAAATCAAAAAGTCCACTCACAGTTTTAGGACGCGTCAATTGCATCCCGCGCGCTCCTCCGTAGCTTCGGAAGTGTCCGGGCCTGTAAAAACGTACAAGAAGGGTTACAAACATCCCCAAATAGCTCGTATGATTTTTTCCTAATTTTCCGGATTTTTGGACAAAATAAACCTTAAGGACCTAAACTTCCGAACTCCCGAAATTATCCCGAATGACTCCCGATCCACTCGAACTCTAAAGATAAAATGTTAATTAGATTGAAGGGATTAAATCTCATGTTGACCGTGATCGGAGGTGACATCACACGCGCCGTCACGCGCCGCCTAAAGTGGCTGCGCGTGAAGGCCACGCGCCAAGCTACAGTACCATCGTCCTTACCCGGATAGACTGATAAACGGGTCTAATACCCGCGACTCAACCCGATCAGTTAGCCCTCAATTCTCAATCAATTCTTCACGTTTTCAATCCTATCACCTTCTCTAATCCATTAATTTTAGGTCTGTATTGATGATTAACCTCGACTGTCCCTAAATCGATTCAACCCAGATTTGAACAGACGAACGGGTCGTCACTCAGAACTCACCCAAACCAGTGCCACTATCAAATTAACTTCACCAGCAGCTTAAGGGAACCTAGACGAACTAAAACATCCAACCAATTAACCCCAAACTAACCTGGAAGTCGTCGTCCTCAAGCTCGACAATACTCAGAACCAGGGAACTCAGTTCTTGGCCAATTCATGAGTGACGTCCTTCGAAATCGATGTGGTTGGTTTCCTTTTGCTCCCAGAAGACTAGGACGACCCTCGGTTTCGATCAACAAGCCCCAGAAATTGAATGTTACTTTTCCTTCCAACTGGTTCTTCCCTGAATAGCAACTCAGGTTCTTGGGCCAACAACGATCATCCTCCCTCAATTCTTGCACCGTCGTGATTCTTTCACTCCCAGAAGTCCCTCAGTGTGTCTAGTTTGGTCCCAAAACCCGTAGGAATCGAACCCTGAAATTTCCCCCCAAAAACCCGAAAATGGTTCTTCACGGTTTCGCCCAGTCTCAGCCCTCTCAACTGATGCACAGTGACCCCCAAATGAATCCTTTCTCCATTCCCATACTCAGTTAATCGTTCAGTGTGGCCAACAGCCCGTGGGGGACCAACTGATGTCTCTGAAAACGGTTTCCCGCAAGCATAGAGACCACAGCCATTTTCTAATCTCTCCCGTGCACTGAACTCTGCCCAAACCGTGCACCAAGGCCACTCAGTCCAGCATCCACTACCTCAATCAACTTAAACAAACCCTCAGATCAGTCCACTAAGCTATAAACAATTGCACGCACAAACACCATGGTCGCACTCTGTTTTTCACGGAGGTGAACAGTAACCGCCGTGAAATGACCAAAATGCCCCTCTGTGTAATAATTACCAAATTGCCCTCCAACTTCCGTGACCTGTATCTCGGTCATCCGACGTCCGTTTCACGCGTGCCGCCTGTCGTTGTACTCAAGGCGTCGAGACGAACATAACGGTCTTTGAGTCAAATGAATATCAATTGTCAAACAAAAAGTCAACTTTTTCCTATATAACGTCCAAATTACGATAATGCCCCTGGACTTACACGTCATAACTTTCACACTGTTCGTCCGAATCGGACGTGCCACCTGTCTATGAACTCGTGACGTCCCGAACTACGTCACGGCCATCACTCAACGTCCGTTCTACCCTCCAATCAAAAAGTCAACAAATTGACCATACGAATCACAAGGGTAAAAACGTCATTTATTTATTATTTTACAATATTACATTTTTTCGAATTTTCCGGGGCGTTACATCACAGGATATTTGCATGTCCATTTCCAATGCAAGGTACATCGGAGGAGACGGTAGTTGGAATTGCAGGGTTCGCCGAAAAATTGGTAACGTCCACCATAGGTAAGCCCCTTCTTCGAGGCGTGTTTTTTCGGACTCCCAGCACCTAAACCAGCATAGTTGTACCCTTGCATGTGATTTCCAAGAAGTTTGTGTGACGAAGAACGATCACCGGAATCTGGGCTCGAGTTAGCCGCGAGGACATGACCATGTTCTTACCTTCCTAGGTAAGGTTTTCGGCTCATAATTTCACCGTTGTGACCCTTTTGAATCATAGAACCCAACCATTTCTTTTCATACTAGGTTCTAAATCCCAATAAGTACTCTAGTCATGATCCCCCTTTAATGGTTGTTGTTAGTAAGATGTTTTGGGGACTTTCTGCAGTATCTGACTTTCGTGAACGGTAGTACCAATGTCGGCTCTATTTGTGGTTTCTAGCGAGTCACCAGCACTGAGAAGGCTGTTAAATTTAATTGATGCCATTAAGCCCTAAAGAAATATACTAACAGTGTTAGCATATTCTGTTAGAGACTAATGGTATTATGACGGATGATACTGGAATATTCCAGCACGTGGGGCTTACACGTGCAAGCGAGTGGGAGCACGTGAGTTGCGTGATCAACATGTGAGAGTGCATGGTAGCACATGGAAACCTCATGTCGGTGCGTGGAAGCATGTGGCAATCCTCCAGGTATGTGGCAGCGCACGATGGTCCCCCACAAAGGTGCGTGAAACCCTTTCGAGCACCCCTAGCCTTATCTTTTGACCTTAACCTAAAGCATGTTAGTTAAAGTTATCCTAGTTGTAAACTGCTTTCCTTTAATTATTTTTTTACAGTCGAGTTACAGGTGGTAACTTTCATAGACCCTAATACATTGGGTGATTTCATCCCTGACTACCTGTGACTGGACACCTTTAAACAACATGTTTTATAATGATATTTTACTTGCACGATTACTAGTGTGATTTACTTTTTGAGGTTGTTTGATTGGTTAAAATTGTGATTGGTAAATTGATGGTTGCTTATCTTATGATACCATCCTTACATGCTACTATGAGATACATCTCGATCATGGACGGCAGATAGTGCATATTAGTCCCCGAAACATTATTGAGATAAAGAGATGTTGGAACCCACGTTTGGAGTCGATGGTATCTAGTACCTGTTCGTAAGCCACAAACTAGTCCTCCACGCAATCATTCACTTGCGCTGCTCGCAATACTAGTTAATACTGCCAGTCTTGTCCCTCAGTTTTAGGGGACACATGTTGATGGTGCTAGGCATCTAGTCCTTCACGTGGTCATGGTACACGAGCAAAGATACCCAGTTATGTCATGAGAGTATGACTAAAGCGACTTGTGAGAAAGAGTTTAACTGTAACGACCTAGATTTTTGAGCAAAGTAAAATCAAAAATTTGGGTGAAATTGACCATTTTGCCCCTGAAAGTAAAATAGTTGATTTTTTGGAGTAAAAGTCAAAGTGTTGACTTTTTGATTGGGATCTCTTTTAGGAAATGCAAGAACGTTACGATGACCTCGGATCCTGAGCCGTAGACAGTCGGAACGCCAAAATTAGAGTACGTATGAGATCGATTCGAGTAAAACCCCCTTACGGGATTTTGGTAATTTACGCTTGAAGTGCATATTGGTAATTTTCAATAAAGACCAATTGGATGTTGCCATGAGTCATGGATCTAGAGAGGTCAGATATTTTGTCCATTCCACCGACGTATCTTTCTATTTATCAATGTGTGTGTGTGTGTGTGTGTGTGTGTGTGTGTGTGTGTGTGTGTGTGTGTGTGTGTGTGTGTGTGTGTGTGTGTGTTGGTTGTGAGATTTTGGTAAGCATAGACTGAAGCCATGGAAACACCATGGATAAGTCAATCATGCGGGGGAGGGGAGAATCAGAGAGACAAAGGGCTAAGGGAGATAACTAAGTAGAGAAAAATGAAGGAAAGGAATGATGAAAGGAGGAACATGTAGAGGGTAGAAGAAAAGGGAGACCCTGTCCCCGTCTGAAACCTGAAAACCATAAATCTAGGCTGTCAGGACCCGTCCCAAATATCACCTCGATACTCGGGATGAACCCTGCTCCCGTCTGACAATCATACTTACAATACCAAAAAGAAACTTAATACAACTATAAGCATAACCATCAGACGAAGGAGTAAATACATACAACAGTAAGTCAGAGCACAGTTCTACAAAATGGGCACCAAGAGTCCTACAAGTCTAAGTCCGCAACGGAAGAACGTCGGAAGCCCTATGCCTCGATATCTGCCTCAACGTTCACCCCGGCGCTATCACCACGACCTGGAGGGAAAAATTAAAAACAAAAGGTGTGAGTGGACCCAAAAGAATAAAAGTTTTAAAACCGTTTACCAGCAAATCAACGTAAGGAAATAAAATCATTTGTTCCCTCCGGTTTAAAACCAGGCATGCCAATGAAGTAGTAGAAAAATCATAATATGAAACATCATAAGAAACAGAAACACTATAAAACCAATCATAAGAAACAGATACACTATAAAACACCACAAGAAACCAGAGTATAACCCGATCAAACCTGCTGGACCTATCCGAGTCTTTAAACTCAACCAGGCCTTACATATCAATCCGAGTCTTTAAACTCCCGAGTCTTTAAACTCAATCCGGGCCCGTCCCCCATCAATATCAATCCGGGTCTTTAAACCCATATCCAGATCCAGCAAATCCAATCATATCCAGTGTAAAACCAATTCAAAATCCATCGCCAAATCCGAATTCGAAATCCCCGGTTCGAAGCCCTTCCGGCGTTCAGAACCGACATTCCGAACCCAAATCCGGAAAATCCATTTCCATACTAAAAACCATAGGAAATCCCTAACCATGTTTCATAACCCATTTACCATCATCAGAAAACAGTTATAGGGTGAATTCCTCAAATATGGCATCAAAATCTGAAAACCGGCTTTTTCTCGAAAAACATGTAAAACCCCGAAAATATCTCGATCACGAATAACCATCATTTAAAGCATAAAAACACACATAGAATCATAAAACAGTAACTAAAACAGTTTGGCATGCTCGGAAATAAGAAAGAGTCCACTCACAGTTTACAACACGTCACTCGCGCTCCGTGCGCTCCTCAACCGTCTCTGGTGTCTCCCGTCCTGTCAATAGATACCAAATAGGGTCACAATAACATCAAGGATACCTTCCCTATTTTCCCCAATTTTTCGGGAATTTAATAATATTTTAATCATAAACCCTAAACCGTACGGATTCCCGAACCATTCCGTAACACCGTCCGATTAACCCGAAAACTGTACCACTGGATTCCTTAGGACATCTAGAGTTAAACTCATGTTGGACGCTTTACCGGATTCCTCCCCACGCGCCCCCACGCGCCGCCCAAAGTGGCTGCGTGTGGGCCTCACGCGCCTGCTACAGTCCACCTTCAACCTCGAGTCAACCGGTTCAACTGTGTTGAACCGGCGTGACCGGTTCTCCGCCGTTCACCCACCATTCTTCTCCATTTCAATACCACTAGCTTCGTCCAGTCCCCTGCAATCAAACCCAGTCCTAAAATCCAGAAATCACGGCCTAAAACCCTTCGTCTTCAACCTCGAAAAACCTTGCCCGTGGGCTCTGTTTTCCTTCCCGGCCGTCCACAGCTTCCCCCTTCACGGTGGTGATACCAGCACCACCCTAGGACCCTACTTAGTCCTACCCAACTCACAGAATCCGTCGATTCATCCCCGAAGTCCACGACTTCAAGTTTGAAACTCACGGCTAAAACAGGGTACAACGGACCAGCCGTCGAACCACCAGCCACCGTGAACCTCCCGTCACGGTAACCACCACAAACGACGCCTAAGACCTCCCTGAACAACACCCTGTCCTCCTAATCCCTCGACTCTAAGCCCAACTTCACGACTTTGCATTTGAAAAATCCACGAAAAACAGAGTAAACGAGCTTACCTTTCGATTCCGGCGCCGCCGTGAGAACCGTCACCCACCACGGTGCTCGTGGGACTCCCCTCAACCTCCTGAGTCTCCTACCGCCTCGGTTTGCCTCACCACACGGCACAACAGCCTCCACCGTCCACGGTCTCCTCTGTTTTCCTCAAACGTTCGCCGCACCACCACCGTGCCGCCGTGCACGATTCCAGTCCCAAAACACGATCAGCACCTCACCCACGTCTGTCTGTCACTCTCACCAGTCACTCCTCACTCTCCCTAGCCTTCAGATCGATCACCGCCTCACCCAAACTTCTCTCTGTTTTCAGTTTCCTTCGAATTGGTGCACGGTTCAAAAATGACCAAGTGTGGCCGTGCACACTTAAGTTCCTCCTAGAACCATCTAGGGTCCCCCACGTGTCCCTCAGCTATTGGCCATCCCAAAAATATCTGCCACTTGCCCTTATCTGATTGGGCTGAGGGAAAATGACCAAAATGCCCCTCCTGCACAAAATTACCATTTTGCCCTCAGACTTCCCAGACCCTTATCTTTTCCGTCCGACGTCCGATGACAGCGTGCCGCCTGTCGTTGAACTCAGGACGTCGAGACCTATCCAACGGTCCTCAGTCTACGTGAAAATCACACATCCTCCAAAAAGTCAACATTTCCCCTTTTTAACTCAAAATTACGGTAACGCCCCCAACCTTCCGTACATCATAACTTCTCCTCCGATTGTCCGAATCGAACCTGCCGCCTGTCTACGGACTCGTGACGTCCTAACCTACGTCACGGTCAAGGGCTAACACTCATCCAATCAATATTACAAAAAGTCAACTTTTCGTTTACTATTCATAAGGGCAAAATCGTCCTTTTTACAAAACTTCACAAAAATTACATTTTTACCCTTCCCGTAGGTACGGGTTGTTACAATCTACCCCCCTAAAAAGAATTTCGTCCCCGAAATTCAGTGAAATAGATAAGGGTACTGTTCTCGCATCAAGGCCTCGGGTTCCCAGGTAGCTTCTTCGACCTGATGATTTCGCCACAATACCTTCACTAAGGGAACCGTCTTCCTTCGCAACACTTTATCCTTCCGATCCAGGATTGCAACAGGTTGCTCTTCAAAACTCAAGTCTTCCCTCAGTTCCACTGGTTGTGCTTCCAAAACATGCGAATCATCTCGAATATATTTCCGAAGCATGGAAACATGAAAGACATTATGTACCTTTTCCAAATCTGCTGGTAAGGCCAACCGATAAGCTACAGGACCAATCCGCTCCAAAATCTCATACGGTCCAATGTAACGAGGACTCAACTTCCCTCGTCTGCCAAATCGTACAATTCCCTTCCAAGGAGATAGCTTCAGGAAAACCCAGTCTCCAACAGAAAATTCTAAATCCCTGATCCTACGGTCAGCGTAGCTCTTTTGGCGGTCCTGCGCTGCCTTCAATCGATCCCTAATCAGTACCACTTTTTCCTGAGTAAGCTCCACCAGCTCAGAAGTAGTCAACCTCCTCTCACCAACCTCAGTCCAACACAGTGGAGTCCGACACTGCCGCCCATACAAAGCCTCATAAGGAGCCATCCCAATGCTCTCCTGAAAACTATTATTGTAAGCGAACTCCATCAAAGGCAGATGTGATTCCCAAGTACCCTGAAACTGAAGCATACAAGCTCGCATCATATCCTCGAGAATCTGAATAGTCCACTCAGACTGCCCATCAGTCTGAGGATGAAAAGCAGTACTGAAGTGTAATTTAGTCCCAAAAGCTTCCTGTAAGCTCTGCCAAAAACGAGAAGTAATCTCGGATCTCTATCAGATACTATCGACTCCGGAGTCCCATGTAATCGAATAATCTCATTAATAAACAACTGTGCAAACTGTTCCAGCCTGAAGTTCTCCCGTACTGGCAAGAAATGAGCAGACTTCGTAAGTCGATCCACAACAACCCATACACCATCGTGTCCCTTCGGTGTCCTCGGAAGCTTGAACACAAAATCCATAGTCAGGTGATCCCATTTCCACTCGGGAATCGGCAAAGGTTGCATTGCTCCATAAGGCCTCTGCCGCTCGGCTTTTACCTGTTGACAAATCAAACATCTACTGACATACTCTGCAATTTCACGTTTCATCCCTGACCACCAGTAATGCTCTCGAAGTGTACGATACATCTTGGTCCCACCAGGGTGCATCGCATAAGCTGAACAGTGAGCCTCATCCAGTATCACCTTCTTCAAGACTTCATCCTCAGGAACACACAACCGTCCATTCTTAACCAAGGCTCCATCCTCACGGATCTCAAAATCCTGTCTTTCTCCAGCCTCGACCTCAATCCGAATGATGCCCAGAATAGGGTCCTCAAACTGAGCATCAATCACCTGATCAATCAAAACGGGTCGCACATGGAAACTCGCTAGGAGTGCTCCCTGATCATCCACAATCAACTCTACTCCCAACTTACGGAGCTCAACCAGCAAAGGTAACCGTACTGTCCTCAGATGCGACAAAGATCCAGCTGACTTCCTGCTCAGAGCATCGGCTACCACATTAGCCTTCCCTGGATGATACTCAATAGTACAGTCGTAGTCCTTCAGTAACTCCAACCAACGGCGCTGTCTGAGGTTCAATTCCTTTTGGGTGAACAAATACTTCAAACTCTTGTGGTCCGTAAAGATCCTGCACTTCTCACCGTACAAGTAATGTCGCCAAATCTTCAATGCATGAACCACCGCAGCCAGTTCCAAATCATGTGTAGGGTAGTTCACCTCATGGGGTTTCAATTGCCGGGAAGCATAAGCAATCACTTTCCCGTGCTGCATCAAGACACATCCCAAACCTTGTAAAGAAGCGTCACTGTACACCTCGAACTCCCCACTATCATCTGGAAGGGCTAACACAGGAGCAGATGTCAACCGCCTTTTAAGCTCCTGGAAACTCTGTTCACAGTTCTCATCCCACTCAAACCGAACTCCCTTCCGTGTCAACCTCGTCAACGGTGCTGCAAGAATAGAAAAGCCCTCAATAAAACGCCGGTAATACCCTGCCAAACCCAGAAAACTCCGAATTTCCGTCACCGTCTTAGGCTGTTCCCAATTGGCTACCCCCTCAACTTTCTGAGGATCCACACGAATGCCCTCGGCCGAAATCACATGGCCAAGAAATCCAACACTGGTCAACCAGAACTGACACTTACTGAGCTTCGCATACAACTGATGCTCCCTCAACGTTTTAAGCACGATCCTCAGATGTTTCTCATGCGCCTTCGAACTCTTCGAATACACCAAAATATCATCAATGAAAACAATCACAAAACGATCCAAGTAGGGCCGGAACACTCGGTTCATAAGGTCCATAAAAGCTGCTGGGGCATTAGTCAAACCAAAAGGCATCACCACAAACTCATAGTGACCGTACCTGGTCCGGAAAGCTGTCTTCGGTATATCCTCCTCTTTAACCCTTAACTGGTGATAGCCAGAGCGAAGATCAATCTTCGAGAAATACTGTGCTCCCTTGAGCTGGTCAAACAAATCATCAATCCGGGGTAGGGGGTACTTATTCCGAATAGTTACCTTATTCAGTTGCCTGTAATCCACACACAATCTCAATCCTCCATCCTTTTTCTTGACAAACAAAACAGGTGCTCCCCAAGGTGACATACTCGGTCGAATGAATCCTATATCGACCAATTCTTGCAACTGGGCCTTAAGTTCCCTCAATTCGGCAGGTGCCATACGATAAGGAGTCTGAGAAATAGGCTGTGTACCTGGTAGAAGCTCAATCGTAAACTCAAGATCTCTGTGTGGGGGTAGTCCTGGCAACTCCTCGGGAAAAACTTCGGGAAACTCCCGTACCACTGGTATATCCTCTGCCCTCTCTGGCATAGCACGCGTATCCACCACATGAGCTAAGTAACCCTGACACCCTTTCCGTAACAGTTTACTAGCCTCGAGTGCCGAAATAACTCCCGTAGGAAGTGCACCGCTGATCCCCCTGAAATGTAGTCTCTGATAATCCAGGACTCCTAAAAGTCACTCTCCTATCGAAACATTCGATAGAAGCATGATGTCTCGTCAACCAGTCCATACCCAAGATCACATCAAAGTCCCGTAACTCCAAGAGTAACAAATCTGCCAGTAACTCCACCTGGCCTACCAGTACCGGACACTCTCTCAAAACCTGAGTCACTACCAACACCTCCCCAGTAGGTGTACTCACTCCCAACGCACAATCCAAAGTAGACACCTCCCTCTCCTTAACCAGACTACAACTCCGAGCTATAAATGAATGGGTAGCCCTGGGATCTATCAAAGTAAAAACAGTGTGACCAAGTATGGTGAGTGTACCTGTCACCACTCCCGGTGCTGACCTAGCCTCCTGCTGAGTCATCGCAAAAACTCGCGCCTGTGGTCCCGATGACCTACCGCGCCCTCTGGAACTGCTCGTGGCACCACCGCCACCCCTAGGGCCTGCCGCCCCTGATACTGATGCAGTACTCCGCCCGGGTTCTGCTGCACCTCTACCTGCTCCACCCTCCGGAGCTAACAATGGGCACTCCCGACGGAAATGTCCTCGCTCCCCACAGTAGAAGCAAGTGTCTCTACCGGGTCCACCGGTATGCCTCCCCGTCGAAGCCACTGAAGTCGCACTCGCCTGAGGAGTCGGCTGTGACCTAGCTCCTCGAAATCCTGAGCCCTGGAAACTGCCTGGTCTGCCATACCGGGCTCCACCAGCCGATAGTGATCCACCAAAATTACCCCGTTTCGGGGGCCTCTGACTCGATGCTCCTGGAAATGACTGCTCTCGGCGTCGAACACTGCCCGAATACTGTGGTCGAGCAGGTAAACTGGCCTCCACCCTGACAGCAGCATCAGACAACTCTCGGAAAGTAGCAAAAGAGCCGGCTGTCACTATGGCCCTGATCTCTCCCCGGAGACCCAACTCAAACCGGCGGCACTTCTCCGCCTCAGTCGCCACAAATGCCGGAGCAAAACGAGATAACATCTGGAACCTCTGCTCATACTCAGCAACTGTCAAGTTTCCTTGCTTCAAGTGAAGGAATTCCGCTTCCTTCGCATCCCTGAAAGAACGGGGATAGTACTGATCTAGAAACCGCTCCCGGAAAGTCTCCCAGGTCACGGTATGTGCATCCCAGCCGGACAGTTCCAGCGTATACCACCACTCGTAGGCAGCTCCATCCAACAGAAAAGTGGCTAACAATACCCGATCCTCGGGAGGACAGTGCATCACCCCAAAAATACGTTCTAGTCGGGTGATCCATCGGTGAGCTTCCTCGGGATCAGCCCCACCGCTGAACGTAGTAGCCCCAAGCCTCTGGGCTCGCTCGATCGAAGCACTCTCAGTCCCTCTCGCCGCTTCATCTTCAGGTCGTGGAGGGGGTTCACGTCTCGGAGGCATGATCAATCGTACGCTGAAAGAGGCATAGAGTTAGTATAACAACCTAGACCCAACACAAATTGACACAACCTATGCTCTGATACCAATTGTCAGGACCCGTCCCAAATATCACCTCGATACTCGGGATGAACCCTGCTCCCGTCTGACAATCATACTTACAATACCAAAAAGAAACTTAATACAACTATAAGCATAACCATCAGACGAAGGAGTAAATACATACAACAGTAAGTCAGAGCACAGTTCTACAAAATGGGCACCAAGAGTCCTACAAGTCTAAGTCCGCAACGGAAGAACGTCGGAAGCCCTATGCCTCGATATCTGCCTCAACGTTCACCCCGGCGCTATCACCACGACCTGGAGGGAAAAATTAAAAACAAAAGGTGTGAGTGGACCCAAAAGAATAAAAGTTTTAAAACCGTTTACCAGCAAATCAACGTAAGGAAATAAAATCATTTGTTCCCTCCGGTTTAAAACCAGGCATGCCAATGAAGTATTAGAAAAATCATAATATGAAACATCATAAGAAACAGAAACACTATAAAACCAATCATAAGAAACAGATACACTATAAAACACCACAAGAAACCAGAGTATAACCCGATCAAACCTGCTGGACCTATCCGAGTCTTTAAACTCAACCAGGCCTCACATATCAATCCGAGTCTTTAAACTCCCGAGTCTTTAAACTCAATAGGCCTATGGGGGTAATATCATAATATCCGAGTCTTTAAACTCCCGAGTCTTTAAACTCAATCCGGGCCCGTCCCCCATCAATATCAATCCGGGTCTTTAAACCCATATCCAGATCCAGCAAATCCAATCATATCCAGTGTAAAACCAATTCAAAATCCATCGCCAAATCCGAATTCGAAATCCCCGGTTCGAAGCCCTTCCGGCGTTCAGAACCGACATTCCGAACCCAAATCCGGAAAATCCATTTCCATACTAAAAACCATAGGAAATCCCTAACCATGTTTCATAACCCATTTACCATCATCAGAAAACAGTTATAGGGTGAATTCCTCAAATATGGCATCAAAATCTGAAAACCGGTTTTTTCTCGAAAAACGTGTAAAACCCCGAAAATATCTCGATCACGAATAACCATCATTTAAAGCATAAAAACACACATAGAATCATAAAACAGTAACTAAAACAGTTTGGCATGCTCGGAAATAAGAAAGAGTCCACTCACAGTTTACAACACGTCACTCGCGCTCCGTGCGCTCCTCAACCGTCTCTGGTGTCTCCCGTCCTGTCAATAGATACCAAATAGGGTCACAATAACATCAAGGATACCTTCCCTATTTTCCCCAATTTTTCGGGAATTTAATAATATTTTAATCATAAACCCTAAACCGTACGGATTCCCGAACCATTCCGTAACACCGTCCGATTAACCCGAAAACTGTACCACTGAATTCCTTAGGACATTTAGAGTTAAACTCATGTTGGACGCTTAACCGGATTCCTCCCCACGCGCCCCCACGCGCCGCCCAAAGTGGCTGCGCGTGGGCCTCACGCGCCTGCTACAGTCCACCTTCAACCTCGAGTCAACCGGTTCAACTGTGTTGAACCGGCGTGACCGGTTCTCCGCCGTTCACCCACCATTCTTCTCCATTTCAATACCACTAGCTTCGTCCAGTCCCCTGCAATCAAACCCAGTCCTAAAATCCAGAAATCACGGCCTAAAACCCTTCGTCTTCAACCTCGAAAAACCTTGCCCGTGGGCTCTGTTTTCCTTCCCGGCCGTCCACAGCTTCCCCCTTCACGGTGGTGATACCAGCACCACCCTAGGACCCTACTTAGTCCTACCCAACTCACAGAATCCGTCGATTCATCCCCGAAGTCCACGACTTCAAGTTTGAAACTCACGGCTAAAACAGGGTACAACGGACCAGCCGTCGAACCACCAGCCACCGTGAACCTCCCGTCACGGCAACCACCACAAACGACGCCTAAGACCTCCCTGAACAACACCCTGTCCTCCTAATCCCTCGACTCTAAGCCCAACTTCACGACTTTGCATTTGAAAAATCCACGAAAAACAGAGTAAACGAGCTTACCTTTCGATTCCGGCGCCGCCGTGAGAACCGTCACCCACCACGGTGCTCGTGGGACTCCCCTCAACCTCCTGAGTCTCCTACCGCCTCGGTTTGCCTCACCACACGGCACAACAGCCTCCACCGTCCACGGTCTCCTCTGTTTTCCTCAAACGTTCGCCGCACCACCACCGTGCCGCCGTGCACGATTCCAGTCCCAAAACACGATCAGCACCTCACCCACGTCTGTCTGTCACTCTCACCAGTCACTCCTCACTCTCCCTAGCCTTCAGATCGATCACCGCCTCACCCAAACTTCTCTCTGTTTTCAGTTTCCTTCGAATTGGTGCACGGTTCAAAAATGACCAAGTGTGGCCGTGCACACTTAAGTTCCTCCTAGAACCATCTAGGGTCCCCCACGTGTCCCTCAGCTATTGGCCATCCCAAAAATATCTGCCACTTGCCCTTATCTGATTGGGCTGAGGGAAAATGACCAAAATGCCCCTCCTGCACAAAATTACCATTTTGCCCTCAGACTTCCCAGACCCTTATCTTTTCCGTCCGACGTCCGATGACAGCGTGCCGCCTGTCGTTGAACTCAGGACGTCGAGACCTATCCAACGGTCCTCAGTCTACGTGAAAATCACACATCCTCCAAAAAGTCAACATTTCCCCTTTTTAACTCAAAATTACGGTAACGCCCCCAACCTTCCGTACATCATAACTTCTCCTCCGATTGTCCGAATCGAACCTGCCGCCTGTCTACGGACTCGTGACGTCCTAACCTACGTCACGGTCAAGGGCTAACACTCATCCAATCAATATTACAAAAATTCAACTTTTCGTTTACTATTCACAAGGGCAAAATCGTCCTTTTTACAAAACTTCACAAAAATTACATTTTTACCCTTCCCGTAGGTACGGGTTGTTACATAGGCTCTCAGTTTTGGTTGTGCGATTGAGGCAAGGAAAGTTGGTAACAAGTTTCCTAAAGCCTTTTTGGGAGCCTTGCGATCAAGTTGAGCCCAAAATTAGGGAATTTGGACGCGGGAAACTCTCTGAAATGATGGATGAAGTTTGGCCGTAACTTTGAGGATTCACACAACAATTTCAGAAGTTGACTTTCTCAGATTTTACGGGAAAGCGTGCAAAGCGGTTCGACGATGTGTACGGTACATGTGAATGCACTTTCCTTTCTCTAAACCTTATTCATGCCTTTCCATATGATTTTACATGATTTATTATGTGAATTACTTGATGGTTATTTAAGCATGATTTTTAGCGATTTTGGTGATTTTACGGTAATTACAACTGTGCACATTTTACGAGGAATTTGTCGTATTGGGTTCTGGTTTATTACTGAGTTTGGAAAGTGGTTTTATACTCAATATGAATTTCTTATATGATTTTGGGCGGTGTTTGATTAATTGGAAGTTTATATGATTTCAGTGATCATATGAGTATTTAATTATTATCTTAACATCAAGTTTTTCGAGAAACTATATATGTTGTATTTTGGGCACTTGAGTTCTAGGTTTGGTTTTTGAAATTAGATGGAGTATAAGAATGTCCTTTCTTAATATATGTTATATGGTATTGGATATATGTGGATGTGATTATGGATTGTGATGTGAATGGACGATTCTCCTTGGATTATTGTGTTACGTCCAGATGGTGTATCCCTTTAAGACCACTCAGATGGTGTATCTATGAGTGGTTAGGGTTTTGTACTTGACGTCCAGATGTTGTATCCTTGGACGGCCACTCGTATGCTATATCCTTGAGTGGTTAGGCTATGTGGTTGACACCCAGATGTTGTATCCCTAGGTGGACACTTAGATGTCAAGCTGGGCCCCGTAGTTCCCTAGTGGTTATACATGTTATGATTGGCCTACCAGTAGTGCTATATGTGATTTGACACTCGGATGATGTATCCTCGAGTGGGCTCTCAGATGCTGTATCTCCGAGTTGGCTTTGTGATGTGATGTGCTCGCTTGCAAGCATCGAAGATGGGTGTGTTAGTATGATGATGTTGACTTGGTATGGTTACATTGGTATGTTCATATGTGTGTTGGTAGCTGTGTACAGTTCTATATGATTATGTTTTCTAGTAATTGTACGTATTCTGAAATTACCTGTTGTCACGTGGTTTTCCTGAGATTTGAGAACTATTCTGATGTGTGCATAACTTTTATTAAATAGAGGGTAAATAGTATGATCTCAAGCTCTATTTTTAAATTATTTTTTTTCTACTCACACATTTTTATTGGTTTTGAAACTTCGAGGGTCATTGCATAGGAATTCAGGTTGTGTACCGGGTGGAGGCATAAGCTCACGAGCATATAGGTATCCCTTGTCTGATAGGGTTTCTTGGGTAAACTTGTATTTGGATTTACTTGTCAGACAGGAGTAGGACCCGGTTATTAGTACATGGTGTTTTCCTAGTTGGGTCCTATCAATTTGGTATTAGAGCTTGGGTTCTTATATGTGTTTGCAATTGTCATGCCACCGAGATGCAAGCCTCGTGCACGGCTTGATAGTGAGACAAGAATAGAAGCCCTAGGGTAGTTTTAAGATTGGATTTGGATTAGTTGTATGTAATCCGTGTTGTTCATGCGGTTCCCTTCGATTAGTGGAAATGATATATGCGTGTGATAGTTTATATTCCAAATATTTGTGATGTTGGAATGGATTAATGGCATGACTAGTGGATGTCACGTATTGATAGAGGGGAAATAATCATACGACCTAGGAAAAGAAGTGAAGGGCTTATAATTGGTCACCATAGTGGACTTGAGAGTAGTAATAAATACGTTTCTCAGTAGACGTGATGATTGATATTGTGCATCAAGGAATTAATGTGATGACTGGTCTTGTGTCTGATTCGACGTGTGTAGTAAGGTTTTGGTTGGCAATGACAGGCATTAGTATTTGGTTAGTCATGAATAGAAAATTGGAACTCCAATAGGAGACAAGACACCCATATATGGTTTGGACATGAATTGTGTTGCTAGAATAAGGTTGGGGAATAGACGAAGGGCGGACATCATGTACTTAAGTGAAAAAGATGAAATTTTTGTGAGAATGCATCAGATGCAAGTGTGTAATGTTTTTGCGCAATTGTTCTTCTGTACCCCCCTCCCTCCCTTGTCTGAATAAGTGATATGTTTAAGTAGTAAAGAAAGGTTAGATAGTGTTTAATAATTGACGGTGATTCATAAATGGAATAGAAAAGGACAAGATGCCTGCAATATCCCTTCGTGAGAGTTGGGGCCAGGATAAATTGTTAGGAATGTTGTTTGGATTAACTTATACCCCTGCTATACTTAAGGAGTTAGTTAGGGTATTTTGATTGCCTTTGCCTTGTTTTGTGTTAGGGATCATAATCTTAATGAAGGGATTCATTGTATATACATTTGATATATGCTTATTGTTATAGGCTTTGAAGAAGGTGTAACCGTTACTGAAGGTGCTTATAAGGTGGATACTTAGATTTCTTGGATTTCTTGTTGCTAGGGGTCGTTAAAAATTTTCTATAACTTGTGTACTGGTTGCTATGGTATCATGATTTATGGTTTGTGAAACATGGAATTGATTGTTGCTGTTTCATTACATGGCTACGTTTGTGCTTTGTGAAATAGCCTATCCCATTTATAGTAGATTGGAATAATGATATTGATATTGTATGTGACTTCTTGATATTTATGAGATGTGAGTATGTTATCTGATGTTATCTACAAGAAAGAGTATGGAGTCCCTGCTCGTATGAGATTTTATAAAATGATTGGGAACATAGGGTAAATAGATATGGTGATATGACCCTCAGAACCCTATTAGAGAAGGTGCGGTAGTATAGAAATCTCTAATGTAACGAAGTACTTGTATTGAAATAGTAGTTGAGTGTGTATCGGAAAGATTTGAATTTTGAGGAATTACTTGTATCCATTTTAGATTGCTAGTGTAGTGTAGAAGGAAACATAAAAGAAGATCCAAGAAAAGAGAGAAGAAAGAAAGGTGTTACCTGGTTGACTATATATACAAAGAGAAAAGATAGATAGTGTCACGATCTGGCCCATCTAACACAATATTTTCCACTTTGGGCCCATCCCTCACGGTTTTGTTTCCGGGAGCTCATGTGCAAATTCTCAGTAGGTCACCCATCTTAGGATTGCATCATCCTCAACTTGCTTAAATTTGGAGTTCCCTAGGATCCAAAGCCAGTAAGCTCCCAAAAGGCCTTGTGTTAGATAGATATGTGCCCACACATATAAGGTACTTCACCTTTCCCTTTCTGAGCGATGTGGGATTGTTCACCGATCTTTCCTTTCCAAACTTACAGGTCTTGCTCACCATTCTTGCTACTTAACCTCACGAGTCTTGCTCACTGTTCTTTCTTCCCAAGACCAGGTTTTACAATCCACCCCCTTGGTGCCCAGCGTCCTCGCTGTCACACTTCCAGTCGGAGTCCAGCTCTAATACCATTCTGTCACGACCCGACCCATCTAGCACAATATTGTCCACTTTGGGTCCAGCCCTCACGGTTTTGTTCTCGGAAGCTCGTGTGCGACTTCCCTGTAGGTCACCCATCTTGGGATTGCACCAGCCTCAACTCGCTTAACTTTGGAGTTCTCAAGGATTCCAAAGCCAGTGAGCTCCCAAAAGGCCTTGTGTTAGATAGATACGTTCCCACATATATAAGGCACTTCACCTTTCCCTTCCCGAGCAATGTGGGATTGTTTACCGATCTTGCCTTTCCAAGCTCACGGGTCTTGCTCACCGTTCTTGCTTCTCAAGCTCACAGATCTTACTCACTGTTCTTGCTTCCAAGACTAGGTATTACAGATAGTGAAGGAGAATTAAAAGCTATAAGCTTCTACTTTTGCATGTCATGGTTGGGATGTCGATTTAGAATGCAAAGATGAGACATGAAGTGTATGTTATGCATAGGTTTCACACCTTCCGATATCTTATCTTGGGCTGTATGTGATTGCTATGTTGATGGTATGAATTTTCTGATGGATTTGTTGACCTAGTTTTATTTCTTTGTTGGTGTGATGTAACATATGGGTTATGCTATTATTACTGTGATATGTGCTTGATTGTGACTCGGATAATATTTGGCCCCATTGTCAACCACTTTATGTAATTTGGTCATTAAGATTAGTATATGTGTACTGCATATTAAATGGTTAAATTATTAAGCTCAATTGTAAGCATTCCTACATCTTTATGTAAGTAAGTTGTGTTCATTTCATCTTTATAGACTTGGGAAGTGTGGAAACCTTGGGTTTAAATAAGGAGTAAATGTTGATTACAAACCCTATGTTTGAAAGGTTCATTGGTGTCAAGGATCGGATAATGGTTTACGTTGACGTTGCGCCGAGACATTTGAAAAGTTGGAATTGGAAATGATAGTTCAGAAAAAAATTGGGGAGTGAGAAATAAAGTGGAGTAGACCCTTAAGTAATGAATGAACGTTTAAGAAAAACCCAAGTGGTGGATCGTGTTGATATCTTGTGGATATGGCATATAAACTTAATTTTGGTTAGGAGAAATTTTTTGGCATGGAATGTGTGATAAGAGTTGTGTTCTGGTACGTGACTTGTGTAATTAGGATCACGAATGGTACCCACCACTAGAAAATAATGGTTTTTAAACAATCTACATTAAGGAAGACACAGATGGACACACAATTGGTTATGGTGTGCATTTCATCTTAGGTGAAGTTTGAATTATTAAGGTCTTGGTAGATAAGGTTAGGATGATTGAAGTTGTGAGTAGTGTTATTCCTTTTGTGATAAGAATTCTCAAGCCATACTTAGATAGTTTTTATGTGGAACCGAGTATTCAGATTTGATTAAGTGAATAGTTTGCATGATACTTATGGATATGGAATGTGAAGCCTATATTGTTGAGGAAGTTTTCTAATTAATTTCGTAGCCCATGAATATGTGAGTGAGCAATGGTTAATGGAATTGATGGTTTCGATTTTGGTAGGTTTCGCATCTACATCTACGTAGTTATCTCTACTTGTTGTGTATAGATTTTGGGAAGCTAGACCCTATTATGGTCAGGTGATTTGAAATGACATACCTGAGGGATGCTTGAATTATGGGGATCTTGATGAATAGGATTCGGGAGAAAGTATTTGTCATGTATTGTTTATTGTAGCCCAGGCTTGAATTATGTTTTTTTTGGTGAGGGGCCAAATCTAAAGAAAGTAATGAGCTCTGAGACATGTCCAAATGTACTGAGAGTGGAGTTTGACATAGCCGAGCTATGGCGAGTTTAGTTTCCAGATAGTCTATACATAGACTTGTGATACCTTCTGTTGGAAGGTAAGTTAAATAAGGATATGGTATGACTCAAAGATAAACTCGTGTAATTCCTGAGATCAATTTGGTTAAGCTGGATTGATCTTTAATATGATTCTTCTTTATATTGGTTCGAGAGTTATATAGGTTTCATCATGATAAGTTGAAGTTTATTATGTGATTTAGTTAGCGCACGCGGTATTTCTTGACTCTGCCCTAACTCGTGGTTTTAAATTTCGTCCTCGAAATTTCTTTAAAGGGGTCGGTTGTAACGACCCGGTTCTTTGAGGAAAGTAAAATTGGAAAATTGGGTGAAATTGACCATTTTGCCCTTAAAAACAAATAGTTGACTTTTTGAGCAAAACTCAAAGTGTTGACTTTTTTATTGGAATCTCTTTTAGGAAATCTAAGAAGACCGTTACGATGGTCTTGGAATCCTGAGTTTGTAGACAGGCGGCACGCCAAAATCAAAAAACGTATGAGATCAATTCGGGTAAAAAACTCTTCGAGGTATTTTGGTAATTTACGCTTGAAGGGCATATTAGTCATTTTGCAATAAGGACCTATTGGATACTACCATGTGTCAAGGATCTAGAGAGGTCTGATATTTTTTCCCTTCCACCGACATGTATCTCTATCTATCAGTGACTGTGTGTGTGTGTGTGTGTGTGTGTGTGTGTGTGTGTGTGTGTGTGTGTGTGTGTGTGTGTGTGTGTGTGTGTGTGTGTGTGTGTGTGTGTGTGTGTGTGTGTGTGTGTGTGTGTGTGTGTGTGTGTGTGTGTGTGTGTGTGTGTGTGTGTGTGTGTGTGTGTGTGTGTGTGTGTGTGTGTGTGTGTGTGTGTGTGTGTGTGTGTGTGTGTGTGTGTGTGCATGCGTGTGTGTGTGCTGGTTATGAGATTTCAGTAAGCATAGACTGAAACCATGGAAACACCATGGATAAGTCACTCGTGAGAGGGGAGAATCAGAGGGCTAAGGGTGAGAACTAGGCAGTGGAAAATGAAAGAAATCAATGATGAAAGGAGGAAAAAGCAAAGGGTAGAAGTAAAGGGAGATCCTGTACTCGTCTGAAGCCTGAAAACCATAAATTTAGGCTCTCAATTTTGGATGTTCGATTGAGGCAAGGTAACAAGTTTCCTAAAGCTTTTTGGGAGCCTTGAGATCAAGTTGAGCCTAAAAATAGGAAATTTGGATGTGGAAAACTCTCTGGAATGAAGGATGAAGTTTGGACGTAACATTGAGGATTCACAACAATTTCAGGTGGTGACGTTCTCGGATTTTACCGGAAAGCGTGCAAAGTAGTTCGACGATGTGTACGGTATGCATGAGCATGCACTTTCATATGGTTTTACATGATCTATTTTGTGAATTACTTGATGGTTAGTTAAGCACGAATTATATGGATTTTTGTGATTTTACTGTAATTACAACTGTGCACATTTTACGAGGAATTTGTCGTACTAGTTCTAGTTATTACTTAGTTTGGAAAGTGGTTTTATACTTAATATGATTTGCTTATATGATTTTGGGTGGTGTTTGATTAATTGGAAATTATATGATTTTCGGTGGTCTTATGAATATTTAATTATTATTTTATGACACGTTTTGAGAAACCGTATATGTTGTATTTTGGGCACATGAGTTTTGGGTTTGGTTTTAGAAATGATATGGATTATAAGAATGTGCTTTCTTAATATCTGTGATATAGTAGTGGATATATATGGTTGTAATTATGGATTGTGATGTGAATGGACAACCTTCCTTGGATTGTCGGGTTACGACCAGATATTGTATGCCAGGACAGCCACTCAGATGATGTATCCTAGAGTGGTTGATTTATGTGCTTGACGTCCAGATGTTGTAGCCCTGGACGGCCACTCAGATTCTGTATGCCTAAGTGGTTGGGCTATGTGGTATACACCCAGATGTTGTATCCCTAGGTGGCAACTTGGACGTCGAGCTTGGCTGACAAGACCCATCCCAATTATCCCTCGATAACCGTGACAGATCCTGCTCCCGTCTGACAATAACTCGAAAATACCAAAAGTAGTTTTAAATATATACATATAACACATATAAACGATAACATCGTCAGACAAGGGATAGTTCAGTATTTCGAGACCGTTGACCTAGTCAACAGGTTTACAGAGCATAGGAAATATTTACATGTAGGGAGCAAAATCCTACGCTGCAAAGTGTCTGAGTATGCAACGGTCCGTTTATTCTTCTGCCTCGAAATGAGCCTCAGTACCTGTGCACTGGCCTGGAGGGCAAATAAAACATCAAAGGTGTGAGTGGACAAAAATCAAGTTTAGAAATACATTTATCAAAATATAGTCTTACCCTCCAGTTTTCACAAACATGCATGCATATCATAACTTATAAATCAGATAATCAAGATATGAATATATATCTCAAACATCAATAAAAACACAGAATCCAGGTCCAATGTAGAGTCACGTTATCCCTGCAACGCGTGCAAATCAATAGGCTCAAGGATCGCTCAAATCCCGAGCATCCGCCGCTGTGAACACATCACCAGCCGGCAATCCAAGTCTCGTGAACACATCACTTACCGATCCATATATAACTCAGCACATTTGATCTGAGTCAAGCCTCCCTCGGCTGCTCGACAAAGATCGTGCTACGTGACCTCTTCGGGGTAAACACTTCCATCCCGAAGGCGAGCGTTATCTCCAGGGTCCATTTCGAGGGAAACATATTCCACACTGAAAGCCCTCATATATCATCATCATGAAAATCAGTGAAAACAGTTAAATCATTTATCAACGTCCGTAAACCAGTTTCACGCAAATCTGTGCAATCACAATTTCAATTATAACACAATTCCATCAAATCTAGTGCCAGACTCATAATCCGAGTCAAAATCATGTTCAAACCCCGAGCCTTAGCTCGAAATATCAGTTTCACAGTTTTCTCGAAAATCGTGCCCAAAAGCACATAAAATAATATAATATTCCAAAAATCCGAAAATCATCATATCAAAGTATCAATCATACCAAATCATTGTAAATCATATTATAAAGCATTTAAAACATATATGCATGCATTTAGGGTAGAAAACAAAAGTCCACTCACACACCGTCCAGATTGTTCCGTTTCGAGTTGTTCGCTTCCTTCCGATATCCTGGAAGTATTCGGGCCTGTCAAACAAGTAATATAAGGTTATTCACTTGTTACATAATCCCCTGTACGAATTTCCTAATCGTCGGAATAAAATAATATTATTTTTAAACGTAACCTATACACCTCGGGTATACAAACTACTCTCAATTCATATTTGATTGACCCGAAACCAACGTTAATAGGTCCGTATCATCGAGAGTATCAAAATTGTTGTTGGACCCTTCCTCAGATTCCCGGCCACGCGCCCTCACGAGCCGCCGCAAGCGGCTGCGCGTGAAAGCCACGCGCCGTGAACAGTGTCTGCTACAGTGTCTCTCTCTCGCCCGTTTCTCTGGTATTCGGGTCTGCGACCAACGATCAGACCCGACTTGATTTCTATCGATTTACACTCAATTCATCTCGTTCTTTCACTCATTAATATCTATTCAATCTAACTGCTAGTTCTGTGCCTTCAATTGAATCGATTAAACCATAAAACGCCTCGACTCATGAAGAACACTCATCGGATCCTAATTCGGGTTTGACCTCAAATCGACCTGTTTCCTTCAATTATTCATACCAGAAGCATCATAGGACTATTATAAACACGAAATCGAGATCAATTTCATGAAATTTTACCTCTAAGTAACTCGACTCAAGCTCGATTTTTCAAAATAGTTTCAGGGTCTGTTCTTCCCCAATTCAGCTCCAATTTTTGTTCCAATTGATTGGGTTCGAGTTGTTCAGCTGCCATCAAGCTTAATATCATGTCCAATTGGAACGAAACCGTCTAAAATTTCAAATTCGAAAATGAAGGTTTGAGTAAATTTTCGGGTAAGCTCAGCAAGGTTCAAATCCGGGTTTGTTTGATTCCTCTTCGGTTTTTCACTCTTCCCTTAAGCTAATTGATTGTTCAATTTCTCTTGTTGCAACAGAAATCGATTAAGGTGAAGGATGAAGTCCTCCGTTCTGTGTTTGAAGGTTTTAGTCGAACACAGTTCATCAATACCCATTATTTGTTAACTTCAATTAACTAATTAATTAAATCCCTAAGTGCCACTAATCATCAATAACAAGTGACATTTGTCACTTGATGAAATACATGAGTCATTTTATGGCATGAATCAGCAAGGTAAAGTGGATTGATAATTATCCTTCCACCGTCCAAGTATAATCTACCCAAAATTACCATTTTACCCTTGTGGTCACAAATGACCATTTTGCCCCTGAACTTCTCAGACCCATAACTTCTTCATACGAGCTCTGTTTTCGGCGTGCCGTCTGTCTACGGATTCAGCGTTCCGAGACCTACACAACGGTACTCGAGAAATGTGCAAAAAGTATTTTAAACAAAAAGTCAACTTTTAGCCATATGTCCTCAAGGGTAAAAACGTCATTTTCACATTATTTTAATCTTTTACAATTTTTGGATTTTCCGGGGCGTTACATTGGTTCCATAGTTCTTGAGTGGTTATATGTGTTATGATTGCCCTACCGATAGTGCTATATGTGATCGGACACTCAGATTATGTATCCTCGAATGGGACCTCGGATGATGTATCCCCGAGTGGCTTTGAGATTTGATGTGCTAACTTGTAGGCATCGAAGATGGGTGTGTTGGTATGATGATGTTGACTTGGTATGGTTACGTTGGTATGTTCATATGTGTGTTGGTATCTGCGTACAATTCTATATGATTATATTTTCTAGTAATTGCACGTATTTTGAAATTACCTGTTTTCTCGTGGTTTTCACTAGATTTGAGAATTATTCATAAATAGTATGTTTTCAAACTATGTTTTTAAATTATTTATTTTCTTCAACTCACACATTTTTATTGGTTTTGAAACCCTTGTCTAATTGGGTTTTGTTGGCAAACTTGGTATCTGGAGTTACTTGTCCGACAGGAGTAGGACCCGGGTATTGGTATAGGGAGTTTTCTGTGTTGGGTCCTATCGGTCTAATGGGTTGCATGTGACATGTATCTATTCAGCATGACTCATTTGTTCATTATTATATTTTTTCTATACCTCGTACTATGTGCAAGTCTAAAATATACTATTTGGTTTTGATAAAATTGAGGGGTTATGGTAAATTTTGTTTGTTTTCAACGTTTTTCACTAGAATAGTTGTTGGGTTCACTCGCCTTTGTTTTCTTACACCCCTTAGGACTTAGAGATCTCGAGACCATTTACAGGAGGACATTGCGAGTTGCGGTTTTAACACGCCTTGCTCAAGTACGGGATAACACTACTTGCTCTCTTTCTTTAGTTTCATTTGGATCATCATGCACTTTATTTTGAATCATGTTGTGTTCTGTATTAATCACTTGGAACTTCTTATCTCCCTTCCTTTATGTTTGAACCTATGTGTGAATTTATGTCATATTCTTCCTAAACGTTTGTCCACTACGATGCTTTGTCACGTGGGTCTTGTAACCACTTGTTGGTCGCCATTCCTCAACCACGATCTCCTTGAGAATATCCGGGTTAGTTTTTCTTTCAATTGATCTTCAAACGATTCAATTTGACCAATCTAACCGTTCAATTTGTGGTCTTACATGCCTACCTCATTCCTCAAAAACTGTGGAAGTTTGAGGATTTAAAACTGTTCGATTATCAAATATGAGTTATAACCATCAAATCACCACGCATTGTTAGTTTGTTACCTTATCTTTGATTTTCCAAAATTGGCTAATTTTTTGCGTAGGAGATCTAGGAGTACATGCCATAAAACTAGACAGTTTGATCGATTGAATTCGTCACAAAATAAGTTCAAATCGGTGTTTAGTAATTAATTGTAGAAGAAAACAGATAATTATTGCCCTATGAAAGAGGATAAAACATAAATATTTTCCCTTCAAACGTTGTCCATTCTTCAATCTTCAAGCAAATGTTCCATATATTGCCCTACGAATTAACATAGTTCATCGGGCCACGTCATTTCGGCCAACCTTTATTGAAAAAGTTATTAGGTCTATTTTTACTTTTTCTTTTTTCTTTTAGAGATGTAAGGGATTTTTTTGGGGATTTCACGCTTGTATTCACATGTTATAAACTAAACATTTAAAACATCAAATTGATATTTATATTACATATATAAATGAAGTTAATAATTTACAATTTTCATTTAGTGTCAGATTCGCTCTCCCTTCTCAAACAATCAAGTCATCTGAAATATGCCCCATACTTGTTTCCTCAGCATCACTTTCAGCTATTTCTAATAATGGTCAGAGATCAATAAAAATATCATCAATTGAAATTGGTGGGATGACGTTATCGATCTGTACTCTATCCAGGTGTAAGGTGGATACTGAGGAATCCACTTGGTAACATTTTATTCATCGTTTGTTTCCTCATCTTCATCGTGATGTTGGTCATCCAAGTTCCAAACATTTCTATGCTTTACCATCTCATCTGCTCTCCAACTTGTGCTAGCTTTTGGATCATCTACATAGAAGACTTGCTTCGCCGTACTAGAAAGGATGTAGGGATCATAGTTAAACCACTATATGTTTTTTTACAAAAATGTAGATAAGATCTGTGACTTGGGATGAACGGTGAACAATCTCACATCGCTTGGAAAGGGAAAGGTGAAGTGCTTTATATGTGTGAGCACGTATCTTCCTAGTGCGAGACGTTTTGGGGGCTCATTGGCTTTGGGTTTGGTTGGAATTCCGAAGTTAAGCGAGATTGGACTGCAGAAATCCCAGGATGGGTGACCCACTGGAAAGTTGCACGTGAGTTCCCAAAAACAAAGTAAAGTTGTGGGGTTAGGCCCAAAGCGGACAATATCGTGCTAGGGGAGTCTGGGTCGTGACATTTAATGACCCTTCCTGGGATATTGGGGATTGTATAGAACCCCGTATCAGCATTTTCATTCTTACCCAGCACGAAGACCCTGTTGTTTAGGGTAAACAAATTTTTGTCTCAATTTGTGCACATGAACTTAACTCTATTAATATGGCAACCATCATATGTTTCTCCCTGAATCAGATCATTTTCCAGCTGTATCAATTCTTGATTGAACTCTAGGGAATTGTCATCTTTTAGCTGCGCCATCTAGTAAGCAACACACAAAAAATGAAATTAGTAAACGTAAAATCGCTTTAAGAACTTTGGATACAATATATTTGACATACATGTTGGGAAAACCAACTTGGAAAGACTTGTTGGGCCATTTCTTCCCAATTCAAAGGATATGTGGCCTTCATCATTGCCTAGTGTTGGTTATGGAAGGGCCAGACTTTGTCATAGCTGCTAATTATGAACCAATAAGAAACCTCCATGTTGCTATTGTTGAACAGCTACGACCGTGGACCAATGCCCAATGGTCGTGCGGGTTGGAAAATTTTGTTAAGGTCTCGGGATGTCCACTACCATCTTTGTTGTGTGAAGCCCTATTGAAGGAACTTTCGGCATTCTGAAGATACATTGCAAAAAAAATCGCCGACTCATTTACAATGTAAACCTCAACTATAGAGCATTCGTGAAGTGTCTTGTAAAGAAAGTACTGCTTGTACCGATGCGTGAGGAAAAGTATTCATTAATATTTGAATGACTTGGATATCATCACATCGTCCCATCTAATCTACTTTCATCCTGATGGGTCCCTGGATCTGAAAATTTCGATGTTGTAAACATTTCACCACCATGATAGATCCAATTAGTGTAATTGTGTACAATCTCATTCCATTCCAGATAATTTTGGACGTCATTCAATGTTATCCAATTGTAGTTGTTATATTTCTAGCATGGACACCTGATACGTCTTTCATTAATGCAATGACTATGTACAAAGACAATGAAGTTATCAATCCCATCCATATACTAATTAGAACTTTTATCTCCCACTTCCATCAAGCATATGTCCATTGTACTTGTTTTCACAAAATACAGTAAAGTAAGTAATTGACCTAACATTGTCACATAAGTAGAATGATAAAACCCAAACTACGCATTAAATTAAACACATAATTTGAGTATTATGCAATTTAACCTTTTTTTTTGTAGATGTAGCATTGTAGATAGGTATCGTTTTTAATTGGGGAAATTAGGGAACATTAATAATTTGTTAGTGGGAAAGAATAATGAATAAAATAATAATTTAATAAAATAATTATTGAATAAATGAATTAAAGAATAAAGAATTAAAGAATTAATTAATGAATTAATTCATAAAAGAATAAAATAATTAAATAATTAAAGAATTAAAGAATTAAAGAATTAAAAGAATAAAAGAATAAAAAATTTAATGGGGGGTTTGAAAAGATTTGTAATTCAAACTAAAGAAAACATTAACTAAGAATTAAATTAAAATTAACTATAAAATTATTTAAAACTACTTCTAAAATAAACTTCCTTTAAACAAAATTTTTACCAACACTCTAACATCTTGCTTATATTGAACCAATCACGAAATCCTACATTCATCATCTCTATTACATGCATAAGTTTTTCATATTATAAATGCACCGAACAGCGGATTATTACTTACAATATGATTTACCTTAAGTTTGCGATTTAATGCGCCGAACTGCGATCAAATATTAAATCTCTTCAACTCTATTCTAAATGCCCCGAATAACGGATCAACATTTATTTTCGAATTAAAGTTTAAGCACTAAAACATATGAAGTAAAAGAAATTCAGAAAGAAAAACACATGGAGATTGTATTCATACTTACAAATGTTAGAAAGAAAATATCAACACATATATGTAATTATAAGTAAAATTAAAACAATAACAAGAATTTAAGTAGAAAAAGATGGTTTTTCACAAGAATCAAACAGCGGCAGCAAACTTGTGAAGATGGAAGAAGAAATTCGAAGAATTCGGTCTTAAAAACTCTTGAATTGACTTAGAATTACCTAACCTTAGGTTTGTCTTAAGGAAAGCATGAAAATGTAATTAAATAGAAGTTTAAGAAATTCTAAGAACAAAATAAAGAAAATGAAACTAAGAACAAAATAAAGAAAATGAAACTAAAACAATCAATTAAAACAAGTTACAAAATGGTCCCAAAATAAATCTACAAAATAAAAAGAAGAAAACCTAAGAGAGAAATCTAGAGAGAAAAAAGTAGAACTAAAAACTAAGAAAAATGGAAGAGATGGAAAATTGGGGACAATTGGGGACAAATGGCGACGAAGATTACATGAAATGGTCTCCCTATTTATAGAGGGAGTGCCACAATTGTTCAAATAAAAATACAAAATTAAAATATAAAAATAATAAAAAAATAATAATATGAAGAAATGATGAAAATAATGAAATTAGGGTTGATTTTGTAGGCAGCAGCAGACTGCTGAATGTCAATGAAAAAACACGGCGGGCGACGGCTGGAAAATGTAGTCGAATTCGGCGCGGGCAGGCTGGAAAAAAGGAGGAAGGTCGGCGGCAGTGGGCTGACACAGGGGAGGCATGTCGGTAGGTGCGCGTTGCAACAGATAACGGCGCGTCAATGCTTGGAAGCGGAAAGACGTTCAGGAAGCACGCGCCGAGGTGACGACTAGAACTTCGGCAGGCCCATTCCGACGACTTCTGACAAGGCAGAAATTTGGGTTTCGGGTTTTGGGCTGGATCTTGGGCTGGGTTTTGGGTTGAAGAATTGGGCCACGATTATGGGCTTTGTTACTGGTCTGCTGGGCTTGAGGATTTTGGGCTGCAAAAAAAATATTAATTAAAAAATTAATAAATATATTTCTACTGAAATTCGTCCATAAATTCTTCGTTATAATTCCGATCGGGACGATTTTTCGCCAAAACACTCCAAATTTCAAGCCTTATTTATTTCTACAAAAATATAACAAAATATATTATTTTATCTAATTGTTTATTATTTTAATATTAAAAGTTAAGTATAAAAGGTATAAAATAATATAAAATAATGCTTAATTAACGACCTATCGTAGAACAAGTTAATATCAAAAGCCACTTGTCTCTTTATGCCTCTGGTAATTTGGTCATATCTCACTTGAGGGTGCACGTTATATGCTATATAATTTGTAACCTACAAGGCTAAATTTTGATTAAGGGAAATGTTGGAAACATCTTCCTACAGTTCCCAAAATGCAAAATAGATATTATCAGCAAATATCTAGTATGCATTCAGAGAGCATTGAGGGGGATACAAACTGAATCTCCCATAACCCCAGCATAGCCCCATAGACTGTAAACTACACAACACATAATTGTGCACCGTCAAACTATCAGAATAAATGGGTAATTCAAAAGTCACTCAATCAATCGGATTCACTAACTCTCAAATGGTATACGACAAATAATAATTCTGATTAACTTCGTATAAAAGGTTATGAAATATTAATATACTTCACTCTGTCTGAACTACCTAAAGCTTTAAAAATAATATCACAACGTATTCACAAATACAAACATATATTAATTAGGCATATCACAAAGTTTAGAATTTTCTATTTTCCAAATTAATTTCCTTTCTTCTTTTCTATTTTCCTAATTTCCTAACAAATGTTTTAAATTCCAAACATATTTTATACTTCCCTAACATATTTTTTAATTAATTTTTTAATTTCCTAATTTCCTAACAAATGTTTTAAATTCCAAACATATTTTATAATTCCCTAACATATTTTTTAATTAATTTTTTAATTTCCTAAATATTTTCTGATTTCAAAACTTCCCAAAATTGGACCAAATTTATACACAATTTTCCCAAACTATATAAAATTTTCCACAATTTATACAAAATTACATAACATAATTAAATATCTAAAATTCTTACCAAAATTAAATTTAGAGGCAAACACGCATATATTTTTATAAGTATTACACTATATTCAATCAAAAATTTCCTACCAATAAAATACGCAATCAATAATTAGTTTCCAATAAAAAATCATAAAAACTTCAAAACTACAAAAAATTCTATTTCCTAAAACACATATCATCTTGATGGACTTTGGTGTTTGAGAGAGAAAATAATAAGAGATTGATATAGTTAAAATGATGACGAGATGATGGAGTTTGAGAGAGGAAGAGAAAGTGAGCTGATGAACCAGAGAGGAAAGAAGAAAAAGGCCTACATACCTCTTTATAAGTATTATTCTAAATCAATCACAAATTTTCTAGAAATCAAACACACAATGAATAATTAGTTTCTAATAAGAAATCATCAAAACTTCAAAACTACCCAATTTTTTTTTCCCTAGAAGATAGGGAAATAGTTAAAATCATGAGGAGATGATGGAGAGAGAGAGAGAGAGAGAGAGAGAGAGAGAGAGTAGATGAACTAGAAAGGAAATGACAGGACCCTCCCTATAAACCCCTTCGATTAATGTGAGAGGACCTGCTCCCGTTTGACACAACATTATAAAATTACCAAAGTACCCTTGAAATTAAATAGGCATACTTACCTCGTGTTAGACAAGGGATACTACTACATCCTACTCAGGATTTCCAGAGTGCACCGACTCATATGATGTATAAGCCTCCATACAGCCCGCATCCTGAACTCTACGTGGAGGGTAGCAAAACCAATCAAAACTGTGAGTAGATAAAAATAAAACATTTGAAAGACCATTTTACGAAATCATCATTTTCCCCTCTATTTTATAACAACATGCATGCGTAGTCGAATAAACCATTACTTTCAATTAAAAAAATAGTATATAAAAACCATGGGTCCAACCCAAATCACATAAAATGTCAGGACCCACCCCGGTTTCACCCCGAAACCCGAGGTAAATCCTGCTCCCGTCTGACTCCCGATACAAAACAAAGTAAACTACTAAACTACACCGTCAGACGCAGGAGAAACTATACAAAACATCCCAAAGTTAAAGTTTACAGAGCATAGTACTAAATACAAAAGAAAGATAACCGATAAACTAGATACACGCACACGGACAAGTTGAAAACACTCCGGGATCCCTCTCGCGACTTCTATGCCTCAGACGCTGCCACGACGTCGACACCTCGCGCTAGCTCCATGACTTGGAGGGCAATTTAAAACAGAAGGTGTGAGTGTACCAAAATAATATAAAAGTTGCCAAAACCATTTTATAAGTAAACCGGGTTTTAGCCCTCCGTTTTGAAACCACATGCATAACCCAGTTATGAAAACAGTTATAAATCGATCACCATAAAACATCATAAGAAACAGAAACACTATAAAATAGTTATAGAAACCACGTCATAAGCATCATAAAACCGTATCATAAACCATGGGTATCAAATCATCATTTTCCGATCAAACCTGCTGGATCTATCCGAGTCTTTAAACTCAATCCAGGCCTCAATAATATCCGAGTCTTTAAACTCCCGAGTCTTTAAACTCAACAGGCCTACGGGGGGAAATATCAATATATCCGAGTCTTTAAACTCCCGAGTCTTTAAACTCAATCCGGGTCTTTTAACCCAATCCGGGCCCGTCCCCCGTCAATCAATATCCGGGTCTTTAAACCCAATATCCAGATCCACAAAATCCAATCAAAACCGTTTGAAAATCATCTCAAATCCATATCCAAATCCGAATCCGAAATCACTGGTCTGATGCCCTTCCGGCATCCCGAGCCGTCATTCCGAAACCCAAATCCGGAATTCCACTTTTCAACCTTAAAACCAAATCTCGTTACCGAAATCCGATTCTAAAACCGAAAAACATTGATCATCGAAATCACGTTCCAAAATCCATTTATAATCATTGAAAATCATTTATCATTTGAAATCCCAAAATCTCGGCACCATAATCAGAAATCAAGTCTTTCTCGTAAAACGTGCTGAAAACCGTACTTTCTCGAAAAACGTGCACTTATGTAAAATCAACAAAGCATATTCGATAATCATAAAATCACATGTAAAACCACAAAACGGTTATAGAAAACATTTATGCATGCTCGAGTTTAGAGAAGGGGTCCACTCACAGTACTGAGCCCTCAATCGCATCCCGAACGTCTCGTACGTTCCTCAGCTTCCTCAGAAACTCCTGATCCTGTCAACAACCACCGAAGTACATTACTAACACGTCTACTAAGACTCTCCTAATTTTCCCCGAAAATCCCTGAGTCCTAACCGTAACAAATCGAAACCCTAAACCTTCACCCTCGCGGAACTAACCTCAAACGACGTCCGATCAAGTCGAAACCAATTCCAACAGACTCGTCACAACACCTAGACCAAAAAATATGTTGACATTTCCCCCAAACACCGCCGCACGCGCCCCCACGCATCGCCCAAAGTGGCTGCGCGTGGCCCTCACGCTCCAGCTACAGTGCATCGTCTTCCTCGTGTCGACCCGGTTCAACACAGTCCCTGCAACTCGAACCGGCGTGAGGGGTTCTCCGCCGTTCCGCCACCAAAACTGCTCCTTCCTTCACCCACTGTTTCGTCCAGATCTAGGCTACTCTTTCCCCTTACTCAGACACCTCAACTCGAACTACAACTCGTCGACTCAAGCTCGAACCAAAGACCCAATAAACCCCTGTTTCCTTCTCCGGCCACCCATGTCTCCCCCCGTCACGGTGGCTACCCAAAACTCTTCCTAGGACCGTCCTAATCCTCACCCAACTCACCAAGACCGTCGACTCACGCCCAGAACCCACGACTTTCGATTTGAAAATCGACGGAAAAACAGAGCACACCAGTACTCTCCGTCGTACTAGCCTCCACCGTGCACTCCCCGTCACGGCTGCACAACCAGAAGACTCCTAGGACTCCACTGAATCCCCTACACCTCACGGGACTCATCAATTCTACCCCTAAAGCTACGACTTAGCGTCTGAATCTAGACGGCAAAATAGAGCACAGAAAGGGAAACAAGAAATTACCTGTCCTCCTGTCGCCGTCGTGAGCTCAGCCGTGAGGACACGGCTCCTCCCGTCCTCCTCCGTCCTTTGGACACCTCCGCTGGCCACGATTGATCGATCACGGCCGCACCAACACCACAATCTCTCTGCTCACTCTGTTTTCCTCCCTGGTTTTCCCGTGGCTCACAACTCAGCCACACACTGCCACAGTACCTCCAAACCTCCTCTTTGTCTCCCTCTGGATCTCTGATCACTCACCCCCTCACCAATTACACAAACTCATACAATCACCGTCCCAATCTCCCAATTCCTCAGCCTCTGTTTTCTGTTCTTCGAACACAACACACACACGATTACACGACCACAAAGCCCCAAATAATTGGACTGTGCTTCCTAGAAGCCTCTAGCCCTCCAACACGTGTCACAATCCGCCCTCTTCCTCTCACAAGTGGCTCAATCACAGCCCTCCATCTTCCCTCTCTGTTGCACAAATCCCAAGGTGCAAAAAGACCAATATACCCTTCCTTTTAAGTCAAATTTACGATTTTGCCACTACCTTTCTAGACCCGTAACTCACACCTCGTAAGTCCGATGAATACGTGCCGCCTGTTATCGAACTCAGGACGACAAGATCTATCTAACAGCCCTAGGTCAACGTGTCAAAATCCGATCGTACGAAAAATCAACTTTTCCCCCTAATTTAACCAAATTACGAAAGTGCCCTCAACCTTTCGAACATCATAACTTCCTCCTCGGATGTCGGAATCGGGCGTACCACCTGTCTACGGATTTGTGACGTCCTAAACTACGTCCTGGTCATCGGTCAAAACCTAATTGACCGCCCAAACTAAAAGTCAACATTTTGCCCGAACTAGGGGCAAAATCGTCATTCTACCCTATTGGTCCAAAAGTACCCAGCTAATCCTTCACTAATCACTGTCTTAATCCTAGTTTCCGGGACGGGTCATTACATAAAAGACATAAAAGGCATAAAGGCATATGGCCCACATTTCCCTAGAAACCCTAGTTATAAATCATCATGCAAACTTCTGGACATGACAAGCAATAATGGTCAAACATCATCTCTCTAGTCTAAGTGTCACGACCCATCTCAATCTCTCCGAGATTAACACGGGATGTGCCATGCTCCCGTCTGACACAAAGTTTCAGACAAGGGATTATTTAAAACTTTCAGCCCTACCGGCTTCCAAAGCGCTCCAGGATCCGGTGGAGGAGTGTGATGCCTCGGTCTCTGCTACAGTCCGCAACCGTGATCAACCTGAAGGGCATTAAAAACCATTAAAAACTGTGAGTGGACGAAAAGCAATAAGTTCATAAAAACACATTTCATAAAAGACCTTTATGCCCTTCACTAAAAAGCATGCATGCATACAAAACCAATTCTCCAAATAACCATTATTAGGGTCTCAGCCCAAATTTCGTAAATCCAAGTCATACAGGCCCCTGTCCAAAATCATTTACACAAATCCATAATTCATTTCAACCATATGTGGGAAATCAGCCCAAAACTGTAACTTCGAGTATTTGGGTTATTATCCAAATACATTTACTATTTACAAAACACAATTTCACAAATCCAAGAAATTATGTTTACCAATATCATATAACCAATTCTGTCACGGTTTCCAAAGCTACGCGCGTGCTACCTGGGGTCTCAGAACCCAAGTCTCCCCAGGGTCCACCCAGTTTAATGTCCGCATATCAATGACCCTCCCTGGGGGTTATAATCCATATAAGCCTTCTTGAGAGTAAGGTACCCCACGGGGGCTACTCCACTCAGTTAGTGCTCCGTGACTACTCCGGGGCCCACCCAGGCCAACGACCCTCCTCGGAGGAGACAATCCATAAATAAAGGATGGTATATGAAAAAATATTTTGAAATCATTCTCAAAACCATTCAAAGGATCCATGCTTGGTCCCCATAAACCGTCTTGAAACTAGAAATCCATTTATGGGTCCCCGACCCAAAATCACAATCGTAAACCATAAATAGGCCCCAAGTTCGAATTCCTAAACCAACTGGGCCTCGTGCCTGATTTCGTAAACCAACTAGGCCCCACGCTCGATTATGTAAACGAACTGGGCCTCAAACCATATTTCATAAACCAACTGGTCCTCAAACCTGATTTCGTAAACCAACTGGGCCTCAAACCCGATTCCGTAAACCAACTGGGCCTCAAGCTTGATGCCTTATTAAATCAAATGGACTCCAAGTCCGAGAGTTCGTAAATCAAATGGGTCTCATGCCCGATTCCATATTTTCAAATCTGAAATCAATTCACGAACCAACTGGGCCTCTGGCCCGATATTGCAACTAAATGGACTTCAAGTCCGAGGGTTTCCAAAAAAAATGGGTCACATGCCCGAGTTTACCTTTCAAATCCAAAACCATTTCATTAAACCATTACTGAAACCATAAACTCTTATACCCACAGAGTAAAACCATAAACCTCGATATACGTGCAAATACATAAATTGCCTCGAAATATGTGCAATCATGTAAATCACCAATCCATAATCATCATGATAGAAATCATAACTATAAAACATAAAAAACATTTATGCATGCATCACAGTTTAGAAATCAAGGTCCACTCACAGACCGTCCTAGCTACCGCCTCGATATGCTTGCCATAAGCCCCCCGGGCTAATCACCGTGACCGAGACTGCCAAACTTGTCCAAATCATACTAGAGGGTTACTAACTACCTTATTAACCTCTCATTAAAGCCCCGTAAATTTCTTGAATTTTTAACTATTTTTAAACTCGATCATAAACCTTCGGACATCCCGAATTATATCGAAACGAAGTCCGATCGATACGAAACCAGTCCCAAAATGTTTGTTACATCGAATAGATTATTTCAAATGTTGAAGTATTCCCAAAAAGACCCCTTACGCGCCCCCCAAGCCTAAAGGGGCTGTGCCTGAAAGCCACATGCCTCCATAGTGTCATCCCTGTCCTTCGGCAAACCGGGTCCGAACCAGGTCCACTGGTTTCGACTGGACCAAACCAGCGAGACCGGTCCAGTGTTCTATCTCCTCCATTTTTTTTATCCTTTTACCATTGTTTCAATTCCTATAGGTTCCTATTATCATTCCCTATCGATCTACGTCCTCAAAACAGGGGGAAAATAATCAAAAACGTACCTGCCATGATCAAACAGTGAGCTCGAATTTCAAGCTCAGTTCCTAGTCCTTCCAGCCTCCCATTTCCTTCGAAAATGATCCCCACAGAGTCGTCCTGGTCCCTAGGTAGTGTTAGAATCAATAGAAGCTCAAAATAACATCCAAAAACTAGGTTTCCAAATTTTAGGTCAACACGGGTCACAAGTTACCTGTGTTCCAGTTTTCCTTCGCCATCCACGGCGCTCACGCCGTCACTGCTGCCCCCCTCAGTCTCATGTCACTCACAGTCTCTCATCTACTCTCTTGTCTCATCTGCAGGTAATGGGCGAAGGTGGTATGAGGTTGTGTTCTTTGCGGGTTTGAGAGATGTCGAGAGAAAGAGAAATTGAGTTTGATGATCATGATGATCAACTGAGATAGGATAGGTGGTGAAGATGAGGGGATTGAGAGGGACGGTTGGCTGGGATTCGGTGAGAGTGTGTGTGAGTTTTAATTAATTACTTAATTAACCGGCCAAAAGATCTAGATCCCTTTTTTAGGGAAATGTCCCAATGGGATGAGTGACACTTGTCACTCATCCAAGGGCCCCACAATTAACTAATCTCCCAATCAGATTTAATTAATATTTTATTCGGATCCCGAGACATAAATCCCCTATTTCAATCTCGTGACCATAATTTCTCCTTTCGACGTGCCGCTTGTGTACGGACTCGTGACGTCCCGATCTACGTCACGGTCATCGGTCCTCGTACGTTTGACTCCCCGAGTCAAAAGTCAACATTTTACCCAAGACCAGGGGCAAAATGATCATTTTACACCGTCCGTCCGATTTTTCTCAACTAGTCACCGATTAATCTCACTAATCCTTCACTAGTCACTAATCTAATCCAGGAATTCAGGACGGGCCGTTACAACCTTCTCTCCTTAAATAATTTTGTCCTCGACATTCCAACTCTTCAGAATCCATAACCACTCGTGGAAAAAAAATTTGATCTCACATCTTGTGTACACTTATACACCAACTAACTAGAAAAAAACTTGTCTGCATCAGACGTCCCACCAATACTCACATCGCATTGACTTCACCCGACCACGTCGAGTGATCACTTGACAGTTCTACCATACGCTGACACATTCAACTTGACGGTTCCTTTCTCAATCACCAATCTATCCTGATGTCTGCTCCCAATGGGAGTCACCACATCACACTCATTGATCCAAGTTAACACATCCTGCCTGACAATCACCACTTGATAGCCGCCAGCCAACATTGACATCATACTCACTTGTGGTTACCCTAACCACAGACTTACTCTCCCTAAGAATACGTATACCAACATCTCACACGACCTGTGTGTAACTAGACCCCATTGAATACCTCCCCATCAGTGATAACACATCTCAAATCTAGGGTTCCACTAGCCATCCACTGCTTCGCGCACCTACTCGTACAATCGCTGAACCCATCAAAAACACTCTAGGCCAACGCATAGTATCCATTGTCCAATTCACGTCCTCAGCCAATCTAATGATATCGTAACTGAGCCGATTACAAACACGGTCACCAATGTACCCCTGGTATATCCCATATACTTTCACTAGGCACCACTCAGGCCTGTCCAGTATCGATCCTCACACGATGTACCCTGTACGTACATCCATCCACCAACCAGCCTAGGACATAGTTCGTAGCAAAAAAAAAGCTTCAATTCTGGAGTCTATTAGTCTAATCTCACATGAGATAGACCATACACTCCCAATACCTTGTCCATTCCAAGTCCCCTGGTCACCGAACCAGCATCAATATGTTTACTCCCAATCACGAATTACAACCTTTACCAATCCGACTCACGCCCACCAAGGCGTACCTATTCATGCCAACTGGGCATCCAATCTCACCCACGTTTACCGAGACACACCAACTCCGAACCTAACGGTTACCTGCCCATGCGATTACCACATTACATTCGATTGGGTTCATAAGGAAGCCAATCCCATCATTCACATATCCAAGACTAACCAATCCGACTCCGTCGGACACCTACTAGTTCGATTAATACGCCATATGGGATTTACTTCAAAAGGAAGTCAGTCCCAACATTCCCATATCCAAAAATCTGAGACAGGGCAATAAACTCTCCACCTAACCTGACCATCAAGATCACGATCCTCGATAGTCACGATGCCCAAAGTCCTCAACATCAAATCCCAATCCACATAGGATCCACACATGTTCTCCCTCAGCTAACTTTACACCTGAAATCTGGTCATAGAGTCTTACACCCTCATTGAATCTGCATACTATCAAATTGTTCGTCAACCACTTTCACATCTAATCACTCAGTCAAAGAAGAAACACGTCTAGACTGTGGGTTCTCTCCAATTACCTTGTATAGATCCTTGTCATTCCACCTAGGAAAAATCAAAGATGATCCAAGACGATGACATCAAAATTAATCCTATATGAATGCAAGAAAAAACTCACTGCACTCACCACACCATGTAACCCAACATCGTCTGCCACCAAGAAGAAAATGAGAAATCTCATTCACCTAACTTCAAAATACCTAACTCCTCCTGATGACCCAAAAAAAAACACGGGTACACTAACCAATGCACAATCAATGTACTGGTGATAACAGGCATCATCTGAGATGGTAAAACATGAGAAGTCACCCTAAATGACTTCGAAATACCCATTACCAATGCGGAATTCGCGCACCCCCCTCGTCGCCTCCATCACAACCATTCTCGATTCTGAAGTTCCAACCATGTCAGAACCAACACCCTCAGACATCGACCACATGTCCGTAACTAGTCTAATTCACTACCAAGTTCGCCTATCGGCTTATACCGTTTATGTACATCCAAAAGGATGTGGACTATTACTTCTCGATCCTCACGTATCAATCCCTGCTGGATCCCGTCCAATCCAACTCTATCCGAGATCCACTGCCGGATCATAGATACCGAACCTATGCCCAACTCGATGGAGTCACATCCCGACTCGTGACTCATCGTCATCAGAAACATCGGCACTAGCACCAGCACATACTATGCGAAGCAGACAACCCTGGATCTTTGCTCATACCGAGCAACGACCCCACACCTTCGCTCAAAATGGAGAAATTCTGCCTCCCTTGTATCCAAGAACTCCGGGTACAATCACCCTGACAACTCATATAAGAAAAGGAAACGTTCCCTGAACATTTCCCGATTCACAACAACCACAACTACAACCACTCTCGATAATAGTGCCTGCGACAACTCGTGCAGACCCAACCACCAGACGTCGCTATCGAAACTCACATCCAACGGAATCAATCGCCCATACTAACTACTCCGTATCCCCATTCCGGGATTCCATCGACAAGTACCAAACCCTGGTAACCTGTCTAACCATCTCTAACCAATCTTAACCCGACTCCACCAATGTCGTCTACCACGTCGTCCATGACCTTAGTTGTACCAACTATTCATCACAAGTAGAGTAGTACGGCAACCAACTAGGTCTAACTGATTAATACAACCTCGACTGTAGAGTGCAGTCCCGTCACCAAAGCTGACATGACATGACCGACCGACAGTCTCGGCTCCACAAAGTCTCTAGAACCAAACCACTCGCCGACTCACAATTCCGAACCATACAACAAACATTAGGGTTTCCTACAAAGGCCATCAACTAACTCTGTTGTACGCAAATACTCTATCCCATCAATCACCATTAGGGTTCACCTCCCTAGACTATCCATCATGCTTTAGGGTTCCACAATCATACCCTAGGGCTCCTCTGAACCCAACTGTCCTCCGTAGTAAAATCCACAACCTGATTGACCCCGCGGTCCTCACATCGTATGGACGTCAATCCAATCCTACAGTCATCTCAACTAGAGTTCCCCGAACCCGGCTGCTCCTCGCAACACAATTCACAACTAGAAATAACCTGACCATCTAATGGTCACAACTCCATACTATCATTATATTCGATCCTACAATATCGTGATAGACGATCCCAACACACCCATCCCACAGTCAAAATTCTAAGATACTATTACGTTCATCCCTCCGTAGGGTCCCACACTGCCAAACCACGACAGAACTACGGCATACCTAAGTATCAAATGCCGATCCAACTATCTATAATTCAATTCTAATACCCAACGACCAGGTTGATAACGAAATGCAGCTCATCGAGACATCACATCCTCGACATGCACGAAGCTCAAGAGCAAACCTACTCTGATAACACTTGTCACGACCCATCCCAATCCCCCCCAGGATTAACACGAGATGTGTCATGCTCTCATCTGACACAAAGTGTCAGACAAGGGATTATTTAAAACCTTCAGCCCGATCGGCTTGTAGAGCGCGCCAGGATCCGGTGGAGAAGTATGATGTCTCGGTTTCTACTACAGTCCGCAACCGTGATCAACCTGAAGGGCATTAAAAACCATTAAAAATTGTGAGTGGACGAAAAGCAATAAGTACATAAAAACACATTTCATAAAAGACCTTTATGCCTTTCACTAAAAAGCATGCATGCATACAAAACCATTTATCCAAATAACCATTATTAAGGTCTCAGCCCAAATTCCTTAAATCCAAGTCATACGGGCCCCTGCCCAAAATCATTTACACAAATCCATAATTCATTTCAACCATATGTGGGAACTCAGCCCAAAACGGTAAATCTGAGTATGTGGGTCATTGCCCAAATCCATTTACTATTTACAAAACACAATTTCACAAGTCCAAGAAATCATGTTTACCAATATCATATAACCAATCCTGTCACGGTTTCCCCAGGGTCCACCCAGGTTAATGTCGGCATATCAATGACCCTCCCTGGGGGTTATAATCCATATAAGCCTTCCTGAGAGTAAGGTACCCCACGGGTGCGACTCCACTCAATTAGTGCTCCGTGACTACTCCGGGATTGACCAAGACCAAGACCCCCCCCCCCCCCCCTCCTCTCCCTCCCTCCCTCCACTCCGGAGGAGACAATCCATAAATAAAGGATGGTGTATGAAAAACCATTTAGAAATCATTCTTAAAACCTTTAAAGGATCCATGCCCGGTCCCCACAAACCGTCATGAAACCAGAAATCCATTTATGGGTCCCCGACCCGAAATCACAATCGTAAACCATAACTGGGCCCCAAGCCTGAATTCGTAAACCAACTAGGCCTCGTGCTCAATTGCGTAAACCAACTGGGCCTCAAACCCGATTTCGTAAACCAATTGAGCCTTAAACCCGATTTCGTAAACCAACTGGGCCTCAAAACTGATTTCGTAAACCAAATGGGCCTCAAGCTTGATGCCTTATTAAATCAAATGGACTCCATGTCCGAGAGTTTGTAAATCAAATGGGTGTCATGCGTGATTCCATATTTTCAAATCCAAAATCAATTCATGAACTAATTGGGCCTATGGCCCGATATCGTAACTAAATGGACTTTAAGTCCGGGGGTTTCGAAAAAAAATGGGTCTCGTGCCCAAGTTTATCTTTCAAATATAAAACCATTTCATTAAACCATTACCAAAACCATAAGCATGTAAAACCCCAATGTAAAACCATAAACCTCGATATACGTGCAAATATGTAAATCACCTCGAAATACGTTCAATCATGTAATCACCGATCCATAATCATCAAGATAGAAATCATATCTATAAAACATATAAAACATTGATGCATGCATCACATTTTAGAAATCAAGGTCCACTTACAGACCGTCATAGCTACTGCCTCGATATGCGTGTCATAAGCCCCCCAAGCTAATCACCTTCACCGGGACTCCCAAACCTATCCAAATCATATTAGAGGGTTACTAACTACCTTATTAACCTCTCTTGAAGTCCTGTAATTTTCTCAAATTTTTAGCTATTTTTAAACAAGATCCTAAATTTTCGGACATCCCGAACTATATCGAAACGATGTCAGATCGACACGAAACCAGTCCAAAATGTTCGTTACATTGAATAGATTATTTCACATGTTCAAGTCATCCACAAAAGATCCCTCACATACCCCCAACCTCCGCCCAAAGGGGCTGCGCGTAAAAGCCACACGTCTGCACATTGTCATCCTTATCCTTCGGCAGACTGGGTCCGAACAAGGTCCGAACAGGGCCCGAACAGGGTCCACTGGTTTCGACTGGACCGGACCGGCGAGACCGGTCCAGTGTTCTATATCCTCAATTTTTTTTTATCCTTTTTCCATTCTTTCAATTCCTATAGGTTTCTATTATCATTCCCTATCGATCTACGTCCTCAAAACACGGGAACAATAAAAAAACATACCTCCCATGATCAAACATTGAGCTCGATTTTCAAGCTCAGCTCCCAGTCCTTCCAGCTTCCCATTTCATTAGAAAATGATCCCCATAGAGTCGTCCTGGTCCCTAGGTCATGTTAGAATCAATAGAAACTCAAAACAACATCCAAAAACTATTCCAAATTTTGGGTCAACACGGGTCACGGGTTACCTATGTTCCAATATGGGTGAAGGTGGTATGAGGTTGTGTTCTTTGCGGGTTTGAGAGATGTCGAGAGAAAGAGAGATTTAGTTTGATGATGATGATGATCAGATGAGAAAGAATGGGTGGTGAAGATGAGGGGATTGAGAGGGACTGATGGCTGGGATTGGGTGAAAGTGTGTTTGAGTTTTAATTAATTGGCCAATAGATCTAGATCCCCTTTTTAGGGAAAAACCCCAATGGGATGAGTGACACTTGTCACTCATCCAAGGGTCCCACAATTAACTAAGCTCCCAATCAGATTTAATTAATATTTTATTCGGATCCCGAGACGTAAATCTCGGATTTCTATCCCGTGACCATAACTTCTCAGTTCGATGTCCGATTTTGACGTGCCGCCTCTCTACGGACTCATGACGTGCCTCCTTTCTACGGACTCATGACGTGCCGATCTACGTCATGGTCATCGGTCCTCGTACATTTGACTCCCCGAATCAAAATTCAACATTTTTCCCAAGACTAGGGGAAAAACGGTCATTTTACACCGTCCGTCCGATTTCGCTCAGCTAATCACCCATTAATCTCACCAATCATTCATTAGTCACTAATCTAATCCTAGAAGCATCTCCATGGTACTACTAGTAGGCAATTACAAATCCTACAGAATCCAACTCCATCAGCACGTGTCGAGTCCAACTCCAACCACGTCCTAGTCCGTCCCTGGGAATCATCAGAGTCCACTTTGGATTGAGCAATCCAATCACATGAGGATCACATACTAGAAAATAGTATCATAACCAAACCAAAATACCTTTTGCAACTCGGGCACCAGCACAAAACATTTCCTCGGGGGCACTAACACAAAATCCAGTTTCCAAAACCACCATAAAACCTGTGTCTAGGAAACCACAATCGAATATATATATACCAAAAACCAAGCATTTATCTAGAAATCATTCAGAATCATATAACCAAATCATAACCATCCAAACCATGCCATAAAACAAGCAAAAAGGTATACATATGCATGGATCAGAGTTATGAAATAAACTGTCCATTCATAGTATCGCCGCTCGTTCAAAACCCAAGCTGTAAGCCAATCTGAAACCTCCAAGATGCCTTAGCTTGTAAAAGACACACATCAGAGTCACTAACAATTCATACAAGTCCATACAATAACCTCGCAAAACCCTGGAATAAAAAATATGCCTCGAACACGGTTTCTGTGAAGAAACCCTCCAAAACTCTAACCAAACGACCTTTGATCGGCCTAAAATGAACACTATTGAATTCAGGACGTTGAAACCTTTTGAACAAAATCAATTTCACCTCGAAATTCGAGTCCATGTGCCCACACATGCAGGTCAAAGTTCACACTTACATGGTCAATCTTGATGACGTCAGCTACTAACATCACCTGCTGAAGTTAGTCGCTGACGTCAGCCTTAGCTGACGTGTCATTTGACAATTCTGACACAATATACCACGTGGCACCCCCTGACACGCGCCACGTGGAATCATTTGATACCCACCATGTGTCACTTGCTGACATCTTCATGACATTACCTGTTGACATCACTACCACTTGGACCTCTTACAGCCTTTGACATGTGGCCACGTTGCACCGACTAGGCTCGGTCGCATGACCTGACTTGATGATGTGGATTGCCATGTCATCATTCTTAACTTCTTGCGGGTTGACCCACGAGACTGCTACAAGGTCACACGACCCGAATTCAAACCCAGTTCAAACTACTCCATTTTCATCCATTCTTCAATCTCATTCCACAAATATACTCCTAGTCTCCCTAGAAAGAAATCCACGACCCCAAAATTGTCCGGACCCAACCCTTCTCGGTCAGAACTCGACTCATCTAGCACGATATTGTTCGCTTTGGGCCTCCTTGCCCTTGCCCTCACGGTTTTGTTTTCGGGAGCTCACGATGCAACCTCCTAGGGGGTCACCCATCAGGGAAATGCATCAGCCTCAACTCGCTTAACTTTGGAGTTCCAACCAAACCCAAACCCACTAAGCTCCCAAAAGGCCTCGTTCTAGATAGGTGTGTGCCTACACCTTTAAGGCACACCACCATTCCCCTCCTAGACCATTCCCCCCTCGCAGCAATCTGGGATCGTTCACCGTTCCCTCGAGGACATGGGTCTTACAATCCACCCCTTTTAGGGCCCAGCATCCTCGCTGGCATACTTCCCGGTTGGGGTTTTGCTCTGATACCATTTTGTTAGGACCAAACCCTCCTCGGTCAGGACCCGACTCATCTAGCACGATATTGTTCGCTTTGGGCCTCCTTGCCCTTGGCCTCACGGTTTTGTTTTCGAGAGCTCATAGTGCTACTTCCCATCATGGAATTGCACCAGCCTCAACTCTCTTAACTTTGGAGTTCCAACCGAACCCAAAGCTACTGAGCTCCCAATAGGCCTCATTCTAGATAGGTGTGTGCCTACACCTTTAAGGCACACAACCATTCCCATCTCAGACCATTCCCTTCTCGCAGGAATGTGGGATCGTTCACAGTTCCATCCAGGACACGGGTCTTACAAAAATTGGAAAACCCCCAGCCAAGCTCGATATCCACGATCAAGCTTCGAGCTCCCACTTGAGCTCCTTCCTGCGTCCAAAAATGTCCATTTTTATCCCTACAATTTCACAAGGTCAAAGAAAATGAATGTGACCTTAGTACCACGTTCTAACCTTCCAAACGAAAACCACCATTTCAAGGCCCACATGTTTTATCTGATTTATGGGTTCTAGATAGTCTCCAAGGCTCCACGTCCTTCCTCCATCTTTCTCTCAGTCTCTCAGTCTCAGTCTCACCATCACAGCAGAAGGAATAGATGAGGAAGATGATGGAATGGGGTGGCGGGTGAGTTTTGAGTTCTAGTGGTAGTCTAAAGGGAGGGTGACACTGCCACTCATCCTATGGTCCCAAACCACATATTTTGGCCCCATAAACAAATAAACAAAAGTAAACCTTCCTCAAAATATGTGCAACTATAAAATATGACTAAATCCGTCCTTGACTCATAAAATAAATACATGACGTTCAATTTCGAAGTGCCTCCCATCTACAAAATCATAATCTCGCAATCGACGTGATAGGCCTAGGTCAAAGTGCAAAAAACCTCCCAACTCAATAGTCAACAATTTCCCCTTACGAGAGGAAAAACTGTCATTTCACCTCGAGTAATTCCGAAAATCCTAGATAAATTCTAAAAAATCTCATATATACGGGCTGAGTCGTTATAATCTACCCATTTATAGGAACTTCACCCTCAAAATTCACACCGACCCCTATTAAAAACCTTGGAAATGCAATACTTCCTCCAAACCGAATCTCCCACGTGGTCATGTTCACGTCCAAAATCCCTCCACATTACACACAAGGGTCAACATCACTCAATGTCAACAAAAATCCAAGACTAACGCCTAATCGTGGACCAACTATAGTGACAGTACCCAACAAGTTAGTGATTGAACTACCACTAGAACTCAAAACTCACCTCACAAACCTTGCCCTAGGCGTCGACACTTGTTGACCCCACATGTCCTCCACATAGATGCAACTGCAAACCAAGTTTGACAACCAACCCCCCCCCTCCCCCCCCCCCCCCCCCCCCCCAACCCAATTTATACGGGCCAAGTCGTTATAATCTACCTACCTATTTATGGGAACTTCACCCTCAAAATTCACAGCGACCCCTATTAAAAACCTTGGAAATCCAATCCTACCTCCAAACCGAATCTCCCACGTGGTCATGTTCACATCCAAAATCCCTCCACATTACACACAAGGAACAACATCACTCGATGTCAACAAAAATCCAAGACTAACGCCTAATCGTGGACCAACTTTAGTGACAGTACCCAACAAGTTAGTGATTGAACTACCACTAGAACTCAAAACTCACCTCACAAACCTTGCCCTGGGCGTCGACACTTGTTGACCCCACATGTCCTCCACGCAGATGCAACTCCAAACCAAGTTTGACAACCCCACCTCCCCCCTCCCCCCCCCTCTCTCCCCCCCCCCCCCCCCCCCCCCCCCTCAAAAGTAGTCACCTAGTACCGTGTCCACATAGAATACTTGTTTTAGCAAAGAAAACAACGAATATATTTCACCAGGGTTCCCCCTTGTCAAACAAAGGATACATACCACGACTCACTCAGGAGCCGATCTATGACCTCAAAATATAGGAAACCTACCTCTAATCCTTTGGCCAAGCTCGGCATCCCACGACCAAGCTTCGAGTTCTTACTTGAGCTCCTTCCTGCAACCATTCTCCGTGGTTTTTGACCCTACATACTTTCACAAGCTCACAGAAGGCAACCAAAACTTCAGTTTGATATTCTAGCACCTATAACTAAAAATCGAAAATCAAACCTCATAAGGGCATGGGTTTTACATGGGCTCTTCCACCCAGGATCCAATCGTGCCTTGCCTCCCTTTCCTCAGTCTATCTCATACTCCCAGCTCACTCCCTCACACAACCGAGAGGAATGGTGAGGAAATGATGTCCAAATGAGGTGAGGTCGGTTTCAGGTGTGTGTATGTGTGCGTTAAACAAAGGAAGATGAAATAATGTAAAGGATAAGGATCTATGGATGGGTCACACTTGTCATTCATCCTAAGGTCTAGACTGGATATTTAGGCCCCATACAAACAAACAAAATTTCAACTTCCTCAAAATACATGCAACCGTAAAAACTGCCTACTACTGGTCTTGGCCCGTCAAATAACCATACGAAGTCCAAATTCGACGTACGGCTGGCCTACGCAACCAAAATCCTGAGATGTATGTAATGGGCCTAAGTAAATGTACATCAACCTCCCGGGTCAAAAATTAACATTTGGCCAAAGTTCCCCTGCCCAAGGGCAAAATTGTCAATTCATTTCAAATAATCTCAAAAAATCCACAATAATCCCATAATTATGGGCTGCGTTATTACATCCTACCCTCCTTACAGGAATTTTTCCCTCGAAATTCACATTGACCCCTACCAAAACTGTGGAAATCCAATCCCGCATCTAAACCGAGGCCCACACGTGGCCCCTTCCATGTCGAAATCCGTCCACAAAACACACAAGGGACAACCATCACCTGATGTCAACCACAACCTAAGACAATCACCTAATCCCAGCTCAACCTCAATGATTGCACCTGATGAGTGACTAATCAAACTGCCACTGGATCAAAGACACGAGGCTTAACCATTATTTCCTGTTACGTCCAAACGTTTGCATCATGATTTATAATCGGGGTTTCCACGAAAATGTGGACCAGGGGCCTTTATGTCTTATGTGTTTTATGCGATTTGGGTCAGACCCATGGCTTATATATACTATTGTCTTATCTGAAAGAAATGGTTTATTTGACTATGCAAGCATGTTGTTATAAAACAGAAGGGAAAATGGATGATTTTGGAAAATTTTCTTTCAAAGGTTTATTTTTGTCCACTCACACTTTTGATTGGTTTTGGTACCCTTCAGGTGGATTTCATGACAGAACTATCCCCTGAGGAACATTGATAACCGTGCCCGGTCCTGCTCCCGTCTGACAAGTCAACTGAAGTTCCCTCAATTGCCCTCAGTACTTGTCAAACTAGGGATAATTGTGCATGTACCCAGTCATGCCTCCACCTCCCGAATAGCCTCGATCATCACGCCACAACCTGGAGGGTCAATAAAAATTCAAAAGGTGTGAGTGGACAAAAATAATTCAGTTATTAAACATGTTACAGAAAGACATTTCTACCCTCCACGTAAATACGTATTTTAAACATATACGAAAACTTCGGATACACTGAACACTATCGAAACAATATCCGATTTCCTCGAAACTAGTGCCAAAATGTTCGTTACATTAAAAAAGCAAGGTTCATGTTGGACTCACCTTGAAACTCGAACCCACGCACCCTCACGCTGCCCGTGAGTGGCTGTGCATGAAGCTCACGCGCTGCTACAGTGTCATCCCTATAACCCGTTTTCCTGCGAGTCCAACCCGTTAGCCCGCGTAGTGACCCGATCCAATATCTGCCAATTTCAACTTAAATTCCTCAATTAATCCATCATACCACATTGTAATCAACTCAATTAAGGGTCTGGTCTGCAACATTCATTTCACTCGTCACTGCCTCAAACCAGCTCAATTAAATTCAAGTTCCATTGAATGTTCATCGTCCCCAGTTCATCAAATAGTCATCTATTTCTTCAATTAATTAGTTAGGGAGCATCACAGACTTACTTTAAAAACAATTTTGTAACCAATTTCACAAGAACTTACCCCCAATTACACAAACACAAGCTCACGATTTCTGGAATTCCGTCATGTCTGTTCATGGTTTCCAGAGCTTCGAACCTTGAAATTCTTGCTTTGGATCTACTAATAAAGGTGCCAGAAGGCATAATCTAACCTCAATTTGAATTGGGCTGGTCTACAACTCAAAATTGAATCTCAAGTGTTCAAGAACACGTTACGGATTTTTTTGATTTTCCTCTCACAGTTTCATCACTTTTCTTCTTCTCTCAATCTCAATCCCCTGTTCTTCCTCTCTCAATTCTACTCCACTTCGTCTTTTCTCTCAATAGGTTGTTAGGGTGCTCGATCAAGATCACAACTTGATCTTTAGTCTCTGTTCTGTTTGAATATTCCCACCACTGCCACAACAATTCACGATCACACACCGCACAGCCACTAATTTGAATTTTAAGGTGACAGATGTCACCACGTGCACTAAATGAATCACCACATAATTGAATCATAAATCTGAACAAAAGGACAAATTTTCCCCTTAAAACACAATTGACCAAAATTCCCTTCCATGGCTAATTACTAAAATGCCCTTAGCACTCCGAGATTCGTAACTTTTCCATCTGAACCCCGATTGACGCATGCCGCCTGTCTACGGATTCAGCGTCTCAAGACCTACCCAACGGTCTTCGCATTACGTGAAAAGTCTGTGTCGTTTGAAAAGTCAACAAATTGCCTCTTTTTAACCAAATTAGTGAATTACCCTTGAACTTCCGAACATCATAACTTTTTCCTCGAATGTCGGAATCGGACGTGCCACTTGTCTATGAACTCGTGACGTCCCAAACTACGTAACAATCATCGATCAAAGTCTGTTTGACTGCTCAAACCAAAAGTCAACCGTTCGCCCAATTCCAGGGGTAAAATCGTCTTTTTCTTTAAATTTTCCAAATTTTCCTTTTTCAAACATCCGGGTCGTTACAACTTACCCCCCTTAAACAATTTCTTCCACGAAATTCCAATCAGTAGGTGCCATAATATTTTTCCCAAGGATACATGTCTAAGATGAACTCAAAACATAATCAACCCCAACCGAATATAAGTCACATCCAACTCATAGAAGTCATATAACCAGTCAATCTCTCTGTAAAACCCTGCCCCATGGGCAGTTATACCACATACTTGCTGGGAATATATAGCCTAACTCTTGTTCGAGTCCACACAATCCAGGAAGCACAAGAATCAGTCATATTTTTTCAATCAAATTTCATCCGCTCGTGACATGATACATCCTTACGCATATGTTACCAGGCCAATAAACTCATAAGGTTCAATAACTCGGGAACTCATTCCCCTCGCTAGGTTACTATGTATAATGAATTTAACTTTTCCTTCTGTTGTGTTTATCATCACCGGTTTCATTAATATCTCCCTCTTACCAATAAGCACTCAATACAATCATTCATACTATATTGCAAATCATACCCCTTTCTCAACTTCGACTCCATCATATACCAAGTATGATCCTGCAATTGGGGAATGATTGAAAATCATGTGCGACTCCACTCATATGGAGTTCCATCAATAACAAGATTTCACCTATCATTAAGTTATCAACCATGCCAATCTTCTCCCCAAAGGATACCGGATCCGACAAAGCGGTCGTAATCTCAACTAGAATCGATTCATACCTCACTGACCCCAAATCTCATAGTGATATCTCATGATACACACAGAAAGGGTCAATATCGAACATAAGTCTCTGTTTCTCCATTTGTAACCATTCTATGTCAATTCTCATTTCTAATAACTCTGATCTCCTTCCGGGTCAATCACCATAACTGGAAAAACATGGTAGAGAACCCCTCTACAATCCTCTGTGGTATCCATCAACTCTGGTTTATCAGACCTAACACTTATTAAACTATATATTTTTCTCTCTGAGGGCATTCCATACATCTACTCTGTATCACCTATAAATGGTACCATACACCATCCCAAGGTGGTCAGAATATCAAACTCATCATCTTACAAGTACAGTTAGTTCATTTGGCCATCCAAGGGTATACTAACCTTATCCACATCAAATTCGGACATCAACTTTTTCTCTTTAACTCATAACCTGTCAGGACCCGTCGCAAATTACCCGGGATTAACGTGGGACGCGCTTGATCCCGTCTGACACGAAGTGTCAGACCTGGGAATTTCCGTCTCTAGCCCTCATCGAGGCGTCCAGAGCACGCCAGGATCGTAGGAGGAGGAGGAGTGTGATGTCTCGTCTCTGCTACAGCCAGCATCCGTGATCAACCTGAAGGGCATTAAAACATCAAAAGTCGTGAGTAGACAAAATAACATTTTCATTAAAAACTTTTTCACATAAAGACATTTATGCCCTTCACTAAAAGCATATGCATGCATTCAAAAACCGTTTACCAAAATGTTCATAAAACCATTTGTCAAACATATTCAAAACCTTTCGAGGGTTCATGCCCAGTTCCTATAAACCGTCATGACCCATAAAAATCTTCCAAGGGTTCATGCCGGTTCCCATAAACCGTCATGAACCATAAATCTATTTGGGTCCCCGGCCCGAAATCACCATCTTAAAATCATAAAACCATACATGTGGGAACTCAGCCCAAATCAACATACGTGGCACTCAACCCACAACCATTCAGTGAAATACCAAAACATACAAATCGCTTTCCGAAATATAAAACATGGAACACGGGGTCTCCGCCCCCAAATGACTTTCATAAAAACTCATACGTATAACCCATCCGCGGCACTTCCAAGAAGATGCCAACTTGGGGCACACAGCCCCTAGGGAATACATCCCCGATATATGTCACGATTAATCATATCTATCTAGTGTGCACACTACTTGGGGTCTCACTCCGAGTCTTCACCCAGGAATTCTCCATTTGGGAGGCTCAAACTCTGGATCTAGTCTGAGCTCTATCTCCGGATCAAGTCCACACATCTCTCTGGAATCTGGTACGGGATCACAATATAAATAGTAACCCCCACTCCTGAAACGGGATCCCTATGGGGATACCCATTCTGGTCTGTGGATCGTGACTCTCCAGGTCGACGTCTGGTGGAGACCATAAAATCATATGGAGGGTATATATACATTTTCCAAAACTCTTTCTTTCTCAAAACATATTTCAACTGGGTCTCATACCCGATTCATTCAATAGGATTCCTCGAATCTGATTCAAATCAGTTTCACAGGCCTCGGCCTAAATCCTCAGTTCAACAGGGACACATGCCCGAATTCTCATTCATAACCCGAACTGGGACTCAAGCCCGATGTTACAATAAACTGGGCCTAAGCCGAAACCACAAATCAACAGGGCCTCAAACCCGATTTCACCACCAAAAGGGCCTCAAGACCTATACTACAGTCAAATGGGCCTCAAGTCCGATATTACAACCAAATGGGCCTCAAGCCCAGATCATAGACCAACGGGACCCTTGGTCCAATCATATAACTCAAATGGACCCTCGGTCCGATTTCTCGTCAAATCAAATGGACTCCAAGTCCGAGAGTTTGTAAATCAAATGGGACTCGTGCCCGAGTTCATATTTCCAACTCCAAAATCCATTTATTAAACCCTCGTTGAAAACCTAGCACGTATAAGCATCGTATAAAACCGTAAATCTCGAAATACATGCAAATACGTAAATCCTAGGCTACCACAAACAAATGAACCCATGGCATCACAAAATATATTCTAAAACAATTATAAAACATTTATGCATGCATCAATTTCGAAAGAAGGGTCCACTCACAGACCGTTCGAAGCCGCGTCTCAATACGCGTACCATAAGCGCCTCCTGGGCCAATCATCACCTCCGGGATTCCCGAACCTATTCAAATTAATTTAGAGGGTTACTAACTACTTATATAACCCCTCACTAAAGCCCCGTAATTTTCCGGAATTTCTAACTATTTGTAAACGCAAACCTAAACCTTCGGACATCCCGAACTATATAAAAACGATGTCCGATTGACACGAAACCAGTCCCAAAATGTTCGTTACATCAAATAGATGAAATTACATGTTGGAACCACCCTTAAAGGATGGATAACGCGCCCCTAGAAGGGACTGCGCGTGGGCCTCACGAAACTTGTTTTTCCTGCAAATCCGGTCTGCCTAGACGGACGTGACTAGTCCAAGGTCCTCCTCTCTTCATTTTTCGTCCAATATTCTCCTTTTTGATTCCATTCTTCCTATTTTGTCATTTCCAGTCCCTAAAACTAAGGAAAACTCCCTAAATTATATCCTTGTTCAAAGGCCTCACGGCCTAGATTTTCATTCTCCTTCCACGGCTTCCACAGCTGTCCAACCACCATCAAAACCTTCTTTAAACCCCATAAGAAACCTAATAATCATTATATAAACATCCAAAACAAACCATAATGCCCAAATCAAATAAAGAGGAAAATGGGCCTAATCGGGTACGTGCTCGGGTTTTTGCCTCTGCCTTCCACGGCGACGCCGTCCTGGCCGGCCACCATCATCCACGGGTTCTCTCTTCCTTCCCTTGGTCTCAGTCATGGTCAAATGGGAAGGGTTGGATTGGTTTGGGTTCAAGGTGGATCGGTTTGGGTATGTTTGGATGAATGGAACAATGAAGATGATCGATGCATGTATGTGGGAAGGTGGCCAATGGATGGGTGACACCTTGTCACTCATCCATTGGGCTTGCCAAAAGATCTAGGCCCCACACTTAAGAAAAAACTCAAGCCGTCTTGAACTTCGTGCAATAGTACTTTCGAATTTCCGTGAACCATAACTTCTCCGTCGAATGTCCGAATTCAACGTGCCACCTGTCTACGGATTCGTATCGTCCCAATCTACGTAACGGTCCTTGGCCCTCGTCTATCAGACCTCTCGAGTCAAAAGTCAACTATTAGCCCTTATTCAACCAAATTACCAAAATGCCCCTGAACTTCCGAAGATCATAACTTCTTCCCCGAACGTCGGAATTGAGTGTGCCACCAGTCTATGAACTCGTGATGTCCCGAAGTACGTCACAGTCATAGACCAATGTCCATTTGACTGCCTAAACGAAAAATCAATGAGTTGTCCATTTCAGGCGCAAAATCGTCATTTCGCCTTGAACGTTCGTTAATCCTCGTCTAATCCCCGATTAGTCCATCTAATCCGTCATTAATCTTTAATTAATCCTGCTAATTCGGGATGGGTCGTCACAATATTCCTCCTTTAAAGAATTTCGTCCTCGAAATTTAAATCGACTCGATTCCACAATCAAATTGTGGAATCCAACCATGTCCCTCGACTCAGATCGCCAAACACACAAGAATACCCGTGTGACAGTACACACACACATACCATACTCATCGATACGCACTGACCCCAGATCCTCCAAAGCTCCAATTCATTTTCGAGAACTACAAGTCTGCTCGTATGTCTCACTTGAGACAAAATGTCGACACTCGCCGATCTCGCGTGTCACTCACTCGACAGGTCAACAATACCAACCTGACATTCAACGGCTTCTCAGTCTAACCCACTGAAACATTCCATCCAGTAGTCGTCAGGGTGAAATACGCATCCCTACTAAGGGCTGACACAACACGCCAGCATCCTGCTCAGCATCTGATCAGACAACATTCTATAGTTCCTACCAGCACATTGGTATGAATCCCATCTCATAGGTCATCCTCAAACTTATGTCCATACTGACTCTAAGTACTCGCACGAATCAACTTTCTCAAATTCCTATACTCAAAACTAACTCTAAGGAGAGTCCTATCACTCCCTATCAATCCGAACTCGTCGGATACCTATCAAATCCGTAATTATTACAGGTTATAACCATCGTGACCAGCCGACAACTCCCAGCTCCACTGCGCTTCGCTGCTCTACTCTGATCTCGACTCGCTCTCGAGTCACTTTACGATCTCCGTTGACATCTAGACTCACCTCGAGTCTCCAACTGTCACTATCGAATCTAATCTGATTGCTACTGATGTCCATCTAGAACTCTATCCAATCTACAACATACTCATACTTTCAGGCACTCTCAACCCGACATATCGATTGACCGTGGTCAATCCCATCGTCCAACATGCACAACACTCTGGTGCATCTCCACCACAACAACATCGGGGTGCCACCGGACCTACTCAAGGATTGCACTCTCGCAACATCCCACTACATACTACTGTCCGCACTCCAATCATGTTTCAGACCCCAACCGTCCGTCACCAGGTGAACATCAATCCATCACCTCGGACACTCAATCGTCACATATTGTGACGCTAAGCACCATCTACTCATGAAGTCAATCAAATCTAACCCACAGCCTAGGTGTTCGGTTCTTACACCCACTTTGAACTCCTAACTGTCACAACACTCCTCATTGTCCTACCTAGGGACGAATCCAAGATGATGACATCAAAGTTCATCCAATGTCATCCTCTGGTGCCCAACACTATCTGCTATAGCGTCACACTCAGTGACCTTGGAATACTCATCACCAATACGGAATCAAGCACTCTTCTTATCGTCTCAAACATAACTTCTCTTGATTCCGAAGTTCCAATCACTTTGGAACCTTGTTTCTTTTCCCATTTACTTAACTCACTCACTACGCGAGCATTCCCGCGTCCTATAGGCAAACGATTTACAAGTTCCCAACTCAGGAGGTATGGTCAACCGTAGTCAACCAAGACCAATCCATAATGGACTCTCAAGTCCTCAGCTCAACCAGACACCATCCACGCGTCCGTGAATACCGTTCATGTAGGTACACTCATTCCAAGTGAAATTCTCGCGACTCAAGGTTAAACATTGTATACTATTTATGGATGTGCATAAACGGCCTCCAACACCCACATCTCGTACCTTTAATTCGCCTGATCCAACTCTGACTCACAGAATTGGTCGGAATCCACTAACATCGATCGGTATGCTAAACAGATCGCAACGTCTGTCTTGATCTGAAGCCAAATCTCTGCGTACTACCATATCTGACCAACCGACCCATACATCAAGTGACGTCACTCACGTCATCCATTTATACCTTTTTCATCCGAACGCCACTTAGGCATTTCAACCTTTAACATTACTACTCCTGGGCACACACTCAAGCCCCAAGTCTCGTATCATCAGGGAACTGGTCACCAAACCAAGTACTCCTGGTGCCTCATACTCAGCCACTCGGGATCTCCTCTGTCCTGCTCAGTGCCCACCAAACTCACAAGCTCGCCCATTTGGCCACCTTTACTATTCCGTCTGCATACTGGTTCGCACGTCCCAACCCTATAGGATCAACTCCAGTACTCAAACTCGTGCAATCCATCCGATGATATCTAGGGCACTTGTCACTCATCTAGGTATATCCTACTAGTCACAATCATCTCACAGAGGTAAAGTGGCAAGTGTGCCAACACCCAACGTCATTGTCTCATTCTGCGATCGCACTCAGCCATAACCGAGTCGAATCCAGAAACTATGATCGTACTATGCATCACTCACGCACCTCGTATCATTGTCACGACTGACGAATTCCATCGTCACAACCGTCACGGTAACCTAAGTCCATCCAAATCGATAAGACTCGATCGCGTCAATCGATAGCAGCGTCTGCCACACACCTCGTGCAGACCAATCTTAGAAACACTCTGCTACCGAAACTCCAAATCCATGCGGTCAACTCACCGTAGGTACCAACCACTGCGCACGTAACATCCACCGATCGGTCCACCTCTGGATCCGATCACAAGTACCACACTCTTGGTAACTTGTTCAATCAATTACCTACTAGGGTTATCACAAACCCGGCTGCCGCTGCAGGCCAACCATCTTGACCGATCCCTCACTCTCGACTCCCAAGAGTCATCGTATTCCAATACTGGTGCCTAAAAAACCAGTAACCACACTGTGAGGATCTCATCCTCCCGTAACTCTACGGCTCTCAGCCACTGGCCTCTACAAGAGTTGGCCGTACTCCAGGTCCAATACTGCACAAACGCTACGTGCGCAATCGCATCCTAACGCGTCACACCACAACTACTCCGGACATCTCCTGCCAGTCGACATCACAGCGGGATTCGACACATCGAAACATTGCAACACATGCCAAATAGAATTACACATCCCTATTCCCAACCGTCGTGACCGTAGTCGTACAGGGTCATCGTAAATTGGGCGACCCTGACCTCTGACTACCCCTGGTATTAATCCGTACATCCTCTATCCGACACGACACTACCGTCGAGCGGTCACGACTCTCAAGTCGTCATACGGTCTCTACTGATCCACTGGATCCTATTTCCAGTAACGCTACGGCTCTAAGCCATTAGATTCCCATGCACATCGATCCTACTCGGGATCCAACCTCGAAGCACTTGGCATTCCATGCCAATCATACCTTAAACTATTGTATCACGTGCCAAACACCATCTAACTAAGGTTCGATTCTACCGAATCCTCGTACTAATGCCCTAACTACCAGGTTGATGACGGGCTGTTACGACTTCAGAGACATCACATCCAAATAATCCAAATATATAAATACCCCAAGTTAGCCACTAGGCGAATAACATTTTTCATCCTAAGTGGCCTCACATCGATAGGTCTACCCCCCTTATGTCTCACCAATTTTTACCATATATAATTACCAAGGTTACCACATAACTATTATCATGGTATCACATCTGTAACTCTAGTCAGTTCAACGACTTCCATACCATAACCAATCACAAACAACACCATATCCATCCAATATACAATCTCAAGACATGGAAGAGTGGATAGCCCGGGACCTACCAAATACATACGTCCTGGTTAACTTACGTCCATGTCACTACTCCAGACACTACCCAGGCCTCCTTCTTACAATCCTCGTGTATGTGGTCCCCATCCTATCACGCCCCTATGGTCCATAACGGGCCCCACCAACTCTTCCCTCGCCTGCCACATCAACAGTGAATGCAGGAGCCAGTCCCTGCTCCCTTGCATCCCAACAGTACCATATCATAACTATTACTGTATAAATACTCTTATCACTTTGCCTTCCAGTGGACCCAACTAGCATCCCACTGAACTGGACTATCTCCTAAGGCCAAATCCCTGTATATCTCGGGTCTCCGCCCTAACCTTTTATCACTAAATGAAAATTACGCGACCCATAAGTCCTGTAAAAAAAAATTAAACAAAACTAATCCACAAAGTCATAACCTGTCAATATCTGACCTAATACCAATCCTTGGCATCCTAGGCGCCAAACATTCCTCAATCAAGGGTCTGCCATATCAGCAACCATAGGTATATCCAACTTTTTCGGCTCCTCCCGAGCCCTGATATATTACTATGACTCAACTCAAATTTCTAACAAATATCCTAACTCGTTTTGAGTCCCATATCCCTATCTGGACTCCTCTTGAGTCCAATCTCATCCCAATCAACAACGCCATCGTTAGCATACCCAGTCACTAAGCAAATACCGATGGTCAACCACATCTTATACGACCGATAAGGCCTAAGGAATATCCCATCTCATTCTAGCCTCTTTAGACACACATTCCACTTAAGGAATCATAATCTCATCACGAGTGTAACTTGCCCAAATGTACAACCTTTCTAGACACTGGGCTCATTTGTCCCTAGGACCCACACAAAACTATGTCTAACAGACAAGGGTTCACAATGTACACTAATGAACATCTGACCCTCAATCCAGGGTTAATCTTATCCGAGATCTATCACGAGGTCTCATACACCCTCGTCTACCCGTCTCAACTACCAGGTCGCGCACGAGGCTTACATTTCGGAGGCATGATGTGGCAACAGAATCAGCAACCTAGTGCTCTGATACCAAGTTGACAGGACCGTCCCCTGAGGAACATTGATAACCATGCCCGGTCCTCCTCCCGTCTAACAAGTCAACTGAAGTTCCCTCAATTGCCCTCAGTACTTTTCAAACCAGGGATAATTGTGTTTGTGCCCACTCATGCCTCCACCTCCCGAATAACCTCGATCATCGAGCCACAACCTAGAGGGTCAATAAAAACACAAAAGCTGTTAGTGGATAAAAATAATTCAGTTATAAAACATGTTACAAAAAGACATTTCTACCCTCCACGTAAAACCAATGCATGCATTCGAAAACCATTTCACAATCCATTTCATTTCCAATACCAAAAAAATCGTGTGTGAAAATCTAAATCATTTTCCTTTTCTCAAACCTCGGGCCTTAGCCCGGAAATATAAACACGGGGCCTCAGCCCAAAATCATAGATCAAAATCCAAGTACAGAACATAACCCAAAAAGTCCATCAAGCCATATAAACCGGGCCATTGCCCAACACATCCGAAAACATCAAAAATCAACAGTAAATCACAAGTCAATCAATCTGCTGGATCTCAAGTACGCCCGAGTCTTTAAAGTCAAAACCATGCGCATAATCAGGCCTTCCCGGGATATCATCGAGTCTTTAAACTCAAAACCAGATCCAGCGGTTTTTCTTTTCTTTTTCCGGGTCATTAAACCCAAAATCATTTTTCCATCATAACAAATCCAGAACCCATCATAGTCCAAATTCCGAATCGTATCCATTATCCATTTCCAAATCTGAATTCAGGACCATCATTCCGTAAGCTAGCATCCGGAATAATAGTTCCGAACCCAAATCTGGAAATCCACTTTCAAGTTTCCGAAACCTGAAATTTCGTTCATCAAAACCACTGTTATGAACTGGGCATCAAGCCCGAAATCACCTTTTCCAAAATCCATTTTAAGTCTTTGAAATCAAATCATATTTCAAATCTCAAATTCAAATCATCAAAACCATGGTCAAATCACAACATACTCGAAATCTCGTAAAAGGTGCAAATTCGTAAGAATCTCGAAATATGTGCCAAAAACGTAAAACATACTCACCATCACAATCCAAACATCATCAAAACATGATATGCACACATCATATAAAATCATCCATTAAACCATCATCAAAGCATAGGAGAAACCATAGTCTCGAAATACGTGCAATTACGTATTGCATATCGAAATACGTGTAAATACGTAAATTGTAATTACCATAAACCATAATCATAGTCATCGAAATTATAAATAAAAAGCATAGAAAACGATTATGCATGCATTGAAATTTAGAAAACGAAGTCCACTCACACACCGTCCAAACGGCTCGCTTTTGAGCTGCACATTTTTCCGTAAATTCCGGAAATCATAATTCCTGTCCAAAATCAATATCGAGGGTCACTAACACTCCAATATACTTCATATAATTTTCCCCAATTTTTTTTTCTTTTTTCGAATGTCCGGGTCGTTACAGTTCAGGATACAGGCTATATGGAGGTTGAGGCATCATATGAGTCGGCTCACTCTAAATATCTTGAGTAGGATGTAGTAATATCCCTTGTCTGACATTGGGTAAGTATGTCTATTTAATTTTTAGGGTATTTTGGTAATTTTACAGTGTTGTGTCAGACAGAAGCAGGTTCTCTCACGTTAATCGAGAGGTTTACAAGGAGGGTCTTGTCAATTTGGTATCAGAGCACTAGGTTACATTCTGTAGAGTGGCACATTGGGTGTGCTTGATAGTTTTGTTTTGGACGTGATGCCTCCACGACGACAGCGTCGTCATCAGCTTGGTAGCATGATAAGGATAGGAAAGTTAAATGGGAAGTTGCGCCTGAGCTCTCGGGAACAAAACCCTACGGGCAGAGCTGGTTGGACCAACGAGTCCAGAAAGGACAATCGTGTTGGGTAGAGTGGGCTACTATGTAGCTCTAACCTAAACGGGGTCTTTTGGGAGCTCATTAGTTTTGGTTTTGGTTGGAACTCCAAAAGTTTAAGCGACTTTGGGATAGAGCAATCTCAAGATGGGTGACCCATTGAGAAGTTGCGCTTGAGTTCTCATAAACAAAGCTATGAGGGCTAGGCCCAAAGCGGACAATATGATACTAGGGGAGTCGGGTCGTGATAGAAAAGAAGAAGAAGGGATGCATACATCTTTATAAGTATTCCTCTAAATCAATCACAAATTTCCTTCAAATCAAGCACACAATCAATAATTAGTTTCCAGTCAAAAATTATAAAAACATCAAAACTACGAAAACGTTATATTTCCTAAAATACATACCATCTTGATGGACTTTTAAGTTTGAAGGAGAAAATAATAAGAAGAGATTGATATAGTTAAAATGATGAGGAGATGATGGAGTTAGAGAGAAAGAGAGAGAGAGAGAGAGAGAGAGAGAGAGAGAGAGAGAGAGAGAGAGAGAGAGAGAGAGAGAGAGAGAAAGAAAGAGAGAAAGAGCTGATGAACTAGAGAAGAAAGATGAAGAAGGGTTGTTATGCTGATTTAAGGGAAATGAAGTATCCTTGACGAGCTAAAATTCGTGAAGAAAACTTAAATGAATTCGTCGAGCTAACATGGGTCAACATATCCTTTACCCAACGAAATAAATTGTCATTATATCTCATTTTTCCCGAATTTGTTTTTTAATTCATACTTGCGAAGTCCATTAATAAGGTGCCAATGAGTTTTTTTTTTCTTTTTGCGCCGAACGGATATTCATTCGCGTCTAAATCTTGCTCCATGAAATGACATTTCCCTACCAAATTATTCGTTAGGCAAAGAGTAACATGTTCTCGCCCAACGAATTAGCACATTTGTCGAGTCAAGTCAGTTTTAACTACTATTTTTTATTCGTCATGTCAGCTCTTATTTCTTGTAGTGAATGTTATTTTATTTTTCAAGAAAAAATATAAACTGATATAAGCTACATAGCTAATAAAATAATTTATTGTCTGTAACAAATTTTTTAATTAACCAAACAAATAATATATATAATATTTCATAACTACAAAAAATTCTATTTCCTAAAATACATACCAACGTGATGGACTTTTGTGCTTGAGAGAAAAAATAATAAGAAGAGATTGATATGGTAAAATTGATGAGGAGATGATGGAGTTGGAGAGAGAGAGAGAGAGACGGAGGGAGAGAGAGAGAGAGAGAGAGAGAGAGAGAGAGAGAGAGAAAGCTGGTGAACTAGTGAAGAAAGAAGAAGAAGGGTTGTGTTGTTGTGATGATTTAAGTGAAATGAAGTTTGACCGAAAACTAAAATTTGTAGGGCGAACTTAAATGAATTCGTCGAGCTAACGTGGGTCAACATACCTTTTACCAAACGAAATAAATCGTCATTATATCTCATTTTTCCCGACAATTTTTATTAATTCGTACGAAAAAGTCCATTAATAAGGTGCCAATGAGTTTTTTTTTTTTTTTGCGCCAAATAGAAATTCATTCACGTCTAAATCTTGCCCAGCGAAATGACATTTTTCTGCCAAATTATTCGTCAGGCAAAGAGTTATTTGTTCTCGCCCAACGGATTAGCACATTTTTCGGGTTAAGTCAATTTTAACGACTATTTTTTATTCAAGCAAGCTCTTATTTCTTGTAGTGAATGTTATTTTATTTTTCAAGAAATAAAAATATGAACTCTAATAATTTGATATAAGTTACATAACTAATAAAATAATTTTTTGTTTGTTAATAATTTTTTTAATTAACCAAACAAATAATCTATATAATATTTCAAAACTACAATAAACTCTATTTCCTCAAATACATGTTGTTGAATCAAAGATTGAACTCGTCGCGAAAAGTCCTCACAATTCCTGCAAACAGCAAACAATTAGCTATCGTTGCCTCGATCGATTTACCCGGGGGGTTGTTCGACCAAGAACACTCCGATGCTTAAGTTAGCTTTGAGAGAGGAAAGGGATATACTTCGAAACGAAGAATCAACGTACCTTGGAAATGAAATGTGCCTTCCTATTTATAGGAAAATCTTGGGAGCCTTGGAGCGTTCTGATTGGTCGGTTGAATATTTAATTAGTAAATAATATATTATTATAAAATATATTATTTAATAATTGTAATGATGGCTCATTATGATAGTAATGATATTTGTTGTATTTTAATATTAATATTAATTATTCATTATTAAGAATAACGATAATTAACTCTCGGGGAGAATATCAATATTACAGAGGTTTTAACCCGATCAAATAACGTATTTAACTGGTAAATAGATTATTTAATGTGCGGGTGTTTTTCAAATGATCAGCGTTATTTGCCAAGGGCAATTTGGTCATTTTTGGGAATTACGGGACGCGTGGCGGCTCCATAATTTTCGGATGATTTTGGGTTCCACAAATGCCCCCACATCGATTCGGTATTCAGGGAATCCGGGGGGATGTATATTGTTTGGAATCTTATATCACCGGGTTAGCTTTTACTGTTAGGTATAAGAAACGACCCTGTGCTTATTTGACGATCATGCCCCTGATTATAAGGGTTAGAAGTCCATTTTTATTTTTAGAAAGACTAATCTAGGTTTAGTGGTGTGAATCGGTCATAATGTGCAAAAATGACCATTTTGCCCCCAAGCATGGGCAAAATGTTGACTTTTGAGCCCGGGGGTCCAAAGGACGTGGGCCAAAGACCGTTACGTAGGTCGAATTGATACGAATCCATAGACAGGTGGCATGCCAAAATCGGAGATCGGATGCAAAAGCTATGGGTCTACGAAGGCGAGGGGCGTTTTCGTAATTTTTGCAAAGTAAGGGCAAAATGTTAACTTTTGACCCGGGAGGTCCAAAGGACGAGGGCCAAGGACCGTTACGTAGGTCGAGTCGATACGAATTCATAGACAGGTGGCATGCCAAAATCGGAGATTCGTCGACAAAGTTGTGGTCTCGGGGACGAAAACGATTAACCGAACAAACCGGGATTTCGATTAAAATAATATTAAATTGTGAATAGTGACCGTTGAGTGTGGACACTTGGATGAGTGACAAGTGTCACCCATCCCTTGATTTAGGGACCCCTAAACACAGCTCCATGTTTTATGGACTTTAACATCATTATGTTTTAATTATTGTTTAATTATCCCTAATTTCTATTTAAACTCCATTAATTCTCTTCATCTTGCATCTTCAATCCGTGAAAACACTAGATGAAATTGTTCTTGATAGTGAGTAATTGAGCGTTTGAGGAGTCGGATTTAACTGAGGGAAAACACGGGGATAGTGAGTGTGAGGAGAAACTAGAATCGAAAATTTTGGTGTTTTGGGGGGAAATTCGAAATCGAAGTTACGAGCTTTGAAGATCCAAATTGAGCTTACCTTAAGCTTCCTGAGATTGCTACGACCAGAATCATCGAAAGAACGAAGCCAATTGAGGCCCAATTGGCTCTGAACGGTCAAGTCGACAGTAAGCAAATTTCGACGTTGAGTCGTGATCGTAGAGAGATTAATCGACGCAATTGAAGTGGGGAAAGAGTTTAACATAGTCCATTTGAGCTTCTGGATTGATCAATTGAAGGAAATATGTTGCGATTAAGGAAATTCGAAGTTTGAACAGAGTCCGGGTGTTCTTCAAAGTTCATCTTCGAATCGTGTGGTTTAAGGTAATCAATTGTCTAATTAAGTATATAGAACTTTAATTAGACTTATACCTAAGCTTTTTGAATGTTCAATTGCAGGATTGGGTGTCAAATTGGCGTGAAACTCGTCGGGTTGCGACGCGGGTTGCACGACCCGTTTATCAGAGAAATGGGTTGCAGGGACGACACTGTAGCAATCACTGTTCACCGCGCGTTGGTTTCACGCGCAGCCACTCACGGCGGCGCGTGAGGGCGCGTGGTAGACTTTCTGGGGAAGTGTTCAACAGGTGTTTTGCTATACTTAATGTTTTGAACATTTTTGGTGTTGGATACGAGTTAATCGGACATCGTATCGATACTGTTTCGAGGGTCCGAAGGTTTTAGGTTATGTTTTAAATTAATATTAAATTCCCGAAAAATTGTGGAAAAGTGATATGATGTTTTTAGAGTCATTAATGACCTTTCATGTTGTTTTTTGGACAGGATTCGAGATTCCTGGAAAGCGTGGGAAATTACGGAAGTGCGTCCGGCCTGGAAAATGAGCAGTTTGGATGGTGCGTGCGAGCATTGGTAGGCTGGCTCACATTTAACGTGACCCTTGCTAGTACCGCAAATATGCTTGCTACGCATCAAGAGTCCGTCGAAGGTGTTTAGAAACTTTGTTGGAGCGGGTGTACTACCGGTGCCACGTGGTGGACGGAGTTTGGCTGAACAGTCGACGGGGACTTGGCGGTGACTGAGTGCACTTGCGAACGTGACTAGTGAGCATCGGTAGGCAGGATCACACATACTGTGACTCTTGCTAGTACCACATACATGCTCGCCATGCGTCAAGGTGCTGAGAGACCCGGCAAACTTGCCCTGTGGGAGCGTGGCGGTTTTCGTGGCCTAAGTCCATTCCGAGGGAAAGATATGGAATCTGAGAAACCCGAAGACTTCATGGAGTGGAAGGCTCGCAATCAAATTTCCCTTTCAAGCGATGTTCTCGTGGAACTTGGCGACAGATGTTCTTCTAGAGTTTCGGGACATGAGCCGGCTACTCTCTCCATGAATGGCGAGAAGCTTTCAGACATCCCAAACAAGGAGTGGTTGTGCGTTCCACTGTGCTTGAAGGAGACCGTTGTTCAGAAGAAGGACAATAAACAAGGACTTACTGGTTCTTGGGAGAAAAAACCATGCCGAGCAACTTCTTTCCTAACCCATAAGCATATCGAGCAACTTCTTTCCTAACCTTTCCGTTCTGGCCCTACGAATGTGCCATCTTGATGCGAAGGGCAGGCAGAAATGGAAAGTTATGTTGTTGATGTGAGATTGCGATAACTAAGATAACTTGAGGTCTCAATTTCACATCGGAAGCCAAAATGGGCGAGTTGGAGATGAGCCGTGCAGAGAGGATGCTGATAGAAAATGAGCGAGATATCACTCGAGATGAGCTCTCCCTGCTGCACAGAAATTTGCAGGACTCAGAAGGCTTTGATGCTTCGATGACGAAGGCTTGAATGCTTCGCAGGGCGAAGGCTTGGATGCTTCGATAACGAAGGCTTAGGTGCTTCGCATGGCGAAGGCTTAGATGCTTCGCAGGGCGAAGGCTTGAATGCTTCGATGACGAAGGCTTGGATGCTTCGCATGGCGAAGGCTTAGATGCTTCGCAAGGCGAAAACTCAGATGCTTCGATGACGAAGGCTTGGATGCTTCGATCATGAATGCTTTTTACACTAGAGAGAATAAGCTTTGAAAATTGTACATGGTGAACAAATCAATTTGTTAATCTCATTTCATTGATACTTGAATTCAGAAGGCAACTTGAAAAGCAAAATTGAAAAGCTCCATAGAGTTTTATGTCTTTCTAATGTTGACTTGCGTCTAGTTGATGTGGATCACCTTTGACGCTGGCTCGTTTGACTCTTTGTTCTCCATGTGATTTACAGTCTTGTTTTTGATGTAGTCTGTACAATGCCCCTCCCTCAGGAGATTTCGGAGATATCTTTCGAAAGATATACATGTGCTGATATTGTGCCCATAACATTCATGATAGGCGCACCATTTGGTTTTATCAGCATTCTCTTGATTGCCTTTGACTGGCTCTGGCTTCTTAAACCATGGCTTGTTCTTAATTTCATTGTGGATCTGATGGGCTGGTAAAGATAGCTGCAAGTTAGGCTTCCCCATAACTGGCGTTTGGGAGTGTTGCCCTGCCTTTCGCTTGTTGAGCTTTCCAGTTGCAGACTTTCCATGGGGTTCATCCTCATCGGAGGCCTTTTCGCTAGTCCCAGCATGGCCATGAGTATGAGCGGCGCGCTTCTCGTCCTCCCAACTTGCATGTCGCTCTGCTAGCGAAAGTATTTCGGAAAGACTTCGCGCATTGCTCGTGACGATGTCCCCGTAAAGCTGGCTGTCTCGAGGGAGTCCTTGCTTGAATGTCATTGCCGCAACAAAGTCATTACAGCCGATAATGCGAGATTTCTCCTCACAAAATCTCCGTATGTATTGTCGCAGAGTGTCTTTTGCTCTCCTTCGGACAGAGAAAAGATGGTCGTCTTTCACCTCGATTGTCCGAAGTTGTGCGTATTCCTTCACAAATGTCAAAGCCAACTCTTCGAAGGACTCAATCGACCTCGGGGGGAGATGATTGAACCAAGTCATGGCTTGGCCTTGAAGGGAAGCTTGAAAAACTTTGCACATGAGCGCATCGTTAGACCTGTGGGGGATCATGACTCCTCGAAAATGATCTATGTGTTTTAACGGGTCGGAGGCTCCTTTGAATGAAGTGAAGTTTGGCGTTGCGAACCTCTGGGGGAATGGCTCCTCCTCAATATCCCTTATAAAGGGCGTAGAGAGCCGTATCTGGCGACGTAGATCGTCCTCTAGATCGCCACCTTGTTGAGCACGAAGGTGCATGTCCAGCATTTTTTGAACATCATTAGCCTGCAACGCTCCTTGCTGAGGCGATGAGTCCCTTTTTGCTAATCGTTGAGAACCTCTTTGAGCTTCTCCCCCTGTTCTCTGGGATCGTGCAGGGGAGTAGGCTTCATTTTCCCTTTTACTACCGTGGGCAGATCGTTTTGGGTTTTTGTATAGAGCTCGAAGTTGCCCCCTGCTCCTATGTGAGTGTTGTGAGTGCTCTGCCCTGGGAGTTGCCCCAGTCCTACCTCCTAGCTGTTCACGTACTAACGGCTTTAGGCGTTGTGGGCTTTTCGCTCGATGAGCGTGACTTTCTTCTCTAGAGTCGCCTAGCGAAGTATCTCGTGACATTGTTTGGCAGCGAACCTGCTCTTTCCTAGGACGTCTTTGGGCATTCTCTTGTCTTCCACGTGACGTGGATCGTCTGTCCTGCTCCTGGATTGGTCTCTCTGCTAGGAGTTGCTGCAAGAGCTTTGACTGGAGTTGAACTTGTTTGCTTAACCCTTCAACTTGCTGCGCCAAGTTGTCCTGGGGAGGTTGGTGATGACTTCTCCCTGAGATGTCATGACACCCGTCCAGAAACTCCCTTTGGACCATGCTTGTTGTGAGTTGATCATGTCGTAATGCATTTCCTATCAAACTCTCGTTTGCCTGTTGTAAAGTCGAAGTTCCATCCCCTAGCGCGGGTACTTGGTTAGCTGGAGAGGGGAATGCTTCAAAACTGAAGGTTGGCCTCCCTTCAAGTGTCTCAAAGGGCGCTTCTATGGACACACGCCCGAGTCGAGCTGGGCGCTTCTCCGGAGTTTCTATGTGAGCTTCATTCCTCGTCCGGGCCGTTGAGGCAGAAACACCTTCCCCGGCTGACTGAACGGATCGACGAACTTTAGCCATGCCGATTCGAAGAATGTTGAGTTGGAAAGCTGTTTGATGGATAATTTGAACAACGTTCAGAATCTTCGAACAATGTCGATGAACGACGAACGAAGGGAGATGAACGATGAACAAACGTTCAAAATCTTCGAACAATGTCGATGAACGACGAACGAAGAAAGATGAACGATGAAAGAATTCCTGATGAGTGATGAAACAACGTTCAAAATCTTCGAACAATGTCGATGAACGACGAATGAAGAAAGATGAACGATGAACAAATTCTTGATGAGTGATGAACAACGTTCAAAATCTTCGAACAATGTCGATGAACGACGAACAAAGAAAGATGAACGATGAACAAATGAGAGAGCTTCTTCTGAGTATAACTCAATAGCTCTCAATGAAAGCACCAATTGTTGAATCAAAGATTGAACTCGTCGCGAAAAGTCCTCACAATTCCTGCAAACAGCAAACAATTAGCTATCGTTGCCTCGATCGATTTACCCGGGGGGTTGTTCGACCAAGAACACTCCGATGCTTAAGTTAGCTTTGAGAGAGGAAAGGGATATACTTCGAAACGAAGAATCAACGTACCTTGGAAATGAAATGTGCCTTCCTATTTATAGGAAAATCTTGGGAGCCTTGGAGCGTTCTGATTGGTCGGTTGAATATTTAATTAGTAAATAATATATTATTATAAAATATATTATTTAATAATTGTAATGATGGCTCATTATGATAGTAATGATATTTGTTGTATTTTAATATTAATATTAATTATTCATTATTAAGAATAACGATAATTAACTCTCGGGGAGAATATCAATATTACAGAGGTTTTAACCCGATCAAATAACGTATTTAACTGGTAAATAGATTATTTAATGTGCGGGTGTTTTTCAAATGATCAGCGTTATTTGCCAAGGGCAATTTGGTCATTTTTGGGAATTACGGGACGCGTGGCGGCTCCATAATTTTCGGATGATTTTGGGTTCCACACATGTTGTCTTGATGGACGTCTGTGTTTGAGAGAGAAAATAAAAAGAAGATATTTATATAATTAAAATGATGAGGAGATAATGAGAGAGAGAGAGCTGATGAACTAGAGAAGAAAGAAGAAGGGTTGTTGTGCTGATTTATGTGAAAAGAAGTTTGCCCGACGAACTAAAATTTGTAGGGCAAACATAAATGAATTCGTCGAGCTAACATGGGTCAACATACCCTTTACCCGACAAAAACAATCGTCATTACATCTCATTTTTCCCAAAATAAAAATTTTATTGGTACAAGAAAATCCATTAATAAGGTGCTAATGAGTTTTTGTTTTTGCGCCAAACAGATATGCATTCACGCTTAAATCTTGCCCCATGAAATGACACTTCCCTTCCAAATTATTTGTCACGCAAAGAGTAACTTTTTCTCGCCCAACGAATTAGCACATATGTCCAGTAAAGTCAGTTTTAACGACTATTTTTTATTCGTTGGACAAGATCTTGTGAGGCTAGCTCTTATTTCTTGTAGTCACTACAAGAAATTTTCCTTTAGACACCGGATAAAATCCGTTATATATTCCCCATAAATACCGTTGCGATTGCCCCTGATGTCTAAAGGGGGTGTTTAGACAACGGTTTGTGAAAATACCGTTGTCTAAAGTACCCCTTAGACAACGGTATTTATGTATATCGTTGTCTAACGTGTACTTTAGACAACGGTATTTTCACAAACCGTTGTCTAAAGTATCCTTTAGACAACAGTATTGATGAATATCGTTGTCTAAACGGACTTTGAACAACGGTTTATACACAACTACCGTTGTCTAAAGTACCCTTTAGACAACGGTATATAATAGAGTGTTGTGTAAAGTGTACTTTAGACAACGGTATAATATTTTACCGTTGTGTAAAGCACCCTTTACACAACAATATTTTGTTGATACCGTGGTATAAAGTGACTATATACAACGCTGAATTTAAAAAAATGTTGTCTAAAGGGTGTCATACACAACAGTTTATTCAAAAATACTGTTGTCTACATGGTGCTTTATTACACAACAGTTAATAAAAAATATATATATACCGTTATCTAAAGTTTTTTCACAACAAAAAATCATATTAAAATCATGTATCATAACATAAAATTAATTCATATTTCAATTATCCGTCAATCCAAATAAAAAAGTACTTCATATAAATACAATACATAAAATCACAATGAAGATTTAAAGAGAGTACTCATAGTACATTCTGCAACCTAACTCGATCAAAGCCAATCGAAATCATAAATGTGTGTATGTTCTAAATAAATAAGCAAGTGTTGAAATAATTCTAAAATCTAGCCACCAAGAAACAAACACGTACACCATATGAGGATCAATGCTAACATAGTTGTACTTTCACCACCGTTACACCCACTTTGATATTAGATAATCTGCCAATTCCTCTCGCACCTCATCAAGGTCATTAAAGGTGTAATGAACCTTCGGCTTATTTGCAGACTTCGAATACTATGTAAGAAATATAAATTGATATTAAATTTGGTAATTAAAGACTTGAAGTTTTCATACTATGAAATACCAATTGCAAAGAATAACATTAATGTTTAAAAAGCTAAATACATACGTACCTTAGTGATGTATGGAAGATCTGAGTCTCCACAAATCTCTTGCATGTATTTCATTACACAAAAACCACATGTTTTATAATCTGGTTGTTGTGGACCACCCTATATATGTACGTAGGAATTTGGAATATATGAGTTAATTCTATCTAACCTTACAAGCTCATAGGTAATGTGATAAAAATGTATTACACAATACCTTATGCTAGCTATAAAGACAATATAACAGAAACACTATCATAGTTTATATATATTTAGAAGAAGAATCATACCCCAAGGAAAGTCCAAGTCACTCATTTGCGAGATACTCTACCTGTTTCGGCCTTATACTGTTTAATCCCACTTCAACATAGAAAAATAATTTCTAATTACCTCAAACACAGCCAAATTCAAAAGAATATATAATCAAATTCGAAAATAGTAAGAACGGTCAACTTACGAGTTTACAACACCTCTCCAGATTTCATCATTGAACCGATTGTAAAGCGGATCCATGATGTATACATTATCTTTATTGTCGTCGATAATAGTTAGGATCCAGTGGTTTCTACATAGTTAAATATATATTAGGATAAATTTACTTTATGGCAAAAGAATACTAGCAGCACGACTTACTTAGGGTTGTACGGTATCAAAAGAATACTGTCAGCACTTATTCGTTTCAATGCACTGGCAATGTCTTTCGCTCTTTGTTCCGGTTGGTCCAAAACTTTATACATACGACCAGGGTCCACAAACCCAATCATTTCATTTCTTCCATTCTCCAAAAGCTTCTCATATAGATAGCTGCAAGAATCAACAATAATAAGTTAGACAATGCATAGGTAACATGATTTATAATGCCAAGTTATTTGATATTACCTAATGTAGATCACTATTACTTGTTGTCCAATTTCATCGAATTCCAATAAGGCATCAATTTCTTCTGGTAGTATATATGCAACCCTTTCACATCCAAATATTTCAGTAGAAATACGTGCAACAACAGTTTCTTCAGGTCCAACCATCTTTATCTTCCTAAATGCAAGCAAAGCCTTACAAAATGGGGGTAGTTTTGATTCCTTTGAGATGAATAATGTCTTTGAGACTTTACTCTTTGGCTTGGTTTCCAGCTTCTTCTACAAGGATTTCAAATAGAGATGCAAACAAATTCATACATACCAGCAAGATGTATAAGATAGCAAAAGGATAAAATTTTAAGTCATTTACCTTATTATCATTTGGAATGATAATTAGGTTCAATGGCTAAGAGACATGAGACCCAACGGCATCTTAAACAGTATGCAGCACTCCTTTCACTGGGATTGGTAGTACAGCCTTTGGGTTCATACAAACATGGACAGCCACTCGAACGTTTCCATCTTCTAAAGAAACATTACAATCGTCTTGGTTTGGCATGTTAATGTCAACTACCGTTACACTTGCAACTACATTGGCTCTAGACCCTTCAGCCAATAAGCAATCCTTACCCTAACATACATAAAAGTGAGAAGTCATGTACACTCTATATGCATAATAAACATAAACTAGTTCAATATTAGTTTAATATTACCTTCATGTTGTCCACCTTAGTTGATTTCTCTTCCAAATTTTCCTCTATTAATTTGTTTTCCAAATTGTCCCCATAATCAAATGAGTCTGGTCTAGTTGTTGATGCTTTCTCAGAACGTATAGGAGATGCATACCTCAGCTCAGGTTCAATATTGAAAGAGGATTTTCCCTTTTGCTCAATCTTAGCCATTAGAGTTTCTATTTGTTGTTGCATAGCACGTTGAGTTGCTTCAAAAAATTTCTGCTGCTCATCTAGCATTCTCTTCGAGTTGATGTCATTTATTTTCTGCTGCTCATCTAGCATTCTCCTTGTCTCCTCAAGCAAAATATCACGTTCTCTCAACAAGTCTCTGGACACACAGTCTCTCTTCTTTCTTGGTATGTTGAAGTATGTGTTTGGCTTCACGGAAGCTCCTACACCCCTCACCCTACCTGGATGTTCATCAGTCCCTAGGGCCATTGCCAATACATCATTGCTTCCACATGGGGTAATAAGACCTTCTTCCTTTTCTTTTATCAACTTATCCTAAACGAAAGAAAAAGAAACTCCATAACTCAAATGAGAATTGAATAAAGATAATAATCTACAAACTTACAATTTTAGATGCCACTTCAGCTGTCTTCTGATCTGTGATCTGCCTTTCTTTGTTTTCACGTGCTTTCTTCCATAGAATAGCTCGATCAATGGGCTCCCAATCTGGAATATTATTCTCTTCTCTCTGTATATGATAAATAGAAGTAAATATGCAAAAATACTTGGTATGAATTGTTATTTATGTAGGAAAAATACCTACCAATTTTTCCTCTACGCCCACATATCCGTTTCGGCCAACTCTAATAGGATACTCAACTTGTCACGCCTTGCCGATTGTGTTTCATGGAGTTCCATCCATTCTGGTGTTAATCTTGGCTTCAAAAACAAGTCCTAATGTTCTTGGTCAATAAAATCATAAATTACAGGGGGCTCCTTGAGTGCTTCCATGTCATCTAGGTGAGGTAGCACATAAGTTCTTGTTAAAGTTGATTTGAATTGCCTCCATCTTTCTGAAGCCGTAGATAGTAAATTCTTTTTTTCTTTAGGAGGCAATACAAATGTCGTCTATATATAAAAAACCATTGTCATATATATAACATTGATGAATAAAACAATATTAATAATGTAAAACAAGTATAATACGATGAAATTTATACTTACCGAGATCTCAATCCAGAGTTTCTCTTTTAGGGAATCATCGACTTCGTCCCACGAAGCAAGGGAAATTGGGATTAAATTTCGAGCCATCACACCTATATAAGATTTATATTAACGACCAATGACACCTAGTGCTTGCCCATGTGTGACAGGACCCGTCCCCACTGGGAGTCTAAAACCGTACCCGGTCCTGTTCCCGTCTGACAAGTCAACTGAAAGTCCGAAACTACCCTTCAACACCTGCCAAACAAGGGATATTTGCGCCTGTGCCCGCTCATACCTCCACCTCTGGAATAGCCTCGATCAACGCGCCACGACCTGAAGGGTTAATAAAACAGAAAAGGTGTGAGTGGACAAAAATGAACTCTTATAAAAACATTTGCCAAAATATAATCTTACCCTGCAGTTTTCACAAACTTGCATGCATATCGTAAAACATGAGTAATAGTATGAAATCATTCAAGTATGAACAGCGGACCGATAAAATCAAAATACGTTTTCCCATGGTCCACAAAACTCATGTTCATCAAATCAGTTCAAGTTGTAAAACATCAAATCCCGGCTCTCAGGCCAAAACATGTGAAAACATAATCACTGGCCACAAAGACCAAAAACCCGTACTCAATACCAGTACGTCATCACAATCAATACCAATCAGCACTAATCACCAGTGCACAAGAAATATATCAATCCAATCAATCTGCACTACTCACAAGTGCATAAAATATCACAAATCACATTTGCACTACTCACAAGTGCACAATCAATCAAACTGCACTACTCACAAGTGCTGCACTACGCGTAGGCCAATAACCAGTCACTCTCTCGAGAACAGACACCTCTGGGCTTAACCCCTTCGGGCTCAGTCACCTCTGGGCGAACACATCCCCAGGTTCAGACACCTCTGAGTGGTACATCCAGGCTCAGTCTCATCCGAGAAGCTGACTACCATAGGATCAACTCCGGATCCTACAATCACATCCCCCAAGCTCTGGTCGTCTGGGTAATCCCCCCAAGCACCGACCGTCTGGGAATATCACAATCACAATATAAACCATCTCGGGAATTACATCCCAAAACATTTCAATCAAATCTTGACCCCATAGAAAGTCAAGATCATCCCCGACTGGGTCTCAAAGCCCAAAATACCATTTACACATATTTCTTTAAAATCACCTTTTAAATCAATAAAATAATCTGGAAATCATCATTGACTCACCAACAAGGTCAAAATATCTTTTTAGAAATCATTTAAACTCTGGGCCTAGCCCAAAACATCATTTGCACGTTCCTCGTAAAACGTGCCCGAAAGACTGATTAAAATAATCATAAAATCCCAATAAATCATTAATTTCACAATTTCACAAGTGACTCCAAATCCGAGTCAAAATCACTATTCACTTGGGTTCTCATGCCCAAAATAACATTATCACGCAAATCCATGCGTTGCATCCTCCGTTGCCATTTTCACGTAAATCCACGAAATTGACCATTGACTCATTCCCGAGTCACCACATCATTTTTCAATCCATGACTCAATAATCCGAGTCCAACCATTATTTTCAATCAATTTCAATCCCGGACTCACAAACCAAGTCCAAACATCATTTTTACCAAATTTCGTAATTTCTCGAAAATCGCCCAAAAATAATATAATAATCATAAAACCGAGAAATTACCGGATAGAAACATAAATCATGCCCAAGCATATAAAATCATATAATAAGGCATTAAAATCATATATGCATGCATCACGGTTAGAAAACAAAGTCCACTCACACACACCGTTCAAAACAGTCCGTTTCCGAGCTGCACATTTTTCCGTAAAATCTGGAAATCACAACTCCTGTCCAAAATCATTATAGAGGGTTACTAACATCTCAAAATACAACATATAATTTTCCCCAATTTTTCTGGGATTTAAATACGTATTTTACTCGTAAAACACAACTTCGGATACGCGGAATATTATCGAAACAATATCCGATTTCCTCGAAATCAACGTCAAAATGTTCGTTACACTGAGAGGATCAAAAGTCATGTTGACCTCACCTTGAGACTAGACCGGACGCGCCCTCACGCGCCGCCGTGAGTGGCTGCTCGTGAAACCCACGCGCCAGCTACAGTGTCGTCGTTCATGCCCTTTTGTTTGGTAAACGGGTCGTTTAACCCGCGATCAGACCCGTTTGGTTTTCTGTCAATTCCACACTGTTTTCATCAATTGAACATTCAGTCAGCTTCGAATTAAGTTCAATTAAAGATCTGTGGACTCAATTACAAACAATCTTACCTCTAACATCACGATCACAGATGGTCATTCGAAGAACACCCCGGCCACTGTTCATCATTCGAATTCCCTCAATGGCTGCAAGTTTCTTCCAATTGATGCATCCATAAGCATCACTGGACTATGAGAGACAGTTCCCCTTCATCAATTTCGTCGTTTGATCACTCAATGATCACGACACAAGCTCGATAGCCGTACACTGTACAACCATGGAGCTTCATCAATCTCCAGCGTTTTCCTTCAATTGGTCCTTCCAGAAGCATCATGGGATCCTCAGGAAGATAATCCCCAGCTCAATTTCATCCATCGAAGCCTCCAATTCCTCGACTCAACCTCGAATTTCATCCTCTGTCACCAAGTGGGTTCAGAGCCAAAACATCACCAATTTCCTTCGTTCTTTCGACGATTCTGATCGTTGTGATCCCAGGAAGCTGAATGTGAGCTCAATTTCGATCCTCATAGCCCAACACTCGACATTTGAATTTCCCCCCCAATTTTCTAAATTTTCGATTCTCTGTCTCCAGCCTTCAATCGATCCTCAGTGTTTCCCCAGTTTAATCCACTCTCACAATCTCACAAATTCCCTTCAAAACTGGTTGTGAAAGGGAGCTCAATTCTCCCAATTCTGATTCCCCTTCTCACGGGTAAGAAAACAAAGAAGAAGAAAAATGGGGAAAAAGATGGAGGAATGATGGTGTAGGAATGATGATGTAGTAATGATAGTGTTGGGAGGGAAACATGGAGCTGGAAACAAGGGATGGGTGACACTTGTCACTCATCCGGATGTGCACAGTCACCGGGTACTGTTCATATTAAAATATTATTTTAATCCCGGTTCATTCGGTCAATCGGGCCCGATTCCGTGACCATAACTTCGTCGTCGAATCTCCGATTTCGGCATGCCGCCTGTTGTTGGATTTGTATCAACGAGACCTACGTAACGGTCTTTGGCCCTCGTCCATCGGACCTCCCGATCAAAAAGTCAACATTTGGCCCCTAATATGCCAAATTACCAAAATGCCCCTCAACTTCCGAACGCCATAACTTTCACTACGAATGTCGGAATTGAACGTGTCATCTGTCTATGAACTCGTGATGTCTCGAACTACGTCATAGTCATCGGCCAAAGTCCATTTGACCGCCCGAAATAAAAGTTAACATTTTGCCCACGCCAGGGGCAAAACGGTCATTTTGCACGTTTCGTCCGATTTCACTCAACTAATCCCCGATTAGTCATTCTAAACCATAATTAATTAATATTCAATCCCGATATTCGGGACGGGTCATTACAATGTGAGTTGAAATCAACGACTATCTTTTTCCCATTCCTTTTCTTCTTTTGAATTTCATGCATAGTTGTTGGGCCACGAGTTGATCGAGCATCACTCGAAATTGTAGATATAGAAGGGCACTCTCTCGATGAAACAGATTTTGGTCGTTGTGCAGCTTTGGACACAGCACTTTCCATTATTCTTTTTGAGCCTCGGGTTGCTTCTTTTGGACCCTTTTTCTTGTCATCAGTCTTCATAGTGGATTTTCCAAGTTTTTGCTGCACACATTGAGCAGAATGTATGAAGTGAAAGTATATTATTGTATAACAAATGTCAAATGTAGAAAGGAAATGAAGAATGTGGAAGGATTAATTGCAGAATGTAGAATGAATGCAACAAGCAGAAAATCTAATTGAATAAATGCATCAAGTCTAAATAAAAACGAACCTTCTTGTTGCACTCCACAAATATTTAGAAAATTCAACATATTTCACAAAAAGAAAGTTCTAATACACTGACAGGGATCCACTTGATATGTCTGTAAAGACTGTGAGGGTCTATGGGTTTCAAACTAGAAACAACCAAGAAAAATAGCACTATAACACTCCACTATTAATTTTTAATCACAGTGGAGTGTTATATTGCTATGTTTTCCGTTTTTTCTGGTTTGAAACCCATATACCCTCACAATCTTTACGAACATAACTAGAGGATCCCTTATCAATTTCATATTTGTATTCATCAACTGGTGGTAATCCATGGGTAAAAGAATGGTGCTCAAGTATAGCGTCTTCAATCTCAACATCACGGGAATAGACTCTAGTTGGCATTGGAAGTACGACTGACCAACCTTCATTTGCAGGGTCATCAATGTAAAATACTTGACTAACTTGGGTAGCCATCACAAATTCATCATTTCTAAAACCCCTCCTTTTGAGATTAACCAAAGTTAATCCACCATCACTTTTTATACCTTTTTCATTCTCAACCCATGCACACTTGAACAACGGTATTTGAAATTGATGATAATTCAGCTCCCATATTTCTTCGATAACTCCATAAAATGTCATACCAGAAACAATTGGATTCTTATCATTTGCACTTGACACTTGCATAGTGCTTACCATTATGGAGACCCCACTATTCTGGACCGCACGTTGAATATCTCGAGATTTGGTGTGATAATGGTAGCCATCTATAGCATAACTTTTAAATTTAAACACACTTTTTCGTGGTCCTTGAGCTAGCCACTTCACAGTGTCTGATACCTCACTTTTGCTTATCTTTAATTGTCCATAAACCTAGAATAAGACCTTTTATTTCATTAATATATACTGGTACAAACTAAGGACCATCACAAAGGGGAAATTAATCACTCACCCTATCACGAAACCAACCAATAAACTTTCGGTTGTGCTGATCTTGTATCCACTTTTCATTATTTGCTTTCGTTGGATTAGTCTCCTTCAAATAATCCTTGTGCTCACTGCAAAGTACATGTTAAGTGTATATGTTTTACATTCCGTGAAGGGTGTAAATTGATTTAAGCCTTAGAAAACACAGAGTTAGAAAACTTACAGCGTGTAAGGATCAACTTCACTTGTGTTATCCAATACGGTACGATGGGATTGCTCCCATTTATCAAGTGGAACAGATTCTAATGTTGCACTTGATAATGCTTCATTAGTGTTTTCTAGCTCCACGCGGGATGTAGGAACCCCAACTGCATTTAACTCATCCATATACTCTGAACAAAACTCCACAGAATCTTCAACAAGCTTTCTATTTGCAATGCAACCTTCTGGACGAGCTCGATTGTGAACATAACTTTTCAATATTTTCATATACCTTTCAAATGGGTACATCCATCTAAAAAATACAGGTCCGCACAATTTAACCTCTCTAATAAGGTGCACAGTTAGATGGACCATCGGATCAAAGAATGATGGGGGAAAGAATTGCTCAAGCATACACAATGTAGAAACCATATCTGATTGTATCTTATCTAGGTTAGGTACATCCACCACTTTTTTGCATAAATCATTAAAGAAAAAGCAAAATCGGGTTATGGCGTATCTAACTTGAGCTGGTAGCACACCACGTAGTACAATCGGTAGCAATTGTTGCATTAATACATGACAATCATGTGATTTTAAACCAACTACTTTCAAATCTTTCATTGAAACTAGGCTTCTTATATTTGAAGAGTAGCCTTCAGGCACTTTTATACTCATCAAGGCTTTGTACATTGACACTTTCTCCTTCTTTTTTAATGTACACATTGAAGGAGGCAAATAAGTTCTTTTTTCCCCAACCCTGGGTGCCAAATCCATTCTTAACCCCATTTCAACAAGATCCAAACGAGATGCCACACTATCTTTTGATCTTCCTGGAATATTCAACAAAGTAGATAACAAACTCTCGCACACATTTTTCTCAATATGCATCACATCCAAACAATGACGAACATAATGTGACTTCCAATAGGGAAGGTCAAAGAAAATCGACCTTTTCTTCCAACAATTAGTACATCCATCATCTTTATTTTTTTTATGGAATTTTCCATAATCATATTTGATATTTTTGACTAGTTCCCACACTTGCTCCCCGGTTAGAGGTACTGGGGCCGCCTTAAGTTCTTCCTTACCATTAAACTCTTCAGTTAGTTTTCTATAAGGATGAAAGCGTGGCAAGAATCTCCGGTGACCAGTGTATGCCATTTTACTGCCATGTACCAACCTTTCCGTAAATGTTTTTTCGCCGCAAATTGGGCATCCACAATACCCTTTCGTCGGACAACCAGCCAAACAACCATAAGCTGGGAAATCATTAATCGTCCATAAAAGGACAGCTCTTAAAGTGAAGGTTTGTTGACGATACGCATCATACACTCCATCCACTCCATTCCACAATGTTCCTAAATCTTCAATTAAGGGTTCCAAATAGACATCTATATCATTCCCAGCATGTTTAGGCCCAGAAATTAATAAGGTTAACATCATGAACTTCCTCTTCATGCACAACTCTGGAGGAAGGTTATATGTTACCAAAATGACAGGCCAGCAGCTGTATTTACTACTAAGGGAACTATGTGGATTTATCCCATCAGCCGAAAGAGCTAGCCTAAGGTTCCTTGGCTCACTTGCAAATTCTGGCAATTTATGGTCAATCATCTTCCAAGAAGGAGAATCTGCTGGATGACGCAAGTTTCCATCCTTTATACGGCCTTCGTCATGCCAAGTCAAATTTTTTGATGTCTCCAAAGATTTAAACAATCGTTTAAACGAAGGGATAGGAGGAAAGTACCATAAAACCTTCGCTGGGATGCCTTCCTTCTCAACACCATCCTTTGTCACCTTCCATCGTGAAAGGCCACATTTAGGGCAACTTATAGCTTCCTGAAACTGCTTCCTATACAATATACAATGATTTTCACATGCATGTATTTTCTCATACTTTAACCCTAAGGCACACACTGTTTTCTTTGCCTCATTTAAAGATTGGGGAAGCTGGTGCCCCTTCGGAAGCAAGTCTCCGATCTGATTTAACATATCTAAGAAACATACGTCGGTCATACCATGCCTTGCTTTAAAATTGTATAACTTAACCAATCCCGATAACTTGGTGTATTTACAACATCCAGGATATAGAGGAGTCTCTGAATCCTCCAAAAACTCCTTAAATGCCTCTGGATTTTGAGTGAAATCCTCATGTGCAGCTTCGCACATTTCCACAGTTTCATCATAAACTCCACGGGGTTCATGCACTTCTCCATTCACGGGTACGCTCTCCCCTCTGTTCTTACTATCAGTTGATAAAAAGGGCTCTCCATGCCAAATCCAATTAACATAGGTCTTATCTATGCCATCAAAATATAAATGCTCCCTTATTAAACGAATTGTTAATTTTCTAGTATTTCCACACTTTTGATAACACGACCCATCCCAATCCCCCCGGGATTACCATGGAATGTATCATGCTCCCGTCTGACAAGAGGCGTCAGACAAGGGATAACCGATTGCCATTGCCCAAACGGGCTTCCAGAGTGCGTAAGGATCGATGGAGGAGGTGTGCGATGCTCAAGTCTCTGCTGCAGTCGTATCCGGAATCAACCTGAAGGGCATTAAAAACAAAAGCTGTGAGTGGACGAAAATAAACAAGTCTGTTAAAAACATTTATAAGACATTTATGCCCCTCAGTAAAATCATATGCATGCACCAAAAACCAATAATCCCATATTTATTTAGAATAACCATTAGGGCCTTAGCCCGGAAACCAAAGCATAGTTTCAAATTACAAAAGTCAATCCAAGAGTTATTTCATCAATCCAGTAATATTCATTTATTATTTTTCCATCTCCGGCATCACCGATGCCTAGCGTCCTAGACGCTTGACGTTCCAGACGTCATATCTCACGGTATTAAGCAACGCGTGCTGCCTGGGGTCTCACCGGGTCCATAACTCTGACATCCCCGATGTCTGACGTCCATGACGTCCAGCAATCCTGCTCCTGGATCACTATACGGTCCGGTAGCTCCGTACAATGAGCCCTCGCAGGCAATGCACCGTGACTTCTCCAGTGTCCCCGACACTTGGAGGAGACCAGGATATAAATATCCTCATATCGAGATGGTTTTATGGAACACATTTTATTATTCATTTCCAAAATATCACAAGGACCCTGCCCCGAATTTCCATAAAACCGTCATAAGTCCAAATAGTTGAATCAAATCCGAAATAGTTTATTCAATTCCATTTTAGGGTCCCCGACCCGAAATCACATATATAAGTTAACTGGGCACCTGGCCTGATTTCATAAGTCAATTGGGCCCCTGGCCCGATTCGTAAGTTAACTGGGCCCCTGGCCCGATTTCATAATTCAATTGGGCCCCTGGCCCGATTTTACTTATCAAATCCTTAACCGTTTCATGAAATCATATCCATCCATATTTATGGAAATCAGTGCAAATCCAGAAAACCTCGATTCACGTGCAAATACGTAAATCGCCTCGAAATGCGTGAAAACATATAAATTCACTGATATCCAAAATAAATCATATAATCCCAATTATAACAATCATGAAACAGTTATGCATGCATCGAATTTATAAAACCAATGTCCACTCACAGACCGTTTAACCGAGCGCCTCGATACGCGTGCCATAGGCCTTCCCGGGCCACACCACTATCACCGGGACTCCCAATCCTGTTCATATCACATTAGAGGATCACTAACCTCAACATTAACATCCTAATCAAGTCCCGTAATTTTCCCGCATTTTTAAGTATTTTTAAACTCGATTTAAAACCTTCGGACATCCCGAACAATATCGAGACGGTGTCCGATCGACACGAAACCAATCCCAAAATGTTCGTTACATTGTATAGGATAAAAGTCATGTTGACCTCAACTCGAGATTCGTGTCCACGCGCCGTCACGCGCCGCCGTGAGTGGCTGCGCGTGAAAGCCACGCGCCTACTACAGTGACTGCTACAGTGTTCCTTCTTCACCCGAATGACTGGTAAATAGGTCTGATTACCCGCGATAGGATCCGGTTCAATCACACCCAATTCGACATCAATTCAATCCGTTCTTGATCCTATAACAATCATTAACAAATGAATTTCAGGTCTGTGACATCGATCAACATCAACCATTCCTTAATCAAGCCATCAACCCGTGATCACCCAAAACGGGTCAATCACCAAAACTCCTCCAATCCTCAACCATTGTCAAATTAACTTCATATGAAGCTTATAAGGATTAACACGAACCAATTAGCATGATTAATTGAACATGACATTACCTCAATCACCACAACTCAAGCTTGAGTTTTCCGGCCGTCCACCTCGTCCGTCCACGGCCCTAAGAGCCCCAAAGCTTGCCCCATTTGATCTGGTTCGACACGTTGAAGTTCCAGAAAGCTCAATCCATCATCAATTAGGCTTGGGCTGGCCTAAAACTGGAAGTTCGAATTTGAATTTCCCAGAAACCAGTTTCGGGTTTTCAGAGAAATCCGACACCCAATTCACTCAATCCTTCCATTCTCAATCTCAGTGAACCACTCTCGACTCACTCTCCATTCTTTTAATTCAATTCAGCCGTTAAAGGCGTCCAAAAGTGTCCCACAATCCACTGCATAAAGCTCCCCTGCACTGACCCGAAACCATTAAAAATCAGTGCCCAGTGCAATTGTGATCGATTGCCAGGACAATACATGTGCAATCACACCTCACACTGTCCCAATTAACTCAATTAATTGATAAACAAATCGTGGGATCGATCGTACAAAGAATCCACTTCACGGCCAGTCGATGAAATAGTGCCCCCGTGTGAAATTACCATTCTGCCCTTGTGCAGAAAATTACCAAAATGCCCCTCACGCATCCTGACCCGTAACTCGATCATACGGACCCCGATTGATGCGTGCCGCCTGTCTACGAACTCAGGGCATCGAGACCTTCCTAACGGTCCTCGGTCCTCGACCATCGGACCTCCCTATCAAAAAGTCAACATTTCCCCCTTATTACGTTCAAATTACGAAAACGCCCATGAACTTCCGTACATCATAACTTTCACCACGAACGTCGGAATCGAACGTGCCACCTGTCTATGAACTCGTGACGTCCCAAACTACGTCACGGTCATCGGTCAAAGTCCATTTGACCATCCGAATTAAAAGTCAACGTTTTGCCCACGCCCAGGGGCAAAACGGTCATTTCGCACAATTCGTCCGAAATCGCCCAACTAATCCCAGATTAGTAAATCATAATTAAATATTATTAAATCCTGATATTCGGGACGAGTCGTTACAACCTTCCCTCCTTAAAGAATTTCGTCCTCGAAATTACCAACAACCTTATTCCACAAACACCTCGTGGAAAACAATTCGATCACACGTCTGTGTACACTTGTACACCCACATATTGGGACAACACAAGCCTCGTTTGTACCCAGACATCCCATCACAGTCATACGTCACAATCAACAACATTCGACCACCCCGAGTGGACATAATCACCTGATTCGCGATAAAATCGCTTAACCATTTAGCTGACTCGTTCAGCTAGACGGTTCCTTCCCATGGCCAATAAATCCTTACATTTTCTCCCATTGGGAGTCACCAAATCTCGTTTGTCAGTCCATGCTGACACCATCAGTCAAACTGCCACCACCAAGTTTTACCACCCTGGTAAAGCTCCAACCATCAGCCAGTCAGTGACAACACAACGTACTACATCACCCTCGATGTAGCGTAAGATCAACCACATGATCTCAATTCGCAGGGCAAGCCTATTTCTGCGACATAACAAAATCTCAATGTCCATATCCGCCGACTCCCTCAGCGAACCAAGACGCTGGGAAATCACGGTGTGATCAAGTCACACAAGGCTACTTGTGGTTACTCAGACCACCAATTCACTCATCCTGAGTGTACGTATACCGTCAACTTACTCCATCAAGTGGTGTAACTGGAACACATTGAATACCAGCCCAGCAGCGATCACACATCTCAATACTAGGGTTCCACAAGCCAACCATGGCTAAGAGCACCTGCTCATAAAATCACTGAACCCGACAAGATCAATCTGCCCAGCGCACAGTATCCAATGTCCAGTCCACAATACAGCCAAACAAATGATATCAGAACCAAGCCGATTACCAACACATTAGTTACACACCACTGGTACATCCCATGTACCGCCATTAGGCACCACTCAGCCTAACCAGTATCAATCCTCGTACAACGTACCCTGTACGCACCTCAATCCATCAATCTGCCTATAACCACCCAGGTCATAGCCAAACACGTTCCAATAATGGAGTACATTTGCCCAAACCATCATGAGACAAAACGAGCTCCACCCGTCATCTAGTTCCAATTCCAAATCCGAATTCACAATTTCGTAAGAAATCCCGAACCCGAACCCAGACATCATATTTTTAATCCATTTCCAAATCCAAATCCGAAATCATTACTCCGTAAGCTAGCATTGGAATAATCATTCCGCACCCAAATCCAGTAATCCATTTTCGAGCTTCGCAATCGAATCCTGAATCGTCACCCAGAAATTCGATTCCAAAACCCAAAATCTTGTTTACGTCCATCAAGACGTAACATAACCGAATCTATCGGTTCCCTGTCCAAAACACTCGATTGACTTCATAAGGAAGCCAATCCCAATATCCACACGTCAAAGGTTGACAAAATCCGACCACATCGGAAACCTACTCAACCAAGTCACAAACCATATGGACTCACTCCGAAAAGAAATTCAGTCCCGTCATTTACGACTCACGTATCAAGGTAAGAGTGATAAACTCTCCACCCATCTGGATCATCAAGATCACAATCCATATCCATCGCTACGTCACCCGACAAGTAACATCACGATCCTAGATCGTCACATCGTCCAAAGTCGACAATATCACAATTCAGACCCACCTAGGATCCACACATGCTCGCATAGCTAACAAACCATCTGGAAGCTGATCGTAGGGTCTTACACCCTCAATTGAATCCTTCGCCAAATTTCCCTTGGTGGAAAGATGACCTCGCATTTTACCACCAAATCCAAAATCATACACAACTTCTTGTGTCCAATGACCCCAAGCCAACATGGGTCCACCTACCAATACACGCTCAACGTACTGGTAACAATAATCATCATCTGCCACGGCAGGAAATAAGAAGTCAACCCCAATGACTTCGGAACACCAATCACCGATGCGGAAATGAGCACTCCTCTCGTCTCCAAATCACCACTCTCCCCGTATCGGGAGTTCCAACCATGTTGGAAGCAGACATGCTCCCAATGAGATGTCAAGTCCAACCACTGGACTGCCCACGTCCATACCTCACTTGGACCACCACGTGTCCAAAATCAAATCATCACTCGGACCTCACGTCCGCCAATACTCATGTATGCACACACCCCGATTCTGAACGGAAATTTCCACAACTCTGCCTGGATGTGCATACCATACTGCCTTCGTCTCACATCTCAACCTTTACAGGTTCACTCCTCAGGTTCCAAGTGATTCACAATCACCAAATCACACATCAATCCCACGAATGGTTTCCCTGACTCTTCCAATTTCAATAATTTCCTTGTACTCTCAGGGGATATAAGCAGTACACAATCTTACCAATCTCGGAGCTGACAACAACTCCACAAATCCACCAACTCTCATGACATAGGGAACATCATCCCTAGATTCCCCAAATTTCAATCGTACCTTTATATCCATTCATCACTTGTCATCATATATCTGTTGGGACCTATCCCAACACGTCACAACCTCCACTGGATCCCATCCAGTCCATGACTCAACCACCACCGAGTCGCAGATACCAATCACATGTCCATCATGACAGAGTCACACCCCAACTGGTGGCTCATCGTCATCACAATTACTGTCACCAGCACCAGCGCTAGTACCAGCACCAACGCACCATCATCAACACTAGTATCAGTACACAGGCATCTATACTAGTATTGGCATAAAGGTATCACCATACCAACATCCATACATAGCACACGAACATCCATGCTAGCACACTGTGTGCAAAGTTGTTACCCTGGATCTCCGTTCATTCCGAACGAGGATCCCGTAACACCACTCGTACCCCACGACTATGGGTACCTCCAATTTGGCCATCCACACATCAGGATAATGGACGTTCCCTGAACGTCCCCTGATCCCCAAGTATTAAAACCACACTAAATACCCTCGATAGCCAGTCATCTCGACACAACTGTCGACCAACAGTCATCGCTGTCAAGATCCGTATCCACACATCAAACTAATATTCGATCCAACACGGGATTCCATATTTTATCTCACAACCGTATCCATAGATCGAAACCCATAAGACTCACTAGAGTCATCCACATGGTCATCCACGACCTCAGCCGCTCTTCGCAGCACAAGTTCTCATTTAAGGTTCACCTTTCGGTCCATCAATTATAATTTAGGGTTCCAGAATCACACCCTAGGGTTCCACCGAACCCAACTACCCTCTGTAGTAAAATCCACAACCTGACCGACTCCGCGGTCCTGACATTGCATAGACGTCAAACCCAATCCAATTGTCAACTCAACCTGGGTACCACCACGAAGGTCATCGGCTAACTCCGATGCACCAACACCCCGCACACTAGCCAACACTACCAGGGTCCAAAACATAGACCAATACTCAACTGAGTTTCGTACATCCATAACATTATTCCAATGGGGTTCCCTGAACCTCGCTGTGCCCAGTGGCACAACAATCCATCATCACATGACCGATACCGACGGTCCCACATTACTAGTTAATCGTATACAACCCCACTTGGGTTGAATCGCGTTAATGCACGGCGTATCGGGCCACACACACCCAATCCACCATACAAACCCAAAACTATCTATTAGGTTGACAACGGAACTGCAGCCCAAAGAGACATCACACCCTCGTCCTTCGCGCACAGAAGAGCAAAACCTGCTCTGATACCACTTGACACGACCCATCCCAATCCCCCCGGGATTACCATGGAATGTATCATGCTCCCGTCTGACAAGAGGCGTCAGACAAGGGATAACCGATTGCCATTGCCCAAACGGGCTTCCAGAGTGCGTAAGGATCGATGGAGGAGGTGTGCGATGCTCAAGTCTCTGCTGCAGTCGTATCCGGAATCAACCTGAAGGGCATTAAAAACAAAAGCTGTGAGTGGACGAAAATAAACAAGTCTATTAAAAACATTTATAAGAAATTTATGCCCCTCAGTAAAATCATATGCATGCACCAAAAACCAATAATCCCATATTTATTTAGAATAACCATTAGGGGCCTTAGCCCGGAAACCAAAGCATAGTTTCAAATTCCAAAAGTCAATCCAAGAGTTATTTCATCAATCCAGTAATATTCATTTATTATTTTTCCATCTCCGGCATCCCCCGATGCCTAGCGTCCTAGACGCTTGACGTTCCAGACGTCATATCTCAAGGTATTAAGCAACGCGTGCTGCCCGGGGTCTCACCGAGTCCATAACTCTGACATCCCCGATGTCTGACGTCCATGACGTCCAGCAATCCTGCTCCTGAATCACTATACGGTCTGGTAGCTCCGTACAATGAGCCCTCGCAGGCAATGCACCGTGACTTCTCCAGTGTCCCCGACACTTGGAGGAGACCAGGATATAAATATCCTCATATCGAGATGGTTTTATTGAACACATTTTATTATTCATTTCCAAAATATCACAAGGGCCCTGCCCCGAATTTCCATAAAACCGTCATAAGTCCAAATAGTTGAATCAAATCCGAAATAGTTTATTCAATTCCATTTTAGGGTCCCCGACCCGAAATCACATATATAAGTTAACTGGGCCCCTGGACCGATTTCATAAGTCAATTGGGCCTCTGGCCCGATTCGTAAGTTAACTGGGCCCCTGACCCGATTTCATAACTCAATTGGGCCCCTGGCCCGATTAACAAGTTAACTGGGCCCCTGGCCCGATTCAACAAATTAACTGGGCCCCTGGCCCGATTTTACTTATCAAATCCGTAACCGTTTCATGAAATCATATCCATCCATATTTATGGAAATCAGTGCAAATCCAGAAAACCTCGATTCACGTGCAAACACGTAAATCGCCTCGAAATGCGTGAAAACATATAAATTCACTGATATCCAAAATAAATCATATAATCCCAATTATAACAATCATGAAACAGTTATGCATGCATCGAATTTATAAAACCAATGTCCACTCACAGACCGTTTAACCGAGCGGCTCGATACGCGTGCCATAGGCCTTCCCGGGCCACATCACTATCACCGGGACTCCCAATCCTGTTCAAATCACATTAGAGGATCACTAACCTCAACATTAACATCCTAATCAAGTCCCGTAATTTTCCCGAATTTTTAAGTATTTTTAAACTCGATTTAAAACCTTCGGACATCCCGAACAATATCGAGACGGTGTCCGATCGACACGAAACCAATCCCAAAATGTTCGTTACATTGTATAGGATAAAAGTCATGTTGACCTCACCTTGAGATTCGTGTCCACGCGCCGTCACGCGCCGCCGTGAGTGGCTGCGCGTGAAAGCCACGCGCCTGCTACAGTGACTGCTACAGTGTTCCTTCTTCACCCGAATGACTGGTAAACGGGTCTGATTACCCGCGATAGGATCCGGTTCAATCACACCCAATTCGACATCAATTCAATCCGTTCTTGATCCTATAACAATCATTAACAAATGAATTTCAGGTCTGTGACATCGATCAACATCAACCATTCCTTAATCAAGCCATCAACCCGTGATCACCCAAAACGGGTCAATCACCAAAACTCCTCCAATCCTCAACCATTGTCAAATTAACTTCATATGAAGCTTATAAGGATTAACACGAACCAATTAGCATGATTAATTGAACATGACATTACCTCAATCACCACAACTCAAGCTTGAGTTTTCCGGCCGTCCACCTCGTCCGTCCACGGCCCTAAGAGCCCCAAAGCTTGCCCCATTTGATCTGGTTCGACACGTTGAAGTTACAGAAAGCTCAATCCATCATCAATTAGGCTTGGGCTGGCCTAAAACTGGAAGTTCGAATTTGAATTTCCCAGAAACCAGTTTCGGGTTTTCAGAGAAATCCGACACCCAATTCACTCAATCCTTCCATTCTCAATCTCAGTGAACCACTATCGACTCACTCTCCATTCTTTTAATTCAATTCAGCCGTTAAAGGCGTCCAAAAGTGTCCCACAATCCACTGCATAAAGCTCCCCTGCACTGACCCGAAACCATTAAAAATCAGTGCGCAGTGCAATTGTGATCGATTGCCAGGACAATACATGTGCAATCACACCTCACACTGTCCCAATTAACTCAATTAATTGATAAACAAATCGTGGGATCGATCGCACAAAGCATCCACTTCACGGCCAGTCGATGAAACAGTGCCCCCGTGTGAAATTACCATTCTTCCCTTGTGCAGAAAATTACCAAAATGCCCCTCACGCGTCCTGACCCGTAACTCGATCATACGGACCCCGATTGATGCGTGCCGCCTGTCTACGAACTCAGGGCATCGAGACCTTCCTAACGGTCCTCGGTCCTCGGCCATCGGACCTCCCGATCAAAAAGTCAACATTTCCCCCTTATTACGTTCAAATTACGAAAACGCCCATTAACTTCCGTACATCATAACTTTCACCACGAACGTCGGAATCGAACGTGCCACCTGTCTATGAATTCGTGACGTCCCGAACTACGTCACGGTCATCGGTCAAAGTCCATTTGACCATTCCGAATTAAAAGTCAACGTTTTGCCCACGTCCAAGGGCAAAACGGTCATTTCGCACAATTCGTCCGAAATCGCCCAACTAATCCCAGATTAGTAAATCATAATTAAATATTATTAAATCCCGATATTTGGGACGGGTCGTTACATTTGACATGGACAGCGAATACGCCTCTGATCAATAGCAACCCCTAATGCTGTCCTAAGGAATTTTTCAACCCCATCGTCATACTCTTTACTTCTCCTATTCGCATGCATCCAAGATTTATCAATCCCCTTAACACAATCAAATTTACAACCAAAATATAATGGTTTAATGAGTCATATCACAACAACTATGTTCCTTTTTGCAATCAAACATCAAATACCATTAACAATATAGCAATCAAATTACTTAAGTCCTTAACAATCTAGAGAAATCAAATTACTCCTTAATGTATCATATATTATAAAACGCATAAGGGTCAAGCCTAGATTAATTCAAGAGTTACGGGAACTTACATTATATAGATCAAACACCAATATGCAGCTGGGTTTCGGATATTGCACTGTTGACAAAAATAAAAGTGAAACCAGCCAGTTAGAAAGACTAAAATTGAATATCACAAGTTGGATGGAAGAAAAGTAAAAAACCATGTCCTCTCCTACACAATTCACAAACAAATATGCAGGAAAAATAAACAAAACAATACGCAACAAATAGTCAGTGACAACTAGGGAGGAAAAATATGGAATACCACTTTAAACAATTGCATGACAACCCCGTCCTCTATAAACAAGACCATGCAATTTGGTGAAAAATATGGAATCCGCCATCGTGATTCTTTTTATTCCGACGAAAGTTTGCCCATTAAGTTAATCTTGTTTAGAGCTTAATCTCAAAACTCAAAAATCATGCCGTTTTAGACATCATAATCATATGGTATAAACAGCAGCAAAACACAAAAGAGAAGCACACAAAATTGAAGCTGTTTTCTACTACAGCTCTATTTAGCTTTATCCATATGTATTCAAAACTTCATCTATCCATAGGAAACTACGAAATTATGTCAGACTCAATCTATGTAGGGTTGAATTATATGACTCATAAAATCCTACAGTTGCAAATAAGCAATTGCCAACCGTGGGGACAAAATTGGGCATTGCTTTAGATTTACTCATTTCTTCATTTCAAATCACCAGATTCACCACACACAAAAATATATTCCAAACACAGAAAATAGGTCAAACATTTTTTTCAAGAAAAGAAATTATTTTAAAATTTCATTTTTCCTTGTACTAGAAATGCGGTCAGTGACAACAAACAACAAATAACATGAGACCAGGAAACCTCACGCCACCACTACTAATCTCCACCACTAATTACTTATTTTTTTAACTAAACTCCATTCATCATATTCCAAGACACCTTGCTACACAATTGCATGACAACAAATAGTCAGTGACAACAAACTGTCGTCCTACATTAAACAGGTCAAAATACCACTTTTTGTGAGAAGACACTTGATTATTTTTTCAAGTAATTCGAATTTGTACTTCATTTGCAATACATTCAAGGAATATATAGGGCGGACTTGGCATAAAAGCCTGATACTTAATTACTTATCAACTCGGAAGGACAAACAAACCAGTGTACAAGCAGACGCTACAAAATAAACTATATCAGAACAAAAAGAACAGACTTTTGGAATACATTATCCAGTTCATAAAAGACTACAGAACTTGTTTTTCAATGACCCAGGGAGAAAACTAGGGATAATAGGGTGGGAGATGCTATAATGAAGTGTTGGATTCGTTTACTTAAGATCCAACACATATTAATACAACTGAACTCTAGAATCACGATCACATGAAGAAATTATAAATCTAAGTCTCAATAAGTCTCACACCAAACCAACCAACTGTTCCAATCACAACCTAATTCAGCCTGTTCAATTCTATACATTGAAAATGAACATGATGCTTTAAGCACTATTTAGTGTTAAAAGTAGATTATGAAGTCAAATTATCAAACCCTAAGAGGAACTTCCTCTGATGTACTAGCATTTAAATGTTTGGCACAACAATACTCAAAACAATGAAGTTGTTAGTAACTTCATCATTCTATAAATAAGAACTGAACTAGGACAAAAACATAATCAATTGATGCTTAATTGATGAAAAAGCATGATCTCAATCAATACAAAATCACTACTGCTCAAGCTATTGTCCACTTCATTATTTGGTAGTGTTAATTACTACTCATAGTTGCCTAAATTTAAGTTCCTTCAACCTAAGCTCCTGATCAAACCAAAATCATAGGTTTATAAGCACAAGAAACCAACTCAAAAAGCAGTGAGTATACCTGATAATTGCCAGAATAAAATCAGAATGGTGATCCCTTACATGAATTTCATCCTACGGAAGGAACAATGATTATTTCAATTGCAATCCATAATAACAGAAACAAGGAGTAAAGATTAATGGGAGCATTTGTTTAACTGGTATCAAGAAAATAAAGTGCACAGTATTTGGCTACAAGAAAAGGTCTTTCCTGGAGAATGCAAATTTGAACCTTCCAACCAATAATCTAATAGCCAAATATGTTCCTCGTATGGAATCCAGAAAGAAATTGAAGAATCACCATTAAGGAAGTAGAAGTACCATAATTATATGAGTTATGTCATTAAGATTTTTCTTGGTATCTTCCTTTGATCTATCAGTACCTCTGGAAACAAGCATCCTCAATAGAATCCCATTTGTGCAGAAGACAACTGATGAGTGCTTCCCACCTTTACTTTCCAACCGTATCTAGCATGCCAAAACATATGTACATTAGTTTTTCAAAACTTAAAAGTAGTCCAGAAATACTGTAGACTAGATAGTATGGAATACAATAGAGCTAACAATGCCTTCCGTGAACCACAAGAGAAATAATTCTGAAGATAGCAAACCCTATGATTATCATATATGACATAACTGAAAATGAGGGAACCTACTTAGCTGCAACAACTATACCATAATGCCTAAAGAAAATTAAGCAAACCGAAAGCATCAAACAAAAATGTCCACATCAATAACTGCACAAGAATTGTAAAATGGAAAATCTTCTCTGCGTTTTCCAATGATAAAGATTTAACTAAACCAAAAGGTGATTTCCAACACAATCACACATCATATAGATACATATCACATGGTAACTAATTCCTACAAGCATAATCCAGATTGGGAGAAAGAGCATTACAACTGGTTCCTTTGCAGATGCATCAGAATACAAGCGGCCTGCAGTGCGTTGAATCAAAATATCGGACTAAATATCACTATCAATTCCTACCTCTACTATATAAGAGCACCAACCGTCCTATTCGTAAACTAAATTCTAAAGCTTACAAATTATTGTTTTCTCAATTTTTTTCATACCATTCCAATACCCATAAATCCCTAAACAGCAATACACAAACTCAATACCGCAACTCATAAATTCAGACACACCCAATCTCACTTGAAATAAAAAACTGACCTAGAGGGAAGAGGGAGGAAAAATGAAGCACCACGATGGAGGGAGGAAGAACAGTGGCCGCACGTCTGGGAAGAAAAGCCGGTGTCGCTGCACGTTTGGGAAGAAAGCTGATGTCGCCGCACGTCTGGGAAGAGAACCGACCGAGAGGGTGGAAGAAAAACGGCGTGGTGTTTTCTGTTTAGGAAGAAGAGTGTAACGTTAACACTAGGTTTACAGCGAGACCTTCAATTCGAGTAGATGAGAATATTAGTTTGGAAAAATTTCAATTCGCGCCAATGTTTGTGCGTGGTTTTTCAATTTGGCGCTGCTCTCTCAATGTTTGGTCTTAATTAATTTGCAACCCATGTGTTTCGAACCAGGGACCTGCTGAAGTATAGGCAACACTAAAAAAAAATAAGAAGCTGCATCAGTAAATTTATTTTTACTGATGTTAAAGGGTACAAAATACAACATTATATCTTTACTGATGCTTTATATTAGGATTAGACAACACTAGTAATATTTTACTGTTGCTATATCATATATTAGACAACACCAAATTTAAACTGATGTCTAAACTACATTATACATCAGTTTTTATATATGTGTTGTCTATAGGGTGTAGTGTATTAGCATATTTCTTGTAGTGAGTGAATGTTATTTTATTTTTCATGAAAAGAAATACAAACTCTAATAGTCGAATATAAGTTACATAGCTAATAATATAATTTGTTGCATTTTAGTAAATTTTTTAATTAACCAAACAAATAATATATATAATATTTATAGTTGTGGAACCATAAATCACTAGAAAATTATGGAGCTGCCACGTCGCTCATAACTCTCGTACATTACGATATTACCCTTGGTATAGACGATGACGGCATGGCATGATCTCCGTATTAATTTAATATAATTATCAATTAAATATATTAATTAATCAGATTAATACTAATAATAAATAATCTCTCAACGAGTTATTTATTATTAATTATATAGTTAATAATATGTGATTTCTCTCAGTAGAATAACCTACTTAATACTATTTCCTTCAGCCAATCAGACGCTCCGGTGACTCTCAATACTTCACTATAAATAGAAGATTTCATCTCACTTCTAAAGGTAATCAAAAACTCCTGCAAACACTCTGTCGGTTTATTCTCTCAGAAAACTGACTTAAGCATCAGAGCGTTTTCGGTTGAACCACCAAACCCTCCCCCCCCCCCCCCCCCCCCCCCCCCCCCCCCCCCCCGCGGGATTCAACCTTAACCCCATTTGATTTTCGTTCTTGTGTGTAGGGATCGAGTGACAAGACCCATCCCGATTATCCCTCGATAACCGTGAAAGATCCTGCTCCCGTCTGACAATAACTCCAAAAGTAGTTTTAAATATATACATATAGAACATAACAAACGATAAACATTGTCAGACAAGGGATAGTTCAGCATTCCGAGACCGTTGACCTAGTCAACAGTTTTACAGAGCATAGAAAATATTTACAAGTAGGGATCAAAATCCTACGCTGCAAAGTGTCTGAGTACAGTCTGTTTATTCCTCTGCCTCGATATTAGCCTCAGTACCTGTGCACTGGCCTGGAGGGCAAATAAAACATCAAATGTGTGACAAAAATAAAGTTTAGAAATACATTTATCAAAATACAGTCTTACCCTCCAGTTTCACAAATATGCATGCATATCATAACTTATAAACTAGATAATCAAGATATGAACATAAATCTCAAACAGAAATAAACACACATGATCCAGGTCTCATATAGTCACGTTATCCCTGCAACGCGTGCAAATCAATAGGCTTAAGGACCGCTCAAATCCTGAGCATCCGCCGCTGTGAACACATCACCAGCTGGCAATACAGGTCGTCATGAACATATCACTGACTGACCTCCATATAATCCAGCACATCTGGTCTGAGTCGAGCCTCCATTTGGCTGCACGACAACATACCGTGCTACGTGACCTCTCCAGGGTAAACACTTCCATCCCGGAGGCGACCGTTATCTCCAGGGTCCATTTCGGGGGAAACATATTCCACACCGAAAGCCCTCATATATCATCATCATGAAAACCAGTGAAAACAGTTGCATTTAATATCAAAACCATTTTTGAACTGGGCTTTAAGCCCAAAAACACTTTTCTCAAATCCATAAACCAATTCACGCAAATCTGCGCAATCACAATCTCATTCATAATATTAATTCATCAAATCTAATACCAGACTCATAATCCGAGTCAAAATCAAGCTCAAACCCCGAGCCTTAGCTCGAAACATCATTTTTATAGTTTTCTCGAAAATCGTGCCCAAAAGCATATAAAATAATATAATATTCCCAAAAATCCGGAAATCATCATATCGAAGTATCAATCATACCAAATCATTTCAAATCATATTATAAGGCATTTAAAACATATATGCATGCATTTAGGGTAGAAAACAAAAGCTCACTCACACACCGTCCAGATTGTTCAGTTTCAAGCTGTTCGTGCTCTTCCGACGTCCTGGAAGTATTCGGGCCTATCAAACAAGTAATATAAGATTACTCACTTGTTACATAATCTCATGTACAAATTTCCTAATCGTCGGAATAAAATAAGATTATTTTAAACGTAACCTATACGCTTCGGGTATACAAAACTACTCTCAGTCCATATCCGATTGACCCGAAACCAACGCTAATAGGTCCGTATCATCGAGATCATCAAAAAGTGTGTTGAACCCTCCTTCAGATTCCCGGTCACGCGCCCTCACGCGCCGCCGCAAGCGGCTGCACGTGAAAGCCACGCGCCGTGAACAGTGCACTGCTACAGTGCTCCTTCCTCCCCCGTTTCTCTGATAAACGGGTCTGAAACCCGCGATCAGACCCGGTGCAATCTCCTTCAATTCAAGCTCAATTGCATCCCTTCTTTCACTCATTAACATCAATTCAATCCAAATTATAGTTCTATAAGTTCAATTTAATCACACAAGCCCTCACAATCCTCGACTCACGATGAACACCCGACGGGTTCGAATTCGGGTTCTACCCAAAACCAGCCTGTTTCCTTCAATTGATCATACCAGAAGCATCATAGGTCCATTATAAACACGAAATTGAAATCAATGTCATGAATTATTACCTCTAAGTAATCGAACTCAAGCTCGAATTTCCGAAACAGTTGCAGAGCTTGTTCGTCCCCAATTCGCCTCCAATTTTCGTTCCAATTGATTAGGTTCGAGTCGTATAGTTCCCAGAAAGCTTAATATCACTTCAATTGCGATCGAGATCGTCTTAAAACTCAAAATCGAAAATCAGGGTGTTGGGTGAATTTTCGGGTTTGCTCAGTATGGTGTTCATTGGTGTTTATACTCTGTTTCCTTTCGATTTTTCTCTCTAATTACTTATTCAATCACACTGGTTCTCCTTTGTTTTACTGCTAATCGATCACAAGGTTTTGAGGAGATTTTTGTTCTCTGTTTTGTATTTTGGTCGTGTACTGTTATTCATTATCCCATATGCTAACATCAATTAATTAACATAACCAATGCCACTAATCCTTATGAACAAGTGACCCTTGTCACTTGATGAAGTATGTGACTCATTATATGGAATGAATCAGCATTGAAATCATGTGATAATCATCTTATTCACCGTCTAACCACAATCCACATAAAATTACCATTTTGCCCCTGAACTTCCCAGACCCATAACTTTTTCATACGAACTCCGTTTTCGACGTGCCACCTGTCTACGGATTCAACGTCTCGGGACCTACACAACGGTCCTCGAAAAATGCACAAAAAGTATTTTAAACGAAAAGTCAACTTTTAGCCATATTCCTCTAAGGGTAAAAACGTCATTTTACACATTATTTTTATATTTTACAAATTTTTGGATTTTCGGGGCGTTACATCGAGAAGGAACTTCACAAAGCTAGATGATTTCTACATCAACAACTGGTGCTTTCATTGAGAGCTGATTTGAGAAATACTCAAAGCGTGCTCTTTAGTTTTTCCTTGAAAAAACTCCATCATCACACTTTCGACACTTACCGTTCTTCATATGGCCAGAAAACGACGATCCGCGCGAGCCTTTGAGGCTCCTACATCCGCAGCTGCGATCGTTACCTTGATCGAACCACTCCCTGAGATTCCGGAGGAATCATTTTCATGTCTCCTGCACGGCATGTGCCACACACCAATTCACCTACCGTTCGAAATGCCGGATTGGACACCAACGTTCAGTTTTGGAACGTTCCCCGTGGCCACTGCTACTGTGAACCCCCCACCTGCAACGAGGGAAGGCACGACATTTTTTCAACAAACAGATGGGCTGCTGGTGGGAGAATCATCTCTAGGAGTCCCGAATCAACCCCCTGCCAGCTTGGACCTAAGGAGGCACTTGGACGCCCTGCACAACTCGCATGTCAATACCTAGGTACCAGGGAGACATGGTTCGTTGCATCTGTCTGAAGGCGTGCGACGTGCACCCCGACATGCTACTCATCACAAGCAAGCACCTAGGGGGTCACCTCCGCGACTTGGACAGACACAACAGGTCGAGCAACTGAGCAACAAAGTTTGGGCCCAATTGGAGCTTTTGTAAGAGCTGTTGCGGGATATCGGAACATCCAGAACGTCCGAGAAATACAATGAACCTCGCAAGGCACCGAGAGACGTCCCGAGAGGCGCCGACAAAAAGCATGTTCGCTGCTAGAAAATGTCCCGAGACGCATCGGTGAACAACACAGGGGAGGAAAGTTGCACCCATAGAGCAGGAGGCCAAGGCCGACCGAGGACTTCGGCACGGGAGTGACTCGGAGGACGCCCAGGAGCACTTTCACACATTGAGTACCAGCGCAACAGGCGACAGCAGCAAGCAGTCTCCCGTAAGTCATGCACACACTCAAATGGACAGACCCATCGTAACTCAAGAAGCACAGACGATCGTTGCAAGGAGGACGAGACCTACTCGTCAACACGTTCGAGTTCCACTCCAGCTACAACTCGAGGGAGTCGACACCACTTGAGCCGACCCGGAAATCTCTGTCACAAAGGACCATTGCACGCTGAAGACGTCCGAAGGATGCTAGATTGACGACTCCAGGGAGTTCAACGTGACGGAGACTTAGAGGATGACCTTTGGCGCCAGATTCAGACGTCATCATCTTCGCCGTTCGTGAAAGACATTGAGGATGAGCCATTCCGGCAGCGATTTTCAACACCAAACTTCAATTAGTACAAAGGAACCTCTAATCCAGTAAAGCACATCAATTACTATCGGGGGGTCATGGTACCTCACATGCACAACAACGCGCTCACGTGCAAAGGTTTCCAAGCCTCATTGCAAGGTCAGACAACGACATGGTTCAACCATCTCCCCCAGAGATCAATCACTTCCTTCGAAGAGTTGGCCCTTGCTTTCGTGAAGGAGTACTCGCAGCTTCGCACCGTCGAAGTCAAGGATGACCACCTCTTCACCATCCGAAAGAGGTCTAAGGAAACCTTGCGACAATACATCCGGAGGTATTGCAAAGAGAAGTCCTGCATCGTTGGTTGCAGCGATCTCGTTGCAGCCATGACATTTAAGCAAGGCCTACCACGGGAGAGCCAGCTCTACGGAGACATCATCATAAGCAATGCCCGAAGTCTTACCAAGATACTGTCCCTGGCGGAGCGACATGCATGCTGGGAGGACGAGAAAAATGCCAAACATGCCGCCAACCACGTCTAGGAAGATGGACATCTCACAAAGGTGTTTGCGCAACCAAAGGATGATGCCCACCGCGGGAACTCAGTCGAGAAAGCCAACAAGCGTAAAGGAAACCCGTCATCCAACACGTTAGCAGGTGCAAAGCCAAACACATAATTTTCGGTACCTTTCCTCCAAATATACAATCAGATAAAGGAAAAATCGTGGTTCGAACGACGAGCTCCCGTCAAAGGCGACCAGGAGAGGGCCGACAAGACAAAATGGTGTGCCTATCACAATTGTTATGGGCACGACATAAGCTTTTGCCAGACTTTCGAAACATACCTCCAGGATCTCTTGAAGGAAGGACACTGCACCGAGTACGTCAGAAAAAAGGCAACGGATCGTCTCAGAAACAAAGACCCTCAGGAATCCGCACAAAAGATGATCTGCGTGGACACAATCATTGCTGAGTCCGAGTTGCAGGGAACAACCAAGAAACTGAATCAGTGACCAAGTCATCATCAAAGACACAAATTTTGTGGTTAAAATTCGGCTCAGTGCTTACTTTGCTCACATAGCATCTTTCAATAGGATTAAAGATGTTTTATTTCAACGTCTAATGAAATTGTCTTACCGCCTACGCTTTTGTTTAGAAAGCACTAGGCTTTCGCCACCCCGAAACACTTCAAAGCTTTCGTCACGTCACGCGAAGCACTCTAAGCATTCTTCACGCGAAGCACTCCAAGCTTTTGCCATGCAAAGCACCCGAGTCTTCACCACGCGAAGAACTCTAAGCCTTCGTCACGTGAAGCACTCTAAGGCTTTGCCACTCAAAGCACCCGAGTCTTCACCACGCGAAGTACCCTAGTCTTCGCCACGCGAAGCACGCGAGTCTTTGCCACGCGAAGCACTTTAAGCCTTTGCCACACAGAGCACCCGAGTCTTCGCCACGCGAAGCACTCCAACCCTTCGCCACGCGAAGCACTCCAAGCCTTCGCCATGCAAAGCACCCTAGTCTTCGCCATGCGAAGCATTCCAAGCCTTCGCCATACGAAGCACTCCAAGCCTTCGCCATGCGAAGCACTCCAAGCCTTCGCCATACGAAGCACTCCAAGCCTTTGCCACGCAAAGTACCCAAGCCTTAACCATGCGAAGCACTCTAAGCCTTCGCTATGCGAAGTACTCCAAGCCTTCATCCCGCGAAGCACTTTAAGCCTTTGCCACGCAGAACACCCGAGTCTTCGCCACGCGAAGCACTCTAAGCCTTCACCACGCGAAGCACTCCAAGTCTTTGCCACGCGAAGCACTCAAAGCCTTTGCCATGCAAAGCACCTGAGTCTTCGCCACGTGAAGCACTCCAAGCCTTTGCCACGTAAAGCACCCAAACCTTCGCCATGCGAAGCACTCTAAGCCTTCGTCACGCGAAGCACTTTAAGCCTTTTCCACACAAAGCACCCGAGTCTTCGCCACGCGAAGCACTTTAAGCCTTTACCATGTAGAGCACCCAAGTCTTCGCCACGCGAAGCACTCCAAGCCTTTGCCATGAAAAGTACCCGAGTCTTCGCCACGCGAAGCACTCCAAGCCTTCGCCCAGCGAAGAACTCCAAGCCTTCGCCCAGCAAAGTACTCCAAGTCATTGCCCAGCAAAGCACTCCAAGCTTTCGCCCCGCGAAGCACTCCAAGCTTTCGCCCCGCGAAGCACCCCGAGCCTTCATCACGTGAAGCACTCAAAGCCTTCACCATGCGGAGCAGACTAAGCCTTTGCCATGCAAAGCTCACCTAAGCCTTTGCCATGCAAAGCACCCGAGGCTACGCCCCGCGAAGCACTCTCGGCCTTCGCCATACGAAGCACTCCACACCATGCGAAGCAGTCCAAACCTTCACCATATGAAGCACTAGAAGCCTTCACCATGCGAAGAACTCAATGTTTTTGCCACGCAAAGCACAACAAGTCTTCACCATACGGACCACGCCACAACTTCGCCACGCAAAGCGCTTAAGGCTCGTCCCAGCGAGGCACATGAAACCATCCAAGAACATGACTTGTTGGAGTCGGAAAGCTACTAAAAAAAACCCTTCCAACTCCACCAAGAGGGGCAACCACTAGGCCATGACAAAATAGTGGGCAAATGTTTTAACATGCGAAGTCCAATTCTACATTTCAGTGCACGGGATTGAAATTCATTCCATCATAGCTCGCACAATTTTGCCCACCATGACATGAACTTGATGGCCCTAAAAAGATACGGAAGTCACCTTTCCAACGCCGTTAACTTCACTCAATTCTGAGTTGTGACGAGTTCCCAGCGAACATTTTTGTACACGAAGATCAACTTCAAGTACCAGTGCACGAGTACGAAATTCATTCAGTCATAGACCACCGAATTTTGATCACCCTGACATGAGGTCGATGGATTTAGAAAGCAACGGAAGTCAGCTTGCCAACGCCATTGATCTCACTCAATTCCAAGTTGTGACGAGTTCCCTGTAAACATTTTTTAACACAAAGGTCAACTGCATGAATCAGCGCACGAGCACAAGATTCGACCAATCCTACAAGGCTCAATTCTGATCGTCTTGGAACAAGCTTGGTGGTAGTAGAAAGGTATGAAACTCAGTTTTCCAACCCCACCAAAAGCACTCAATTCGGAGTTAAATAAAGTCAGAAGACCAAATTTACTACACAAACATCAAATCTGAGGAAAATCACAAAACACTCAAAAAAATGGAAGGCTTCTATTAATGAAAATTTAAAAAGTTGGCAAATTCACGAGTTGAATGCTCAAACATGTATTCAATGCTAAAATCAAGCTACGAGCCAAAAAGAATCATGAAGCTCATCATTAGGAGCGACACGACCTCAGAGTTTCTCCGTTAACCTATGAGCAAGCCTTGGAGGCCTTCGATCTTCCCATCGTGGACTTTCAGTGACGCATCGTCCATGACCTTCTTCAAACAATGGGGGCAACCTCCTCAACATCACCTACTTGGCATAGTTGGCTTCACAAAAGCAACTTCACCACTGCTTGACTCGGCGACGGCTACAAAGCAGCTTGACTTTTAACTCCAAGACAAAACGATGGTTTGGTTCCATGTGTCTTCACGCCACTTAGCTTCAGCATCTAGATGATGGCATCTCCAAGCTCTCTTCCTTCAATTAGGTGATGATGTACGACGTCTCAAGTTTTGAAGGGGGCATGATCGATCCTCCATTCTATGTTATGCCTTGCATCTGGAACAAGCCTCATGCTGGGTAGTGACACGTCGCACTCCAAGTGATGGGACTCCTTGCCTCGCACTCGCACATCTCGCCTTGTAGTTGCATCATGCACCGCCTCACACTTGCAGCATTCCTCACCTCGCCTTGTAATTGCACCATGTGTCGCCTCGCAGCTGTAGCGCACCCGCCTTGCACTCTGCTGCACCTTACACTCACTCTGCTACACCTCGCGCCTTGTACACTGCTATGCCTTACACTCTACTGCACCTCGCGTCGCACTCTGCTGCACCTCGCGTCGCACTCTGCTGCACCTCGCCTTGCACTCTGCTGCACCTCGCCTTGCATTCTGCTCCACCTCCCCCTTGGAGGCCTTGATGTTGGCTCCACCCACACTTGAAGATGATGAATCCGTCAGCGCGTCAAGCTCTTCTTTTCACAAAGCATCATAAGCCTGTCAACTGGAGGAGCGTTTTGGTGTTAAGTCCATCATCTCTTGAAGTCGGAAGCTCCAACAAGTCCCGGACATACCAACAAATGGTACTCTACAAAATGAGGTCTTCAAGACTACACCAGAAGTATACCTTCATACATCTTGAAATGACTGTCTCGAAGAGTAGAGCGCACCACCGTTTGGATCGTTGCAATTGGACGTCCACAGCTCTCAAAATTTTCAAAAGATCGAAATTGAACAAAAGAAAAAATAATATATATTAAAATAATATATATATATATATATATTATACAAATGATACATACATTCTAGACGGAAGATGAGGAAAAACATATTATGTGTTTATATATTACATGTTTACATCAATGGTAGACGATAAATGCAAGCAGAAAAGCCAAAAAACCAGTTCAGTGTTGTTCGCTCCAAACACTAAGGCCTTTCTACGAAGCAAAAAAAAAGAAGATGTGGAGGACTTGCAGAATATACAGCAAAAGGTGGCGCAGTAAATGAAAATATATACAAAGAAAAAGCTGTCTCATTACAGCTGAAAAAAAAAAGGTATTAAGCAAGGCACATGGTAGAGAGGCGTGAAAATGTGTGCAAGTCTCAACAACCATCACCCTCCAAGTCTACTTGACATGCCAGCCAAGCCGACACCTCCACTCATGCAAATGCGCGTGTCTTCGCCAGACCTTACATCTCTGACGAGTCAACTCTAAAATTAGTCCCGGCCTCTTATCACACGCCAGTCGTCAGTCCCATTTCCGTTTGTTTCTTCTGCTCTCCTCAACACCATCTCTTAAATCTAAAATCAGAAAAAGATCAGTCCAATTTTCATTGGTGACTACATCAAAATGTAGCCGGAAAAAATAAAAACATTATTCACATGGTGATTTACCTTTTCCACCGCGACAATGAGGCTACTTCTCTTCTTTCAACTATCATGAGTACTCTCGGATGAAGCCTTCACAAATCACAGCCACACAACAGTAGGAATTTTGTGAATGGAGGCTACAGTTGTCTAAAATTAAATAACAATGGAGCTTTAAAGTGAACGGGAAGCAAAACCCTAATAACGTATTGGGCTTCAAAGGTCAACTTGAAGCAAACATCCTAAAGCGCCATGCTGTCCAATTTAAATATGGAGTTAAACTGTGAGCTTCAGACTTTCCGTTTCAGTATAGAATCAATCCCTAAGCCCAACGAAAATTTCAACAACGCCAAGGAAATGCAAGGCAAGGTGGAGTCGTACTCCTCAAATAATGGTTTATCGAGACCACAATAAAAATTACATCCCTTAGGATTCTCTAAACTCCTAAGCGATGTGGGGGCATGTGAAAGCATAAATCACCAGAAAATTATGAAGCTGCCATGTGACTCATAACTCTCGTAATGTCGATATTACCCTTGGTATAGACGACGACGACATGACACGATCTCCGCATTAATTTAATATATTTATCAATTAAATATATTAATTAATCAGATTAATGCTAATAATAAGTAATCTCTCAACGAGTTATTTATTATTAGCCATATAGTTAATAATAGGTGATTTCTCTCAGTAGAATCACCTACTTGATACTACTTCCTTCAGCCAATCAGACGCTCCGGTGACTCTCACTACTTCACTATAAATAGAAGACCTCATCTCACTTCTAAAGATAATCAAAAAATTTTGCAAACACTCTGTCGGTTTATTCTCTCAGAAAACTGACTTAAGTATCGGAGCGTTTTCGGTTGAACCACTCCTCCCCCCCCCCCCCCCCCCCCCCCCCTTCTGGATTCAACTTTAACCCCGTTTGATTTTCGTTCTTGTGTATAGGGATCTAGAAGGAACTTCACAAAGCCGAACGATTTCTATATCAACAATAGTACTAATAGTAGTACTAATAATAATAGTAGTAATATTTCATTAGATTCACTAATTGAGTAATAAATTAATAATAATAATAATAATAATATAATAAGAGCATAACAGAATTCTATTATTCATAACAAAGAAATTGAAATAAAAATGAAAGATAAAATAGTCAATATCCTTATAATAAATAATATTTTTGATGAATTTGGCTTTATATTAGCACATAAAAAGTTTATCTTTCGTCATTGTTCAACATATTAAAATTATACCATTTTCACATATTATATATCAGGTGTCAATTTTCTAATATATATATATGATCTACGCATAGGATCAATATTGTGGGGACATTTTTAAACAATTTGCCTATTAGCTCTTCGGCAGTAAATTAATTAAGTGGATTGATTATCCAGCAGTACCGTACGTACCAAAAAAAGAAAGATATGTTGGTCTGGGCTTGATGGGAAAGCAAATTACTTAGGAGCACAAACAAAACATGTATTAAATAGCGAGATCCAAAAAAAAAGGAAAGAAAAAAAAACACTGCATTAATCTTATCTTGACGCACGGTTCTGGGTATTCTGTCCTGGATTGAATGACCATCAATGATTCCAAAATTAGGGCTGGCAAGTAGGTGGCCTGTTCATTAATTTGGTGCTTGAATGACTAGAGCGTTCAACATGTGATTGAAGTTGAACCACTTGAACCACACTGTATACATGCACATGATGCAACGTGAAAAGACCTATATCAGATATAAGGACTTAATTTTCACAATCCATTTTTCGCATTTTGCATTCATTTTCTGGATTAATAGTTCTTTACAATGAAATTGCGCGCATAATGTATAAATAAAATGTGAAAATCAACTCACATAGTATATGATCAATAGTTCATCATTTGGTATTATCTGGTTGTTGAAGTGACACTACAAGAAAATATGTCCTGCCCGTCAAAAGTTTGCTTGACGTACCCAGATTCGCCGGTAACGGTGGGTTTGCCCGGCAAAAGGAGAGAGACTCGCCAGGAAAAACTTGAGCAGAAACGCCGGCTATCTTGGCGCTTAAAGGGAGGGAGTTTCCCGGCGGGTGGTCAAACTCCGCTTGGCTCGCCATTATTAACAGCGAAACAAATGCGCCGAGAAAAGGGTTTAAGGCGGCTCACGGCGGAAAAAAGTTTGGCGCGAAGGTGTGTTGGCGCCTATTATTTGCCCGACGGTTCATTAAAGCTGGCCCGCGAACCATGCGCCAGGGCAAAAGTTTAATATGCATTTAGTGCAGAACGGATTCATTTCTTCATCTTCTTCCTCATTCCTTATTAACTCTCTCTCATTTACTCTCACAATCTTTACATAATATCATCATCACTTCATAATTATTTCATCATCATTTCATCATTATTTCATCATCATTTCATCATTATTTCATCATCACTACTTCACCTAAGGTAAAATTAATGATTTTAATGATTTTTTTTTTTGTGATTTTAATATTTATTATAAGCTAAAATAATTTTTTTGTTTTAGGTAATTTGTGGTTAATTTGAAGGATTACTTATAAAAGGTATGTGTATTTGCTTCTTAATTTAATTTTGTTCAAAAACTTGTATTTAATTATGTTTGAAAATTGTGATATATTGTGGAAAATGCTTAGAAATCTGGATATTATTGTGTTAGAAAATTGTGGTTTATCCATTAATGCAAAGTTAATCAACTCAATTAACTTTGTATATTGAAATTCGATAGAAAACCTTAGACCCGTTTGAGAGTCAATAAATCGGATTGATTGATTGACTCTTGAATTGTCCATTTATCGGGACAGTTTGGGAGTGCACACCTATGTGTTGTATAGTTTGGTGGCTATGTGGTTAGATTTGGATCGTGGGAAATTCGGTTTATATCCTCTTACTGTTCTCCGAATGCATACTAGATATTAGTTTGAAATATCTATGTCGTGTATTTGGAGAATTGTAGGGTGATATTGCCGAAATTTCCCTCGGTCTATACTTCGCCTCGTAGGTCACAAACTCTACAATACAGAACGTGCACTCTCGAATGGGATAGGGTCAAATCACCGGAGGCATAAGAAGACTAGTGGGTTTTGGATGGGATAGAGTCTCAAACATTATAATTATCTACTTACATTGATTCTATTTTGTGGAAGCAGGCACAATGGACACAGGCGGGATGCAAATGTTGGTTAGATCTTCTGATCAGTATTTGGATGGGATTAACAGCTTCATCGCTTTTGTACGTACTCACTGTAGTGATGCACGCCGTATATTATGTATGTGTCGTAAATGTAACAACTGTTGTTGGATATCGCTGAATGATGTTCATTTGCATCTGGGACGGAATGAGATTGTACATAACTACACTAATTTGATTTATCACGGTGAACTGAATTTTACCGCATCGACATCTTCAATTCACGGGAACCCTCGAGATGATAGTGATTCAAATAATCGGTGTGATAATGATCAATTTGTTGAGATATTAACCGATATTTTCCCCCCCTGCATATGATGATATGCATGAGGATGCCTCTAGGTCTCAACCCGAAAAGTCAGATCTCCATTACGAAAGGTTATTGAAAGAATCTTAGCACGAATATACCCTGGTTATAAATCCTTTTCGATTCTACGGGCAGTTGTGGAATTGATGCACATGAAAGTTGAGTATAATCAAACGAACAAGCATTTTGATCACATGATGGACATCATCACCCGAATACTCCCTGAAGATAACAATCTCCCTAAAGATCATTATAACTCGAAAAAGCTTTTGAAAGATCTTGGTTTAGGGTATGTGAAGATTCACGCATGTACGAACAACTGTGTATTGTTTTACGGTAAATTCGAGCATCTCGACAAATGTCCCGTGTGTAATGAGCCTAGGTTTTGAAAGAATAAGATTCTGAACAAACTGTTGCGGTATTTTCCACTAAAACCAATATTACAAAGATTCTTCATGTCTAATTACACATCTCGTGATATGAGGTGGCATAAAGATGAATGCACTGATGACGATTCACTAAGGCACTTATGACGGGACCCGTCCCCGAAGGACTTTGATAACCGTGCCCGGTCCTGCTCCCGTCTGACAAGTCAACTGAAGTTACGAAATTACCCTCAGCACTTGCCAAACAAGGGATAACTGCACCTGTGCCCACTCATGCCTCCACCTCCCGAATACCCTCGATCATCGTACCACGACCTGGAGGGTCAATAAAAACATAAAAGGTGTGAGTGGACAAAATAAATTTTCTCGAATAGCCTCGATTATCGCGCCACGATCCGTTCACGCGCCCCCCATTCGCCTCCACAAGCGGCTGTGCGTGAAGTCCACGCGCCTGCTACAGTGTAGCTACAGTGTTCGTCCTCACCCGTTTATCTGTAAAACGGGTCCGAATGTCCCTCGATTAAACTGTCCATTAGATTCGAAACTAAGTTAATTCCAGGTCTGTAACATTAATTTGGATCAAACATACCTTAATCCTTCAATTCAATCTCGACTTTGTCGATGAACACCCGGGTACTGTTCGTCCTTCAATCTCAACTAATTCCAATTGAATTCTTGCAATTGATTCACTCAGAAGCTTCGTAGGATCCATAAAAACATCCTTCCAAGCTCAATTTCAACGTCCAACTCCTCTAATTGTAGGACCCAATCTTTGAATTTTCCAATTCTTATCATGTCTGTTCTCAACCAAAACGACGTCCTTTTTCATTCGTTTATTATTGGGTTTAACCCGAAATGATCTCAGGAAGATGAATTCAAGGTCAATTGAATCAAAGGGGGTCCAAATGGAGAAGCCCGAATTCGAAATTTAATGAAGGTTTGGTTTTCGGGTTTTTGAGTCTGGATACAACTGGGTTCGAAGCCCATCATTCATCCTTCACTGTCCTTTCGTTTTTCTCTCTATATTTCATTTAATTTCTCACAATCCCAGACTAAGGATTCAATTGTCACTTGAGATCATGCTCTGTTTTTTGTTGGAGGGAAACACAAACACACAGTTTTGATAATTCAACACCTATATATCCAAATCTCAGATAACAATCCAGGCCACTAATCTCTCTCTCCAAGTGATAGATGTCACTCAAGGGGTTAACTGACTCACCAAATTGGCTAAGTAATCCAACACTCCGTCAATTTACCATTCTGCCCTTCCTTTGCAAAATTACTAAATTGCCCTTCACTTTCTCAGGCCCTAATTTTTTCATCTGAATCCCGATTGACGCATGCCGCCTGTCTACGGATTCAGCATCTCGAGGCCTATCCAACGGTACTCACAGAAAGTCCAAACAAGGTCCCGATCAAAAAGTCAACTTTTGGCACTTATAACTAGGGGCAAAATCGTAATTTCCTTCAAATTTGCCAAATTTTCCTTTTTCGAATTTCTCGGTCTTTACAATCTAGCCGATGGGATGCTTGAAAAGAATTTGATAAGATGTATCCTGATTTTGTATCGGAGCCAAAAAATAATTCACAATTCTTAGTACTTTAGTACCGGGGCCCAAATCGCCGAGTAATTCAATTAACGTTTATTTTCGGTCGTTGATTGATGAGCTTGTGGATTTATGAGAAAATGGTGTTCGAACCTATGACAGGTTCAGTGGAGAAATGTTCACGCCACGTGCGGCTATAATGTGGACAATAAATGATTTTCCTATTTACGGGATGCTCGCGAGATGGAGCACCAAGAGTTATCTTGCTTGTCCGACATGCGAACCAGACACAACATCCTTTTGGCACGCATCAAAGGTATGTTATCTGGGCGCAAGACGATTTTTACCCTGGGATCATCGATGGCGTATGCAGTCTGACTCATTCGATGGTAAAACAGAGTTATGGGCACGACCAAAGGAGAGATCCGGTGAAGAGAGACTGGACATCTTAAACAGTATTCCCATATTCATCACAAACGGCCCAAAACCTACCTAACATGAAAACTGGATGAAAAAAAAGTATATTTTTTTTATTGCCATATTGGTCAAAATTGAAAATCAGGCATATCGCGGGTCCCATGCATATTGAGAAGAATATTGCCGAGAGTCTTGTCGGAACAATTTTACCTATTGAGGGGAAGTTAAAAGACACCAAAAAAACTCGTCTAGGTATGCACGAGATGGTCATTCGGTGATATTTGTGGGCAAAAGTTGTGAATGGAAAATAAAACATGGCTCATCTAGGTTATACATTTACATCAGAAAATAAGAAAAAATTTCTTAAGTGGTTGCAAAGTGTGAAATTTCCTGATGGTTATGCAGGAAACATCTTCCGAAATATTAGCACTAATGGCAGCACCCTATTTGGCATGAAAAGTCACGACTACCACATTTTATTACAATGACTCATTCTGATTGGCATTCGGCCTTATTTGCAGCCTAAAGTTGTTGAGACGCTAATTTATTTGTCTTAATTTTTCCAGATACTCTGTGCCAAGTCACTAACGAAGGTGGAAATCGAAGTAATTAAAGAGGACATCGTCTATATTATGTGTCGATTTGAGAAAATATTTCCACCAACATTCATTGATGTAATGGTTCACCTACTAATACATCTTCCAAATGAGGCAATCCTAGTTGGCCCAGTTCAATTTCGTTGGATGTACCCAATCAAAAGGTATAAACTATTCCTAATACTGTGACTATGTCCTTAATAAACTATTTATAATTTAATCACTTTGTTTATATCGTTGCAGAATGTTAGGTACCTACAAGCGGTACGTCTTCAACAAGACACGTCCTGAAGGCTCTATAGCGGAGGCATACACTGCAAAAGAGTCACTTACATTTTGCGCAATGTACCTTCAAAATGTTGAAATTTCTTTCAATAGGGCCTCACGAAATGACGATGGTGGTCAACATCTAGAGTCCCTATCTTTATTTGCCTAACCCGAAAAATCGTTTGGCACTGGTCCAATCTCAGAGCCTTTTACTGATAGCGACATGGAAGTGGCGCATTGGTTCATATTGAACAATTGTGACAAAGTCTTGCCTTTCCACGAAGAGCACGAGGCATTGATGAAGGCCCGATATCCTTCCAATTGGGAGGAAATGGACAAACAATTATTTCCACTTTGGTTTTCCAAACAGGTTAGTCAAATATTGTATCAAATTACATTTAAGTGAAACAGTGTAACATTGTGTGGTTTCCTTTCAGATGTCACAGCTGAAAGATGACAACTCGCCCAAGTTTTGCAAAGAATTGATGGAGCTTGCAATTGGCCCATTTCGAGGAGAAACATACGCTGGTTGTTACGTCAACGGAGTTAAGTTCGTGTGCGCAAAGCGTGATGATAAATTTTTCTACTGAAAATAGTGGGGTATTCGTGCCAGGGGATGGATTCAATGATGATATGGGGTTTTACGGTAAATTATTAAGTGTGGTGAAGGTATTTTATGCTGATCGCAAGATTTTAGTCTTGTTAAAGTGTCATTGGTTTGATATGAACCCCAGTATCCCAAGCAAGATCATCAAAGATCATTTATCTACCTCTGTCAACACAAACATCCAGTGGGTTGAGAGTGATCCATACATCATCGCTAGTACAGTGAAAAAAGTCTTCTACGTTGATGATCCAAAAGCTGGTGTTTGTTGGAAAATAGTTGAGACGGTGAAATATAGAAACATTTGGGACTTGGAGGACAGGCACCTTAAAGATAGTGGAGAAACAGAAAATGACGATTTTGTTTACCAAGAGGATTCCTCAGCGCCCACCATAAACGTGGAAGGAGTTCGAACCGACGACCTCACCTCGCCGGTTACGATTGATGGTATATTTATTGATCTCGGTACCTTGAAACCAATTGAAAGTGACGCTGAGGAAACAAGTAGTCTACATAGCTCAGATGATGGGTGTGATTGGGATAGGGATAGTGAAACTGACATTGATTAATTGTTGTCTATAAAACCATTCAATATATATATACTTTAACATTATCTATATTTTTGTATTTTTAGATGTTATTTTTAATCTATAGTGTGTGATATATTATATAAGATATGTAATAAACTATAGTATGGAATGTATATAATCTATAGTGTGTTATTTTTGAAATTTTACTTATTATACATATGTAATATATGTACATTCTATTACAAGATAGGTTATATACTATAATTATTAAAATCAAGATATAGTTATATAAATTTTTATGATGTGGTTTTTAGATAAAAGGGCTTGCCCGGTGCACATCCGCCAGACTAGGGGTATGATGCCCGACGCATCATGGGGATTCACCTTGCAAGCTCCCTTGTATAATTTGGTTTATTTGGTTTTTTTGTTACATATTACTTATAAATTTTTATATATAGGTTGCTAGTATATCTTCATATGTAATATATTTAATTATACATATGTAATATATGTACATTCTATTACAAGATAGGTTATATACTATAATTATTAAAATCAAGATATAATTATATAAATTTTTATGATGTGGTTTTTAGATAAAAGGGCTTGCCCGGCGTACATCCGTCGGGCTAGGGGTATGTTGCCCAGCGCATCCAGTGGATTCTCCGCGCAAGCGCCTTTGTGAAAGATTCATTAATCACATCTGGTTTTAGTATTTTCTCTATTTTTATTCATGGTTCGAGTGATCCAATCATCCATATTAATGATAAACACTCATAGATCATATCCGTAAAATTTCACGGAATTTCAACGTCTCAAGAATAGGTTACGGTGCAAAACGAATTGACGGTAACAAATCGTTGTTCGTTGATCAAAGGCCTTTAAGCCCTCCAAAGGTCGCCATTTTCGACAGGCAAGGTCTGGACACACCCTATTACAAACTGAACGGTCCGATTTCTCAAATTCACTCGTTACCATTTCGATCGAACCCAAAAAGTAAGATGTATTGAACACTAGTGGTGTGTCAAAAAATCCGTCAAAAGTTTCGCGAAAAATTGAAACTACAGCTCAAAGGGGCCCAGTGAATCATTAACGCTTGTCTGGCGGAGCAGTGCGCTCGATAAAATCCTTCAAATCACTTAAAAAGAGGCGACCTTCCGTTTCCTTCTTCCTCTTTTCATTTCGCAAAACCAGACCGTTCACTGCACCACTCTCTGCAAATTCCCTGAACCCCCTTCTGTCGCTCCCTTAATCATCTCTCTCTCTCTCTCTCTCTCTCTCTCTCTCTCTCTCTCTCTCTCTCTCTCTCTCTCTCTCTCTCTCAATCAAGCTCACCCATTGACTCATCTTTATCTCTCACTCACCCCTAAACCTTGAACCAAAATCCCCTTAAACCTTGAACCCAAAGACCCACAACCCAAAGACCCCAAACCCCCAAATCGAACCACCCTCTCGCTCCTCTCATTCTCAATCTTTCTCTCTCGAGCTACACTGATCGTCCCCTCATTGTAACGACCCGTCCCGAATATCGGGATTTAATAATATTTAATTATGATTGACTAATCTGATGGCCGAGGACCGAGGACCGTTAGGAAGGTCTCGATGCCCTGAATCCGTAGACAGGCGGCACGTATCAATCGGAGTCCGAATGACTGAGTTACGGGTCTAGATGCGTGAGGGGCATTTTGGTAATTTTCTGCACAGGGGCAGAATGGTAATTTCACATGGGCACTGTTTGATCGAGCAGCTGTGATATTGGACGTTTTGTGCGATCTGTCCCATGGATTGTTTAACAATTGATGACTGTTTGGGGCAGCTTTGGGTTGTGGTTGCACATGTAATTGTGCAGGCAACTGATTGCACACACATAGGCACTGTTTTCTATTGTTTTCGGGTCAGTGCAGGAGACTTTACACAGAGGATCGAGGAATGATTTGGGGTGCTTTAAACGGCTGAATTGGATTAAAAGAATTGAGAGTGAGTCGTGAGGATTCATTCTGGGCAAGTGAGGACTGTCGAATTGGAGAGAAAACAGAGATTGGAGAAATCTGGAAAAATTGAGGGGAAATCAGAATTTAAAATGTGTGGCGTTTTGGATGAAACCAAGGGCTGTAATACTCTTCTGGGTTCATTACGAACTCAACCGTATCGATTGGCAAGGGTATCGATCACGGTTTGGCCATGAACGCAGGTTCCAGTTTCTGGGAAATTTGGAGCTTGAGGGCGACCATCTCCGGGTAAGAATTCCTGAAATTAGTTACGGATTAATGATTGGTTAGGTCATACGAAGCTTCTGTATCTTTTAATTTGAAAACCAGGATGATTTGTGTGAGTTTCGAATGTTATGACCGTGAGTTTGAATTCGAGAGAATTGTTGGATTAAGGATTTATGGGTGTAATTAAGTTTACAGAACCATAATTAGACACAAGACGATCCTTTTGGCTGATTGAATTAATGAAATTAAGTGGGAATTGACAGGTTTCTGGCCGGGTCAGATCGCGGGTAATCAGACCCGTTTACCAGTCATACGGGTGAAGACGGTGACTGTAGCAGTCACTGTAGCAGGCGCGTGGCTTTCACGCGCAGCCACTCACGGCGCGTGGGCACGAATCTCGAGGTGAGGTCAACATGACTTTTATCCAATTCAATGTAACGAACATTGTAGCGTTGGTTTCGTGTCAATCGGACCCCGTTTCGATATTGTTCGGGATGTCCGAAAGTTTTAAATCCAGTTTAAAAATACTTAAAAATTCGAGGAAATTACGGGACTTGAATAGGATGTTAATGAGGAGGTTAGTAACCCTCTAATGTGATTTGGACAGGATTGGGAGTCCCGGTGATAGTGGTGTGGCTCGGGAAGGCCTATGGCACGCGTATCGAGGCGCTCGGTTAAACGGTCTGTCAGTGGACATTGGTTTTATAAATTCGATGCATGCATAACTGTTTCATGATTGTTATAATTGTGATTTTATGGTTTATTTTGGATATCGGTGAATTTATATGATTTCATGCATTTCGAGGCGATTTACGTGTTTGCACGTAAATCGAAGTTTTCTGGATTTGCACTGATTTCCATAATTGTGGTTCGGATATGATTTCATGAAACGGTTACGGATTTGATAAAGTGGATTCGGGCCAGGGGCCCAATTGATTTAAGAAATCGGGCCAAGGGCCCAGTTGATTTGAGAAATCGCGCCAGGGGCCCAGTTAACTTATGAAATCGGGCCAGGGGCCCAGTTGATTTATATATGTGATTTCGGGTCGGGGACCCTAAAATGGAATTGAATAAATGATTTCGGATTTGATAATCAACTATTTGGACTTATGACGGTTTTATGGAAATTCGGGGCAGGGCCCTTGTGATATTTTGGAAATGAATAATAAAATGTGTTCCATAAAACCATCTCGATACGAGGATATGTATTGGTCTCCTCCAAGTGTCGGGGACACTGGAGAAGTCACGGTGCATTGTCTGTGAGGGGTCATTGTGTGGAGCAGCCGGACCGTATAGTGATCTAGGAGCAGGATTGCTATCATTGGACGTCAAGGACGTCAGACATCGGGGATGTCAGAGATATGGACCCGGTGAGACCCCGGGCAGCACGCGTTGCTTAATACCGTGAGATATGACGTCAGGGACGTCAAGCGTCAGGGACGCTAGGCATCAGGGATGCCGGAGATGGAAAAAAATAATAAATGAATATTACCGGATTTATGAAATAACTCTTGGATTTACTTTTGGAATTTGAAACTATGCTTTCGTTTCCACGCTAAGGCCCTAATGGTTATTTCTAAATAAATATGTGGTTATTGGTTTTTGGTGCATGCATATGTTTTTACTGAGGGGTATAAATGTCTTATAAATGTTTTAAACAGACTTGTTATTTTCGTTCACTCACAGCTTTTGGTTTTTAATGCCCTTCAGGTTGATCACGGATGCGACTGCAGTAGAGACTAGGACATCGCACACCTCCTCCATCGATCCTTGTGCACTCTGGAAGCCCGTTTGGGCAGTGGCAATATGTCATCCCTTGTCTGACAGCTCTTTTCAGACGGGAGCATGACACATTCCATGGTAATCCCGGGGGGGGGGGGGGGGGGGGGAACTGGGATGGGTCGTGTCAAGTGGTATCATAGCAGGTTTTTCTCTTTTGTGCGCGAAGGTCGAGGGTGTGATGTCTCTTTGGGCTGCAGTTCAGTTGTCAATCTGATTGATAGTTTTGGGTTTGAGTAGTGGATAAGGTGTGTTTGGCCCGATACGCCGTGCGTTAACGTGAATCGACTCAAGTGGGGTTGTATGCGATTAACTGGTAATGTGGGACCGTCGGTTTGGTCATGTGATGATGGATTGTTGTGCTGCTGGGCACGACTGGGTGCAGGGAACCCAATTTGAATAATGATATGGATATGCGAAACTCAGTTGAGTAATGTCCTAAAATGTGGACCCTAGTAGTGTTGGCTAGTGTACGGGGTGTTGGTGCATCGGAGTTAGCCGATGACCTTCGTGGTGGTACCCACGTTGAGTTGACGATTGGATTGGATTGGACGTTTATACGATGTCAGGACCGCGGAGTCGGTCAGGTTGTGGATTTTACTGCAGGTGGCAGTTGGGTTCGGTGGAACCCTAGGGTGTGATTTTGGAACCCTAACTTATAATTGATGGGCTCGAAAAGTGAGCTTTAAATGGGAACGTGTGCTGCGACGAGCGGCTGAGGTCGTGGATGACCATGTGGATGACTCAAGTGAGTCTAGTCAGGATTATGGGATTCGATCCACGGATGCGGTTACGAGATATGATGTGGATTTTCGTGTAGGATCGAATGGTAGTGTGATGTGCGGATACGGATCTTGACAAGCGATGACTGTTGGTCTACAGTTGTGTCGAGATGACTGGCTATCGAGGGTATTTAGTGTGGGTTTAACACTTGAGGATCGGGGGACGTTCAGGGAACGTTCATTACCCTGATATGCCGATTGTCAATTGGAGGTACCCATGGTCGTGGGGTACGAGTGGTGATACGGGATCGTCGTTCGGTATGAACGAAGATCCAGGGTATCAACTGGGCACACAGGGTGCTAGCATGGATTTTCGTGTGCTAGTGTGGATATTCGTGTGCTAGTGTGGATGTGTGGATGCCTATGTGTTGAGGCAAGTGTCGGTGATACTAGCGCTGGTGCAGGTGTCAGTGATTGTGATGACGATGAGCCACGACTTGGGATGTGACTCTGTCCTGATGGACATATGATTGGTAGCTGCGACTCAAGTGGTGGTTGAGTCATGGACTGGATAGGATCCAGCGGAGATTGTGACGTGTTGGGATAAGTCCCAACAGTTATGAGATGACAAGTGACGAATGGTTAAAAAGGTATGATTGAGACTTGAGGAATCTAGGGACGATGTTCCCTACGTCATGAGAATCAGTGGATTTGGGGAGTTGTTGTCAACTCCGAGATTGGTAAGATTGTTTACCTCTAATATCCCCAGAAAGTACAAGGAAATTACTGGGAATGGAGAATACGGGGAAAACCACTTGTGGTATTGATGTGGGATTTTGTGATTGTGAATCACGTGGAACATGAGGATTGAACCTGTAAAGGTTGGGATGTGATACGAAGGCAGTAAGGTATGCACATCCAGGAAGAGTTGAGAAATTCCCGTTCGGAACCGGGGTGTGTGCATAAATGATTATTAACGGACGTGAGGTCCGAGTAATGGATTGATTTTGGACACGTGGTTGTCCAAGTGAGTTGAGATTATGGGAAGTCCAGTGCTTGGACTTGACATCTCATTGGGAGCATGTTTATTCCCAACAGGATTGGAATCTTAGCTTCCAGAAGAGTTGTGATTGGGGAGACGAGAGGAGTGCTCGTTTCCACATCGGTGATCGGTATGCTGAAGTCATTGGGGGTGACTTCTTATTTTTCCTGCCGTGGCAGATGATGGTTGTTGTTACCTGTACGTTGAGCGTGTATTGGTGAATGGACCCATGATTGGCCTTGGGTCATTGGACACAAGTGGTTGTGAATATTTCTGGAGTTGGTGGTGAAAGGTGAGGTCACCATTCCGCCAAGGGAGATCTGACGAAGGATTCAATGAGGGTGCAAGACCCTACGATCAGTTTCAGATGGATTGTTAGCTACGTAAGCATGTGTGGATCATAGGTGGATCTGAATTGTGATGTTGTGAACTTTGGGCATGGTGACGATCTAGGATCGTGATGTTACTTGTCAGATGATGTGGTGATGGATCTGGATAGTGATCTTGATGATCCAGATAGGTGGGGAGTTTATCACTCTTACCTTGGATTATGTGAGTCATAAATGACGGGACTGAACTTCTTTTCAGAGTGGAGTCCATATGGTTTGTTACTCGGGTGAGTAGGTTTCCGAAGTGGTCGGATTTTGTCAACCTTTGACGTGTGGATATTGGGATTGGCATCCCTATGGAGTCAATCGAGTGTTTTGAGCAGGTAACCGATAGGTACAGTTTTGGTACGTCTCGGTGGACGTAAACGAGGTTTTGGGTTTTGGAATCGAATTTCTGGGTGACGATTCAGGATTCGATTTCGAAGCTCGAAAGTGGATTACCGGATTTGGGTGCGGAATGATTATTCCAATGCTAGCTTACGGAATAATGATTTCAGATTCGGATTTGGAAATGGATATTGGGTCGGAGTTTTGATCTGTCTGGTACAGTATCTGACAGATGGACTCTAGAGTTATCAAAACGTGTTTGGCCACGACCTAGGTGGTTGTAGGCGGATTGATGGATAGATGTACGTACAGGGTACGAGGATCGATACTAGTTAGGCTGCATGGTGCCTAGTGGCGGTACATGGGATGTACCAGTGGTGTGTGATTAAACGTGTTGGTAATCGGCTTGGTTCCGGTATCATTTGTTTGGTTGTGTTTGTGGACTGGACATTGCATACTGTGCGCTGAGCAGGGTGATTTTGTCGGGTTCAGTGATTGTTTGAGCAGGTGCTCTTAGCCATGGATGGCTAGTGGAACCCTAGTATTGAGATGTGTGATCACTGCTGGGCTGGCATTCAATGTGTTCCAGTTGAACCACTTGATTGAGTAAGTTGACGGTATACGTACACTCAGGATGAGTGAGTTGGTGGTCTGTGAAACCACGAGTAGCCTTGCGTGATGTTTTTACGCCGTGATTTTTCCAGCGTCATGGTTCGCTGACGGGGCCGGCGGTTATGGACATTGAGATTGGTATATGTCGCAGGATTGGGCTTGCCCTGCGAATTGAGATCATGTGGTTGATCTTACGCTACTTTGAGCGAGTGGCAGTATGGGGTGTTGTCACTGATTGGCTGATGGTTGGAGCTTTACTAGGGTGGTAAAGCTTGGTGGTGACAGTTTGACTGGTGGTGTCAGCATGGACTGGCAAATGAGATTTGGTAACTCCCAATGGGAGCAAATGTAAGGATATATTAGTAATGGAAAGGAACCGACAAGCTGAAGGAGTCAGCTAAATGGTAAAATTGACAAGGATCACGTGATCAATTTCACTCGCAGTGTCGAGTATTGTCGGTACGGTGAGAGACCGTGATGGGACGTCTGAGTTCAGACGAGCTTTGTGTTGGTTAGTGGGTGTACAAGTGTACACATATGTGAGATCGAAATGTTTTTCACGAGGTGGATATGGAGTAAGGATATTTGGTAATTTCGAGGACGAAATTATTTAAGGAGGGAAGGTTGTAACGACCCGTCCCGAATATCGGGATTTAATAATATTTAATTATGATTGACTAATCTGGGATTAGTTGAGCGAAATCGGACGAATTTTGCAAAATGATCGTTTTGCCCCTAGGCGTGGGCAAAACGTTGACTTTTAATTCGGATGGTCAAACGGAATTTGACCGATGACCGTGACGTAGTTTGGGACGTCACGAGTTCATAGACAGGTGGCACGTTCGATTCCGATGTTCGTGGTGGAAGTTATGATGTAAGGAAGTTCAAGGGCATTTTCGTAATTTGAACGAAAAAAGGGGAAATGTTGACTTTTTGATCGGGAGGTCCGATGGCCGAGGACCGAGGACCGTTAGGAAGGTCTCGATGCCCTGAATCCGTAGACAGGTGGCACGTATCAATCGGAGTCCGAATGACTGAGTTACGGGTCTAGATGCGTGAGGGGCATTTTGGTAATTTTCTGCACAGGGGCAGAATGGTAATTTCACATGGGCACTGTTTGATCGAGCAGCCGTGATATTGGACGTTTTGTGCGATCTGTCCCATGGATTGTTTAACAATTGATGACTGTTTGGGGCAGCTTTTGGTTGTGGTTGCACATGTAATTGTGCTGGCAACTGATTGCACACACATAGGCACTGTTTTTCTATTGTTTTCGGGTCAGTGTAGGGGACTTTACACAGAGGATCGAGGAATGATTTAGGGTGCTTTAAACGGCTGAATTGGATTAAAAAAATTGTGAGTTAGTCGTGAGGATTCATTCTGGGCAAGTGAGGACTATCGAATTGGAGAGAAAACAGAGATCGGAGAAATCTGCAAAAATTGAGGGAAAATCAGAATTTAAAATGTGTGGCGTTTTGGATGAAACCAAGGGCTGTAATACTCTTCTGGGTTCATTACGAACTCAACCGTATCGATTGGCAAGGGTATCGATCACGGTTTGGCCATGAACGCAGGTTCCAGTTTCTGGGAAATTTGGAGCTTGAGGGCGACCATCTACGGGTAAGAATTCCTGAAATTAGTTACGGATTAATGATTGGTTAGGTCATACGAAGCTTCTGTATCTTTTAATTTGAAAACCAGGATGATTTGTGTGAGTTTCGAATGTTATGACCGTGAGTTTGAATTCGAGAGAATTGTTGGATTAAGGATTTATGGGTGTAATTAAGTTTACAGAACCATAATCAGACACAAGACGATCCTTTTGGATGATTGAATTAATGAAATTAAGTGGGAATTGACAGGTTTCTGGCCGGGTCAGATCGCGGGTAATCAGACCTGTTTACCAGTCATACGGGTGAAGACGGTGACTGTAGCAGTCACTGTAGCAGGCGCGTGGCTTTCACGCACAACCACTCACGGCGCGTGACGGCACGTGGGCACGAATCTCGAGGTGAGGTCAACATGACTTTTATCCTATTCAATGTAACGAACATTATAGCGTTGGTTTCGTGTTAATCGGACCCCGTTTCGATATTGTTCGGGATGTCCGAAGGTTTTAAATCCAGTTTAAAAATACTTAAAAATTCGAGGAAATTACGGGACTTGAATAGGATGTTAATGATGAGGTTAGTAACCCTCTAATGTGATTTGGACAGGATTGGGAGTCCCGGTGATAGTGGTGTGGCCCGGGAAGGCCTATGGCACGCGTATCGAGGCGCTCGGTTAAACGGTCTGTGAGTGGACATTGGTTTTATAAATTCGATGCATGCATAACTGTTTCATGATTGTTATAATTGTGATTTTATGGTTTATTTTGGATATCGGTGAATTTATATGATTTCACGCATTTCGAGGCGATTTACGTGTTTGCATGTAAATCGAAGTTTTCTGGATTTGCACTGATTTCCATAATTGTGGTTCGGATATGATTTCATGAAACGGTTACGGATTTGATAAAGTGGATTCGGGCCAGGGGCCCAATTGATTTAAGAAATCGGGCCAAGGGCCCAGTTGATTTGAGAAATCGCGCCAGGGGCCCAGTTAACTTATGAAATCGGGTCAGAGGCCCAGTTGATTTATATATGTGATTTCGGGTCGGGGACCCTAAAATGGAATTGAATAAATGATTTCGGATTTGATAATCAACTATTTGGACTTATGACGGTTTTATGGAAATTCGGGGCAGGGCCCTTGTGATATTTTGGAAATGAATAATAAAATGTGTTCCATAAAACCATCTCGATACGAGGATATGTATTGGTCTCCTCCAAGTGTCGGGGACACTGGAGAAGTCACGGTGCATTGTCTGTGAGGGGTCATTGTGTGGAGCAGCCGGACCGTATAGTGATCCAGGAGCAGGATTGCTATCATTGGACGTCAAGGACGTCAGACATTGGGGATGTCAGAGATATGGACCCAGTGAGACCCCGGGCAGCACGCGTTGCTTAATACCGTGAGATATGACGTCGGGGACGTCAAGCGTCAGGGACGCTAGGCATCAGGGATGCCGGAGATGGAAAAAAATAATAAATGAATATTACCGGATTTATGAAATAACTCTTGGATTTACTTTTGGAATTTGAAACTATGCTTTCGTTTCCACGCTAAGGCCCTAATGGTTATTTCTAAATAAATATGTGGTTATTGGTTTTTGGTGCATGCATATGTTTTTACTGAGGGGCATAAATGTCTTATAAATGTTTTAAACAGACTTGTTATTTTCGTCCACTCACAGCTTTTGGTTTTTAATGCCCTTCAGGTTGATCACGGATGCGACTGCAGCAGAGACTGGGACATCGCACACCTCCTCCATCGATCCTTGTGCACTCTGGAAGCCCGTTTGGGCAGTGGCAATAGGTTATCCCTTATCTGACACCTCTTGTCAGACGGGAGCATGACACATTCCATGGTAATCCCGGGGGGGGGGGGGGGGGGGGGGGGATTGGGATGGGTCTTGTCATTTCTAATGTCTAGGTCAAATCAAAGGCCAACAAGGCGAGCCGGGCAGAGAAGAAATTTAAGCACCATGGGGGAACACGCTTTTTTTTTTGCTCGATATGAGACACGTCGTGCGGTTGGGTCCCTGTTCCCGGAGGTTGAAGCTTGGGGGGAGGTTTATACTGGGCGAGGCAATCAGGCAGTTGACGCTATTCACGTAAGTGCAGTGTTAGGAGTTATTAAATGTTAATTATTTTTAATTACATAATTTTATAATTATTTTTTTTATTCAATTTTGTAGGCCGCTAAGGTGGAGGACGTGCAACAGACTCAGGAACAGTTGACCAAGCAACAACCTGAGGTCCCGCTGCAAGACCAACTACCGGATCCTGGGACGTCGATTGGCATCCTGGAGCGCCATCTTGGTCGACGACCCGAGAAAGTTGTCTGGGGCGCCGATACATGGCTATTTCGAGATGTCTCGAGCTGATCCTCGAGCTCGTCTTGGGGAGTCAATCCCAAGGAGGTCACTCAGCTACGAGGAAACTTGGAGGCCCTTCAAGCAGAAAATACCGAGCTTAAGGCTGGGCATGCATGCCTTAAGGGCCAACATGCACTTATGCATGCCCAGCTTGCAATGCTATTCAACCAAATAGGGCAACGTATGCCTGATGTCAATGCCTCACAGTCCTAGCTGGATCCTAGTCAGCAGCCTGCGCAGGATGGTGCTCACCCACCATCGAACATTTAGTTTTATTAGGTTTTTTTAATTATGTAAAATTATTACATTTATTTTTATATATTAGAATTAATTTTCATTTAATTATATATATTTTTTTTTTGTTTTAATATTATTTCCATTTATTTATATATATTATTATATAAATGTAATTATTCAAATATTAAAGTAATTTTAAAAAAATCAAATTAACATTTAGCACGGCGCATATGTCCGCCGGACCAAGATAATGATATTAAAGTTTGCCCGGCACACCCCTGCTGAGCTAGGTAATTTTTCCCGACGCATGCCACGCCGGGCCAACTTTATGTGCCTACTCGGAATCATTTTTTCCGACTACATTGCTCGGCGAATTTGGCGTCGGGCAAACAACATTTACTAGCATTTAGCTTGGCGGATGACCGTCATCCGCCTGGCTTTATCTTTGCCCGAAGAGTCCTACTCAATGCAGTTGACCTGACGGGGACGGACAAGGCAAACTGTAGCCCGGCGCATGTGAAATTTTGCTGAGCGGAACCCCTCCATTAGGCAAACTGCATTTTGTTGTAGTGCGAGCACTTAATCACCCAAGGACCAAAACCAATTTCAATTTTTCCCTTTTTTTGGTAAATAAAACCAATTTCGATTTCATTTCAGGCTCTGCAGATGCAATAGAGTGCTTTCGTATTCAAGCTCTGCATCTGATCCAATAAAGTTTTCTGTACGCCCTGCGCTGCAGCCAAATTAATTTTGCTGTGTTTCTTGTTTCCTAATAACAGTGTTAGCAGAAGATACTGCATGTTGGTTCCATGATCAATTCGTTTTTTATTTGTTTTAGTTTTATTATTAAGTTCATGATCATAATTAAAGAGAAATACAAAAAAGAAGGCGATGTGCTAGGGAGATGAAGAATGATGGAATCGACATGTACAACAAACGTATATGGAATGATATACTGTGCGACATATATGTACAATTTTGGTCACGTGTAGCACGTGTGAATGCTACGTTTTCACACGTGCACTCTATTTTTATATATATAACAGTCCCATATATAAAATAATATCTATGTACGACATGTATAATTACAAATCCAATTGTGAATTAATAATATTATTGTCAAAGTACAACACTTTCCAATTGTGAATTATTTTAGATGTTAAAAAAATTGTGAATTATTTTAGACCTTATTATATGTTAACATGTTAAACTCCATAAACGCTTGCCCCAATATCAATATATTAATTTTGAAATTTCAACATTCAATATTATAGTCACGTGATATAATTAAATTAAAGATAAACACTAATTAAGATTGCTATTTTCAAATTTTAGAATATATTTTTATTTTGATATCAATTCATAACATGTAAATTGGATAATCATAACGACTGTGATATGATGATATATACCATAACTAACTAATATTAATTACTCATCATATATACACATACCCCTAGGGTGGATATGTGCTTGTTCCCCTCTTATTATGGCACCAAATGTCCCTGTATACATCGTAGTATATAATCAGAAGCCTGTTGATTTCTTAAAATATTATATATGTGAAGATCGTTGATCTCTACAAAAAACATTCAAAGAAATTGGAAACCCCGTGGGCATATATGCATGTGTGTCAATTGATCATTGTCGGTTCACTATTAGAACCTTAATATATTACCCAAATCGCTGATTTTTTTAACACACGTACACCGAAAACTCTCCAATTTATTTGATTTTTTTGCACAAACAATCTTTACATGATGTTTAAAAAATTCAACATCATTCCAATCATTTCATATATTTTAAAAATTGATACTTAAAAAAACAGACGACAAAATATATTTTTATTAGCTAAATATATAGGTCTTAAATGAAAAATTCTTGCATTTTTCCTCCATATTTTGGCGCAATTTCTGACGCAAAAATTTTATGTTAGCCAACAAAAATATTTGTTTTAATTTATATTCACAAAAAATTTAAAATTTTGTTGTTACCTATTTTATTTGTCGGCTAAATAGGTTTTAGACAACAAATTTTTATATTTGTTGTCTATATTTTAAGCCAATATTATTTGACACAAAACTTTTGTCTTACCCAACAAAATTATTTTTTTGTAATTTATTTTTACAATAAATTTATAATTTCGTTGTTACTTTTTTTACGATAAATTTATATTTTTGTCATTAGCGACCTTTATTTAATAGTCCTAAACGAAACTTAACCCAAATAAAATTTGTTGGGCCTTCATGCTAGCTAGCATGAAAACTGAGGGGCCTGATGACAAATTATTTGTCGTAGAGTATTAACCGGTTAAAAAAGAATTAAAAAATTAAAATTACACTACTGGCGATGAGAAACGGAGAAAGGATTTTCATAGAATTCCGAAATTATCTTACCCAATGGGATGCAAATTTTCGTCGGCTAGTAATTTTCCGACGAGTATATAATAGTGACGATATAATTGAAAAAAAAATATTGTTGTCGTAAAATTGTACAGATAAATTTTACCTTCGCTGAAAAAAAGTTTAGTCGGCCCAGATAGTTTTTCTTGTAATTCATGGCATGAAATCCAATACCATTCAGAAGTACGTAGCCTTCGACCTAGAGCGAACTCATCGCATTGCTCTTCTTATATAAGAATTTAGGTACATAAGAGCGAGCGCACCTCCCAAAAATAAATCATCCATAATTATGCGTAAGTGTCCATCCTTCCTATGGCTTATAATCTGCCGTTTACGCGGTGGGGACTATTGGAACATTGCTCATTCTATACTCAATTCTTATGGTGGATGTGTTCGTTCCCTATACTCATTCTATAATCTTAACATAATGTTTAAAAAATTCATCATAATTCCAATCATCATATATACATAAAAAATGGATAATCAACAATATATATAATGAAAAAGTGAGGCGTACAATTAAAAAGTTCACCCAAAACCAAACAGCCCTAGCGAGCAAAAATCGAAAGTACTGATCAGTAGCTTGATTGCATCTCATTTCTTTTATTATTAGGTGGTAGCTAGTACTACAACAGACATACACTATTAAAAATTTTGTACCCTCCAATTTATTGTACGTATACGTACAATAGATCATTTTCAGCCACAAGAGCTAATTGTTGTGATCCAATCCCATTCCAAAGTAGGTAGCTAGCGTTCCTACAATGAACTCAGCTAGGCATCCTACAACTAACTCGTCGCATTGCTCACCTTATATATAGAATAAGGTTCATAAGAGCACTTCACAAAACATATCTCCCCTATAATGATCTAACTTTCCATAATTAATTAATGGCTTTCATCACCCCACTCCTCATATGGCTCCCATTGGTCCTCCTCGCCCCTTATTTACTCACTCTTTTACTCAAAAATAAGCAACGTCAACTCCGTAAGAGCCCTAAAAAAAACCCTCCACCAGGCCCCCCCAAGCTTCCCATTGTGGGCAACTTACACCAAATTGGTCGAACACCAAACCACGAGCATCTCTGGCACCTCTCCAAGAAATACGGACCAGTCATGCTCCTCCACCTCGGCAAGGTCCCCACCCTCGTGATCTCATCCGCCGAAGCAGCCAAAGAGATTCTAAAGACCAATGACCTCCACTGTTGCAGTAGACCCACCTACACCGGATCCCGCCGCCTCACATACAACTATCTGGACGTGGCCTTCTCTCCCTACACTGACTACTGGAAGGAGGTTCGAAAATTATGCGTCATGGAGCTTTTCGCCGTAAAAAGGGTCCAGGCAAACCGGTTCATCAGAGAAGACGAGGCCGCGAAAATGGTGGACTCAATCTCTCCCTTTTGTGGTGCTCCTGTGGATCTGAGTGCCCACCTGTTTTCTTTCGTCGCAAGTATTTTATTTAGGGTAGGGTTTGGGACGAGTTTACAGGGGACTGAGTATAAAAATGGTAGAGATGTTCTTGGGTTGCTTAACACAATTGATGCAATGATTGGGAGCAGGACCTGGGGTGAGTTCTTCCCGTCTTGGATTGGGGGTATGATAGATAAGATAAATGGTGTGCCTCAAAAGTTTGATAAGATCTTCTCCGAGTTGGATGGCTTTTTTCAGCAGCTGGTTGATGAACACCTCAAGCCAGGGAGGAAACAAGAGAATGAAGACATCATCGACGTGCTGCTTAAAGCAACAAGCGATCAAACTAGCGCCATTGGAGCTCAACCTGCCCATGATGCCATCAAGGCAGTCCTCTTGGTAAGTCAAAGAAAATATAAAGAAAATAAACGTAAAAAATATATCATGAATGGTTCTACTATTCTTATTTACACCGTGATTTTTTATGTGAAATTTATCACACTTGTCATGACGTAACATGCACATGTTGAGGACTATATGAGTGTCAGAAAGAGCTGACCACTAACCTACCTGACTATGAAGTTGTAATATGGTATCAGAGTTACTTTGATTGATGAACATGTTAGCACGCGTGGCCGACTATATGATTATCCTTCCTGAGGGGAGTGGTGAAGAATATCACTTTGACATCCGAAACTAGAAAAAATAAACACATGCAATATATAATGAATAATCTTACTAATTATATATCACTCATAACTTTTAGGCTATCCATTAATTAGTTATTGACAACATTAATGTTTACTCAAAACTCATTAGCCATATTTTTTAAACTTTCAAATCTCTAACCGTCGTAATAATTACTCAAAGAATGAAGTTGATCCTTTCCTTCTTCAAAAATACTTTTAAAGTTCAAATTTGAAAAATCTTTATTATCCAATATTAAAAGATTATGTTAATTATTTATAGTTTAGGGTTTAGTTCTTGAATTTTGTGCCCAAAATCCAAGAATTAAATGCCAATCTTAAGTACGTCGTAAGTTTTTCCACCACCACCCTTACCTAAACACCCTCCACCTCCTCCATCAAACTTTCTATGTCTTACCGTTAAACTCCACATAATATGAATTTTATTATTGGTTTAGTAGTATGAATGTCTATATATATATATATATATATATATATATATATATATGAGTATATATGTGGGTGCGCGCGTGCATGTATGTGTTGGTTTAGTAGCATGTTAGTAACATGCCAACATTGCTGCATATACACATAAATGCATGGCTTGCTAGTACTGCAGAGGCTTCTCAATAAAACAAAGGGTCAAAATAGGCTTTACTACCCTGTAGTTTATACCAAAAATTAGAAGTATACATTTTCTCTAAGACCTTTCACTTTATTACCCTATAATTTATACTAGATATTAGGATTACAATTATACTTTAAAATATTTCACTCTAACTATATACCTTATACTTTGAAAAACGTTACCCTCCGTCATTTTTATGTTTTCTTTGTAGTTTTGTGCTTATGTGGAGTGTATATGTCTCACCGATTAACTAATTTTTAATTCAATTTAAGTGTGTAATTGGCAATTTACATCAAATAGTTACATTTTAAAATATTAACCGCTAACCAATTAAAATCTTCTCTCAAACCTCTTACACTTGGAACTTTTTAAATGCATTTTAAAAATCAAAATTCTTCCACTTTAGCACAAAATAAATTAAACATAGTTAATTGGTGAGACCCACACGCTCTACGTTAGCACTTAATTAAAGAGAAGAAAAAAATGTGACAAAAAGTTCATGGTGCAACGGTTTTAAAAATATAGAGTAGTAAAGTTAAACATTTTAAAATATATGTATAATTCTATTATCTAGTATAGATTAGCCACATAGTAATAAAGTGAAACGTTTTAAAATACATGTGTAATACTGTAATTTTGTGTAAATTACAAAGTAATAAAGCATAATTCCCCCTAAAACATGCACCATATATATATCCTTATATTGTTTAATGGGTTATGATCAAGGGACACTTATATTTATATCTAAGTTTGCACTCTTTTTAGGCCTTTAGATTCGAAGTTAATCAATAGTTCTGATTAAAAATAATATGAAACATCATTAATGCTTAATTTAAAAGAATTTTAATTTATAATTTCCTTTTTAATTAAAAACTTCTTAATTAGAAGTAATATGAAACATCATTAATCCTTAATTTGAGGACATCTAAAATTCTTAAGAAAAGAGATCATAATCAATAAGAATCATCCGAACAAAAACCTTAACAAGTTACTAAAATTCTCACATCAGACCCTTCCCTTCCTAATCGTCTCTCTACAACCACCGCAAAATGCAACCAACCAGAAATACATTACCTAGAGCATGCTGAACAACATTGCTGAGACCCCAATTCAAATTCAGAGGAAGCAACGGCTTGGGTGGGGGAAATTGCAATGTATAGGATGAAGAGGAATGCTTGGATCAGAAAAATAAAATAAATGATCGACTCTCAATTCTGATTTTTTTTATATATAATTTTGTTTCGAAAATAAATTTTAGTTAAAACAAATTAAGAAGTTTTTAACGAAAAAGAAAATTATTAATTAAAATTCTTTTAAATTAAGCATTAATGATGTTTCATATTACTTCTAATTAAGAAGTTTTTGATTAAAAAGGAAATTATAAATTAAAATTCTTTTAAATTAAGCATTAATGATGTTTCATATTACTTCTAATCATAACCATTGATTAACTCCAAATCTAAAGGTCTAAAAAGAGTGTTAACTTAGATATAAATATAAGTGTCCCTTGATTCTAACCCTTGTTTAATATATCCATATAACAGTTTTTGGGTAAAATAAAATCCTGTTAAGGATGGATAGATAATTTATCCTAACTTTTATATATAATAAAACATCAAACTTAGACTACCTAAGATAATGTCAGTGTTAAAATGAGTGTCTCACGTACATGATCCAACTTTCAAATCTTTATACTTTCCTATTATTGTTTCCTTCATATAGCTGGTGTTCATGATATACGTTTTTGGGGAGTATATGTTTCAGACTATATATATATATATATATATATATTGTTTGTGTTGGTGGAATATATTTTTCTAACTTTTCATGTTTTCATATGTTCGACTTGTGAATGGAATCAGAATTTAGTTCTAGGTGGAATAGATGCAACCGCAGTAAGCGTGACGTCGGTGATGGCGATGATGTCTCGGAACCCTAGCATGATGAAGAAAGCACAGGAAGAAGTTCGAACATACGTCGGCGACAAGGGCAAAGTGGCTGAAAGTGACCTAGAAGAGCTTCACTACATGAAGCTACTAATCAAAGAAACCCTAAGACTTCACCCACCGGTACCTCTCATGCTTGCCCACGAAATCATGTCTGAAATCAAAATACAAGGTTACGACATTGCCCCGAAAACACAGTACTATGTAAATACCTGGGCAGTTGCCCGGGACCCCGAGTTTTGGAAGGACCCCGCAGAGTTCATCCCAGAAAGGTTTGATGGCAGCTCCATTGACTACAAAGGACAACATTTCGGGTTTTTGCCGTTTGGGAGTGGTCGAAGAATTTGTCCTGGGATTTACATGGGAGCAACAACTGTGGAGCTTGCACTTGCGAATCTTCTCTACTCGTTTGATTGGAGACTGCCTGTTGGGGAGGAGGAGGATCTCAGCATCCATAAGAGGCTTAATCTCAGCCTCGTGCCACTCAAATTTTGGCAGAAGAAAATCAGCTAAGGAATAAGGAACACCGCGGGAGTCTGATCGTAAGATGTTAATTTGTTTCGTATCATGGTGTTACAAATAAAATAATTGATAGATTGATGTCAACGTCCTTGCCTTAGTTGCGTTAATTTTTGTAATTCTCTGTAAGCCCTATCGAACCGTGTTTGTATTTTGTATGAATATATATCTGCAGGATTAGATTCCTGATTTGGTATATGGTGGCCTGATGTATTAGTGCCTGCTGGATATGTTCCATTCCTAAAATAAAATTCAAATTTAAATAAAGTTGCTAATTACAAAAAATATGTATATATTTATATATATTGAGTGGATATGCCTCCATTATTTTTAGGGGTATAGATCAATAGGCCCCTAACAACTATTAAATACAATGAAAAACTTGCATACGTTAAATTGCAACTCTCAGGTCTTGACCTAAAACAAGGAACACAAAAGTTGATAAAATTACATAGTTACCACTGAAAGTAACTCAGGTTTAGTAAAAATATGAGCTTCTTTCTTTATATTGTTTTTTTCAAACTTTTATTTTTTTGGGTCAAAAGAGTACGTAAGAGTCTTTAAGACTCCGGGATCGGTTAAGGACTCAGAAAAGTTAGGATAACAATTAAAGTAAATTGGCCCCTCACTTAACGAAGACTCTATTAATCCTAACGCCGTAGACACTCAAGGGTATGATGTGGGCCTTGGATCTCAAAACCTTGCGGTGATTGACCGAATTTCATACAAGGTGATAAATATCATTTTATCTCATGCCAAAATCATGGATAACAAGGGATAGACCATTGTGTTTCAAGCTAATTTAGGGAAAGCACACATCGTGGCACCAAAAATGATAAAATGGAATAAGGTCACACTCCCTGAAAGATGGAGATTGCAGAATGCAATTCCCCCTCAGCCCATTCAAAATAGAGAACTGAGTCGTATAAGTCAATATGACAATGGAGATTGCAGAAATACATTTCGCTAATGATAGGTTGACTAGGTTAAGTCTAGGCACAAGAACTACTGATTACCCTAGACCAACCATTCCAAGTATTCCATGATCAGGTTCTTTTAGAGCTCATAGCTCTTACGAACAGGACCATGAAAAGTTCATTTTTGAAGGGTTAAGAAAAACCCAAGATCATGTTCATCATCCATGCTATAAGGTTGAAAACACAGGAGCCACAACTCCATCGAGGAATTTTAGGGATTTACCTCCTCAACCTGATTTCTCATGAGAAGATGTTGAATCTAACATCTGTGTAATCTCTAGGTTCAAACTAGATATGAAAACCATCGAACGCGATTACCTGAGTCTCGAGAATAAAGCCAAAAAATCTGGTTAGAAACAACCTATAATGAAGAAATAAGAAAATCATTGCGAAAAATTCATTGTACTTTCATGGTAGAAAAGGGATTTAACTGCCAATTCTTTCCTTGGTTTGAATGGTGTGCCAAAAAAATACAAGTTTTCTGAATACATTCAGTGTATAAGTACTTTAGGGAATTCTTTTAAGATTTATACAACTTGTGACGGTAAGGCTGAAAGATCTGTGCATCCACCTCCCAAATCGATAAACATCAATTCCAAAGGCACCATCGCCTCGCCATACAAAGATGGAGTACATGAAGCCTCTGTAAGAGTGGAGTTACAGCGGTTATACACCAAAACAAGTACACCAACTTGTTCTTATAGCCCCTAGGAGAACAAACAACAAGAATTGAGAGTACACTAAAAGACGATTCTCGAGATACTAGGATTTGGGCACCTAGAGACCCTGGAACCTTTTCCAGTTACTCTGAGAAAAAGAAGGCAAAGATTAAACAACCCATGTTCAAACATGCACCTGATCTTAAAGATTACAAGCTGGGCAATACTAATAGTTTTGTCTTTGCTTTAACCGATATGTTAAAAACCATTAAGATTTATGAGTCAATTGTTTCAGTAATTATTGAAAGCCAGATTACTGAATTAGAAGAACAATTTTCTGATGCTAGCTTAGAACCACAGGTCAATAGGATAAAATAAGGACCTAGGATGACTAGAAATCCTATTATGCAAAACTATTATCCTCGACCTTCACCCGTTAATCTCTAGTATGAAGATACTGATATGGGAGAAAAAGTTCAATATGATGGAAAATCAATTTTTGAATGGAACATTGACGGACAGACTGATTACCAAGTCATCAACACCATGAGACATATGATGATGTTCTCGTCTGTAAGCATGATTCATGGCAATTCAGATCATCGAATTGCACAAGCCATTATGGCAGGATTCATCGGAGAGCTTCGTGGATGGTAGGATTTTCATCTCAGTGAAGAAGCTAAGAGAGAAATTCTTTCTACTACAAAAATATCTAAAGTCAATGGGCAAATGGTAGCCCGAGAAGATGCGGTGAATACCCTAATCTATACCATTACTCTCCATTTTTTCGGATCCACTGAGCTTCGGCAAGATCGATCCAAGGAATTACTAATGAACCTAAAATGTCCAGCCCTATCTCATTTTAAGTGGTATAAAGATGTTTTTATGCCAATGTATTTCTTAGGTCCGATTGCTTTGTAGATTTCTTTAAAGAACAGTTTCTTTCTAGATTACCTCCCTTATTCGTTGAGAAGGTACAAAATGGAATAAGAGGTAAATTTGGAGGCTTTATACCTTATGACAGGTATACTTATAGAGAGCTCATATCTGAAATATGTGCTGAATGACTAGCACTCTGTACTGATATCAAGTTGAAGAAACAACTTGACAAACAGAAGATTCTACGGCCAAAAAAGAAGGGCGAATTTTGTGAAAAATTTTGGTTTTAACCCAAACATCCTTCTACTCGTCGAAAATCTTCTTACAAGACAAGAAAGGTTTCCCGGAAATATGAGTTTGATAAACCTTCTTGATCTTCGAAAACTTATAAGTCTTTTAGATTTAGAAAAGGATCTTCCTTCAAGCCAAAAGATGGGCGAGAAAGAAAAGGAAATAAGGAATCTGGAAAAAAGATAGTCGTCTGCTATAAATGTGGAAAAGTTGGGCATACTCTACTTGAATGCAGGATGAAGGAAAAGATTAATAATTTGAATTTTGATGAAGGATTAAAACGACAATTGTTTCAACTCATGCTAAACTCATCTAAATCTAAAGACAACGACGATGAGGTAGGGTTCTTGAAAATGAAGAGTTGTTTACTTCATCCACAGATACTACAAAAAATGACACAAACATTGAGGAAAATTGTGCTTGTAAGATGAATCTCTGTGTCATTACTAAGGAAGAAAGTCTGATTTTAGACTTGATTGATAAAATTGAGGATCCTCTTGAAAAGAGAGAAATTCTGGAAAAATACATTAATATAGCTAAAGAAAAGGAAGCTCCTAAACCTAGTGTTACGCGGCCAGTAAGCTTATAGCTTTAAAACCATCGCGGATAGAATAGTGCAGCAAACAACCCGAAAAGAACCCACAATTGCTGAAATAAAGCAAGTAATTTGTGATACGAAAGATGAAGTTAAGAATCTTAAAAGAAGAGTTCAGATTTTGGAACTCTGTTATCCTTCGCTTGAAAATATAGGCAACAATAATGAAATCGAAAAAGAGTTTCAATCTCTTCCGAAAAACTTTGAATAGGTTAAGACATCAGAATCTGAACTTGAAATCGAACGGATTCCTCCTGAAGATACACTTGAAGGAATTATCTCTTCGTTGAAGTTTGTCAATAGCATAGAGAAGGTAATTTCTCAAAAGTGGTATTCTATAATTACCTTTGTTATTAACAAAACTTTCAGGTTTTTTGTCGAAAAACTGATCGACTGAGGGGTTGATCTCAACTACATCAATGAAGAAGTAATGCCCGTAAAGTACTTCTCAAAAATTTCTCAGGGTCTGCGCAGCGCTACTAATCAACCAATGAAAATTCAGTATAAGATCTCTGATGCAGCACTCATTCAAAATGAGGTTTGTTTTCAAACTTCTTTTGTTATGGTTAAGTGACTAAGTTATGCTGTGATTCTCAGAACTCCATTTTTGAGCATGCTTTACCCATTCAAAATTTTCGATAAAGGAATAGAAACTGAAATTGAAGGAATCAAGGTAATATTCACCTTTTCTTGTGAACCCCAGATACAATATGTAAATTCCATTCAAAAAATAATTATAGATAAAGAGAAATTTCTTTGTTCTCTGAAAGAGGAATTACATCTTAAAAGAACAATTGAACAATTAACAACCCGAATTCTTAAAGAAATAATTCCTTCCATTCAAAAGGAATTTGAGTTGTAGGTATGTGTTGATGTTCCAAGTGCTTTTTGGAAACGAAAAAGGCACATAGTTGAACTTCCTTATGAGCCTGATTTTGACGAAAGGAAAATTCCCACAAAGGCTTGTCCCATCCAGATGAATGGCAGGTTAATGGACATCTACAAAAAGGAAATCAATGAACTTCTTCAAAAGAAGTTAATTTGAAAGTGCTACTCTCCATGGAGCTAGTTTGCCCTTTATGTTGAAAACAAACCTGAACTCGAAAAGGGAGCACCAAGATTTGTTATAAACTACAAACCCTTCAATAAAGCTTTTCGCTGGATCAGGTATCCTATTCCAAATAAGAAAAATCTTTTGGAAATATTAAATCAAGCCATAATATTTTCAAAATTCAATATGAAATCAGGGTATTGGCAGATTCAAATTGTCAAGAAGGATAGATACAAAACTGCATTGAACGTGCCATTCAGACATTACGAATGGAATGTGATGCCTTTTGGTCTGAAAAATGCTCATTTTGAATATCAAAATATTATGAATGATATATTCAATCCTTATTCCACTTTTACTGTAGTCTATATTGATGATGTTTTGGTCTACTCTAATTCTATAGAACAACACTTTAAACATCTAAATATTTTCTTGAAAGTGGTAAAGAATGCAGGTCTAGTTGTTTTGCAAGGAAGATGAAACTCTTCCAAACAAAGGGTCTCTTTTTAGGGAATAACATCCACAATGGAATTATTCTACCAATTGATCATGCCATTGAGTTTGCGGACAAATTTCTGAATGAAATTCTCGAAAAGAAGTAACTACAAAGGTTCTTGGGAAGTCTGAATTATGTAGGGGATTTCTACCAAGAGTTAGCTAAAGATAGTAAGCCACTCTATGACCAGCTGAAAAAGAATCCAGTTCCTTGGACTGAGGAGTGGATTAGAGCAGTCCGACTCCTGAAAAGAAAAGTTAAGGAACCCCCCTGCCTAGCCTTGGCAGATCCTGAAGCTTTTAAGTTTTTTTGAAACAGATGCTTCTGATGACAGTTACGGTGGTATTTTGAAGCAGAAAAGTAATGGCAGAGAAGCCCTTGTTCGCTTCACTTTTGGAGTCTGGAAACCACCCCATAAAAATTACTGGACAGTTAAGAAGGAATTATTATCTATAGTTCATGCAATCACCAAATTTGAAAGTGATCTTCTTAACAAGCGGTTCCTGATTAGGGTCGATTGTAAAGCCGCAAAGGATATTTTGTTGAAAGATTTTAAGAACTTAGCATCTAAACAGATCTTTGTTTGGTGGCAAGGAATTTTATCTGCATTTGATTTTGATTTTAAATATATAAAAGGTGAACATAATTCATTGCCTGATTTTTTAACTCGAGAATTTTTATAGGGTACGAAGAAAAACATCTAAGCAAGAATTGGGGAAGAGATTTGAGGCCGGTGAACTTGAGGTTGATCTTCTTGGGGAGCCCTGAAGAAAGTCTACTACGTCCTTTATCCTAAGAACAAGCCTCTACCCCTAACCACTTCATTCTTACCTGAACCTTCGTGGTTGGATTTTCCATCACCAGAAATGAACCCTTCATCAAACAAAATCAACTAACATCTAGCACTTTCTAGAAAAAGCCCTTCCTTTGTTTAACCAAGTTCCTCGTCTTCCCCGATAAATCCAAATCCATTGTCAACAACTTTGCCTTATAATAGGGGAAGAGATAAGGCTATAGCAAACAATCATTTCCATGAAACTATACTTGTTCCTCTGATGACTGTAGAGGACTCTGATCTGTGCTCCTTTCCCATATTATATTTGAAAGATTATATTCATCCCTATTTGTCGCGACCCAACCTTCTCTAACAACATATTGTGCGCTTTGGCCCAACCCTCACAGTTTTGTTCTCGGGAGCTTACGTGCAACTTCCCAGTACGTCACCGATCTTGGGATTGCACCAGCCCCTACTCGCTTAACTTTGGAGTTCCTTAGGAATCCAAAGCTAGTGAGCTCGCAAAAGACCTCATATTAGATAGATGCGCGCACACACACATATAAGGTGCATCCCCCATATCCTACCGGGCGACGTGAGATTGCGAACCATGCCTCCATGGCATGGGTTCTCACAATCCACCCTCTTGGGGCCCAGCTTCCTCTCTAGCACACTCAATTGCAGCGAGGGTTGGGCTATGATACCAAATTATCACGACCCGACCTTCTCCAACATGATATTGTCCACTTTGGCCCTAGCCTTCACGATTTTGTTCTTGAGTGCACATGTGAAACTTCCCAGTGGTTCACCCATCCTAGGATTGTACCAACCCCTACTCACTTAAATTTGGAGTTCCCTAGGAATCCAAAGCTAGTAAGCTCGCAAAAGACCTCCTATTAGATAGATGTGCACCCAAACATATAAGGCGCATCCCCCATATCCTCTCGGCCATGTGTGATTGCTAACCATGCCTCCATGACACGGTTCCTCACATTATTACAAACCAAGACATTGGTACGAACAACCTCTGATAGAAACCGGTTCAATTGATGTTGTTCATCGCTATAGAAGCGAGACAAATAACATGGTTGCCTTTTCCATAGTAGTAATTCTGAAAATGATCACTTTGGAAGAATGGGGAGAAAGCGCCTATCACCAACATCATTTCCATAGCTCTAATATGAGCCCCAAAAGTTATAATTTTTGGGATTACCAAAAGCTTGGGTTTTGATCCTTTGTTTTCAAAATGTTAAATATTCCCATACATGGCTTGTCCAATTCAAACTTAGAACTCTAGAAGAGATTCTTAACTGGTACAAACAAAGAAAGATCTGAAAGATAAAGTCCTCAAACTCCTGGACTTAGAAGGTGACACTGAAATGAAGTCTGTTGCTGCCTCTTCCCAACCTGATACAAACAAAGAGTTCGAGAATAAAGACGACTGTTTCGGAATATTTCATCCCATTAAGAAGAAAATATAAGGGCCTATTGTGTTTGAGATGACCCATCCCAAATTATCGGGATTAATTAAAACTTATTGACGGATTAGCTTTGTTAATCGGGGATTAGACGAGGATTAGCAGACGAGCAGGGCAAAATGAAGATTTTGCCCCTGGAATGGGTGAATCGTTGACTTTTTGTTCAGGCGATCAAATGGACTTTGCCGATGACTATGACGTAGTTCAGGATGTCACGAGTTTATAGACAGGTGGCACGTTCGATTTCGACGTTCGAGGAAGAAGTTATGATTTTCGGAAGTTTGGGGGCATTTTGGTAATTTGGTTGAATAGGAGCAAATAGTTGACTTTTGACACAGGAGGTCCGATGGCCGAGGGACGAGGACCGTTACGTAGATCAGGATGATACGAATCCGTAGACAGGCGGCATGTCGAATTTGGACGTTCGACGGAAAAATTACAGTTCACGAAAGTCCGAACGTACTATTGCACAAATTACGAAACAAATACTTTTTGGAATTATGTGGGCCCAGATATTTTGGGGCAGGCCCAATGGATGAGTGACAAGTGACACCCATCCATTGCCTAGCCCAAACAATTCATGCATCTCACCTTCCTTCCTTCATTGATCATTTTTCCCATTTCCAAACCAAACCCGATCAAACACCCAACCCCAATCCAAACCCGATCAAACACCCAACCCCAATCCAAACCCTTAACCCAGATGATCATGCTTGAGAGACTAGAGAGTGATGGAGGGCCGTGTGAATGCTGGTGGCCAGCCAGGAACAAGGCTGCCGTGGACGGCGGCCATGGACCCGAGCAAGGTACTCGGTTTACCCATTTTTCCTTTTTATTTTGAATTTGACGTTAGGGATAGTTTTGGATGATTAGGAGATGATTAGTAGGTTGCTAGGGAGGTTTTGAGATGGATTTGAGGGTGGTTCATGGCTGAGGAAGCCCAGGGGGTGATCGGGCAAGATTGAACCGTGAGGAGGAAAATGAACCGTGGGGTTTTTAGGGGTTTTAGGTAGATTTGGTTGCACAAACTAGTTCCTAGGATTGAAAAGGAGAAGATTGGACAAAAAATATGGAAAATATAGCCTTGGACCGGTCACGCCGGTGCAGTTACAGGCTTGAACCGAACTGGTCGGTCTGGACCAGTCTGAAGGTTGAAGATGAAGACTATAGCCCGGCGCGTGAGGCCCACGCGCATGGCAGTCCTTGGGCGTGTGATGACACGTGGCAGGGAATTTGGGGAAGTGTCCAACATGTCAAATCATCTATTCGATGTAACAAAAATTTTGGGACTGGTTTCGTGTCAATTGGATATCGTTTCGATATAGTTCGGGGTGTCCAAAGGTTTAGGTTTGGGTTTAAAAATAGTTAGAAATTCCGAAAAATTACAGGACTTTAGTGAGGGGTTATATAAGTAGTTAGTAACCCTCTAAATTAATTTGGACAGGTTCGGGAATCCTGAAGGCGACGATTGGCCCAGAAGACGCTTATGACACGCGTATCGAGGCTCGGCTTCGAAAGATTTGTGAGTGGACTTGTTTTATGAAATCGAAGGCATGCATATGCTTTTAGTGAAGGGCATAAATGTCTTTGCATGAAAATGTTTTATTAAAATATTATTTTTATCCACTCACGACTTTTGATGTTTTAATGCCCTTCAGGTTGATAGCGGATGCGGGCCGTAGCAGAGACGAGACATCACACTCCTCCTCCTACGATCCTGGCGTACTCTGGAAGCCCTGGCGAGGGCTAGTTTCGGAATTTTCCATGGTCTTATACTTAGTGTCAGACGGGATCAGACGCGTTCTACGTTAATCCCGGGGGATTTGGGACAGGTCCTGACAAAGCGGTATCAGAGCAGGTTGGCTCATTTGATACTCAGGGTACTTTGATACCAATCGGAATCAGAGTGTGTTTTTCTATTGGAGTATGCGCAGGTCAAGGATGTGATATCTCTGAAGTCGTAACAGCCTGTCATCAACCTGATAGTTAGGGTAAGAATAGGAAGTACCACGTGCTGAACAAAATTTAATACGATAGTTTGAGGTTCGATTGGCATCCAATGTCATACATGTCGCGTATATCGAGGAAGTGGATCCCGAATAGGATCAGTATTCGTATGAATCCAACGGCTTAGAACCATAGTGTCACTGATGGATAGGACCCAATGGATTAGCAGACACCGTATAACGACCCGAGAGTCGAGACCGTTGTCAGTTGAGTCATGTTGGATTGGAGAGTGTGCTGCAGAGAGTAGCTGAGTTCATGGTTGACTAGATTGAGATTTTTGGGAATAGGAACATGTCACCCAATTTGGCAAGTGTTTCCATGATTCGGTGTGTCGAATTCCGGAGGGATGTCGACTGGCAGGAGATGCCCGGATGAGTTGTGGTGTGATGCGATAGGATATGATTGGGACGTGTAGCCGTTGTGCAGTGTTAGGCACATAGTATAGCCAAATTCTTGTGGAGGCCAGCGGTTGGGCGCCGTACTGTTACGTGAGGATGATCCTCACAGTATGGTTACTGTTTGTGTGGATACCAGTATTAGAGTATGACGACTCTTCGGAGTCAAAAGCGAGGGATAGGTCAGGATGGTTGGGCTGCATCGGGCAACCGGGTTTGTGATAACCCTAGTTAGTGATTGATTGGACAAGTTACCAGGAATATGCTACTTGTCGATCAGATCCTGAGGTGAACCGATTGGTGGATGTTGTGTAGAGTGGTTGGTATCGGCGGTGAGTCTACAGCATGGATTTGGAGTCTCGGTAGCAGAGTGTTTCTGAGATTGGTTTGCACGAGGTTGTGGCAGTCGCTGCTATCGATGGACGTGGTCGAGTCTTATCGAGTTGGATAGGCTCAGGTTGCCGTGACGATTGTGACGAAGGGATTTGTCAGTCGTGATGATGATACATGGTGCATGAGTGACGTACGATACGAGCATAGGCTGTGGGTCAAGAGGGTGCATGAGTGACGTATGATACAAGGGGCATGAGTGACGTATGATACAAGGGATTTGTCAGTCGTGATGATGATACAGGTAAGGAGTTCAAGAGGGTGTAAGAACCGAACACCTAGGCTGTGGGTCAAATTTGATTGACTTGACGAGTAAATGGTATTTAGCATCACATGATATGATGAGTGAATGTCTGAGGTGATGGATTGATGTTCGACTGGTGACGAACGGTTGGGGTCTGGATCATGGTTGGAACGAAGGATAGAGTATGTGGTTGGACGTTTCTTGAGTGCAGTCCTTGAGTAGGTGGGGTGGCGCCCCAATGTAGATGCGATGTGGATACACTGGTGTGTTGTGCACGTTGGATGATGGGATTAACCACGTTCAATCAGTATGTCAAAGATGTGTTGTAGATTGGATAGAGTCCTAGATAGACTTGAGTGGCGATCAGATTAGATCCGATAGTGACAGGTTGGACTCAAGGTGAATCTAGATGTCAGCGGAGATCGCTGAGTGATGCGAGATACAATACGAGGACGCTAGAATGAGTCGAGATCATAGTAGAGCAACGAAGGGCAGTGGAGCCGGGAGTTTTCGGCTGGTCACGAAGTCGTGACATATCGTGGTAATGGATTAATCGGTATCCGACGCGTTCAGATAGGTATGTATTGATGGGACTCTAAGGAGAGTCAACATGGGCATAGGTCTGAGGATGACCTGTGAGATGGGATTCGTACCATTGTGATGGTAGGATCTATAGGAAGTTGTCTGATCAAATGCTGAGCAGAATGTCTGCTTAGATGTGATAGCCCTTAGTGGGAGTGCGTTTTTCACCATGACGATTGTCGGATGGAACGTGCAGAGTGTTAGATTGAAGGGCCATTGAATGTTAGTTTGATATTGCTGACCTGTCAAGTGAGTGATAGGAAAAATCGACGAGTGTCGACGTTCTGTCTCCAGTGAGACGTACGAGCAGACGTGTAGTTTTCGAAAAATTATTGGAGCTTTGGCGGCTCCGGTGACGGTACGTACCGACGAGTACGGCACGTGTGTCGGACCAGTACTATTACACCAGTATTCGCGTGTGGGTGTAATATCTGAGTCGAGGAACAAGGTTGGAATTCCACAGTTTAGTTGTGGAATCAGGTCAGTTTGAATTTCGAGGACGAAATTCCTTAAGGGGGGAAGATTGTGACGACCCGTCTCGAATTATAGGGATTAATTAAGACTTAATGACGGATTAGCCTTGTTAATCGGGGATTAGACGAGGATTAGCAGACGAGCAGGGCAAAATAAAAATTTTACCCCTGGAATGGGCGAATCGTTGACTTTTCGTTCAGGTGGTCAAATGGACTTTGGCTGATGACTGTGACGTAGTTTGAGATGTCACGAGTTCATAAGCAGGTGGCACGTTCGATTCCGATGTTCGAGGAAGAAGTTATGATTTTCAGAAGTTTGGGGGCATTTTGGTAATTAGGTTGAATAGGAACAAATAGTTGACTTTTGACCCGAGACGTCCGATGGCTGAGCGCCGAGAACCGTTACATAGAGCAGGACGATACGAATCGGTAGACAGGCGGCATGTCGAATTCGGACGTTCGACGAAAAAGTTGCAGTTCACGGAAGTCCAAACGTACTATTGCACAAATTACGAAACGAATACTTTTTGGAATTATATGGGCCCAGATATTTTGGGGCAGGCCCAATGGATGAGTGACAAGTGTCACCCATACATTGCCCAGCCCAAACAATTCATGCATCTCACCTTCCTTTCTTGTTCAATCATTTTTCCTATTTCCAACCCAAACCCGATCGAACACCCAACCTCAATCCAAACCCTTACCCTAGATGATCATGCTTGAGAGACCAGAGAGTGATGGAGGGCCGTGTGGATACTGGTGGCCAGCCAGGAACAACGCTGTCGTGGACGGCAGCCATGGACCCGAGCAAGGTACTCGGTTTATCCATTTATCCTTTTTATTTCGAATTTGACGTTAGGGATAGTTTTGGATGATTAGGAGATGATTGGTAGGTTTCTAGGGAGGTTTTCAGATGGATTTGAGGGTGGTTCATGGTTGAGGAAGCCCAGGGGGTGATCGGGCAAGCTTGAACTGTGAGGAGGAAAATGAACCGTTGGTTTTTTAGGGGTTTTAGGTAGATTTGGTTGCACAAACTAGTTCCTAGGATTGAATTAGGAAGTTTAGGATTGAAAAGGAGAAGATTGGACGAAAATATGGAAAATATAGCCCTGGACCAGTCATGCCGGTCCAGTTACAGGCCTGAACCGAACTGGCCGGTCTGGACCAGTCTGAAGGTTGAAGATGAAGACTATAGCCTGGCGCGTGAGGCCCACGCGCAGAGCATTCCTTGGGCGCTTGACGGCGCTTGGCAGGAAATTTGGTGAAGTTTCCAATATGTCAAATCATCTATTCGATGTAACGAACATTTTGGGACTGGTTTCGTGTCAATCAGACATCGTTTCGATATAGTTCGGGTTGTCCGAAGGTTTAAGTTCTTTTTTAAAAACAGTTAGAAATTCCGAAAAATTACGGGACTTTAGTAAGGGGTTATATATGTAGTTAGTAACCCTATAAATTAATTTGGACAGGTTCAGGAATCCCAGAGGCGACGATTGGCCCAGGAGACGCTATGGCACACGTATCGAGGCGCGACTTCGGACGGTTTGTGAGTGGACTTGTTTTATGAATTAGATGCATGCATAAATGTTTTATAATTGTTTTCATATATGTTTTGTGATGCCATGAGTGAATTTGTTGTGGTAGCCTACGATTTACGTATTTACGTATTTGCACGTATTTCAAGATTTACGGTTTTATATGATGCTTATACGTGCTAGGTTTTCAACGAGGGTTTAATAAATGGATTTTGGATTTGGAAATATGAACTCAGGCATGAGGCCCATTTGATTTACAACTCTCAGACTTGGAGTCCATTTGATTTGACGGGGAATCGGACCGAGGGTCCATTTGAGTTATACGATCGGACCGAGGGTCCCGTTGGTTTACGAATCCGGGCTTGAGGCCCATTTGGTGGTAATATCGGGTTGGAGGCCCCTTTGACTATAGTATCAGGCTTAAGGCCCAGTTGGTTTTGATATCAGGCTCGAGGCTCAGTTGAATTATTGTTTCGAGCTTGAGTCCCTGTTAGTTGTGATATCAGGCTGGAGGCCCAGTTGATTGTAACATCGGGCTTGATTCCCAGTTCGGTTTGTGAAATGAGAATTCGGGCATGAGACCCTGTTGAACTGAGGATTTAGGTTGAGGCCTGTTAAATGGATTTGAATCGGATTCGAGGAATCTTATTGAGATGAATCGGGTATGAGACCCAATTGAAATATGTTTTGAGAAAAAAAGAAAATGTTTGGAAATGTATGAAACCCTCCATATGATTATATGGTCTCCTCCAGTCGTCGACCTGGAGAGTCACGATACATATACCAGAATGGGTATCCCCACACGGATCCCGTTCCAGGAGTGGAAGTTATGATGTGTTCCTGGACCATATTCCAGAGAGATGTGTGGACTAGATCCGGAGATAGAGCTCGGACTAGATCGAGAGATAGAGCCTCCCAGATGGAGAATTTCTGGGGGGAAGACTCGGAGTGAGACGCCGAGTGGTGTGCACACTAGTATAGAGATGATGAATGGTGACTTATATCAGGGATGTGTTCCCTAGGAGTTTTGTGCCCCGAGTTGGCATCTTCTCGGAAGTGCCGTAGATGGGTTATACGTATTCGTACATATGAGATTTATGGAAAGTGATTTGGGGCGGAGACCCTGTGTTCCATGTTTTAGAAAGTGATTTGGGTCGGAGACCTCGTATTTGATATTTTGGAAAGTGGTTTGGGGCAAAGACCCTGTATTCTGTGTTTTGATATTTCACTGAGAATGGTTTTGGGCTGAGACCCACGTATGTTGATTTGGGCTTAGTTCCCACATGTATGGATTTACAGGTTTTTATGATTTCGGGTCGGGGACCCATAAATAGTTTTATGGTTCATGACGATTTATGGGGACCAGCATGAACCCTTGAAAGGTTTTTATGGGTCATGACAGTTTATGGGGGCTGGGCATGAACCCTTGAAAGGTTTTGAGAATATGTTTTCAAATGGTTTATGAATGTTTTGATTAACAGATTTCGAATGCATGCATATGCTTTTAGTGAAGGGCATAAATGTCTTTGTATGAAAATGTTTTATTAAAATATTATTTTTGTCCACTCACGACTTTTGATGTTTTAATGCCCTTCAGATTGATAGCGGATGCGGGCTGTAGCAGAGACGAGACATCACACTCCTCCTCCTACGATCCTGGCGTACTCTAGAAGTCCCAGTGAGGGCTAGTTTCAGAATTTTCCCTAGTCTGACACTTCGTGTCAGACGGGACCAGGCGCGTCCCACGTTAATCCCAGGGGATTTGGGACGGGTCCTGACAGTGTTGACATGAAATGCTAGCTTGGTAACAACCTGAAAGACGCACGTGAATAAGGTGATGAGATAAGGTTTGGAGCACTGTCTCCTATTCTTATCTTTTCCTTGTAGCTACTTTTGTTCTTTTGGTCATAGTGCTCACCAGTGACATGCTGAGTCAAAAGTGAAGACATCGCTCATAATTGTAAGCTGCTTTTGATCAGACCATTTATCATGTGCCACCTGACTTTTTTGTTTTTTGTTTTGGTATTTATAGAGCCCTCGTGCTCAGTTGTAAAAACCTCCAGAAATGTTCAACCAGATATTAGTTTGAAAAAATTGTGAGTTTTTTAGTGTGATGTTTACTGTTTTCCTGTACACAAGCTTGACGATTTCAATATATGTGAATATATTTTCATATGATCTTTATCTCGTTTTTATATTCAGTCTTTTCAAATCCTGCTAGAACTCTATATATTTCAATTTCAAATTATTAATTTTTTGTTTGTATATATATATATATATATATATATTCTCTGCCTATTTACAATCTTAAAATTGATTAACTAACATTTGATGCTTGAAAGAGTCTTCTGTTCTATTTAGTATCCTAAAATCAAATATACGTTTTCCTTCTATGGGTATGATCAAAACCGAACACCAATTTTAAAATGATATACCACCTATATATGTCATTAAGGCTTCATTTGATACATCATATTTTACTGACTATCGTAGTCAGACAAACTAATCTATCCATAGACAAACTGTTTAGTCAAGCTTTTGGTGCTCTACCTGAATAAAACACCAACTATACTATACTGACCGGATTATATTATAGCAGGTGATATGAAACATTATTTCATAAATGTTAATTATGTATATTATACTATTATTATTATTATTTATTTTATTTAATTATTGATATTATTATTACTATTTATTACATGATAATGAATTATTATTTTATCATTATTATTATTATTTCTATTTTATTATTATTATTATTATTTCTATTTTATTATTATTATTATTATTTCTATTTTATTATTATTATTATTATTATTATTATTATTATTATTATTATTATTATTATTAAAATTGCTAGTCATCTGACTATTTAAAACAGAAAATTTTGAGGGTATTATTTTAGCGTGCCTGAATCGTATAAAAGTACTCAACCGTATTAATTTATACGATAACTAATTAATACGAGTGACACCAAATATTGGTTTCGTTCTATATTATTCTATCATGTTCCTTATACAGTGTACTAAGTGTAGCCTATGTTCGTGAATTATATATATATATATATATATATATATATATATATATATTGACAGGACACACCTCGATTATCACCTCGATAACCGGGAAGAACTCTGCTCCCGTCTGACAACCCAACTAAAAAGATCAAAATAACCACAAAAACCACGAAATATACATTGCCAGACTAGGGAGAAGTTATAATACAACTAGTCAACAGTAGCACAGAGCATAGTAACAACACAAGATAAGACAAAAATCCTACTAAGAGCTGACTACACGCGCAACGGGAAAAACTCTATGCCTCCGCCTCTGCCTCAACATTAGCCTCGACGCTGGCACCATGACCTGGAGGGTGTTAAAAAACATTAAAAGAGTGAGTGGACCAAAAAATAAGTGTTAGAAAACCGTTCGCGAAATAAACCAGGGTTCACCCTTCGTTTGTAAACATGCATGCATAACCAAGTATCTTAAAACAACCATCTATACGAGATGAAAATAAGCATGGAAGACATCAGAAATCAAAATCAAAGTTCGGGCACTCGGCCCTAAATCCATAAAATCCATACGAACCAAGTTATTCGGGTCACAGCCCAAAACATTTGAAAACCAGTGAAAACCCAGTGAAAAACATCAATCATACAAGTTTACTGGATCTCAAGTGCGCCCGAGTCTTTAAACTCAAAACCATGCGCAATAACCAGACCTTCCCGGGATATCAACGAGTCTTTAAACTTAAAACACAATCACAGGCCTCGGGGGGTGTCACATTAACCGAGTCTTTAAACTCAAAACATCTCAATCCAGGGCCCTACCCCCCGTCAATCAATCCGAGTCTTTAAACTCAAAACCAGATCCAGCGGGTTTTTTTTTCTTCTCTTTTTCTAGGTCTTTAAACCCAAAACCATTTTTCAAGCATAAGAAAATGCATTGAAATCCGAACACCAAAACCAAACTAGAAATCTTCAAAAACCAAAATCACGTTTGATCGAAATGGGACTTCCACCCGAATTTCACTTCCAAATCTCAAATCATATCCGCAAATCTTTAGTAAAACAGAATGCGTATAAACATAAATCATCCATCCGAAACCATCCTCAAAAGCATAACATAATTAATGTTCTCGAAGTACGTGTAAATTTGATAACTCGTATTGAAAAACGTGCAATCAAGTAAAGCAAGAATATAGAAATCATAGGCATAAAATCATATATCGAAAGCATAAAAATCATATATCAAAAGATAAATAAATAAATAAATAAGTAAAAACAGTTATGCATGCTCGGTTAGAAAACAAAAAGTCCACTCACTAGGTCCGAACGCGTAAATCGCGTCCCGTACGCTCCTCAGCTGCCTCAGGAATATCCCGACCTGTCAAAAGTTACCATTTCGGGTCACAAACACTTCATTTAAGCTTACCCTAATTTCCCCAATTTTTCGGGTTTTTTAAACGTAATTAAACTAACCTCTAATCCTTCGAACACTCAAAACTACCTCGAGACAGTGTCCGATCGACTCGAAACTTGTCCTAAAATGTTCGTTACATCGATTAGAATGAAAACCGTGTTGAACACTTCCCAAAAAGAAGCCCCATACGCCCTCACGCTCCGCCCAAAGGGACTGCGCGTGGGAGCCACGCAATGCTACGGTGTCATCGTCAACCTCCAGCCAACCCGGTTCAGACCAGTCCAGACCGGTTTGGTCCAACAGAGCTGGTGAGGCCAGTTTTCACCCCTTTTTCAGCCATTTTCAATCCTTCCTACACCCTCAGTTTAGTCCTTGAATTTTTGATTGATTCACTTAATAAAAACACGAAATGAAGTCCTATTTCTTACCTCCCAAATTCGAACCAAAAAATCATAACTTCGACTTTCGGATTCTGGCCATCTGTCGCCCTTCCAGTCACGGTTCCGAGTCCCTGGGTTTCGCAGTGACTTTCTACAGCTGCCAGAGTCAACAAAATCATTCAACCAATCCCTAAAAAGCTCGACTTTTTGTTTGAACAATTCTGGAAAAACAGGGAACCCAAAGAACTTACCTGTTTTTCTGCTCACCGCCGTGATCTCCACCATGGCCCTACACGTCCCAAAGTCACTCCTCGTTCTCTAATCACCACCACAGACCAGACTTGACTGGTTTGATCAATCGAACTCTCAGCCGTGCACGGTCTGTCCAGGGGCAAAATCTTCATTCTGCACCGTCCGTCCAAAAGTATCCAACTAATCACCGATTATCTTCACTAATCCGCCATTAACCACTAATCTAATCCTGACTTTCGGGACGGGTCGTTACATATATAGTTGGTCTTTTTGTTTTACTTTTTATCATATTGACTAGTTGGACTTTTTTTTTCTTTTACTTTTTATCAAATTGACAATTTTAATTACAATTGTAATGAAATTACGATTGTCATGTACATATATAATAATTAAGGCTATATAATTCATTCCGATTTCTTAGTTACACATTGTTATCTATTTTGACACGATGATTTTGTGATATATTGATTCTTAAACTTATTTGGAAAATATTTTAGATGTTTACATTTTTCTTTTTCCCTTTAAAATATTTATAATAAATTTTACGTACTTATGAAGCAGTTACGGGTGATCTTATATATATAGTACTCTAGCTTCAATATATTTTGAGCACACATAGAATTACAACATATGTTGCACATATGGAGCAGTTACGGTGGATCTTATCCATATATATATATATATATGTATGTATATAGTCTAGCTTCCATCTATTTTGAACATACAAAGGATTACAATAAATGTTGCACATGTAGAACACGATCATCTAAGACATATAATGCAATTTCAGCTCATCTTGTAAATATAGTAGATAAGTAGCAAGAATTACATGTGTGTTGCTTCGGGATTGTTCAATTGATTATTGTTTGATCCTGGAATGGACTTAACGTGATGAGACCTACTGGGGGATCTAGGACCCGGTAGGTGGTATCTGGACCTGTTGGGGGTGCTGATTGGAATCCTACTTCTGCCTATCGAGTGAACTCCGGGGCAGAGACAAAACGCTAGACACCAGTGCGTGCTGGCCTAACATACTCTGATGCATAAGTCATTAAGCGTATGGAATACCTGCTAAGCAGATTACAACACAAGAATTGAGGAGTCAAGGTTTTGTGTGTTTGAGAGAAAGTTACCTTTATGAAAGGTTTTGTGGGTATTTATAGTGACAATAAATGTGGTGGTTGAACATTGTTTGCAATAGGTATCGAGATATGGCACGGGATGCTGCCATGTGTCCCATAGATTCGGGATGAGTGCCAGGTGGCAATGGATCTCCTCGCATGTCAGGGAGTTAGTATTAGCAACCGGCAGATCGGGCCGAGTGTGCCGATCATCCTTGCCAAGCATGTGTGCCGAGTGGCTGAGTGGCATATTTGGGTATGCCTGCTAACTGTAATTATTGACATCGCCGCCGACCGGAACCACTGGCATTGCTTGCCGACTGGAACCACTAGCATTGCCTGTCGACAGAAAATGTTAAAATTTTAATGAAGGGATGTTTAACATACATTTGGGTATATTTCAAGGAGTTTTTTTTACTTATAATGAAGTTCGGGGACCATTGCTAACATTAGGGTAAAATTCAAGGACTGTAGCAACAATTTTCCCTTTTTTTGTTGGTTAGTTTTTTTTTTAAAAAAAAAAACTTCATATTTCTTTCTTCAAACTTCCCCTCCTCACTAATTGATTTTATTTATCAATTTAATTAATATTTATATTTTTATTTGACTTGTAGTATTTTTAATATAATTTTAATTTTACAAAATAAAGTTTCTTTAGTATGATAATATTTAATTATTAATTTTGATATCCATATAAATTAAGACAAAGTGGAAGTAAGCTATATTTCAAGACAAAGTGGAATTAAGTTACATTTCCTATACATTATGTAAGAATTCTGTTTTTTATCTATATGAAAATAATTCACAAAAAATTGAATTCTTGCCTCTTGCCCTTTCTATTAGAAACACAAAAAACAATTTTTAAACAAAATATCATGAACAATGGCATTTGAGGGGTTAAATATTGCATCTAGCCCTTACTCTTGCCTCTATTAATAAACATGTCTAACTCATCCCATTTTACCCCATTTTTATTTATTCCAACCATTCTCCGTTGAAAAGAAACACGTGACGATGACGTGGACCCCATTTTTGTTTATTCCATCCATTCTCCGTTGAAAAGAAACACGTGACGATGACATATTGATGACATGGAAACAAGTGGGCCTCTCCCACAATTAAATTCTTGAGCAAGATCAATGTGCGATTGAAACAAAAATTTGGGTTTCTCTGCTTTGCTAAGGTCTTTTCATGTTGGGCGAATTCAAAGGCTATAATTGGGGATTTCTACAAAGGATAAGGGTACAACAACCAATGCAGAGGAGTAGTGTGGGAAGTTGAAGATGATTCCTCGCACGGCTGCATTGGGACAACCAATTTACAGTAAGATTTTCAACATATCATTAGTGGGTGTTTCTTGGAGTGTATAACTTGAAAAGTTTGGAATTGTGTTCATAATTTTATAATTAAATTTGATTTTTGATTTTTCGATATACAAATGATCTTGTATTTAGCTTGGAAGTTTAGCACGGTGGGGAGGTAGTGGTGGATCGGCTGATGAGTTCTTATCACGGTGGAAAGGTCTACTGGTATGATTTTTACCATACAGATTATATGTCAATAATTGAGTTGAAAAAACTTACTCAGACTCTTGGTTTGGGATCTGCTTTGGAAATATAATGGGAGGTATTCGCTGCTAGGGTTGCAACGCAAAAGAATTGCAGCAACGGTCACCTTTTCGCGATCTCTTATTGAGCAATCAAGTAATGCCAATTTGCTCAAAAGCTCACCCCATGTGGTGTATTCTAGTGACATGTTGTGACACACCATTCCCACGTATATTTTTTTTAACGATAATGGAAGGTGTTAACGGAAATGTAGTAAAGTGGGATGAATTAGAGGTTTCAATGAGCTTAGTACAACATAAACGGAAATGAGATTTATTGTTAACTTCAGGGGACATTTTAAGTAAAAAGCCTTAATATTATAAGCTATATAACCGGTTTAATAATATTATTTCACTTAATGAGAAATTTGGATGTTCTCATGACAGGACCCATCCCAATCCCCCTCGGGATTAGTGCGGGATGACCCTGCTCCCGTCTGACACGAAGTGTCAGACAAGGGATATTTCCGACCTTTGCCCTCCCGGGCTATCAGAGTACGCCAGGATCCGGAGGAGGTATGTGATATCTCGGTCGCTGCTACAGTCCACATCGTATCCAACCTGAAGGGTATTAAAAACAAAAAGACTGTGAGTGGACAAAACAAAGAGAGTTTATAAAACATATTTCATAAAAACCTTTATACCCTTCACTAAAAAGCATGCATGCATAGTAAAACCATTTATCCAATCACACATGTTTAACAACCATATTTAGGGTCTCAGCCCTAAGTTCCGTAAATACAAGTCACACGGGCTCCTGCCCAAAACCATTTATAGAAAACCATAACACAGTGAACATATGTGGGATCTTAGCCCAAATCCATTTATCATTATAAACACAATTTCCAAAACCAATTGAAATCATGTTTATCCATTATATTTCATATCCAAGAACCTGTCACGGTAAAATAGAGCTACGCGCGTGCTAACCGGGTTCTCAAACCCAAGTCTCTCTAGGGTCCACCCAGGTCAATGTTCGTAGAACAATCACCCTCCTTGGAGGTAACGAACCATGCCCATCCTGAGAGTAAGGAACCCAACTGGGGGGCGACTCCACTCAGTCAGTGCTTCGTGACTACTCCGGGGTCCACCCAGGCCAACGACCCCCCCCCCCCCCCCGGAGGAGACAATCATATATAAAGGATGGAATATGAAAAACCTTTTGAAATCATTCATGAAACCTTTCAAGGATTCATGCCCGGCCCCCATAAGCCGTCATGAACCATAAAACCTTTTCCAAGGGTTCATGCCGGTTCCCATAAACCGTCATGACCCGTAAATCCATTTCAAGGGTTCATGTCGGTTCCCATAAACCGTCATGAACCATAAAAACCATTTGTAACACATAGCTGGGCCCTAGGCCCGAATCCACATACAAACTGGACCTCAAGTCCGATTCGTAAACCAACTGGGCCTCCGGCTCGATTCCGTAAATCAAATGGGTCTCGAACCCGAGTTTACCTTTTCAATTCCAAAACCATTTCATTAAACTATTTCCAAAACCATTCCGTAAATCAAATGGGTCTCGAACCCGAGTAAAATCGGAAAACCTAGATTTACGTGCAAGCACGTAAATCGCCTCGTAAAGCGTGAAATCATATAAGTCACAAGCATCCAAATCAACATCATAAAATCATATTCATAATCCATATAAAACATTTATGCATGCATCACAGTTTAGAAATTAAGGTCCACTCACAGACCGTCCGAAGCCGCGCCTCGATACTCGTGCCATAATCGTCTCCCGAGTCAATCTCCATCACCGGGACTCCCAAACCTGTCCAAATTGTAATAGAAAGTTACTAACTACTTAATTAACCTCCTACCAAAGCCCCGTAATTTTCCAATATTTTTAACTATTTTTAAAACCGAACCTAAACCTTCGGACACCCCGAAACCTATCGAAACGATGTCCGATTGACACGAGGCCAGTACCAAAATGTTCGTTACATCGAATAGAAGATTTCATATGTTGAACACTTTCCCAAATTACTCTTCACGCGCCCCAAGAAGTTGATGTGCACTGTTCATCGTCTTCATGCTTCAGCCGGTTCAGACGGCCGGTTCACCTGGTTTGGCCGGTCCAACTGGACCGGCGTGACCGTTTCACGGCTCTAGACTCCCCATTTTTCATCCTACTTCTTCCTTTTTGATTCCTTTTTTCCTATTTTCAAGTTTTCTATCCATTCCAATCCTTAAACGCACCTAAAAACACTTAAAACCCAAGGTTTGATTTTGAACCTCACGGTTCAATGTTTTCCCAGCCACCCTCACGGCTAATCAGTCCAAAACCACCACCCAGACCTCCTTAAAAACTTCCTAACAACTTAATAAACTCAACCTAATCACCCAAAACCGGCCATAATGCATAAATTGAAATAAAATGGAAATTGGGCCTAACCGTGAAACATGTTCGGGTTCAAGGCTCCACCGTCCACGGTGGCGTGCCCTTGGCCGGCCACCAGCATCTGCAGGTTCTCTTAGCCCTCTCTGGTCTTCACGGTCATGATCAAGTGCGTCAAGGGTTTGGGCTTGGATTGAAAATGGAATCGGGAAATGTTGGTTTAGGGAGAAATTAAGAAAATGAAGATGCACGGGAAAACGGAAATGCATGAATGAATGAAGTTGGCCAGTGGATGGGTGACAAGTGTCTCTCACCCATTGGGCCTCCATAAAATATTTGGGCTCCACTAGAGTCCAAAAGTTAGTTCGTCTCGTAATTCGTGCAATAGTGCACTTGAACTTCCGTGAACCGTAACTTCGCCGTCGAACGCCCGATTTCGACGTTCCGCCTGTCTATGGATTCGTATCGTCCCGATCTACGTAATGGTCATCGGCCCTCGTCCATCAGACCTCTTGGTCAGGAAGTCAATATTTGCCTCCTTTTAATCAAAATTACCAAATTGCCCTTAAACTTCCGAACGTCATAACTTCCTTCTCGAATGTCGGAATTGAACGTGCCACCTGTCTATGAACTCGTGACGTCCTAAACTACTTCACGGCCATCGGTCAAAGTCCATTTGACTGCCAAAATGAAAAGTCAACGTTTTGCCACGACTAAGGGCAAAACGGTCATTTTGCATCGTTCGTCCGATTTCGCCTAACTAATCATCGCTTAGCTTCACTAATCGTGATTAGTCACTAATCTAATCTAGGAATTTGGGACGGGTCATTACATCTCAAGTTACCTTTGCTTCTATTGAAAATAATCCACATTTGTAGAAAATTCTATACAATTCAAGAAAATACAAGAAACGTGAAGATAAGACTAAAAAATGCTAGGGAGTTCTAAGATGAAGAATCTTCTAGAAAAACAACCAACATATGGTTGCAATGGAAGAAGAACAAGTCGGTGGATTTGGATATTTTTGAGCAAATGCACTTTCACAGACTAGGGAGGTCGGCTGCTTTCTCTATAAATAGAGCTGATGAGAATATTGTTGTGTGTGAAAAAAGAAATCAACAAAAATCCTTCCTACTCTTACATGTAAAAATAGTTTTATCAATAAAAACTCATTTCCGCCCTCCTCTGTTCTTTTTATCAAAGCTTCTCTTTTTTTTTTTACTTCATTTAAATCCTTGACCCCTTAACCCAAAATTATCAACTTAAAACCCAACAGTGGTATCAGAGCTACCTCCGATCAAGTTCGGGCGTGTTTTAAATCAAATCCTCCATAATGTCCACCTCTAGCCAAAACTCAGTCCCTCTTCCTATCTTTGCTGGAGAAAATTATGATTTATGGAGTATCAAAATGAAAACCTATTTTATGTCTCAAGACTTATGGGTCATAATAGAAAGTAGCTTCTCTACTCCAGAAAATCCTTGTGGAGTAGTTAAGGCAATTCAAGGAAGATCAACAACGAGATGCGAAGGCTCTTTATGCTCTTTAACAGGCTTTGGATGATACTATCTTACCATGGATGATACTATCTTTCCAAGGATTATGGGAGTGGTGACGACAAAAGAAGCCTGGGATACACTCAAGGAGGAGTTTCATGGCAATGACAAGGTACGCTCTGTTAAATTACAAACTCTCAGAAGAGATTTAGATAATATCAAAATGAAAGATTCTGAGACTTCTCAAAGCTATTATGCTAAAGTAAAAGAGATAGTAAATCAATTAAGAGCCTATGGTGAAAAATCACCGATTCAAAAATTGTAGCAAAAATACTTATTAGTCTTACTGATAAGTATGATTCTATAGTGACTGCCATTGAATAGTCGAAAAGCATTTCAGCCTTTTCAGTGACATAACTTATGGGCTCTCTTGAAGCATATGAGCAAAGATTGAATAGGCGAAATGAATGTCCACTTGAGAACGCCTTTCAATCTAAACTCAACTTAAAGTCTTAGAAATCCAATGAAAGGGGAAAAAAATTCAAAGAAAATTTCAGGGGAGAAAAACAAAAAAAATAATAAGGGAAGGACAAATATCCTCCATGTGGGGTGTGTAATAATACAAATCACACTGGAAAAAATTGTTGGTTTTGGGGAAAGCCCAAATGTTGAAATTGTAGAAGATTTGGGCATGTCGAAAGAGATTGTCGGTTCAAGAGAATCCATCAAGCAAACTTTACAGAAGAAGGTGAGAAGAACGAGCACTTGTTCTATGCTCGTCAAATGTCGGACCAGAACATGAAGTGGTACCTTGATCGCGGTTGCAGCAACCATATGACTGGAGATGAAAGCAAATTCTCCAACATCGACAAGTCTGTCAATACCAAAGTTAAAATGGGAAATGGCATTTTGGTGGAGATGAAAGGCAAAGAAAGAAAAAACAAAACTATCATGGAGATGGCAAGATCAATTCTATATGAAAAAGGTTTGCCAAACTCATTCTGGGCAGAAGTAGTGTATACAGCAGTATACCTGCTTAACAGATGCCCAACGAGAGCTCTAAAGAACCAGACTCCCATTGAAGCATGGAGCAACAAGAATCCTTCAACAAAACATCTCAAAGTCTTTGGATGTACTTGCTATGTGCACATTCCTAAGGAGAAAAGACACAAGCTCCAGGAAAAGTCTAAAGTTGGCATATTTGTGGGATATAGTACCCAATCTAAAGGGTACAGAATATATAATCCCATGACTAAGAAGATCATAATAAGTCGAGATGTGGAGTTCGATGACGCTGCATCTTGGAACTGGAAGGAAAAAAAAGTAGAAAGAAAGAGCATTGCATCAACAGAGGATCCAAATTTAGCTGCAATACAACAAGGTATAGAGGAAGCTGAAGCAAGTGAAGTTACACACACTCCAAGAATACCTTCACCATCATCTTCAACTCCTCCCTCATTTCAAGATGAAGCCTCTCAAGAAGAAGGAACAACAAGTCTCAGATATCTTAGAGATATATATGAAACATGCAACTTTGTGACTTTAGAGCCAAAACGCTTTGAAGCCGCAGTGAAACAAGAAGTATGGAGAAAGACGATGTAAGAGGAAATCAACATAATTGAGAAAAACAACACGTTGGAGCTCGTAAACTGTCTAGAAGGCAAAGAGATTATCGGGGTTAAATGGATCTACAAGACCAAATTTAATCCTGATGGCACAATACAAAAGCATAAGGTTACACTTGTAGCAAAAGGATACGCACAACAACCTGGCATAGACTACAATGAAACATTTTCTCCAGTTGCAAGGTTTGATACAATTCGCGTACTTATTGACACGGCCAACCCAAATCTCACCCCTCCTCCTCCCGGGATTACCGTGGGATGTGTCATGCTCCCGTCCGACAAGGGATAACTGAAAGCCACTACCCCGACGGGCATCCAGAGTGCGCAAGGATCGATGTAGGAGGCATGCAATGTCCCAGTCTCTGCTGCAGTCACATCCGTGATCAACCTGAAGGGCATTAAAAACAATAAGGGCTGTGAGTGGACGAAAATAAACAAGTTCATAAAACACATTTCACAAAGATATTTATGCCCTTCATTAAAACGTATGAATGCCTCGAAAATCAGTAAGTAAACTATTTACTAAAACAACCATTAGGGCCTTAGCCCAGAACCGTAAAACCATATCATGTGGGTCTCTACCCAAAACCATGAATACCGAAAACCAAACATATATTATTTAAATCCGACATCCAGAATACCAATTTCAAATTCCAAGTGGGCCATCGTCCAAAACAATAACCATAATTACCATTTCCCGGAAAAACATGTTTGAACCATCCTGGGTATCCCAAATGCCTAGCGTCCCAGACGCTCGACGTCCCAGACGTCATATCTCACGGTATAATAATAAGCAACGCGTGCTACCCGGAGTCTCACCAGGTCAATATCTCTGACATCCCAGATCTCTGACGTCCCAGACGTCCAATCATAGCAATCCTGCTCCTGAGTCACTATACGGTCTGGTAGCTCCGTACAATGACCCCTCGTAGGCAATGCACCGTGACTTCCCCAGTGTCCCAGACACCTAGGGGAGACCATCACATATCCTCGTATCAAGATGGTTTATGGAAAACAGTTTATCAATCATTTCAAACATCTCCAGGGCCCTGCCCGGAATTTCCATAAAACCATCACAAGTCCAAACATCTGATTTATCAAATCCAAAACCGTTTATTTAAATCCATTTAGGGTCCACGACACTAAATCACATTTATAACCAACTGGGCCTCATGCCCGATTTCGTAAATCAACTGGGCCACTGGCCCGATTATATAACTCAAATGGGCCTTAGCCCGATTTCGTAAATAACTGGGCCCCTAACCCGATTTCATAAAGCAATTGGGCCCCCGGCCCGATTAAGTAACTCAATTGGACTCCAAGTCCGAGGTTTCCAAACAATTGGGCCCCATGCCCGAGTTTATCTTTCCAATTTCTAAACCATTTCATGAAATCATATCCAAAACCATAACTATGGGAAATCAGTGTAAAACCGGAAAAACCTCGATTTACGTGCAAGCACGTAAATCGCCTCGAAATGCGTGAAACCATATAATTGACCGATATCCAAATAAACATCATATAATACAAATCATAATCCATATAAAATAGTTATGCATGCATAAAATTTATAAAACCAAAGTCCACTCACAGATCGTCCTACGATGCGCCTCGATACGCGTGCCATAGGCCTTCCTGGGCCTCGTCACTATCACCGGGACTTCCAAACATGTCCAAATCACATAGAGGGTCACCAACCTCTTCATTAACCTCCTATCAAAGTCCCGTAATTTTTCCGAATTTTTAACTATTTTTATACTAGGTCCAAAACCTTCGGACGTCCCGAATAATATCCAAACGGTGTCCGATTGACACGAAACCAATCCCAAAATGTTCGTTATAACGATTAGATTATTTCACATGTTGGACACTTCCCCATTGGACCCATCACGCACCCTCATGCGCCGCCGTAAACAGCTGCGCGTGAAGCCCACGCGCATGAACAGTGTCATCCCCTACCTCGCACTGAACCCGGTCCTCTGGTTTTTCCGGTTCGACCGAACCGATGAACCGGTCTGGCCGGTGCTCAGCCAATTCTCAGCCATTTCCTACGGGGTTTCTTCCTACGTGCTCTTCTAGGTCCAATTAAGAGGTTTATGAAATCAAAATCAAGAAAACAAGTCTAGATCTTTACCTCTGAACAAAAACCCGAAGCCCAGATATTTCGATCGTCCTTCCTCTCGATCCAGCCCTCCTCGAGCCTCGAAATCAGGTCCATGGTGTTCGTCTCTGTCCCTAGGTCTTATTAGAAGAAACCAGGAGTTTAAAATCACAACCAAGACTCGACTCTCAAAACTGAACATAGAGGAGCTCTCGGTCAACTTACCTGTCGTGAACCACCGTGCCGCCGCCGTCGTCTTTTCTGTCTCTCAGTCCCTCACTAAGGTTGGTCTCTCACACACAAGCATAGAGGAGATGGTGAGGTGTGGTGTGTTTGTATGGGTGAAGAAAAAATGGGGTATCGGGTTGAGTTAAATCAGAGATGGTGGAATCTGTTCAGCATGGGAGGGATGAGATGGACGGTCTGGATTGAAAGCATAGATCAGATGAAGGGCCCAGATTAAAAGGGGAATTAAGTGGGAATTAACAATTAATTAAAATTTTAATATTTTAATCCCATCTCACCCATCAAGACATAAGTCCATATTTTAAGGTTATTGGTCCATGGGCCCCACTTAGGATGTCTGACCCAATCAGAATAAGCCATGTGTCCTTGCCTCATAATGCGCGCATAGTGAAATCGAACTTCCATGACCTATAACTTCCCCGTTCGAAGTCCGATTTCAGCGTGCCGCCTGTCTATGAATTCGTATCATCCCGATCTACGTAACGGACCTCGGCCCTAGCCATCGGACATCCCGGTCAAAAAGTCAACATTTCGCCCCTTTTAGCCAAAATTACCAAAATGCCCCTAGACTTCCGAACGTCATAACTTTTTCCTCGAACGTCGGAATCGGACGTGCCACCTGTCTATGAACTCGTGACATCCCAAACTACGTCACGGTCATCGATCAAAGTCCATTTGACAGCCCAAATTAAAAGTCAACGTTTTACCCACGACTAGGGGCAAAACGATCGTTTTGCATCGTTCGTCCAATTTCGCTTAACTAATCATCGATTAACCCCAGTAATCATGATTAGTTACTAATCTAATCCCAGAATTCGGGACGGGTCGTTACAACCTTTCCTCCTTAAAGAATTTCGTCCTCGAAATTCCAACCGATCTTATCTCAAACGTTCTTCCCTCCTTAATTAGTTTCCTTCTCGAAATTCCAACTGTCCTGATTCCACAATCACCCTGTGGAAAGTAAAATGGACCTCGCAACACGTGTACACCCGTACACCAACTAATCGGAACAAAACTCGTCTGCACCCAAACATACCACTAGTATTCACATCGTATCAACTACATTCGACCCCGTCGAATGACAGAACCACACGTTTCGAGCTGACACCACTTTTCAAATCTACCATTTCGTTGCCGCGAAAATTTGACGGTTCCTTTCTCAATCACCAATCTATCCTAGTATCTACTACCATTAGGAGTCATCAGACCGTACTCAACAGTCCACGTTGACACCTCCCGACAATCTGACACCACTTGACTGTTGTCAGTCGAAAACTGACACTTACCCACTTGTGGTTACACTAACCACCAACTTACTCGACTCGAGTGTACAACAAACAACACCTCACTCGACCTATGTGTAACTGAGCCCATCATAACCACTATGACCCACTGCACAGTAGCCGATATCCAGTCCACAACCTCACTAATCCAATGGTATCGGAACCAATCCGACTACCAACACGCTCATCGATATACGTCTGGTATAATCCGTATACCGTCACCAGGCACCACAAGCCTACAAAGTATCGTACCTCGAACCATATACAAGGTACACACATCTATCCATCGACCAGACTACAACCACCTAGGTCATAGCCAAACATGTTTCGAATAATGGAGTCCATTTGTCCAAACCCGCATTAGACAAATCGAAACTCCACCCATCACTCAGTTCCAAATCCAAGTCTGAATCCGCAATTTCGTTAGAAATCCCGAATCCCAACCCAGACATCATATTCTTAATCCATTTCCAAATCCGAATCCGAAATAATTATTCCGTAAGCTAGCATTTGGAATAATCATTCCGCACCCAAATCCAAAAATCCACTTTCAGTTCCAAAATCGAATCCTGAATCGTCACCTAGAAATTCAATTCCAAAACTTGAAATCTCGTTCACGTCTACCAAGACATACCAAGACCGAGCCTATCAGTTACTTGCTCAAATATATTCGATTGACTTCATAGGGAAACCAATCCCAACATCCACACGTTCAAGGTTGACAAAATCCGACCACGTCGGAAACCTACTCACCCGAGTAATATACCATACGAGATTCACTTCGAAAAGAAGTCTAGTCCCGTCATTTACGACTCACATACCAAAGTAAGGGTGATAAACTCTCCCCCCCTATCTGGATCATCAGATCACGACCCAGATTCGACACTATGTCCCCGACTATAAACGTCTCGATCCTGCTCCACCTAGGATCCACACAATTAACTACTAGACTCCAAACCATAGGGTCATACACCCTCAACTAATCTGCATACTGTCACAACGTTCGACAACCAACTCCCACAACTAAACTGATCAGTCAACGACGAGACACGCCAAGACTGTGGGTTCTCACTGATTACTTCGTATCGATCCTTGCCATTCCACCTAGTAAAAACCAAGGATGATCCAAAACGATGACGCCAAAACTCATCCTACGTGAATGAAAATAAAACTCGCTAAACTCACCACGCCATGTAAACCGACATCGTGTGCCACCAAGCAGAAAATGAGAAATCTCGTTTACCTAACTTCGAAATACGCAACTCCTCCTGATGACCCAAAATACACATGGGCCCACCAACAATTACACACTCAACGTACTGGTAACCACAATCAACGTCTGCCAGGGCAGAAGGTGAGAAGTCAACCCCAATGACTTCAGAATACCTATCACCAATGCGGAAACGAGCACTCTTTTCGTCCCCCAATCACAACTCTCCTCGAAACCAAAGTTCCAACCGTGTTGGGAACAGACATGCCCCCAATGAGGTCTCAAGTCCAACCACTGGACTTCCCACATCCTCAACTCACTTGGACAACCACGTGCCCGCAATCAAATCCATACTCAGACCTCATGTCCGTTAATAACTATTTATGCACATACACCAATTCCGATTGGGAATTACTCAAATCTTTTTGGAGGTGCAGACATTACTACCTTCGTCTCACATCTCAACCTTTACAATTCAACCCTCGAGTTTCCATGTTTTTCACAATCACAAAATCCCACATCCGTATCACTAATGATTTTCCTCGTCTTTTCCAATTTCAGTAATTTCCTTGTACTTTATGGGGATAGTAGAAACATATAATCACACCAACCTCGGAGTTGAAAACAACTCCCCAAATCCACTAATTCTCATGACATAGGGAACGTCATCCCAAGATTCCTCCTGTCTCAATCATACCTTTTTATCCACTCATCTCTTGTCATCTCATCACTATTGGGACTTATCCCAACACCTCACAATCTCCGCTGGATCCCATCCAGTCCATGACTCAACCACTACTGAATCTCAAATACCGAACATATATCCATCATGATAGAGCTACATCCCAACTCGTGGCTCATCACAATCTCAATCACCGACACCAGCACTAATGCACTATCATTAACACTTGTATCCGCACACAGGCATCCAAACATCCACACTAGCACACAGTGTGCAAAGTTGATAACCCTGGATCTCTGCTCATACCGAGCGACGATCCCGTACCTCTACTCGTACCCCACAGCTATGGGTACCACCATTCTGACATTCCACATCGGAATAATGAACGTTCCCTGAACGTCCCCTGATTCTCGACTACTACAACCACACCAAGTACTCTCGATAACCAGTCATCTCCACAAGACTACCGTCCAACAATCATCACTATCGAGATCCGTATCCACGCATCACACTATCATTCGGTCCAACTGGGAATTCCATATTTCATCTCATAACCGTACCCGTGGATCGAATCCCATCACAATATAGGGTGCCACAATCACACCCTATGGTTTAGAGGAACCCAACTGTCCTCTGCAGTAAAATCCATAACCTGACCGACCTTGCGGTCCTGACATCGTATAGACGTCGGTTCCGATCCTACCATCAACTCAACGTGGGTTCCACCACGAAGGTCATCGGCTAACTCCGATGTACCAACATCCCTTACACTAGCAATCACCACCAGGGTTCACATTTTAGACCATTGCTCAATTGAGGTTCACCTTTCCAAATCACTCCTCGAATGGGATTTCTCGAACCCAACTGTGCCCAGCAGCACAATAATCTAATACCACATGACCGAACCGACGGTCCCACATTACCTGTTCCTCACGTACGACCCCACTTGGGCCGAATCACACTAACGCACGTCGTATCGAGCCAATCGTACTCTATACACTATTCATGATTCATTCCCACTAACTATCCATTCGACCCCCTAACTATCAGGTTGATAACAAACTGCAGCCCAAAGAGTCATCACACCCTCGACCTGTGCGGACACGAAGAGCAAACCTGGCTCTGATACCACTTTGACACGACCCAGCCCAATCCCACCCCCCGGGATTACTGTGGGATGTGTCATACTCCCGTCTGACACAAAGTGTCAGACAAGGGATAACCAAAAGCCACTGCCCCGACGGGCGTCCATAGTGCGCAAGGATCGATGGAGGAGGCATGCAATGTCCCAGTCTCTACTGCAGTCGCATCCGTGATCAACCTGAAGGGCATTAAAAACAATAAGGGCTGTGAGTGGACGAAAATAAACAAGTTCATAAAACACATTTCACAAAGATATTTATGCCCTTCATTAAAACGTATGCATGCATCGAAAATCAGTAAGTAAACTATTTACTAAAACAACCATTAGGGCCTTAGCCCATAACCGTAAAACCAAATCATGTGGGTCTCTACCCAAAACCATGAATACCGAAAACCAAACATATATTAATTAAATCCGACATCCAGAATACCAATTTCAAATTCCAAGTGGGCCATCGCCCAAAACAATAACCATAATTACCATTTCCGGGAAAAACATGTTTAAACCATCCTGGGCATCCCAGATGCCTAGCGTCCCAGATGCTCGACGTCCCAAACGTCATATCTCACGGTATAATAATAAGCAACATGTGCTACCTGGGGTCTCACCGGGTCAATATCTCTGACATCCCAGATATCTGACATCCCAGACTTCCAATCATAGCAATCCTACTCCTGAGTCACTATACGGTCCGGTAACTCCGTACAATGACCCCTCGCAGGCAATGCACCGTGACTTCCCCAGTGTCCCAGACACCAGGAGGAGACCATCACATATCCTCGTATCAAGATGGTTTATGGAAAACAGTTTATCAATCATTTCAAACATCTCAAGGGCCCTGCCCGGAATTTCCATAAAACCATCACAAGTCCAAACATCTGATTTATCAAATCCAAAACCGTTTATTTAAATCCATTTAGGGTCCACGGCCCTAAATCACATTTATAACCAACTGGGCCTCATGCTCGATTTCGTAAATCAACTGGGCCCACGACCCGATTTCATAAATCAACTGGGCCCACGGCCCAAATTCGTAAATCAACTAGGCCCCTAGCCCGATTATATAACTCAACTGGGTCTTAGCCCGATTTCGTAAATAACTGGGCCCGTGGCCCGATTTCATAAAGCAATTGGGCCCCCGGCCCTATTACGTAACTCAATTGGACTCCAAGTACGAGGTTTCCAAACAATTGGGCCTCATGCCCGAGTTTATCTTTCCTATTTCAAAACGATTTCATGAAATCATATCCAAAACCATAAGTATGGAAAATCAGTGTATAATCGGAAAACCTCGATTTACGTGCAAGCACGTAAATCGTCTCGAAATGCGTGAAACCATATAATTCACCGATAACCAAATCAACATCATATAATTACAATCATAATCCATATAAAATAGTTATGCATGCCTAAAATTTATAAAACCAAAGTCCACTCACAGACCGTCCTACGATGCGCCTTGATACGCGTGCAATAGGCCTTCCCGGGCCTCGTCACTATCACCGGGAATTCCAAGCCTGTCCAAATCACATAGAGGGTCACCAACCTCTTCATTAACCTCCTATCAAAGTCCCATAATTTTCTCGAATTTTTAACTATTTTTAAACTCGGTCCAAAACCTTCGGACGTTCCGAATAATATCGAAACGGTGTCCGATTGACACGAAACCAATCCCAAAATGTTCGTTATAACGATTAGATTATTTCACATGTTGGACACTTCCCCATTGGACCCATCACGCGCCCTCACACGCCGCCGCAAGCAACGGCGCGTGAAGGCCATGCGCGTGAACAGTGTCATCCCCTACCTCGCACTGAACCCGATGAACCGGTCTAGCCTGTTGTCAGCCAATACTCAGCCATTTCCTACGAGGTTTCTTCCTACGTGTTCTTCTAGGTCCAATTAAGAGGTGTATGAAATCAAAATCGAAAAAACACATCTAGATCTTTACATATGAACAAAAACCCGAAGCCCAGATTTTTCGATCGTCCTTCCTCTCGATCCATCCCTCATCGAGCCTCGAAATCAGGTCCATGGTGTTCGTCTCTGTCCCTAGGTCTTATTAGAAGCAACTAGGAGTTTAATATCACAATCAAGACTCGACTCTCAAAACTAAACACAGAGGAGCTCTTGGTCAACTTACCTGCCGTGAACCACCGTGCTGCCGCCGTCGTCTTTTCTGTTTCTCAGTCCCTCACTAAGGTTGGTCTCTCACACACAAGCACAGAGGAGATGGTGAGGTGTAGTGTGTTTGTATGGGAGAAGGAAAAATGGGGTATCGAGTTGAGTTAAATCAGAGATGGTGGAATCTGTTCAGCATGGGAGGGATGAGATGGACGGTCTGGATTGGAAGCATAGATCAGATGAAGGGCCCAGATTAAAAGGGGAATTAAGTGGGAATTAACAATTAATTAAAATCTTAATATTTTAATCCCATCTCACCCATCAAGACATAAGTCCATATTTTAAGGTCATTGGTCCATGGGCCCCACTTAGGATGTTTGACCCAATCAGAATAAGCCACGTGTCCTCGCCTCGTAATGCGTGCATCGTGAAATCGAACTTCCATGACCTATAACTTCTCCGTTCGAAGTTCGATTTCAGCATGCCGCCTGTCTATGAATTCGTATCATCCTGATCTACGTAACGGTCCTCGGCCATCGGACATCCCAGTCAAAAAGTCAACATTTCGCCCTTTTTAACCAAAATTACCAAAATGGCCCTTGACTTCCGAACGTCATAACTTTTTCCTCGAACGTCGGAATCGAACGTGCCACCTGTCTATGAACTCGTGACGTCCCAAAATACATCACGGTCATCGGTCAAATCGGTCAAAGTCCATTTGACCTCCCGAATTAAAAGTCAACATTTTACCCACGACTATGGGAAAAACGGTCATTTTGCATTGTTCGTCCGATTTCGCCTAACTAATCACCGATTAACCCCACTAATCATGATTAGTTACTAATCTCATCCCTGAATTCGGGACGGGTCGTTACACTTATAGCACTAGCAGCCCAGAAGAAATGGAAGATTTATCAACTGGACGTCAAGTTAGCATTTCTGAATGGAGAGCTCGAGGAAGAAGTGTACGTGGAGCAACCACAAGGATTCATAGAGTAAGGAGGAGAAAGTAAAGTACTAAGGCTGAATAAAGCCTTGTACGGTCTCAAACAGGTGCCAAGAGCATGGAACAGCATCATCGACAAATACTTCATCAATGCCGGATTCAAGAGAAGCAAAAGTGAGCCAACACTCTACATCGAAACTCAAGGTAGCTCAAGTATCTCAATTGTCTCTCTATATGTAGATGATCTTATTTATACTGGTAACAATGAAAAAGTAATTCAAGACTTCAAGGAAGATATGATGAAGTCATTTGAAATGAGTGACCTTGGGTTGATGCACTATTTTCTTGGCATTGAAATAAGTCAAGAAGAAGAAGGAATATTTATGTGCCAGAAAAAGTACACAGAAAGCCTTTTGAAGAAATTCAAGTTGTTTGGGTGCAAGACTGTAGCCACTCCTCTCATTACTAATGAGAAACTAAGAAAAGATGATGGATCAAAGAAAGCGGATGCGTCAGTCTACATAAACCTTGTTGGGAGCCTACTTTATTTGATAATTACAAGGCCTGACATCATGTACGCGACAAGCCTGCTATCAAGATTCATGCAGGATCCAAGTCAAATGCATTATGGAACATCAAAAAGAATATTAAGATACTTGCAGGGCACAATTGACTATGGCATATGGTACAAACCCACCGAAGATCTGAGCCTATTTGGATATGTTGACAGTGATTGGGCTGGCTCAGTGGATGACATGAAAAGTACATAGGGCTATGCATTCACTTTTGGGTCAGGTATATTTTCTTGGTCATCAAAGAAGCAAGATACAGTAGCACAGTCGTGAGCAAAAGCGGAATACGTGGCAGCAACAAGTGCAGCAAGTCAAGCAATATGGCTCCGAAGAATATTTGAAGACATGGGTGAATGGCAACATGAAACTTCATAATTGTTCTGCGATAACAAATCTGCCATAGCAATGGCGAAGAATCCCGTGTTTCATAGCAGGACCAAACATAATGCCATTAAGCATCACTTCTTACGAGAAGTCTCCGCAAACAAAGAAGTTGAACTTAAGTACTGTAAGACGGAGAAGCAAATTGCAGACATCTTCACTAAGGCACTTCCGAAGCCGAGATTTGAAATGTTAAGAAGCATGCTCGGTGTAACACAAATGCGTATTAAGGAGGAGTGTTGAAAATAATCCACATTTGTAGAAAATTTTACACAATTCAAGAAAATACAAGAAACATCAAGATAAAACTAAAAAATGCTAGGGAGTTCTAAGATGAAAAATGTTCTAGAAAAACAACAAACATATGGTTGGAATGGAAGAAGACCAAGTCCATGGTCTTGGATATTTTTCAGCAAATGCACTTCCACCGACTAGGGAGGTCGGCTGCTTTCTCTGTAAATAGAGCTGATGTGAATATTGTCGTGTGTGAAAAAATAAATCAACAAAAGCCTTCCTACTCTTGCATGTAAAAATAGTTTTATCAATAAAAACTCATTTCCGCCCTCCTCTGTTCTTTTTATCAAAGCTTCTCTTTTTTTTTTTTTTTTACTTCATTTAAATCCTTGACCCCTTCACCCAAAATTATCAACTTAAAACCCAACAGCTTCTATGTTGGCCTTTCAGAATATGCTCAACATGGAGAATCCGTCTCTCTTTCTGCTTCTGGCCAGATGTATACATGGTGTAATTGTCAAACAAGCTGGTCTATTCCCAACGTTGGAAATGCTGATTTTAGTAATCCAGTCAAACAAGCTTGGTCTATTCCCAACGTTGGAAATGCTTTAGTTAATTTTCTGTCCAAATGTTGAGCTGTTAAGAATAGCATTCGTACTTGGAATACATCCACGTTTGGTAATAGTTTTAACCAAATTAAAAACCTCATGACTCAGCTTGATGATGTGAAGCTTCAAAAACCTTTAAACCCTTCCCTTACTTCTTTGCGGGATCGAGAAGTTCACTCGACTATTAAATTGCAGGATATCTTAATTTGTAGCTGAGGAAATGTTTTGGGTTCAACGAGCTGTGTGAATTGGATATATTCAGGCTATAAAAATACTAAGCATTTCCAAACTCAAGTTCAAATTCGTAAGAAGAAAAGAACCCCATTACCACTATTTTGGGCCCTTCAGGGATAGCTTTTCATGAGCCTGCTCAAATTGCATGTGTTCTTACTGAGGGTCTTAAAGCCCGTTTCCAAGCTGCTCCCCTTCTCCTCATGCCATGAATGAACTTATTTCTGTTATTCAACCTTGCATTTCTTCAGTTGATAATCTTTCCCTTTTGCAGGATCTTACACTTGAGGAAGTTAAAGCTGCGGTGTTTTCTATTGGTTCTATATATGAAAGCTTCTGGCCCTGATGGCCTTCATGCCCTTTTCTATATTCAGAACTGGGACTTCATTAAGGACTCAATTTTTTTCCTTAGTCAATAACTTTTTCAGCATAATCTTGATATTTCTCTCATTAATCATGCCAATATTGCTCTTATCCCTAAAATTGATAACCCTATGAATATTAATCATTTTCGTCCAATTAGTCTTTGTAATGTTGTTTATAAGATTATTTCTAAAATAATTGTCAATCGCCTTACACCTTTACTTAAGAAATGCATCTCTGAGAATCGAGGGGCCTTTGCCTCTGGTAAAGATATTGTGGACCATGTTCTTTTGGCTCAAGAGTTATTTTCTGATTTTCGCAGGAAGAAAGGCTCAGCGGGGGCTACGGCCATCAAAATTGATCTGGAGAAGGCTTTTGGCTTTTTGGACTAGAACTTTATTCGTTCTTGCTTTCAACAATATGGACAAAGGGTGGATTACTTTAATTATGAGGTGTATCACTTCATCTGCTTATGCAATCCTCGTTAATGGTACTTCCTATGGTATGTTTCACGCGGCTCGTGGTATAAGGCAAGGGGATCCCTTATCTCCTTATATTTTCATCTTGTGTATTGAACCTTCAATTTGTTACGTAAATAGTCTTTCTTATGCTAACTCCCATGTTGACTTTTTATCTTCTCCTTTTGGTATCAGAATCACTAATCTTATGTTTGCTGTTGATTGTCTTATTTTCGGTAAGGCTACCCCCAAGGCTGCTAATAGTATTTTCAAGGCTCTTAATTTTTTCTCTCAAGCTTCAGGTTAGCGTATCAATTATCATAAGAGTACTATTTATTTTTTGTCTAATGCCACCCCAGCTAGAAAAAATTCTATTGTATCCATCTTGTCCATCCAACATAAAACTACAATAAGTTTTTCAATTATGCTGCTTTAACAAAGCGTGGTTGGAAAATTTTAACTCAGCCGAATAAGTGGTGGATTGAGGTCATTTTTGCCACGTACCTTTGCCATCCTCATTTCTTATAAGCCAAATCTAAGTCTAATGCTTCCACTGCTTGGAAGGGTATTTTGTCTGCTAGATCAGACATTTTCTAAAGGCATTTGCTGGATTGTTGGTAATGGCATTCAAATTTCTTTCCGGCATGATAATTAGGCATTTCTTTTTCCTCTTATTAATCTTGTTAATACTAACCAGATTCTAAATTTTGACTCTCAGGTCCTTGTTAGTCACTTTATTAGCAATAATGTATGGAATGTTGATTTGCTTCTTCAAGTCCTTCCCCCTGATTTTTTTTTTCACCACATTCTTGTTGAGGTGTAAACTGCCACATGGACAGGTTGCCAGCTGGACAAGTGAGTCTAGAAGCTTTAGAGTAATCAAATATGTGTGTGTGTGTGACCTGTGATGTAACCGTGAGGAGAGAGGAGTGGTTTACTTGATTACCAAGTTTTTGTAACTAACTAGCTAGGTGTCATCTTTCTATTAGATGTTGAGTGAGAGCATCTAAGCTGTGAGGTGTGTGAAATGTACGAGTGAGGTGCATATGGAAAATAGATGAATGGAATGAAAACATGGTGAAGATTCAGAGTGAATGTGTATGTAAATTCGTGTGAGGAATTTAATCAAATAGTTGGTGTGCATCAGTGTGTAGTGATAGCACAAACCGATTCAATCATCATCATCTTCTTTCCAATTGATCAATAGAACAGTAAGAACAAACTAAACATTCATCATAGTCTAAACCAACGAGCTAGTATCGATTCAATCAGCTAGTGTGTGAAGAGTGTGAAGTTGAGTGAAGAACTTTACCTGAGCTGCAGTCCGCATTCCAGTGCCTCATCCTTCGAACTTCAATATGGTATCAGAGCAGGCTTGATCTGCATCTGGGGCGTAAGTGAAGAAGAAGAAGCAATCTTTCTAGACATCTGAAGTAGCATCTGCAATGGCGGGTCATGGAGGTGACTTGAAGATCCCACTCTTCAACGGGAGCAATTACGACTTCTGGAGAGTGAAGATGAGGACTGTTCTACTTGCCTGTGATCTCTGGGAATACATTGAGATCGGAATTCCAGAGACACCAAGGACAGCTGAAGTCGCTGGTGGGAATCCTGCTACACAACCTGCTGCACAAACCGAAATCAGACCAACTCATATCGACTGTGTCAAGGATGCTAAGGCATTAAGCATGATCCAAAATGCAGTCACTGATGAAATCTTTCCCAGGATTGAGAATGAGGTCAAAGCTACAGAATCTTGGGATATATTACAGAGAGAGTACAGGGGAGATTCTAAGGTACGGTCCGTGAAACTACAATCCCTTAGAAGAGATTTTGAATATGCTAGGATGAAGGAAGATGAAATGTTATCAGTGTATCTGTCTAGGCTATATGCAATTGTAAATGGCATGAGAACCTATGGAGAAGACATCACTGAAAAACGCCTAGCTCAAAAGATACTGATAAGTCTCACCAAACCTTTTGATCCTATAGTGTCCATTATTGAGGAAACTAGGGACATTGACACTATAAATGTTGAGAGTGTTGTGGCCTCAATAAGAGCCTTTGATCAGAGATTAGAGATGCACACAGATGAGGGTCTGGATAAAGCTCTTTCTAGCTTATCTGTGTCCAATAGGTGAAATCATGGCAATGACCGTTGGAAAACCAAGAAGCAATTCAAGAGTAACAAGAGCTGGAATCAAAAGAACAGCTCAGTGAAGCAGAACTCATATCAGGGTTCTGGTTCAGGGTCAAATTCAGGAGCAGGAACAAGCAAAGGTGAGTATCTAGGGACAAAACCTCTCTACAAGAAGTGTGATAGGCATCACTATGGAAATTGTTGGTTCAAGGGTGGAGTCAAGTGCTACAAGCGTAAAAAATTTGGTCATATGGCTACGGATTGTACACAGAAACCAGCAGGAAATCTGGCACAAGAAATCACAAATCCATCACCTAATCTGTTCTATGCATGCAATATATGCTGCAGCAGTCAAGGATTGCAGTAAATGGTACCTTGACTGTAACGACCCGTCCAAAATTCCTAGATTAGATTAGTGACTAATCACGATTAGTGAGGTTAATCGGTGATTAGTTGAGCGAAATCGGACGAACGATGCGAAATGACCGTTTTGCCCTTGGACGTGGGCTAAACGTTGACTTTTCGTTCGGGCGGTCAAACAGACTTTGACCAATGACCGTGACGTAGTTCGTGACGTCACTAGTTCATAGACAGGTGGCACGCTCAATTCCGACATCCGTGGAGGAAGTTATGACGTTCGGAAGTTTAGGGGCATTTTGGTAATTTTAGTTAAATAGGGCAAATAGTTGACTTTTTGACCGGGATGTCCGATGGCCGAGGACCGAGGACCATTACGTAGATAAGGACGATACGAATCCATAGATAGGCCGCACGTCGAATTCGGACGTTCGACGACGAAGTTACGGTTCACGAAAGTTCAAGGGTACTATTGCTCGAAATGGGAAACGAGTTAACTTTTGGACTTTAGTGGGGCCCAAATATTTAATGGAGGCCCAATGGATGAGTGAAAAGTGTCACCCATCCATAGGCCACCCAAATTGATTCATGCATCTCCCTTTTCCCGTGTATCTTCATTTCCTTCATTCAAAATACAAACCCCCCCCCCCCCCCCCCCCCCTAACCGTGCAAACCGATTCCCCATCTCCCTCAAACCTCATCATTTGTGGCTGGAGTGTGAAGGGAGACGAGAGAGGGTCGTGAGGTGATGAATATGGTGGCTGAGGGACGGGCTGGGCCGCCTTGAACGGGCCGTGGAGGCCAAGTGGAAACCGAGAGCTCGGTAAGCCCATTTCTCCCTTTTATTTTGATTTTGACATCATGGACGGTATTGGATGATTAGGTTGAGTTTATTGAGGTTGTAGGGGGGTTTTAAGGAGGTCTGGGCGGTGGTTTTGGACTGAGCAGCCTTGAGGGTGGCTGGGAAAACATTGAACCGTTTGGTTCAAAATCAAACGAAGGGTTTTAGACGTTTTCGGTTGCGTTTAAGGATTGAAATGGATAGAAAACATCAAAATAGGAAGAAAGGAATTGAAAAGGAAGAACTAGGATGAAAAATGGGGTGTCTAGGGCTGTGAACCGGTCACGCCAGTCCAGTTGGACCGGCTAAACCAGGTGAACCGATCCAGCACAGGAAAACCAGTCCGCTGGAGCTTGCTGATGATGAACAGTAATCTAGCCCTTCTTGGAGCGCGTGAGGGCGCGTGGTCCATAATTTTGGGAAGTGTTCAACACGTGAAATCTTCTATTCGATGTAACAAAGATTTTGGGACTGGTCTCGCGTCAATCGGACATCGTTTCGATAGTTTTCGGGGTGTTGGAAGGTTTAGGATCGGTTTAAAAATAGTTAAAAGTTCGGGAAACTTACGGGGCTTTGGTAGGAGGTTAATTAAGTAGTTAGTAACCTTCTATTAAAATTTGGACAGGTTTGGGAGTCCCGGTGATCGTGATCGGCTCGGGGAGCCGTATGGCACGCAAATCGAGGCGGCGGCTTGGACTGTCTGTGAGTGGACCTTGATTTCTAAACTGTGATGCATGCATAAATGTTTTATATGGTTTATGAATATGATTCTATGATGTTGATTTGGATGATTATGAATTATATGGTTTCACGTATTTCGAGGCGATTTACGTGCTTGCACGTAAATCGAGGTTTTCCAGTTTTACACTGATTTTCCATACTTATGGTTTTGGATATGATTTCATGAAATGGTTTTGGATTCGAAAAGGTAAACTCGGGTTCGAAACCCATTTGATTTACGGAATCGGGCCGGAGGCCCAGTTGGTTTACGATTCGGACTTGAGGTCCAGTTTCTATGTGGATTCGAGCCTAGGGCCCAGTTATGTATTACAAATGGTTTTTATGGTTCATGACTGTTTATGGGAACCGGCATGAACCCTTGAAATGGATTTACGGGCCATGACCGTTTATGGGAACCGGCATGAACCCTTGAAAGGTTTTATGGTTCATGACGGCTTATGGGGGCCGGGCATGAATCCTTGAAAGGTTTCAAGAATGATTTCAAAAGGTTTTTCATATTCCATCCTTTATATATGATTGTCTCCTCCGGGGAGGGTCGTTGGCCTGGGTGGACCCCGGAGTAGTCACGGAGCACTGACTGAGTGGAGTCGCCCCCCAGTTGGGTTCCTTACTCTCAGGATGGGCATGGTTCGTTACCTCCAGGGAGGGTCATTGATCTACGGACATTGACCTGGGTGGACCCTGGAAAGACTTGGGTTTGAGACCCCGGTTAGCACACGTGTAGCTTTATTTTACCGTGACAGGTTCTGGATATGAATATAATGGATAAACGTGATTTCAATTGGTTTGAGAAATTATGTTTTATGATGATAAATGGTTTTGGGCTGAGATCCCACATATGTTTACTATGTTATGGTTTTCTGTAAATGGTTTTGGGCAGGAGCCCGTAGAACTTGTATTTATAGAATTTGGGGCTAAGACCCTAATTATGGTTGTTTAAACTTATGTGTTTGGATAAATGGTTTTACTATGCATGCATGCCTTTTAGTGAAGGGTATAAAGGTTTTTGATGAAATGTTTTTATAAACTCTTTATTTTTGTCCACTCACAGTCTTTCTGTTTTTAATACCCTTCAGGTTGGATACGTAGCAGAGACCGACATATCACATTCCTCCTCCGGATCCTGGCGTACTCTGATAGCCCGTGAGGGCATTGGTTGGAAATATCCCTTGTCTGACACTTCGTGTCAGACGGGAGCAGGGTCATCCCGCACTAATCCCGGGGGGATTGGGATGGGTCCTGTCATTGACAGTGCTTGCAGCAATCATATGACAGGGCAGGAATCTATGTTGATTGATATAGATAGAACTGTTAAAGCAAGAGTGAAGATGGGAGATGGAAACCTTGTGCAGGCAGTAGGAAAAGGTACACTTGTGGTACAGACTAAGCAGGGAGAGAGGCATATCAAAGAAGTGATGCTCTTACCAGGACTGGATGAAAATCTGTTGAGTATTGGACAGATGATAGAGCATGGTTATTTCCTGATGTTTGGGGATCAAACCGTGGATATCTATGAGGACAGATCTATGACTCAGAAAGTTGCTAAGGTTCAAATGACCAGGAATATATGTTTTCCCGTGTCATTTGAATCTGTTAACCAGTAGAAATGAGAACCACAGTGAGTGAAGCCTCTGAACTTTGGCACAGGAGGTTTGGACACCTAAATTTCAAGAGTTTGAAGCTGCTACAACAAAAGGATATGGTGGTAGGACTACCTATGCTGCAAGCTAAAGGAGAAGTCTGTGAAGGGTGTGTGGCCGGGAAGATGCATGTTGAGCAGTTTGAGAAAGATCTCTCTTGGAAAGCATCTGATCCACTGGAGTTGATTCACACAGATGTGTGTGGACCAATGCAGGAGACAACAAATGGTGGAAACAGATACTTTCTTACCTTCATAGACGATCATACCAGAATGTGCTGGTTATAATTCCTTACACACAAGTCAGGGGTACTTGTTGTTTTCAAGAAGTTCAAGAAGATGGTGGAGCTGCAGAGTGGGTATAAGATCAAAAGGATCAGGAGTGACAGAGGAGGAGAGTACATGCCACAGAAATTTTAGGTTTACTGTGAAGAAATAGGAATCTGCAGACAGTTAACTGTTGCATACTCACCACAGCAGAATGGTGTGGCAGAAAGGAAGAATATAACCCTTGTGGAGATGGCAAGGTCAATGATGCAAGAGAAGGGCATCCCTAACAAGTTCTGGGGTGAAGCTATAAACACTGCTTGTTATTCCTAAACAGATGTCCAACAAGCTCACTAAATGGCATGACACCATTTGAAAAGTTTACTGGGAGAAAGCCAGGTGTCAAGCATCTTAGAGTCTTTGGATGTGTCTGTTATTCACATGTCCCAGATCAACTAAGATAGAAGTTAGACAAGAAAGGAACCAGGTGTGTGTTCATGGGCTATGGGAGCTGTGAGAAGGGATATAGGCTCTATAATTTGGAAACTAACAAAATTGTGATATCCAGAAGTGTGGAGTTTGATGAAGGAACAAAATGGAGTTGGAATGAAACAAGAGAAGGAAATGAGGGGTTATTTGTGAGGCAACTAGGAATTGATCATGATCAAGGACAGGTTCAAGCATTGAATGAAGATTCAGTTGAACAAGCACAAGATCACGAGGAATCAGTTGATCAGAACCTTTCTGATCCTGATTCTACAGAGATGCCTCAACCTAAGTACAGGGACTTAAGTGATGTGTATGCAAGGTGTCACAAGAGTATTATTGAGCCTGAAAACTATCATGATGCAGCAAGGGACAGAGAATGGCAGAAAGCCATGGAAAATGAGCTTGACATGATTGAGAAGAATGGTACATGGGAGTTGGTTAAGAAACCACTTAATAAATCAGTCATTGGTGTTAAGTGGGTTTATAAAACCAAAATGAATCTTGATGGTTCAGTACAGAAGCAGAAAGCAAGATTGGTTGCTAAGGGATACTCTCAAAAGCCAGGAATTGACTTTAATGAGACTTTTTTCCCTGTGGCCAGGTTAGATACAATCAGAACACTGATTGCTTTGGCTGCACAGAAGCAATGGAGGCTGTATCAACTGGATGTCAAATCAGCCTTCCTGAATGGTGTTTTACAGGCAGAAGTGTATGTGCATCAGCCTGAAGGTTATGAAGTCAAAAGACAGGAGGAGAAAGTCTACAGGCTACACAAGGCTTTGTATGGGCTGAAGCAAGCTCCTAGCGCCTGGTATGGGGAAATCGACTCCTATCTACTTAGGTGTGGTTTTCAGAAGAGCACAAGTGAAGCAACCTTGTATCTCAGAGTTAATCAAGATGTGGGAACCTTGATTGTATCAATATATGTTGATGATATTATCTATACTGGTGACAGTGAGGGAATGATGCAGGAATTTAAATCAGAAATGATGAGGAGGTATGAGATGACTGATTTAGGATTACTTCACCATTTCCTTGGAATGGGAATCTTACAATCCCAGTCCAGCATCTATATTCATCAAAGAACATATGCCCAAACACTACTCAACAAGTTTGGACTGAGAAACTACAAACCTGCAGGAACTCCCCTTGTAGCAAATGACAAACTGCAGAAGGAAGATGGAAGTGGAGCTGCAGATGAACAAGAATACAGACAGATTGTTGGCAGTCTGTTGTATCTTACTGCCACCAGACCAGACATTATGTATGCCTCAAGTCTTCTAGCAAGGTTCATGCACAACCCTACTAAGAAGCACTTTGGAACAGCAAAGAGAGTTCTTAGGTATGTGCAAGGGTCCTTAAGCTATGGCCTAGAGTACAAGAAAGGAAAAGCTGCTGTTCTACTTGGTTTCTGTGATAGTGACTGGGGGGATCGATTGATGATAGCAAGAGCACTTCAGGCTATGCTTTCAGTTTTGGCAGTGGAGTTTTCTCATGGGCCTCAGTCAAGCAATCAAGTATTGCTTTATCTACAGCAGAGGCTGAGTATGTTAGTGCTAGTGAAGCAACAACACGAGCCATTTGGTTAAGATTTGTTCTAAAAGATTTTGGAGAGGAACAGGTGGGAGCTACAAGTTTGATGTGTGACAATCAATCTGCCATTGCTATGGCAAGGAATCCTGTTTTCCATCAGAAAACAAAACATATAAACAGGAAAGTGCACTACATAAGGGAGGCTATACAGAATGGAGATGTTACACTCCTTTACTATAGGACTGGAGATCAAATTGCAAACATCTTCACCAAACCTCTGCCTAAAGCTAGATTCAACTACCTACGGGGCTTGCTAGGAGTATGTCCAGTGAACAGTTTAGGAGGGGCTGTTGAGGTGTAAACTGCCACATGGATAGGTTGCCAGCTGGACAAGTGAGTCTAGAAGCTTTAGAGTAATCAAATATGTGTGAGTGTGACCTGTGATGTAACCGTGAGGAGAGAGGAGTGGTTTACTTGATTACCAAGTTTTTGTAACTAACTAGCTAGGTGTCATCTTTCTATTAGATGTTGAGTGAGAGCATCTAAGCTGTGAGGTGTGTGAAATGTACGAGTGAGGTGCATATGGAAAATAGATGAATGGAATGAAAACAGAGTGAAGATTCAGAGTGAATGTGTATGTAAATTCGTGTGAGGAATTAAATCAAATAGTTGGTGTGCATCAGTGTGTAGTGATAGCACAAACCGATTCAATCATCATCATCTTCTTTCCAATTGATCAATAGAACAGTAAGAACAAACTAAACATTCAACCTAGTCTAAACCAACGAGCTAGTCTCGATTCAATCAGCTAGTGTGTGAAGAGTGTGAAGTTGAGTGAAGAACTTTACCTGAGCTGCAGTCCGCATTCCAGTGCCTCATCCTTCGAACTTCAATAATTCTAGCTATACCTTTATCTCATTGAGATAAAGAGGACGAATTTTTTTGGGGACCTTCCCTCATGGGTTATTTTACTATTAAATCTGCTACTTGGATCTCTCTATCCCAGGCTGATAACCACCCTTGTATCTTAGCGCTCAAGAAAATTTGGTCTCAGCCTCCTCCCCCCAAAGTTAAAATTTTTACTCGGCTCCTCCTTCGTTGTCGCTTGAAAACTAAGGATTGTCTCTCACATTTTATGCCTAATCTAAATCCTACTTGTTCCATTTGCTCATCCCAACATGGAAACATTGATCACCTCTTTTGTCATTCTTCATTTGCTGAAGCTATCTAGTCATCTTGTACTGATTCCCCGAAACCCTCTTTACATACCCTTTTTCTAGATTGGCTCTCTTCCTATACCTTTTGGTATGCCCCTCCCAATTGAACATCACCTTTAGTAAGGTCTTACTACTTCGCTGGTAGATTTGGGATGAAAGGAATAATCTGGTCTTTAGGAATGTGCAACCTTATCCGATTTGTGTTCTTCGTTAAACTGCTAAAATAGGCGATGCTTATTGGGCAGTGAATCAAATCCCTTTTCCTTCTGCTCTGTCTTTGTCTACACATTCTTTTGCTAGTGGTGGTTTCATTATTAGGGACACCAATGGTGCTACTTTGTTGGCTGGTTCTCACCATGTTAAAGTTTCTACGGTTTTTCAGGAGAAAGCTGCTGATTTATTCTTGGTTTACTTCCGGCTTCCTTCTTCCAATCCATCTACAATGAAGATGACTCCAAATTGGTTATTGATCACTACATCAACCATCAGTGTTCTTTACCTTGGAAGTTCAAAACGATCATACATGATATTTGGACTCTCACACATCAATTTCAATCTATCTGGTTCAACCATATTTCGCGTGAAGCTAATTTTGCAGCTGATGCCTTGGTTACGAAGGGACACTCCCTCGAGGGTACCAAGATTTGAGACAGGCAGAATCCTTCTTGTTCTTCAAATGCGATTCTGTTTGATTCCTTGAATCTTGGTTGTGTTTGATGTTTTAGTTTGTAATTCTTTTTTTTTTTCTGATCGAAAACAAATTCATTAACAGATGGTTTGATAATTAATTCTCAACTAATTAATTTATTTTTTATTTTTTATTTCACACATAAGATAAGATTTATTTAGGGCACCAATATATACTGTTGTGTTAGTACACATCCGTTTTCTTACTCGTTAGTATTATTGGTCTCAAATTCGGTTCTTATAAAATATGAGATTAATATATGATTAAAATTTTCTTAATATCCTTGTGTCAAATAAAGATACGATCAAAAAGGAGAAAGTGAGTGAAGAAAAATGTAGGATCAAAAAAATTTGAAAGGAAATTTATGTGAAAAGTTTTGTAAAATAAAAATTAAAAACTAAGAAGTAAAAATTGATTATACCTTGGAAGTCTGAGCAGATTTCAATGATAGGTCGGAGGAAGGTGAAGATGACATTAAGTCATCATTCTCCTTATGCTCTAGTTGACACACGTGCTACATTAATGGTCATGACAAAGAGTCGTGATATCGTTAGGGTGAGCTAACTCCAAAAACTCGTTCTCAGTCCGAATTATGGGTTGCAACATGCCTACATGAAGTGAATTGCTAGTAATCATGGATTATCCATACAACGATGAATTCGTACCCAGGCCTTGTAGACGTTGCTTGTCACACTATGGGAGCTAGCTAAGCTGAAGTCGTTACCTTAATTGCAAAGGGGGATGTGAAAGGCACGAATAGTGACTAAAGTGAAGACGTAAGAAGGAAGTATTATTGTAAGTTGCGGCTGGATATATCACTTCATTTTCAAAGCGAGTTCTTGCATGAAATATTCTGCTAACAAAGGGGCACTGCTCCTAAGAAATGGATGATCAACTTCTTTCCTTGGCATCAAAGGGATATTTTATCACAAAATAAGTTATGAGAGTTGGATATGGCCTTCTAATGAGAGGCCTTCTATTGAGAGTTCCTTGGGGATATATGAATTTGAGGACATGTACAAGATGCCCTATTTTCTTACACATGCAATCAATTATGTACTCAAGCTTGTAGATATGGAGCTCTTTCCAACCTCTTTAGCTAGACACTTAGTTATATACAATTCAACAAACATTCAACAAGACAACCCCGAAATGAGGCAACCTAGTTCACTTTGGCAATAGAATAAAATGGGATATGTAGGTGCAAAAACTCAGTAGAAGCTATTCTAACAAATGGAGTTGGTTGTATTGTGCTAGCAAATTAAGGAATCCAAGTGACTTATACGTAAACCATATTTTGACTATCCCCTATTGATTGTCCACGAATTCCACGTGTCAAGAAGTGTATCCACAAGTTCTTGCACCTGATATATCCCGTTTGAAAAACGTATATTGGTAATTTAGAAATTTATCGTTCTACCCCTATCAGACTCTTCAGATTTCTTTTTGGGCTAGTAATGGATTAGTTAGCGGGCTTGGGCTTCGTGAATGTTGGTCGTGGGAGCCCAAACCCATAACACAAATGACATGTTGGATTGCCTTTAGTGGCTCTTAGTTGAAACCCAAGTCCATCTAATCCTGGCAGGCCCAATTGCGGCCACTAAACCCAAATTGTGGTACCAACCCATGGAGCCTAGGACCCAACTCTCACTATCTTCGTCTTTCAAAGAAACCCCAGAGAGTTCGATGCTCTCTGGTGAACACCCAATCTCGACTACACACATATGCACTAATGCCAAGATCCCACTATGTAACCCAACTCCTAAATTGCCATCACGAACCTCCTTCTCTGTGAAAGAAAAAGTGACAACCACCACAGGGTCCCTCCCTGCGTGGCCGTGAACCTTGCTATCTTTCCCATTTGAACCAGTCGAACCAAAAATGTCGAACCTTGGCCCTCCCTAAGCTGCATCCCCGTCGTCTCAACGATCCGACCACCGCAAAACGACAAATGAACCTTGTGATTCACCATGTTATGGCGATGCCCGTGCGACACGAAAGTGACTCAAACAAGACCTATGTGTCCTGAGATTGAACCTGTAAGATCCGTGTTCTGCAGAGAGAACGGTGAATGATCCTACATTCCTGCGAGGGGAATGGTGATGTGCCTTATATGTGTAGGCACACACCTATCTAGCACAAGGCCTTTTGGGAGCTCAGTGGCTTTCGGTTCGATTGGAACTCCAAAGTTAAGCGAGTTGAGAGTGGTGTAATTCCATAATGGGTGACCTACTGGGAAGTTGCACCGTGAGCTTCCGAAAACAAAACCATGAGGGTGAGGAGGCCCAAAGCGGAAAATATCGCGCTAGATGAGTCGGGTTCTGACCAAGGAGGGTCGAGTCCTTACAAATTGGTATCAGAGCTAGACCCTGACCGGGAAGTGTGCTAGCGAGGACGCTGGGCCTTAAGGGGGGTGGATTGTAAGACTTGTGTTCTGGAGGGAACAGTGAACGAACCTACATTCCTTTGAGGGGAATGATGATGTGCCTTATATGTGTAGGCACACACCTATCTAGTACGAGGCCTTTTGGGAGTTCAGTGGTTTTGGGTTTTGTTGGAACTTCAAAGTTAAGCGAGTTGAGGCTGGTTCAATTCCATGATGGATGACTTATTGGGAAGTTACACTGTGAGCTCCCGAAAACAAAACTGTGAGGGCGAGGGGGCCCAAAGCGGACAATATCGTGCTAGATGAGTCGGGTCCTAACCGAGAAGGGTCGGGTCCTGACAGAGCCAAGTACTCTTTTGAACCTTAAACCACTTTTTTATCCGCGTCTCATCAAGGGGGAAGCAAACCATGAGTTGCATGCGATTTCTGTGCGAGGAACTGCGACGTCTATGCTCGACCCGATTTTGGACCCGACTTTGACCCAACGGAGTTTGATGACATCTCAGGTAAAATCAAACACTACAACCAAGTCCATTGATATCCTTATCGCGAGAGTGTTCTAATCAAATCATTGCATGTTGAAATTGAGGCAGCGACGGTGGCCGAAAATTGTTGGGGTCGTCGGAATTTGGAGAAAATAGGTAGTATCTCAATCGTTTAAGCTCTTTGAAATCCTATTTACACGACGATACGAGCCCTCAAGTCGCATGTTGTTTATGAGCTCGTCTGGCCTGAGAATGAAGCTTTGTCGATTTCTGAAAACTGAAAGATTACGACACCTCCCCGTGATTTTCAGGTAGAATCTTAGAATATAAGCTTCATTTTTGGAATCATGAGACAATTGTGATTTAATTGATGGAATTGCGTCAAAAAATGAGAGATTTTGTAGAAAAAATGGACACCACGAACGGCGGTTCGGTCATCGTACCTAGTGGGACTCTGATGACTCGACCAGCTATTAAAACTAACAAAAACCGTCAAAAGTTGACGGAATATGCTAATGACGTTAGCATATTCCGATAACTCCTAGCGGCATTAAATCTGACTCAACTAGGGAATATACCATAGAATATGCCACACGTGTGGCACTGTGCTCCGCATGCAACCCGTGTGGCATTGTGCACACATGCGAATATTGTAGCACATGCGCAGGGAGCCACTTTTCCAGCCCTTTGTCGGCACGTGGCAGTGAGTGGGGCTATTTTCGTCCCACGGAGGCGCGTGGGCATACTCTTAGGATCTGCAGAATAGTTTTAGATTGTTTTCCAGCCCCTAAACGGCTCCTAAAGCTGTTTGTTGACTCTCGATAGCGCATATACGATGTTTTTCCACTCCCGGGAGCGTGTAGGTATTGTTCTATAGGGATTTGGGCATCCCTAAACATATTAGGGTCCTTATTAGGTTATTTTATGCAATGTTTGGCCACCCTAAAGGTTTTATACGAATAGAATGAATAGTGAGTTAACTTTGAACTTGGTAAATGGGCTTGTAGGGCTGGACCGGTTAAGAACACGCGATTAGATGGACTTGTCGAGTGGTCCAACTTCTCGACTAGTATGAGTGAATCCCCTTTGCTAAAAATGGTTTTATATTACTTATTACTCGCACGTGTTACGATGTTTGTGCATTTGATGACTGTTGAGCATGCACGACTTATTATGTGATAATTGTGGTATATGATTGTGATGAATGGTTAGTATGCTTATCTGGTTAGCCTCATATACTATAATATGTTAGGGTGAGTATGCATTGTTGTGTGTATCGTGTCACATATTACATTGCATATGAGTCCTCAGGGCATTCATGAGATTGAGATAGAGTTAGAACCCACTTAGGAGTCGCTAGTATCTAGTACCCGTATGTATGGCAACAGACCAGCCTTCACGTGATTGGTCACCAACGCCGCTCGTAATACTAATTAAAAGTTTTCCAGCTTGTTCCCCGTGCTCTAGGGGACATGAGATGACGGTGCAAGGCACCCAAATTTCACATGGTCAAGGTACCGAGCATGGATACTCCGTTTATGTTCCAAGTATGAGACTCGAGGCGACTCAAGAGCAATTTGAAATGGGTTGATGTTGTGACGTATTTATGGATTCTGCATGACTCATCTAATCATGTTTTTAATTTATTATTATTAAATGAGTGTTATTATATTTCTCATATTACGTTCAAGTATGTTGTAACTGTTTTGGGTTTTTATCCAAAAATGAGGGGTTAAAGGTTATTTATTGAAAATGGTTTTAAACTGGAATAACAATTGGGTCCACTCACCCTTTGTGTTTTTAAACTTCTCAGGTATCTATGGCGTGCACCTACTTCGAGGAGTTTGGATGCTGCTCTGACACTCATTCCCGGCCTTGGAGTGAAGTTGATGGAATAATCGGGTATTAGTAGGTAAAGTGGTTGTGTATGATCATCAATTCATTTCGTGCATGCTCTAAGCTTTTGCTATTGGGTGAAATGTGATCGGTTTTTACCATTTAGGTTTCACTTGACTCTCCAAAATGCATCGTTTTCAACTTAAACAGTTTTGTCATCTGGACGTCATCGTTCAGATGTCGACCTACATGCCTCGATTTCCGTGTCCTTTCAGACTTTCCGGATCAAAGTGTGTTAGCATCTGGACATCATCATACATTTAGAAAAACATTGTAAAACACTTTTGTTAACTCATTTTTGAAGAATAAACTTAGACAATGAAAATATAAGATACAATCATTTGCTTACATTAAAAATAACAACAACAACAACAAAAAATTGTTGTTTTCTAAGAATACAACTCAAAAAAATAAAGAAATAAAAAGACATAAAATATATATTAAGTAAAAGGTCACCACAATATTTTCATAGTCACCATCGTCAATACCATTTCCACTGTCACCGTCATTACCATCACCATCCCACCACTACCACTATCACCATTAAACCCAACGCCCCAATCTCATCACCGCTCCATAATCACCTCCACAACTACCGACATCATCGCCTCCATGTCACCACCACCACCCTACCATCACCACCCCACTACTACCACCATTACCTCTTTCACTACCCACCCCACCACCACTGCCTCCCTCCCTCACACACACACGCACACATACACACCACCCTATTTCTACCATAGTAAAATTCATCACTATCCTATCACCCCCGTTATTACCATTGCTACTAACAAAAAGACCAATACCCATGCCACCTCAACCACCGTTACTGCAAAAACCTCAACCACCATCATATCATCGCTGTCATTGTCACTTCTACTGCCGTAAAGATCACCGCCCATGCCACCCCAACCACCACCCCATCAGCACCACTACCTCATAATCACCACCATCAACGCCACCCCAAACACTACCCTCATCTTCAACCTACAACGACAGCCGTTGGCACCACGTCCACAACCATGTCCACCACTATCACCTCCATATCTATGCCATAAGCACTTTCATCGCTGCCACCCCCATCATGTAACGACCCGCCTCGAAATTATGAAATTATCGAGAATTAATTGGGAATTATTGAGACTAATCGGGAATAGTCGGAGTAAAATGACGATTTTACCCCTAGAAGAGTAAAAAATTGACTTTTGACCTAGGAGGTCAATAGCACGTAGATCGAGATTTATTACGTAAGTCGAGATGATACAAGTTCGTAGACAGGTGACACGTCAAAATCGAACATCGTACGAGAATGTTACGGGTCAAGAACGTTTTTAGGAACTATTCATAGTTACATGAAAATCGAGGTGGTTGACTTGTGGGTTTGTTTGTTAGTGGGCCCAAAAGATCTGGCCTAGAATAATAGATGAATGACAAGTGTCACTCATCCTATGGCCCAAAACCACACATACATGCATCAAACCATCATCCTCTCCAGCTGGTGGCCTCAGAGAGAGAGGCAAAGAGTGACTGGGAGAGGCTGTGAGAGAAGGAAAGACGGAGAAGCCGTCGTGGTGGTGGCCTGAGGTCCGTGAAATCAAGTAAAAACTGTGAACCCTTTATGTTTGAATTTCAAAATTGGATTTGGGATGTTTTGTATAGAAACTAAATCCAAGGTTTTGTTTCTCTAGTCTGGACGAATTCACGGGGCAAAGAATAAGAAAGAATGGACGTCTGAGTCGTGTTGGGACAAGTTCAAAGTTGTCCCGTGAAGGTTTGAATTGAAAAAGTGAGTTTATGGTCTTTTTTCTTAGTTTTGAGGTCTTAGATCTCTTGTTGGGTTAAGGATGAGTAGATTAGGAGAAAAATGGTGAAGAGTGGTGGTCAAATGGCTGAGAACAAGTCGGGTCGAGCCACAGTTCAGGAAAACTAGTTGCAGATGACGTTAGCAGATGAAATCAGCATGACGTCAGTGTTGATTGACGTTGACTACCATTGACTGGACTTTGACCGGCGCGTGACGGCGGGTGGACACGAATTTTGAGGTGAAATTGGTCATGTTCGAAAGGTTTTGATGATTTGAATCGAATGGTGGTGGTTTCAGGTCGATCGGAGATTATCTAGTTGGTATTTTGGAGATTTTTATCCTCGGAAAGCGTGTTTGGAATGTGTTCTCGGTTCTGGGATAGTTTAAGGGTTTTTGATATGAACGTGTATAGGTTGATAGTAACCTTTGAGTATGATTTGGACAGGTCCAGACGTCTCAGAAACTATGGATAGGCTTTGAATTGGCTTATGGCACGGGTTTTGGAGCGCGCAGCGTGGACCGTCTGTGAGTGGACTTTGATTTCTAAATGATGCATGCATATATATATATATATATATATATGTTTTAATGATTTATGAATATGGTTCGAAATGCCTGATTTATTTATAGTTTTGAATGAGGTATTTCATGATGATTTATATGTTGGTTGGATCACGATTTGAACGATGTTTTTAATTATCGGTTTTCAATGATTTCACGGAGATGCATGCAATTGAGGATTTAATTAGCGGCTTTTAGATGATTTCATGGGGATGCGTGAAATCGGTATTTCAAGCTTGAGACCCAGTTGATTTAAGGTTTGACTCAGAGTATAATCAAACAGAAAATTGAACAGTGATTTGAATAATAAAATGATTTTCAAATTTGAAAATGATATTCGGGCTTGCGACCCTACTGGAACGATAATGGATTCCGGGAGTGGGTCTATGAGTATTGAAAAACATGTTTCGGACCAAAGGTCCTATGGTGATGATTTTTGAGATATGATTTTGGGCGGAGACCCTATGAGAGTGATTTGATAGGATTTGATGAATCCTAGAGTTATGAACAATTTTTACTGAGACCATCCTCTATGATGTGATGATAGCCTCCAGACGTGGACCATTTTTGTGATGTGTGATTCTGTAGAGATGTGATGGTATCCTCCGGACGTCCATTATCCAATGGGATGTGTGATCCTAGAGAGGTCACGGAGACACTGTCTGCAGAAGTGTCAGAGATGGACATTTTGTAGACGTCGACCACCTTGTGCAATGTGTGATCTTTTAGATGTCATCTCTCAGACGTCGACCATCATGTGTTATTAGGGGTGACAATAGGTCGTGTCGTGTCATGAACTATGTTTTACCAATTATGCCCAACCCAAACTCGACCCGTTTAATAATCGTGTAAAGAATGTCCAACCCAAATCCGGCTTATTAATGACCGTGTAACCCGCGTAACCCATTTAATAAACATGTCGTACTCAAAACCCAATTAACCTATGACCCGTTTGACCTGTTTAACTTGTTTAAAATGTTTAATCTATTTAAATGATAAGATTTAATAGGTATTTACGTAGCTAAATGGGTAGATATATGGATTAATAATGACACGTTTATTAAATGGATCAATATAAGTCAATATACGAGTTAACCTGTTAACCCGAAATCTACCCATTTATTAAACAATTTAACAGGTCATTATACATGTTAACAGGTTGACCTGAAACCCACTCATTTATTAAACGGATCATAATGGGTTGACCAAAAAATGACCCAAAATTTTAATCGTGCAGATTGACCCCGATAAATCTAGTGCGGGTTTCGAGTCGTGTCAAAAATTGCCACCCTTATGTGTGATGTGTGATCCTGAGTTAGAACACCTAGACGTCGAGTCACGGGCTCCAGAGTCAGGTGTATATTTGGATGTGTAATCTTGATTCGCACGCGTAGTGCTGATATCGTGACTGGTGATGATATGAGATGAGACAGATGTGGGTTATGAGGATTGGTCATGTATTTTTATGATTGTTTTAGATACAAATGCTTTCATTGGTCATTGCTTTGAAAAGAAATATGGTTTGGTTTTAAGAAAGAAACTCGATTGCTTTGTGTTGGTCTTACAATGATTGCATCGATTTTCTTATATACTGTTTTGTTGAATATAAATGGTTTTAAAGTGATATGCATGCATGCTTTTAATTGAAGGGTATAACTGTCATTTTCGAAAATTGTTTTCCAACTAATTTGTTTTGTCCACTCACAACTTTTAATGTTTTGATACCCTTCAGGTTGATCGCGGATGCAAGCTATAACGAAGACCGAGACATCACATGTCGCTGCGTACTCTAGAAATCACTGCGCACTCTGGTAACTCCGAGCGGGTTTCGGTGTTATCCCTAGTCTGGCACGTGATGTTAGACGTGAGCAGGGCGCATCCTACGATAATACAAGGGGATTGGGATGGGTCTTATCACATTAGCATCTCCACCTCTATCCTATCACACCACCAATATCTCTACTATTACTATCGCACTGTCACTGCCACTCCCACCCACACCTCTACCTCAATCCCATCACACCACCACTAACTGTACGATTACCATTCCCACTGTTTCTGCGACCCCCACCACCACCATCACCACCTCCAATTCCACCTATTATACCACCATTATCTCTAGTATTACCATTCACATCGTTACCGCCACACCCCTGCCCAAAAAATAAAAACCACCGCATTTACCTCTATCTCCATCCCATCACACTAAGCCTATTTCTTTTATTACCATTTCTATCATGTTATCTCAAATTAATATTTGAAAATTATTGTCTAATTTGTATTTACACGTTTTTTGAAGTTTTATATATTTTTATCAAACCCATTTTTTCTTTCTCATTCTTATAAATCAAATTAACTAACAAACACAATCATGCATACCTAACAAACCCCGTTAATGTTTAGCCCAAGATTAAAAAAAAAAACAATAATGATATACATTTATGCAGCGTCGTCAATGTCTCATGAGGCCTAAGGCGTAATTTTACGACTGAGGCCTTCGTCAATTTAAATTTAAATATAATTTTTTTAATTTAAAATAGAGCAATATAAAACCACCAAGTAACAACTTCAACCTACAAAAACATGAACACAAGCAAAATATCATGGTTAAATACATCATTAACACCCCCAACGTTCATATCACATAGAAAAACTTACAGTTTTCAAAACGTAAACATTAAAAAATTTCAATTTCCATTGCATTCATCATTGTTTGGTAGAGATAGCTACTACCCAAACCTTCCTTCACAGGTCATGCATTTTCATGGTCAACCTACAAATACAAAATTTAAAATTTTAAAAAAAAAACACTAGGGCCTACAAACACAAAGTCCCTTACTCCAAAGTCATCTCAACAACTCAATTGAAAAAGAATAGGCTGTGTTTGGTTGATACACAATCTTATTATTGCCTTTTTATCACTATTTTGATAATATTTTCCATATACTTGCAAAAAAATTGTTGGGCAACATTAAGATTTAAAAAATATTAATTATGAGAAACCTAAATGCTGGGAAATAGGGAATTCATCATCCTCTCTTCTTGAGTTGTCATCGGTATTTTTGTGCCCTCACAAAATTGGGACACCTTCTCCGCTGGGCATCGCGTTGGACACGTTTGATTATTTGAACGACTATGATGTGCTGAATCGATTGGAGCTTACTCTTCATCGTCTCATCTCTCCCTTTTTTGCCCACTTTTGATTCTCTATTGTAAGACCATCAATACCATTGAAGCCATTATTTTTGCCAACCATTTTCAAGGGCTAAGAAACAGGGGCAGCCTCTCCATTCTAATCGGGTTGTGTTCTGACATTATCGCCACAAGTTTCATCTTACATAAAACAATTGATGGCGACTGGGACATCCTTTCCATTCCATTCGTTTAGCTTATTTCACAGATCTATATAATCTAGTATTTTAGTGGACTAACTGGTTTTGCATTCTCCTGCTTCTTAGCGCTAATTCTACACCTATTCCAACATTTCAGTGGACTAACTTTTTTTTTTGAATTCTCCAACCTTTCATTGGATTATAATTTCCTCCACAAACACTACAAATCCTTCTCCAAGGCACCTTATTTTTTCCTTTTTTTTGGTATGATTGTGATATGTTCCCTGCAAAAGTGAATGGCGACACTATTTTTTTATCTTTTATTTGAATGATTGTAATGCGCTTCAAATTGATTTTAAATTCATGTTGGTGACATTTTATTCTTCCTTTTATTCATGGATGATTTATTTGGATAATTACCTAATTGTTCTTCCCCCATACACTTTGATTAATAAAATATCATATAAAATTTAGGTAAAAAACTAAGTAATTATAATGACAAAAATGTTTCAAAATCATTACAAGCAATTCTCACGCTCCCATATTTTATAATCGTCCAAGAGTGAGTTTTTAATTAGTTGTTTCCATTCATAGCAAATTTGTACAAAAATGTGAAATCATGTTAGTGTATGCACCATATCAATTAAACTATTAATTATTTTTTGTAAGCTAAATTAGAGGCTATAGAAGATAACATTTCTTAGTGTAAAAACCTTCTCACCATCATATTAATGGTCATTAGTCACTTTCCTCCACATCTTCATCCAAGTCATTTAGCTCCTCACTGCCTGGATTTAGATTGGAAATAAAATCAAAAAAATATAAGTATTATCCTTATCAGTGTAAATATCAATAAAAAAAATTAATACAACTTACATGAATTTTTTGCTTCAATCTTTCTTCTTTTGGGGTTTAACAGACAAGTCCTTTTATCATGATATGTCAACTTTTTGCATAAAGCACAATTTCTTTTCTTCCTTTCTTTGCTTAACTCAATACCACTTTTTATTCTTTGGGAACTGCTAGCATTTTCCTTCTTCCTACCCCTAGTCTGTGAGATATGTGGGTCTAAATCAATGGATGAGCGGAATCACCAGTAGTACATGGATCACCTTTTCTTGAGAGGGCAATGCTTGTGGGCAGATAAGAGTTTTTTGACAATTTTTTGTGCAATTCACTTATAGCGTGCATGAATGTTGTGTATCCCTCAGTTGAAGATGCTGCAATCCATGCCAACTTAGTTTCTTGTTGACACGTATGGCTAAATCTCAAGGCTTTTGATTCTTCCTTACCAACATCTATCGCCAAATTTTTGGAATCCATGATTCTAAATTTATTTGCTTCTTGTCTCCATCTTGAGAGAATGAAATGGTTAGGAACTATATCAATATCTTGTCGGACAAATACCTTCAGCAAATGTCTACAAAGTATTCCAACAAATTCATAATTTTTGCACCCACACAAACCTTTGTATGTTTGCAAATTTAACTTCACCACAAACTCTTCTTGCTCTCCAAATTTTGTTTTTACTAGATAGGTGTGATATTCATTGCCACCTTCCATTTCTTCAACTTTATACCAATTGACCTTACCCCATTCACCCTTAAATTTTTTGAACACATTTTTGCTGTACAACTTTGTTGCATGCTTCAAAATGAGTTCTCCTTCATTAACAATGGGATATTAATGCTTAGATTCAAAATCTTCATCACTTTCTCCTTCCATAATCTTCTTTAATGCTTTCTCATATTTGACAACGAACTCTCTAAGATTGGTTGATGTGGTAACAAACCCATCAAAGAAAGAATTAATGCCCTCACTACGTCTAGTAATATTCATTCCTGCAAAAAAAAGGAACCCAAGAGTTACATATATCATACAAATGGTGTAACCAGTCATTCTTATCCAATTCATATTCCCTCAACAAGCTCTTCCACTTTTCTTCAAATTCATCTAGCATGTATGTAAACCAAATGCATTTCTTCATCTCAACTTTGAACTTTGACTTCTTAATGTACACATGTGACAACTTTTCAATAAACTTCTTCTTGATATGCCATAAGCATAGTCAATGATGATTTTTAGGGAAAATTTTGGAAATTGCTCCTTTAATTGCCAAGTCTTGATTAGTAATAATAGAAGTTGGATGATGTCCCCCCATTGCATTAAGCCATGTCTCAAACAACCACAAAAAGTTTACCTCCGTCTCATCTTTTAAAAGTACGCATCCAAATTGTATTGACTGCAAATGGCGGTTCACTCCTATAAAAGGTACAAAGGGCATATCATATTTGTTTGTCCTATATGTAGTATCAAAGGTGACTACATCCCCAAAATATTGATATGCCATTCGTGATTGAGCATCTACCCAAAACAAATTAGTCGCCTTTCCATTTTCATCACATTGGATGGCATAAAACAATTGTGGATTCTCAACTTGTTTTTTCCTAAAGTAAGTTAGGACTGACTGAGCATCAGCTCCATCCTATTCTCTATCTTGGACATTTCTCAAGTGGTTATAACAGTCTCTATTGTTAAAACCAATGTAACCTCCACTAAGGATTGAGAAAACTTTGGCGATTGTCAAATTTTCTTCATGAAATATCTTAGTAAGACTTCTAGCTGCTTTCGACATAACTTTATTTAATTTCATTTTCCTTTTTCTTTCTGGATTAACTGCTTTGTGATTGTGAAAGTCACCAAAACTTGAAACCTTCCATTTGGTTGACCATACATCATACAACTCACATACTTGCCTTGTAATCACACTTCACCATAGAACAAGTTTTATTATTTTTCTACGTATTATCTATCTCACATGTCTCTCGTTCATCATTATCTTCTGAAATCCCTAGTAGCATACTCTTCGAAATATGTTTTCCTTGATGAGCACAAAAAAATAATCTACTTGTTACTGTGTCTAAACCACCCCTTGTCTTGGATGAAGATTGAATTCAAATCCAAAATCTGTTTTGTCGCCCATAATCCTCATAATAGTTTCTAGCTTCTTCCATTGTGTAAAAAAATATCCCTATGAATGGCGCTTTAAGTTGCTCCCCATTGTTTTTCAGAGTACCTGTTTCATCATTCTCTCTTGTAACTATACCTTCTACCTATTTAACATATTAATTATACTTAATGCAGATAATAAATCAAATTAGATAACTATTATGCTTATAAAAACAGAAGTTGTATTTTTATAACAAATTTAAAAGACAAGAATAATAAAAAAAGAAGCTTGTTGTAGATATGGAAGACATGATGCAAAAGAAACCTTAATATGTGCTTTTGAGATCACTTGAATCCTAGAACAATCTTCAATATACTTCTAACATCAATTAATTAATTAAAATAAAATATGAAACACGCAACAATCTGGTAAGGTTACAAGACATGCACTCAAGGCTTTATAACGACATATTTGATTAATCTACTCAAGGATTAAAATATCGATATCGACGGATATATCGTTAGTCAAATTTACGGATATCTCGTTCCAAATATCGATATCGTTTACGGTCAACAAAAATGACGGAAATTTGGTCTAAAAGTTGGAAATTTGAAATGAAACTTTAGGAAATACTTAAGCACCCAATAATGGTTATATAGAACTAATAAAAATTATAAAATGACTTTTGATATAATAAATATATGATGAATAATATAATATAATATGGTTCTATGAATGACTAATAATATAAAATTTTAAATATAAACATAAATTGAAGTGAATTACTATAATTGAATGTTAATATAGTTAAAATATAAAAATAAGCATAATAATAGAGTTTACTTTTTCCTAATAATTTAGAAAATTGGGGAATTCGCATTTACATAATAATTTAGAAAATTAGGCATGAATTAATGAAAATTGGACGTAAAACGAATTCTTATTAATTGTATACTCATCTCATATTTTTCTAAAATCTATTAATATTCAAATTAACCATTCAATATAATTTGCTTCAATTCAACATAATTTGCTATTTTGCTTCAATTTAACATAATTTGTTTCAAATTAACCATCTCTACTCTACAAATTCTTTCATTCAACATAATTTTCTTTTAAAATTAATTAATATTCAAATTAATTTTATATTTATATTTCTATGCTGATAATAAATTAAAAATTATAAATAAAAAGTTGAATGGATGAATACGAATTGTAATAATAATAATGACTTTGACCAAAGTCTTCAGTCTTCCACTCTTCCTAAATATATGCTCGATGGATGTGGCTGCCCTATTTAAATATATGCTCAGAGACAATTAATATTTTATAAAAAAATTGAGTTGTTTTTGTTTTCGTTTGCTTCATCTTCTCCACCCACCCATTTCTTCCGCGACCATCCACCATGCCCAGTACCATTCACACCCAGCTTTGCCACCAAGACCCAAATCCTTCCGCAGGTTGAGACGATCTCATCCCCAGTCTCCATCACTCTGAGAATCATAGAGAATGAGGAATTAGAACCAAAATCCCAGAAATCTTCGACGTAATTTCTTGATGTTTCCGAGAAGGCAGACCACGAGACAACCACCATTCTACTTGACTCAACAAGGTGAACAGGATGAGGAAATTGGGCAATTTTTGGTTTTTTTTTTTTTGCTTTGAATATGGATATCAGTGGGTATCGGCGATTATCGGTCAATTTCGACGATAATCGTCGATTTTTGCTGAAATTATAGATTTTAGGGGAAAAAATTTCTTTCCCCCCTCTTTAGGTGTGGACCTTCCATTTTTCCGAAATTTCTATGAAAATATCGGCAATTTCGAAATATCGGCGAAATTGCCGATATTTTCATCCGTGAATCTACTGCATTGGTGGCACCTCCTCTGTTCTTATCCAGACAGGAGCCAACTGCCCACCACTTTAAAAAAGTAAAGTTCGACATGATAATAATGAAAAAAATAAAACAAAACATATTTCTCTATATTCCCTAGGAAACTAGCGTGCACCACAACCCACACCAAAATCTGACCAATTTTATTTTCTCTCATCTTTTTTAACGGGAAACAAAAACAATTTTTTTGGAGAATAAACAAAAGCAGGCATCCATGAATCACAAATAGCATTCATTATATCTACAGAGGAACTTACATAACCTCTCCCTACATGCTAGGGATTCATAAACAATGGAGGAAGAACAATTAGGTAATTGTCCAAACAATTAGGTAATACAAAACTAGAGTCGCCATTTACTTTGGCAGGGAACACGTCCCAATCATACAAAAAAAAATATGGAAAAAGTAAAATACTAGAAGAGGCTATTTGCTTGCAAGGTGCCTTGGAGAAGGATTTGTAGTGTGCTAAGGAAATTATAATCCAATGAAAAGTTGGAGAACGCAAAAATAGTTAGTCCACTGAAAGGTTGAAATAGGTGTAGACTTAGTGCTAAGAAGCAGGAGAATGCAAAACCAATTAGTCCACTGAAATACTGAATTATATAGATCCGTGAAATAAATTAAACGATTGGAATGGAGAGGCTGCCCTAGTCGCTGTCAATTGTTTTATGTAAGATGAAAATTGAGGCGTAATGCCAGCAACAACTCGATTGGAATGGAGAGGTTGCCCCCATTTCTTAGCCCCAATAAGGTGGTTGGCCAAAATAATGGCTTGAATGGTAGCAATGGTCTTACAATAGAGAATAGAAAGTAGGGGAAAAAGGGAATGATGAGGCGATGAAGAGAAAGCTGCAATCGATCCAACACATCACAATTGTTCAAATAATCAAAGGAGAGATGCTTACCCTGTATTAGTATCCAACACGATGCCCAGTGAAGATGAAGTCCCAGCTTCAAGAGGCGACAATAATACCGGCGACAACTCAAGAAGTGAGGACAATGGATTCCCTGTTTCCCAGCAATTAGGTTTCTTAAAATTAATACTTTTTTAATCTTAGTCTAAGAATATAAGAGATTATAAATAATTCAATTAAAAATTATTATTTCAGTTTTAATTAAATTTAGTTTTTAAATTACAGTACATGTCATCTATAATCTTAACCATTGAGAATCTTTAAATATAATGGTCCATAAATTGTGTTAAAATGTGGTGCCACAAATCCGCCCATATATATATATATTAGCTTGTAGACTCCAACTTAGCAAATAATTTTCTCTCAACAATGGCACATAGTATTTAACTGTTTGACTAATAGATTGGCTAACGGTTTATACTTTGATATTGTGTTTTGATAGTTTAGATACCTAGCGTCCGAGAAAGGTGCATGAGGTAAGTACTAATGTTTTTAAGGATGCTAAACTTGATAAAATTACATCTATGTTGACAAATATGTTAGGAAAGAAACAGTTAGAGGCGCCATTATGTTACTTTTACTCTAAAGGCCACATTGTTGAAAACTGCTTTCTAGTAGGGAAGGAGAATGGTGGAATTATTGAACCTTTAACACATGAACACGGTCCCAAATCTGGCCCAAAACCAATTCCAATGCAAACCTTGGCAACTAAGGCCCCCAGTTCAGTATTCTAATTTTTCTCCTAATAATGCACCTAACAATGTTTCTTCATCTTCTAATCATGCTTATGATAAAATGCTAGCTACTATTTCACAAGGGCGGTAAACTCTAATGGCTTATACTCAAGCTCTTATAGCAGGTTAGCAGAATCAACATAAGGACATTATAGATCTAAAAAATAAAATTGGTTAAGTAGAGGATATCATGTGCCAAATTTGGGCCAGTGGGGTGCTTCCACCACAACCAACAATATTATAACATGACGTGGTAAGGTGTTAGATGACATGGAGAATGATCCAGCCGTTTCTGAGGCTGAAAAGAAGTAGGTGGCGTCAAAGTCCATCAAAACACTATCACCAAAACAATCTGCCCCATAGCAAGGTAATAACCTATATACCTTCAAGTTTGGTTGTTACTAGTTCTTTGGTTGTGTGTACACCATTTCCAAGCATGTTTGCAAAACAAGGAAGGACGAATCTAATGAAGAGATCTTGGAAATTTTCAACAAGATGCAAATCAATATGTTTTTGATCGAGTGTATCAATCAAGTGCCAAAATACGCTAAATTCCTAAAAAAGTTATGCACTCTAAGGTGTTGCACGAGAGAGAAGGAGATTGTCAGGAGCCGACTCATCTAGCACCATATTGTGCGCTTTGGGCTTCGCCCTCACGGTTTTGTTTTCAGGAGCTCACGTTGCAACTTCCCAGGGGGTCACCCATCATGGAATTGCACTAGCCTCAACTCGCTTAACTTTGGGGTTCCAATCCCCCCCAAAACCACTTGAGCTCCCAAAAGGCCAAGTGCTAGATAGGTGTGTGCATACACCTTTAAGTCACACCACCATCCTCTCCCAGACCATTCCACCTTTGCAGGAATGTGGGATCGTTCACCGTTCCCTCCAGGACACGGGTCTTACAATGCACCCCCCTTAGGGCCCAGCGTCCTCGCTGGCACACTTCCTCGATCATGACTCGACTCATCTAGCACCATATTGTGCGCTTTGGGCTTCGCCCTCACGATTTAGTTTTCGGGAGCTCATGGTACAACTTCCCAGGGGATCACCCATCATGGAATTGCACCAGCCTCAACTCGCTTAACTTTGGGGTTCCAACCCCCCCCCCCCCCCCCCCCCCCCCCCAAAAGCCACTTGAGCTCCCAAAAGGCCTAGTGCTAGATAGGTGGGTGCCTACACCTTAAGTCACACCACCATCCTCTCCCAGACCATTCCACCCTTGCAGGAATGTGGGATCGTTCACCGTTCCCTCCAGGACACGGGTCTTATAGAGATTGTTGAGGTAATCAAGTTTTTAGATTGTGGAGTCATCTATATGATTTATAATAACAAATAGTTCACACTAGTGCAATTGGTTCCGAAGACGAATGGAATCACTGTGTTTGAAGAATGCTAAAGGCGAGCTTGTACCCCAAAGAACAATCACGGTATACCGAGTGTACATTGATTATAGGTGACTCAACACAGCAACCAGAATGGAACACTTTCCTTTGCCATTCATTGATTGATGCTTGAGAGGTTAGCCGAACATTCTAATTATTGTTTTCTAGATTCATATTCAGGCTACAAATAGATTTTTATAGAAGAAAGAATGACCTTCACTTGTCCATTTGGCACTTTTTCCTATAGGAGGATGCTAGTCATCTTATGCAATTCCCTAGGTACGTTCCAAAGATGTATTCTTTCTATTTTTCTGAGTATGTGGAAAGGATAATTGAGGTTTTTATGGATGATTGCAGCGTCTTCGGTGATAGTTTGATGCAGGCATAGAAAACCTAGAGTTAATCTTGCAAAGATGCGTTGGAACTAACTTAGTACTCAGCTGGGAAAAATGTCACTTTATGGTTAGACAATGGATAGTCTTAGGGCATATTGTCTCTGGAAAAGGAATAGAAGTTGATAAATGTAATGTTGATCTTGTGTGTTACTTACCCTCTCCCACTTCGGTGAGAGAGATTTGTTCGTTTCTAGGTCATGCAGGCTTTTACCGAAGATTTATCAAGGAATTTTCCCACATAGCAAGGCCCTTGTGTCATTTGCTTCAGAAGGAAACTCCCTTTGCCTTTGATGATGAATGTAAACAAGCTTTTAAGAAGCTTAAGGAACTATTGACTCGCATCCATCTTGTGTACCCTAGATTGGTCCTTGCCATTCGAGTTGATGTGTGATGCATCAGATTAAGCAGTTGGAGTAGTGTTAGGGCAAAGGAATGACAAGAAGCATAGTACGATCAACTATGAGTCGATCAACTATGCGTCCAGAACTCTCAATGAAGCTCAAATAAACTACACTACAACTGAAAAATAGTTGCTAGCCGTGGTATTTGCTTTAGATAAATCCCGCTCTTACTTACTTCATACTAAAAATGTGACAACCCGGAAATTCGAAAAAGGAAAAATTGGAAAAAATCGAAAAAGTTGGATGTAAAATGACGATTTTGCCCCTGGTTATAAGGGTCGAAAGTTAACTTTTTGATCGGGACCTTGTTTTGACTTTCCGGAAGTACCATTGGATAGGTCTTGGGACGCTGAATCCGTAGACATGCGGCATGCGTCAATCAAAGTCCGAATGGAAAAGTTACGGGTCTGGAATTGTAAGGGGTATTTTGGTAATTATTAGTGCAGGGGTAAAATGATAATTGTGGCTGATCCAATTGGTGAATCAGCATTTAAGTGGATCACTCGGTCCATAAAGTGACATAAGTCACTTGAATTAGATGGATCAGTGGCTGTTTGTGAGATGTCGTGGATAAACGCCTAAAAAGGACAACAAAACCGCCCATTTTTTGTTTAAATTTTATCAAACAATCGATGGATGAAGCTGAGTATATAAACCTGAGACGGTGGGATGAGTTTACAGAAAGAGAGAAGTGGGAATGAGAGGAGAAGAGAGGAAGAAAAACCAGAAAAACCCGAAAACCTTGAATTGATAACTTAGGATCGAAATTGAAATTGTGGACGTTCGTGAGTGAAATTGATGTTGAATTTAGCTCCCTAGGATTGAGACGAACCCAATGAGAATTGATGCGAATTGGGGTCGTTTTGCTTTAGAACCGAAGAGGTGAGGACTTTGGATTGTTGAGATTGTGTTCGAGTAATTAGAGGAATTGGGGGACGAAATTGAGGTTGGAATTGAACTTTGAATAATCCTACGAAGCTGTTGGCTGGATTAATTGAACAAAAACGGGTCGAATTGGTGGACTGTGAGGGATGAACAGAGCTTGACTGTTCTTCGAGAAATCGATCTTGAACTGAGGAATGGAGGTATGGTTTCGTGAAATTAAGTTTACAGAACTGTAATTAGACCTAAAACGATGCTGTTAGATAAATCAATTGAAAGAATTAATGTCGAATTGACTAAGAACCAGTCGGGCCGTCTCGCCGGTTGCAGGACCCGAATGACAAAGAAACGAGTTGGGACAATGATACTGCAGCAGGCGCGTGGGTTTCACGCGCAGCCACTAACGGGGGCCCGTGAGGGCACGTGGGCCCAATTCCCAAGGTGAGTTCAACATGACTTTTGTTTTATACAATGTAACAAACATTTTGTCGTTGATTTCGAGTTAATCGGACACCGTTTCGATATTATTTCGAGGGTCCGAAGGTTTATGTTACGTTTTTAATTAATATTCAATTCCAGAAAAATTATGGGGAATTAGTATGATGTTAATTAAGTCCTTAGTGACCCTGAATAATGATTTTGGACAGGATTCGAGATTCCTGGAAAATGTCATGACCCGTCCCGAATATCGGGATCTAATATTAATTAATTATGATTTAGAATGACTAATCGGGGATTAGTTGAGTGAAATCGGACGAATTGTGCAAAATGACCGTTTTGCCACTAGCGTGGGTAAAATGTTGACTTTTAGTTCGGGCGGTCAAACGGACTTTGACCGACGATTGTGACGTAGTTCGGGACGGCACGAGTTCATAGACAGGTGGCATGTTCGATTCCGACATTCGAGGTCAAAGTTATGGCGTTCGGAAATTGAGGGGTATTTTGGTAATTTGGCATATTAGGGGCCAAATGTTGACTTTTTGACCGGGAAGTCCAATGGACGAGGGCCAAGGACCGTTACGTAGGTCTCGTCGATACGAATCCAACGACAGGCGGCATGCCGAAATCAGAGATTCGACGACGAAGTTATGGTCACGGGAACAGACTCGATTAACCGAACGAATCGGGATTAAAATAATATTTGAATATGAACAGTACCCGGTGACTGAACACACTTGGATGAGTGACAAGTGTCACTCATCCCTTAAATTCAGGCATGAAACCAGATCCCATGTTTTGGGGAAAACATAATTATTATGTTTTATTAATTAATTAAACTAAATTAAACTTAATTTCCATTAATCCTCCCTATTTTCTTAACCGTGTACAACCCACAATTCAGTTTTCTCCCAACCTTCATCCCTCTTCCATCTCTTCCATTTCTGAACCAGAAAGTGAACAATTGAGAGAGTATTGAGATTGAATTATCTGGGAAAAATGGAGATTGTGAGAGAGCTGGAATCTGGAAAATCGAAAATTTGGTTTTTGGGGAGGGAAAATTCGAAATGGAAGGTTTGAGCCGTGAGGATCGAATTGGAGGTTAGAAGTAGCTTCCTGAGGTTGAGACGAGTGGAACCAGATCAAAAACGAGGAGAATTGAGGCCGATTTGGCTCTGAACGGGTCTGGTATCAGTATGCACGATTTCGAGTTTGAGTCGTGGGGTTTGAGGCTTCGATTGATGCAATTGAGTTGGGGAAAGAGTTTACCTGACTCCATTGAAGCTTCTGGTTGCATTAATTGAAGAAAATCGTGTGACATTGAAGGATTTCTGATGATGAACAGTGTTCAGGATGTTCTTCGAATGATCATCTGTGATCGTGAGGTTTGAGGTAATTTCGATTGTAATTAAGTCCATAGATCCCTAATTGAAACTAATTCGATGCTAATGGACGTTTAAATTGTTGAATTTGGTGTCGAATTGACAGAGAACAAACCGGGTCGCCTCGCGGGTTAAATGACCCGTTTACCAGACAAACGGGTAGGAACGGCGACACTGTAGCAGGCGTGTGGGTTTCATGCGCAGCCACTAATCTCAAGGTGAGGTTAACATGACTTTTGATCCTCTCATTGTAACGAACATTTTGACGCTGGTTTCGAGGGAATCGGATATTGTTTCGATAATGTTCCGCGTATCCGAAGTTTTGTTTTACGAGTTAAATACGTATTTAAATTCCGAAAAAATTGGGGAAAAATTATATGATGTATTTTGAGATGTTAGTAACCCTCTATAATGATTTTGGACAGGAGTTGTGATTTCCAGATTTTACGAAAAAACGTGCAGCTCGGAAACGGACTGTTTTGGACGGTGTGTGTGAGTGGACTTTGTTTTCTAACCGTGATGCATGCATATATGATTTAAATACTTTACTATATGATTATATATGCTTTGGCATGATTGATGTTTCAATCCGGTAATTTCTCGGTTTTATGATTATTATATTATTATTTTTGGGCGATTTTCGAGAAATTACGAAATTTGGTGAAAATAATGTTTGGACTCGGATTATTGAGTCATGGATTGAAAATGATGTTTTGACTCGGTTTATGAGTCAGGGAATTAAAAATGATGTGTTGACTCGGGAATGAGTCAAGGGTCAATTTCGTGGATTTACGTGAAAATGGCAACGAAGATTGCAACGCATGGATTTGCGTGATAATGGTATGTTGGGCGTGAGAACCCAAGTGAATAGTGATTTTGACTCGGATTTGGAGTCACTTGTGAATTTGTGAAATTAATGATTTATTGGGATTTTATGATTATTTTAATCAGTCTTTCGGGCACGTTTTACGAGGAACGTGCAAATGATGTTTTGGGCTAGGCCCGGAGTCTAAATGATTTCTAAAATCATGTTTTGACTTAGTTGGTAAGTCAATGATGATTTCTGGATTATTTTATTGTTTTAAAAGGTAATTTTAAAGAAGTGCGTGTAAATGGTATTTTGGGCTTTGAGACCCAGTCGGGAATGATCTTGACTTTGTATGAAGACAAGATTTGATTGAAATGTTTTGGGATGTAATTCCCGAGATGGTTTTCATTGTGATTGTGATGTTCCCAGACGGTCGGAGCTTGGGGGGATTACCCAGACGACCGGAGCTTGGGGGATGTGATTGTAGGATCAGGAGTCGATCCTATGGTAGTTAGCTTCTCGGATGAGACTGAGCCTGGATGTACCACTCGGATGGGTCTGAGCCTGGGGATGTGTTCGCCCAGAGGTGACTGAGCCCGAGGGGGTTGAGCCCAGAGGTGTCTGTTCCCGAGAGAGTGACTGGATATTGGCCTACGCATAGTGCAGCACTTGTGAGTAGTGCAGTTTGATTGATTGTGCACTTGTGAGTAGTGCAGATGTGATTGTGATAGTTTGTACACTTGTGAGTAGTGCGGATTGATTGGATTGATATATTTATTGTGCACTTGTGACTAGTGCTGATTGATGTTTTTTGTGATGACGTACTGGTATTGAGTACGGGTTTTTGGTTTTTGTGGCCAGGTAATTATGTTTTCACATGTTTTTGGCCTGAGAGCCGGGATTTGATGTTTTATAACATGACTAATTTGGTGAACATGAGTTTTATGGACCATGGGTAAATATGTTTTGATTTTATCGGTCCACTGTTCATACTTGAATGATTTCATACTATTACTCATGTTTTACGATATGCATGCAAGTTTGTGAAAACTGGAGGGTAAGAATGTATTTTGGCAAATATTTTAATAAGAGGTCATTTTTGTCCACTCACACCTTTTCTGTTTTGTGACCCTCCAGGCCGTGGTACGACGTTCGGGACTGATCGTGAGGCAGTGGCAGCAGAAGAAATCAGCGCAAACATCTCTTGTCTGGCAAGCACTAAAGGGTATTTTTCGGACCTTTGGTTGACTTGTCAGACGGGAGCAGGACCGGGCACGGTTTTTGACGTCCAGTTGGGACGGGTCCTGTCATAAAATGTTGGAAATTACGGAAACGCTTGTAGCTCGGAAAGCGAGCGGTTTGGACGGTGTGTGAGTGGACGTTTGTTTTATAAACCATTATGCATGCATTGTTAAATGTTTTACATGATTTGAATTGCAATGATGTCCCGTTGATGTGGCATGATTATTTGTGATTTAATGATTATTTTAATTGGTCTTTCGGGCACGTTTTACGAGGAACATGCAAATGATATTTTGGGCTAGGCCCGGAGTCAAAATGGTTTCAAAGTGGATATTTTGACTTAATTGGTGAGGCAAGGATGATTTTTGGATTATTTTAATGTTTCAAATGATATTTTACGGATTTCCGTGTAAATGGTATTTGGGCTTGATACCCGGTTGAGAATGACTTTGACTTGGTTTGAAGTCAAGGATTTGATTGAAATGTTTTGGGATGTAATCCCGGCATCTTTTTCATTGTTATTGTGGATACCCAGACGGTTGGAGCTAGGGGATTACCCAGACGACCGGAGCTTGGGGGATATGATGGTATGATTGTGAGTTGTTATGGTAAGCTAGCTTCTCGGATGCGACTGAGCCTGGATGTACCACTCGGATGTGTTTGAGCCTAGGGATGTGTTAGCCCAGATGTGACTGAGCCCGAGGATTGAGCCCAGATGTGTCTGATCCCGAGAGTGTGGCTGGATATTGGCTTACGCGTAATGCGGATGTGACTATGTGATGATTTGTGCACTTGTGAATAGTGCGGATTGATTGATTGTGCACTTTGGAGTGCTGTTTGATATTGATTGTGATTTCGTACTGGTATTGAGTACGAGTTCTGGTCTGTGTGGCCAGGTGATTATGTGTTCACATGTTTTGGCTTGAGAGCCGGGATTTGATACTTGTTATGTGATTTGGCTGGAAAGCCGGTAATTATTATTCATATGTTTTACCCTATGCATGCATAGTTTGATAAACTGGAGGGTAAATGAGGTATTTTGAAATGCGTTTTAAATGATATTATTTTTGTCCACTGACACCTTTGTTTTTTATGACCTTGCAGGCCGTGGCACGACGTTCGTGGCTGATCGAGAGGCGGAGGCATAGGCGTAAATCAGTGCAGTTATCCCTTGTCTGACAGGTTCTGAAGGGTAGTCTCGGGACTTCACTTGACTTGTCAGACGGAAGCAAGACCGGGCACGGTTATCAAAGTCCAGTTGGGACGGGTCTTCTCAAATTGGTATCAGAGCATTTGGTTACTGATTTGCCATTCCTCCGAGATACGAGCCCTGTGCACGACCTGCTGATTAGACGGGATATGAGGGTATCAGAACTCTCTGGAGTGACTATGACTCTTGATTGGGGGTCGAATATTGTATCATGTGTTTTGGTTGTGTCGGACTTGTGTTGGTCTGGATGGTTGTTTATGATAACGCTATGGGATATGGATGGGCATGTTGGGCCCATGATACATTTGACCCGAGGATGGGGGGTCGGATGAGTGACTTTTGGATTTTGGATCTCGAATGGGACTCAAAGGGAGTCCAGAATTGGTTTAGTGTGTGTTGAGAGATCCTGAATAGGATGTGGTTCGCCTAGGGGTGTTTGCTAGGTGACCGGATATGCCAGTGGTGGCATTGATGTTAGTAGATGTTGAATTTAGACTCAAAAGAGTCAAGACATTGGACTTGGACAATAGTTGGTTTAGGACTCGGAATGAGTCATGATGTGATATGATGGCTCGGGAAGAGCCGGGAAAGATGGAAAAACTGGTTATGGTTGCACATAATGAGTAACGGTTCATGTGGGAACCCGAGGTATTGAATTGGATGTGAATTGAATCTCTATGAATATTGTTGGAACGGTATGTTCGAATTTCGGGGACAAAATTCTTTAAGGGGGGAAGGTTGTGACGACTCAGAAATTCGAAAAAGGAAAAATTGGAAAAATCGGAAAAGTTGGATGTAAAATGACAATTTTGCCCCTGGTTATAAAGGCCGAAAGTTGACTTTTTGATCGGGACCTTGTTTTTATTTTCCAGAAGTACAGTTGGATAGGTCACGGGACGCTAAATCCATAGACAGGCAGCATGCGTCAATCGGAGTCCGAATGGAAAAGTTACGGGTCTGGAATTGTAAGGGGTATTTTGGTAATTATTGGTGCAGAGGTAAAATGGTAATTGTGGCTGATCCAATTGGTGAATCAGTATTTAAGTGACTCACTCAGTCCAGAAAGTGACATCTGTCACTTGAATTAGATAGATTAGTGGCTGTTTGCGAGATGTCGTGGATAAACGCCTAACAAGGACAACAAAACCGCCCATTTTTTGTTTAAATTTGATCAAATCAATCGATGGATGAAGCTGAGTATATAAACCTGAGACGGTGGGATGAGTTTACAAAAAGAGAGAAGTGGGAATGAGAGAAGAAGAGAGGAAGAAAAACTAGAAAAACCCGAAAACCTTGAATTGATAACTTAGGTTCGAAATTGAAATTGTGGACGTTCGTGAGTGAAATTGATGTTGAATTTAGCACCCTGGGATTGAGACGAGTCGAACCTAATGAGAATTGATGCGAATTGGGGTCGTTTTTCTTTAGAACCGAAGAGGTGAGGACTTTGGATTGTTGAGATTGTGTTCGAGTAATTAGAGGAATTGGGGGATGAAATTGAGGTTGGAATTGAACTTAGAATAATCCTAAGAAGCTGTTGGCTGGACTAATTGAAAGAAAACGGGTCGAATTTGTGGACTGCGAGGTATGAACAGAGCTTGACTATTCTTCGAGAAATCGATGTTGGACTGAGGAGTGAAGGTAAGGTTTCGCGAAATTAAGTTTATAGAACTGTAATTAGACCTAAAAACGATGCTGTTAGATAAATCAATTGAAAGAATTGATGTTGAATTGACAGAGAACTAGTCGGGTCGTCTCGCGGGTTGCAGGACCCGAGTGACAGAGAAACGGGTTGGGATGATGACACTTTAGCAAGCGCGGGGGTTTCACGCGCAGCCACTCACACCGACGCATGAGGGCTCTGGGCCCGATTCCCAAGTTGAGTTCAACATGACTTTTGTTTATGCAATGTAACGAACATTTTGACGTTGGTTTCGAGTTAATCGGACACTGTTTCGAGGGTCCGAAGGTTTATGTTACATTTTTAATTAATATTTAATTCCCTGAAAATTATGGGGAATTATTATGATGTTAATTATGTCCTTAGTGACCCTGAATAATGATTTTGGACAGGATTCGAGATTCCTGGAAAATTTCAGAAATTACGGAAATGCGTGCAGCTCTGTAAGCGAGCGATTTGGACGATGTGTGATTGGACGTTTGTTTTATAAACCATTATGCATGCATAGTTAAATGTTTTACATGATTGGTTGCATGATTTGAATTTCAATGATGTCCTGATGATGTGGCATGATTATTTGTGATTTAATGATTATTTTAATCGGTCTTTCGGGCACGTTTTACGAGGAACATGCAAATGATATTTTGGGCTAGGCCCGGAGTCAAAATGGTTTCAAAATGAATATTTTGACTTAATTGGTGAGTCAAGGATGATTTCTAGATTATTTTAATGTTTCAAATGAGATTTTACGGATTTACGTGTAAATGGTATTTGGGCTTGAGACCCGGTTGAGAATGATTTTGATTTGGTTTGAAGTCAAGGATTTGATTGAAATGTTTTGGGATGTAATCCTGGGATGGTTTTCATTGTGATTGTGGATACCCAGACGGTCGGAGCTAGGGGATTACCTAGACGACCGGAGCTTGGGGAATAAGATGGTTTGATTGTGAGTTGTTATGGTAAGCCAGCTTCTCGGATGCAACTGAGCCTGGATGTACCACTCGGATGTGTTTGAGCCTGGGGATGTGTTCGCCCAGAAGTGATTGAGCCCGAGGGTTGAGCCCAGATGTGTTTGATCCCGAGAGTGTGGCTGGATATTGGCTTACGCGTAATGCGGATGTGACTATGTGATGATTTGTGCACTTGTGAATAGTGCGGATTGATTGATTGTGCACTTTGGAGTGCTGTTTGATATTGATTGTGATTGCGTACTGGTATTGAGTACGGGTTCTGGTCTGTGTGGCCAGGTGATTATGTGTTCACACGTTTTGGCTTGACAGCCGGGATTTAATACTTGTTATGTGATTTGGCTGGAAAGCTGGTAATTGTTATTCATATGTTTTACTGTCAGGACCCACCCAGGTTTCACCCCGAAAACCGAGGTAAATCCTGCTCCCGTCTGACACCCTAACACAAATACAGTCAGACGCGGGAGAAATTATACTACATATCCCGAAGTCAACAGTTTACAGAGCATAGTACTCAATGCAAAAGAAAGAAAACTATTAAACTGTATACACGCACGCAGAAATTAAAGCAAAATACTCCGGGATCCCTCACGTGACTTCTATGCCTCAGACGCTGCCTCGACGTCAAGACCCCACGCTAGCTCCACAACCTGGAGGGCAGTAAAAACAGAAGGTGTGAGTGGACCATAAATAAAAGAAAAGTTTCCAAAACCATTTATAAGAAAACCGGGTTTAGCCCTCCGTTTTGAAACCACATGCATAACCTAGTTCATAAACAGTTATAACCCAAATCACCATAAACCACATCATAAGAAACAGAAACACTATAAAACAGTTATAGAAATCATATCACAAGCATCATAAAACCATAGTGTAAAACATCATTTTCCAATCAAACCTGCTGGACCTATCCGAGTCTTTAAACTCAATCCAGGCCTCAATAATATCCGAGTCTTTAAACTCCCGAGTCTTTAAACTCAACAGGCCTACGGGGGAAATATCAATATATCCGAGTCTTTAAACTCCCGAGTCTTTAAACTCAATCCGGGCACGTCCCCCGTCAATCAATATCCGGGTCTTTAAACCCAATAACCAGATCCAGCAAATCCAATCAAAACTATTTGAAAACCATTTCCGAATTCACATCCAAACCCGAATCCGAAATCACCGGTCTGATGCCCTTCGGCAACCCGAACCGTCATTCCGAATCCAAATCCGGAAATCCACTTTCCAATCTTAAAACCAAAGTCCAATTGTCAAATTTCGATTTCAAAACCGAAACCTTGATCCTCAAAATCATATTCCAAAATCCACTTATAATCATTAGAAATCATTTAACGTTTGAAACCCCCAAAACCATATTCAAAATCACCCTTTTTTCTCGTAAAACGTGCAAAATACGTTATTTCTCGAAAACCGTGCAATTATATAACATCACAGCATAAATCTAACAAGCATGAAATCACAGATATAAAACAATTATAGAAAACAGTTATGCATGTTCGAGTTTAAGGAAAGGGTCCACTCATAGTACCGCGCCCTCAATCGCGTCCTGAATGTCCAGCACGTTCCTCGGCTTCCTCGGGAAATCTCGATCCTGTTAACAACCACCAAATTACGTCACTAACACTCATACGAAGGTTCACCTAATTTCCCTCAAAAATCCCCGAATCATAAACGTAAGAAACCGGGACCCTAAGCTTTCACCCTCGCGAAACGACTTCGATTCAACGTCCGAATAACTCGAAATCACTTCCATTAGACTCGTTATAACACTTAGAACAAAAACCATGTTGACCATTTTCCCCATAACCGCCGCACGCGCCCCCACGCGTCGCCCAAAGTGGCTGCGCGTGGCCCTCACGCGCCTGCTACAGTGCACCTTCAACATCGAGCAGACCCGGTTCAGCACAATAGTCTGCAACTTGAACCGGCGTCAGCGGTTCACCGCGGTGCCTGCACCATTTTCCTCCCTCTCTTCACCATCCTCTTCGTCCAATCTTAAGCAATTCGGTTACCTCACTCAAACACCTCGACTGTAACGACCCATCCCGGAATTCGGGATTAGGTTGGTAACTAACCATGATTAACGGGGGTTAATCGGTGATTAGTTGGGTGGAATTGGACGAATGTGGCAAAATGACCGTTTTGCCCCTAGTCGTGGGTGAAACGTTGACTTTTTATTCGGGCGGTCAGATGGACCTTGCCCGATGACCGTGACGTAGTTTGGGACGTCACGAGTTCATAGACAGGTGGCACGTCCGATTCGGGCGAACAGGGTGAAAGTTATGACGTGCGGAAGTCTAGGGGCATTATCGTAAATTGGATGTTATAAGGGAAAAAGTTGACTTTTTTTTTTTACAATTGATATCCATATGACTCGAAGACCGTTATGTTCGTCTCGACGCCCCGAGTACAACGACAGGCGGCACGCGACGATCGGAGTTCGAATGACCAAGTTACGGGTCTAGGACGCGTGAGGGGCATTTTGGTAAATTGTCATGAGAGGGCAAAATGGTAATTTGGCTGTGGGTTTTGGGACAGCCGTGTATGGCACTGTGGGGTTCCTTCCAGGCGGCAGAGCACGGGTGAATTAGTTTATGGGACACCTGCTTGGACTTTGTGTTGGCAATTGTTAATGTTTTGAGTGGGTTGGTCAGTGCACGGGTGCAAATGTGGGTTGAGCAGGCTGCTGGTGTGTCCGAAAACTGGGAGGAAAGAAACTGAGATTGTCCCCCACGCGTGATCGATTTCCCAAGGCCATTGGAGAGGTGAGTGTCGGTAAATTCTTTAGGGGGTGCGGACAGAGGGACATAAGGGAGTACACGTTGTGATGGTGGTGGTGTGGGGACTGTAAACTGGGCGGTGAGTTTGAATTGAAAAACAGAAAACAGAGCACTTGAACTTCTTTTCACACTGAGCAGAGCACGGGTCGTGTTGATCGATTAATTGGAAGGTTTGGATCAGTCTCTGCGTGGTGAGTGAGATGGGGAGAGAATGAGTTGAGAGTGAGGGGGTGGAAGGCAATCTGAAACCCGAAAAACTACAATTTCGAGTATCGTTTCCAAATTTTGATTTGGGCGGCCAATTGATGGAATTGGAGCTGAGTTCGAGTTTCTAGATGTTCAAACGAGTCGAACGGGATCGGCAGCGAGGGATTGGTGAGGATGTGAGCCCAGACGGCTTGTGAGTTCAGCTTTTGGAATCCCAGTTGGGTTGGAATGGTTCGAGGGATCCGAGCTCACAATTGAGATCGAATGTTGGTTCCTGGTAGTCCTGCGATGCTGCTGGTCCGACCAATTGCAGAAGAATGATGAGGATCAATGGATTCCAGGGAAAATTAGTGTGTGGTCGTTCATCGGGAAATTGAGCACAATTAGATGGTCTGAGGTGAGTTGGACTTGCTTGATCTCACAGAACCTTGATTAAATCCAAAGCGAGGTTAATGGATGGTTTAATTTTAGGAAACAAGCCGGAATTAAGGGAGACGCAGCCGGGTCGCTTCGCGGGTTACCGGACCCGTTTATCAGAGAAATGGGTGAAGGAGGAGATGAACAGTGCCTGTTACTGTAGCCGGCGCGTGGGTGTCACGCGCAGCCACTCACGGCGGCGCGTGACGGCGCGTGGACCCGAATTTCAAGGTGAGTTCAACACGACTTTTGTTCTATACAATGTAACGAACATTTTAGCGTTGGTTTTGAATTTATCGGATGCCGTTTCGATGTGGTTCGAGGGTCCGAAGGTTTAGGCTACGTTTTTAATTAACGATTAAATTCCCGAAAAATTATGGGAAATTAGTATGTTGTTATTTAAGCCCTTAGTGACACTAAAGTATGTTTGCTGACAGGATTTGGAATTTCTGGAAATATCGGAAATTACGGGCATGCGTGCGGCGCAAAACCGAGCCTTAAGGATGGTGTGTGAGTGGACGTTGCCTTCTAAATTTAATGCATGCATAAATTATTTCTATGATTTATGATTATGATTATAAGTGGTGATTGATTTGATTTCGTATTTATATGTATTCGATTCCCGTATTTATACGTATTTTTACTATACATGTGAAATTACTCGTATTTCGAGACTATGGTCACTCGTGTGCTTAATGATGGTTTAATGAAAGAAGTTATATGAAATGGGTATAAAATGATTTAAGAAGGTTGTTTATGATTTGCAAGTGTGACCTACGATTTTGACACGTTTTTCGAGAACGTTCCGGATTTGTACGTTTTACGAGATTTCGAGTTATTGTGATTTGATCACTGTTGATGTTTGAATTGGGGAATTTAAATGAGACTTGTGATTTTGAGGATTTTAAATGAGGGTTTTGAGTATGTTTTGCTTGGATCATGATTTTGGTAATTATGATTGTGGTTCGGATGTTTCGATAATGAGATTTGAGAAATGAAGTGATTTCAAGGAATTAAAATGGATTTTGGAAAATACGATTTCGGGCTTGATGCTCGGGGCATAAAAGTAATTTTAACGAACGAGATTACGGTTTTCGGAAATTTTAAGTGGATTCTTGGGTTGGGTTCGGGATGATGCTTCCGGATGCCGGCTTACGGAATCATTATTGCGAATTCGAATTCGGGAATGAAAAAGGATTTAATAAAGTGATTTGGTCTGATTTTGCATGCCCCGTGTTTCATGATAATTTGATTATGTTTGTAAAGTCTGATTTGGGGAAAATGAATGTGGAAATTCGGACCATGGGTCCTGTTGTGAAAAATGTGATTTTGGGATGGATTCCACGTTGTCGTGATTGATGAACTGTTTTGGGGTTTAAAGACCCGCTGAAAACTGCTTTGGGTTTGAAGACCCGTTATTGTGTTTGAAAACTGTTTTGGGTTTAAAAACCCGGTGCTATTGCTGGAGCACGTTTTGAGTTTAAAGACTCGGTTAGTTGATGACGGGGGAGGGCCCTTAATGAGTTTAAAGACTCGTGAGTTTAAAGACTCGGTTACTGTGATACCCCCGAGGCCTATTGATTATGTTTTGAGTTTAAAGACTCGTTGATATCCCGGGAAGGCCTGTTTATGCTCATGTTTTTTAGTTTAAAGACTCGGGCGCACTTGATACCCAGCAAAATGATTGACTTGTGATTTATTGATGATTTCTGATGTTTCAGTTGAGTTGGGCAGTGGCCCGGTATATGGTTGTTGGTTTTGGATCATGTTGTGCATTTGGTTTGATTCGTGGTTTTGGGCTGCGGCCTGGTGATTACGATTGCGGGCTAAGACCCGATGGTTGAGAAAGGAAAAAGGATTTTGAGATTCATACGAGTTTTCCCTTATGTTGAAATTTGATACCCAGTTTTTCTTATGTGGAAAATCTTAACCGATTGCGAAATGTTTTTTTGTATGCATGCATTCGTTTTTACGCGGAGGGTAAAAACGCTTGTTGTAACTATTTTGCTAAACTGATTTATTTTTGTCCACTCACACCTTTTGGTTTTTATTGACCCTCCAGGTCGTGGCGCGTTGTTCGAGGCTGTACGAGGGGTGGAGGCATGAGTAAGCACATGTGGCTATCCCTGGTCTGGCACGTACTGAGGGTAAATGACACGACCCATCCCAATCCCCCCCGGATTACCATGGAATGTGACGTGCTCCCGTCTGACAAGAGGCGTCAGACAAGGGATAACCGATTGCCAGTGCCCGAACGGGCTTCCAGAGTGCGTAAGGATCGATGAAGGAGGTGTGCGATGCTCAAGTCTCTGCTGCAGTCGTATCCGGAATCAACCTGAAGGGCATTAAAAACAAAAGCTGTGAGTGGACGAAAATAAACAAGTCTGTTAAAAACATTTATAAGACATTTATGCCCCTCAGTAAAATCATATCCATGCACCAAAAACCAATAATCCCATATTTATTTAGAAATAACCATTAGGGACTTAGCCCGGAAACCAAAGCATAGTTTCAAATTCCAAAAGTCAATCCAAGAGTTATTTCATCAATCCAGTAATATTCATTTATTATTTTTCCATCTCCGGCATCCCCGATGCCTAGCGTCCTAGACGCTTGACGTTCCTGACGTCATATCTCACGGTATTAAGCAACGCGTGCTGCCCGGGGTCTCACCGGGTCCATATCTCTGACATCCCCGATGTCTGACGTCCATGACGTCTAGCAATCCTGCTCCTGGATCACTATACGGTCCGGTAGCTCCGTACAATGAGCCCTCGCAGGCAATGCACCGTGACTTCTCCAGTGTCCCCGACACTTGGAGGAGACCAGGATATAAATATCCTCATATCGAGATGGTTTTATGGAACACATTTTATTATTCATTTCCAAAATATCACAAGGGCCCTGCCCCGAATTTCCATAAAACCGTCATAAGTCCAAATAGTTGAATCAAATCCGAAATAGTTTATTCAATTCCATTTTAGGGTCCCCGACCCGAAATCACATATATAAGTTAACTGGGCCCCTGGCCCGATTTCATAAGTCAATTGGGCCCCTGGCCCGATTCAACAAATTAACTGGGCCCCTGGCCCGATTTTACTTATCAAATCCGTAACCGTTTCATGAAATCATATCCATCCATATTTATGGAAATCAGTGCAAATCCAGAAAACCTCGATTCATGTGCAAACACGTAAATCGCCTCGAAATGCGTGAAAACATATAAATTCACTGATATCCAAAATAAATCATATAATCCCAATTATAACAATCATGAAACAGTTATGCATGCATCAAATTTATAAAACCAATGTCCACTCACAGACCGTTTAACCGAGCGCCTCGATACGCGTGCCATAGGCCTTCCCGGGCCACATCACTATCACCGGGACTCCCAATCCTGTCCAAATCACATTAGAGGATTACTAACCCCTTCATTAACATCCTATTCAAGTCCCGTAATTTTCCCGAATTTTTACGTATTTTTAAACTGGATTTAAAACCTTCGGACATCCCGAACAATATCGAAACGGTGTCCGATCGACACGAAACCAATCCCAAAATGTTCGTTACATTGTATAGGATAAAAGTCATGTTGACCTCACCTCGAGATTCGTGCCCACGCGCCGTCACGCGCCGCCGTGAGTGGCTGCGCGTGAAAGCCACGCGCCTGCTACAGTGACTGCTACAGTCACCATCTTCACCCGTTTGTCTGGTAAATGGGTCTGATTACCCGCGATCTGACCCGGCCAGATAACCATCAATTCGACCTTGATTCCATCCGTTCTTGATCCTAAAACAATCAATATCCAATCAATTTCAGTTCCGTGTCAATAATCAATATCGACATGGATTAAATCAACCAATCCAAGCCCGAACAGCCAAACGGGTCGTCGTTAGTAACTCACCCAACTCAAGTCCATTTTCAAATTAACTTCACATGAAGTATACTAGGACCCAAACGAACCCAAAACCATAACCTATTGAACAAGAGCTCACCTGGAAGTCGTCGTCCACAGCACTGTGTTTTCCCTGAAAACAGTGGCCACCGTCCCAGCTTAGCCGTGGCTGGTTCCCTTCGAAATTGATACGGCTGAGCTCCAGACACTCCCAGAAAGCTAAACCCGTCCATGGTTTGGTCCAACAATGCTCAGAAATCAAATTCTGAGTTTTCCCTCTAAGAACCCGAAATGGTTTCTCACGGTTTTTCTCTCCAATTCGACAGCCAAACAACTCAGAATGGTCCTCACAACTCACTCATCATTCAATTAATCCACTACAGCCGTTAAAAGTGCCCCATAGCACCACGCAGTCCCACTGTGCAAAGCTTCCCTGCACAGACCCGAAACCATTAAAAATCAGTGTCCATGTGAGTGCAATCAGTTGCTAGCTCCTCACATGTGCAACCACAATCCAAAGCTGCCCCAATAACAGTCCATTAATTGATAAACAAATCGTGGGATCGATCGCACAAAGCATCCACCCTCACGGCTGTTCAATGAAACAGTACCCCCCGTGTGAAATTACAATTCTGCCCTTGTGCAGAAAATTACCAAAATGCCCCTCACGCATCCTGACCCGTAACTCGGTCATACGGACTCCGATTGATGCGTGCCGCCTGTCTACGAACTCAGGGAATCGAGACCTTCCTAACGGTCCTCGGTCCTAGGCCATCGGACCTCCCGATCAAAAAGTCAACATTTCTCCTTATTACGTTCAAATTACGAAAATGCCCCTACACTTCCGTACATCATAACTTTCACCACGAACGTCGGAATCGAACGTGCCACCTGTCTATGAACTCGTGACGTCCCGAACTACGTCACGGTCATCGGTCAAAGTCCATTTGACCGTCCGAATTAAAAGTCAACGTTTTTCCCACGCCTAGGGGCAAAACGATCATTTTGCACAATTCGTCCGAAATCGCCCAACTAATCCCAGATTAGTGAATCACAATTAAATATTATTAAATCCCGATATTCGGGACGGGTCGTTACAACCTTCCCTCCTTAAAGAATTTCGTCCTCGAAATTACCAACAATCTTATTCCACAACCACCTTGTGGAAAACATTTCGACCTCATATCATGTGTACACCTGTACCCCCACTTACTGGGACAACACCAGTCTCGTCTATACCCAGACATCCCATCACTGTCATACGTCACAACAACAACACTCGACCACCTCGAGTGGACATAAGCACCTGATCCGCGATAAGATCGCTTAACCATTTAGCTGACTCATTCAGCCAAACCGTTCCCTTCCATTGCCAATATATCCTTACATTTGCTCCCATTGGGAGTCACCAAATCTCGTTTGTCAGTCCATGCTGACACCATCAGTCAACTGTCATCACAAAACTTACCACCCTGGTAAGACTCCAACCATCAGCCAGTCAGTGACAACACCACGTACTACATCACTCTCGATGCAGCGCAAGATCAACCACATGATCTCAATTCGCAGGGCAAGCCCATTCCTGCGACATAAATAAATCTCAATGTCCATATCCGCCGACTCCCACAGCGAACCAAGATGCTGGGAAAATCACGGTGTGATCAAGTCACACAAGGCTACTCGTGGTTACTCAGACCACCAATTCACTCATCTTGAGTGTACGTATACCGTCAACTTACACAAACAAGTGGTGTAACTGGAACACATTGAATACCAGCCCAGCAGTGATCACACATATCAATACCAGGGTTCCACTAGCCAACCATGGCCAAGAGCACCTGCTCATACAATCACTGGACCCGACAAAATCAATCTGCACAGCGCACAGTATCCAATGTCCAGTCCACAATCACAACCAAACAAATGATATCGGAACCAAGCCGATTACCAACACATTTAATCATACACCACCGGTACATCCCATGTACCACCATTAGGCATCACTCAGCCTAACCCGTAACAATCCTCGCACAACGTACCCTGTACGTACATCAATCCATCAATCCGCCTACAACCACCTAGGTCGTAGCCAAACACGTTCCAAAAATGGAGTACATTTGCCCAAACCAACATGAGACAAAACGAACTCCAGCCGTCATCTAGTTCCAATTCTGAATCCGAATTCGCAATTTCGTAAGAAATCCCGAATCCGAACCCAGACATCATGTTTTTAATCCATGTCCAAATCCGAATCCGAAATCATTATTCCGTAAGCTAGCATTGGAATAATTATTCCGCACCCAAATCCAGTAATCCATTTTCGAGCTTCGCAATCGAATCCTGAATCGTCACCCAGAAATTCGATTCCAAAACCCAAAATCTCGTTTACGTCCACCAAGACGTAACAAAACCGAACCTATCGGTTTCCTGTCCAAAACACTCGATTGAATTCATAAGGAAGCCAATCCCAATATCCACACGTCAAAGGTTGACAAAATTCGACCACATCGGAAACCTACTAAACCAAGTCACAAACCATATGGACTCCACTCCGAAAAGAAGTTCAGTCCCGTCATTTACGACTCACATTTCAAGGTAAGAGTGATAAACTCACGTTCAATCTGGATCATCAAGATCACAATCCATATCCATCGCTACGTCACCCGACAAGTAACATCACGATCCTAGATCGTCACATCGACCAAAGTCGACAACATCACAAATCAGATCCACCTAGGATCCACACATGCCCACATAGCTAACAATCCATCTGAAAGCTGATCGTAGGGTCTTACACCCTCAATTGAATCCTTCGCCAAATTTCCCTTGGTGGAAAGATGACCACGCATATCACCACCAAATCCAAAATCATACAAAACTTCTTGTGTCCAATGAACCCAAGCCAAACATGGGTCCACCCACCAATACACGCTCAACGTACTGGTAGCAACAATCATCATCTGCCACGACAGGAAAATATGAAGTCAACCCCAATGACTTCGGAATACCTATCACCGATGCGGAAACGAGCACTCCTCTCGTCTCCCAATCACAACTCTCCCCGAAACGGGAGTTCCAACCATGTTGGGAACAGACATGCTCCCAATGAGATGTCAAGTCCAACCACTGGACTGCCCACGTCCATACCTCACTTGGACCACCACGTGTCCAAAATCAAATCATTACTCGGACCTCACGTCCGCCAATAATCATGTACGCACACACCCCGATTCCGAACGGGATAACTACAATTTTGCCTGAATGTGCGTACCATACTGCTTCCGTCTCACATCTCAACCTAAACAGGTTCAATACTCAGGTTCCAAGTGATTCACAATCACAAAATCCCACATCCATACCACGAATGGTTTTCCCCGACTTTTCCAATTTCAATAATTTCCTTGTACTCTCAGGGGATATAAGCAGTACACAAACTTACCAATCTCGGAGTTGACCACAACTCCCCAAATCCACCAATTCTCATGACATAGGGAACATCGTCCCTAGATTCCTCAAGTCTCAAACATACCTTTTTATCCATTCATCATTTTTCATCGTAAATCTGTTGGGACTTGTCCCAACACGACACAACCTCCACTGGATCCCATCCAGTCCAAGACTCAACCACCTCTGAGTCGCAGATACCAATCACATGTCCATCATGACAGAGTCACACCCCAACTGGTGGCTCATCGTCATCACAATCACAGACACCTGCACCAGTGCTAGCACCAGTACCAACGCACCATCATCAACACTAGTATCAGCACACTGGCATCCATACTAGTATTGGCATAAAGGCACCAACATACCAACATCCATACATAGCACACTTGTGTGCAAGGTTGTTACCCCGGATCTCCGTTCATTCCGAACGACGATCCCGTAACACCACTCGTACCCCACGACTATGGGTACCCCCAATTTGACCACTGGCACATCAGGATAATGGACGTTCCCTGAACATCCCCCGATCCCCAAGTGTGAAAGCCACACTAAATACCCTCGATAGCCAATCATCTCGACACAACTGTCGACCAACAGTCATCGTTGTCAAGATCCATACCCACACATCACACTAATATTCGATCCAACACGGGATTCCATATTTTCTCATAACCGCATCCGTGGATCGAAACCCATAATCCTGACTAGACTCCCTTGAGTCATCCACATGGTCATCCACGACCTTCGCCGCTCGTCGCAGCACAAGTTCTCATTCAAAGTTCACTTTCTAGTCCATCAATTACAAGTTAGGGTTCCAAAATCACACCCTAGGGTTCCACCGAACCCGACTGCCTTCTGCAGTAGAATCCACAACATGACCGACTCCGCGGTCCTGACATCGTATAGACGTCCAATCCAATCCAGTTGTCAACTCAACGTGGGTTCCGTCGTGGGTTCCACGACGAAGGTCATCGGCTAACTCCGATGCACCAACACCCCGAACATTAGCCAACACTACCAGGGTCCAAAACATAGACCAATACTCAACTGAGTTTCATTTTTCCATCACATTACTCAAATGGGGTTCCCTGAACCCAGCTGTACCGAGTGGCACAACAATCCATCATCACATGACCGAACCGACGGTCCCACATTACCAGTTAATTGTATTCAACCCCACATGGGTTGAATCGCATCAACGCACGGCGTATCGGGCCAAACACACCCAATCTACCAAAACTATCTATCAGGTTGACAACGGAACTGCAGCCCAAAGAGACATCACACCCTCGTCCTTCGCGCACCAAAGAGCAAAACCTGCTCTGATACCACATGACACGACCCATCCCAATCCCCCCGGGATTACCATGGAATGTGACGTGCTCCCGTCTGACAAGAGGCGTCAGACAAGGGATAACCGATTGCCAGTGCCCAAACGGGCTTCCAGAGTGCGTAAGGATCGATGGAGGAGGTGTGCGATGCTCAAGTCTCTGCTGCAGTCGTATCCGGAATCAACCTGAAGGGCATTAAAAACAAAAGCTGTGAGTGGACGAAAATAAACAAGTCTGTTAAAAACATTTATAAGAAATTTATGCCCCTCAGTAAAATCATATGCATGCACCAAAAACCAATAATCCCATATTTATTTAGAAATAACCATTAGGGCCTTAGCCCGGAAACCAAAGCATAGTTTCAAATTCCAAAAGTCAATCCAAGAGTTATTTCATCAATCCAGTAATATTCATTTATTATTTTTCCATCTCCGGCATCCCCGATGCCTAGCGTCCTAGACGCTTGACGTTCCTGACGTCATATCTCACGGTATTAAGCAACGCGTGCTGCCCGGGGTCTCACCGGGTCCATATCTCTGACATCCCCGATGTCTGACGTCCATGACGTCTAGCAATCCTGCTCCTGGATCACTATACGGTCCGGTAGCTCCGTACAATGAGCCCTCGCAGGCAATGCACCGTGACTTCTCCAGTGTCCCCGACACTTGGAGGAGACCAGGATATAAATATCCTCATATCGAGATGGTTTTATGGAACACATTTTATTATTCATTTCCAAAATATCACAAGGGCCCTGCCCCGAATTTCCATAAAACCGTCATAAGTCCAAATAGTTGAATCAAATCCGAAATAGTTTATTCAATTCCATTTTAGGGTCCCCGACCCGAAATCACATATATAAGTTAACTGGGCCCCTGGCCCGATTTCATAAGTCAATTGGGCCCCTGGCCCGATTCAACAAATTAACTGGGCCCCTGGCCCGATTTTACTTATCAAATCCGTAACCGTTTCATGAAATCATATCCATCCATATTTATGGAAATCAGTGCAAATCCAGAAAACCTCGATTCATGTGCAAACACGTAAATCGCCTCGAAATGCGTGAAAACATATAAATTCACTGATATCCAAAATAAATCATATAATCCCAATTATAACAATCATGAAACAGTTATGCATGCATCAAATTTATAAAACCAATGTCCACTCACAGACCGTTTAACCGAGCGCCTCGATACGCGTGCCATAGGCCTTCCCGGGCCACATCACTATCACCGGGACTCCCAATCCTGTCCAAATCACATTAGAGGATTACTAACCCCTTCATTAACATCCTATTCAAGTCCCGTAATTTTCCCGAATTTTTACGTATTTTTAAACTGGATTTAAAACCTTCGAACATCCCGAACAATATCGAAACGGTGTCCGATCGACACGAAACCAATCCCAAAATGTTCGTTACATTGTATAGGATAAAAGTCATGTTGACCTCACCTCGAGATTCGTGCCCACGCGCCGTCACGCGCCGCCGTGAGTGGCTGCGCGTGAAAGCCACGCGCCTGCTACAGTGACTGCTACAGTCACCATCTTCACCCGTTTGTCTGGTAAACGGGTCTGATTACCCGCGATCTGACCCGGCCAGATAACCATCAATTCGACCTTGATTCCATCCGTTCTTGATCCTAAAACAATCAATATCCAATCAATTTCAGTTCCGTGTCAATAATCAATATCGACATGGATTAAATCAACCAATCCAAGCCCGAACAGCCAAACGGGTCGTCGTTAGTAACTCACCCAACTCAAGTCCATTTTCAAATTAACTTCACATGAAGTATACTAGGACCCAAACGAACCCAAAACCATAAGAAATTGAACAAGAGCTCACCTGGAAGTCGTCGTCCACAGCACTGTGTTTTCCCTGAAAACAGTGGCCACCGTCCCAGCTTAGCCGTGGCTGGTTCCCTTCGAAATTGATACGGCTGAGCTCCAGACACTCCCAGAAAGCTAAACCCGTCCATGGTTTGGTCCAACAATGCTCAGAAATCAAATTCTGAGTTTTCCCTCCAAGAACCCGAAATGGTTTCTCACGGTTTTTCTCTCCAATTCGACAGCTAAACAACTCAGAATGGTCCTCACAACTCACTCATCATTCAATTAATCCACTACAGCCGTTAAAAGTGCCCCAGAGCACCACGCAGTCCCACTGTGCAAAGCTTCCCTGCACAGACCCGAAACCATTAAAAATCAGTGTCTATGTGAGTGCAATCAGTTGCTAGCTCCTCACATGTGCAACCACAATCCAAAGCTGCCCCAATAACAGTCCATTAATTGATAAACAAATCGTGGGATCGATCGCACAAAGCATCCACCCTCACGGCTATTCAATGAAACAGTACCCCCCGTGTGAAATTACAATTCTGCCCTTGTGCAGAAAATTACCAAAATGCCCCTCACGCATCCTGACCCGTAACTCGGTCATACGGACTCCGATTGATGCGTGCCGCCTGTCTACGAACTCAGGGCATCGAGACCTTCCTAACGGTCCTCGGTCCTAGGCCATCGGACCTCCCGATCAAAAAGTCAACATTTCTCCTTATTACGTTCAAATTACGAAAATGCCCCTACACTTCCGTACATCATGACTTTCACCACGAACGTCGGAATCGAACGTGCCACCTGTCTATGAACTCGTGACGTCCCGAACTACGTCACGGTCATCGGTCAAAGTCCATTTGACCGTCCGAATTAAAAGTCAACGTTTTTCCCACGCCTAGGGGCAAAACGGTCATTTTGCACAATTCGTCCGAAATCGCCCAACTAATCCCAGATTAGTGAATCACAATTAAATATTATTAAATCCCGATATTTGGGACGGGTCGTTACAGTAAACTTGGGCATTTCAGTCGACTTGCCAGACGGGAGCAGGACCGGGCGCGGTTTTCGATGCCCCTTCCGGGGGCGGTCCTGTCATCGACACTGTCCCTAACCCGTCTACTCGAGCTCAAAACCAGAATCCAAACTATCCCCTGTTTCCTACTCCGGCCACCCAGGTCTTCTCCCGTCACAATAACCACCCTAGACGACACTTAGGTCCTCCCTGAGCCTCGCGCCACGTACCATAACCTTCAACTCAACCCCACACGTCACGACTTCCCGTTTGAACATCACGGCAAAACAGATCACACAGAGTACTCCCGTCGTGCTAACCTCCGCCGTGTACTCCTCCTTCACGGCAACACACTCAGTCGACTCTTGGGACCTCCAGGAGTCTCACTCTAACCTCCAATTCCCTCGACTCTCACCCTAGGTCCACGACTTAGCTTCTAAATCCAACGACAAAACAGAGCAAAGAAACGGGGGTGAGGATTTACCTGTCCTCCTGTCGCCGTCGTGAGCTCAGTCGTGAGGTAGTAGCTCCTCCTGTCTTTCTCCGTCCTCTGAGCACTTCCGCTGACCTCGAGTGATCGATCACGGCTGCACCACCATCCAACTGCTCTGTTTTCCTCTGAGTTTCCTCCCTGCTTTCCCGTGACTCACTCCTCTCACACACACGGCCACCGTACCTCCCTGTCTCCTCCCAAGCTCTCTTCCACTCTCCGGTCACTCCTCACCCTTCAATTCACACAACCACACACAATCACCATCCACTTTCCTCTCAATCTCCCCTCTCTGTTTTCTGTCTGGTGCGAAGAACCAACAGGAACTCAGCCCCAAATAATTGGACCGTGTGTGCTAGAAACCTCTAGCCCTCCTACACGTGTCATCAATCCTTTAACTCCTCTCCCATCTGTTTCAATCTCAACCCTCCATCTTCCCTCTCTGTTGCACAGATCCCAAGGTGCAAAAAGACCAAAATGCCCTTCCTAAAACCTCAAAATTACAACGTTGCCACTACCTTTCTAGACTCGTAACTCCCACATCGTATGTCCGATGAATACGTGCCGCCTGTCATCGAAATCAGGATGACAAGATCTATCTAACGGTCCTAGGTCAACATACCAAAACCCGTTCGTCCAAAAAGTCAACTTTTCCCCTTATTTAGCCAAATTACGAAAGTGCCCTCAACCTTCCGAACATCATAACTTCCTCCTCAGATGTCGAAATCGGGCGAGCCACCTGCCTATGGATTCGTAACATCCTAAACTACGTTCTGGTCACTGGTCAAAGTCCATGGGACCATCCGACCTAAAAGTCAACTTTTTGCCCGAACCTAGGGCAAAATCGTCATTTCTGCCCTAACGACCCCAACGAAACCAACTAACCACCGATTCAGCTCACTAATCCCATCTTAATCACTATCTAAACTTTACTTTCTGGGAAGGGTCGTTACATTTACCCTATGCATTCATAGTTTGATAAACTGGAGGGTAAATGAGGTATTTTGAAATGCTTTTTAAATGATATTATTTTTGTACACACACACCTTTATTTTTTATGACCCTACCAGCCGTGGCACGACGTTCGGGGTTGATCGAGAGGCAGAGGCATGAGCGTAAATCAGTGCAGTTATCCCTTGTCTGACAGGTGCTAAAGGGTAGTTTTGGGACTTCAGTTGACTTGTCAGACGGGAGGACCGGGTACGGTTATCAAAGTCCAGTTGGGACGGGTCCTGTCAAAAAAAATTGTGTACACTGATCATGCACCTCTTAAGTACCTGATGGCAAATAAGGAAGCAAAACTAAGACTAATCTGATGGATTCTTCTTCTCCAAGAATTTGACATTGAGATTAAGGAAAAGAAGGGTATAAAGAATGTGGTAGCTAACTACTTGAGCGTGATTATGCATGAGAGAGCTCATGTGGAGATTCAAGAGATGTTTCCAAATGAGAAACTCTTCGGAATCGAGGTAAGTCCTCCCTACTATGCTGATATTGCCAATTACTTAGTTACTAGGCCATTCCCTACCACTTTACCTTGTGCACAAAAGGATTAACTTAGAAATCATGCTAGGCAATAAATTTTGGATGAACTTTTTTTATGGAAACGATGTGCCGACTTGTTAATTAGAAGATGTGTCGCTGATATTGAGCATAGGTCTGTTCTAGAGTTCTGTTATAGTCATGCATGTGCAGGGCACTTTGGTTATAGAGAAAAATGCTCTCAAGGTCTTAGAATCTGGATTAAATTGGCCTACACTTTTTAAAGTTCCACATTCATTTTGTTTAGCATGTGATAAATGTCAAAGATCTGGAAACTTAGGGTGAAGAGATGAAATGCCACAACACTATGTTTTAAACGTTGAATTATTTGATGTGTGGGGCATTGATTTTATGGGACCATTTCCTTCTTCTAATGGATATCTCTATATTTTACTTGTTGTGGATTATGTGTCTAAGTCGGTTTAGGCTAAGGCCACCCGGACTAATGAGTCTAAAGTTGTTGCATATTTCCTCAGGGCAAATATCTTTTCAAGGTTTGGAATGTCATGTGTTCTAATATGTGTTGGGGTAGTCACTTTTGCAATATGAGCATTGAAGCTTTGCTCAAAAGGTATGGTGTTACCCACAAGGTATTCACACCCTACCATCCTCAAACGAGTGGAATGGCTAAGGTAAGTAACAGAGAAGTTAAGAAGTTATTGGAGTGAACCATGGCTCTAAACCGCACAAGTTGGAGCCAACATCTAGATGATGCATTATGGGCATATAATACTGCTTATAAAATTCTAATATGGATGACACCCTATAGATTGGGCTATGGAAAAGTATACCACTTTCCGGAGGGATTGGAGCATAAAGCATGGTGGATCATCAAGAAATTCAATATGGCGTTACATGAGGCTGGTTTGCATCGAAAACTCCAGATGAGTGAGCTTGAGGAAATATGAAACGATGCATTTGAGAGCACTCTGATCTACAAGGAGAAGCCAAAGGCATTTCATGATAAGTAGATGAAGAGAAAAACATTCAACATTGGCCAGAAACTTTTGTTATTCAATTCACGACTTAGACTTTTATCTGGTAATTTATGTTTTAGGTGGGCAGGTCCTTTTGTTGTTACTTAGGTGTTTTCCTATGGAGCTATACATATTAAAAACATGCAAAGAAGAAAAGAGTTCAACGTAAATGGTCACATATTGAAGCCTTACATAGAAGCAATTGGAGAGCACGATGTGGAGTTAGAATGTGCTCTTACACCGCGTATTGTTTGAGTTAATTAGAGAACTTCGTCTAGGCTAAATGAACGTTAAACTTAAAGTGTTTGTTGGGAGAAAAACCAATGTGTTCTAGAGCCGTGGAGGAGTCATCAAATCCAGATTTGTTTTCTCAAATCCTACACTCTCTTTTAGTTTGTTTAATTAATGCTTTCATTGGGTTATTTTTCATAATACTTTCTTACATGCTTAAGTTCTATGTTCGCTTTATGCTTGGGTACATTGAATAGTGATTAAGAGTGGGGGAAGGGTTTACAATTTTACTTTATCATAAGACCATTTTAAAATCATTTACAAAAAAACAAAACACAAAAAGTGTCTTTCTTGTGCTACTAAAGCAAGGGATTACACGTACAATCAAGACTACAATATGGATATGGTGTCTAGCAAAAAGATAAGGTGACAGGTTTTGGATTTGAGAAGTGAACCTCGGAGAGTTCCAAAACAACGATCCAGAAATTCGAAAAAAAAATTTCGCAAAATTGAAATGGAAATGATGTTTTTACCCATGGTTTCATGGGTTAAAAGTCGACTTTTTGGTCGGGGTAATTTTTGGAATTTTCGCAAGGACCGTTGCGTAGGACTAAAGACGTTTAGTCTATAGACAGGTGGCATTTGAAAATCGGAGTTCGGATGTGAGAGTTACGGATCTAAAACGGCCAAGGGTAATTGGGTAATTTGGTAATTTTGTAAGGAAGGGCAAAATGGTCATTTGGCAGGTTTTGATGAATCAACATGCTTTGTAATATTGTGACACATGTCACCACATTTGATGGATTGCTGGCCTGTATGTGGCAAAAATCTGTGCTACTGGGTGTTTAATCCTTTGTCCAAACGTGAAAAATAAAACTAAATTCGTTTATTTGATCAATTACAACAATCTTCGAGCTACAAACTGAGAACATGAGAACCTAAAAGGAATTAGGAGTGAAAAATGTGAAGGAAAAGGGAAGAAAACGAGCGAAAGAGCCCATAAACCCGAAACCCAACCCAAGAGAATGTTCGAAGAATTGAGAATTTTGAACTTTGATTTTGGACTTTAATTGATGGAATTGAACTTCGTTTTTGCTTTATGAGACTTCAGCAAACTAAACCATCCAATTATCGAAGGAACTGGATGAAGAACAAGACAGAACCAAGCTTGTGCTCATCTCGAATTTTCAAATCAAATTCGAGTAATTAGACGTATTGAACTATTAAATTGAGTTTGAAAACATGTTTAGAAATATCCTAAGATGGTTTCTGGTTGTTTAGAATGGAGACAATGCTTGCAATTGAACACGATTGAACCCAGAATAGAGTCGCGACCCTTTCGAAGTTTGGATTTGGAAATCGAATAGTTTGAGGTAAGAATTCGTGTAATTAAGGTCATAGATCGTTAATTGGGATTGATTAGATGGTAATGCATACTTCAAATGTAAAAAGTAGTTCAGAATTGAGGAAAATGAAACGAGTCATGGAACCTGGTCGAAGGACCCGTTTTGTAGGAAAACGGGTGAAGGTGATGAACATTGCCTGTCACTAAAGCAGCTTGTGGCTTTCAAGCGCATCTGCTTGTGGTGGCACGTGGGGGCATGTGGGCACTATTCTAGAGGTATGGTCAACATGACTTTTAATGTAACCAAAGTAACGAACATTTTTGGCAAAAGTTTAGAGTCGATCAGACACCATTTTGGTATAGTTTTGAGGGTTCAAAGTGTTATGTTACGGTTTTAAATGCGTATATTATTCTGAAAAAAATTGGGGATTTTAATTTGAGATTATTTGGGGTGTTAGTGACCCTCGATAATGATTGTTGACAGGATTGGTGATTCCTAGAAATTAAGGAAAAGCACATAGCACGAAATTGAGCAGTTTGGAAGGTGTGTGAGTGGACTTTTGTTTTAAAACTGTGATGCATGCATAAATGTTTTAAATGCTTTATTGTATGATTTGAGTTGGAATGATTTGAATGATGATTTGATATCATTTCTTGATGATTTTGTGGATTTAATTATCAGTTTATGAACGATTTTATGGATTTGAGTGAAAATGGTATTTTTGGCTAGAGCCCCAATTAGATAATGATTTTGACTTGGATTTGGAGTCAAATGTGAGTACATGATTGAATTGATGGTTTTCAAATTTATGAAATGATGTTTTGGACTTGAGACCTTGTTGGAAATACCTTTGGCTCAGAGTATGAGTCCATGTGAATTTAAAAGAAAGATTGTGATTTGAATACCGATTTGGTATGATTGATTTGGTGGAATCTGGATTTATGAAATGAGTTTTGGACACTGTTTTATGACGGATTTGTGGAAACTACTTTGTGAAAGCTATGTCTCAGGGATAGGCCCTGTTGAAATGTTATGACTTGATTTGAGACATAAATTATTTTAAAATTAATTTGTTTGATTCGATGATTGTGATATTGAGTTTAAAGAATTTGGAGTTTAAGGCCTGATATGATATTGGGTTTAAAGACTCTGAAGTTTAAAGACTCTGGAGTTTAAAGACTCATTAACTCGGAAATTTAAAGACTCGGATTCTGATATATGTGATTACTCTGAAATCCAGTATTTTTTATTTTTCAATATTTATGTCCAGATATTTTATATCATGATTTTATTGATAAACATGAGTTTTGGGAAAACGTGGGCCATGGGAATTTCGAAACATGTTATGATTTTATTGGTCCACTATTTAAACTTTATTTGATTTCACACTATTACTTATGTGTTATGATATGCATGCCTGTTTGCGAAACTGGAGTGTAAGAATGATTTTCCTCAAATGTGTTTTCAAACCATATTATGTTTGTCCACTCCTATCTTTCATGTATTTATTGACCCTCCAGGCCGTGACACGAAGATCGGGACTAATCGAGAGGGTGAGTCATGAGTGGGAATCAGTGTGGTTATCCCTTGTTTGGTAAGTGTTGATGTTACTTTTGGAACTTCAGTTCACTTTTCAGATGGGAGCAACACCAGACATGGTTATAAAAGTTTTTCTGGGACGGGTTCTGCTAATGTAACATTGTACAGTCGTCGTCCCGACCCGTTTCTCTGGTAAACGGATCCTGCGACCCGCGTACTAACCCGATTCAATGTCCATCAATCCTACATCATTTCTTTCAATTCAGTCATCTAACAGCATCGTTATGGACCCAATTAAAGTTCTGTGCATTCAATTACATGAACACTTACCTCAATCCATCAGTTCGAACTCGATTAGTCGAAGAACTGTCGTACACTGTTCATCGTCTAATCTCCATCAATTCTCATCGTTTTCCTTTAATTGATGCATCAGGAAGCATCGTGGGGTCCTAATGAACATATTTCCAAGTCTAATTTCACCATTCCATGTCTCAAATTCCTCGACTCAAGCTCGAAAATCCACAGACTTCATTCCCTCTGTTCTAGCTCAAAACTTCCCCAATTCACCTCAATTTTCATTGGGTTCGACTCGTCTAAATCCCAGGAAGCTGAATTCAACATCAATTTCACTGATAAACGTTTAACAATTCGAATTCGACATTAATGTTCATGGGTAGTTTTTTCGGGTTTTCTGGGTTTAAGTTCAACTCTGCTCAAGGTTCATAAGTCCCCTTATTCTTCTCTATAATTCCTCACGGTTTTACTCTCAATTACATCGGTTCTCAATCAGTTTTGGTTGAAGGGAAAAATCGATCAGGCAAGGTTACAGTCTCTGTTTTTCAAACACACACCCGTTTTGCAGTTTAAACACACACACACACACACACACACACACACACACACACACACACACACACACACACACACACACACACACACATATATATATATATATATCCTAACTAATCCTCATCATCAACTTGTACCCAATCTTTTAATTATGGTGACAAGTTTCACCAAGTGACCAATCCTCACCCAAATTAGCTGAATCAGCCATTGTAACCGTCCTAATCACTCTGCTGTGGCAAATTACCATTTTGCCCCTGCCATAACAAATTACCAAAATGCCCATCACAATTCTAGACCCATAACTTTCACGTCCGAACTCTGATTGACGCATGCCGCCTGTCTACGGATTCAGCATCCCGGGACTTATCCAACGATACTTACGAAAAGTCCAAACAAGGTTCCGATTAAAAAGTCAACTTTCGGCCCTTATAACCAGGGGCAAAATCGTCATTTCCTTCAAATTTTCTAAATTTTCCTTTTTCAAATTTCTGGGTCGTCACAACTAGTCATACAATGATTTGCTGATAGCCTAGTCACATCATGAGAGAGTTTCCACATCGACTAGGTCGAAGTGGTACAGGTTGAGGTGCGGCTGAGTAAGGTCCGAATACGACCTCGACTTCTGATGCGACAAGTGGGAGATGAGTTGGTAGGGCCCATGGTGGACCACGAGGATGTGGCCAGAGATCGGCATCACATGCCCGAGTATTTTCAGTTACTCAGTAGGAGGCCTGAGCAGCCCCTAGAGTAATGACATGTATGCTTACTATTTTTGGTCAAGATTCACGTATTTTGATAGATCCTGGGGCTACCCACTTTTTTATTTCTTGAGGTTATGCATTGTTAGTGGATAGAAAGATGTGTATATGGTAAACTAGGTGACACGAGGTTACTTAGTGACGATATGGGGTATTAACTTGGTGGCTAATTTGGTACTCCTGGATTTGTATGATTTTGATGTTATCCTTGGGATGGATTGGTTGACGACCCATTATGCCTCTAACGAGTGTTTCAAAAAGAGAGTGATATTTTGGAGCCCAGGATTGCCAGAGGTTATATTTTAGGGAGATTAGAGGGTGCTAGGGTTACTTGGCTTTCCGGAGTTATATCGGCCCTCATAGCAGATAGATTGTTGAGGAGAGGTTGCTAGGGTTACTTGGCTCATGTGGTTGATGTACGTGATACCCCAGCAAGGGCTAAGCACATACCAGTGGTACGAGAGTTCCCAGATGTTTTTCCCGAGGATCTGCGAGGATTACCACCACACAGGGAGGTTGAGTTTATTATCGAGTTTATTCCAGATACACGACCTATCTCTCAGACACCTTATCGTATGGCATCCGGAGAGTTACAAGAACTAAAGGTACAATTATAGGACTTAGTGGACATGGGGTTCATTTGGCCGAGTACATCAACTTGGGTAGCCGCAGTTTTGTTTGTGAGGAAGAAGGTTGGTAGTCTGAGATTATGCATCAATTATAGCCAGATCAACAAGATGAAAGTTTGGGATAAGTATCCCTTATCACAGATTGATGATATTTTGGATCTATTGAGAGTGGCCAAGCACTTTTCGCAGATTGATCTTCAGTCTAGTTACTATCAGTTGAGAGTAAAAGAGGAAAATGCTCTGAAGATAACATTTCTGATTTGATATGGCCATTATGAGTTTTTGGTGATGCCGTTTGGATTGACAAACTAACTAGCTACATTTATGGATTTAATGAATCGAGTGTTGCAGCCATATTTGAATCGTTTTGTGATAATGTTTATTGATGACATTCTGGTGTATTCAAAGAGTGCCAAGGCGCATAAGAAGCACTTGAGGATTGTTTTGAACACACTAAGGGAGAACTAGCTATATGCGAAGTTGAGTAAGTTTCAGTTTTGGTTGACCAGTGTAGGCTTTTTGGGACACGTGATATCAGCTGAATGGATGAGTATGGATCCCCAGAAAACAGAAGCAGTGGCCAACAAGGAACAACCAAGGAGTGTATCTGATATCAGAAGTTTCTTGGGATTGCTTCGTTACTACAGATGGGTTGTAGAGAGGTTCTCTGAAATATTTACCCTGTTGACTTGATTGACCTGGAAGGAAGTTAGATTTGTTTTGACAGGGCTCGTCCTGATCCCCCTGGGACCACATGGAGACGTGCCCTGCTCCTGTCTAACACCCAACCCTAGCGTACCAATCTTACCCTTAATAAATCCAAATGCATAAATCCATAATTAAGTCATACATAAAATCCGAATACAAATAATGTCAGATAAGGGATAGTTTCAAATAAGGGTTATTGAGCACGACTCTTAAGACACTCTACGTGCCAACCTACCTAGAGGTGGGGTTCAGATGCGCAACATAAACCTATGCCTCGGCCTCGGGGTCCTCATCCACCTCACTAGCACGGCCTGGAAGGGTCAATAAAACAATAAGGGTGAGTGGGCCTAAAACTCAAAGTTTTATAAAACAGTTCATCATATCGAAATCATATAGCTTTACCTCTCCGTTTTCCAAACATGCATGCATCAGTATTGAAAACCATAATAGCATATCATATAGCCATAAGCAGAATAATATAATCAAAATCATAGACTCAGTACTGCACTATACATCCCATCCCTGACATCCCAGATGTTTGACGTCCCAGACGCCTAATAAGGTCATAGTCCCAAGGCTACGCGTGCCGCTCGAGGTCTCAATCCTGAGTCCAAATCCCGAACCTAGTCCGGGTATGGTATCCCAGATGCCTGACGTCCTAGACGTCTAACATAAGCAATCCTGCTCCTAAGTCCATCTACGGTCCCGTCTCTCTGTAGAATGACCCCTCGAAGGCAATGCGCCGTGACCACTCCGGGGTACCAATATCCGTATGAGAGAGTATCACTAGGGTAGATCTATACAGTGAAGAACTGGAAGAAACATCAATATACATAACTGAACCACAAAACAGTGTATAAACAACCAGACGAGTCTCATTCCCAAAATCTCGTAGTACATGCAAGAATCATAACTCAAGGCATTTCAAATACTCAGTGTGATCATATAATATAATACCTAAAAAAAGTCATGCATGCAAGTGTTATACGAAATCAAAGGCCCACTCACAGTACGATCCCGCTGCAAAACCAAGCGTATAAACCTGTCCTGGTGCTATCGTACAATCCCTATCATGTTCAAAGTACACGTAAAGGGCACTACAAGTCACTACTACTCAACCGTGAAACCCTAAACTGAAACCAGCCCGGGAAAGTCGCCCAAACATGCTTTCGGAGGTAATAAACCCTATTTTGACCATTTTAACAATCTCCGATTGACACGAAACCATCGCCATTGGATCCGAAACGTCGAAACCTAAAGGATGGTGGTGATCCCACCCAAAATACTATTCACACTCGCCCCCACGCGCTGGTCAACGCTGGAATAGTAACTACTGACGTTACTGCTAACATGTCAGTGACACGTGGTAGTCCCTGATTGGGCCACGTCACTGACATGTCAGTGCTAACTGTGCACTGACATGCGACACCTGTCGGATGCTGACTGGGCCACGTACTCTGACAGGTCTGACATGATGACGTCTGCATGCTGACGTCATCGTTCCCTACCACGCGACTGGTCGACCCGGATGCCTGCAACCGGGTCGCACAGACCCGCGACCTGACCCGGCTGCCAAACCTTCATTTCTCAACCATTTTCTTCCTACTTTAACTCTAAATGCTCATCTTCAACCCAGTAGTAGTTCTAGCAACATAAAAAAAAAATCAAAAATAGGCTAGATCTAAAGGTATACCTCGATGAATAGTGCCTCAACTTTCCGCCGATGTTATGTCGCAGTTCCGGTCACTACTGGCCTCGAAACCCAAGTCCTACAAGCTCATCTCAGTCCATAGAAGTCATTAGGATCCATTAAAACGAGAAATACATGTGAAAATACAACTTCCATTTTCGGTCCAAAACACGGGTTCTTGGGTTTTTCTGAAACTCACTTTCTGCCGTTGCTCCGTCGTAGCTTTGCCCCTCAATGGTGTCGTCTTCCCTTCCTGGTCAGTCCCACAACTAGTCTCTCTCTCAGCCAGTCACGGTGGCTGGTGGTATGGTGTTCGGTTTTCGGTTAACACGGGTGGGGGTTATTTGGTGTTTGAAAATAATGAAATGGAAGAATGGGGTGAGGAGAGAGATGAGAGTTTACAATTTATATGGGCCAATCAATGAACCCCATCAGAAAACCTAGCTAACGGATGAGTGACACTTGTCACTCATCCAAGTGTCTGTCACCTACTTTTCAAATAATTCAGATATTAATTAATTAACACCGTGTTGAGATGTGCCGCCTGTCTACAGACTCGTGACGTCCCGATCTACGTCACGGTCATGGTTTCAAGTCCAAAACAGTTCCTGGGTCAAAAGTCAACTTTTTCCCTCACTAAGGGAATATTGGTCATTTCATATTACAATATTATTTACTAAAGTTCGGGGCGTTACATGTTTGGAATGAGAACTGTGAGCAGAGTTTCTAAAAATTGGAGAGACTTTTGACTTCTGCTCGATGTTGACCCTTCTTGACGGTAGTGGGGAATTTGAGATGTACGGTGATAAGTCTTTACAAGGTTTGGAGAGGTGTTCTCATGTAGCATAGGAACATGATTGTCTATGCCCGCTGAAATCATACGAGTTTAACTATCCCACACATGATTTGGACTTGACTGTAGCGGTCCACGTGTTGAAAATATGCAGACAATATCTATATGGAGAAACTTGCAAGAATTTTATTGACCATCAGAATTTGTAGTAACAGTTTAATCAGAAAGACTTGAATTTAAGACAGAGGACTGAGGACCGTTAGGTAGATCGGTATGATACAAATCCGTAGATAGGCGACATGTCGAAATCAGACGTTCGACGGAGAAGTTACGGTTCACGGAAGTTTGAACGTACTATTGCACGTTTTTCGAGGTGGGAACCTTTTGGTAGCAAGGGGGGCCCAACGTTTTGTATAGGCCCAATGGATGAGTGACAAGTGTCACCCATCCATTGCCCAACCCAAATAATTCATGCATATCCTCCCCTTTTCATTGTATTCGACCATTTCCACCAAACCCGATCAAACCATCCAAGCACATTCCAAACCCTTCCCCTTCTGATCTTGTTTGAGAAACCAAGAGAGTGAGAGGAGGGCTAGAAGATGATGGTGGCTGGCCAGGGGCAACGCCGCAGTGGACGGCGGAGGGACATCGTGCAAGTAACTCGATTTTTCCCGATTTCCCCCAATTTGAATTTCATACATTATGGCCGGTTTTTCTTGATTAGAATAGGTTTAATAAGATGTTAGGGAGATTTTAATAAGGTTTGAATGGTGGTTCACGGCTAAGGAGGCCCTGGAACATTTCTGGAAAAGTGAACCGTGGGAGAGGAAGTTGAACCGGGGTGGATTTAGGGGATTTTCAGTTTTTTGATTTCACAAATAGGATTCTAGGATCAAAATAGGAAGTTTAGAATCGATTAGGAAGGAAAATGATGAAAATTGAATAGTGTATGGGCCTGGACCGGTAACGCCTGTTCAATTGTAGGGTCGAACCGGGCTAGCCGGTCAAACCGGTCGATTGGAGGACAGGGATGACCACTGTGCAGTGGCGCGTGAAGTCCACGCGCAGGGCCATCCAGCGGCGCGTGGCAGCGCGTGGTGAGGCTTTTGGGGAAGCTTCCAACATGTGAAATCATCTATTCGATGTAACGAACATTTTGGGACTGGTTTCGAGTCGATCGGACATCGTCCTGATATAGTTTGGGCTGTCTGAAAGTTTCAGAGCGCGTTTAAAAATAGTTAAAAATCCCAGAAAATTAGGGGGCTTTAGTGAGGGGTTAATTAAGTAGTTAGTAACCCTCTAAAGTGATTTGGACAGGTTTGGGAATCCCAGAGATGACGATTGACCCAGGAAGGCGTACGGCGCCCTTATAGAGGCGGCAGCGCGGACGGTCTATGAATGGACTTTCTTTTAAGAATCGATGCATGCATAAATGCTTTATAAATGTTGTAATATATGTTTTAGGATGCCTTGAGTTCATTTAGTGTATGTGTTTACGTATGGGCACGTACTTCGAGGTTTTCGATTTTATACATGCTTATACGCGCTTATGCTTTCGGTTTTAATGAAATGGTTTTGAAAAGGTAAAACCGGGCATGAGACTCATTTGGATTCGGTTTTGACTCAGGCATGTGACCATATTGATGACCTACGGGTCTGGGTCGTGGTGGCGATGGGTGCTGTGTGCAAGGCGACAGACGACGTGACGCGCGCCTCCGGATTGGGATGCGTTCGCTCCGGAGAGATCACGATGCACATCCAGTTTTCGAACAGCCACTGGAGGCTCGACTTCGTAGTGCTGACAGTATCGAAGATCGATCGGCGACGTGTGCACCATGGTCTCGAGATGGTCGCTGGGGTGATGTGTTCACGGTGACATACTAGGATTGAGAGTGGTCCTGGATTGATGGTTGCATGCATCGCTATGATCAAAATCGTGACTGACCCTGAAATATCAGGCTCGATGCCCAGTTACTGTGAAATCGGGCTAGAGGCCTAGTATGTATATACCCTCTTTACGAGCGTATTGATTGGTCTCCTCTAGTCGTCGACCTGGAGAATCACAATCCACATACCAGAATGGGTGTCCCCCATAGGGATCCCGTTCCAGGAGTGGGAGTTATGATGTGGTTCCGGACCAGATCCAAAGAGATGCTCAGACTGGATCCGAAGACACAGCCTCCCAGAGGGAGAATTCCTGGGAGGTAGACTCGGAGTGAGATCCCGAGTAGTATGCAAACTTATATATATAGAATCGTGACAAATATCGGGGATAAGTGTCAGGACCCACCCCTAATCCCCCAGGATTAAGGGCTAAATCCCGATCCCGTCTAACTTACACATGACACGAAGGCTAAACTGACGTCCAACCATCATGTGACACGTAAGTCGGACAAGGGATTCTCGATCCGATCGTCCAAAAACTTTCGAACTTCCCAGAGTGCGCAAAGTCTACTGTGGATCGTCCGTGTGATGTCTCTGTCTCTCTCGACCAATAGCCCGTGCCGCAACAACCTGGAGGGTATCGAAAACACGAAAAGACTGTGAGTGGACAAAAACAAAGTATAATTTAGAAAACAGTTCAATAAAACAAGTACATTTATACCCGTCACGCAAAAACCAATGCATGCATATCTTTTCAAGTCATGAAACTAGTCATGTCAAAAACCATCCAAGAAAAACCATTTGAAAACCCGTATCAAAACCGGTATTCAAATCCAGGCCTCAACCTCAAATCACAAATCAATCTCAAATCCGGGAACTCAGTCCCAAAACTCGTCTAATCCACTTCATTCGGGCCACTGCCCAAAACCTTCTGAAAACCAGTAAAAATATCAATCATACAAGTTACTGAATCTCAAGTGCGGCCGAGTCTTTAAACTCAAAACATATTGCGCAATAACCAGGCCTTCCCGGGGTATCCGAGTCTTTAAACTCAAAACACAATCACAAGCCTTGGGGGGTATCATTAGCCCCGAGTCTTTAAACTCAAAACCATACCGAGTCTTTAAACTCAAACCATCAGTCCAGGGCCCTCCCCCCCCCCCCCCCCCCTCCCCTCCCCCGTAAATCAATTCGAGTCTTTAAACTCAAAACCAGATCCAGTGGGTTTTCTCTTTTCTTTTCGGGTCTTTAAACCCAAAACCATTTTTCAATCAACCATGAAAACCACACAAAATCCATCTTCGGATTCGGAACAATGATTCCGTAAGCTGGCATCCGGAACCACTGTCCCGAACCCAAATCCAGACTTCCTTCCCAAACCTCGAAAACCAAAGCCGAAACATTATTTCTGAAATCACAAGAACAGGGCTCCCAACCCGAAATCACTTTTCGAAATCCATTTCAAAACCTTAAAATCAAATCATATTTCAAAACCCGAAGTCAAATCATGAAAACCATCGTCAAATCATAAGAGAGAACGAAACCTCGTAAAACGTGAAATACCGTCATTTCCTCGAAAAACGTGCAAAAACCATAATCTATCACCATCATAAATCAAATCATAGAATCAAGTATAGAAACCATATAAAACATATATGCATGCATCAAGAGTTAGAAAACAAAGTCCACTCACAGACCATTCCGACGTCGCCTCGATACGCATGCACTTACGACGTTCCTGGCCATTCCACTATCCTCGGCTTTCCCGAACCTGTCCAAATCCCATAAAGAGGTTACTAACTACTTCACAAAAGTCCTACTCAAATCCCATAACTTTCCCGCACTTCTAAGCGTACTTTAAAAGGAACTCTAAACCTTCGATCCTGCAGAACTATCCCGAAACAACGTCTGATCGTCCCAAAACCTATCCCAAAAGATTCGTTACAACAATTAGACTCAAAACCATGTTGGACAATTCAACAAAAAACGTCCCACACGGCCCCACGCGCCGCCCAAAGGGGCTGCGCGTGGGCCTCAAGCGCCTGCACACAGTCACTGTTCACCGTCTTCTTTGATGGTCAGACCGGTCTGAACCGGCGTGACCGGTTCTCCGCCGTCCTTCAACCATTCTTGTTCCTTTCAACTCCCCTAGCTTCGTCCTCTTCTTAGACATCGATTCCCCTCAACCAAACACGACATCGTGGCCTAACTCTCACCTCCCCAAAGCTCGAACAAAACCCAGAAAACCCCTTTTCAAGCTCCCGACCAACCGTGTAATCCCCCATCACGGCTTCAAGTTCTAAAGCTTCCTAGGAACCTCCTAAACCTCACAGCACTCACAGAACCCGTCGACTCAGCCCCAAAAGTCACGACTTCCAGTTTGAACACAAATAGAAAAACAGGGGAAGCAAAGAAAGTTTACATGTTCAGTGCACTGCCGTGAACTCCGCTGTATCTCAGCCCGTCCAACGCCTCTTCTCTGCCTTCTAACCACTCCCACACTCCAATTTTGAAAGATTTGATCGAACACAGCAACACCACCACCTCAAGTCTTCTCTGTTTTCCACAGAAACTCACACTCACACACACAGGTTTTCCTCACACTAGTTCCACCCAGAACCACTCACTAGCTCTCACTTGGTCTCTACTCACTCACTCGATCACCATCACACAAACACACACTACAATTGATCAATTCTCCCCTCTGCCTAGTCTCTGTTTCTCCCTCTCAAGCACGATCACCTTCACACACGACCCAAAATAAAATCGCACCGTGCACCCTAGAACCCACTAGATCTCCCCCACGTGTCCAAACCCTATGGTCCCATCTCAAAATATCCAATAATTGCTGTACACTTGTCCCAATTAGAATTGCACAATTCCCAATGTGCCAAAAAGACCAAACTGCCACTCTTGTTAAATTTTACGGTTTTACCCCTCACATTCTAGACTCGTAACTCACTCGTCCTACGTCCGATGAAAGCATGTCACCTGTCGTTGAACTCAGGACAACGAGATCTACCTAACGATCCTTGGTTTGCGTGGAGAAACCTTATCTTGCAAAAAGTCAACTTTTTCCCTCTATTTTAACTAAATTACGACAGTGCCCTCAATCTTCTGAACATCATAACTTCTTCCTCGGATGTTGGAATCGGGTGAGCCACCTTTCTATGGACTCGTGACGTCCCGAACTATATCACAGTCATCGGTCAAAGCCCAATTGACCGCCCAAACTAAAAGTCAACAATTTACCCAAACTATGGGCAAAATCGTCCTTCTACGCCTAATGTCCAACAGTAGCCAACTAACCACCGATTATACCTCACTAATCTGTCACTAATCACTTCCCTAATCCCGACTCCCTAGACGGGTCATTACAATGAGTTCCCTAGGGTCTGTGTGCCCCTAGTTGGCATCTTCTCGGAAGTGCCTAGGATGGGTTATATATGTATATATGTATACGGGTACGAGTTTTCACTAAGACGACGTTGGGCTGAAACCCACGCGTATTGGGTTTGGGCTGAGGTCCTAGGTACTTTGAGATGATTTTGGGCCAAGGCTCAGTGTCCTTTGTTTGAGAAATGGTTTTCGAATGCATGCATATGTTTTTAGTGAAGGGAATAAAGGTTTTTTGATGAAATATTTTTGTATTTTGAATGCCCTTCAGGTTGATCGCGGATGTGGGCTGTAACAGAGACGAGACATCACATTCCTCCTTCTAATCCTGGCGTACTCTGATAGCCCCGGTTGGGCGAAGGACGGAAATATCCCTGGTCTGACACTTCGTGTCAGACGGGAGCAGGCACGTCCCACGCTAATCCAGAGGGATTTGGGACGGGTCTTGTCAGTTAATGAAAGATTATGATTGTACTAGTGAGTATCACTTAGGGAAGGCTAATGTGATAGCTGATTCCCTAAGCAGGAAGTTAGCAAGTTCTATAACTTATCTGAGGATGGTTTATTTTCCATTATAGGTAGAACTCCACAATATTGGAGTCATTCTTGAGGCAGATGATCAGAGAGCCTTGTTGGCTAGTTTCCATGTGTGTCATGTTCTGATAGATCGGATTATTGTAGTCCGACTTCAGGATCCTATCTGGTGTGTTACGAGGATTGGAGTTGAGACTAAGAAACCAGCATGACTTTACTTTCAAAGATGATGCATTTTTGGGTGATTGTGGATCGACTTACGAAGTCAACCCATTTCTTACCAGTGAGAAAGGACATTAGAATGGACGAGTACCCAAAGTTATTATTGATGAAATCATTCGGTTGCATGGGACTCCAAGATCTATTGTGTTAGATCAAGACCCGAGGTTTACATCCAGATTTTGGTAGAGTTTACGGAAAGCCTTTGGTACGAGACTATACCTTAGCACTGAATTTCACCCTTCGATAAATAGGCAGTCTAAGCACACTATTAAGATTCTGATGGATTTGATGAGAGCTTGTGTACTACAATGCCAGAAGATTTGGGATTTCCAGTTACCATTGATGGAATTTGCCTAAGACAATAGTTACTAGTCGAGTATTGGAATGGCGCCATTTGAGACATTGTATGGACGACAATACTGGATGCTAGTAATTGGGCCAAGGTAGACGAGTAGGCATTACTGATTCCTGTGACGGTAGACATAACAAAAGAAAATATTGGAATTATCATAATTAGACTAAAAGCCACTCAGGATCGTAAGAAAAGTTATGCTGACTGTCGGGTCAAAGATCTAGAGTTTGAGGTAAGAGCTTGATTATTCTTGAAATTAACCTTTTGGAAGGGTATGGTGTGATTTGGTAGACGTGGGAATTTGAGTCCCCGTTTATTGGGCCTTATGAGATTGTTGAGAGGATTGTGCCAGTGGCATACAGATTAGCATTACCATCAGAATTTTCCAGAGTTCAAGATGTATTTCATGTGTCGATGCTTCGAAAGTATGTCTATTATGAGTATCATGTACCTGAGAGACCACCTTTGGAACTGAGAAAAGATCTGAGCTTTAAGGAACAACCATTACGAATTCTGGACCGGAATGATAAAATGTTACAAAGGAAAACTATTCCTTTTGTGAAAGTGTTGTAAAATAATTTTTCCACGTTGAAAGCCATATGCGACCCCGAAACATTATGTGTAATGTTTATGATGAATGCTATGTGGTTTGGATTGATTGTATAGATTTATGTGACAGTTATATGTTGTGAGGACTCGGCCACCGAGCTAGGCTCCGGATCCCGAGCTAGTTTTTAGCATGCCTGCATGTGGGGCAATGGTCTGATGAGAGACTTTTTAATGATTATGAGCTAGCTGTTGGGAATTATTGTGTGGTTCTTATGATGTTGATTGTGATCTTGTCTAAGGTTGAACGTACATTCCTTTGAAAGATAATTCACACTTGTTTACTTGAATTTCGAGGACGAAATTCTTTAATGGGGGTATATTGTGACAACCCAGAAATTTGAAAAATGAAATTTCGAGAAATTGAAATGGAAAGACTGTTTTTACCCTTGGTTTCATGAGTTAAAAGTTGATTTTTTTTCGTTAGCGTACTTTTTTGGACTTTTTGCAAGAACCGTTTCATAGGTCTCAAGACGTTGAGTCCGTAGACAGATGGCATGTCAAAATCGGAGTTCAGATATGAGAGTTACGGGTTTAAAACGACCAAAGGTAATTTGGTAATTTTGTAAGGAATGGCAAAATTGTCATTTGGTAGGTTTTGATAAATCAACATGCTTTGTAATATTGTGAAACATGTCATCACATTTGATGGATTGCTGGTCTGTACGTGGCAAAAATCTGTGATGCTGGGTGTTTAGTCCTTTGTCCAAACGTGACAAATAAAACTAAATTCGTTTATTTGATCAATTACAACAATCTTCGCGTTACAAACTGAGAACCTGAGAACCTAAAAGGAATTAAGAGTGAAAAACATGAAGGAAAAGGGAAAAAACGAGAGAAAGAGCCCATAAACCCGAAACCCAACCTAGGAGAAAGTTCGAAGAATTGAGAATTTGGAACTTTGATTTTGGACTCGAATTGATGGACTTGAACTTCGTTTATACTTCCTGAGAGTTCAAGAAACTAAAGCATCCAAGAATCGAAGGAATTGGACGAAGAACGAGCTAGAACTGAGCTTGTGTTCATCTTGGATTTTCAATCAAATTCGAGTAATTGGAGGTATTGAAAAATTAAATTGAGTTTGAAAATATGTTTAGAAAGATCCTAAGATGGTAGGTTTATTAGAATGGAGAAAATGCTTGCAATTGAACAGGATTGAATCCAGAACATAATCGCGACCCTTTCGGAGTTTGGATTTGGAAATCAAACAGTTTGAGGTAAGAATTTGTGTAATTAAGCTCATAGATCTTTAATTGGCATTAATTAGATGCTAAAGGATACTTCAAACGTAAAAAGTAGTGCAAAATTAAGAAAAATAAAACAGGTCATGGAACCAGGTCTAATGATCTGTTTTTCAGAAAAACGAGTGAAGACGATGTGCATTGCTTCTCATTGTAGCAGCGCGTGGCTTTCACGCGCAGTCGCTTGTGGCGGAGATTGGGGTCGCATGGGCACTATTCTTGAGGTATGGTCGACATGACTTTTAATGTAATCAATGTACTGAAGATTTTGGCACAGATTTCGAGTCGATCGGACACTGTTTCGATATAATTTTGAGGTTCCAAAGTGTTATGTTACGTTTTTAAATTCGTATTTAATCCCGGAAAAATTGGGGATTTTAATGTGAGATTATTTGGGGTGTTAGTGACCCTCGATAATGGTTGTTGATAGGAGAAATTACAAAAAAATGCACAGCTCGGAATTAAGCATCTTGGACGGTGTGTGAGTGGAGTTTTGTTTTATAACTGTGATGCATGTATAAATGTTTTAAATGATATATCATATGATTTGAGTTGGAATGATTTCAATGATGATTTGATATCATTGCTTGATGATTTGATATCATTTCTTGATGATTTTGTGGATTTAATTATCGATTTATGAACGATTTTACGGATTTGCGTAAAAATGGTATTTTTAGCTTGAGACCCAATTGGATAATGATTTTGACTTGGATTTGGAGTCAAATGTGAGTACATGATTGAATTTATGCTTTTCGTATTTATGAAATGATGTTTTGGACTTGAGACCCTATTGGAAATACCTTTGGCTCAAAGTATGAGTCCATGTGAATTTAAAAGAAAATTTGTGATTTGATGTGATTTGAATACCGATTTAGTATGATTGATATGGTGAGATTTATATTTATGAAATGAGTTATGTACATTGTTTTATGATGGATTTGTGGAAACTGTTTTGTGAAAGCTATGTCTTGGGCACAGGCCCTGTTGAAATGTTATGAATTGATTTGAGACATAAATGCTTTTAAAATGAATTTGCTAGATTCGATGATTGTGATACTGAGTTTAAAGGCTTGGGAGTTTAAGGCCTAATATGATATTGAGTTTAAAGACTCGTTAACCCGAGAGGCCTGATATGATATTGAGTTTAAAGACTCGGATTCTGATATATGTGATTACTCTGAAATCCAATATTTTTGATTTATCGATATTTGTGTCCAGATATTTTATATCATGATTTTATTGATGAACATGAGTTTTTGGAAAACGTGGGCCATGGGAATTTCGAAACATGTTATGATTTTATCGGTCCACTGTTTATACTTGATTTGATTTCACAGTGTTACTCATGTGTTATGATATGCATGCATGTTTGCGAAACTGGAGGGTATGAATGATTTTTCTCAAATGTGTTTTCAAATGATATTATTTTTTTTCACTCACACCTTTGATGTTTTTATTGACCCTCCAAGTCGTGGCAGGAAGATTGGGGCTGATCGAGAGGCGGAGGCATGAGTAGGAATCAGTGTGGTTATCCCTTGTTTGGCAAGTGTTGTGGGTATTTTGGAACTTCAGTTAACTTGTCAGACAGGAGCAGGACCAAACACGATTATCAAAGACTTTTTGGGACGGATCCTGTCACAAAATCAATCCTACATGTCGCTGTAAAGTCTCTCAATTGGCCATAGTTGCTTATGTCAGAAACTTGTAATGCATAGCATTGGTCATTTTTAAATCCTTCAAAAGTATTTTTGTTTATAACTAAGTGTTTGTACAGAGTCTTAGGATGCCCTTAACCATTCAATGATAGTAATGAAGGAAAAACATATAAGACATGGCTAATAGATGATAACTACAATCGGAATTAAATTTCTAATGAGATATGCTTGAGTGTTTATGACCCGTAGTAGATGATGTTAGATAAACTGGTACAGAAACGAGCATGGTAAGATAAGTGTGAATCATATGAACCCTACGTGATCTTTAAAACTAAAATACATCTTTGATGAGTGATTCATAAGTTCTTTGTTTGAATTGATATACATATGCATCATAACTACTTATCATAGTTGTTAATGACTATAGACTACTAGAACTTACTTTTATGTGATTTTCGAAACTTTTAATTCAATAAACTCTCTGATTTTGGACATAACTAAGGAATTAGAGTTACCACCACATATTCATGCATCCATGAGTCCTTATTTGTGTGCACGAGTTGCGACCTCCTAGTTTTAACACATTTGGGACCACATTAAGCTTTTCATTCATCACCATAAACATCTAATACGTGAGCGTAGTATAGACATCATACCCTTGTTCCAAAGACTCAGTTGAAGACTTGAAGATGGCGTGAAAAAGAAGAAGGTGATGTTTGAAGACTTGTATGTGTGTGTAGGGATAAACTTGCTCAACGTAAATTGTAATACATACAATTACCTTGATAAAAGAAAAAAAAATAGAAATAAAACAAAAGAAAAAAACAAAGAAAAAAATGAGAGAAAAAGTTTGAAAAATGATCAAAGAACAATGTTTTTGAATCTCTCAAAAGGTAATTAGATTTGATTATGTAAAAGTTTGAGTTAAGTCACTTATACTTGAAGAATTCACCCTATGTCCTACTTGCAAAGCTCATGGACGTTTAGAGTGGATTCTAGGCCCAACATGATGATATTTGGCCTATGTTTGAGGGGATGAGCTTATAGCATCAATGCGCTGAAAGATGGTGAAGTTATGCTATATTTGGGTGCTTATCCTAAATATTCCATGCCTCTACGCATAGCCCTATTGCAACCTGCATAATGAACATATGATCTTTAAGATGTGTAACCTTTGATTGGTTAAGTTAATCATATAAATAAGCTTATGGTTTTGGTTCATTTTATACAAGTATGTTTGACTCTTTTTTGAGGTTTTTGGTTGAGATTTTACGAAGTGTTTTCAATTCTGAAATATGTAAGCAATTTGATTGCCTTACTACTTTATCTCTCACATATAATTTGACAGGACCCACCCCTAATCCCCCGGGATTAAGGGCTAAATCCTTCTCCCGTCTAACTTACGCATGACACGAAGGCTAAACTGTCGTCCAACCTCCATGTGACACGTAAGTCGAACAAGGGATTCTCAATCCAACCATCCCAAAAGCAACCGGACTTCCGAGAGTGCACCAAACTACTGTGGATCGCGGGTGTGATGTCTCCATCTCTCTCAACCAACAGCCCGTACCACAACAACCTGGAGGGTATCAAAAACACGAAAAGACTGTGAGTGGACAAAACTAAAGTATAAGTTCGAAAACAGTTCAATAAAACATGTACAGTTATACCCTCCATTTAAAAACAAATGCATGCATATCAATACATGTTAGGAAGCCATTCATATCAAAACCATCAATGAAAAACCATTTGAAAACTTGAATCACATCCGCTATCTAAATCCAGGCCTCAGCCTCAAATCACAAGTCAATCTCAAATACGGGAACTTAGCCCCAAAACTCATCAAATCCACATCATCCGGGCCACTGCCCAAAACATCTGAAAAACCAGTGAAAATCAGTAAAAAAAACATCAATCCTACAAGTTTACTAGATCTCAAGTGCACCCGAGTCTTTAAACTCAAAACCATGCGCAAGAACCAGACCTTCCCGGGATATCAACGAGTCTTTAAACTCAAAACACATTCATAGGCCTCGGGGGGTATCACAATCACCGAGTCTTTAAACTCAAAATATATACCGAGTCTTTAAACTCAAAAAATATCAATCCAGGGCCCTCCCCTCGTCAATCAATCCTAGTCTTTAAACTCAAAACCAGATCCAGCAGTTTTTCTTTTCTTTTCCGGGTCTTTAAACCCAAAACCATTTTCCAATCCACAGTAAAAACCACAGAAAATCCTTACCCGAATTCATAACAATTATTCTGTAAGCCGGCATCCGGAACCACTGTCCCCAACCCAAATCCAGATTTCCTTCCCGGAATCCAATTTCAAAACGAAATCTCGTTATCAAAATAACATGAACAGGGCTCCAAGCGCGAAATCACTTTTCCGAAATCCATTTCTAATCATTGAAATCAAATCATATTTCTAATCCCAAAATCAAATCATTAAAACCATAGTCAAATCACAAGATAGACTGAAACCTCGTAAAATGTGAAATTCGATAAACATCTCGAAAATCGTGCAAAACCGCAAACCATCAAGATCATAACTCAAATCATAGAATCACATATAGAAAAAAATATAAAAACATATATGCAGGCATCCAGAGTTAGAAAGAAAAGTCCACTCACAGACCATTCCGCAGCTACCTCGATACGCGTGCACCTACGCCGTTCCCGGCCAATCCACTATCACCGGCCTTCCCGAACCTGTCCATATCCCAAAATGAGGTCACTAAATACTTTATAATACTCATACTAAAGCCCCATAATTTTCTAGAATTTTTAGCTATTTTTAATGGAGGCCTAAAACCTTCCGACATCCATAAACATATTAAGACGATATCCGATTGACTCGAAACCAGCACCAACATGTTCGTTACATCGAATATTTTAAAAGTCATGTTGGAACCTTCCTCGAAATCCATGCCACTCGCTCACACGCGCCCCCCAAAGGGGCTGCGCGTGGCCCTCACGCTCGGCTACTATTCATCTTCAACCTTGGGACAAACCCGGTTTGAATCAGTCTGAACCAGCCCAGTTCGACCAAACCGGCGTTCATGATTTTCTGGTTATTCTTGGTCCATTTTTAGTCCTTTTACTCCTATTAGGTTCGTCCTTCTATTTCTACCTAATTCCCATAATCCAAACATAAATTTAAAGGCAGGGTTATAACTCCTTAATCGAGTAAGAACCGTCGACTTTCCTCCTCCCTGTTCTCAAGCTTCCCGGCCACCTCATGCCATGATTCCAAGTCCAAATATTCCCTTTCATCCTCCAAAACAGCACTCAATCAGTGATATCAAGTAACAACCACTAAAACGCAGTTCACCATAATTGATTCCAAATCGGGTTTTTCCAAGGACTTCCACGTACCGTCTCTATCAGGCCTCAAAAACGAGCTTAATGAAGTCCCTAGGCCTCCAGTAACCTTTAGCAACCGTTTCAATGGATCATCAAGCCTCAAACGATCAACTTCTATGTTGAAGTAAAACAGGGCACCTACGGGTTCTCGTCCCCCCTACGCCGTCGTGGGTCGTCGTGCCACCACCATTCTCCACGTCTCAGTACCCTTGTTCTTTCATGTTCACCAAGCACTAGCAAAGGATAACGGTGTGAGGGGCTTCGACAGATGGGTTCACGGTTTCACAATTCCTTGTACTCAGTTTTCAGTCCAAAAGCGTGCATCCTTCATTTTGAAACAAAGGAAGACGGTGACTAGGCTTCTAAAGCCATCCAGACACAGCCAAGCGTCACAATTGCTGTGGACAACCATTTCCAATAGCCAAGTGTCCAATCCTTAGTGGACACAGATCCCAATGCCTCAAAAGACCAAAATGCCCCTAAAGGGCATATTACCTAGCCCTCACCATTTGGCCCAAAAGTCCATGGGCTTATGGAGGCCCGATAGGCCCGGTGGACAAAAGTCCGGCCCGACCCGCTATGGGCCTTAGTCTGGCCAGCTATGGGCCTTGGGCTGGCCCGGCCCGAGAGTTAGCGGGCTGGGCTTGGGCTTATGGTGTTCAAACCCGATAGGCCCGAGTCCGATAAAGCCCGGTAAGCCCAGCCCGACCCGCCCGTATAAACCCGGCCCATAAGCCCGAATATATAAAATTCTTATTATTTAAGAATTAATACCTAACCCATTTTTAATATTAATATCTCAGCCCAAACTCAAATCTCAATCTCAAGTCCACCTAATTTATTTTAGAAAACTCAATGGCCAATACCCAATACAAACCTTCACCGGCTAACCCTATGTCCACATACTTAAATAAATTTCACGCAACCCTAACTCTTTCCATGTTCCGATTCTCCTCACTAACTGCATTATCTCTCTCCCAACTCTCAAAATTCAAAACTCATATCTCAATATCTTACAAACCCACACTCACTCAACACAATCTCTCTTATCTCTCAACCCCATTCTTCCCTTTAAGCTTGCTTTCACTTCCCATTATTCCCTCTAGTTGGGTACACTTGAATAGTTTTGTTAGGGTTTTTAAGGTAAAGTTTTAACGAGGTCGTATTTTTTTTTCATATTCATATATTTTTTTGTAACTTTAAAATTTGATAAATATTTTATTGCAAAAGCCAACTTAAGCCCGGTTCAAGTGGGCTTAGTAGGCCCGACCCGAAAAGCCCGATAAAAACCCGGCCCGATAAAACCCAAGGGCTTTTATATATATAAGTAAGCCTGCCCGACCCGGCCCGTAAATTAAAAAAAAATTTAATAAGGCCGACCCCGCCCAATGACGAGGGCTAATATTACCATTTTGCCCATCTAGTTCCTAGGCATGTAACTCTGTCGTCCAACTTCCAAATAATGCGTGCCACCTGTCATTGTACTCAGGGGATCAATACTTTCCTAATGGTCATCGAAATGCGTGAAAATTCCATGTCGTTTGAAAAGTCCACAAATTGCCCCCATTCCGTCAAAATTACCAAAGTACCCTCGAACTACCGAACGTCATAACTTTTCCCACGAATTTCAATATCGGACGTGCCACCTGTCTATGAACTCGTGACGTCCTGAACTACGTAACGGTCATCAGTCAAAGTCCATTTGACTGCTCGAACAAAAAGTCAACATTTTTGCCCATTCTAGGGGCAAAATCGTCATTTTTACACCGTCCGTCCGAAATCATCCAACTATTCACCAATTAACTTTACCAATCCATCATTAACCACTAATCTAATCTCGATTTCTGGGACGGGTCATTACATACTTTGAGTGCAAACACAACCGTTTATATTTGAGTGAAAGAAAAAATGATGAGTGCATATCCTTGTGTGTTGATTCATGCTTGTTTTAAACATGCTGAGATCCACACTCACCATCTTTAACTGTAAGACCCGGTCTTGGAAGCAAGAACGGTGACCAAGACCCGTGAGCTTGAGAAGCAAGAACGGTGAGCAAGACCTATGAGCTTGGAAATGTAAGATCGGTGAACGATCCCACATCGCTCGGGGAGGGAAAGGTGAAGTACCTTATATGTGTGGGCACGTATCTATCTAACACAAGGCCTTTTGGGAGCTCAGTGGCTTTGGGGGGGATTGGAACCCCAAAGTTAAGCGAGTTGAGGCTGGTGCAATCCCATGATGGGTGATCTACTGGGAAGTTGCACGTGAGCTCCTGAAAACAAAACCGTGAGGGCTAGGCCCAAAGCGGACAATATTGTGTTAGATGGGTCGGGTCGTGACATTAACTCATAGTCTTACTTGTTGAATCACTTGATACATCTTATTAACTTTTGAATTTCATAAGCTAAAAGGCTTTCTAAGTGTAAATCTTTGCCGCCATAATCATAATCACGAAATTTTGCGAAAAAAAAGTGGTTAAAGGGCTTAGTTGTTTGATTCCTAGTTTGTGTTAGTATTTTTTAGGGAATAACTGTAACAACCTGGATCTCGAGAAAACGTGAAATCGGAAAATTTAAGGAGAAAATAACGATTTTCCCTTATGTCAAATGGTTGACTTTTTTTGTCAAAGTAAAGAAATTATCTTTTTGACCGGGACCTCCTGTAGATGATTCGGGAAGACTGCTACGAATGCCTTGGCCTCCCGTGTATGTTCATAGGTGGCATGTCGAAAACGGAGTTCGAACGGTTTCATTCCGGGTCTAGATTATGTAGTGGTTTTCAGGATGGAAGTTGCACAATCAAGTTTTGATCGAAAAGCTTGAAAACCAAATTCCCTTCCACCTTACTCAGGTCCCTACGACTTTATTGGACTGCCAAGTTGAACGGTTGGACGTTGGGATCACCCAGAAACTAAGGTGAAGTTTCGACCGAAGATGGAAGCCTGTAAAGGGCCAGGTAACTTTTCTTGTGGTTTTGAACGTATTGATCCTTTGCTAAGCTAGTTTAGATTCTATTAAACGAAAAAGGAGTGAAAAAGTTTGAGAAATGAGTAAGTTATGGTCGGGTCAAGTGGTGGGTCGTATGACCTAGTTTACAAAGAAAACGGGCGCAGAAGAAAAACATTGCAGCAGTATATTGTAGCTGGCGAGTGAATCCCTGCGCAGCTGCTTCTAGAGGCGCATGGGGGCGCTTGCTAGGGAATTTAGGTTTATGCTCAAAATGTCCTTTGATGTTTTCAATGTTAAGAACAATTTGGTGCAGGTTTCGAGTCAATCGGACACTATTTGAGGGTGGTTTTGGTTGTCCGAAAGTTTAGGGTTCATTTTAAATTCGTTTAAATCCCAAAAATTATGGGATTAAAATAGGGATATTTGAGATGATTTGTGACCTTAAGATGTGGTTTATCGAAGGAAGTGACATTCCCACAAATTACAAAAATGCGTACAAAGCGGGACTCGATTATATGGATGGCATGTAAGTGGACTTTCTTTTCCCTAAACTATTATGCATGCATACTTACATGATATAAAAGTGTTTCTATGTAATTTTGGTGAAATTGGAATGATTGGGATTTTTTATGAATTTCAGTGACTTTACGAATATTTTATTACACATTTTACGAGGTTTTCGATAAACTATGCTTCAGATATCGTTTCAAATGTGGTTTTGGATGGAATGAGAATTATGACGTGAGATTTTGTGATACTAGATTTTGGTGATTTTTGGATGGGTTTTCAAATATATTTCGATGGCACGTTTTACGAGAATGATGTTGATTATCTTTTGGGCTTAGGCCCGAGGTTCTGATTGTGGATTTGACATGTGTTATTTAGATATGATATGAGTATAAGTTTTTTGCTTGATGATTAGCAGTTGATTTCCGGTTAATTGCTTGTTAGAAGATAGCAGGGTCCAGACGTAGTTTACGCGATGTTTTCCCAGGATAGGTCTTGTCACTAGCGAAGTCTAAATGTGAGGGAATTTGATAAGCATCTAAATGTTCATCTTTTTAAGTCAACTCTCTCTATGTTTAGCTATGTTAGAACCTTAGTAGTGTCATTTCCTAACTTAATTTATACTTTTTAGGTACTAACTACAAGAATTGATGATTAGAGGCTAAGTTCTTGAAAAAAATGAAAAACCAAGCCCTGGAACTCCTACCGAGTCATGGTGCTTGTCTGAAGCCCTTACCAAGTCCAAGGACAAGCCCCGAGAGCTGTTGTTCAGAGAATTTATTGTATTGAAAAAATTATGAAGGTAATCGAGATAGTGAAGGTAAAATTTTGTAATTGGTTTAAATATATGCAAATGTTGGTGTAAGGTAAGTGAAAGATCTGGTCACTGTACAAAGGTTAATTACGAGCATATTCAATTAGTAGGTTAAAACATGTTGTTTCGGCTCCAACATTCTTAAACTCCTTCCATTACTTTTTTTTTTAACTAACCATTGTTAAATGGTCCTCAACTTTCCGGCCCATAACGATCTCTACTTATTACTACTATAATCTTAAAAAAAAAAAAAAGTGTTTAAGTTGAGCATGTGTTAGTTAAGTGTTTAATTAAATGCCTAGTTCATGCTTATTACTTGAAGAGAAACTCTATATACCTATGTTCCTAAAAAACTAAAATACGTTAATACTTTAACCTATTATACAGGAAAGCATGCTTTATGTACCTATAAATGGTAATCATTGAATCTACATAAAAATAACAATTAAATGATACAAAAATTTAAAAAAGTGAGAGAGAATGTTCCTAGATCATGACGTTAATTCAAAGAATAGCGTTAAGAAATTTAAATCCTCTCCATCCTCACTTTGAAATAATAAAAAACACATAAATGAAATCAGATCAAAACCAATATAGAAACCAAAAATTTAAATAAATAGAAGAAAATTTAAATGGTTGATAGAATACACGAACATGTAAATAGAAGAGTAAGACGGGGAAAGAATTGGAAGAACATGAATACTCATTTATTTTTCACAACTTCAATTCTACCATAGAAGCTACATTTAAAAAAATACAGTTACTACTATTATTAAGGGATTCAATTAAAATCAAATACTAATCTAAAATAATTTTATAAATAAGAGATATTATTAAGTTAAAAAATTACGCAAATATAATTTATAATGATGTTGGGGTAAAATTGGAATATTGAAAAATATAAATGTTAGTGAACCTAATTCTACAAATTGATAATGAAATTGGATTAACTTTTAGATCGCGGCCACAGCAGCAATGCGCTCTCCCTATCGCACGTGCAGCACGCACACTTTCCATGTGCTGCAAGCACAATCCACCAAATACAGGAAACTGCAAGCAGACTTTCCACATGCACGCACATTCTCCATACTTTGTTTCCACCACCACGCATGCTTTCCATACTTGTTTTTATTCACCGAATATTGCTTTTGGACACAGCAATTATATAGTTAAAATAGCAAAGCTCATAGGACCACCGAGGGGGGCCAGGGGAAGGACTGTCAGAACAACAGTATATCTAAAATGGTAACCACATCCAAGTCCAATTCAATGGAGTTGCAGCCACAATCTAATTGTCCAACGTAATTGGACTATTAAATAAATACATATATATATTTAAAATTTATATTGTATTATATATATATATATTATTTTGCAACTTTCTAATGAAGTACTAATTTCCATTAAATTAATACTTATTTAGAAAATCATGAATCAATTTTTAGGAGTTAAAATCCCAATTTAAAAGTCATGCCATAAACCAATTGAGCATAACGGTTCAACAAAATATCATTTTAATTTTCATTCATATCATTAGAATTTAAATATAAATATTTAATTTTTTGACAATTTTCCACATGAATTGAAATTAGGTTGATGATACAAATTTACAATAACGCAAAAGTTGAAAGAGTTAAATAAAAAAAGGTACCACATCAGGATAGGTAGTTTTTGGCCTTGACCCTTCCTTAGTAACATAAGATCGGATTTACTAGCTAACCAGTTAACATGATGTCTTGAGCTGCCCAGCCATTTATGTAAACCAAGAGAATCTTACTCACATAATACCTTTTTCTAACATGATTTTAGTTCTTTATGGACATCCCCGGTGTTCGCCAGTACTTTAGAGAATTCAACTTTATAATTCTCATAGAAACGATCTCATTTTACACTGATATAGGTGTATTACTATTAAGAGCATCCTAATGTATCGTACCTAGATTTCTCAATTATAGGAATCATTAAAAATTGAGCTTATCCTCACATGATATCGTAGGAATGGGTAAAAGGAATATCCCCACAATGTTCGTGGCTCAGTTATATATAATTTAGCTATCCCTTTGAACCTAGACCTTGGGATCTCCAATAAGCTAGGTTGGCTGTCCATCATGCAAACTATTAAGAAATAAGTTTTAGCCTCATTCCCCTCGTTGATTTATAAACTTGCTCTCTTTTCAAAACTTTTGCAAACGGGTCCACTAAATTCTCTTTTGACTTTATATAGTAAATGGTAATGATACAACTTGAGAGCAGTTACTTAGTGGTATTATGTCTTTGATGTATGTGTTAAGACTTAGTATTATACATAATATTTTGTGCCCTTCCAATAGCTGATTGACTATCACAGTGTACACACAAAGGAGAGACAGGCTTCGGCCAAGAAATTACGAAGTCACTTAGTTTCTTCTGCAGCTTTATCTAAAGTGATAAATATAGATTCCATAGTGGGTCTAGCTACGCATATTTTCGTAGTTGCTTTTGAAGATACCACTATACCACATAAGGTAAAGACATATCAACTTGTAAAGTTTGATCCTTTCTCATTTGATATCCAGTTCGCATATGTATAACCTTCTAATATATATACAGATATTTTATGTAGTGCAGTCCATAATTCTTGGTATAGTTCAAATACCCAAGTACTTTGACTATGGCTTTCCATTAATCTCTTCCAAGATTACTTGTAAATCTACTAAATTTATTAAATGAGTAAGCCAAGTTAGGGCGAGTGCAGTTTGTGACATACATCAAACTGCCAATTATAGTTGTGATATGCATTAACTAGTATCTTTAGTTAAATGAAGGTTACCTTCATATGGAGTTTTCACTCGATTATTATCATACTTTCCAAACTTTGCAAGTATTTTCTCAATGTAATAAGATTGAGACAATATTAATCCATCACAAGTTCTAGAAATTTTAATTCCTAAAATAACATCTACAACTCCCATATATTTCATATCAAACTTACTGGTCAATATTCTCTTGGTAGATTTAATCATATCATTATTGGTACCAATAATAAGCATGTCGTCTACATAAAGACATACAATGACATAACCTTTTGATATGACTTTTATGCATACACATTTATCACACTCATTCATTTTGAGTCCATTTGACATCTTTGCATTATCAAATTTTATATGTCCTTCCATACAAAGTCTAAACAAGTATGCATACTTTCTGCTCTTGTCTAGGAATAATGAATCCTTCTGTTGTTCCATATAAATCTCCTCTTCTAAATCACCATTTAGAAAAGCCACTTTAACATCCATTTGATGTATTTCAAGATTATGCAAAGTAGTGTTTGCAATCAACATTTTAATGGATGATATTCTCGTAACTAGTGTAATTGGTGAGTATGTATCAAAATAGTCGAAGCCTTCTTTTTGTTATAACCTTTGACAACAAGCCTCGCCTTGTACTTATCTATGGATCCATCGGCTTTGATCTTCCTTTCAAAGATTCATTTATAATCCAAAGGTTTATTTATAGGAGGAAGATCCACTAATTCCCATGTATAGTTTAGTAGAATAAAATCCACCTTAGTATTAATAGCCTTTTTTCCAAGAGGAGTTTTAGAGGATAACATTACTTCTTTGTAAGTTTGAGGTTCATTTTCCAACAAATATGTTAGAAAATCGGGACCATAAAATTTAGACATTTTTCCTTTTTACTTCATCTAGGTTCAACCTCAGTTTCATGTCCTTCAGGTCCTTGATCTGATTAATCTTGATGATTGACAAGATTGATGCTATCATAAGCTCTTTTATGAGAACTTTTCTTACGTGCATCTCTCCAAGAAAACACATTCTCAAAAAGTGTCGCATTTCTTGATACAATAATTGTATTTACATGTACAACATTATTATCTAGTTTATGTACAAGGAATCGATATACACTACTATTAGAAGCATAACCAATGAATACACAATCACTGGTTTTCGATCCTATTTTAACCTTTTTAGGATCTGAGACTGCTACCTTAGCAAGACACCCCCAAACCCTGAGATATTTATATGAAAGTCTTCAACATTTCCCCAACTCATATATATGGTGTCTTTTCTAACTTCATATGAAGTAATTGATTGAGAATATAATTTACAGAAAGCAAAGCTTCTCCCCACAAATTCTGGGGTGCTCCAGAACTTATCATCATAGTATTCATCATTTCTTTCAATATTCGATTTTTGCTTTCAGCATTACCATTTTGTTGAGGTGAATAAGGAGCAGTAATTCAAAACTAAGCAAAAGGTGTAACATATTCACCTCCCCTATCACTTCCCAAAACCATAATCTTTCTGCTAAGTTGATTCTCATCTTTACTTCTAAGCAAATAAACATAGTAATATCTTGTGAAATCATCTATAAAAGTAATGAATACTTTTTCCCACCTTTAGTTTACACATACTTTAAATCACAAATACCACTGTGAATTAATTCTAGAGTTTTTGTACTCCTTTTCTATAGAACTAAAAGATGTTCTGGGTTTTTTTTTTTTTTTTTTGCTTCAATACAAGTTTCACACTTGTGATTTGCATCAATGTTAAGCTTTGGTAGTAAATCCGTGTTATCTAGTCTACACATAGTATCATAATTAACATGTCATAATCTACCATGTGAAACATTTGGGGACCCAATAATATAAGCAGAACAAATTGTGGTACTATTATTAATAGAAGATACAATAGTCATTCCATTCATTTCGAAAAGACCATTATTCAGGTGCCCTTTCCCCACATACATCTCATTCTTAGTAAGTAAAAATTTATTAGTCACAAAGACCAATCTGAATCTATTCTTGTTTAATAAGGATCGAGAAACTAGCTTCTTTTGAAAGTCAGGCACATGAAGTACTTCGTTCAAAGTTTGTTTCTTGCCTGAAGTCATCTTGAGGACCATCTTTTGTTGATCTTCAACCTTGGAAGCAATAGAGTTTCCAATCGATACCCTTGGGTTACTTCATAATAGGTTGTGAATATCTTCCTATATGAGCAGAGTGACGTGTAGCTCTAGTGTCTATCCACCCTAGCTTTCTGTTACGAAATTCACTTCAGAGATAACAGCCAAGAGATTGAACTCAGATAGATCATTTGAAATCTTATCCTCATGGTTCATGTGAACTTCTGTGGTATTTCCCTTAGCCTTTTTATATCGAAAATTTGCCGCCCTATGTCCAGAATTGTTACACTTAACGCACTTGCCTTTGAACTCTCCAATCTTCTTTGAGTTCAATTGACTAGGGCTTTCTCCATGCATTCTCTTTTTCTTATTCTTTGGCCTATCTTCCACAACATATGCCATATCCACCATGGAATTTATAGTGTTCTTATTTTTAGAACCACTATTGTCTTACTCAATTCTTAGCCTCACGATCAGATCCTCAAGTCCCATCACTTTGCACTTATACTTGAGATAATTCTTGAAGTCTTTCCAAGAAGGTGTAAAATTTTCAATTGCAACAGTCACTTGGAAAGTCTCACTTGGAACCATGTTCTTCGCCTCAATCTCATGGAGAATAAGTTGAAGTTCTTGGACTTGGTTGATAACCATCTTGGAGTCTACCATCTTGTAGTTAAGAAACCGACTAACCACGAATTTCTTCATGCCAACATCTTAAGTCTTGTATTTCTTGTCGAGCAACTCTCACAGGGTCTTAGCAGTTTTGGTTGAACTATATACGTTTTATAGAGAATTCTCCAATCTATTAAGGATATAGTTCTTGCATAGGAAGTTGGAATAGTGCTACACATCTGCAACAGCCACCGCTTTTACAGTATAATCAGTTGCAGGAGTATCTTCACTCAAGAACTCGGCCAAATTTAGAGTGGTCAAATAGAATAACATCTTTGTTGACACCCTTCAAATTCAGTTCCATTGAATTTTTTTGGTTTCTCTTTATGAGAAGAGGAAGTAGGAATCACCATAGGTAGGGCTTAAGCCACACGATTTCCCTTATCATTAATTATTACTACCATCATTAGTAGTAACATCATCGCTAGTATTACTCGGCATCATTTTTCCTTTAGAAAAGAGGAAAAACACACAATTCAATATAAATAAAACTTCTAAGAACCAAAAAGAATTTAAAGTTTTTAAAAATCAAATATATTAATTACCAAAGACAAACTATGTTGTCTTAAGATTTGCTGCTAAAAACATTGATAATTCTATCTTCACATAAATACGAAAATAAAAAGCAGACTTTATATTCAAAATGAAATACAAAAGAAAATCAAAGTAAGACAATTTATAGACGATCGAGTCTAGAACTTAGTTCTATTTTTTAAGACGAAATTGCCTCATCACTGTTGCTCAAGGATTTTTAATTGTCAGGACCCGTCCCAAATCCTCTGGGATTAACGTGGGACGCACCTGATCCCGTCTAACACGAAGTGTTAGACCAGGGAAAATTCCATCTCTAGCCCTCACCGGGGCTTCCAAAGTACGCCAGGATCGTAGGAGGAGGAGTGTTATGTCTCGTCTCTGCTACAGCCCGCATCCGCGATCAACTTGAAGGGCATTAAAACACGAAAACTGTGAGTGGACAAAAACAAGCACTTCATTAAAAACATTTTCATAGTAAGACTTTTATGCCCTTCATTAAAAGCATATGCATGCATTCAAAAACCATTTATCAAACGTTCATAAAATCATTTGTCAAACATTCTCTCAAAACCTTTCAAGGGTTCATGCTCGGTTCCCATAAACCGTGATGACCCATAAAAACCATTCAAGGGTTCATGCCCAGTTCCCATAAACCGTCATGAATCATAAAAACCATTCAAGGGTTCATGCCCAGTTCCCATAAACCGTCATGAACCGTAAATCCATTTATGGGTCCCTGACCCAAAATCACAAACTCGAAAACATGGAACACGGTAAATCAAATCAATAGGGACTCAGCCCCAAATCATGTCACGTGGGTCTCAGCCCAAAACCATTCTCAGTGAAATACCAAAACATCGAATACGGGGTCTCGTCCTAAATCACTTTTTGTAAACCACATACGTAACAATATACGTACAACCCATCCGCGGCACTTCGGAGAAGATGCCAACTCGGGGCACACAGCTCCAAGGGAACACATCCCCTATAAATGTCACGATATCATCTCTAAGGTAGTGTGCACACTACTCGGGGTCTCACTCCGAGTCTTCTCCCAGTAATTCTCCATCTAGGAGGCTCAATCTCTGGATCTAGTCCGAGCTCTATATCCGGATCTAGTCCACACATCTCTCCGGAATCTGGTCCGGGACCCCAACATAAATCATAACCCCCACTCCTGGAACGGGATCCCTATGGGGATACCCATTCTGGTCTGTGGATCGTGACTCTCCGGGTCGACGTCTGGAGGAGACCATATAATCATATCGAGGGTATAATATATTTTCAAATCATTTCCTTTCTCAAAACATGTTTCCAACTGGGTCTCATACCTGATTCATCTCAATAGGATTCCTCGAATCCGACACAAATCCATTTCACAGGCCTCGGCCTAAATCCACAGTTTAATAAGGTCTCATACCCGAATTCTCATTTCATAAATCGAACTAGGACTCAAGCCCGATTTCGCAACCAATAGGGCCTCAAGCCCGATACCACAGTCAAATGGGCCTCCAGCCCGATATTACAATCAAATGGGCCTCAAGCCCAAATCATAACCCAACGGGACCCTCGGTCCGATCGTATAACTCAAATGGACCCTCGGTCCGATTCCTCGTCAAATCAAATGAACTCTAAGTCCGAGAGTTCGTAAATCAAATGGGTCTCGTGCCCTATTTCATATTTTCAAATCCAAAATCCATTTATTAAACCCTCGTTGAAAACCTAGCACGTATAAGCATCGTATAAAACCGTAAATCTCGAAATACGTGCAAATATGTAAATCCTAGGCTACCACAAACAAATGCACTCATGGAATCACAAAATATATTCTAAAACAATTATAAAACATTTATGCATGCATCGAATTCATAAAAAAAGTCCACTCACAGACCGTCCGAAGCCGCGCCTTGATACGCGTACCAAAACCTCTTCTCGGGCCAATCGTCGCCTCCAGGATTCCCGAACCTACCCAAATTAATTTAGAGGGTTACTAACTACTTATATAACCCCTCACTAAAGTTCCGTAGTTTTCCGGAATTTCTAACTATTTTTGAAGGCAAACCTAAACCTTCGGACGTCTAGAACTATATCGAAACGATGTCCGATTGACACGAAACCAGCCCCAAAATGTTCGTTACATCGAATAGATGAAATTACATGTTGGAACCACCCCCAAAAGAGTGGGTACACGCCCTCACATGCCCAAGAATGGTCCTGCACGTGGACCTCACGCACCAGGACTGTTCACTTTTTTCCTCAGCGATTGAACCGGTCCAAACCGGCCAGTTCGGTTCATGCCTGCAACTGGACTGGCGTGACCGGTCCAGGCACCTCCAATCCTCATTTTTCGTCCAATCTTCTCCTTTTCGATCCTATTCTCTATGTTTTCATCCTAGGAATCTAAACATGTGAATTAAAACATGAAAAACCCATGAAAATCTCACGGTTCAATTTGTCCTCCACGGTCCAAGTTTTCCATTTTCCTCCCACGGCTCCTCATCCATCAAACCCCATCAAAAACCTCCTTAAAACCTTCCTAGAAGCCTAATAAGCCTATTCTAATCAACTAAAATGGTCCATAATGTTACAAATCAAAAATAAGGGGAAATGGGCCAAAACCGATACCTTCATGGTTCCATGGCTGCCGTGCACGGCGGCCTGCAATCCTACCACCACCATCATCATTTCAATCTCCTCTCCCTGCTTCCTTCATGGTTCATGCTCATCAGAGAAGATTGATGGGTGTTTGTGAGGGATGGGTTGCACGGGTTATGAGTTTTGGGTTAGTTTGGATGAATGGAATAGATAAGTAAGGGGGGTGCATGAATGTAAAAGGGTTGGCCAGTGGATGGGTGACACTTGTCACTCATCCATTGGGCAGCACAGAAATATCTGGGCCTCACTTAAGTCCAAAAAGTATCCGTTTCGAAATTCGTGCAATAGTACATTCGGACTTCCGTGAATCGTACCTTTTCCGTCGAACATCCGAATTCGACATGCCTACTGTCTACGGATTCGTATCGTCTTGATCTACATAATGGTCCTCGGCTCTCGGTCATCGGACCTCCCGGGTCAAAAGTCAACTATTTGCTCATATTCAACCAAATTAGCAAAATGCCCTTGAATTTCCAAAAATCATAACTTCTCCCTCGAACGACGGAATCGAACGTGCCACCTGTCTATGAACTCGTGACGTCCCGAACTACGTCACAGTCATCGGCCAAAGTCCATTTGACCTCCTGAATGAAAAGTCAACGATTCGCCCATTCTAGGGGCAAAATCGTCATTTCGCCCTACTCGTCTGCTAATCCTCGTCTAATCTCTGATTAGTGTCACTAATCCGTCATTAATCCTTAATTAATCCCGTTAATTCGGGACGGGTCGTCACATCAATCCAAAAAAGTAACGAATGCAAACTATGTTTAAAACTCCCTCGAAGATTATTCTAAAACTAAATACTTTATTGCACTAATTCTCCACAAATGAAATAACTTATAAATGATTAAATTGAATGATTAAAAAGTATGTGGATATCTCTATTTATAGATGTAATAATATCCTTTCATAGAATATATATCTCTTTGCAAGGTATACATCTCTTCATAATCTAATACATCTGTTCATAAAGGAAATGTGTGAAAATAAACAGCCACATTTCATGGATCCAACAGATCCATTGTGCAATGCTTGTCTTTCCATGCACCGTTTCACCAAACGGCGATCGACTTGTCATGCATGCATCTTTACAGCTTACGGCCTTTTTTTTCAAATTATTTGCGCCATTTGGCAACCGGCAAGAATTAATTCAATGGCAGCCAGATCCAAGACCAATTCAATGGACTTGCAGCCACAATCAAATTGTCCAACGTAATTGGAATATAAAATAAACATATATATATATATAATTTATATTATATTTTATATATTATTCTACAATTTTCTAATGAAGTATTAATTTTACATAAATTAATATTTATTGAGAAATTCATGAATATCAATCCTTAGGGGTCAAAATCTCAATTTCAAAAGCCATGTCATAAACTAATCGGATATAACAATCCAACAAAATTTTCTTTTATTTTCCATTCCCAAGATAAATATTTAATTTTCCAACATGTATTACAAAAATTGATTAAATGAAGAAACATAGTTTTGTTGAAAGTAAAAAATTGGAAAAGAAAAAGGATCCAAAAGGAAAAACAAGCGGTAGGTATATATATATGAAGCAGAAAATTGGGAAATGTGTGGACTTCTTAGGAGTTCATATATATATATTGTCGCGGTTGCGGGCATTTGACCCAATTTGTACTATAGAGAATCAATTGTTGATCATATATATTGACAATTATTTGTTCGTTAATTTCTAAACGTCAAGCCTATTACTTCACTATACCAAATTTCCCTTTAGAAATCGGAGAAAATCCGTTGTCTATTCCTCTTAGATATATGCGGTTGTCTAATATATCTTTACACAACGGTTTATATTTGATATTATTGTCTATAGTACCTTTACTCAACTGTTTATATTTGATACTGTTGTCTATAGTACCTTTACACAACGGTTTATAAAAATACCGTTGTCTAAAATACCTTTACACAACTGTTAAAACATACAAGCCGTTGTCTAAAGTAGTATTACACAACGGTATTTGTTTATTACCGTTAATTTAAGTATAATTAGACAACGGTATTTTGTATGGAATAACCGGTCTAAAGTGATAAATAACGTTATCTAAAGACCATAAACCATAACAATTCATTCATCACATAAATCATATTAAAATTCTATAAAAAGGTAAATTTTCATTGATAGCAAAAAAATTACAATTGTTAATATTTCATAAAATCTGAAAGTATACAATTTAGCCTATAAATATATTCTATATTAGCTTGATGTGAACAATATATCCTATTCTACCTTGAGATGATCAATACATCCCCTCTCCATTGTTGCAAAATTTAAAGATTTAAAGTCTCATTCAAGAATGAACTATAACCAACCCAAGTTCTCTTCAAGAAATACCGCATTTCAAATGATGGAAAGTGATGATACACCTATCGACATTTGTTCTTGGTTATTCTGCTTTCTCTTGTTGGTTCTACATTTTAAACTGCAATTTAGAAGATGGAATTCAAAATACTTACTAAAATAGAATGAAAAATTTTACACATATAATACGACAAACATATAAGAGAATGAAGCAACAAATCTAACCTCAAACAATTGTACTTGAATATGGTCATGTTTGTATACTGACCAATTTGGCCAAACAAAAGAACTCAAAATTTCTCTGAAGATGATCACAATGGAGACCAAGTCTCAGAATACAGTGACCAATTCCTTACAGCCTAACTTTACTAGTAATAGCAACACCCCCTGATCCAGGTAAAAACAACTATGAAAACCATGCTTTTATCTTCTTCACTTATACAAATTCCAACCATGTTGTCAACTTCCTTTTTCTTCTCTGGTATACATGCTTTATGAAATTTAGGAATGGTTGTTTTCTCTAATTGATGCCTAGCTATCTTGTTAATGATTAAATGCTTAGAGAGGCTGTATTGTTTCCTCATTGATGCCTTGGACCATACAAATATGAATTGCTAAGATTTTGGGTTCAACCATCCATGCTTTCATGATATTTTACTACCTACATGCGAGATATGACAGTATTTTTTGTCCTCTTCCAAATTCATATACAATATATGTAAACGTCGAAGCTGGATAATTCGGTACTTAATCTACATTATTTAGTGTGTATTTAAATGGGTCTAGATCATATAAAAAAATCTAAATGGTTCTAGATCTGAACTTAGTGAATAAAAATTAGGTCTCCTTGTAATAATGTTGTTTTGCCACTCTTACTAGTTGTGTTAATACTGTGCCAATTTGGTTAAGAAAGTGGCAAACCTTTTGTAGTTAGCAACTTCAGACTTTGTCCTGGCAACGGTTTTCCTGCCATCTGTTGCTAGTCCTGCCACCACCTGTAAATGGTTAACAACATTACTGCATCAAAAACTAATTTGAAAGTCCACTGTCTTGGTACTAAGACTGGTAGGACATAAGTGAACTACCAATGTTCATATCATATCAAAAATCCACATGATTGGGAAGCCACTTCAACCAGCAGTAATGTTAGTCATACATGATATGAAGAATCCACATGATTAATAAAGATCTAGGGAAATATTGCTGAGAAATCAAACTACCTAAATGACAGCTACCACACACTAACAAATCAACTTTGAACACTAAAGTAAGGCCATCTAGTGACAGCCAAAAATTATAAGTAGGCGATCTTACAATTTATGGCAAGTATCTTTTATATTAATTTTGAAAAAAGCTCTAAGATTAATAAATTTGAATGAAGCTACAAATCAAACTACAAGTGTTGAAAAGAAAAGGAAAAAAAAAGAATTGAAATACACATAACACTAACCTAAGACAGAGAATTGGAATGTTAGCAGCAACTTGAGAATCTGATATGCTACTCTGCAATTGCAAGCAAAAAATTTATTCCCATCTTCTTTTACAATAAAAATGAATCGAATAAATGGAGAGGGCAAAGAAAAATCATGCGATTCAACTAAAAAAGGGCAGAAATCTAGTGTACCTTAAGACAGAGACGAAGATGGAGAGCAACAAGAAGAAGGTGGAGATGAGTTGGTAAACCCTAAATAGCTTCAGCATTTCTCAATATACTAAAAAACAAAGCCAGAGAAATCAATAATGAAATCAAACGATTTGATTGGTAATAATTATATATAGTTTGCGCTTTATTTTGGTTCTGGTATTAACAACAACTATATTTATATCTAAAAAAATTACAAATTACAAAAGCTTACTAAAAGAGTACAATTTTAAATAAGAATAAAAGGAAGAGATTAGCAAGTGAGTCTTGATGGTTAGTAGGATTTCTTAGCAATATATATATATATATATATATAGTATGCAATATATACACATTAGTGAGGCGTACGTATAACTATAGTTAGTAGTTTCTAGGAGATATCCCAATTTCATTGCTTTTGCTGGCATTTCATTGTTGTAAGATCGAGATTGAGTTTGGTTTTGTGGCTGTATAAGAAGCTATAGTAATAATGTGGTGTAGTGGAATATGAGGAATTATCTTGAATACGGATGTTAAGATCCCGTCCTTTCCATAGGCATCTTTTGGAAGCAATTTATCGGAGGTGTTCTTCCTAAACAGTGAATCCCATTGTGTCCTCACAGCTTCTCTAGCTGCTCCGAGCAGCAGCTTGTCGTGGGATAAAGATGTTCTCTTCCCCTGCTCACAGTAAAGTTCAACAACATGTTGTCCATGAGGCAGCCAGTCTAGAGGAGCAAAACATGCTTTCTCGAAAAAATTAAAGTCGGAATCAAAGCCTGAATAATAAGCCCCTGGGAAGACAAGAACAGACTCCCTTGGAAACTGAATGCAACGAGAAACTGGTATGCCCTATGATTTAAATGTGGAGAGGGATATTTGTTTAACCTGTACCAAAAACAATATGACATGAAGGTCTAGAAGGAAACATGAAAAGGGAGGGAGAATCATAATTTCAGTAGCTCACCAGCTTATGATGCAATTCAGGCTGTTTTGCCAATGAATCTGAAAAAGACCTCCCCGTGGCTGCCTCAAATTTAAGATTGTATTTCCCAAGGACACCATACCATATTTTAGGATCACCTAGATGCAAGTAAGACAATGAGTATAAACGGTGCTCTTCAACTTTCTGTTCAAGAAGATATATATTAAAATATGACCACAAAACTAAAAACAAAACAAGCAAACCACATACATTGTCCATGAGAAAAAAAAAAATACTTGAAATGAATCTCAAAATGAAACATAAAAGTCTGAGAGCCATCAATTACTGTATATTAAGTTTCAAGACAATGCATTATCCAACTTCCAACTTGGTAAAACATATATAACGTTCTGCAACAGGTGCAACAGGAGACCAGTGGTAAACTTTTAAATCTTACCCACTAAAAAGATGAAAAGAACATTCCTACACGAGCCTGAGGCGCCAAAAGATGACAAGTATCAGGGCTTTCAAAAGAAAGAATAGAACTGGGAAGTCTGGGCTTTCGAAACAAAAAATTGCAGGCTTGAATTTTCTAAAAGGAAAACAAGATATAAATGAAAAACGAAATTAAACAGAAAAACGATCTAGCTTTGGCGGATCGGACTCACATGAAGAAGGAATCGGTGAAGATGAGGCCGATGGCGAGCATCATCACAGAGAGGGTCGGGTACCACTTGTCAGGCACAGGACTAGTAATTGGCTTCGGAGCCTTGAGAAGAGAAAAAAAAATAAGAAGATAAAAAACGTTAGAAGCAAAATCAGCGAAACACAAAAATGAAGAGAATTTTTTTTTCGAGCGTTTTAGATTACCATCAGAATCGATGTTGAAGAAGAGAAGTTAGATGTTCTTCAACTTTCGGTTTCTATCTAGTTAGATCGAAGCAGGGTACAGACTTTGGTGAGTGAGAAAAGGAGCTCAATTGTATTATCACTAAGCTAAATCTAAATCAAATCAGATGAAAACTTTACCGTACAAAATATCCACAACTCACAATTTTCTACTTCGGCATTGAAAAGAACCGACCGACAAAAATCAAAAGAGAGGTTAAATTTATGAAAATAGAGCAGAGAAAAGAAGTGGTTTGTGAATTTGAAAGAGCAAGAAGGCCAAAAGGAATGATAAATAGAAGGCATAAGTGGTGGGTTTTATCCTCAAACATGTAAGACGGAATTCAAAATGTTTGTGCTCTTCAACGATCTGGTGGCGAAAATCCTCATACTTCTTCTGCTCGTTCTTTGACACTAACTGACAAGCAACTGAGAGAGGGAGAGATCAGGGAGAGAGCATTCGAAAGGGAGAATCAGGGAGACATAGCATTTAGGTTTATGATAATGAGAGGTGACTGAGAGAGAGAGAGAGAGAGAGAGAGAGAGAAATCGAGCATTTGGTTGCCAGCGTGATATGAGAAAAATTAATTCAGAATTAGTTGCTCAATTGGATCGAACTTGGGACCTGGCGTGGAGTTTCTCTTTCAATGAACAGTAGTGCGCGTGTTTTTGGTTGCCACTTTCAAAATTTTGTAAAGCATCTCAAAGTTCAATTAGTTTAGACAACGGTAGTCTATTTTACTGAAGTTAAAAAAGAGGGGTAAAGACAACAGTAAAGTTGTATTGTTGTTAAATGGGGGTAAATACAACAATATATTTGACTACTGATGTTATATTATATATTACACAACAGAATTTACAAAAATGTTGTCTATGCTAATATAGACAACAGTTTTATAAATTATGTTGTCTATTAGGTGTTGTTTAAAGCTAAAATTGGTGTAGTGAGCTTGAAAAACATCAAGTTTTTATTAAACATGAATAAAAATGTTGGTGACTAAGTTGTCCACATGGAAGCTCAGATGGCAACACTTGATAGTTAGGAATGTATTCTAGAAGGTGATAGGCGGTTAAGTGTGAGTGTGTGAGGTGGAAAGTAAAACTCTAATAGAAAATAGAGAGAATGAGTTTTCTTGTCAAGCAAGAATTGCTTAAAACTTCTTAAATATGTGGCAGCCAAGTATTGGATGTAGTGTGGGAGCATCTAACATGTGTAGAGAGAGAGAGAGAGAGAGAGAGAGAGAGAGAGAGAGAGAGAGAGAGAGTGTGTGTGTGTGTGTGTGTGTGTGTGTGTGTGTACAAGTGAGGTGCATGTATGTATACTCCAAAATCATCAAAATCAATGAAACAGAGAAGATTCAGAGAGAATTGAGTGAGCCAATTTTGCTGAAACCGTGTGAGGGAATTTCATCAAACAGGTAGTGTGCATCAAAGTTGAGTGATAACACTCACTAATTAATCATCATGATCTTCATCTGTTAATCACACAAACGTATACCAAAACTATCAAAGATCCTAGTCTAGTCACGAGCTAATCTCGATTCAAATTGGTTCAGCTAGTGTGTGAGTTGTGATTGGTTAAGTTGAGAACCATACCGGAGTTTCTAGCTGGATCTCGAGTTTCTCTGAATTCCAATATGGTATCAAAGCAGGTTTGATTTTCTATCTAGGGCGTGAACACTGTGATGAACAAGAAGGTATTTTTTTGTGTTGAGCACAACATTGCAATGGCTAGACATGGTGGAGAACTAAAGACACCAATCTTCAACGGCAGCAACTACGACTTATGGAGGGTGAAAATGCGAACTATATTACTCGAATATGACTTGTGGGAACACATTGAAGAGGGATTACTTGAATCAGCAAGAACGAATGATGCTGAAGGATCTGTGGTTCAACCTGTGAATCAACAAACTCATGTTGATCGTGTTAAAGATGCCAATGCACTTAGTATGATTCAAAATTCCGTAGTTGATGAGATTTTTCCGAGGATCCAAGATGAGGTTCGAGCTAAGGCAGCATGGGATATTCTACAAAGTGAATACAGGGGTGATTCTTAGGTACAATCTGTGAAGTTACAATATCTTAGGAGAGATTTTGAGTATGCTAGAATGAAAGATGATGAAACTCTAGCTGTGACTCTATGCTGTGTTAAACAATATGAGAACATATGGGGAGGAAATTATAGAAAAACGATTGGCACAAAAGATTCTAATCAGTCTCACTAAACCCTTTGATCATATTGTATCCATCATTAAGGAAACAGGGGATATTGACACTGTGAATGTAGAGTGTGTTGTTGCATCGATTAGAGTTTTTTTTATCAACTTTTGGAGATGCATACAGCTGAAGGAATAGAAAAAGCTTTTGCTAGTCTATCTATGTCAACTAAAACACAGGAGGGCACAAATCAATGGAAGACTAAGAAGTAGTTTAAAGGAACATGGTAGTAAGGTTGCCTATGCTACAAGGGAAAGGTGTTGTGTGTAAAGGTTGTGTGGCAAGAAAGCTTCATGTGGAACAATTTGATAAAGAGTCAGCTTAGAGGGCACCTTTACCACTTGAAATTATACGCACAGATGTGTGTGGTCCTATGCAAGAAACAACCAATTGAGGTAATAGGTACTTTCTCACCTTCTTAGATGATTATACCAGAATTTTCTGGTTGTATTTCTTGTCACATAAATCTGGGGTGCTAAATTTTTTCAAGAAATTCAAGAAGATAGTTGAGTTGCAAAATGGGTACAAAATTAAGAAGCTTAGGAGTGGCATAGGAGGATAGTATCACTCAAGGGACTTTTATGATATCTATGATGAGACAGGAATAAAAAGATAGCTCACTGTTGCCTACACACCACAACAGAATGGTGTGGCAGAAAGGAAAAACAGGACACTTATGGAATGGGTAGGGCCATGATGCAAGAGAAAACTATACCAAAGAAGTTCTGGGGTGAAGTTATGAGCACAACTTGTTATCTTCAGAATAGGTACCCTGCACGATCTGTAAATGGTAAAACACCATTTGAACAATTTATTGGAAGAAAGCCTGGTGTCAACCATCTTAAAGTGTTTGGATTCATTTTCTATACACATATCCCTGACCAGTTAAGACAGAAGTTGGATGAGAAGAGAATCAAGTGTGTTTTCATGTGTTATGGGAGTTGTGAAAAAGGATACAAGTTCTACAACTTGAAAACCGGAAAGATTGTGATATCTAGGAGTATGGAGTTTGATGAAAATACAAAGTGGAACTGGGATGTGCCTAAGACAGATGAATGGGGATCTGCTGTGTTTAACTATGGTTTTGAAATTGGACATGATCAGGGATAGCTTTAAGTTCAAGAGGGAATACCTAATGATTCTGCTGGCGAGGAACTAGCAGTTCATGATCAATCTAATCATGATCCTCCTGATATGCCTCAACCCAAGTTTAGAGATCTAAGTGACGTGTATGCAAGGTGTCACATGAGTATCATAGAACCAGAGACCTATCTGAATGCTATCAGGGGCAAGGCTTGCAAAAATCCATGGAAGCTGAGCCAGAAATGATAGAGAATAATGAGACATGGGAATTGGTTGATAGACCACTTAAGAAACCTGTGATTGGTGTTAAGTGGGTCTATAAAACTAAACTGAATTTAGATGGATCAGTGCAAGAGTAGAAAGCTAGTGAGCTGCACATAAGCAATGTAAGTTGTACCATCTTAATGTAAAATCAGCTTTTTTGAATTGTGTTCTAAAGGAAGAGTTTTTGTTCACGAGCCTTAAGGCTTTGAGGTCTAGAGACAAGAAGAAAAGGTTTACAAGTTGTACAAGACCTTGTATGGTCTGAAACATAGACCAAGGGCCTGGTATGAAGAATTTGACTCCTACTTATTAAGATGTGGATCCTAGAGAAGCTCAAGTGAAGCAACTATTTATCTGAAAGTGAATCAAGATAAGGGAACCTTGATCGTCTCTATCTATGTAGATGACATTATATACACAGGAAACATTGAGTTAATTATGAAGAAATTTAAACTGGAAATGATGATGAGGTATGAGATGACAGACTTAGGTATGTTACATCACTTTCTTAGAATAAGGATACTACAATCAAGCTCTAGTATCTATATTCATCAAAGAAAATATGCTAAAACTCTGCTGGTAAAGTTTGGATTACAAAATTGCAAACCAGCAGGGACACCTCTTACACCTAAAGACAAGCTACATAGGGCAGATGGAAGTAGAGTAGATGATAAGCAGTTGTACACGCAGATTGTGGGAAGTCTATTGTATCTCACTACAACAAGACCTGGCATTATGTATGCTTCAATTCTTTTAGCTAGGTACATGCACAATTCTACCAAGAAACATCTTGAAATAGCTAAAAGGGTGCTGAGATATGTGCAGGGATCACTAAACTATGGCTTGGAATACATGGAAGGAAAAGCAGCAGTGCTTCTTGGATTCTGTGACAGTAATTGAGGAGGTTCAACTGATGACAGTAAGAGTACATCAGGTTATGCTTTTAGCTTTGGTAGTGGTGTGTTTTCTTGGGCATCAGTGAAGCAAACAAGCATTGTATTGTCCACAGCTGAAGCTGAGTATATGAGTGTGTGTGAGGCAACGACTCAGCTGTGTGGTTAAGGTTTGTACTGAAGGATTTTGGAGAAGAGCAACTAGAACCTACAATGCTAATGTGTGATAACTAATCAGCCATTGTTATGGCAAAGAATCCTATTTTTCCATCAGAAAAAAAAAACATATAAACATGAAGGTACACTACATTCGAGAGGCTATTCAAAATGAAGAAGTGACTCTGCACTACTACAAATCAGAATATCTGATTGCAGACATCTTCACCAAGTCTCTACCTAAGGCTAGGTTCAATTATCTCAGAGGACTGCTTGGAGTAGTTCATGTGCAAAACTTAGGAGGGGATATTGGTCACTAAGCTGTCCACATGGAAGCTGAGATGGCATCACTTGAAAACTAGGCATCTATTCTAGAAGGTGATAGGCAGTTAAGTGTGAGTGTGTGAGCTGGAAAGTATAGCTCTAACAGAAAAGAGAGAGAGTGTGAGTTTTCGTATTAAGAAAGAATTGCTTGAAACTACCTAAATATATGGCAGCCAAGTATTGGATGTAGTGTGAGTGCATCTAACATGTATGGTGTGTGTGTGTGTGTGTGTGTGTGTGTGTGTGTGTGTGTGTGTGTGTGTTTACGAGTGAGGTGCATGTATATATACTCCAAAATCATCAAAATCAATTGAATCAATGAAGCAGAGAAGATTTAGAGAGAATTGAGTGAGCCCATTTTGCTGAAATTGTGTGAGGGAATTTCATCAAATAGGTAGAGTGCATCAGCGTTGAGTGATAGCACTCACTCATCAATCGTCATCATCTTCATCCGTTAATCATGTAAACATATATTGAAACTACTAGAAATCCTAGTCTAGTCACGAGCTAATCTCGATTCAAACGGGTTCAGCTAGTGTGTGAGTTTTGTTTGGTTGAGTTGAGAACCATACCTGAGTTACTAGCTGAATCTCAAGCTTCTCTGAATTCCCATATAAAATAAAATTTTATCTTTGTAAATTAACAGTGATAGAGGACGGTTTTAGCCGCCAGCTCATTAGGACGGTTACGGTTGTGATACAACCAGGTTAGGACTGTTAGAACTAGACCAGTTCATGAAGTTTGTTAGAGTATCTGTTAGCTATTGACAATACAGTTCATATAAGTTAGTTAGCTAGGATGAACGATATATATTGAAGTGTATACATTGTATGTAATGATAAAGAAACCAATAAATATTTTCTTCATTCTTTCAACTTCTCCTTACTCATTTTTTTCTCTGATTCTCTCAAACTTCTTCTCTTTCTTTGAATACTTCTGATTTCCATGACGGTATCAGAGCGACAAGCTCACGGCTCTCAATCCTGGTGTGTTATAGTGAACTTCTAATCCTCACAACTTCGATCTTGATCCTCTCTTTCTTGATCTTGATCTTCTTCTTCGAATCCTCTAGTTTCTTTTTCGATCTCAATCGCAATTAGCAGATCTCACAGGGCTAAGTTTTGAAATATTGATGTTTCATGAATTCTTTTCTATTTTTTCGTTGATTCTTGTTTAGTCTACTTGTCTAGTACATTTTCTGTTCATTCTTCTGTTGTGCACATCGAGTATTATCCTTTCAATTTTTTGAGTGAAATTTTTTTCTGCTTCTCATTACATCTAACATTTGTGATGTATTCTTCTATGGATCTTTTGAAGCAAGTTACTGAATTCATGTCCATGAAACTAGATGATACGAATTATATTTCTTAGAGTGTTAAAATTTAGTGCTTCATGAAAGGTTATCATCTGTTTGGTAACGTGGATGGTTCCTATACTTATCCTAGATTGACTGAGGCCTCCTATCAAAACTAGATTGATATGGATGCAGCTCTCCTCAATATGCTAATCGCAACTATCTCCAATGAGGCTTTCACAAAAATCATGAGTTGTGATTTTTCTGGTGAAGCGTGGCTCACATTGCAAGAGAGGTTTTCGTCCTTGTCTGAGGCTACCGTAATTTAGAAAACGGTAAACTCAATCGAGACTTACCTAATCAAAATCAAGTCTGCTAGGCAACGCTTAGCGAGTGCTGGAGTTGCAATGTCTGATTAGGATGTGATTCTGATCACCCTCATTGTTTGCTAAGGACTGCTATTCCTTTAAGTCACATATTCGTGCATGTCCAACCCATATCATTCCACCAACGATCAGGACACTCTTGCTAGCCAAAGAGGCAGATATTCTCAAGGTTGTTGATTAGTCTCCTACTTAGCCTCCACTACTTAGAGCTATGGTTGCTACAACAGATGGTAATGCCTCTTATGCTCACTCTTCTTCCCAACCACAACAATCACATTTACATGTCTCGTGTACTCCTCCGGAATGTTGGAAAGACTCTTAGACTAGCCGGAATGACTCTAATTGGCAAGGTGGAAGAAACAAATCTCGTGGCCGAGGTAGGTGGAACAATGGTGGTTATCGTGGACGTCGAGTGAGAGATAGATGGAACAATTACAATCTAAATTATGGTTCTAAAGGCTACAACAATGGTTACAATGGTGGTTATGGCTCTCAAGGCTACAACAATGCGGTTCTAATGGTTATAACGGTGGTTATAACTACAATCAACAATATATTCCTTAGTACAATGGTAATGGCTTTTTTTCCACATATTTCACCAGGCTATTTACGTTTTAACAATCAAATGCAGTTTCTAGGAGGATAGCCTACACAGTATACTTCACAGCCACAACCATTGCTTCCTGCTCAATCCACTCAAGCCCTGGTGTCCTAGATTCTTCACCACTTGTGGGTCATCTCTACAACCTACCAGGTCATGATGTTTTTGATTGCTTGATAGACAAAATAGGAGCTCAATCACAAGCATAATCAGGAGCTCAGCCACCCGCCTACTCAACTACTATAAAATATGAATTCAACGACCCCAATTTTCTGGTTGGTAGATACTGATGCCACTAATCATATGGTTTATGATTCTTAACTTCAAGCGCCTTAGACCACAACTAAAGCTAATATCCTAATAGGAAATGGAGTAGTTCTTTCTATTACTAGTATTGGTTCTATGATTTTGTCCAAACATGTTCATGCTTTTCGTTTGCATAACATTTTGCATGTGCAACACCTTATTCATAATCTACATTTTGTTCACAAATTCTGCCTTCATAAAAATTGTCAGATGTTGTTTGATTCTTCATATCTGCGTATTCAGGATCCTATGGGGAGACTCCTAGTCAGAATACCTAGCATTGCTAGCCTCTATCTTCTTCCCATGTCACTATCGCCTTCGTTATTTACACCTTCCCCTCTTACCGGTTGTGTTGGGCATAAGGTGCTCACTTCCCTTTGGCATCACAGATTGACGCATCATGCTGACTCAGTACTTTCTTGAATGTTAACTTAGGCACATATCTCTTGTCCTCCTGATCCAACCACTCACACCTATTAGTCATGCCTCCAAGGCAATGTACCCAAGTTGCCTTTCTATTTGTCTAACCATGATGCATATGTTCCTTTCTTTGAAAATCACTCTGATGTTTGGGGACCTAGTCCTTGTATTTCTACATTAGGTTACCATTACTACATAGTTTTTATTGATTACTGTGCCAGGTTTCTGTGGATCTATCCTTTAATAAATAAATCAGATGTTATAAACTATTTTGAGAAATCGATTAAATTCTTTCTGAGTGATGGTGGAGGTGAATTTTTTAATCATGTCATGTGTGATTTCTTCGCCTCTATGGTATCCTCCATCATAAGTCTGTCCCTTATACTCCACAACAAAACGGTCTTGTAGAAAGAAAATATAGGCACCTTATAGAAACCACAATAACCTTGCTTCAGGCTTCATCTAAGCCATCTCAATTCTGGTTTCATACGTGCTCAACTGCCAATTGCCAAATAAATCGTATGCCAAGTGATGTTCTTAATATGAAGTCTCCTTTTCACCTTCTATTAGGAGTAATGTGCTTGTTGTCCCTATCTAAGGCGATATACTCATCATAAGCCTGAACCTCGCACCACTTAGTGTGTCTTTGTGGGTTACACAATGGAATACAAAGGTTACCTATGTGATTATATTCCTACTCATAAAGCCTATATCTCTAGGCATGCGATTTTTGATGAAGCATTGTTTCCCTTCTCAAATATCTCTTCACCCACTTGTCTTGTCATGAGCCAACCTAGTTCTTATACTCATTTTTCTATTGCTGCTTCTCCTACTGGCAGGTTGTCTTCTTCACAGGCTCATACCACAACTGTTCCTGCTCTTGTACTATCAGTCCCCTTACTAGCATCACACTTGGACTCCTATTTTGTATCTAGATCTGGTACTACGACTATTCCTTTGATTGTTGATCTCACTGATACTCCCTTGTCATCCACCTTATCTCATGTGAGTTTTATATCCCATGGTGACTAGATATAAGAATGGTGTGTCTAGGTTATCAACTAGAAATAAATTTTACTTGTCTCAGAGTATCATCAGGCTATGCAGGAAGAATTTTCAGCTCTCCAAGCTCAGAGCACTTGACACTTGGTTCCATTGCCCCATCATCACAAGGTTATTGGTTGTACATGGGCTTTCAAACTTAAGTGGAACACTGATGGCACTGTTTCTCGTCACAAAGCACAAATGGTTGTTAAGGGTTATCTTCAAGCCGTTGGTATTGATTATGAAGAAACGTTCAGTCTAGTGGTTAAGCATACCACGATTCGCCTTGTACTTGCCTTGGTGGCTCAATTTCGCTGGAATCTGCACTAGCTTGATGTCAAAAATACGTTCCTTCATGGCTTCTTGTCAGGACCCATCCCAAATATCACCTCGATACTTGAGACGAACCCTGCTCCCGTCTGACAATCACACTTAAAGTACCAAAATAACCTCAACACATTTATACAATTCTTTTTACAAAATTACATTTATACCCTTCCGAAGGTACGGGTTGTTACACTTCTTGGATGAGGAGGCTTATATGGAACAACCTCTAGTATTTCTCACCTCTGCTTGCTGTTTAACGTCTGCTAGTTTACGAAGTCCTTATATGGACTGAAACAGGCTCCTCGTACTTACACTGCTAGGTTCACTAGCCACATGCTTTCCCTAGGCTTTGTCCAGTCTATATCTGATTCGGCTTTATTTGGTCTTCACCACAATGACTGGAAATAACACTACTACCATGGCTCGTTTGGTGACAGCCTTGGGCATCGAGTTCGATATGAAGGATCTTGGTGCCCTGTCCTATTTCCTTGGACTCCATGTTCAAAATGAGGGCAGTGGCTTGTTCATTAATCAACATAAATATGCTTCTTATTTGTTAGCTAAGGTGGGGATGTCTCAGTGTAGTCTTGTCACCCCTATGGTCCTTGACGTCAAGATCTTTCACATAGATGGTACCTTACTTCCTGATCCCTCATTTTATTTGACACGACCCATCCCAAATCCCCCGGGGATTAACGAGTGATGTGCCATGCTCTCGTCTGACACAAAGTGTCAGACAAGGGATAACTCAAACCTTAGCCCGTTCGGGGTTCCCATAGCACCAAGATCAGTGGAGGAGTGCGATGTCTCGGTCTCTGCTATAGCCTGCATCCGTGATCAACCTGGAGGGCATTAAAAACCATTAAAAGCTGTGAGTTGACGAAAATAAATAATTTAATAAAACAAAATTCATAAGAAGACATTTATTCCCTTCACTAAAAACTATGCATGCATTCGAAAACCAATAGTCAAATCATTTACGTAAATAAATCATTAGGGCCTTAGCCCAAAATCATAAATCCAAGTATGTGGGAACTCAGCCCAAAACAATAAATCCAAACCGTGTGGTTCCTTCCCCAAATCCATTAACACCGAAATTCAAATCAAATGTCCAGTAAATCCATAGATCACAAATCCAATCAACCACCGTTACATACCGATCCTCGGCATCCCATATGCTTGGAGTCCCAGACACCTGACGTCCCAGACATCCAATAATAGAAATTATGCTCCTGAGTTACTCTACGGTCTGGTCGCTTCGTAGAATAGCCCTTCGCAGGCAATGCCTAACAATCCCAGATGTCATGTATAGAGCTACGCTTGCCCCTCGGTCTCAGCCAAGTCTCCCCTAGGGTCACCCAGGTCCCTGACCCTCCCTGGAGGGGCGATATCATATCATAAAGATGGTATATGGAAAACATTCAAAAATCATCTCAACCCGTTCCAATGGGCATATGCCCGGAATTTCCATAAAACCATCGTAATCCACAAATTCATTTTCTCAAATCCAAATCCATTTAGGGTCTCCTAACTCGAAATCACATTTACAAACCACAAATGGGACTCATGCATGATATCATAATCAACTGGGCCACTATCCCAACAATGCAAACCAGCTGGGCCCCCGGTGCCTTATTAAATCAAATCGACTCCAAGTCCGATAGTTCGTAAATCAAAGGGGTCTCAAGCCCAATTACATATTTCAAAATCCAAAATCATACCAATGAACAATTATTAGAACCACAATCACGTAGAAATACAGTATAAAATTGTAAACCTCGAAATACGTGCAAATACAAAAATCACCTCAAAATACGTGCAATTATGTAAATCACCAATACCACAATCATCATCATAGAAATCACATATGTAAAACAAATAGAACAGCTATGCATGCATCATAGTTTAGAAAACAAAGTCCACTCACAGACCGTCCTAGCTCCTGCCTCGATATGGGTGCCATAAGCCTTCTCGAGGCTATATCACCATCACCGGAACACCCGGACCTATCCAAATCACACCCGAAGGTCACTAGTCAACTATACAAGTCTATAGGATAAACCCCCAAAATTCCCGGAAAAGTCAACATGTCCCGGACACGATTCTCAAGGTGAAAAACCTCGATTTGACCAACTTAACCATCTCCGAACAACCTGAAACCACCACCATTAGATCCAAATCGTCGAACCCTTTCAAATGACACTGGGCCCACTCGAAATTTGAGCCAATGCGCCCCCATGTGCATAGTCAATGCAAAAGTTAATTTTGGAAAAGGTCAACGGGTCAAAGTCAATGTCTCAAAGTCAGTGAGTCAACTCGCCGGTCAACGAGTCAACTTGACGGTGACCGAGTCAACTCGCATGTGACTCGCCGAAATTTCTCGCCGAAAACTCTGTTGATGCCCCAAACTTCAAACTTAGATATCTCATTCGTTTCTCAACCAAATTCGACGTTCTACCTATGTAAATCCATCTATTCAAGCCAAGGATTCCAAATATAAACCCAGAAATGGCAGAAAGTACCTGGATTTAATGTTATGACCATTCAAAGTTTCTACCAGAATTCCGATCATCATTCCGACCACCTCTGACGTCCAAATCCGTCTCAAATTGCACCTACAAGGTCGTGAGAGCTCAAGGAACATCATCCTAAGCTTAGAATCGATCAACACCAACAAAATAAAAAATAAAAAAACCAAAATTTGAATCTCATGGTTTACCTTCCGAAATTCTGACCACCGTGCACGACGGTACTTATCGTGGCCACCATTGGGTTCGTCTCAACATCTTCTCCAACTTTTATTCACGGGTCACAAGAAATGGATGTTGATTGAGAGGGGTTGGTGTAGGATTGGGGTGTACGATCATAATGGAGGAGATTATGAAGATAGTTGCACGGGAGGGAAAAGAGAGATGAGAAGGGAAAAAAATAAAAAAAATAAAAAAAAGAATTAATATTTTAATATAAAACCATCCAATCAGAACTTAGATCCACTTTTTAGGGGAGATGACCAATGGAATGAGTGACACTTGTCACTCATCCAAGGGCCCCACATTATTTAATTTAGCCAATCATATTTTTAGGTTTATTTCATTTGAATTCTGAGACCTAAGTTCCCGATTTTGATCTCGTGACCATAACTTCCCCCTTTGACGTCTGATTTCGACGTGCCGCCTATCTACGGACTCGTGACATCCTGATCTACCTCACATTCATCGGTCCTCCTACGTTTGACTCCCCGGGTTAAAAGTCAACATTTTGCCGAATTCGAGAGGCAAAACGATCATTTTACACCCTCCGTCCGAATTCACTCCACTAATCTCCAATTAGTCATTCTAAATCCATAATTAATTAATTTTTAATCCCGAAATCGTTTGCCAATTCATGCACGCCCCAAATGATGTTCACATGGTTGCCGTAAAGCGTATTCTTTGTTACCTTTGTGGCACTTTTGATCTTGGTATTTACTATAATTTTGGTGCTGATTGGGGAGGCGACCCCAATACTCGCCACTCCATCTTAGGTCACATCATTTTTCTTGGTTGAAATCCTACCTCCTGGGGTGCTAAGAAGTAGGCCACCATTTCTCGTTCCACTACAGAGGGGGAATATCAAGCCCTTGCCATCACTACATGTGAGTTACACTGGATCAACTACTTACTTCATGATCATTGAGTGTCCTTGCCCTGTTCTCAATTAATTTGGTGTGATAGCTTGTCTACCATCCAAATGGCTCACAACCTTTTCTTCCATGGTCGCCCCAAGCATGTGGAGATCCATGTCCACTTCATTCGCAAGCGTCTCTAGGCCAAGACCCTTGACTCGCTCATGTCTCATGTGGTGAACAACTCACTGATGTCATAACATATGCTTTGCATATGTCTTCGTTCAATTTCTTTCGTGACAATCTTCTACTTTGTTTGCCAAGCATCAAATTGCAAGGGCATGTTAGAGAACAGTTAAAACCACCAGAGTTGGTTAGGACGGTTACGGTTGTGACAGCAGCTGGTTACGTTCTTAGAACTAGGACAACTCATGAAACTTGTTAGGGAATCTGTTAGCTATTAAGAATACAACTCGTGTAAGTTAGTTAGCTAAGATGAACGATATATATTGAAGTGTATACACTGTACGTAAAGATTAAGAAACGAGTAAAGATTTTTTTCATTCTTTGAACTTCTCCTTACTCCCCTTTCTACCTGATTCTCTCAAGCTTCTTCTCTTTCTTCGAATACTTAATATTTTCAAGAAACTGATCAAGGATGGAATTCTCAATTTTGTGGTACATTAATAATAGTGCTTATCATATGAGTTAGATAAATAATTGATTTTACGATATAAATCATCTTAAAACCAACATATGACAATGTGGAACCCAAAATCACCGGAATAATGTGGAGCTACCACGTGGCCCATAATTCCCAAAATGACCAAATTGTCCCTGGCAATAATGCTTAAAGCCCAAGCACCGAACATGGCTCAAGCCCACAATGCGTACATAGCCGAAATATTGGGCCCAAACCGGGATGATACGTGGAAGCCTCTCACCCTCGATCTGCGTAACACGTGTTAGTGCATAAATCAAGGAGCATTTGTGTAACACCCCGGACATTCGAGGACTTTAATATTGTAATTTAATGTATCAATTGACGTTTTTACCCTTGTTAATGGTATGGCCAAATTGTTGACTTTTTGATTGGTGGGTCAAATGGACCTTGACCAATGACCGTGACGTAGTTCGTGACGTCACGAGTTCATAGACGGGTGGCACGTCCATTTCGGACGATCAGGGTAAAAGTTATGACTATCGGAAGTTCAGGGGCGTTACCGTAATGGTGACGGTTAGGGCGAAAATGTTGAATTTTCGTTTAACAATTAATTTTCACATGACTCCAGGACCGTTAGGTAGGTCTCGACGTCCTGAGTCCGTAGACAGGCGGCACGCCGAAATCGGACTTCGTATGGCTGAGTTACGGGTCTAGGAAGTGAGGGGCATTTTGGTAATTATTGAACCAGGGGCATTTTAGTCTTTTGCCCTGGTTACGGTAGCAACCGCGGGGGAACCATGGACGGCACCACCATGTGCGGTCGTCCAGTACACAATTGATTATGCCAATATGTGCTGGAAAGTCTGGGCAGTCTTTTGCTTTTGAACGTGGCCTGAACCGTCCAAACCTGCACGATCAATTGTTAATTGAAATTCGAAGCTTTCGGGGGACAAATTTCAGTGGACAAATTGGACACCCACGAGCCTCTGGGACGGCTTGAATTTGTTTAAAACTGATTAGGACATAAGTGAGCATCACTCTGATGCAGAAATAACTGAGAACGGGTTAGGAAAACCAGAGAAACCATTTCCGGCAAAATTAGAGGGAAAATCGGGTTTTAATTTCTGGTGAGTGTTGGACCAAACCAAGGCCTGGTTTAGTCTTCTGGGAGTGTTTGGAACTCAACCACATCGAAATTGAAGGCTAACAGTCACGGTTGAGCTAGGACGGAGGCTGCTGTTTTCAGGGAAGTTGCAGAGCTTGGGACGACAACCTTCAGGTACTTTCAGACACAATTGATTGTTCATTTTGATTCGTTTTGATCCTGTTATGCTTCCTGTGAAGTTAATTGGACAATGGGTTTGAAACCAGGAAGTTCTGGTGATTGACCCGATTGTGTTGATCGCGGGTCGATGGGTCGTTTGGGGATGTGTCGAGGTTGATTTTTGTCACAGAACCTAAATTGGATAGTTAATGAACATGTTAGGATCAAATTGGATTGAAATCGAGTAGGAATTGATGGGTATTCAACCGGGTCAAGCCGCGGGTGGCAGGCCCGTATTACAGACAAACGGGTGAAGGAGGTGACACTGTAGCTACAGTGTCAGGCGCGTGACTTTCACGCGCAGCCACTTTGGGCGGCGCGTGAGGGCGCGTTGGACCTTATCTCCGATCACGATCAACATGACTTTTGTTCCTCTCATCATTCTGAAAATTTTTGGTGATTTAACCATGTTGATCTGAGATAAGCTTTAATGGGTCAGTTTAGGGCCGGTTACCTCGGGAAACGTGTGGTACGGTTTCCCCGGGCCGGTTTCTATTTCGGACTTTGTGGTTAAACGTTTAAGACTTGTAGTGACCCTTACATGTGATTTGAACTGACAGGAATTGTACGATAATCTCGGTACAGGTCCGTACGCGCAGATTCGCAGCGGAATCGTACAGTGAGTGGGCCCGTTTTCATTAAACCCTTGCATGCTTAAAGTTTTCTGATTTACTTATATGTTCACATGCTGGAATCTATAAATGGTTTTGATGATATTGAGATTTCGGTTATAGCACGTTTCACGGTATTTGGGCATGAGACCCGTTTGATGAAACGTAACGATCGGTTCAGATTTTACCTATGTATACATATATGTTTGCATGTGGATATCAATAAAATGTATTTGGTACTGCACTGTATAGATCCTTCCATATTATATTGTCTCCTCCGGATGAGGTACCCCGGAGAGGTCACGGACGTCTAGAACGTCCAGCGTCTATGACGCTAAGCATCGGGGATGCTGTAACCGAACAGGGTTCGGGGATTGAACTCGGAATTGAGACCCGAGTGGCACGCGTAGCCTTGTGATTGTGACCTTATTGGACGTCAGGGACGTCAGACATCAGGGATGTCGGATTGGAGTGTATAGTGCAGTGGCTAAAATTATGGTTATGGTTTTATTACATGCCTTATGATTCATATTATATTATTTATGATTTTAAATGATGCTGCATGCATGTTTGGAAAAAGGAGGGGTAAATTATATGTTTTACTTATCAAACGATTTTATAAACTTGAGTTTCGGTCCACTCACCCTTAATGTTTTGGTAACCCCTCCAGGTCGTGATACTGAGGTAGAGGAGGAACTTGAGGCTGAGGCATAGATCTACTTCTGCGTACCTGAACCCCTGCGGGGTGGTGTACCCGCAGGGTATTGTTAGAGTCGTGCTCTCAACTTGTAATTTCGGATTTCATCCCTTTTCTGACATCTGTTTAATTCGAATTTGTTGTATGACTTTAATTTTGATTATTTATGCATTTGAGGTTTTGAGGTCAAAATTGGTATGAATTATTGGGTGTCAGACGAGAGCATGGCACGTCCCCATATGGTTCCAGAGAGGATCGGGGCGGGTCCTGTCAATTTGTCCCAAATCGGAACTATGGAAATTGAGAATCTCACTCACCCCCTATATAAGGGGAACACATTTCTTAATAAAAGTAATTCTGTTCAATGCTACTTAAGCTCTTGAGATTTCTCTTTCGAAGCTGACCTAAGCATTGGAGCATTCTTGGTCGAACACCCCCCTGGCCTCGATCATTGAACGAACGATAGCTTACTGTTTACTTGTTTTCAGAGATCCTTGAGTCTTTTGAGTTTAAAGGACGAATTTAGCTTCAACAATTGGTGCTTTCATTGAGAGCTTGAAGATATTCGAGAAGAAGCTCTCATGATTGTTCATCGTTCATCCTACTTCGTTCATCGTTCATAACGTTGATTCGAAGATCTTGAACGTGTTCATCGTTCGACAAATTTCCATTCAAGATTCACTGATCAAGCATGTCCAGGGTTCGACGATCCGTTCGTTCAGCTGGAGAAGGTGTTTCTGCCTCAACTTCCCAGACGAGGAATGAAGCTTGCATTGAGACTCCAAAGGAACTCCCAACTCGACCCTGTCGAGTGTCCATAAAAGCACCCATGGTGACGCAAGGAAGGATGTCGACCTTTAGCTTCGGAGCGTTCCCTTCTCCAACAACCCAAGTGCCCACGCTAGGGGAAGGAACTTCAACCTTAAAGCAAGCAGGCGGGCGGTTGATGGGAGGAATATCAAGGCAAGGTCAGCCCACAACAAGCATGGATTTTCGGGACTTCTTGGATGGGCGCCACAACATGTCAGGAAGAAGTCACCACCAACCTCCCCAGGACAACTTGGCGCAGCAAGTTGAAAGGTTCAGCAGCCAAGTTCAACTCCAATCAGAGCTCTTACAATGACTCCTAGCAGAAAGAACAGCCCTAGAACCAGAAAGAAATCCCACTACGCGCGGAGGGCAAGAGAGTGTTCCAAGACGTTTGGGGAAGTAAAAGGTCTAATGATAAACAATGCCACGAGAAACTTCACTAAGCGACTCTGGTGAAGAAAGTCACACTCGTCGAGAAAAGAGCCCACAACGCCCAAGGCCATCAGTACATGAGCGGCTTGGAAGTAGGATCTGGGTAACTTCACGGGTGAAGTGCTCACATGGGAGCAGGGGGCAGCACCAGACTCCGCATAAAACTCCAAGATAATCTGCCCATGGCAGTAAGGGGGAGGATGATGCTTACTCTCTTTTGCGACCCCATAGGTCAAGGGGAGAGGCTCGAGGAAGTTCCCGATGATCAGCTCATAATGACTCTCCACTTCAACGAGGTGCATTGCAAGCTAACAATGCCCAAAGGATGTTGGATCTGCACCTTCGTGTTCAATGAGATGGCGATCTAGAGGATGATCTACGTCGCTAGATTCAGTTATCCACGCCTTTCGTAAGGGATATTGAGGAGGAGCCATTCCCTCAAAGGTTCGCAATGCCGAACTTCACTCCATTCAAAGGAGCTTCCGACCCAGTAAAACACATCGATTACTACCGTGGAGTCATGGTCCCCTACAGACATAGCGATGCACTCATGTGCAAATTTTTTCAAGCTTCTCTTAAAGGCCAAGCCATGACTTGGTTTAATCATCTCCCCCTGAGGTTAATTTCGTCTTTTGAAGAGTTGGCTCTGGCATTTGTGAAGAAGTACGCACAACTACGGACAATCGAGGTAAAGGATGGCCATCTTTTCTCTGTCCGAAAGAGGGCAAAAGAGACTCTGTGATAATACATACGGAGATTTTGCGAGGAGGAGTCTCGAATTGTCGGTTGTAGCGACCTTGTTGCGGCAATGACGTTTAAACAAGGACTTCCTCGGGACAGCCAGCTTTACGGAGACATCGTCATGAGCAATGCACAAAGTCTCACTAAGATGCTCTCTCTAGCAGAGCGTCATACATTTTGGAAGGATAAAAAGAATGCTACACATGCGCCTGATTATGCCGAGACGAGCGAGAAAAACTGCTTACCTTCATCACTGTTCAAAGGGGATGTTAGTGGCAACATTCCAATGAGGGGTTCAACAAACGCAAGACGAGCCAAACTCTCAACGACTCAACCATCGGAAAGCCTAATCTGCAGTTTTCAATGCCAATCCACCAGATTCATAATGAGATCAAGGACAAACCATGTTTCAAGAAACCAGAGCTGGTCAAAGGCGATCAAGAGAAGGCCGATAAGACAAAGTAGTGTGCCTACCATGAGTGCTATGGGTATAACATCGGGAAATACATATCCTTCGAGAGAAATCTCCGGAATCTCGTCAAGGAAGGACATTGTACCGAGTACGTCAAAGGAAAGACCACAGATCGACAAGCTGACAAAGAACCAAAGGAACCTACAGCAAAGGTGATCCGCATCAACAAGCTGCATGTCAAAATTAGAGAGACGTAGAAGTATATAAGGCTTCAAGTTTTATTTTCAAGTTGTCTTCTAAATTCAAGTACCAAGCATTCAAATTATCAATAAGATTGAATTGTTCTGAATTCATACAAACCAATTTGTTCATCATATACAATTTTCAAAGCTTATACCCTTTAGCGCCAAAAGCCTTCGTCATCTAAGCAACCAAACCTTCGCCATGAGAAACACCTAAGCCTTCTCCTTACAAAGCATCTAAGCCTTCCACCAGGAAGCACTCAAAACCTTCCACTAGGAAACACTCAAAGTCTTCCTCTTGGGAGCACTTCAAGCCTTCTAATAAGAAGAAAAAACCCTTACTTGAAGGCAACACCAAAATGAACGCCAAATTAGCTGAAACCCAAAGTTGGACGCCCATGGCTACAACGGGGGCATCTAATGCATGTGTTAGTTTGGACTTAATCAAAGTGCATGGTAGAATTTTGCAAAGAGACTAGACGATGAGATCTCAAACTTCTTCATAAGTACTATTTTCATTTATTTGAAGGATGGTTGGCTAATCACATATCGATTGCTCAAACCAATTATTGACTACAAGAAATGCAAATACAATCATTGGCATAACAAAGCAAAAGCAACTAAGGATGCACGTCTTCACAACCCATCATTTTTTGAAACTTTGCACACTCTTCTGCTGAAGGCTCAGAATCTATCTCTAGTACAAGCTCCAACTCTTTGGTGGTGATCCCGCTCCGACTCTCCTTGCCCAATCTTTTGCACTTCGGTTTCCTTAAACCACAAAGTTATGGGGGCATGTGGTGGCAGCGAGCCATCAGCTTTCAACTTTAACTTCAGTCTTCAACGTCTGATTAAGCTTCTGGAATGTCGCTTTGAGTTTGTTGGAACTTCAGTCTTCAGCGAGCAGTCAACTTTCTTAGCCTTCCCATCAGGCTCAAGTTCAGGCTCAAGCTCTATGTCTAGTTCAAGCTTCAGCTCTTTGGTGGTAATCCCTCTCCGAACTTTCCGTATCCAACTTATGCGTTTCATCTTCCTTAAAGCACAAAATTGTGGGGGCATGTGATGACAGCAAGCAACCAGCTCTCAAATTTTGGGATTCAACATCCAATCATTTGACTTTCTCTTCAGAATCTTTCACGCGTCCGCACAGCTAGAAACATGCCTCCTGCTAGGTCGTGACACGCCTCACATCAACTGATGAGACTCCTCACCTCCTTTGCTAAAATCTTCGATGTTGGCTCCACCTGTACTTGAAGATGACAAGACTGTAAATGCATCGAGCTCTTCTATCTGCTAGGCGCCACATGCATGGTCATTGGAAGTACGCCTCGTGCAACACTTTGAGCTCCAACCAAGTCTTGCCTTACATTTTGTTGAGCCTTGATCCTCGTGTATCAGGCTCTTCTATCTTCCAAACATCACATGCATGGACCACCTCCAAGCTTTCTTCCTTCAATTACGTAGTGGCATACACCATCTGGAGCTTCACAGGGGGCATGATCGATCCTCCGTCTTTATGCTCCACCATGCAGCCACTCCATTTTGAGCTCAATAGGACCTAGACTGTCGGGTCACTAGAAGGTCCACCGTCAGCCCAAAAAACTCCTCGAGACGCTTTATTCACTTTATGGCACCACATGCAATTCGCCTCGCATCATGGGATACCTTGCCTCGCCTTGCACTTTGGCACGTATCTTTTTGCATTGCCACATGAATAACTTCAAGTCATGGAGTACCTTGCCTCTTGTGGATGAAAGCCTAGAAAAGTCATGGTGCATCTTGCTGCCCATATGTCGAACTCTTCTATCCACCACACACCGAGTGAATGGTCGCTGGGAAGAACACCTCATGTCATTCGGCGCATCACCTCCTGCTCCAACCTTGCCTTGCCTTGCATTGTGGCACACCAAGCCTTGGATTTAGAATATCTCGCATCATACTTGCATCATGTCTCGTCTTGTAGTTGAACAATGCCTCGCCTCGATCAAAGAATGAAATTTTGTTCATCGATTGGACTTCGAATTTCTTCCCCTGTCATTCTTGGGTGCCTTCATGGATGAGTACTTGTCGTAAAGCTCTGCGAGCACCCCTTTTGGAAACGCATATTTGTTGCGGACCTTTCAGGACTTGAATTCTTCAAGTCCCTCGAAGTCTGTATACTTCCCACGGAACGGATTCTGACTACGCGAGCCACCTTGCTCCCACAATGCAAGCCTACTGGGTCTCACCAGAAGTGTTCCTTGACGCATATTGAAATGACTGTCTCTGAAAATGGAGCTTAACACCACTTAAATTGCTACAATTGGACTCATACAGCTCTCTGAATGAGCAAAATTGTAAAGCTCAACAATTAAAGAAATATTCAAAAGTCTCTCGAACAAGCTTGGAGCTTACTGCGACATCAGAGACTCTCAGATAGAGGTACAAAGAAATTAAAAATCAAGTGGAGTCCTACTCCCAAATAAAATTTATCGGGACCACAATACAAATTACATCCCTTAGGATTCTCTGAATTCCTAAGCGATGTGGGGGCATTTGTGGAACCCAAAATCACTGGAAGAATGTGGAGCTACCACGTGACCCATAATTCCCGAAATGACCAAATTGCCCCTGGCAATAATGCTTAAAGCCCAAGTACCGAACATGGTTCAAGCCCACAATGCTTACATAGCCCAAATTGTCAGGACCCGACCTTCTTCTGTCAGGTCCCGATTCATCTAGCACGATATTGTCCGCTTTGGGCCTCACCCTCACGGTTTTGTTTTCGGGAGCTCACGGTGCAACTTCCCAGGGGGTCACTCATCTGGAATTGCACCAGCCTCAACTCGCTTAACTTTGGGGTTTCAATCCCCCCCAAAGCCACTGAGCTCCCAAAAGGCCTCATGCTAGATAGGTGTATGCCTACACCTTTAAGGCACACCACCATTCCCTTTCCAGACCATTCCCCCCCCCCCGGAGGAATGTGGGTTGGTACAATTCCATGATGGGTGACCCCCTGGGAAGTTGCACCGTGAGCTCCCGAAAACAAAACCGTGAGGGCGAGGCCCAAAGCGGACAATATCGTGCTAGATGAATCGGGACCTGACAGAAGAGGGTCGGGTCCTGACACAAATATTGGGCCCAAATAGGGATGATATGTGGAAATCTCTCACCCTCGATCTGCGTAACACGTGTTAGTGGACAAATCAAGGAGCATTTGTCCCACATCGAACTACATGGAATGATTTATGCAATTTAGCCTTATAATAATAATGGAGTCAAAGACCTCTTCATAAGAGTCACCAGAGGTAGTTAGGGACCATGATTTTAAAAAACGAGAAACCTAGGTATTTTGTATATTATTATTACGATGGCTCGTTTTTCTTTTTTTCTTTCGTTGCACTTTTTTTATGCAGTTATATTAAATTTATTTTACTTTTAATAAAAAGAAGGATTCCAAGAGACTTAATCTAGAAACAAAAAAAATTTAACAACTAACAACTGACCTTTTGAATATTTATTTAGTATAATTGTTTTATGAAAATAAATATTGGACAAAAATAATGAGAAATATTTAGAAGTTTAAAAATTCAGGTCCATAGATGATAACTCACCAGTGTTTTATGAAGAATCATTTGGAGAGCACATGGAGTAGGGATGGGGCCATGCATGATTGCAGAAGAAGTATGTGGAGTAAATTAACACTGCCAAAAAAACAAAAAGCTGGCACGATGAAGGGGCTCTATCGAGCAAGCACCGCATCCCGCAGAGTCTTATCTGGCGAAGCTCCATTGGGAGACCTTCGTCACACGAGTCTCGTTGAGCTAGGACTTCGCTCAATGGTGAAGAAGGATCGATGAGCAAGATAACAGTCAAAAACTTTAGTCTAGTGAAAACATTCGCCGAGTAGAGCCTTCAATTCGAAGTACAATGAAACATGCAAAACTTTCCCAGCGAGCACATTCGTCGAGCAAGGTTTTCTTTTCAAACCTTGCACGGCAAACGTTTGCTGGGCAAACTTATAAAAAGAAAAAAAAATTTCAATGAAAGATTCGCTGGACAAAGTTTTAAATATATGTATTTTAAAATATTTTTAACATTTGATTGATTATATATTTAAAATAAATACAATAAAAAATAATTATAGAAATTATACGAAAAATTAAAATAATATATATAATTAAATGTAATATTTTTACCAAATTTAAAATAAATAAAAATTTTAAAAAAAAATAATCAGTGAAGGGTGAATCAGGGTGGGCGGGGCGATTAGCGTCATGTGCAGGCTATCAAATCGGGTCCTGCAGTTGTGAGTTAAGGTCATCCAGCCCATGCTCACCTATTCCGGTGAACATGAAGGCAAGCTGGGGCCTGAATTTGCTCATTTTGGGCTTGAATGCGTGCAGTCTGGGTCTTGATCTCGACATTCTCAACCTGGAGGGTTCTTCATTTTCCCTCAGCTGTGAGACCTCCTCGGGATTGGCAACCCGGAGAGAACTCAAAAACTAGCTCGAGACATCTTGAAAGAGACCTTCCCCCGTGTCTCAGACAACCTTCTTAGGATGCTTACCAAGTGGGCGCTCCAGGATGGTGATCGTCCTCCTAAGATCTAATAGCAAGATCTCCAGCGAGACCTCGTGTTTGCTATTGCGTTAGCTCATCCTAAGTCTAATGCATGTCCTCCACTATCACCACCTACAAATTGGAATAAATTAATAATCAAGTTAATTATAAAAAAGAAAGCATAAAGTTTAACACGCAAACATCAAACTTACATGAATAGAGTTAGCCACCCAACTGGCCCGGCCAACATAAACGTCACCCCAGACATCCAGTTCTGGGAACAATGACCCAACCGTGCGAGGAGCCTCATCTTGGGCCAGCAAAGGTTACGATCCCCATGGTGCTCAAATTTCTTCGCTGCCCGGTTCGCCTTGTTGGCCCTTTATTTTTTCTGTACATTAGAAAAAACAATCATTACTATACACCAAAAGTAAAGCAATATACTAAATAAATAAATAAATGAAAACAATAAATTAATATTTACCAGAAACCTCTCGGACATGCATTGGGCGCACAACCAGGCCCACCCTACCTCTATATCCCCCTGCAACTCCTCTGGAGGATTTGCACGTGCTACATTAGGGGAACTCCAGGCCTTGTAGTACTCGTGAAGCTCGAAACTCACAATCGGTAAACCTCTTCTACTAATGGAAGTTTATGTGGGGAATGAGATCAAAATTCTTCTCGTCCTACTCAAAATTAATCTGCAATAAAATATTAAAGTCTATAAAATTTAAAATAATAAAAATAATGAAAAAGAAAGAAGAAAATCATACCCTTAAAGCAGGCCAACTTATCAAGCTCTGTCGGGGATTGGCTCCTGAAATTATCTGCTTTCATCTTGGACTTGGTGCGAAGAACCGCACCCATTTCCTACACCAAAAACGTGCACTTTGGGCGATGGTGCCCTGAGTTGTTTCACCCACACGACTAGGATCCTAAGATTGGTCGACTGGTAGATCTGCTGGGATGCCAAACCTTTACTGAAGCCTCGCTTCTTTATGTTTCTCCTTGAAAATTCTATGAACATTAGTACAACATTTGAGTAAAAAACAAATACGAATTTTTAAATAAATCAAACGTTCAACTTACCCTATAGGATTTTTCCAACAACAATCTCTTCTGCTCGAATTCACAGTAAAACAATGTACAGTTGTTTCTACATGCATGGATCTTCACATACTTTAAACCAAGATCCTTCAACAGTTTATTCGAGCTATAACGATCTTCACATCATGTGATCAAAATGATTGTTTGTTTGATTATACTCAACTTTCATGTGCATCAATTCCACAACTATCCCTAAAATCGAAAATGATTCACAACTAAGGTATAATTCACATTGAGTTTCTTTCAACAACCACTTGTAATAGAGATCTGACTCTTCAGGTTAAAACATGGGGGGCCCATCAACCATATCTTCAAATGCATGAGGAAAAATATCGGTTAATATCTCAACGAATTGATCAGTATCACGTCGCCCATTTGAATTACTTTCATCCGGACAGGTCCTAGGAACTGAAGATGTCAATGTGGTAAAAAAAAAAATCATTGTGATAGATCCAATAAGTGCAGTTGTGTACGATCTAATTCTGTACCATATGCATTTGGACATCATTCAACAACATACAACAACAGTTGTTACATTTATAACATGGACACATGATACGTCTTTGATCACTACAATGACTGCATGCAAAGGCAATGAAGTTATTGATCCCATCCAAATACTAATCAGAAGATCTATCCAACATTTGCATCCAGCCTTTGTCCATTGTGCATATTTTCACAAAATATAATCAACATAAGTATATGCAATAATATTGTCCCATAGTTGGAACAAGCTAATATCAAAACCCACTCATCTCCTTATGCCTCCGATGATTTGGCCCTATCCCATTTGAGAGTGCATGTTCTGTGTTGTATAGTTTGCGACCTAGAAGGCTAAGTTTCGATGGAGAAAAATTTCAGTAGCATCACCCTATAGTTCTCCAAATGCACGATTTAGATATTTTAAACGAATATCTAGTATGCATTCGGAGAACAATGAGAGGGATATAAACTGATACCTCATAGATAACAAACTACACAGCACATAGTTGTGCACCTTCAAACTATCCGAATAAATGGGCAATTCAAGAATCAATCAATCAATCCGATTAACTCACTCTTAAATGGGTCTAAGGTTTTCCTTTGAGTTTCATTATACAAAGTTAATCAACGCGATTAACTTTGCATGAACGGATAATTTCTATTTTCCAAATTTAATAATATATTTTCTATTTTGCTAACATATTTTCTAATTTCCTAACAGATTTTATAATTTCAACATTTTCACTAATTTCCTTACATATATTTCTATTTTCATATTTTTTCCCAACAAATTTTCTAATATCCTCCACATTTTCCACAAATTCTAAACATTTTCTACAAATTTTCCACAATAAACCACAATTTTGAAGTATAGTTATATCCAAAATTCTTAGCAAAATTAAAATGAGAGGCACACACATAGAACTTTTTTTTTATATAAGTATTCCTTTCAAATCAACCACAAATATTTTCCTAAAACACAAAACATGATTAATTAGCTTCCAATAAAAAATCAAACTCTCAAAACGAAAAAAAAAATTAAAATCATCAAACCTTCAAAATTGGTATTCGTGATTCAAAGACAAAGGTGTTTGATTGGTAGTGAAAATGATGATGAAATGATGTTATGGCTGGTAAGAGTAAGTGAGAGAGAGAGAGAGAGAGAGAGAGAGAGGGAGAGAGGGAGAGAGAGAGAGAGAGAGATGATAGGTGTGAGATTGAGTTGAGAGGAAGAAGAAGAAGAAGAAGAAGAAGCTTTAATGTGTTCAGACTTTTGCTTGGGGGAGGGTTTGCTAGGCAAACTTTAATGATCTGCTGGGCATGATTCATAGATAAAGTTTGCCCAACAGAGGTTGCCTCCTCGTCTAGCAAGGTTCAAGCGCCAAAATTTTTGTTCACGGGCCAATTTTAGTTAACGGAAAATTTTTCATGGTGAAAAAAAATTCGTTGTTAATGCAATATTGTCTATTTTTGTGCGCCAACGATTGCGACTTCCCATGTGGATCTTGACTGCCGTGTCTTTTTTGTTTCGCTCGGCAAAATTTGGATGTGCTAGGCATGTTTTTTTTTATAATGTAAGATGACATGCATGGATGCAGAAGAAGTATTGCATTTTTGCTCACTACGTCATGAGCAAAATTGGCAGCTCGTTGAGTGTTTTTTAATGAAGGCCTAAGCGAAGGCCTAAGCAAAATTTGCTCACTGGCTCAAATGGTGAGGTTAAGCACTCTCATAATACTGAAGGCCTAATAGCGAATTAGCTAAATTGATTTTAACGAAAATAAAGACTAATAAAAGTACGTATGAAACATACGCAAAGGTTTTAGTTTAAGCCATGGAAAATTTATCATTATTGGTAACAACAAATGAGAAAGGTTAATTTAGTTTATTTTATTTTTTCTTTTTTCTTTTGAATGAGAAAGCTTAATCCTCCGGGAGGTTAAGCATTTTGATTGTGCTATGAACAGTATGAGACAAGTCCACAAAATTATTTTGTGTTTCTATCGCAAATCAAACGCGCGAGAGAGAGACCACTCGCCACATGGCAGATTTTTTATGCTTTTTTTTTTTTTTTATCAAAAGAAACCACGTGTTCACAAAAGTTCAGAATTCTCTGTTCATTCTGCTTGTCTTGGTACGATCATGGATTGAAAAATCGTCACTATCGCTGATATATCGCCCGATATATCGGTATTTCCGGCCGGCGGCATATAAGAAGGGGAGGGGAAGAAATTGGCCAAAATTTCGACATGATTTCTTGTTTTGAGCCTACAGATCCTTTTCTGTGATCAAAACGATGAAAATGCACAACTAAATCGTAAAAATCGGACGTAAAACGAAGAAGATGGAGCCGGGTCTTGTCGTCGGGTCGGGAAACCCGAGTTGCAGACCCGGCTGTAAGTAGGGGATGACTTCTATTGTTTATATTTATATGATTGGCGTTAATTAATTTGCAAAGTTGCTGGCTAACAGCGTTGGTTGGCGTTTTGCTTCTCAGTTGGGGGGTGTTAGGTTCAACCCCCCTCAAGCCATAAGTTACCTTCTTCTTTTTTTTTTCCTTTTTTATCCATTTAAATTCATTTTTTTTTCTTTTTTATCCATTTGAATTCATTTCTTTTTTTCCTTTTTTATCCATTTGAATTCATTTTTTCCCCTTTTTTATCCATTTGAATTCATTTCTTTTTTTCCTTTTTTATCCATTTGAATTCATTTTTTCCACTTTTCAACAAAGTTTGGGTTTTTTTCTTTTTCATTTTTTTATCCAATTTTAAATATATCAATTACTTCCAATTTTTAAACAAAGTTTGATCCTATTTTTTCATCTTTTTTTTCCAATTTTAAATATATTTAAACTTATTTCATCATTTTTCTTATATTAAATCTTTGTATGTTTATTGTTATGTTTTTAATATATTAACATTCAATTATAGTAACTCATTTTAATTTATGTTTATATTTAAGATTTTATATTATCAGTTATCGTCAGAATCATATTACATCATATTATTCATCATATATTTATTATATCAAAATCATTTTATAGTTTTTATTAGTCATATATAACCATTATTGGGTATTTAAGTTTTTCCCAAAGTTTCCACTTTTAGATCGAATTTCTGTCATTTTTGTTGACCGTAAACGATATCGATACCGATATTTAGGGCGAGATATCAGTAAATTTGATAAGCAATATATCCGTCGATATCGATATTTCAATTTTCGTCCGATTCCATAACCCAAACTTTAGCATTCTCGGTGCATTTTGCTTTATGGCAACATGTATCTTGGTGGGTCTTTAGGATCTTCTTTATATATCGTGGTTGCTTTAATTATGTCAATATTTTTTTTCTCCAACAGTATTCATTTCCTTTATAATTTATACATCTTGGTTTCTTTAATTATGTCAATATATTAATAAATAAGTTATCACCTGCATACTGCCATACTTATCGCATACTGCCAAACGTACGAGTAATATATGGAACTCAATAATAAACAAATGGCGACGAGTAAAACTTTCACCAAACTAGTAGGGTAGGCAAGAAATAACCTCGTACATGCGCTTACTAAATCCGCATTAAGATTGCTGCATCTCCTTTCTATTTATCAATTTTTTTTATTTATATATATATTATAAAATAAATTTAACAATTTTGATAACAATTCATTAAAATTTTCGTAGCAAACTATCTACCCTTCATCTTTTCTATATAAGGTGGAGAAGAGCTCCCAGAAAATACATCATTCCAGATAAAAGCTCATATAGCCAATAATGGCTCTCATATGGCTTACATTTCTCCTCATCCTCCCTTTACTTTATTTAGTAAAGAGGAAAAAAAAATCTGGGTATGATCTGAGCAACCCAGAAAAGCACTTCCCACCAAGCCCTCCCGAGCTTCCACTCTTAGGCAACTTACACCAAGTTGGTCCATCACCGGACCACCAAATTCTGACACAACTCTCCAAAAAATACGGCCCCATCATGCTCCTCCACCTCGGCCGCGTACCCACACTCGTAATCTCCTCCGCGGAAGCGGCGAAGGACGTCTTAAAAACCCATGACCTCCACTGCTGCAGTAGACCCACCTACACCGGATCCCGGCGCCTCACGTACAACTATCTGGACATGGCCTTTTCACCTTACGGCGAATATTGGAGAGAGATCAGAAAAATCTGCGTGATTGAGCTCTTCAGCGTCAAGAGGGTGACGTCATATAGGTCACTGAGAGAAGAAGAGGTGGCTAAGGTGATGGCCTCAATCTCAGAGTCCGTTGGCGAGCCAGTTGATCTTACTGACAAGCTATTTGGTCTGGTTGCAAGCACGATTTTTCGGATCGGGTTTGGGGTAAGTTTAGAGCAGACTAAGTACAAGACTGGACGAGACATTCATCACTTGCTTCATGACATTGAGGCCATGATTGGAGGCAGATCTCGCGGGGAGTACTTTCCAGCTTGGATCGGGTGGGTTGTGGACCGGCTCTCCGGCGTGCATACCCATTTTGATAGGCTTTCCAGCGAGTTGGATCAGTTCTTCCAGCAACTCATTGATGACCATCTCAAGGCAGGGAGGAAACAACAAGAACACCAAGACATAATTGATGTGCTGCTTGAAACTGTGAGGGAGGAAACTGGCGTGGTTGGCGCAGCTAAAGTTGGCCATGATAGCATCAAGGCTGTCCTCTTGGTACGTAAATTTATTAATCATTCGCGCGCTTACATGTTTTAAATGTTCCATAATTAATATTTGAATATCATTTATTTTTCCGGATAAAGGAAATGATGAATTGATTTGTATGGCATCAGAATCTCGTGCTGGGTGGAATCGATGCAAGTTCAGTGACGATGGGGTGGGCAATGGCAGAGCTAGCGAAGAACCCCAAAATGATGAAGAGAGCGCAAGAAGAAGTGAGACGATGCGTGGGAAGCAAAGGAAAGGTAACAGAAAGCGACGTCGACCAGCTTCATTACCTGAAGATGGTCATCAAGGAAACCCTAAGGCTACACCCTCCAGTGCCACTCATGCTTCCGAGAGAAACCATGTCCCACTTCAAACTCCAAGGCTACGATATCGAGCCGAAAACACAAGTGTTCGTCAATGACTGGGCGATCGCACGTGAACCCGAGTTTTGGAAGGACCCCGACGAGTTTATCCCTGAAAGGTTTGAAGGCAGCTCCGTGGACTACAAAGGGAACCACTTTGAGTTTCTGCCGTTCGGTGGCGGTCGGAGAATTTGCCCAGGGATTTATTTGGGGACCACATCGGTGGAGCTTGCTCTATCCAATCTTCTTTTCTGGTTTGACTGGAAATTGCCGGAGGGGATGACGGAGGAGGATATCACCATCACTAAGAGAACTCCTCTGCATCTGGTTCCCCTCAAGGTTTCTATAAAATAAGAGGCCCCCTTCCATCTTTAATGTGCGCTGTAGACTCCAAAACATTCTAGTTTTCGTGTTGGGAATTTTAATTATTATTATAATTTAAGAAAGTGATATGCATGCCATATCCTTCAACTTTCTGGGTCTACTGATCGAGTAGAGTTCGGAAATTAAATAAAAAGATGTTTGTTAGAGGTGAATGATCCAAATTTGGTCCTATGGTACAAATCATGTTCCTCACTGGTTGAAGTCAAATGGTAGATGAAAGTTTGCTGAAAGCGATGGAGGTACGTGGCATTATGCTTTTGTTTTCTTGGGTACGTGGCATCTACTTGCTAACTTCATATATGTACGTGGCTTCCTATTACAATAGAAACGTGGCTTCCATTAGCATTGTCCATTACATAATTACATTATTACTAACCTCAATTGTCAGGACCGGTCCCAAATCCCACGGAATTAACGTGGAACCCGCCTGATTCCTTCTGACACGAAGTGTAAGACCAGGGAAAATTCCATCTCTAGCTCTAGCCGGAGCTATCAGAGTACTTCAGGATCGTAGGAGGAGGGAAGTGATGTCTCGTCTCTGCTACAGTCCGCATCCGCGATCAACCTAAAGGGCATTAAAATATTAAAAGTCGTGAGTGGACAAAATAATAATTTCATTAAAAACATTTTTGCTTAAAGACATTTATGCCCTTCATAAAAACATACACATGCATTCAAAACCATTTATTAAACATTCATAAAAACACTTGAAAAAATTCTCCAAAACCTTTCAAGGGTTCATGCCCTGCCCCATAAACCGTCATGACCCATAAATCCATTTGGGTCCCTGGCCCGAAATCACAATTCAAAAACCAACTATCCATACATGTGGAAACTCAGCCCAAATCCATTCTCAGTGAAACACCAAAACATAGAATACGGGGTCTTTGCCCCAAATTATATCTAAAACTTGGAACACAGGGCCTTCGCCCTAAAACCACTTTCCATCAGAAGCACATACGTATCAACATACGTATAACCCATCCGCGGCACTTCCGAGAAGATGCCATCTCGGGGCACACAGTCCCTAGGGAACACATCCCCGAAATAGTCACGATGTCAAATCTATACTAGTGTGCACACTACTCGGGGTCTCACTCCGAGTCTTTTCCCAGCAATCTCTATCTGGGAGGATCAATCTCTGGATCTAGTCCGAGCTCTCTCTCTGGATCTAGTCCACATATCTCTCCGGAATCTGGTCCGGGACCACATCATAATAAGTAACTACCACTCTTGGAACGGGATCCATATGAGGATACCCACTCTTGTCTGTGGATTGTGACTCTCCAGGACGACTTCTAGAGGAGACCATATAAATCATATGGAGGGTTTATTCATTTCAAATACGTTCTTTCTTTCTCAAAACTCATTTCTCAACTGGGTCTCATACCCGATTCATCTCAATGGAATTCCTCGAATCAGATTCAAATCAGTTTCACAGGTCTCGGCCTAAATCCTCAGTTCAACAGGGTCTCATGCCCGATTCTCATTTCATAAACCGAACTGGGACTCAAGCCCGATATCACAACCAACTGGGCCCTAAGCCCGAAACCACAAAGCAACAGGACCTCACGTTCGATTTCACAACTAACAGGGCCTTAAGCCCGATATCTCAACCAAATGGGTTTCAAGTCCGATAGTACCACTAACTGGGCCTCAAACCCGAATCGTAAACAAACTGGACCCTCGGTCTGATCGTATGGCTCAAATGGACCCTAGGCCCGATTCCTCGTCCAATCAAATGGACTCCAAGTCCGAGAGTTTGTAAATCAATTGGGTCTCATGCCCGAGTTCTTGTTTCTAAATCCGAAATCCATTTACTAAACCCTCGTTAAAAACCTAGAACGTATATGCATCGTATAAAACCGAAAATCACAAAATACATGCAAATACGTAAATCCTAGGCTACCAAAAAGAATTGCACTCATGGCAACACAAAACACATATTAAAATACTTAAAAAAACATTTATGCATGCATCAATTTCGAAAGAAGGGTCCACTCACAGACCGTCCGAAGCTGCACCTCGATACGCGCGCCATAATCGTCTCCCGGGTCAAACGTCGCCTCCGGGATTCTCGACCATGTCCAAATTCATTTAGAGGGTTACTAACTATTTATATAACCCCACACTAAAGCCCCGTAATTTTTTGGGAATTCTAACTATTTTTAAACTCGAACCTAAACCATCGGACAGCCCAAACTATATCGAAACGGTGTCCGATTAACACGAAACCAGTCCTAAAATGTTCGTTACATCGAATAGATGAAATTACATGTTGAAACCTTGCCCAAAATCTCCACCACGCGCCGCCTGAAGTGGCTGTGGGTGGGAGCCACGCGCCAGCTACAGTACCGTCTTCAACCTTGCGACGGCCGGTTCAGACCGGCCGGTCCGGTTCGTTTCCTGCAACTGGACCGGCGTGACCGGTCCAGGCCCCTACACGGTCCATTCTTCACCATTTCCAACCCTAATCAATCCCATCCTTCCTTATTTAATCCTAGGAACCTAAATCCAATAATTAAACCCCTTAAAACGTCCAAAACCGACCGGTCCAACTTTAAGCTCACAGTCCAGTTTTTCTAAACCCTCCCCAGAGGTCCCTCAACGTCCAATCCTTCTCAAAACCTTCCTAATGACCTCCTAATGACCTCCTAACAACCTAATTAGTTCATTGAAACCATCCAAAATGACCCATAACAACAAAAATGGAAAATGGATCGAAAATGGGCTAACCAATTACCTTCCGGGTTTTGGGCCTCCGCCGTGCACGGTGGCTCCGTCCTGGCCGGCCACCATCATCCAACGTCCTCTCCTCACTCTCTGGTACTCTCAGTCATGATCAAATAGAGTTTGGTTTTGGGGAGGGAGGATGGATCGGGTTTGTTTGGGATGAAGGAATGATCGATGCAAAGGGGGGTGGATGCATGAATGAAAATGTTGTCCAGTGGATGAGTGACACTTGTCACTCATCCATTGAGCCTAGGGATAAAATCTAGGCCCACAAAAGACAAAACATAACTTTTTGTCTCGTAAAACGTGTCATCGTAAATAGTTCCCCGGAACTTCCGTGAACCGTAACTTTTCCGTCGAACGTCCAAATTCGACGTGCCGCCTATCTACGGATTCGTATCGTCTCGATCTACGTAATGGTCTTTGGCCCTCCGCCATCGGACCTCCTGCGTCAAAAGTCAACTTTTAGCTCAAAATTACCAAAATGCCCTCGAAGTTCCGAACATCATAACTTCCTCTTCAAATGTTGGAATCAAGCGTGCCACCTATCTATGAACTCGTGACGTCACAAACTACGTCACAGTCATCGGCCAAATTCCATTTGACCGCCTGAACGAAAAGTCAACGATTTGCTCATTCTAGGGGCAAAATCGTCATTCCACCCGGTCGTTTTCTAATCCTTTTCTAATCCCCGATTAGCTTTGCTAATCCGCCATTAGTCCATAATTAATCCCGTTAATTTGGGACGGGTCGTCACAAACTTCCCCCCTTAAAGAATTTCGTCCTCGAAATTCAAATTAACCCGATTCCACAACCAAACTGTGGAATCCAACATTATTCCTCGAAACGGATCGTTGCACCCACACGAGAATACTCGTGTAGCAGTACACGTCCAACACATATACCGTACTCATCGTTCTCGTCCTCAGTACATATCAGCTCGTCGATCACACCTAACACTCACTTGACAGGTCAGTAATACCAAGCTGACATCCCAACGGCTTTTCAGTCTGCCCCTCTGACCGTCGTCAGGCTGAAAACGTATCCCCACTAAGGCTATCACAGCCAAGCTGGCATCCTGCTCAGCATCTGATCTGACAACACCCTACAAATTCTGCCATCACAATGGCACGAATCCCATCTCACAGGTCATCCTCAGACCTATGCCCAAACTGACTCTCAGAAGAGTCCCAACAATCCACAACGATCCGAACGCGTCGGATACCTATCAACCCATTACTAACATAGGTCACAACCATCATGACCAGCTGGCAACTCCCAGCTTCACTGTGCTTCGCTGCTCTACTCTGATCTCGACTCGCCCTCGAGTCATCATATCGTATCTCGCATCACTCAGCGATACCACTTGTCATCTAGACTCACTTCGAGTCTCCAAACTGTCACTTATCGGATCCATTTCGATCGCCACTCACGTCCATCTAGGACTCTATCCAAATTACAACCTCTTTACACTCTCGGGTACTCTCGACCCGACATACCGATTGATCGTGGTCAAACCCATCATCGAACGTGCACAACACTCCGATGCACCTATACCACAACAACATCGGGGCGCCCCCAACCTGCATAAGGACTGCTCTCTGGTCACATCCAACCACAAACTACCGTCCGCACTCCAACCATGGTCCGGACCCCAACCGTTCGTCACCAGACGAACATCAGTCCAACACCTCGGACACTCACTCGTCATATCCCGTGACGCTAACCACCAACTACTCGTCAAGTCAATCAAATTGACCCACAACCTAGGTGTTCGGTTCTTACACCCTCTTGAACTCCTAGCAGTCAAATCACTCCTCGTCGTCCCACCTAGGAACAAATCTAAGATGGTGACATCCATGTTCATCTCATGTCATCCTCTGACACTCAGCACCATCTACTAAATAGTCACACTCAGTGACCTCGGAATATTCATCACCAATACGGAATCAAGTATTCCACTCAACGTCTTAATCGCTACTTCTCTTGAGTATGAAGTTCCAATCACGTTGGAATCGCGTTTCTTATCCAATTACGAAGCTCACTCAACACCCGAACTTACTAATGTTCTATAGGCAAACAAGTGTCATGTCCTCAACTCAGGAGGTATGGTCAACCATAGTCAACCAAAACCAATCCGCAATGGACTCTCAAGTCCTCAGCTCAACCGGACACCATCCACGCGTCCATGAATATCGTACACCCAGTTACACCTGTTCCGGATGGAACTCACGCTACTCAAGGTTAAACCTTGCATACTATTTACAGATGTGCATAAATGGCCTCTATCGCGCACATCTCGTACTTTTAAACATCCTGATCCAACTCTGACTCACAGAATTGGTCAGAATCCAATGACCTCGGTCGATAGGCTAAACAGATCGCAACGTCTGTCATGATCTGAAGCCAAATCTCTACGTACTACCAAATCCGAAAAATCGACCTATTCGTCATAAGACGTCACTTACGTCATCCAATCGCACCTGTAACTCACGTTTCACCTCAATACTTCTGAGTACACCCTCGCGACTCAATCTCGTAGCACTGGGGGAACTAGTCTCCATTACTGAGGAAACTGATCTCCAACACAGGGGAAACTAATCCCCATCACTGAGGAAACTGGTCTCCATCACTGAGGAAACTGATCTCCATCACTGGGGGAAACTGGTCTCCATTCCAAGTACTCCCGTACCTCGCACTGAACCACTCGGGATCCTCTCTGTCCCATTTATAACCATCACCTTCACTAGAGTGTGGCAAGTGTGCCAACACCCAACGTCAACAACTCATTCTGCGATCGAACTCAGCCTTCACCGAGTCGAATCTAGAATCTATACTGGTACTGTGCGTCACTCACGCACCTCGTATCATCGTCACGACCGACGAATCCTATTGTCACAATCGTCACGGCAACCTGAGTGTATCCAAATCGATAAGACTCGATCACGTCCATCGATAGCAGTGTCTGCCACACCCTCGTGCATACCAATCTCAGAAACACTCTGCAACCGAGACTCCAAATCCATGTGGTAGTCGACCGCCGGTACTAACCTCTCAACAAACAAAATCCACCGATCGGTCCACCTCTGGATATGATCACATGTACCACATTCTTGGCAACTTGTCCAAATAATCACCAACCAGGGTTGTCACAAACCCGGCTGCCCGCTGCAGCCCAACGATCCTGAGCGATCCCTCGCTCTCGACTCCGAAGAGTCGTCGTACTCCAATACTGGTACCAAACCAGCCAATAACTAAGCTCCGAGGATCTCGTCCTCTCGTAACTCTACGGCTCTCAGCTGCTGGCCTTCACAAGTACTTGGCCATACTCCGGGTCCAATACAGCACAAGTGCTACACGTCGCAATCCTATCCTATCGTGTCACACCACATCTAATCCGGTATTCATTGCCAGTCAGAATCCTGGACCAGTTGTCATTCTCTGCCAGTTGTCATCCTAGAGGGATTCGACACACTGAAACATGGCATCACTACGCTAACAAGAATCATACGTTCCTATTCCCAACCATCGTGACTGTAGTCGTACAGGGTCATCGTATAACGGGCGACCCTGACCTCTGCTACCACTGATATGGATCCGTACATCCTCTATCCGACACGACAGTAGGGTCACGACTCTTAAGCCTTCATACTGTCTCTACTGATTCACTGGATCCTATTTCCAGTAACACTACGGTTCTAAACCGTTAGATTCCCACAAATACTGATCCTCCTCGGGATCCAACCTTGAAACACGTGGCCTCCAATGCCAATCAAACCTCAAACTATCGTATCACGTGCCAAACGCCATCTAACTAAGGTTCGATTATACTGAATCCTCGTACTAATGCCCTAACTACTAGATTGATGATGGGCTGTTACGACTTCAGAGACATCACATCCTCGATCTGCGCATACTCTGAGAGCAAAACATGCTCTGATACCAACTTTTCAGGACCGGTCCCAAATCCCCCGGGATTAACGTGGGACTCGCCTGATCCCATCTGACACGAAGTGTTAGACCAGGGAAAATTCCATCTCTAGCCCTCGCTGAGGCTATCAGAGTAATTCAGGATCGTAGGAGGGAAGTGATGTCTCGTCTCTGCTACAGCCCGCATCCGCGATCAACCTGAAGGGCATTAAAACATTAAAAGTCGTGAGTGGACAAAATAATAAATTCATTAAAAACATTTTCGCTTAAAGACATTTATGCCCTTTATAAAAACATACGCATGCATTCAAAACCATTTACCAAACATTCGTAAAACACTTGAAAACATTCTCCAAAACCTTTCAAGGATTCATGCCCGTCCCCATAAACCGTCATGACCCATAAATCCATTTGGGTCCCTGACCCGAAATCACAATTCAAAAACCAACTATCCATACATGTGGGAACTCAGCTCAAATCCATTCTCAGTGAAACACCAAAACACATAATACGGGGTTTCTGCCCCAAATCATTTCTAAAACATGGAACACAGGGCCTTCACCCTAAAACCACTTTCCATCAGAAGCACATACGTATCAACATACCTATAACCCATATGCGGCACTTACGAGAAGATGCCATCTCGGGGCACACAGCCCCTAGGGAACACATCCCTGAAATAGTCATGATGTCAAATCTATACTGGTGTGCACACTACTCGGGGTCTCACTCCGAGTCTTCCCCCAGGAATCTCCATCTGGGAGGCTCAATCTCTGGATCTAGTATGAGCTCTCTCTCTCGATCTAGTCCACATATCTCTCCGGAATCTGGTCCGGGACCACATCATAATAAGTAACCACCACTCCTGGAACATGATCCATATCGGGATACCCACTCTGGTCTGTGGATCGTGACTCTCCAGGACGACGTCTAGAGGAGACCATATAAATCATATGGAGGGTTTATTCATTTCAAATACTTTCTTTCTTTCTCAAAACTCATTTCTCAACTGGGTCTCATACCCGATTCATCTCAACAGAATTCCTCGAATCCGATTCAAATCAGTTTCACAGGCCTCGGCCTAAATCTTCAGTTCAACAGGGTCTCATACCCGATTCTCATTTCATAAACCGAACTGGGACTCAAGCCCGATATCACAACCAACTGGGCCCTAAGCCCGAAACCATAAAGCAACAGGACCTCACGTCCGATTTCACAACTAACGGAGCCTTAAGCCCGATATCTCAACCAAATGGGTCTCAAGCCCGATAGTACCACTATCTGGGCCTCAAACCCGAATCGTAAACCAACTGGACCCTCGTTCCGATCGTATGGCTCAAATGGACCCTAGGCCCGATTCCTCGTCAAATCAAATGGACTCCAAGTCCGAGAGTTTGTAAATCAATTGGGTCTCATGCCTGAGTTCATGTTTCTAAATCCGATATCCATTTACTAAACCCTCGTTAAAAACCTAGAACGTATATGCATCGTATAAAATCGAAAATCTCAAAATACGTGCAAATACGTAAATCCTAGGCTACCACAAACAATTACACTCATGGCAACACAAAACATATATTAAAATACTTATAAAACATTTATGCATGCATCAATTTCGAAAGAAGGGTCCACTCACAGACCGTCCGAAGCCGTGCCTCGATACGCGTGCCATAATCGTCGCCTGGGTCAAACGTCACCTCCGGGATTCCTGAACCTGTCCAAATTCATTTAGAGGGTTACTAACTATTTATATAACCCCTCACTAAAGCCCCGTAATTTTTCGGAGTTTCTAACTATTTTTAAACTCGAACCTAAACCTTCGAACAGCCCGAACTATATCGAAACGATGTCCGATTGACACGAAACCAGTCCTAAAATGTTCGTTACATCGAATAGATGAAATTACATGTTGGAAGCTAGCCAAAAATCTCCCCCAAGCACCCGTACGCACCGCCTGAAGTGGCTGCGCGTGGGAGCCACGTGCCAGCTACAGTACCGTCTTCAACCTTGCGACCGCCGGTTCAGACGGGCCGGTCTGGTTTGATTCCTGCAACTGGATCGGCGTGACCGGTCTAGGCGCCTACACGGTCCATTCTTCACCATTTCCAACCCTAATCAATCCTATCCTTCCTTATTTAATCCTAGGAACCTAAATCTAATAATTAAAACCCTCAAAACGTCCAAAACCGACCGGTCCAACTTTAAGCTCACGGTCCAGTTTTTCTAAACCCTCCCCAGAGGTTCCTCAACGTCCAATCCTTCTCAAAACCTTCCTAATGACCTCCTAACAACCTAATTAGTTCATTGAAACCATTCAAAATGACCCATAACAACAAAAATGGAAAATGGATCGAAAAATGGGCTAGCCGATTACATTTCGGGTTTTGGGCCTCTGCCGTGCACGGTGGCTCTGTCCTGGCCGGCCTCCATCATCTACCGTCCACTCCTCACTCTCTGGTCCTCTCAGTCATGATCAAATAGAGTTTGGTTTTGGGGAGGGAGGATGGATCGGGTTTGTTTGGGATGAAGGAATGATCGATGCAAAGGGGGGTGGATGCATGAATGAAAATGTTGTCCAGTGGATGAGTGACACTTGTCACTCATCCATTGGGCCTTGGGATAAAGTCTGGGCCCACAAAAGACAAAACTTCATTTTTTGCCTCGTAAAACGTGTCATCATAAATAGTTCCCCAGAATTTCTGTGAACCGTAACTTTTCAGTCGAACGTCCGAATTTGACGTGCCGCCTATATACAGATTCGTATCATCTCGATCTACGTAACTGTCTTTGGACGTCGACCATCGGACCTCCTGGGTCAAAAGTCAACTTTTGGCTCAAAATTACCAAAATGCCCTCGAACTTCCGAATATCATAACTTCCTCCTCAAATGTTGGAATCGAGCGTGCCACCTGTCTATGAACTCGTAACATCACGAACTAAGTCACAATCATCGGCCAAATTCCATTTGACCGCCTGGATGAAAAGTCAACGATTTGCCCATTCTAGGGGCAAAATCGTCATTTCGCCCGGACGTTTACTAATCCTCGTCTAATCCCCGATTAGCCTTGCTAATCCGCCATTAGTCCTTAATTAATCCCATTAATTCGGGACGGGTCATCACATTAATTGTTGATACACTCCTGCTTTTAACCATATTCCCTCAATACTATTGAATTCGCAGAGATGATGCTGGATCGCACAAGCTCAGGTATGATTCTCACTCAACCAAACAACACTTGTACACACTAGTTGAATTAAGACTGAATCAGGATTAGCTCGTGATTAGTATAGGATGATTATGCTTGTTTGTTTTACTGTTTTATTGATCAATGGAAGAAGATGATGATGACTGAATGGTGAATGCAATCACTCTACACTGATGCACACCACCTGTTTACTAAATGTCCTCACATGATTTAGCTCACAGAATTCACTATGAATCTTTTCATAGTGTTTATTCAATTGTTTCTAGGAGTATGCATGCTCCTCACCTGTACATTCACTCACTCCTCACACCTTAGATGCTCTCATACTCAACATCCAATAAGAGAATGACACCTAGCTAGTTAGTTATAAGTTTGCTTGATTACCAAGCAAACCTCTCATCTGTCCTAATCTTCTAGAATAGATTTCCATGCTGTCATTCCTTCCACGTGGACAATTTACACATCAACAACCCCTCCTAAACTGTTCACTGGACACACTCCAAGTAACCCTCAAAGATAATTGAACCTAGCTTTAGAAAGAGGCTTTTTGAAGATGTCTGCAATCTGAGCTTCATATTTGCAGTAGAGTAGTGTAACTTCCCCATCCTGTGTTGCTTCTCTAATGTAGTGTACCTTTCTGTTTATGTGCTTTATTTTCTGATGAAAAATAGGGTTCTTAGCCATAGCAATGGCTGATTGATTGTCCCACATCACTCTTGTAGGTTCTAGTTATTCCTCACCAAAGTCTTTTAGATGAAACCTTAACCAAATGGCCTATGTTGTTGCTTCACAAGAACTCACATACTCAGCTTCAGTTGTTGATAGGGCAATGCTAGATTGCTTGAGTGAGGCCGATGAGAACACCCCACTACCAAAACTGAAAGCATAGCCTGAAGTGCTCTTGCTGTCATCAATTGAACCTCCCTAATCACTGTCACAGAATCCAAGTAGAACAGTTGTTTTTCCTTTCTTGTATTCCAGACCATAGTTCAAAGACCCTTGCACATATCTAAGCACTCTCTTTGCTCTTCCAAGATGCTTCTTTGTAGGATTGTGCTTGAACCTAGCCAAGAGACTTGAAGCATACATAATATCAGGTCTGGTGGCAGTGAGGTACAACAGACTCCCCACAATCTGCCTGTATAGCTGTTCATCTGCTACCCCACTCCCATCTTCCCTCTGCAGTTTTTCATTAGCTGCAAGAGGTGTTCCTGCAGCTTTATAATTCTTTAACCCAAATTTGTTCAGCAGTGTCTCATTATATTTTCTTTGGTGAACGTAGATACTAGAATGAGATTGTAAGATTCCCATTCCAAGAAAATGATGTAGCAGACCTAAATCTATCATTTCATATCTCCTCATCATCTCAAATTTGAAATCCTTCATCATTTCCTCACTGTTACCATTGTATATGATGTCATCCACATAAATTGAAACAATCAAGGTCCCCACATCTTGATTTATCCTGAGATATAGTGTTGCTTCACTTGTGCTTCTTTGGAATCCAAAACATAACAGATAGGAATCTATTTCCCCATACCAGGCCCTTGGTGCCTGTTTCAATCCATACAAGGCCTTGTGCAACCTGTAAACCTTCTCCTCGTGTTCCTTGACCTCATAACCTTCAGGCTGTTACACATAAAATTCTTCCTGTAAAACACCATTCATAAAGGCTTATTTGACATCTAGTTTATACAACTTCCACTGCTTCTGTGCAGCCAAAGCAATCAGTGTCCTGATTGTATCTAACCTTGCCACTGGGGCAAAGGTTTCATTAAAGTCAATCCCTGGCTTCTAAGAATAACCCTTAGTAACTAATCTTGCTTTCTGCTTTTGTATTGAACCATCAAGATTCAGTTTAGTTTTATAGATCCACTTAACACCAATAATTGATTTCTTAAGCGGTTTCTCAACCAACTCCCATGTACCATTCTTTTCTATCATTTCAAGCTCAGTTTCCATGGCCTTCTGCCAAGCTTTTTCCCTGGCAGCATCTAGGTAGTTCTCAGGCTCTACAATGTTCATGTGACATCTTACATACACATCACTTAAGTCCTTGTACTTAGGTTGAGGCATTTTTGGAGAATGAGGATCAGAATGATCCTGATCAACTGGTTCCAAAGAAGCAGGTTCAACTGCTACTTCATCCAGTTCTTGGACCTGTCCCTGATTATGCTCAAAACACAGATGATTCACAAACAACCCTAACCCACCTTATCTTACTTGTGCTTCATTCCAACTCCACTTTTCCCCTTCATAAAATTCCACACTTTTGGAAATCACAATCTTGTTAGTTTGAAGATTGTAGAGTCTATATGACAAGAACTGAGATGCAACCCGAATGAAGACCCGTCGGGTGTTCTTATTGAGTCGAAGGGTTTCAGAGCTTGTTTGGGTCAATTAAATTCACAGACCTGTAATCCATATTGGTTTAAGTCTAATGATTGAAAGAACGAGAGTAATTGAGTTCGAATTGGCTAGGAATGAATCGGGTTGAATCGCGGGTCATAAGCTCCGTTTACCAGGTAAACGGGTAGAGAAGGTAACTGTAGCAACACTGTAGCACGGCGCGTGGACTCACGCGCAGCCGCTTGCGGCGGCGCGTGAGGGCGCGTGGCACGTTTTCTGAGGAAAGTTCCAACAGGTGTTTTACTCCCTGTAATGTAACGGACATTTTAAAATTTGTTTCGCGTCGATCGGACACCTTCTCGATGATGTTTCGAGGGTCCGAAGATTTAAGTTACGTATTTAATTAATATTAAATTCCCGGAAAATTATGGGAAAATTAGATGATGTAAATTGACTTGTTTATAACCTTGAATAATGATTGTGAACAGGATTCGGGATTCCTGGCACGTATCGGAAATTGCGGAAACACGTGCAGCGCGGGAAACGAGCAATCGGACGGTGTGTGAGTGGACGTTTGTTTTATAAATTAATATGCATGCATAGTTAAATATTTTACATGATTGATTGCATGATTTGGTTTTCAATGATGTTATGATTTGTTTGGATGATTATTTATGATTTAATGATTATTTTAATCGGTAATTCGGGCACGTTTTACGAGGCAATGTGCAAATGATATTTTGGGCTAAGCCCGGAGTCAAAATGATTTCAAAATGGGTATTTTGATGAATGAATGAGTTAAGAATGATTTCTGGATTATGATAATGTTTTCTATATGATTTTACGAAATTACGTGTAAAGGATATTGGGCTTGAGTCCCGGTTGGTAATGATTTGACTTGGATTGGGTCATGGACTTGACTGACATGTTTTGGGATATGCTCCCGGGATGATTCATTGTGATTGTGATTGATTGTGAATACCCAGACGGTCGAAGCTTGGGGTGTTCCCAAACGACCGGAGCTCGGGGATATGATTGTGATTGTTCCCAGGCAGCCGGAGCTAGGGGTGTTCCCAGGCGGCTGATACTCGGGGTGATAAGTATTCCCAGATAGCCGGAGCTCGGGGTGTTCCCAGACGGCTAATGCTCGGGGTTAGGGCCTAGTACGGATGTAATTATGTGATGACTTATGCACTTGTGAATAGTGCGGATTGAGTAATTGTTTATGACCTTGTGCATGGTACTGTTTGATGATGATTATGATTATGATGGCGTACTGGTATTAAGTGCGAGTTTTAGTCTGTGTGGCCAGGTAACTATGTTTTCATGTGTTTGGCCTGACAGCCAGGATTTTAATTTGTTATGTGGTCTGGATGGAAAGCCGGTGATTGTCATTCATTCGTTTTTCCCTATGCATGCATGATTTGATAAACTGGAGGGTAAATGATGCCTTTTCAAATGTGTTTTAACGAATATATTTTTGTCCACTCACACCTTTTCTGTTTTGTTGACCCTCCAGGCCGTGGCACAACGTTCGGGGCTGATCTCGAGGCGAAGGCATAAACGGAAATCAGCGCAACTATCCCTTGCCTGATAAGTACTGAAGGATCGTTTCGGGACTTCAGTTGAATTGTCAGACGGGAGCAGGACCGGGTACGGTTTTTGAGGTCCAGTTGGGGACGGGTCCTGTCAAATTGGTATCAGAGCATTTGGTTACGGATCTGTTATGCCTCCGAGACGTGAGCCCTGTGCACGGCCTGACGATGAGTTAGGGAGTCCAGATGTTGAGAGAGCCCAACGTCTTGGAGCCACTAGATTTACGGGCCAGACTGACCCAGAAGAGGCCTATGAATGGATTATTCAATTCGAACGGATTTTCGAGATTATGAGATGTTCACAGGAGGATATGGTTTTATTAGCTACCTTTATGTTGAGTGGCAACGCCTACAGGTGGTGGCGTGGGTTGCAACTGACTGGGTTAAATGCCCATACTTTGACTTGGGAGGCTTTTCGGGAGCGCTTCCTGGATCAGTTTTACCCCCGCTCATTTCGTAATGCGAAAGAGGTTGAGTTTTTGGAATTACGGCAAGGGACTCTGTCAGTGGCGGAATATGAGCAGAAATTCTTGAATCTATCAAATTTTGCTCCTCTATATGTGACTAATGAAGAGGATAAGTGTCGCCGATTTGAGTACGGACTGAAGAATATTATCCCACACTTCGAGAGTTATCAGATGCTGCTACTCGTGTAGAAGCGACTTTGCCTCCCCGAGAACGTTCTGGACAACGCCGAGAGCGTCAGGAGACTAGGGTGATATCTCAGGGACCACCAAAAAGAAGTAGTGTTAACCTTGATCCTTCTGGGGGATCTTGGGGATCTCGATTAAGTTCTCGTGATGATGGAATTGAGCAAAATAATCAGAATGTTTCAGATCAACAAGATAGGGGCGGTCGACCTGGACGACTAAGCACAGAGGGTTGTTATTTCTGTGGGAAAGCTGGGCACATTAAGCGATTTTGTCCTTATCGTCCCACGGGTAGCACTATAGAACCGGGCTCAGAGACGGCCTCCACTGCTCGATCCGCAGGTGGACGAGGAGCTGCTAGCACTAGGGGTGCACCACGAGGACGTGGTCGACCTTCGGGCCTTCGGGCACCACCCGGGGGGAGTTAATGGTGATACCTCGTGACTTAACGTTTGTATCTTTGTATGATATGTATGTAGTACTGTATAGTTGAACTGTTGTATGTAGTGGTTGTGATGTAAAGTTATGTACTCTCGTACTGTTATATGAGTGTTGTGGCTTGGGCCGTTGTACTGTTGTGTGTTTATTGTGTATGTTGTACTGTTGTGTTTGTGACTGAATTTCGAGGACGAAATTCTTTAAGGGGGGAAGGTTGTAACGCCCCGGAAATTCAAAACATGAAAATTTGAAAAAAATAAAAAAATAAAAAAATAAAAATTGAAGAAAAGGACGATTTTGCCCCCGGAATTGGGCAAAAAGTTGACTTTTAATTTGAGCGGTCAAACAGACTTTGACCGATGACCGTGACGTAGTATGGGACGTCACGAGTTCATAGACAGGTGGCACGTCCAATTTCGACATTCGAGGAGAAAGTTATGACGTGCGGAAGTTGGTAAAAGGGGCCGAAAGTTGACTTTTTGATCGGAACATGGTTTGGACACCGTTGGGTAGGTCTCGGGACGCTGAATCCATAGACAGGCGGCATGCGCCAATCGGAGTCCGAACGAGAAACTTATGGGTCTAGAACTATGAGGGGTATTTTGGTAATTAGTATGGCAAGGGTAAAATGGTAATTTTACCACAGCATGGTATATGGGACGGTGGTCCTAGCTGATTCAGCTAAATTGGATAAGGATTTATTGTTGGGTGACATGTGTCACTTGATGAGGGAGATTAGTAGCACATGAGTGCTTTGGTGTACACTTAAATTAATTAATTAATTTGTTGTATAATTAGCACTTAATTAATACATGATCAAAACAACACAAACGGAGAACAACCAAACCGTCCACCTTGGGTATTTGAATTTGTGCAAATTGATTGATCACGAGTCCATGGGAAAACTGAGATTAAACAGAGAGCTTTATGCGAGGGAAGTGAGTGAAAATCGAAAAGAAAGGGGACTGGGAAATCAGAAAATACCCGAAACCTTGAATTGATGATTCGAATTGAATTTCTTGTTGGAGGCTTAATTGATGGAAATGAACGTTTGAGTAAGCTTACTGGACCTAAGACGAGTCGACTGGGATCAAATTCGAAGAGAATTGATCGTGAATTGGTGATGAACAGATGCTGCGACGCCATTGAAGTGGGAGCTTGGGTTCGATTACTTGGAGGTAAGGATTTCTGAAATTGATTGCACCTTTAAGCTTAGAATGGACGTAGAATGCTTCCTGTATGATCAATTTAATGATATGACAAGAACTGAGATGCAACCCGAATGAAGACCCGTCGGGTGTTCTTATTGAGTCGAAGGGTTTCAGAGCTTGTTTGGGTCAATTAAATTCACAGACCTGTAATCCATATTGGTTTAAGTCTAATGATTGAAAGAACGAGAGTAATTGAGTTCGAATTGGCTAGGAATGAATCGGGTTGAATCGCGGGTCATAAGCTCCGTTTACCAGGTAAACGGGTAGAGAAGGTAACTGTAGCAACACTGTAGCACGGCGCGTGGACTCACGCGCAGCCGCTTGCGGCGGCGCGTGAGGGCGCGTGGCACGTTTTCTGAGGAAAGTTCCAACAGGTGTTTTACTCCCTGTAATGTAACGGACATTTTAAAATTTGTTTCGCGTCGATCGGACACCGTCTCGATGATGTTTCGAGGGTCCGAAGATTTAAGTTACGTATTTAATTAATATTAAATTCCCGGAAAATTATGGGAAAATTAGATGATGTAAATTGACTTGTTTATAACCTTGAATAATGATTGTGAACAGGATTCGGGATTCCTGGCACGTATCGGAAATTACGGAAACACGTGCAGCGCGGGAAACGAGCAATCGGACGGTGTGTGAGTGGACGTTTGTTTTATAAATTAATATGCATGCATAGTTAAATGTTTTACATGATTGATTGCATGATTTGGTTTGCAATGATGTTATGATTTGTTTGGATGATTATTTATGATTTAATAATTATTTTAATCGGTAATTCGGGCACGTTTTACGAGGCAATGTGCAAATGATATTTTGGGCTAAGCCCGGAGTCAAAATGATTTCAAAATGGGTATTTTGATGAATGAATGAGTTAAGAATGATTTCTGGATTATGATAATGTTTTCTATATGATTTTACGAAATTACGTGTAAAGGATATTGGGCTTGAGTCCCGGTTGGTAATGATTTGACTTGGATTGGGTCATGGACTTGACTGACATGTTTTGGGATATGCTCCCGGGATGATTCATTGTGATTGTGATTGATTGTGAATACCCAGACGGTCGAAGCTTGGGGTGTTCCCAGACGACCGGAGCTCGGGGATATGATTGTGATTGTTCCCAGGCAGCCGGAGCTAGGGGTGTTCCCAGGCGGCTGGTACTCGGGGTGATAAGTATTCCCAGATAGCCGGAGCTCGGGGTGTTCCCAGACGGCTAATGCTCGGGGTTAGGGCCTAGTACGGATGTAATTATGTGATGACTTATGCACTTGTGAATAGTGCGGATTGAGTAATTGTTTATGACCTTGTGCATGGTACTGTTTGATGATGATTATGATTATGATGGCGTACTGGTATTAAGTGCGAGTTTTAGTCTGTGTGGCCAGGTAACTATGTTTTCATGTGTTTGGCCTGACAGCCAGGATTTTAATTTGTTATGTGGTCTGGATGGAAAGCCGGTGATTGTCATTCATTCGTTTTTCCCTATGCATGCATGATTTGATAAACTGGAGGGTAAATGATGCCTTTTCAAATGTGTTTTAACGAATATATTTTTGTCCACTCACACCTTTTCTGTTTTGTTGACCCTCTAGGCCGTGGCACAACGTTCAGGGCTGATCTCGAGGCGAAGGCATAAACGGAAATCAGCGCAACTATCCCTTGCCTGATAAGTACTGAAGGATCGTTTCGGGACTTCAGTTGACTTGTCAGACGGGAGCAGGACCGGGTACGGTTTTTGAGGTCCAGTTGGGGACGGGTCCTGTATGCAAACAAATACTCTGAGATGTTTAACACCAAGTTTTCTTCCAGTAAACTTCTCAAATGGTGTCTTTCCATCTAGGGATCTTATTGGACATCTGTTTAGAAGGTAGCAAGCAGTGTTTATAGCTTCACCCCAGTACTTATTAGGTACATTCTTTTCTTGCATCATTGAACTGGTCATTTCCACAAGTGTTCTATTCTTCCTCTCAACCACACTATTCTGTTGTGGTGAGTATGCAACTGTCAATTGCTTGCTTATCCCTGTCTCTTCACAGAATGACTGGAAATTTTGTGGCAAGTACTCTCAACCTCTGTCACTTCTGATGTTCTTAACCAAGGATGAAAATATCGATATCGACGGATATATCACTAGTCGAATTTACGGATATCTCGCCCTAAATATCGATATCGATATCGATATCGTTTACGGTCAACAAAAATGACGGAAATTCGATTTAAAAGTTGGAAATTTAGAATGAAATTTTGGGAAAATCTTAAGTGCTCAATGATGGTTATATATAACTAATAAAATTATAAAATAACTTCGATATAATAAATATATGATGAATAATATGATGTAATATGATTCTGACGATAACTAATAATATAAAATATTAAATATAAATATAAATTGAAGTGAGTTACTATAATTGAAAGTTAAAATATTTAAAAATATAACAATAAACATACAAAATCATTGTAAGAAAAATGATAAAATAAGTTTAAAATATTTAAAATTGGAAAGAAAAAAAGATGAAAAAATATGATCAAACTTTGTTAAAAAATTGGAAATAATGGATATATTTAAAATTGGACAAAAATGAAACAAAAAAAAAGGCCAACCTTTGTTGAAAAATTGGAAAAAATGAATAAAGAGGGGGGGAATTGAAAAAAAATGAATAACAAGGGAGAGGAAAAAGAAATTGGGGAAAATGAATAAAAAGGGAGGGGGAAAAACTGGAAAAAAAAATGAATAAAAAGGGAGAGAGAAAAAAAATTGAAAACATTGAATAAAATGGAAAAGAGAACAAAAATTGAAAACATTGAATAAAATGGAAAAGAGAACAAAAATCTGCAATTTGGACAAGGGGGGTTCGAACCCGTGACCCCCCAAACTTAACCAACAGTTCAAACCATCTCTGCTACACTTCATTATTGTTATTTAAGATCGTTTATTATATAAATATACACATTACCAGTCATCTCTAACCTTCAGCCGGGTCTGCAACTCGGATTTTTCGACCCGGCGGCATGACCCGACTCAATCTCTCTCGTTTTACGTCCAAATTTCACGAATTAATAGTGTATTTTCATCGTTTTGATCTTAGAAACGGATCTGTGGGCTCAAAATAAGAAAATTGTTCGATATTTTGGCGAATTTCTTTCCCCCCCCGTCTTATGTGCCGTCCGGTAAAAATCCCGAAATTTCGCCGAAATTTCGGCGATATTTACCGATATTTTCATCAATGTTCTTAACCTTGTATCCACTTTGCAACTCCACCATCTTCTTAAACTTCTTGAAAACACCAAGTACACCTGACTTGTGTGTAAGAAAGTACAACCAGCACATTCTGGTATAGTCATCTATGAAGGTAATAAAATATATGTTACCTCCATTTGTTGTCTCCTGCATTGGCCCATACACATCTGTGTGAATCAGTTCAAGTGGCTTAGATGCTCTCTAAGCTGGTTCCTTATCAAATTGTTCAACATGCAGCTTCCCTGCCACACAGCCTTCACACATTTCACCTTTTTCTTGCAGCATAGGTAGTCCTATTACTATATCCTTTTGCTATAACAACTTCAAACTCTTGAAGTTGAGATGTCTAAATCTCCTGTTCCATAACTCAGAGGCTTCACACATAGTTGCCCTCATTTCTACTGGATTAACAGATTCAAATGACAAAGGAAAACATCTGTTCCTAGTCATTTGAACCTTGGCAACTTTCTGACTCAGGGCATTATCTTCATAAATGTCCACAGTGTGATCTCCAAACACCAAGAAGTAACCATGCTCAATCATCTGACCAACACTTAACAAATTTTCATCCAGCCCTAGTAATAGTATTACTTCTTTGATGTGTCTTTCTCCTTGTTTAGTTTGAATCACCAGTGTTCATTTCCCAACTGCCTACACAAGGTTTCCATCACCCATCTTGAATTTAGCCTTAGCAGACTTGTCATTGTGGATTAGTAGTGATTCTTGCCTTATCATATGATTGCTACAAGCACTGTCAAGGTACCACTTGCTATTGTCCTTGACTGCTACAGCATTGTAAGCATATAACAGATTAGGTGTTGTGTCAATGACTTCTTGTGCCATATTTCTTACTAGTTTCTATGTACAATCCTTTGCCATATGCCCAAACTTTTGACAATTGTAACACTTAACTCCTCCCTTAAACCAAAAATTTCCATAGTGGTGTCTTTCACACTTCTTGCACAGAAGCTTGGACCCAAGGTATTCACCCTTACTGGTACTAGACCCTGAATTAAAACCTGTTCCAGAACCCTGATGAGAATTCTGGTTTACTGAATTGTTCCTTTGTTTCCAGTTCTTGGTACCTTTGAACTGTTTCTTGTTCTTCCATCGATATGTACCCTGATTTGATCTATTGGACACAGATAAGCTAGCAAGAGCTTTTTCTAGACCTCCATCTGTGTGCATCTCCAACCTTTGATCAAAGGCCCTTATTGAGGCCACAACACTTTAAACATTTACAGTATCAATGTCCCTTGTTTCATGAATAATGGAGACTATAGGATCAAATGGTTTGGTAAGACTAATTAAGATCTTTTGAGATAGACGTTTTTCTGTAATTTCCTCCCCATATGTCCTCATGCTGTTTACTATTGCATAGAGCCTAGACAGATACACGGATAGAGTTTCATCCTCTTTCATTCTAGCATACTCAAAGTCTCTTCTAAGGGATTGCAATTTAACTGATTGTACCTTAGAGTCTCCTCTGTATTCTCTTTGCAAGATATCCCAAGCTTCTTTAGCCTTGACTTCATTTTGAATCCTGGCAAAGATTTCATATGTGACAGCATTTTGGATCATGCTGAATGCCTTAGCATCCTTGACATTATCAGTATGAGTTGGTCTGATCTCAGTTTGAGCAGCAGGAGTTCCTCTAGTGGCTTCATCCGTTCTTGGTGGTTCTGGAAGTTCAACTTTGATATACTCCCAGAGATCATAAGCAAGTAGTACGGTCCTCATCTTCACTCTCCAGAAGTCATAGTTGCTCCCGTTAAAGAGTGGAATCTTCAAGTCACCTCCATGTCCTGCCATTGCAGGTGTTTCTTTAGTCTTCAACTACGAGTCAGGTTTTCTTCTGCGTGTACGCCTCAGATGCAGATCAAGTTTGCTCTGATACCATATTAAATTAGTAGAGATGATGCAGGATCGTACAAGATCAGGTATGGTTCTCACTCAACCAAACAACACTTGCACACACTAGCTGAATGAAGATTGAATAGGGATTAGCTCATGATTAGTATAGGATGATTGTGCTTGTTTGCTTTACTATTTTATTGATCAATGGAAGAAGATGATGATGATTGAATGGTGAATGCAATCACTCTACACTGATGCACACCACCTGTTTGCTAAATGTCCTCACACGATTTATCTCACAGAATTCACTTTGAATTTTTCACAGTGTTTATTCAATTGTTTCTAAAAGTATACATGCACCTCACCCGTACATTCACACACTCCTCACACCTTAGATGCTCTCACACTCAACATCCAATAAGAGAATGACACCTAGCTAGTTAGTTACAAGTTTGCTTGATTACAAAGCAAACCTCTCATCTCTCCTCAAGGTTAGAGCTTCATTTAACAGCTCACACACACACACACACACACACACACACACACACACACACACACACACACACACACACACACACACACACACACACACACACTTATCTGTCCTAACCTTCTAGAATAGATTGCCCTGTTGTCATTCCTTCCACGTGGACATTTTACACATCAAAAAATACCATTGCCGCTCCTAGGCGAGAGAATGGACAAGGTCAAGTCACTGTAACATTGGGCCTACTCAGGATTGATTCAAATTAGCCCTCAGTATTAGGTCAGGTCGACAAGCCGGACTAAGCCGGACTTATATTTTTGGGTTTGGGTCGGATCGGATTGAACTTATTCTATATTCCGAAAAATACTGAATTAGGCCGAGGGAATTTAGTCATATATATCATATATAATAACTCAAATACTTCATCGAGCCAAACTTTTTGATATAACTTAAAGAGTCAAGCCGAATAAAAAAAATTCGGATCGGGCATAATTGAACTTTTTAAAATTAGTAAATTAATACTAAATTTAGGAAGAAATACAAAAAATATTAAGAAAACTAATAATATTAAAAAAAAAAAAAGACATTTGAGGATGCAAAAAGCGTTGCCTTGTTAAAATCATACCATGAAACCCTTTTAGGGGAAAAAATATAGTAAGTAATAAGGGTACCACAAGCATCCTTCAAATTCAAATTATACTTACTATATTACTTATCAATGTTAAGAAACTATATTATAATTTTAGCCTCAAATTGTCTCACTATCATTCTCAACCACCTCGTCATTACTATCTTCTGTCCAATCTGGTCTTGATGCTTTGATATTCATTAATTCTTCTGCCCATTTCTTTTGTAGAAAAGCATCTTGCATTCTCGAACTAGTTAGCATCTAATCCTTCAAGCAAATTAATGCTTCTATTGTGCTTCGATTCAAGTTTGCTCTCTTTCAGACACAAATCTATCACCTTCACTCAGACATGATTTTGAAGCTACAATAGATGTTGAAACTGTTAGCACATCATAAGCAATAAGAGAGAGAGAGAGAGAGAGAGAGAATAAGATACAATGATTGATTTGACTTTCATCAACACAAAAGACTAAACGAATTATCATCATTCACCTCAATTGTTAGCAAATCAAGATAAACTTGTAAATCAGAGTCGGTGGTAGAACTAGAGTGTGAAACCTTAACTCTTTTTCGAACTTTGAATATTAAATTTTGAACAACATGAAGAGATATTGAACTGAGATTTTCACTCAAAATGCTAGAAAACATATTCAAAGATGGCATAATATGACTCAATAATCACAGCCTTCCTCTTGTAAACATCATATTTCAAATAATAACTCCTTAATGTTTCTGATTTTTTTACCAACGGTGTATTTATCAATATACATTAACTTTAAAGATTCTTCAATTGCAAAAAATTTAAGCATAGGGTCAAGAATAGTAGCGAATCAGAAAATTGAAGGAAAATCAGCTCAATATTTATCAAATTTTCCTTCATCTTAATCAAAGTAGTGTTAAAAAAAACCAAATTTATCATATCTAGAAAATGTTTCATGAATATCTACGAAACAACTAATAACACAACTTGAAGCAGGATAATAAGCACCAAAAAATACCTTAATTGAAGAATAAAAAATAGGCAAAACCCCATAAATAATTTCTACAACTACCCAATCACTTTTAATACGGATAGCCAAGTTGGAAGAGCTTGTTTCATTAACATTATGGGTATATCTATTCGAAGGGACTTTATATTGTAAAGCTGCTTACAGAAGCTCATAGGTGGAATTCCACCCATATATGAGGCACATTATTGTCAGTGTTTTTTTTACATACCAAATTCCTTACAAAATGCTTCCAATACTTCATGTTTTTTTTTTATTAGAACTATTCATATTACTTACAATATCAATAATTCTATCAATAGATGGGGACAAAATTTCTGATCCATCTTGTACAATCAAATTTGATGTGACAAGAACAACGAATATGAAATAAATCTTTAAACAACCCATCAATCATGAGAAGATTAGGAATTTCAAGTGCAATATTATCATTATTTGATGCATTATCTAATGACAAAATAAATATTTTTTCATGAATGGGCCAAGATACCAATTCATAAAAAATATGAGAGGCAAGTTATGATCCAATGTGTGGATCCTCAATCATTTTAAAACAAATTATGCTTTTATTCAATTTATCATAAGCAAAAAAAAAAATCAAATTTTCAATAGAATCAGCATTTAATAACATTTGACTAGGATTAAAAGTAGTTTGTGCAGTCATATGCCTTTCTAAATGACATTTTAAATGATTAGTCCTAAGAGAAGCAGTATCACCAAAAATAGATTGACAAATACTACAGGTAACGTTAAATACTGCTACACCATTTTGACTTATTAGTTCACCATTTTTCGTAGCATGAGACCTCAAAATATTTTTCCAAACATTATTAGTTAATTTATACCCAGCGGGTACAATTTGAAAATTAGTTGTATCATTTAAAGGTGCATTCATAATTATATGAGTTGTATTATCTATTATACAGATTAAAAAATGGTAGATATTACTTGACAAATTTAAAAGATTCGATAAATATTACCTTGACCGTTTGAACACAATATCAAGCCTTTTTTTTTTTTTATGAGAGCCCTTGTTCCTTGCAAATAAACAAGTTAGAATTAAAATTAGAGTTAAAATTAGTTAAAAGCTACCAAAAAAAGGGTAGTGTTAAATTTAGGACGTACCTACTTTCTTCTTAGGTAAGCAGACTTATTTTCAGCAAGAACAAAATTTGAGTCCTAGTTCCTTGCAGATAGACAAGTTAGAGTTAAAATTAGAGAAAAGCAACCCAACATTACAACTTTAACAAGGAATTCATCAGTGACACAAGACATTAGAACATAAAATAAACCGGACTTACAGAGCTTGGTGAGGGATCTTTGGTAAGCAGATATTCCTTTTCAGCAAGAATGAAATATGAGACCTTGTTTCTATACGTTTAGGACTGTAGAAAAGCTCTGATCCCACACCACCACCAAAATGAAAAGAAAAGAGAATTAACATTAGAGAAAAATTATAATGAATTAAAAAATCTTTTTAAAAGCTCTGAACCAAGCATTCTGAAATTATGAACAAGTAAAAAGTATCAATAATAGACCCTGAAATCATGAGAACTGAACAAACCCAAACCTTGCAGAAAAGACCAATGCGTTGTTCACCGGCGTACGACTTGAGGTTCCTCAAGAAAGAGATGCGATGGTCGTTGAGAAAGAAAGTGAGTTAGAGTCCAAGATAGAGTCGAGAGAGGTGGGGTCTAGGAGGCTTGATGCTGATTAAGCAACCAGCAAGTTTGAATCCTACGATTAGTTTTATGTTTGAATCCTACGGCTAGTTTCTTATGTGGATGTGTGAGATGATAAGCTAAGTGTGCGTGAGTGAAATGATAAGTGAGCTCAAGATTGAGTTGTAGGAAAGATTTCAAGTGTTTCCTAAGAATAGAGTTCTTGGCATTTTATCAAACACATCGTGAGCATTATTCATTTCCGCATTTTCATCTAGATTTGATTAGTGATATTCATTCCAGATTGTGTGTGATCGAGTGTAAACAAGTAAGGAAAGCGAAAAAATAGTCACGGCTAATCCTGATACATAAGCAGGTTAAAGTAGAGGTTTTTCAGGTTAAGATCATACCAGAGCTTTTAGTGTTGCTCTGCAACTAAGTTCTAGCAACCACTCTTGATTGCAATATGGTATCAGAGCATGTTCTCATATGTATCTAAGCATGATCTGTGATAGGCATCAAGGAGAAGTAAATCAGAAAGAGGTAGAAGTCAGTGTGATCTGAAAAATGTCTGAAACGCATAGTGGAGGTGAACTTAGAACTCCAATTTTTACAGGATCTAACTATGATGTGTGGAGTATCAAGATGAATACTGTATTAAAGGGATATGATCTATGGAAATACATTGAAGTTGGAATACCAGGATGATTGGACCCATCCAGGAAAAACTTCTCTTAAATTAGATCTGGGCCCTGCTCCCATACGACAAGTAACTCAGAATACGAATATTACCCTAAACAGGTCAAACACAGGATGTTCATCTCCTCGATCATGCCTCCGCTTCACGCTCAGCCCCGAGCTTCGTGCAACGACCCTGGCGGATTTCAAAACACGAAAACCATGTGAGTGGACAAAAATAAGTATTTAAAAAACATAATTCGAATACATCTAATGGTTTACCCTCCGTTATAGAAACCCGTGCACACATACAAGTTATAAAAGCTTAATGGAACACAATATAACTACGACCTCGTAACACGTGAAAACATCTGTAACATAGTTAATCGAAAATGAACCGTTAATTATCAAACCAATCAAGCATGAATATTAATGCGTCATAACCAAAATCATCAACATATCAGTACCACATATCCAAACCATATCCATTCTCACATCACATATATCACTATCAACTCATCCTTGATGCACAATAGCAATCAACACAATCAACTGCACTATCGGTAGGCACATCACATATTCACTCGGGAACCGAAGCCTTAGGCTCGACGTCCAAGTCACCACAACACAGTCTCAGGAACCGAAGCCCCGCTCGACTTCTGAGACTACCAAACCAATCAACACGTATCACGAGTAGGGTTACTGACATTCATTCACAAACTATATCACAACTTCTCATAAATCTTGAATACTGAGAAAGACTTAATCATATCACATCTCAAGTCAATCACCATCATCATATCATCAGTGCACCAGTACCAAACAATCACAAATTTAGCACACACATCAATTTCATATTCAAAACCTTGTTTCAGAAACCCGGGCCTAAGCCCAAAACCAAATTTTATACCATACCTCGTAAAACGTGCATAAATAGTATTTTCCAAGAAATCATTCCATAACAGAAACAACCCCACATCATAAACATTTTCATCACAATAATCACGAAAACATTATTCAACTATTCTTTATCCAAATCCATAGTTAGAACAAAACCTGGAAACATGTACTCGAGAAAATCTCGTAAAATGTGTCATCGAAATATATTCGAAAACTCATCCAAATATCACGTGGAAATCACTAAAATCCAATATTTCAAAACCTCATGTCATAATTCACATTCAATGCGAATCCATAATCAAAACGAAATCTAAAAATGTAACTTACAAAAAACTTAATAAAACGCGCGATAAAATATTAATTAAATATTCATAAAATCATCGAAAATCCAATAAAATTTCCAATCACTCAATTATCATCAAAACACATAGTAAACCATTTAAAACTCATAAATATGCTTGCACACTATTTTAATAAAATAAAACGTCCACTCACACGTACCATATACGCGATTGAACCGACTTGCACGCCGTTTTGCAAAATCCAAGAACTTTAATTCCTGCCAAAAATCACCTCGAAGGGTCATTAACCACCCTAATTAACTCACACGTGAATCCCATAATTTTTGGGGATTTTTAAGCAAATTAAAACGAATCTTAAACATTCGGACAGTCAAAACTGCCCCGAGACAATGTCTAATCGCCTCGAAAATTGTACCGTTGGACCCGTAACATTGAAACGATGAACTTTCGTGTTGGTTGTTTTCCCAGATGATGTGGCACTTGCTCCCACGCACCACCCCAAGTGGCTACACGTGGGCCTCATGCACCACAACAGTGTTCATATTCTTCCTCATGCATCAGACCTGTTTTTCCTTTAAAACACGTCGTTTGATCCGTGAGTCCATCCTACTCATAATTAACCTAGGAGATGCACTATGATCTCAAAACGTTGAGAACTTACCTCGAATTTTCAGCCGAGTTTCCAAGCTTCATGACCATGGCGTTTCTGAGTTGTCCAGTGCCTATTCCATGTCCAAAACTCATGGTTATCATCTCTATAACACCGTACGAGCTCTAGGAAGCTTACTAGAACAACTAGTTTTATGTTTCATGGTCGAAGACCAAAAAACCAAAGAAAACTTCACGGGCCCAAGGTTTTCATTCATCGTTCCTCCTGCTCTTCTCACTGTTTCCATCGCCATTTCCATCCCTTTTCTCCTGTAATAATCTCCCTCTTCCTCTCCTTCCATTTCCCTTATTTTCCCCTTTGTTCTCCCTGATTTCTTCCTCAATTCCACTTTTTTCTTTCTTTCGGTTTTCAACCACTGAAAAGACACAATACATATAAATATTCATGAACGTTGGTGGAAGGAGAGAATTCTAGGTTTCTCTAGACCTTGACACATGGCAGCATTCAATAAGGCCTCAACACAAAATGAACAAAATGTCCTTCAAGTGTAAATTACCAAAACACCCCTAAGGATTTTTTACTCGAAAAATTCTCATACGTTCTCCGATTTTGGCGTGCCGTCTATCTACAAACTCAGGATCCCAAGACCTTCGTGATGGCCTTCTTAGAATTATCAAATAAGGTCTATATTAAAAAGTCAATATTTTGACTTTTTCCAAGGAAAAACTCGTCTTTTACAGATAATTTTCTAATTTTTCCTTTTCTTGAGATTCAGGCCATGACAACCTACCCTCCTTAAAAAACATTTCATCCTCGAAATTTAAGGACTAAAAAAACTTCATGTCCTTATTCAAATTGAACAATTGAGTTGCTTGAAACTCAATCACTACTATAATCAGAAGAATATCTCATGTACTTGTCAATTTCATTTCCAAACTTAACCAATTATCGATTCTAGTGTCCAACGCATCATACTACGGCTCTATGTGTAGGACAATATCTCAATTCTTTCCTCCTGAATCAAATCCAGCGTCAACCAAAATCCAATAGTAACTAAAAAAATTTAATATCCCCCAGGGTATCTCCATTACCAAGTTTCCATTTGACTTTCATCTCAATATTATACTTATCGAACTCATGTTGCCTTAAATCATTTTCAACCCCTTATTTCATATCCAAAGCTAGACCAGTAACCTTATACTTCGGCTCTTTCTCGAGCCCTAATCATACTTACGACTCTTTCTGAATCCTATTCCACAATCCTTTCCCATGCTCTCGACCACATCCAACAATAATAACACTTACTCTCACTAACACAAGTCAAATTCAATAACATAACATTTTTGTCATTCCAATAGTTCAATTAGTTACTACTAGGAAATGTACTCTTCCAACGTACTCATATGTACCATATATTCAGATTTCGACCTAATAATCTAAAACCATTTACAACCCTATAACTATCATGGCCTTGTCTACTTGTCTCATCACCATGACGTGCACGAGGCTAGCATCTTGTAGGCATGATATTAACGAGCACAACTTAAATCCTCGCTCTGATACCAAGTTGACGGGACACATCTCGAAAAAACAACTTGTAAATTACATCCAGGCCCTACTTCTGTCTGACAAGCAACTCAGAATACTAATATTACCCCCAGCTAGTCAGGCAAGGGATATTCACCTCTTCGATCATACCCCTGCCCCTTGCTCAGCCTCGAGCTTCGTACAAAGACCCTGCAGGGTTTCAAAACACCAAAACCGAGTGACTGGACACAAATAAATATTTTGACAATATAGTTCGAAAACATCTAACGTTTTACCCTCCGTTTTAGAAACCCGTGAGTGAAACACAATATAACTACAACCTCGTAACACGTGAAAACATCTATAACAGAGTTAATCGAAAAGCACACGTTAATCATCAAACTAATCAAGCATGAATATTAGCGTGTCACAACCAAAATCATCAACATATCAGCACCACATATCCAGACCATATCCATTCTCACATAACTCCACATATATCACTATCAACTCATTCTCGATGCACAATATAAGTAAACACAATGAATTTCACTACAGGTAGGCACATCACATACACACTCGGGAATTGGTGCCCTAGGCTCGATGTCCGAGTCACCATAACACAGTCTCAGGAATCGGAGCCCCGCTCGCCGTTTGATCCTACCAAACCAATCAACACGTATCACGAGGAGGGTTACTCACATTCGTTCACAAATCATATCACAACATCTCATTTATCACGAATACCGAGAAACACTTACTCATATCACATCTCAAGTTAATCAACATCATTATATCACTAGTGAACCATTACCAAGGAATCGCACATTTAACACGCACATCAATTTCATATTCAAAACCTTGTTTTAGAAACCTGGATCGAAGCCCAAAACCAAGTTTTATACCATACCTCATAAAACGTGCATAAATAGTGTTTTCCATGAAATCATACAATAAACGAAACAACCCCACATCATAAACATGTTCATCATAATTATCAAGAAATCATTATTCAACTACTCTTTATCCAAATCCATAGTTAGAACAAACCCCAGAAACATGTACTTGAGGAAATCTCGTAAAATGTGCCATCGAAATATATTCGAAATGTAACACCCCGGAAATTCGAGGATTTTAATATTGTAATTTAATGTATGAATTGACGTTTTTACCCTTGTGAATGGTATGGCCAAATTGTGGAATTTTTGATTTGTGGGTCAATCGGACTTTGAACAATGACTGTGACGTAGTTCGGGACGTCACGAGTCCATAGACAGGTGGCACGCCCAATTCGGACGCTCAGGGAAGAAGTTATGACTATCGGAAGTTCAGGGTCATTACCATAATTTGGACTTTAGGGGCGAAAGTGTTGACTTTTCGTTTGGCAACTAATTTTCACTCGACCCAAGGACCGTTAGGTAGGTCTTGATGCCCTGAGTCCGTAGACAGGCGGCACGCCGAAATCGGACTTCGTATGGCTGAGTTACGGGTCTAGAAAGTGAGGGGCATTTTGGTAATTATTGAACCAGGGGCATTTTGTTCATTTTGCCCTGGTTACTGAAGCAACCGCGGGGGACCATGGACGGCACCACCATGTGCGGTGGTTCAGTGTGCAATTGTTTATTCAATTGTGTGCTGGAAAGGAAGGGCTGTCTATTGCTTTAGATCGTGGGCTGAACCATCCACCTGCACGGTCGAATTGATTAATGAAGATTCGAAGCTTTTTCGGGGAACAAAGTTCAGTGGACAGTGAGGCTTCCACGAGCCTCGGGGACGGCTTGAAATGTTTTAAACTGATTAAGTAGTGAATGAGCTTCACTCTGCAGTTGAAAGGATTGAAAATAGGAGAGGAACCAGAGAGAAGCCATTTCGGGAAATTTTTGAGGGAAATTGGGTTTTCAATTTCTGGTGATCGTTGGACCAAACCAAGGCCTGGTTTAGCTTTCTGGGAGCAATTGGAACTTAGCCATATCAAATTCGAGAGGAACCAGCCACTGTTGGCCTGGAACTGAGGTTCCTGTTTCAGTGGAGTTGCAGAGATTTGGTCGATCACTTACAGGTAATACCTTGGTAAATTGATCATTTGTTTTAGTTCGTTTTAGCCTTAGGAAGCTTACTGGGAGGTTAATTTGATTTTGGTTTGGAAACCAGTGAGTTCTGGTGATTGACCCGATTGGTTGATCACGGGTCGATGGGTCGATTGGGGACTTGTCGAGGTTGATTAGTGACTCAGAACTTAAATTAGATGTGTAAATAACATGTTAGGATCAAATTGGATTGAAATCAAGTTGAAATTCAGGGTTAATTGCCCGGGTCATATCGCGGGCTGAAGGTCCGAATAGCAGGGCTATCGGGTGAGGAAGGTGACACTGTAGCAGCTATAGTGTCAGGCGCGTGACTTTCACGCGCAGCCACTTTGGGCGGCGCGTGAGGGCGCGTTAGGGCTTATCTTCGATCACGATCAACATGACTTTTGTTCCTCTCATCATTCTGAACATTTTTGGTGAATTAACCATGTTGATCTGAGATAGTTTTGATGGGTCAGTTTAGGGCCGGTTATCTCGGAAAACGTGTTGACGGGTTCCCCGAGCCGGTTTCTGTTTCGGACTTTTTGGATAAATGTTTAAGACTTGTAGTGACCCTTACGTGTGATTTGGACTGACAGGAATTGTACGATAATCCCGGTACAAGTTTGTACGCGCAGGTTCACCGTGGGATTGTACTGTGAGTGGGCCTGATTTCATTAAACACTTGCATGCTTAAATGTTTTCCGATTTACTTATATGTTCACAAGCTGGAATCAAGAAATGGTTTTGATGATATTGAAATTATGGTTATGGCACGTCTCACGGTAATTGGGTTTGAACCCCGTCTGATGAAACTTAAAGTTCGGTTTGGATTTTATCTATGTATATATATGTTTTGCATGTGGATATCAATAAAATGTATTTGGTACTGCACTGTATAAATCCATTCTTATGATACTGTCTCCTCCGGATGTGGTACCCCGGAGTGGTCATAGCGCATTGCCTGCGAGGGGTCATTCTACGGAGGAACCGGACCGTAAAATGACTTAGGAGTAGGATTGCTTATTTGACGTCAGGGACGTCAATCGTCTAGGACGCTAGGCATTTGAGATGCCGTACTCGGACAGGGTTCGGGGATTGGACTCGAAACTGAGACCCGAGTGGCACGCGTAGCCTTGAGACTGTGACCTTATTGGACGTCAGGGACGTCAGACATCGGGGATGTCAGGATTGGAGTGTATAGTGCAGTGGCTAAAATTATGTTTATGGTTTTATTACATGCCTTATGGTTCATACTATATGATTTATGGTTGTAAATTATGATGCATGCATGTTTGGAAAACAGAGGGGTAAATTATATGTTTTACTTACTAAACGATTTTATAAACTTGAGTTTCGGCCCACTCACCCTTATTGTTTTGGTAACCCCTCCAGGTCGTGCTACTGAGGTTGAGGAGGAACCTGAGGCTGAGGCATAGATTTAGTTCTTCGTACCTGAATCCCTGTTGGGTGATTTTACCCGCAGGTTTATGTTAGAGTCGTGCTCGCAACTTGTAGTTTTGGATTTCATCCCTTGTCTGACATCTGTTTATTTCGAATTTGATGTAAAACTTTAATTTGGTTTTTATGCATTTGAACGTTTAAGGTTAAAATTGGAACATTATTTTGGGTGTCAGACGGGAGCAGGGCACGTCCCCATGTGGTCCCAGAGAGGATCGGGGCGGGTCCTGTCAGCTTGATATCAGAGCACTAGGTTGTGGTCAGCATGCTAGACTAGCGATTAGTACTAGTTACTTTTCGAGTTTAAGGATAACGTTAACTAATCTATGCCTCTTGACAGTTGGTTATGCCTCCAAGGAGGATTCTTCATACACGAACTGACGAGGATCTGGAAAGGGAAATGGAATGCGCAAGCATTGAGCGGGCTCAGCGTCTGGGAGCCACACCTTTCGACGGGGGATCAAACCCCGAAGATGCTCATGATTGGATCACCAAATGGGAAAGGATCTTCACGGTGATGCACTGCCCTCCGGGCGAACGGGTAACTTTGGCGGCCTTCTTACTGGAAGGATGAGCCTAGCAGTGGTGGCACGGCCTTGAAATGTGTGGATGGTCTGTCCATACCACTACTTGGGAAGCTTTTCGTTCCCGATTTCTGGACCAGTACTACCCGCGATCGTTTCACACGGCACGGGAGGCTGAGTTCCTGCGGCTGGAGCATGGGGATATGTACGTTGCAGACTACGAGCAGACTTTCGGAAAACTATCCCGGTTCGCTGCATCATTCGTGAGCACAGAGGAGGACAAATTCCAAAGGTTTGAGCTTGGAATCCGAGGGGAGATCCGGGCAAGAGTGACTGCTGCTACTCATGCTTCTCTGAGAGATATGGTCGACGCTGTGGTGCGTGTCGAGGCCAGTCTGGCGGCACACCAGACACGACAGCCTTCAGGCGAAGGGCGACGACAGGATCGCCCACAACGTGGGCCAACGTGCCAGAAGAACAACAAGGGAGGGGCTATAGGGGAGCACCCTCATCCTTCAAGGGTCGTGGCTGGTCAGGTCGACGTGGAGGCTCTCAAGGCAGAGGATCAGGATACAACTCTGGGCAGCGTTCATCTTGGAGCGGTGCTTCTGGTGGGCATTCGGACAGGCCGAGGCCAGTAACCTGTTTTTCTTGCGGAGAGGAGGGCCACTATGCCTGTGATTGCCCGCTGTTGTCCAAGAGCAACGACGCTGGGGGCTCTAGTATGGTGCAGAGCACGGCTTCCCACACTAACGCAGGTCGAGGTTAGGGAGGTGACCGTGGTGCTGGGCGTGGGGCGCGCGGACGCGGACGAAATGGAGGGCCTAGGGCTCAAGTGTTTGCAATGACCCAGCAGCAGGCGAGGACTGCCCCAGGCGTGGTTACAGGTACACTACATATCCTAAACCTTCTTGTACGTGTATTGATGGATGCGGGGGCTACACATTCTTTTATTTCGAAGAGTTGTGCTGGTATGCTTGATTGTGTGGTATTAGCCTTAGATTGTGAGATGGGTGTTGGCACCCCGATGGACATCGTGTACCTTGTGAATCAGGTGATTAGGAGGTGCCCGGTGAGGATTGAGGATGTGGATTTACCAGCGGACTTAATTATTCTGGATATCCACGACTTTGATGTAATTTTGGGTATGGATTGGCTATCGGAGCATGGGTCGCTCATCGATTGCTGTAGCAAGCAGGTGATTCTGCAAAGCCCGGGTTTGCCGGAGGTTATCTTTCAGGGGGGAACGTGACGGTTCGCCTCCTGAAGTGATTTCTTCACTTACTGCTACCAAACTTCTACGGAAGGGATGCCAGGGTTATCTGGCGCATTTCGTGTCGGATCAGGTTGATACTCCGGGTATCGACGAGATACCGGTGGTACGTGAGTTTCTGGATGTGTTCCCGTAAGAGTTACCTGGATTACCGCCATCGTGGGAGATCGAGTTTACAATTGAACTACTCCCCGGTACCCGACCTATATCTCATGCACCATACCGGATGGCGCCGGCCGAGTTAAGAGAACTCAAAACTCAGTTGCAGGAGTTGGTGGATTTGGGATACGTCCGACCGAGTACTTCACCGTGGGGAGCACCGGTGTTGTTCGTAAAGAAGAAGGAAGGGAGTCTCCGTTTGTGTATTGACTATCGACAACTCAACAAGGTGACACTGAGGAACCAGTATCCTCTACCCAGGATCGATGACCTTTTTGACCAGTTGCGGGGAGCACAGTGCTTCTCAAAGATTGATTTGCGGTCTGGGTATCACCAACTGTGGATTTCGGAGGAGGATATTGCGAAAACTGCCTTTCGAACCCGTTACGGACACTACGAGTTCCTGGTTATGCCTTTTGGTTTGACGAATGCTCCAGCAGCATTCATGGATCTGATGAACCGGGTTTTTCGACCCTACTTAGATAAGTTCGTGATTGTGTTCATCGATGATATCTTGGTGTACTCGAGGAGTGCCCGAGCACATGAGGAACATCTACGGTTGGTGTTGGAGAAGCTGAGACAAGAACAGTTGTACGCCAAGCTGAGCAAGTGTCAGTTTTGGCTGAGCAGTATTGGTTTTCTGGGACACGTGATATCGATGGATGGGATTAGCGTGGATCCCCAGAAAACAGAAGCGGTGACTAACTGGGCTAGACCGATAACAGTAACGGAAGTGCGGAGTTTTGTCGGGTTAGCAGGTTACTACCGGAGATTCGTGGAGGGTTTCTCCAAAATTGCTGCACCATTGACTCGTCTGACTCGGAAGGGAGTGAAGTTTATTTGGGACGAGCAGTGTGATCAGAGTTTTCAAGAATTGAAGGATTGATTGACCAATGCACCTTTCCTTGCATTGCCGGATGACAGTGGAGAATTCGTGGTCTTTAGTGACGCATCACTACAAGGTTTGGGCTACGTGTTGATGCAGACAAGCAAGGTTATCGCCTACGCATCCCGGCAGCTAAAGACTCATGAGTTGAACTACCCAACCCATGATTTGGAGTTGGCAGCGGTGGTTCATGCTCTAAAAATCTGGATATATTACCTATTCGGCGCAACGTGCCGGATATACACCGACCACCAGAGCCTAAAGTACCTATTCACTCAGAAGGAGCTTAACATGAGACAACGAAGATGGTTGGAACTGCTGAAGGATTATGACTGTACAATTGAGTACCATCCGGGTAAGGCCAATGTGGTGGCAGATGCACTCAGCAGGAAGTCAGCGGGATCTGTTGCACACCTAGGGATGGTGTATCATCCTTTGCTGGTGGAACTCCGGAAGGCGGGAGTTATTTTGGATACAGATGAGCATGGAGCTTTGTTGGCCAGCTTTCATGTACGACCAGTGCTGATTGATCGGATCATCGAAGCACAACTTCAGGATCTGATACCCTGTATTTACAAGATTGAGGTCGATGCGGATGGGAGATAGGATTTTACCATCCGGGATGATGGAGCACTTGTGAAGTTGGGCCGTTTGTGTGTACCTGCAGTGGCAGAGTTACGGGCCGAGATTCTTGAGGAGGCCCATAGTTCGGCCTATGCTATGCATCTGGGAGGTACAAAGATGTACCGTACCCTCCGGAACCATTATTGGTGGCCAGGAATGAAGAAGGATATTGCTGAGTTCGTGAGCAGATGCTTAACCTGTCAGCAGGTTAAGGCGGAACGGCAGAGACCGTATGGGGCTATGCAGGCACTTCCGATTCCCGAGTGGAAGTGGGATCACATCACCATGGACTTCGTCTTTAAGTTACCAAGGACTCAGAATGGAATTGACGGGGTATGGGTGATCATGGACCGGTTAACCAAGTCAGCCCATTTTCTGCCAGTTCAGGAGACTTATAAACCTAACCGACTGGCTCAATTGTTTGTAAAAGAAATCATACGATTGCATGGTACGCCGGAATCGATCGTGTCCGATCGTGATCCGCATTTCACTTCCAGGTTCTGGCGGAGTTTGCAAGCTACTTTGGGAACAGCCCTACGTTTCAGTACTGCGTTCCATCCACAAACCGATGGACAGTCTGAATGGACCATTCAGACCCTGGAGGACATGATGAGGTCCTGTGTGCTACAATTTCAGGATTCATGGGACACTCATTTTCCGTTGATGGAATTCGATTACAACAACAGCTATCAGACAAGCATCGGGATGGCACCTTATGAGGCACTGTAAGGTCGACAGTGCAGGACACCAATCTGTTGGATGGAGATAGGGGAACGAGCGGTTGTAGGGCCAGAATTGATGGACTTGACCCTGGAAACTGTTCGGGTTATCAAGGAAAGATTGAAGGCGGCACAGGATCGCCAAAAGAGTTATATCGATCGACGGATTTGAGACTTGGAATTTGAAGTGGGAGATTTTGTCTTCCTGAAGTTATCTCCGTGGAAAGAGATTATCTGTTTTGGTCGATAGGGGAAACTGAGTCCGCGTTTTATCGGACCGTATGAGATTGCGGAAAGGATTGGCAGGGTTGCATACAGATTGGCACTACCTCCCGAACTTTCTAGAGTTCACGATGTTTTTTACGTATCGATGCTGCGGAAGTACGTACATGATGCTTCCCATGTACTAGGGGAACAACCTATCGAACTCCCGAGGGGATTTGAGCTTTGAGGAACAACCAGTGCAGATTTTGGATCGGAAGGACAAAGTACTACGTTGGAAGACTATCCCTCTCGTGAAGATTCTCTGGAGAAACCAGAATGTGGAAGAAGCCGCATGGGAGCCTGAGGCTCAGATGCGAGAACAATTTCCTTACCTGTTTCTTGGAAATTTCGGGACGAAATTTCTTAAGGGGGGAAGGTTGTAACACCCCGGAAATTCGAGGATTTTAATATTGTAATTTATTGTATGAATTGACGTTTTTACCCTTGTGGAATGGTATGGCCAAATTGTTGACTTTTTGATTTTTGGGTCAACCGGACTTTGACCAATGACCGTGACGTAGTTCGGGACGTTACGAGTCCATAGACAGGTGGCACGTCCAATTCGGACGCTCAGGGAAGAAGTTATGACTATCGGAAGTTCAGGGGCATTACCGTAATTTGGACTTTAGGGGAGAAAATGTTGACTTTTCGTTTGGCAACTAATTTTCACTCGACCCAAGGACCGTTAGGTAGGTCTCGATGCCCTGAGTCCGTAGACAGGCAGCACGCCGAAATCGGACTTCGTATGGCTGAGTTACGGGTCTAGAAAGTGAGGGGCATTTTGGTAATTATTGAACCAGGGGCATTTTGGTCATTTTGCCCTGGTTACTGTAGCAACCGTGGGGGACCATGGACGGCACCACCATGTGTGGTGGTTCAGTGTGCAATTGTTTATGCAATTGTTTGCTGGAAAGGAAGGGCTGTCTATTGCTTTAGATCGTGGGCTGAACCATCCACCTGCACGGTCGAATTGATTAATGAAGATTCAAAGCTTTTTCGGGGAACAAAGTTCAGTGGACAGTGAGGCTTCCTCGAGCCTCGGGGACGGCTTGAAATGTTTTAAACTGATTAAGTAGTGAATGAGCTTCACTCTGCAGTTGAAAGGACTGAAAATAGGAGAGGAACCAGAGAGAAGCCATTTCGGGAAATTTTGGAGGGAAATTGGGTTTTCAATTTCTGGTGATCGTTGGATCAAACCAAGGCCTGGTTTAGCTTTCTGGGAGCAATTGGAACTTAGCCATATCAAATTCGAGAGGAACCAGCCACTGTTGGCCTGGAACTGAGGTTCCTGTTTCAGTGGAGTTGCAGAGATTTAGACGATCACTTATAGGTAATACCTTGGTAAATTGATCATTTGTTTTAGTTCGTTTTAGCCTTACGAAGCTTACTGGGAGGTTAATTTGATTTTGGTTTGGAAACCAGTGAGTTCTGGTGATTGACCCGATTGGTTGATCACGGGTCGATGGGTCGATTGGGGACTTGTCGAGGTTGATTAGTGACTCAGAACTTAAATTAGATGTGTAAATAACATGTTAGGATCAAATTGGATTGAAATCAAGTTGAAATTGAGGGTTAATTGCCCGGGTCATATCGCGGGCTGAAGGTCCGAATAGCAGGGCTATCGGGTGAGGAAGGTGACACTGTAGCAGCTACAGTGTCAGGCGCGTGACTTTCACGCGCATCCACTTTGGGCGCCGCGTGAGGGCGCGTTGGGGCTTATCTTCGATCACGATCAACATGACTTTTGTTCCTCTCATCATTCTGAACATTTTTGGTGAATTAACCATGTTGATCTGACATAGTTTTGATGGGTCAGTTTAGGGCCGGTTATCTCGAAAAACGTGTTGTCGGGTTCCCCGAGCCGGTTTCTGTTTCGGACTTTTTTGATAAATGTTTAAGAGTTGTAGTGACCCTTACGTGTGATTTGGACTGACAGGAATTGTACGATAATCCCGGTACAAGTTTGTACGCGCAGGTTCACCGTGGGATTGTACTGTGAGTGGGCCTGATTTCATTAAACACTTGCATGCTTAAATGTTTTCCGATTTACTTATATGTTCACATGCTGGAATCAAGAAATGGTTTTGATGATATTGAAATTATGGTTATGGCACGTCTCACGGTAATTGGGTTTGAACCCCGTCTGATTAAACTTAAAGTTCGGTTTGGATTTTATCTATGTATATATATGTTTTGCATGTGGATATCAATAAAATGTATTTGGTACTACACTGTATAGATCCATTCTTATGATAATGTCTCCTCCGGATGTGGTACACCGGAGTGGTCATAGCGCATTGCCTGCGAGGGGTCATTCTACGGAGGAACCGGACCGTAAAATGACTCAGGAGTAGGATTGCTTATTTGACGTTAGGGACGTCGAGCGTCTAGGACGCTAGGCATTTGAGATGCCGTACCCGGACAAGGTTCGGGGATTGGACTCGGAACTGAGACCCGAGTGGCACGCGTAGCCTTGAGACTGTGACCTTATTGGACATCAGGGACGTCAGACATCGGGGATGTCAGGATTGGAGTGTATAGTGCAGTGGCTAAAATTATGTTTATGGTTTTATTACATGCCTTATAGTTCATACTATATGATTTATGGTTTTAAATTCTGATGCATGCATGTTTGGAAAAAGGAGGGGTAAATTATATGTTTTACTTACTAAACGATTTTATAAACTTGAGTTTCGGCCCACTCACCCTTATTGTTTTGGTAACCCCTCCAGGTCGTGCTACTGAGGTTGAGGAGGAACCTGAGGCTGAGGCATAGATCTACTTCTGCGTACCTGAATCCCTGTTGGGTGATTTTACCCGCAGGTTTATGTTAGAGTCGTGCTCGCAACTTGTAGTTTTGGATTTCATCCCTTGTCTGACATCTGTTTATTTCAGATTTGATGTAAAACTTTAATTTGGTTTTTATGGATTTGAACGTTTAAGGTTAAAATTGGAACATTATTTTGGGTGTCAGACGGGAGCAGGGCACGTCCCCATGTGGTCCCAAAGAGGATCGGGGCGGGTCCTGTCACGAAAACCCATCCAAAAATTATATGGAGATCACCAAAATCCACTATTTCAAAATTCCATGTCATAATCCACATTCAATTAGAATCCATAATCAAAACGGAGTCCAAAAACGTAACTTACGAAAAACTTTGTAAAACACGTAATAAACTATTAATTAAATATTCATAAAATTATCGAAAATCCGATACAATTTCCAATCACTTAATTACATCAAAACACACAGTAAAACATTTAAAACTAATAAATATGCATGCAAAATATTTTAATAAAATAAAACGTCCACTCACACGTACCGTATACGCGATCGAACCGACTTGCACATTGTTCCGTAAAATTTGAGAACATCAATTCTTGCCAAAAATCACCTCGAAGGGTCACTAACCACCCTAACTAACTCTCACGTGAAACCCATAATTTTTTGGAGTTTTTAAACGAATTAAAACCAATCCTCAACTTTCGGATAATCAAAACTGCCCCGAGACGATGTCTGATCGCCTCAAAAATTGTACTGTTGGACCCCTAACATTGAAAGGATGTTTCGTGTTGGCCGTTTTCCCAAATGACGTGGCATGCATTCCCACGCGCCACCCAAAGTTGCTCCACGTGGCCATGGCATCTGTGAGTTGTCTAGTGCCTCAAAAAGACTGGTGGTCATTCTTGAACAAGCCCTGTTAACACCTCTTTGACCGATTCTATTCTAATTTCCTGTGGTCACCGGGAATTTCATTAGACCTTAAATGCGGGCGCTTGAGAGCATCGAATTGTTTCTTCTTTTGCTATTGGTCTACAAATCGCTGCAACCCTATGCCCCCACGTCCAAAATTCATGGTTATCATCTCTATAACAACGTACGAGCTCCATGAAGCTTACTAAAACAACTAGTTCTATGTTTCATGGTTGAAAACCAAAAACCTGAAGAAATCTTCATGGGTCCAAGGTTTAGTTCCTCATTCCTCCTACTCTTCTCACGGTTTCCATCACCATTTCCTTCCCCTTTCTTCTTGTTTTAATCTCCCTCTTCCATTACTTCCATTTCCCTGATTCTCCCATTCGTTCTCCCTGATTTCTTCCTCGGTTCAACTTTTTTCTTTCTTTCAGTTTTCAACAATCGAAAAGACACAATACATATAAAAAGGCATGAATGTTGGTGGAAGGAGAGAATTCCATGTCTCTTTACACCTTGACACGTGGCAGAATTCAATAGGGCCTTAACACAAAATGACCAAAATGCCCTTCAAGTGTAAATTACCAAAAGACCCCTAAGGGTTTTTGGCCCGAAACAATCTCATCTTATCTATGATTTTGACGTGTCGCCTGTCTACGCACTCAAGATCGCAAGACCTTCATGACGGCCTTCTCGAAATTATCAAATAAGGTCTTTATTAAAAAGTTAACATTTTGAGTTTTCCATGGGCAAAATCGTCTTTTTACACCTAAGTTTTTTATTTTGCCTTATCTTGAGATCTGGGCCGTTACGTTGGAGCTGGAACTGCTGAAGGAGCAGTGGGAGCTATCCTTAATCAATCAAATCATGTTGATATTGTGAAGGATGCCAAGACCTTGAGCATGGTTCAAAATGTTGTGGCTGATGATAGTTTCCCCAGGATCCAGAATAAAGAGAGTGCTTAATCTACATGGAATGTCTGAAAAGAAAGTAGAAAGGTGATTTAATGGTCAGAGCTATAAAACATCAATCTCTAAGGAGAAACTTTGAATATACTCGAACGAAAGATGAAGAAACCTTATCGGTTTATATGCCTAACTTGTATGGTGTGGTTAGTCAAATGAGGACCTTTTGTGAGAACAAAACTGGGAGAAGGTTAGGTCAAAAGATTCTAATTAGCTTGACAAGATCATATTATCCTATTGTGTCTATTATAGAAGAGACTAAGGACACGGATACTGTGAATGTTGAGAATTTCATTGCTTTAATTAGGGCCTTTGATTAGAGAATTGAGATGCACAGTGAGGGAGGCGTAGAAAACCCTTTTACTAGCTTTTCTATACATTCCAAAGGACAGAAGAGTAATGCACAGGGGAATTCTCTAGATAAGTTCAAGAAGAACTTCAAGAAAAAAAAGGTTGGAATTAAAGATCCGACAATGATGAGAAGTCTGGTAATCACTAGAATTCTAAGAAGGATGAAAGCATTACACCTAAATGCAAACACTGTGGAAAGAGACACTATGAGACATGCTAGTTTAAGACCTAATCAAAATGTTACAATGTTAACAAAGTTGGACATGTAGCTAAGGATTTCATGAGTACTAAGGCAGTGAGTATGGCCAAGGAACTAACAGAGGCACCAGCAATTGCAAACTTATTCTATGTCTGTGATTCAGCTTCTGTGAAGTGTAAGACCCGTGTCCTGGAGGGAACGGTGAACAATCCCACATTCATGCGAGGGGGGAATGGTCTGGGAAGGGAATGGTGGTGTGCCTTAAAGGTGTAGGCACACACCTATCTAGCATGAGGCCTTTTGGGAGCTCAGTGGCTTTGGGGGGGATTGGAGCCCCAAAGTTAAGCGAGTTGAGGCTGGTGCAATTCCAGATGGGTGACCCCCTGGAAAGTTGCACCGTGAGCTCCCGAAAACAAAACCGTGAGGGCGAGGCCCAAAGCGGACAATATCGTGCTAGATGAATCGGGACCTGACAGAAGAGGGTCGGGTCCTGACATGAAGTCTCAAAATGTTTGGTGACAAGACCCATCCCTATCCCCCAAGGACCACCTTGGGATATGCTCTGCTCCCGTCTGACAACGACCCCAAAGTACCAAAAATACCCTTTACGGAATTAACATTTTACAAATAAAACCAGTTCATGTTCTAAATTTTCAGAACAGGGATAAATACTTTACACAAAAGTGAGCACATATGTCAGTCAAAAAAATGGTGCTCAACCTAACCAAAAAAGGTGTATAGGTGCGCAACGACGATTAACTATGCCTCGGCCTCTCGGTCAGTCCCTCCCTCAATGTCACGGCCTGAAAGGTCAAGAAAAACGTTAAAGGGTGAGTGGACCCAAAATAATTAAGTTATAAAACTCATTTGTAAACAGTAATAAAATATAGACCCTCAGTTTTCCAAACATGCATGCATTCAACTTAAATCGTAAAGCGAAATAAACGAAGATAATAATAATAATAATAATAATAATAATAATAATAATAATAATAATAATAATAATAATAATAATAATAATAATAATAATACACTGTGTAACCAATCCCCGACATCCCAGATGTCCAATAATGTCACTGTTCTAAGGCTACGCGTGCCACCCGGGGTCTGAATCCCGAGTACTCCCCTGGGTCCACTAGTGTCTTAGTAATCCCCTGATCACTGCTTGCGGTATGTCCATCTATAACAATCCTGATTCTAAGCCTTTCTACAGTTTTTCACGTAGAGCGAACCCCCTCAAGCAATGCGCCATGGCTGCTCCAGGGTACCAGGTACTCTAGAGTAGATAGTAATCCACAAGGGTGGTATGTGCAGTGTAATAGTAAAAACCAGTGAAATCCTGTTAAAGCCATTTCCCAAAATCATTGTTTGATTCCCAAAACAAGTCAACATATTATCCAGACGGGTCTCAAGTCCAAAACACAGTATCACGTAAAATAGATCATAGCCAACATTTAAAATCCACCAAAGTAATCCAGTTCATATCATATAAATAAGTAGATAAAGAGTTATGCATGCATGTCATTTATAAACCAAAGGTCCACTCAGACACGGTCCTTACTAAGCTAGCGAACTGTGCTATAACTGCCTTGAAGCTCAAACCACAGTCTTCGGGCTTATCCAAAACACAACTAAAGGTCACTAACAGACTCTACAAGTTCATACTCAAAACTCCCAAAAAGTTTGATACCTGGAACGCGTCCTAAATGTGCATCCTGAGGCTTTAAACCCTTAAAAGACATATCAAACGATCTCCGATCGATTCGAAACCACCACCATTGGATCCGTATCGTCTAAACCTTTCAAATGAGAATGGTATCACTGTGAAATATGTGCCCACGTGCCCCCACGGGCGGGTTAAGGTCTCGATCAACGCTGGTAAATAAGTAAACACTGACATCATGGTCAACGGTTAACAGTCAACACTGACGTCATCAAAGTCAACTCTAACAAGTCTGACAGCTGTCAGATCTGACATGTGCTACGTGTCATGCGATGGCTAGTCCACGTGTCTAACATGTCAGTTCTGACTGGTCCACGTGTTTGACACGTCAATGCTGACTGTGCCTGACAGGTTGCCACGTGTTAGCCTCCTATTGGCCACGTGGCGTGACAACCTGACAGATGAGGACATCACCCTACTGACGACATCATCTTCAACCTCTCGACGGGTCAACCCAGTTCCATTGTAACGAGTCGCCTAGACCCGCGACCCGGCCTAGTTCTAAATCCCTTATCTGTAACCCGTTTTCGATCCCGTTTGATCCTACATGATCATCTGGGTTCCTAGAGAAGATCTAAGGGTTCAAAATCACGAAAAATAAGCTAGAAAGTACCTTCCAACAATGAACATTAAACGTCGACCTTCTAGCTCTATTTCCTGTCGTCTCCGACCATCTTTGTCCTCGAAACTCACACCTAAAAGTTCGTACTAAACCTAGGAACGTGTTAGGGTCATCCAAATCGATCAACAAGCCTCAGAAAATGGTTTTACAAAATAGGTCCAAAAATGGGTTTTCGGGTTTACCTTGCCAGTCTGTCCTCCGCCGTGTTCAGCCCGTCTCGATCATCCCTTTGTCGTCACGTCTCTCTCACACTCTCAGAAGGTCACATAAGATGATGGTATAATGGTGTGGGGTGGTGTTTGTGTCTTTGTAGCTTGGGGAGAGGGGAGTTTCGGGTTATAGAGAACAAGTGAGGGAGAGGGTGAGATGCATGAACCAATATATGATCCAAGGGCATGGGAGAATGGGCCAATGGGATGAAAAGTGTCACTCATCTATTGGGCGACTCAAATATTTTGGACCAATTAAAAAGTGACATCTGTTCACACGCCTCGATTTACGTGAATAGTTCCGATTTATTTCCGTGACCCACAACATTCTTGTCAAACGTATGATTTTGATGTGATGTCTATCTACGGACTCGTGACATCCCGACCTTCATAACGGACATTGGTCAAAGTCCAAAAAGTGTCCAAGGTCAAAAGTCTACATTTTACCCTTTACCAGGGGTAAAACGGTCATTTTGTACTGAATTTCCAAAATTACAAATTAATCAAAGTTCGGGCGTTATATTTGGTATGTGGACAGTGCATGTAGTAATCACATGACATCTTAAGAGTCAATTTTGGTGATGTTCATAGAAGCATCAAACCCAAAGTGAAGATGGGAAATGGTGAGCTAGTCCAAGTAGTGGGAAAAGGGACACTGATTATTCATACTAAGCAAGCAACAAGGCACATGATAGATGTAATGTTGCTGCCTATATTGAAGGAAATTTTTTGAGGTGTTGGACATATGATAAAACATTGTTATTTCCTGGTCTTTGGTGATCAGTATGTTGACACCTTTGAGAATATGGAATTGGTTCACAGGGTAGCAAACATTCCTATGACCAGAAACAGGTGTTTTCCTATGTCATTTGACTATGTGAAGCCAGTAGACATGAATCTACAATTTTAGAAGATTATGAACTATGGTATGGTAGATATGGCCATCTAAACATTTCAAGTCTTAAAAGCCTACAACAAAAGTATATGGTGATTGGGATGTCGAAACTACAAGATGGAGCTCCTGTGTGTGCAAGTTGCGTTGCTAGAAAACAACATGTGGAATAGTTTGGCAAAGAACCTGCTCTAAGGACAACTCAACCCCTAGAACTCACCCACTCAGAAGTTGGTGGACGTACGCAAGTTGAAACCAATGGAGGTAACAAGTATTTTCTGACTTTTATTGATGACTACACTAGAATGTGTTGGTTTTTTTTCTTTCACACAAGTTAGGAGTCCTAAATGTTTTTAAGAATTTTAAGGTTATGGTTGAATTGAAAAGTGGTCTTAAGATCAAGTGTGTCAAAAACGACATAGGTGGAGAATATCTCTCAAAAGACTTTGAGAGCTTCTGTGATGAGACAAGAATTGTTAAGCAGTTATCCGTTGCCTACTCACCTCATCAAAATGGTGTTGCTGAGAGATATAATAGTACTGTAGTTGGAAATGGCTAGGGCTATGAAGTATGGGAAGAATGTTCCTCACAGGTTCTAGGGAGAAAAAGTGAGTACAATAGTGTATATGCAGCATAGGAGTCCTACAAAGTCACTTGATGGGAAAACTCCATTTAAATAGTTCATTGTGAGAAGACCAGGGGTTAAGCACCTAAGGATTTTTGGTTTAGTATGCTATTCCCACATCCCATATCAACCAAGGTAGAAACTAGATGAAAAACGAGTGCGTTGTGTATTCATGGGATATGGAAGTTGTGAGAAAGGATACAGGTTACTCAGCCTACAAACCAATAAAATTGTAGTTTCTAGGAGTGTGAACTTTGATGAAAAGGCAGAACTTGAGACTGCCAGGAGGGGCTTAAGATACATTCAATAAACTAGATCCTATGAGATTAAATATGAGAAGGGAAATTCCTCAACCTTGATTAGATTTTGTGACAGTGATTGGGGAGGATCTAAGGATGACATGAAGGGTAAATCATGTTATGCATTTACACTTGAGAATAGGGCGTTTTCCTAGGCATTAGTGAAGCAAAGCATAGTAGCTTTGTCCACTACAGAGGCTGAATATGTGAGTGCAGTAGAGGCTACATCACAAGATATTTGCCTATGGTATGTGCATAAAAAATTTGGAAAAGAACAAGGACAGTCTATTCCAATGTTCTGTGTCAACATGCCATTTATAGTAATGGCTACGAATCCAGTTTTCCATCAGAAAACAAAGCACATCATCACGAAGTTTCATTTCATCGGTGATGCTTTACAGGACAAACATATCAGTCTGATCTTCTGCAGATCAGAAGACTAGCTTGCTGATATATTCACAAAGGCATTACTGAAGTAGAGGCTAAGCTACCTAAGGGATTTATTAGGTATCAAACATGCCGCTAGCTGAAGAGGGAGTGTTGCTGATTACGCAACCAGTAAACTTGAATCCTAAGACTAGTTTCTTATGTGCGTGTGTGAGTTAATAAGCTAAGTGTACATGAGTGAAATGATAAGTGAGCTCAAGAGTGAGCTCAGGTGTGGTGTTTGTGAGCTATTAGCTTAACCACCAAAGAATCTTCTTAAAACTGCCTAAGTATGTGGCAGCTAGGGAATGGCTTGAATGAAGTCACAAGCTTCACCTAGATTTGATAAGGGATCTTCATTCTAGTTTGTGTGTGATTGAGCGTAAACAAGTAAGGAAAGTAACCACATAGTCACGGGTTAATCCTGATACACAAACAGGTTCAGCTAGAGGTTTTTGGGGTTAAGATCATACCTGATCTTTTAATGGTGCTTTGCAACTAAGTTCCAGCAACAATTCTCGATTCTAATAAGGTTGTAGCGACTGAAAAGGGAGAGATGCGATGGTCGTTAAGAAAGAAAGAGAGTGGGAGAGAAAAAGAGAGAGAGAGAGAGAGAAAGAAAGAGAAAGAGAGAAAGAGAGAGAGAGAGAGAGAGAGAGAGAGAGAGAGAGAGAGAGAGAGAGAGAGAGAAAAGAAAGAGAGGTCAGAGGAAGTTGCGAGGTTGTGCGAGTAAAAGAGAGAAGTTAAAGTTTGAGACATACAACCAAAAGAGAGAGGGAGGTCAGAGATAAAGGCTATGCTCTATACAGCATATGAGTCTTTGAGTTTGACAGAGAGCCAATACTTAGGGTTAGGAGGACTTACGTTTTTCAGTTTTGTTATCTTTTTATGGAGCTTTCTAAATCTAAAATATATTGGGTTTAAACCCAATTTGTTTTCTTTAAAGATATTGGGTTCAGGCTTAAAATAAAAGGAGTTGGGCTTAGTTATTAACAAAAATGAGCTGGGTACTTAAATGTCTATTTAGTAATAGATTTATATATTTAGACTTGTGAGTCACGCTTATAATTACTCATATATCCTTTAGAGATTTTAATCCTTATTTAGTCCTTCAATTTTATGAAAACATTGATCCCACTTAAAGAACTTTTTTTCTTCTTCAATTATTCATTTTATTGAGTAATGTAAGAACAATCCGACTTAAAACATGATAATTAAGAGCAAACATTCTTCAAAAATATTTATAAACTTCAAATTTGAAATTTTTATTATTATCCAATATTAAAAGATTATGCTCATCACATGTTTGATCCTGAAATGACCAACACGATGAGACCCGCTGGGGGTTCTGGGACCAGCCGCGTGGTGTTTCGGGTCCGCTGTGGCGTGGCCGTTCGGCGAGTATCCTACAAGGACTAGACACCGGTGTGGTGCCGGCCGAAGGGGCTCCGATGCCTAAGTTAGTATCTGAGTGCCGAGAGGCAAGTAAATACAGTGCTCTGGATCGGTTCTTAGTGTCTTACCTTTGTGAAGGGTTTCGGGGTATTTATAGTAGCCATAACTGCGGTAGGTGGGCTACTGTTACGGGAGCAGGTGGTGCTTGGTGGCTGGGAGCCTTCTGACAAGCCCTGGATATCCGGAGGAGGCGCCAGCTGGAGTCCCAACCTGCCTCCGTCAGGGAGTTGGTGTGGCAGAGTTGGTTAGGTGACTGTCGCAGCCAGTTGTCGTCTGTTCACTGTCAGGTGCCGAATGGCGGGTCTGCAGTATGGTGCCGATCGGCGGGCCGTAGGCCGTGAGGGTGCTGATCAGGCGATCGGTCGGCGGCCTTCCTGTCCTGGTGGGACCTGTGCTAGGGTGGTCGGTCGATATGGTATCAACATAAGTCCCCTAAGTCTTTGACTGAGGTGGGGTTCCTCGGTCGAGGACTTGATATGACGGCCGGTACCTGTCGACCGACCTGGGCGGTGCGCCCTGTATCCCTAGTAGCCCCCCAAGTCGTGGAGCGAGGACGTGCACCGTATGTCCGATTTGCAAAGGAGCCCCGTTGCCGAGCTCCGGAAGTGGCCCACCGTAAAGACCGAAAGATCGGGGAGGTGGCCGTGGGGAATGGCGGGGAGACGTCGGTAGCAGTGTGCTTGCCGACGAAGAAGGGAGGCGTGCCGTCGGGAAAGAGGCCGAGAGGCTCCGGTCGGCAGGCAGTATGAATACATACCGGTGAGTGATGTACGTATGTACGTATGTAGTTGAGATACCGATGGGTATACAGTACAAGGTATTCGTAGCCGAAAGGTGGCCGTATCGGCCTGGTGACCGTCGGATCGGAAGCGCGCATCTCGAGGCGGGCCAGGGGCCTATAAAAGGGGCGAAAGCTTTCTGTCGTTTGTCACTTTTGACTCAGAGCATCAGTGGAATAATTGCGAGTGCCGACTGAATTGGAGACTGCCGATCAAGAAGAGGACGCACGTGGAACCAGTTCGACCGAGCGAAACTTTGAAAGGTATAATTCCTGCCGTTCGGCGTCTATGCTCAGCATGTGTTCCGTAGCGTAGGTGCTTAGTTGTAGCTTCTTTTCTTTTGGTAATTTGTAGATGTCAGAGTCAGAGTCAAACAGTGGATCTGGGGTTAGGTCCCCTCAAGCTTTTGGCGGGGAAACACCGTCCAGTTCGGCAACCGACGGGCCGAGCGGGCGCAGTGGGTCAACGTCCACTAGTGGGTCCACTAGCGGCACGTCGTCGTCCAGCAGTGGTGACAGCCTGGATGAGGCTCTCAGGTTGCCGCGGAAGGAGGTGAGGCAGCAGGGCGGGTGCAGCACGTCGGGTGCCGGTCGGCCAAGTGAGAGGAGGACGTCTCCCCATACTCCCCCCGTCGCCACCGTCGATTCCGAGGCTGAAGGTAGCGGTACGGAGACGAGCTCGCCGATGGAACTAGATGCCGATGGCGTGGTGAAGGTGGAGTATGCCGTGGACTACGAGATGAACACCATTCGGCAGTCCGACCTGGACCGGTTCCGGGAGCTGTACAGCGTGCCGGCGGAGATTAAGATGACGGTACCCCCGCACAGCAAGAAGCCGAGCAGTCCGCCGGAAGGGTCGACATTATTTTACGTCGATTGCTTTGAACACGGCATGAGGCTGCCTCTGCACCCGTGGCTCCAGGACATGATGGCGAGGGCGAACCTGGCCCTGGGGCAGCTGAACGCCAACGGCTGGATCATCCTGATCAGCCTGTACACGGCATTCTGATTGGCGGGACTGTCGGAGCCGACCTGGGGGCAACTGTGCGCCCTGTACCGCTTCAAGCGGCAGACCTACGGGTCAGGGTGGTACCAGATGGAGTGCCTGCACAAGACTGCGCGGGGGGCGTTCATCACTGATGTGCCGACGTCGCAGAAGAGCTGGAGGCATCGGTTCTGCTGGGTATCGGGGCCGTGGGAAGGGGACGTCAGTGGGGTCCGCGCGAGGATTCCCAGCTACTTCCAGTCTGGAGGTTGTTGGTCTACCGTTCGGCTAGTAGTCATAAGGCGTCAATTGTGGCTACCGAGGCGGAGACTGATGGTGTTGTTGTGTGTGCAGGTCCGTCCAAGGCAACGGTAACAGCAGAGGATTGGGAGGCGTGCAACCTGGTGCGGGAAAAGCTGTCCGACCTGGAACGCAGCCGGTGCGTCCTGAAGTTGCCGTCGAACCTGCTTGCCGTGGGTCTCATCTCGCCACCTGGTAAGCAAGTAGTGCTGAAGTTATAGTGTGTAGGCATGCCGGGGCACTAACAGTTGAGTTTTGCAGTGCACCCCCAAGTTGACAGAAGGCTCCCAGCCACCAAGCACCACCTGCTCCCGTAACAGTAGCCCACCTACCGCAGTTATGGCTACTATAAATACCCCAAAACCCTTCACAAAGGTAAGACACTAAGAACCGATCCAGAGCACTGTATTTACTTGCCTCTCGGCACTCAGATACTAACTTAGGTATCGGAGCCCCTTCGGCCGGCACCACACCGGTGTCTAGTCCTTGTAGGATACTCGCCGAACGGCCACGCCCCAGCGAACCCGAAACACCACGCGGCTGGTCCCAGAACCCCCAGCGGGTCTCATCGTGTTGGTCATTTCAGGATCAAACATTGGCGCCGTCTGTGGGAATCGCGACAAAAATCCATGTCGGATCCTTTTCTTTTCACTCTCCTGCAGAAACACCTTGAATATTCAAGAACACCAAATCCAAGAAAAAACTCATATCTGCTCACGGCCAAAATAGCCCTAGAGATCTATTTCTTCTTTGTGGTTAACACCCACAGTTAAAAAACCCTCTCCCACACTCACAAAATCTGACTCAATAGTCATAGGCCTTGATTTTGATATTTTCCAAATAGATGAGCATACGTAGTCGCGGTTTTCCACAAACCCCATTGGTCTTCTTCCCCACTTTTCTCTACCAGAAGAAGCAAAGCACTCACCATTGGGCTGTAGACCGACTGAGATGAGGGGAAGAACTGCAGCGCCACCACGTCGCCGCACCTCCGTTGAAGGTACTTCCGCCCACGCCATCGCGGGAAAGAACCCAGATCTTGGCCGCCGTGTAGCCACCGCATGACGTGCGACCGCGACGTCACCAGGGCTCGATCTTGCCTCCAATTCGACGGCGACCAGTTGTCGTCCAACAACATCTCCTGCACCGTTCGGCTCACGATGGTTCAACCTGCAACCGCGCCTCCTGGGTCGTTCATCGTCGTCGGAGGTGGCAGACATCCTCTCCTTTGCACGCTCAGCCCCTTCTCGAAGTTGTCGCTGGTCATACACTGCTGCAACTCTCCACCACCATGATATGTGTGTGATAAGTCGGGGATGAGGTTTGAAAGAGATAAGTTGCTTGAACCTTGCTTTTTTTTTATTTCTTATTTCAATATTTTATTCATTCAATCATGTATGTCTGATATGCACATGGCCCTTATTAATTAGTTAGCCTTTACCATGACTTTTAAAAGGGCATCCAATGCTTTCTGATTTATGTGCCACCACATGTTTTTACATTGGGTTTTGGAAACCATTTGTTGAAACGGAAAATACACAGTACAATGCAATTGTCTAATCTATTGAATACATCACGCATATCAATATTATTATTATTATTGATATAACTATATTATTATATGGATTATTATTACATCTTGTTTGTATGAGTGTGACATGTGGCATGCATTTTCCTACAAATCATTTGCTTCTTCACTCTTCACGTGACTTTTTATGAATTGACATACCATATGGCATGAAGGCATCCAATGTACATTTATTTATTTTATTTAGTGATCAATTAGACCCACAACATATTATTGAATATTTTAAATATTTTTGTATCACATGTTGATTGATCCATGCAACTATGCTCATAAAATCGAATACATATTATTTGAGCTTATTATATTATTTGGTTTACTAACCAATACAAATATGTCATGTTCCCAGGAATGACTGAGTTATTCAAATGCCGCCCGACACGAGCAATTAATCTATTTGCCCATGGCAATGCTTGCACCCTTGTGCCCCTCGGTAATTCACATTGAATGCCCACTTCACTATGAGTTAATACTCACGATGAACAGTGCCTCTAGTCGAGCTATTTTGTAATGGATGATATCTCTGGTCGAGCCGCCTCCATGAGTGGATTGCCTCTAGCCGAGCCGCCTCGTACGGAGCGACCGCCTTCTAGCCGAGTATCCTCGCACAGAACGGTCGCCTCCATCCGAGCATCCCTCGCATCAAGCAGCCTCGCATAGAGCGATCACCTCAAGCTGAGCAGCCTCCGATGAGTGTCTTCCCTTACCGAGTAGCCTCGCGATGAGTACAACCTCTAGCTGAGTATTACTTCATGCTGAATGTCGCTTCATGTTGGTTTCGAGCCAGATCAGCAATTACTTAGTTCGGCCTGTATTCGGTCTATTGTTCAAGTCCCCATCGAAGACACTATCTTCAATGAGGACTTGGGGGACTACTGTTCGTGCGGGATTTCACCCCGCACTTGGGCCGGGCCTAAGTCCATACGAAGCCCATAATGCAATGGAAACCCTAGCCTTGCCTATTTAAGGAGGGCATCCCCTCATTTGTAATCAATCTCATCCACCTCTCACACATGTGAAGACATCCTCTCCATATCTCCCTTAATGGCTCAAGGCCACAAAGATGTAAACACTATTATTATCAATAATACTATCTCGGAAAGTTTGTCCCGTGGACGTAGCCCTATTCGGGTGAACCACGTACGTGCCGGTGTCTTAATATTCAGCGTCGTCTTCTCGGTCTCGTTGGTGCCATTTTTGGCATCAACATCACATATTATCTAATAATTAACTCTCAATCCTAAATCATAAGCTCTGACACCATCATTGCTATCTCAACACCCCACCATACCCGCCCACCGCAAAACTTTCTAAACCATATCATTAAACTTCAAATAACATGGATTTCGTTATCGGTTAAAAAAATTAGTTAGAATATATAAGTTTAATTATAAAAGTGTTTTAAGTTTAATTATAAAGTAGGGGATTAGAATCCTAATCATATATTGTATAAGAAAATGACAATAAACATGTATAGCTAAAATAGCAGAAGGACCTTAGGGTAAAAGAATTGTTCTCATGGGAGGAAAAAATTGCACTAGAAAAGTTGGGTCTACCTCTGCCTAGGTAAAGTTGATGGCGGGATATATGGACTTCAGAGACACAGAGCATTTTAACGTGGCTCTTCTTGGCGGACAATGTTGGAGATTATGGGATAACCCGTAAGATTCAGTGTGCGCATTAAAGTCTAAAACGTGGCTCTTCTTGGCAGACAATGTTGGAGATTATGGGATAACCCATAAGATTCAGTGTGCGCATTAAAGTCTAAATACTTTCCAAATTGCGATTTCGTTCATGCCTCTCGGGATCACGACCCTCATGGGTTGGACTAGTTTACCAGCAGGGATGACGGTCATATCAGATGGAGCTTATTGGGCACTTGGGAATGGTGAGTCGGTGAAAATCTAGCAATGATGCATGGCCTTCAGATTTAACATCTTCCCATGTCGAACCCACATATATCCACCCGAGTCTAATACTAACCATGGTCTCCTCTTTAATTGACCACAACCTACATACATGGAATCTGACTCGTATATATTAATTATCACATGATATCTCCGGGGACTACTCCCAAAATCTCTCCCATCTCCCTCAACAATTTTATGGAGCTTGACCATCTCTTCTGGCCCTGAAATGGGACTGGGAGATACACCATCCACTCCGGGTATCATTGGACTCACGTGCAACCGCTCTCATGCATCATCATCCCCCTGCCGCGGTACAAAGCTCTTACCAAATTAATCACGAGGTATGGAAACTCATCTAAAGCATAAAGCATAAAGTTGTTTACACCTAAAATAAATCACTATGGGTTTGGAGAAGGTTTTTAAAAAATTAAAAATCCAATCCAATTTTAGGCCCAAACCCAGCTCATGTCCAACAGCTAGACCATAGGGTTGCGAGAGTGATTTACGCAATCACACAGTCATAGCGCCGATGATAACGACCAAACTACGCATTAAATTAAAACGTAATTCGAGTGTTATGCAATTTAAACCTTTTTTGTGTAATTGTAGTATTGGTAAATAGGGATCGTTCTTAACCGGAGAAATTAGGGAATATTAATAATATGTTAGTTAAAAAGAATAATGAATAATCAAAGAATAATGAATTAAATAATTAAATAATTAAGAATTAAAGAATAAATGAATTAAAGAATAAAAGAATTAATGAAATAAAGAATAAAAGAATAAAAAATTAAATAATAAAAGAATAAAAAATTAAATGGGGGGTTTGAGAAGATTGTAATCATAGGATAAAGAAAACAAGTAAAAATAATTAAGAACTTAATTCTACTTCTACTTTAACTTTTGTGCAAGTGAACTTTCTTCAAACACATATTTTTACCAACACTCTAACATCATGCTCATATTGAACCAATCACGAAATCCTACCTTAATCATCTCAAATACATACATACATTTTTCAATATTATAAATGCACCGAACAGCGGTCATAAACACTTATAATACGATTCACTTTACGTTATTGATTTCAATGTGTGTCAAACATTTAAATCTCTTCAATTTTCTATTAAGTGCACTGAACAGCGGTCATAAACACTTAGCGTAGAATCGAAGTTTAAGCACTAAAACATATGAAATAAAAGAAATTCAAAAAGTAAAACACATGGAGATTGCGTTCTTACTTACAAATGTTAGAAAGAAAATACCAACATATATATTGAATTATAAGTAAAACCAAAACAATAACAAGGATTTAAGTAAAGGGAATAAAGTTACACTTTCGGAACCCAAGAACAGCTTGTGATTCCGAAAGTGGATGGAAACAATAGAATGTTATTCATAAATAACACCGAACAGCGGCTAGAACCTTATGAAGATGGAGGATAAAACATAAGAATGCGGACTTAAATTCTAGAATTATTTCGGAAATACTTGGCCTAGGTATTTCTTAAGGGAAGCATAAAAATGTGTTTAAGAGATCTCAAAAAAAAATCACAAGAACAAAGTAAAGAAGAAGTGTAATTAAGAAATAACATAAAAATAACATAAATTAAGAATAAGAATTAAGAGGAAACTAATTAATAAAAAAATCTACAAGAAATTAAAATGGTCCCCAAAAATAAAGAATAAAAAGAAAGAAGATAAACTAAAAGGAGAGAAGAACTAGAGAGAAATTACAAAAAGAGAAATAAAATGGGAGAAAATGGGGACAATTGGGGACCCTTGTTACAAGAATTGAGCCCCTATTTATAGGGAGAAAAAGTTACCAAAAATAAAAAAAAAATAATAAAAAAATTACAATAAAAATAAATAAAAATGAAATGATGAATAATGATGAATAATGATGATTTTAGGGATGGTTTGGAGCTGGAAAAAATCAGAAAAAGGACTGAAAAACTGCTGTAAATGGAGCAGTTGTAGGTTTGGTGAACTGCTACTGAAAATCAGTCTCTGAATTCGGTGGAAGTGGGCTGACAGAGTGGGTGGAGAGTTGGTGAGGGGCAGCTGAAACGGCAGACTGAATGTCAGCGAACGCGCGTTGACTTGGGCGACGCAATTCGGGACGCGTGCGCCGAAGATGGACAGCCGGCTTCGGTAGCAGTGGATCAACGGCCTGATGGGCTGGGGGAGGGGAGACTGACGCGGGCCAGGGAAAGTGGAATGTGAGACCAAGTTGTCGCGAAGGAGATGCACATATGGATGCACGAGTCGACCATCGGCGCTCCCATGCCACCTATAAAAGGAGAAGAAGCCCGCTTCTCAAAGTACAACCAACAACTCAACCAAACAAATAAATTGATCAAACTCTGTCAGGACCCGTCCCAATTCCGCCGGGATTAACGCGGGACGACCCTGATCCCGTCTAACACAAAGTCTCAGACAAGCAAATTTCCAACCTTAGCCCTCCCGGGCCATCAGAGTACGTCAGGATCCGGAAAGGTATGTGATATCTCGGTCTCTACTATAGTCCACATCCGCTGTCAACCTGAAGGGCAGTCAAAACATTAAAAGCTGTGAGTGGACAAAACAAAGAGTTATAAAAAAAATTTCATAAAGACATTTGTACCCTTCACTAAAAAGCATGCATGCATTCGAAAACCATTTAACCAACAGTACCATATGTGGGAAACCATTTAACCAACAGTACCATATGTGGGAACTAAGCCCAAAACCATAACCGAAAGAACCATAAAGAACCAACCATACGGGCCACTGCCCGAATCCACAAAGATACCAACCATACGAGCCATTGCCCAAATCCATACGGGACTCAGCCCAAAACCTGTACACGTCACATATCATATCTCGTATATCACATATATACATATAATCACACAGCCAATCCTGTCACGGTTTCCAAAGCTACACGCGTGCTACCCGGGGTCTCAAACACAAGTCTCTAAGGGTCCAAGGTCAATGTTCGTAGACCAATGACCCGCCCTGAGGTTATAGTACAAGCCTTCCGAAGAGTAAAGAACCCTATAGGGGCGACTCCACTCAGTCAGTGCTCCGTGACTACTCCGGGGTTCACCTAGGCCAACGACCCTCCCCGGAGGAGATAATTCAAGTAAAGGAAGGTATATGAATATATATACATATAAAAAAACATCGTTAAAACCTTTCAATGTATTCATGCCCGGTCCCATAAACCATCATGATCCATAAAAACCTTTCAAGGGTTCATGCCGGTTACCATAAACCGTCATGAACCTGAAAATCCATTAGGGTCCCCAACCCGAAATCATAAATGTAAAGTAACTGGGTCTCGTGCCCGAACATATGACTCAGCTAGGCATCATGCCCCATATCTCAGGGTCAGTCACGACTCCGATTATAGTGATGCGTGCAACTATCAATCCAGGACCGACCTCAATCCTGGTATGCCGCCGTGAACGTATCAACCGACGCGACCACCACAAGATCATGGTGCACTCATCACCGATCGATATCCTGAACTATCAGCACTCCGAAGTCGAGCCTCCATCGGCTGTCCGACCACAAATCGTGCATCGTGACCTCTCCGGAAGGAATATATCCCAGTCCGGAGGTGAGCGTCGTATCGTCGGTCGCCGTGCACATAGCACTCGCCGTGTTCACGATTCAGACCCCTAGGCCATCAATAGCGTCATATTCCCGACACAAAACCAAATGGGTCTCATACCGAGTTTATCCTTTTGGAAATCCAAAACCATTTGATTTAAACCAATAAGGAAATACAAACCCGTATCGGCACCGTATAGAGCCGAAACCTCGAAATACGTGCCAATACGTAACCACATCCAAATACACTCATGGAATCACAAAACATGTATTAAAACATATAATAAACATTTATGCATGCACCAATTTAGAAACCAAGGTCCACTCACAGACCGTCCGAGCTGTTGCCTCGATATGCGTTTCATACGGCTCTCCCGAGCCAATAATCGTCACAGGGACGCCCGAACCTGTCCAAATCATAATAGAAGGTTACTAATTGCCTTATTAACCTCCCATTAAAGCCCCAAAATTTTCCAGAATTTTTAACTATTTTAAATCCCGATCCGAAATCTTCTGATGCCCCGAACATTATCGGGACGGTGTCCGATCGACACGAAACCAGTCCCAAAATGTTTGTTACATCGAATAGAAGATTTCACATGTTGAAGACATCCCCAGAAAGTGGGCCACGTGCCCACACGGGCCGCCTGAAGTGGTTGCGCGTGGGAGCCATGCGCCCCTGTTCACTCACCAATAACCTTCGACTGAACCAGGTTCACTGGTTCTGAATCGGCCGAACCGGTCTGCACCGGTTCAAGGTCTAAACCATCATATTTTCAATCCATTTCTACCCATTTTAATCCCTAAATTTTCCTAATCTCAAACCCTCTCATTTTAGTTATTAAACACACTTGAAAACTAAGGAAAACCGCACCTCCATACGTCGACAATGGTGACGGCGGCTTCCTCCGCCGTTCACCGTCCTTCCCGGTTGTCATAAGCCTCAAAATCAATCCCTTTCGACTCATAAAACCACCATAAGAAAAACCTAACCGTTAGGTTCGATTAAAACCCAATAAAACCCAAGTTTCGAAATTCAAAGCCAAGCCTACCTTCTCGGGTTTCCCCCCGCCGTGAGCCGCCGTGGACCACTGTCGTCCTTAGTCCCTCAGCCTCTCATTCCTCACGGTTAGCCACTCACAAAACAAATGAAGATGAGCTGGGGTGGTGATGGTGTTGTGTGTGTGTGTGTGTCCGGTTTTTGAAAGAAAAAGAAGAAGAAATGAAATGGTGATCGTGGGAGAGAAGGAAGATTAATTGGATGATGAGGATCTTGATCAGAAGGGGAGAGATGAGATAGACGGTGATGATTGATTCAGGGATGGAATGGACGGCTAGGATTTAAGAAGAGATAATTGGAAATTATAAAATAATTATTATAATAATATTTAATTATGTTAGATCCACAAATTAGGGGTTTGGCCAATGAGATGAGTGACACTTGTCACTCATCCATGGGTCCCACTTAAAATATCTGTCCAATCAGAATAGGCCACCTCATCAACAACTGCAAACATTCAAAAGTTTCTTTGTTACTCAAAATCTCGCCTTCTTGGCAAAACCTGTCTCTTTGATTCGGGATCAAGATTCAGTTCTCTTCTTAACCCTTCTCAATTCTTACCCCGAGAACAAGAAGATTTCCTTCAAATCCGACATGTATCCTAAGTTCGTTTATGGAGGCTTCCTAACCACCATACTTCATCCCGGCTTGCTTCCGCATCACGTTTTGAAGGCCACCTAAAAACCTCCTCATTTTGATTTCATCAAACCAGTCTTTGAGACCTTCACAATCTCACTCCCAACATCATCATGTCTTTGTACTGCTCTGCCAGCAACTTTTGTATGATATCAAATGGATGTTCATCTAGTTGACAATCTCTCGACCAATAACACTGGCTCATTCTAGCTTAAAGATAGTTTACTTCTCGTGCTAGTAATTCAATTCATCACGCTCATACTTAATCAACTTTACTTTCTATGTGTTTGCACTTCCCCTCTCCTTCTCTATAATTGGTTTCTTCAAGTCTGATCTCCATAACGGGAATACAACAACCAATGAGTCCAATGGTTGCTTAAGTCGCAAAGCCATATGCGTGTTTTGGTTTAGTATTCGAACAATCAAGTTGAAGTGATTGATCTATCTAACTTCCCCCTCTAATCTCAATTACAAACTGCTAACATGAGCACGCTGACATTGAACTTGGACTAGGCGCAAAAACAATATTTAAAGTCCTCGAAGGAGGCATAGAAAAGAACAAAGCAAGCAAGATACCTGCTTGCTCCACCTTCACATGATTCAAACGATGGTTTATGGGCCGCATTTCAAAAACTTTTTCTAACCCTATCTATTAGAAGTTTCTACTAGTGCACGCCTACTTTGAAGGCATATAGAAGGCAAAGTTAGCTAAACTAGCCCTTCTAGGGTAGGACCTTGGCACCATGGTCGAAGGATTTCTGTCTTCACCCCACTCACCTAGTCGTTTACACCGTACACCACTGCATTAGTCTATAGCGAAGAGATCCCCTTCACCCAAACACTTGCGTATCCGCTCATTCGGAAGCGAGCCATTGACAGAAGACTTCGGATTCCGCTACGAAAACATTTTTGGCATGAAAATAATCTGGCACGCCTAGTGAGACTCATTTGCAGTACATTTCCAAGTTCCGATATATAGAACGTAGACGGTGATGCTAAAGAGAGATTTGTGAGTTCAACACCACAGCAAGAAATTCTTGGGCCACCACTAATGTAAGCCAATATAGAAACTTCTCATGATGGAAATCTCGACGATATCACAAGTTAGGAATTAGCTAAGGAAGAATTGATGAAATTAATGAAGGACACCCTGGCTCCTATTTTCGATTTGAACGAACAAGTTCAGAAGCTCTCTAGGCATGGAAAAGTATAGCTCAAAGGTACTGCCACCCCACCTTCAGAGATGGTAAGTCTGAAAAAAGGAAAATGGACCATGGATTCAGGAGTATCTAATCTAGAACCTTTGGTCACGAGGCATTTGTTCGCAAGCACCTCACCATTCGAAGTCCCGAAAACAAGCATGATATGTGAGGTCGAGCTGAAAGAGGACAACGGGATCCAGGACAAATATCGACCACCCACCCGGGAAAAGTCAAAGGTTAAGATGGGCAGGAGTGTCCCGAATAGCATTAAGGGTGATTCTGAGAACTGGAGAAGATCTGATGACACGAGGTCTGAAGAGGAATCCAGACCTAACCAAATGCCACCCTATATAGTTGAGCACCAGGCCATCATGACTGAAATGGTCGAGATAAGGCATTAAATTCAAGGACAAACAATGCCACCTAGGAGAGCTAATGTCCCGAAATACACGAAGCCTTACCCCATGTACGTGGACTAAGATAATCCTTTTCCTAAATCGTCATCTTTTTCAATCTTTAGTAGAGATGGCAGTACGACGTCCCTGAAACATATAGGGAGATTTTTGGCCTAATGTGTAGCTCTTAACGATAATTTCTATCTCAACCTGCGATTGTTCAACGTCTCTCTAGCTGGGGATGATTTTTCTTATTACACTTTGCTGCTAAAAGCCTCAACACACACTTTGGCTTAAATAGAGACAAACTTTATGAGGAGTTTTACTAGGTCGAGCCTGAAGTCACAATCAGTGACCTAACTGCCATCAGATACGCAGAGCATGAGACTACTGAGAGTTTCATCGCATGGTTTAAAATTTTGAAAATGAAGTGAAGGTTCCCCATGAATAACGGCCAAATGGTGGCCATTGCATAGAGAGCACTAAGGTTCTCAATAAGAAAGTAGTTCGATGACACCACTTTTTTAGACTTACAAGAGATATTGGTATTTGTGTCGAAATTTGAGAGATTGCTAGAAGAAGAACAATGATAGAAGCATAACTCTAAAGTACCCATTTTCAATAAAAAAAAATGCTTGTTCATCAGGTAGACTGCAAAGATGTCGAGGAGGTATCCTCAAAAAATAAAGAAGGGTAGGAAACTAGAGGTGGTGCAGCCGAGATCCAGACTTCGAGAAAAGGGTCCATGACCATAAGGTCATTGGTCAAACCTGTGCTGGATCAGAAACACACTAATCTGACTGAGGGATACTTTGCCAACAAGTCCCTGATTTTTACCTCGTATATTTTCGACCTAACCAAGGCTGGAGAGATATACGATGAACTTGTCAAGGCAAAAGTAATCAAAACCTGATCCCACACAAAAGATTCCCAGACTAAAGGAAATCAACAAAAATCAGTTTTGCAAGTGGCATGTGTCACCACATCACTCCACCGAAAGTTGTGTCCAATTTAGCGATATAATACAAAGCTTGATCAACCAGGGGCATACCGCCCTGGCCCTAATACCAAAAATACTAATGACAATCGATACTGATCTATTCCCTATTCAAAAACCGCGTATTAAACATTAGAAATCCTTTTTTTCGAAACACATGTAACACGTTACAGAAAACCGTCATAACTCATGTAAAATAATATAAGATTACCAAAATTCAGAAGCCGTCATTTTGAAATATCAATTACGCAAATCAAGTAAAAAGTGAATCAACAATCACAATCACCGTCGGATCCATCTGAGTCTTTAAACTCAATATCAGGCCTTCCCGGGATATCAACGAGTCTTTAAACTCAAAACATAATCAATAGGCCTCGGGGGTATCACAATAACCGAGTCTTCAAACTCACGAGTCTTTAAACTCAATCCGGGTCTTTAAACCCAATTTTCGGGCTCGTCCCCGTCATCAATTAACCGGGTCTTTAAACCCAAAACCAGATCCAACAATCAACCGGGTCTTTAAACCCAAAGCCATTTATAAACACAATAAACCAGGATTCCACATGATCCGTTTTCCAAAAATCTTTCCGAAATCATATCTTGTCATGATAGGACTTATGTCCGAAATCACATGCAATTTCCAAAACATGCAATTCCCGAAATCACTTCACAAATATAATCAAACATCATAAATACGTAACATGCATAATCATATCCAAATACTTCATCAAAAACATCATTCATGCATAGGCGAAAATGGTAATCTCGGAATACGTGAAATATGATATTTATCTCAAAAAGCGTGAAATCACGTAAAACCGAAATAGCATATTTATCAACATAAAATCATAAGTGAAGACACAAGATATATAAGTAAAATAGTCATGCATGCACAATTTGGAAATCAAAAGTCCACTCACGGTTTTAGGACGCGTCAATCGCGCCCCGTGCGCTCCTCAGTAGCTTCGGAAATGTCCGGGCCTGTAAAAACGTACAAGGAGGGTTACAATCATCCCCAAATAACTCATAGAATTTTTCCTAATTTTTCCGGATTTTTCGACGAAATTAACCTTAAGGACCTAAACTTCCGAACTCCCGAAATTATCCCGAACGACTCCCGATCAACTCGAACTCTAAAGATAAAATGTGAATTAGACTGAAAGGAATAAGTTTCATGTTGACCGTGACCGGAGATGACATCGCACGCGCCGTCACGTGCCGCCCAAAGTGGCTGCGCGTGTAGGCCACGCGCCTGCTATAGTGACACTTCTACAGTGTCGCCATCTTTACCCGACTACCGTTATTCAGATCGTCAACCCGCGTGTTCAACCCGTCCAATTAACCATCAATTCTCACTCAATTGCTCTCGTTTTTTATCCTAACATGTTCTATAATCATCCAATTAGAGTTCTAAGTCATTTAATTACTTCGACATGCCCCAAATCGATCAACCCAGACCCGAACAGTCGAACGGGTCATCATCTAGAACTCACCCAAAACAGTTCCATTCTCAAATTAACTTCACCAGTAGCTTCAGGGGACCTAGACGAACACAATTACACAACCAATTCGACCAGAACTCACCTGGAAGTCGTCGTCCTCAACATTGGGTTATCTCTGAAACTGGAACTCAGGTTCCTGGGCAAACAATGATCATTCCCCTTCAATTCTTGCACGGTCATGTTAACAAGGATCCCAGAAGACTAATTCCACCCTCAGTTTGGTTCAACTCACCTCAAAACCCAACCTTCGAATTTCCCTCCATTTTTCCAGAACTCAGCTCTCTGGTTTTCTCTCTGGCTCTCAACTCTCCACTGACTCCAAATGAACTCCCCACTTCCTCTAACTCGGTTAATCGATCGAAATGAGACGACAACTCGTGGGAATCCTTCAGCTGATCACTGAGCAGTTTATTTCTTGCAAACAGACCCCAAGAACAATTTTAAAACATCACCCGTGCTCTGAGACTCTACCCAAACACGCCTAAATGCCTCCCACGGCCTCAAAGTCCATAAACTAATCATCTGAGCAATCCACTAATGCCTTAAACAATTTGCATGCACAAAACACCACGGCATGGTCGTACACTCTGTTTTTCACGGTGGTGAACAGTAACCGCTGTGAAAATGACCAAAATGCCCTTAGTTGGCAAATACCAAAATGCCTACCAACTTCCGTGGCCCGTAACTCGGTCGTCCGATGTCCGTTTCATGCTTGCCGCCTGTCGTTGTACTCAGGGCATCGAGACGAACCTAACGTTCTTTGAGTCATGTGAAAATCAATTGTCAAACAAAAAGTCAACTTTTTCCCCTATAACGTTCAAATTACGATAATGCCCCTGGGCTTCCGAACGTCATAACTTTCACCACGAACGTCGGAATTGGACGTGCCACCTGTCTATGAACTCGTGACGTCCCGAGCTACGTCACGATCATCGGTCAACGTCCGTTCGACCCTCCAATCAAAAAGTCAACAAATTGACCAAACGAATCACAGGGGTAAAAACGTCATTTTATTCAATATTTTACAATATTACATTTTCCGAATTTCTGGGGCGTTACATAAATTCTAGAATTATTTCCGAAATACTCGGCCTAGGATTTTCTTAAGGAAAGCATAAATTCATATTTATAAGAGAAATCAAAGAAGTTAAAAAGAAAAATTTACAAAGAAAATCTAAGAACGAAAATTAAGAGGAAATGAAACTTAAGAAATGAATCTGAAAACATAAATTAAAAGACAAGATTTAAAGGAAAACTAATTAAGAAGAAAAATTACAAGAAGTTAAAATGGACCCCAAAAATGTCTCTCAAAAGAGAGAAAAAAACTAAACTAAATGAACTAAGAAAAGAGAAGAAAGGGGAAAAATGGGGACACTCGTTACATGAAATGGCCTCCCTATTTATAGAGGGAGTGCCAAAATTCAAATACAAAAATAAAAATAATAAAATGAAATGATGAACAATGATGATTAATGATGATATTATGGAGGGTTTGGAGCTGGAAAATCAAAAAAGAAGGCTAAAAAACTGCACAAAAAGAGCAGGAGCCATGCTGGAAACGCAGGGCATGGGTCTCGGTGGCAGGTGGCTATCAGGAATGGGTGAAATCGGAAGGAAGCAGGTGACACAGAGTGATGGCACATCGGCATACTATAGCTGACAGGGGAAAGTGGGAGTCGGCGGGTTCAACACTGCAGAGGGCAGGTCACTCGGTGAACGTGTACTAGACCTTTGAAGGTGCGCTCAGTCAGCGTCTACCAAAGGCTTTTGCTGGGTAGAGGAGCTTTGCGGGTAGTGGGCTTCTTGAGCTGGAATTTATGGGCCTTGGGCTATGCAGATTGGGCTGCAAACTTGGATTGGGTTTCATTCAAAATGGATTTGGGCTTGAACTTGGATTGGTCTTCAACAAATGAATTTCTCAATTTTAAAAATGTATTTATATAATTTCACTGAATTTTGTCCATAATTTCTTCGTTATAATTCCGATCAGGACGATACTTTCGTCAAAACACTCCAAATTCCAAGTTTTATTTATTTCTAAAAAAATCCCACAAAATATTTTATTTTCTCCATTTTTTTATCATTTTAATATTAAAAGTGAAGTATAAAGGGTATAAAATAATATAAAATAATATTTAATTGAAGACCTATCACTAGCTACAACGTGCTATTGGGAGGGATTGGATTCACAAAAGTATGTGTGTCTTATCCACTCTCGATCAACAAATTGCCTTATGGAAACCCAAAGAAACTACTTTCGAGGCAGGCCTTTGGGAAGTCATCCAAACAGACACAAATCCATTTATGGTTCACCCAGCAGTAGCTAAGGCCAATTTTTACGATCCCAGCCTAGAAAGCATCAGGTTGATCGAAAAAGATGAAAATGGTTATCCCACCAAAGTTACTGCTAACAAGATAGTGTTGTAGGAGCTTTTATCTCTTAGGGGAGAAACCTTATTCTAAACAAGGGGAAGGGTCCCAACTCGAAGAGGACACGTCTTTGGATCCATGGAGTAGATCTTTTTACTTGAGGCTATGGTGTGTTGGATAATAATCTGATCTATGCTAATACACCTGAAGAGATCCAAAAACACTATAGGATTCAAGGAGAAGAAATATATACAGATATTTATGATACCATCTTAAAAGAAAAGAAACATACAAAAACACGATATATATTTTAAGAAGGTATTACATGAAAAATTCATATCGGTAAAAATAAAAACCTTAACCCAATAAAGGAATGACCCATTGATGAAGCCAACGAGTTGCTACACAAACAATAGAAATCTACCATCTCTAAGATCTAGGAGGTGCGCCACCAATAATGTTATTGCCAATCATCATCTGCGACCACGTTGAAGAACGAGTGGGTCGTAATCTCCGCCATCAACTTCTCATTAGGCCACCCATCAGGATTAGGTCGATTGGAGGCTTGAGCCACATACCTATCATCATATCCATTCTTGAAAGATACATGGGCAATGGTCTCAATGATCTGGTAAAAAATACACCATTTCTAGCTGGTTGGAGACACGAGACTTCAGGATGGCATGCTCGCTTTGAGCATACTGGATCTCTAGACACGTTTTCTAGAAAGAGGTCTCCAGGGATTGGACCTGTTCCTACAACGACAACAATGGCATAGAAGAATAATGAAGATTGTTCTACTTGTCAACTTGGTGGGAGTACACTAAATCTTGGAGGTGCTGGATATCGATGGCTTGGTAATCTACCAAATGCCTCAAGGTTATGGTCTGACTTTCCAAAAAAATGACCAAATTAGAAGATCCACTTTGGATATTTTCTACTTGAGGATTGGTCGGATTACTAGAACTGGCTATGTTTTGAGGAAGACAAAGTGATTGGTAAAAAGGTGATACCAGATTTGTCAACCCTTATAAGCTTGGATCAGGGCTGACGTAAGCTTGTAATGATCATCATGAATATGTTAGAAGAAAAATTGGTGCTTGTGAATAGTGGGATTTGGCGCACCAGAAAAAGGTGAAATCAGAAAATACTATTATTTAAAGGGTTAAAAGATAAGGCTACAGTAGGATTTGAGATTTCCTAAAGTCCAAAATGGGAAATTACAAATTCAAAGTCTTTGGATGAGACATTCCTACGACACTGTTAGTGAAGCCCTAATCGAACCCATCTCGATGAGAAATCCTCTTCAATCGAAGGAGCCATTTGTCACGAAATGCAACATCTGCTTCGTGAACACAAACCTCGTCTTTGTCACAACGATTTAACCTCCCAATTGTAGCCAAGTATCTCGAGCCTATCTTATTTTCTCATAAAAGAAGATCAACTGAAGATTCAGGGAGGACTGTAGTTGGTAACTTGAGATAAGATCAGCCTCTTCTGAAGTTCTCAAGGAATGGACCTCCTTTCGGAGATCAATTATCTTTTTTAGTTGTTAGTGGGACTCGACATGAAGGCGATGAATGAGTACCTCGTAGTGAGAAATAGGGAGACCTTGTATAATATAAGTACTTAATTTCATTGCAGAATATGATATATTCCACCAAAAATAGCCAATTTATAGGCAATGTTGGATATTTAGCCATACAAACTATGGTTGGGAAGTTGGATATTAATTTTAATCATTGATGATATAAATTCCAAAAATAAACTATTTTCATTAATATTTTGATGGGAAACAAAAATACATTGAAAGAAAAATAAAAAATATAAAGATTCAATGGAAGCCCACGTCGTGGTAACCACGAGCAAGCTCCCCTGTGATGACCTGGTCACTACCCCAACTTTCCTTTTTCTATTCAGAACGAAGTCGAGATAGCTATTCTCGAAGCTCTACTCTTCATGGTTTCAAGTTGTCCATGGAAGCTCACTCCGCTCTACCTTATTCCCCTCAATCATGCTCGCACATCACCCAAGCCCTATTCACCTCGGCTAGGTGAGCTTTTAGTGTCTTGTTCCTATTAGTTTTGTACTCTAGTTCCTCATGAATAGTCTCATGTGTAGGGAACATGAGATCTTTAGATGTAGAAATGTTGGAAGCATTAGACCGAGAAAGCCTTGGAGAAGTCTAAGAAGAAGACATGTTTCTTTCAGATTTGGGTGGGGGAATGAACGAGGATGTGTATTTATAGTCTGAATACAACGGTGGTGATGGTGTCAAATTATGGATGCAGTAATGAAAATTAATGGAGAAGTCAGCTGTTATATATTCAAGAAATATGGCATCTCAAGGGCAAAGAAAACTATATGAATGAAAGGCCAAATTGAAAAAACTTCTTAATTGGGCCTGTAAAGGGACAAGTTATTACATTCTTTATTTTAAAGACGAGACTAGCCCAACAAATAACCAAGCATGCCTTGGAGGCTCAATTTCTAAGAATGCGCGATCGTGGGTAAAATGATTTGAAGTTAAGTGCTATAGATGCATTGTGTTTTATCCCCAAAATTTTTCTGCTTCATCTTGTTCAAACTGGGCCTGGACAGCTACTAAACCAATATTATTTCAGACTCTGCCTCAGCAAGTTAATCCCCCAGAGCTTGCAACTCCTCCAGCTCTTAACGCAGAGCCTAATCTCAATGGATGTACTCTTCACCACATGCAAGCTTTTCACGACGGTGCACCTCCAGCTCAGCCTCACGTGGATTGTCTATCCTATGAAGATTTGGCTGCTAATGATGAACCCTCTATTCATAATGATCCATTCGGAAGACCACCAAATCCAAGGAACAAGAAACATTTGAAGAGTGATTGAGGAGAACCCTCATGGCATGCGCCAATTCCCCAACATTCCGAGTGTCACCAGTAATCACGAAGGATATAATTATGTCCCTTGCAGCAGATAGCTCAAGATGATGGGAATCGACAAGAGGTCAATATATATGTCCAACAAAGTAGGATCCAACAAGGGATGCTCCTAAAAGCAATGGACCAACTTCAGCAATACTAAGGGCACCAAAACAATGGTCAATAGAAAGTGGGAACTTACCAATATATGCCCTAATTCTAGGTCATCGTGAAGTTCTAAAGATTGCGCCATGGGTGTAGGAGGCGTCGTGATCGACTCTTGCTAGTACATATCTTCAGAAAGTTCAGGCAGGATGTCCTAATATAGGGATCAACTCTTGGTTGTTCTTTGGATAAGGAAAAAGGTTGGAATTGAAACCAACGAGAGTGTGGTAAGGGTAGCTGGAATCTCCTGAGTCGACTAAGATCCCTTTTCACTATAAATGGCTAAATTTGCTAGAAGTTCTAAACTAGTTAGCACTACTAGGTCATATGGGGAATTCTCCATCCACAAAGGATCACCAGTCCTCACCACCGACATACCTGTTTCGAAGGACTCGATTGAAACATAAAGTTAGGAGAAAGTAATGAAGTAGGAATGAAGAAAGCATCATTTGAAAAGAGCATACCTATGTAGGGAGATTCATTACTCTCTGAAATCTGGAGTGGAATGAGGACTAAGGTAAACTGGTCATAACTGGAAGACCCTTCCAAAATTAAGAACTGATGGCTCCATGTTATTGAGAAGGAACTGAAAAAATAGCCTGGAATTTAGTGGCCCACCATGTACCAAATTGGGTCGTACACCTGTAGCAAGCCTACATGCAATTTGGGATACAGACAGGTGTGGACTACACAATTTTTCGATCAGCCAAACCACATGCGTCCTCAAATTTACTAAGGCGATATGAGGTGCCCCCATTTGCTACTTATAGGAAAAAGGTCGGAATGGGTTAACAAAATTCAAATTGATGAGCGTAGAAATTCGGTCGATACACTTTGAAATATGAGGATGTTCAGGAAGTCTTCCCACCATCCCTTAAAATATCTAGAGTGAGAATATAGCTCATAAAATCACGAACAAATGTTTTTCAATGAATGAGATGAGTTGGAAGCCCTAAAGAGCCTTTCTCTAGAAACCAAGGATATCTCTTAAGCACACTAGCCTCTCAGTGAGCGCTAGGTTGAGAAGATAAAGTACAAAAGAAATAAAGGAAATCCTTGGTAAAAATTGACACTAGAGGTAGAGGCATCAACATTTGGGCTAGAGCAACATCTTCGGGACACACAATTTCACACCATTGGAATTGAGGAAATGACCAGTTGAGCCACATTTGGAGAATCCACAGTGGGCGATCTA